>JAMAJY010000003.1:171888-1371888 GCA_023628775.1 Lecanicillium sp. S3808 | reverse complement strand
CACTCTTCGCAACGACCTGCCGAATTCATCCAACGTAAGCATATTATTATACCCCCGTCTCTAAGTGAAACGAATTGCCGCTCTTATCCAAACAGACATATTCGATATTTAGTATCGCTTTTTTACCGGGGCATCTGGTGACCAGAGTGACCAGTCACTGTAACTGTAGAGAACAAGACTTCCTCGCCTTACACACGGGCATACTCGAAATCAACTCAACCTTTCCATCCAATCTCGACCTCGACCGCAGTCACATGTTGCCAAAGCAACCTGTCAATCAAAACCATGGCAGCTTCATCCTATCAATTGGGTAGTCGAGGAAAGATCTGCAAAGTACTTCTTCTACCCGTTCATGTCCCCGGAACCAGCCACGTCGACTTCCTCCCACATACCCCGGATGTCACAAGAAGCCGGCATCAAATTGTTGCCAGCAAATTAAGCACATTGTCTGGCCACCACCCGTGTTATTGCAACTCTATGTTCCCACGCCTTGTACATAAATCGCTAGGGCTGTGCTAGTACTGCAGCTAGTCTGTGGCGTTGAACCCCTCCCCCTCGTCACGATGCCATCCGGTGAAACAATAAAAGTCATCTCTATGCAGCAGGACTATGAAATGCCAACGCGTACGTCTTGATAATGCACGTGTATAGCTTCGCCGGCCTTTATTCATCATTTTCACAATTCAAATTATCGGCGTCTTGTGACGAGTAGCGTTCCATTGCAGCACCATCTCTGTACACGTCAACCCTATACCGGGCATGCCTCCAAACACGTTTCGCATCATGTGGCTGTAAGTAGAAAAGTCAGACTCTACATCGAACACGGCTCTCTACACGATAGCCAAATCTAGCCCGGCTGCATTCCCTTTTTCTCCGCTGTCAAAATCTCCAAATCAACCGCCGTCATGATGCCCACTTGCCGCCTTGATTGGCTCCCAACCCAACGCCTTCGTCCTCTAACCGCCCAACTACTCAACATCGTCACACAAGGCACGTGTGGCACGTCTTACAACCTTGCTGGTCCGCCAAACGTCCAAGTCAAGTCACGCGCTTCACTCATCTTTCACCGCTTGGGGAAAAAACTCATCCAAACTCTGTTGTCAATCTTTTTTAGCATTTTGCTCTGTTGCTAAGCTTTTTTTCTCTTTCTTTGCGTCCTCGTTACTGTCAACTTAATTGGCTTATGCGCTAATGCTTCGTTTGCACGCCCTCATCTGGTATCTGGGCCCATTGCCCAGCAGTAAATACAGACAAATCAAAGACCCTTCCTCGCTGCTGATTTCCAGTCAATCGTTGCACAAGTCTCGGCCTGTAGCCTTACATGGGATTGCTGGTTTCCCCTCGTAGATATGCCATGCTCCTGATCCCGCATACTCGTTTGCCGACAAAATTCGTGCAGTCTCACCCCGGCTATACAATCGAGTTTCCCTAGAAATATGTTTCCAGGTGTCCCTCATTCCCTGCCCACCAGTCTTCCTATCCCATACCCCTTTTGGTTTCAGGCAGAATTACGCTTAAATTTTTCGCGTAAATAACACATCACTAGGAAAAGTTAAAAAATAAAAAAGAGAAAAGAAAACGGAAAAAGTGAACGAATAGCAACTCCCTCGCTGCTTTCAAATATGATACACGAATGCCTGTGCATGGGCACAGCCCAGCTTCTCCAGTCAAGGCAAGCAGTCTGACACTGGGGGAGAGAAATGAAGAAGGGCATCTACCTCTTAAACGTCCCATTCTTCCTCTTGCTCCTCGTCAGCGGCATCGTCGTTGGTCAGGGCTGAGAAGGAACCTCCAAAAGCATTGCCGCTGCTCTTGTTGTTGGTCTTGCCATTAGCCTTGGGCGCTGAGACAGGAGCAGACTGCCTCGTTGTGGCAACGGGGACGGCTGGTGCAGCCTCGTCGGCAGAGTTGCCGTTTGTGGCCTTCTTCTTGGAGCCTTTGGTCTTTACGGTGCTCCATTCGTCGTCATTGCTCTGCATCTTCATCTGATCCTCCTCGGAGGGAGCAGACGGCGTCCAGGTGCTGTCGGACTTGGATGCCCCCTTGGGCTGCTTCTTAGAAGGCGCAGGAGCACTAACGGCGGGGGCGCTCGGCTCAAAAGTATCAAGGGGCTGGTGAAGTGCCTCCTTGTTGCTGTTGGCGCCGTTGGGGGCTCCTTGCTTCCAAGCAGAGACGGCTCCATTGGTGTACTGGGAGCCATCCTTGGCAGCACGACCTTCGGCGATGCGGGCTTCACGGCGCTGCTTCTCTTCCAGAGTCTTGCGCTCCGTCTCGGCGCCTTCGCGGGCAGCACGGGCAGCTTCGGCCTTCTTTCTGTTCTGTCGCTGCTTCTTAGTCTCGACCTTTTCGGGGGCCTTGGACTTCTTCTGCTGCTGCTGCTCCTTGACGGCACTTTCGGTCAAGCGGAGTACAGAGGGACCGCCCTGCGCAGGCTCCAGCATGTCATCAATGCGGCCAGCCTCAGCGGGCATGGCGGTGGTCGCTTCATTGTCGATGGACTCGTCATCTTCGGCTTCGGGCTTGGTGACGGGCAGGGGTTCCTTGTTAGCAAACGCCTGCATCTGGTTGGCCCTGGACTGCTTTACAGACTTTTCGCGCTGCTTGCTCTCCGACCTGGCAGCAAACTTGGTGCCCTGCTTGGCCTTGGCCAGCTGTTTGGCAAACTCGCGGTTGACAGCAGACTCGTCAGCAACGTCGTCCTTGCCCGACACAGGGGCAGTGGGGGCCTCCTTTTCCTCCACAGGGCTCTGAGCGGCTTTGCCAGCAGACTCCTGGGCTTCCTGGGCAAAAGCCTCCATTCGCTGCTTCTTCTTGCGGTCCTCCTTGCGAGGCTCGGGCTGGCCAGCCTTTGCCGACTTGGCCTGGGATCGCTTTTTGGCATCGTGCTGGGTGGACATGTGGTAGACGGCATATCCGACGCCGAACAGCGTGGCATAGCCACCAATGGTATAAAGATAGTTCATGCTGCCGTCGACCATGATGGTGAGTACGTAGTTAGAGAACCGAGGCCGCCAGAGATCACAGGCGGGCAAAGGTAACTGATCGGCGATTGGTGACGTGACCAGGCCGAGCTAGTTGGCGCGTGCGTGCGTGCGAAAAAGAAAAGAACGTAATTATGTACTCGATCGAATGAAACCGCTCGTCGCAGAAGACGATGAGAGGGTGTAGGGTATCGAAATCGATGCACGTCTTGGGTTGTGGTGCAAACGGAAGCGGTTACACGGCGGCTGGAAAAGGCATCAGGCCACCTTGTCTGGATGTGCGAGTAGAGGACAGAGAGGGACAGAGAGGCAAGGGGCCTCGGGTAGCGAGAACAGAATAAAAAGCAAGTTGGGGGAGAAGAAAATGAAGAAAGGGTAGAGAAGAAGGAAGCGGATGCGATGGCGGCAAGACGCAAGATGCAGGCGCCAAAATATCGAAGTTAGAAGGTTAAAGTTGGAGGTGCGGCAGCGAGACAGAAAGGTGGCTTTCACAGGGTCGTGTTGAGGAAGTGCCAGGTGTTGTGCGGTGGTTCGTACAGCACGGAGAACCAGGTCTCTCTCTACAGGCAACGTCGCCAATCGAAAGAGGGCCAGTCCAGCCAACCACAGCGAAGCCTTGGCAGGTCACTGCCCCACGGCACAGGTTTCCGGCCACTGCCACGCCAATGTGCGGCCGCAATGGAACTTGCCCCCCAAGAACGATAGTTCCCCCAAAAGGCCTTTGTGCCCTTTGGTTGGTCCAGCTGGCAAATTAAAGCGGGTCTATAACCCAGACCCCAAGTTCCTGGTTCCAACCCAAGAGTTTTGTTTAAAAAAAATCACCATACAATGTAAAAGAGCGGTGGGTGGTATTTCAGTGGCCAATTGCATCAGGCTGTATTCAAATAATATTCCGTTATTTATTTAATATTTCCACATATTTATTAGCGCCGCCTGTTGTCCCTTTCCAGCCGTGTACTGCCCTCCGTGTTCTTCGCCTGTGGAACTGGCAGTCTCCGTCCCACCCGCAAACACCCAACACGAGCGTCAAGAGCCCTCACGGGTGAGAATCAAAGACAATCATACAGCTACCTGCAAAGAAAATTGATTAATTTTTTTAAAATCTGGCTCAGCTAGCTTCTACTGACTTCTTATTCCATCTTCATATTTAATAATTGTGGCTAGTACGTTGAATACAATACCGCCTTCCTGTGTACCCTCCTGCTCCTCCTCTTACACCAACAAAACGGTGAATGGTTGCATATGCCGTTGCACCTAGTTCCCGTTGTTCCCGTTTCGTTTCACCATTTAGGCTATGCATTCAACATTACCGCTTCTTCCTTTGCCGCTGTGATTCAATGTAAAGTCAATAATACTTGTCATACCTGATGGCCAGCAAGTTATATAAGTTACCCGTATCCTCCCTGCTCTGATCAATACCCAGAGCTCTCAAGTAAATTTTCACTTGTCTCCTTCTTCATTATGGTTCCAACCAATACTGTTTATAAATCCAACATCATGAACCGCTTACCTCCCGAGGTCCTTTATGAAGTCTGCAGGTACTTCTGCGAACACTGCTGCTTGCCACCCCAACGTCATATGCCGCAAATGCACTATAATCAGTGTGTCCGTCCTCGTGGCTGCAAAGAGCTTTGCGCCTTGTCATTGACCTGCCGAGCCCTGAATGACA
Source organism: Lecanicillium sp. S3808 (assembly GCA_023628775.1). Taxonomy (NCBI): domain Eukaryota; kingdom Fungi; phylum Ascomycota; class Sordariomycetes; order Hypocreales; family Cordycipitaceae; genus Lecanicillium; species Lecanicillium sp. S3808. The sequence goes on along the minus strand of JAMAJY010000003.1, from coordinate 1,367,238 downwards.
TTGCACAGCCAATCTTATTCCACATGGCAGTGGACCTTGACGCCGAAACAAGTCGCAAGTTTGCAGTCGCCTTGAACCTGCGCCCCGACTTGCAACGGCACGTTCGCCAATTTATGCTTCGTGTCGCTCAGAATGATTTTGGTCCAGATGACGGATACAAGAGTACAGACGATGAAAAATCGCAGCGTTTTTACAGCGCTGTTGATGCTGTCATTGAATCAGATTCGGGCCAGGCTTCGCTCGCTGCGAAAGAAGTAGTATTGAATATCATCAAACACTGGATGAGATTCGGTATAAACATTATGAACATGTTGCCACGGCTTGAAGACCTCTACCTCATGCCATTTGATTTCTGGTACCCTGAAAAGTTGGACTTTTCAGACAGTCTTGTCCAGCTTTGTTCGGCGGTTGGCGTTCGCAATGCGAAACGAGTTCACATCAACATGGAAACATGCCACGGGGAGAGGATCGGCTACGATGCAATCAACACCATCATTCCGCATCTTCGCCAAGCATCGTGTCTACGACTTCGAGGTGGCGAGAGTCTGATACATACTGTGATACAGCCTTCAGCCATGTCAGACACCTTAGCCAATCTTACCACTTTGCAGCTTACCAGGTGGGTGGTGAGCTTTGCTGATGAGATCGATTATAACGATACTACGCTGTGCGAGATCTTGCGCCTCTGTACCAAGCTAGAAAGCTTCAGGATTTCTCTGAGTGGGCAGAACTACTGGATCTCGCTCGACGTCATTCGTTATCTCCAGGTTTGCAAGGATACCCTGCAGGAGCTGGATGTCTCAATCGAGGACCCGCCAATTTCTGCGGAAGAGTATGGCGGGATGAGAGACCTTCTGGCAAATTTTACAAAGCTGCAGAGACTACGGCTACATGTCATACATGGAGAGGATGAGAAGTACTCTTTGCAGGTTGTTGACGGTATCGTTCCGCGAGTTCCCAGTACAGTGTCGACTCTTGAGTTTGAATTCTCTGTGGATAGCACAACCTCCGACCACTTGTTGTGGAAGGAGGCCAAAAGCATCACCGAACGCGTCTGTCGAATCGCTGCTCCCAACATTCAGCGAATGTCTTTGTTGGCGCAGGTGGATGAGGTTCCGGCGCACCTTGACGGCCGTTCGTACATGCCCGGCTGGAGGCACAGCTCGCAATGTTTGCTGAAACCACCAGATACGGATGCTGGGCTCACCACATATATCGAGGGGTGGCGGGTGTAAGATGAGTTCTGGCTGCCAGAGGGATGACGGGGCAACCAGAACTCGAGTTGGTCAGCAACAATCAACACAAAATTCTATTAGAACCACAATGCAAACTGGAGGGTCAGGTCATCGGGTTCCAAAACCACTAAAGGTCTATGGGAAGGTTGCCTGGCGTACATTAAAGATTGGAGGGAATGTTGAACACGGGCATTAAAGGGCCCCAAGAGAGAAATCGAAGAAAAAATACAATGGGAAAATACCCTAACTGGTCAAAGAATGACTGGCTACTACAACTGTGGTCAGCAGACAGGAATCAATAGCTCATCCTTTTGCTTTACTTTGCTTTGCTTTCGATTTCTTACACTTCTATACCATTACACTACCTCAATAACAGTCTTCCCTAGTCCACCCTTGCCATTATAAATAACATTACAAGCGTCTCTTACTTTTTCAATATCCATTATCGGCACTCTCGTGCCAACAATCGGCCGGACCTTGCCGTCTTCGACATAACTCGCCAGTGTGTCCAGATCCTTTGCATTGGGTTCCAAAAACATATACAGGTAAGTGACCCCCCACCGTGATGCACGCGTCCTGCGCACATAGTCGGCAGCATCTAGAAGGCTGCCGACCAGGAAAGACGCCGCTGGCTTCTCCTTGACCTGCATAATCCCGGCGTCTTGGAGAGTCTTGCCGGAGGGTGTGGTAGATATGGAAACAATCAAGCTGCTTTCGGCCTTCATAAGAGAGAGGTAAGGCATGGCCTGCCCCATGGTGTCAAAGAGGAAATCGACAGAGCGGCTTGGGATGACCTTGGATGGGTCATTCTTCGCATAATCGATAACTAGAACAGATCAATGTCAGTCATGGCCCTTTTTTTATGTAATTTTAAATGGCAAAGCTTACTTTCGTCAACTACGTTTTCGCCCAGGAGCTGAGGCACTTTGGGAATTTTCGCTGTTGAGACCGTGGTGATGACCTTTCCCGCGCGGAAGACATTCTTTGCCAATTGGCATGCATATGCTCCAGTTGCACCCACTATAATCTGTCAATGCTCGCAATAAAAAATAAGATGAGCGGGTCAATGCTTACATCCAGCGGGAATAAAGACAGTCTTGCCTTCCAATGAGCCCTCATACTTGCGCAGCGCCTGGAGCGCCGTCATAGCGGCAAGAGGCAGAGAAGCGGCATCCCCAAAGGACAGCGACTTGGGCTTGAGCGTGATGTATTGTTCTGTAGACCTGGCGTATTCGCACCATGAGCCTAGATATTCATTAGTTAGCCATAAAACATCCAAATTGACTAGAAATGCACCGTACCTCTACCGTTCTCGGGCAGGCGTGTGTAGACCTCATCGCCAACTTTGAGATTCTTGACACCAGGCCCGACACTGTCAACTACTCCAGCGGCATCGTATCCAAGCTTATATGGGAAACTATAATCCAATATTAGCAATTGACTCTGTTTCGAGACTGAATGGTACATACTGTTCAGTGAGGACCGCCTTAAATACGCCATCGGCTTTCTTGACATCAACAGGATTAACACTCGCGGCATGGATTTTGATAACCACGTCGTCGTCGTTCATGACAGTCGGCCGTGGCACCGTCGCCAAGTCATAGCCATCGGGCTTGGTAAAGTCTCGCGCCACGACGGCGAGCATAGAAGCAGACGTCGACATATTGCTATGAGATGGAATATTTAGGTAGAGAAAAAGACGACGCTTGGAGTGAAATATAGCAACAAAGCAATATGAGAATAGTGGCTGAAAGGGGTTATGGAAAGGTTTAAGCCGACTTTTGTATGAAAGCTATAAATTCCGGCTTCTTAGGTATGTATATTGGTCCTTGTCTCACATGTACTTCTAGCGTCGTCATCAACTGCGCCAGCAGGCCATGAAGTCCGTCGGAGTCTCGGTGGTTAAACGCACGGCTAGTGGGGACCTGGCATTACCAGGAAGACCTGTTTTTACAGTGGAGAATGGGCAGTGATGGCTGCTATGTAATGGTGATGAAATACCTAAAGCCACTAAGGTTTGCCCTGCAACAAGCCGGACATGGGACGATTCCACTGCCGCCCGTCTAGCGCGCCGCGGCGTGGCGTCATGGCCAGATGGCCCATACTTTAAATTTTCAGCCTTTCCTTATCCCCGTTGTCTATCTTTCGACAGTATTCTCTGGCCCTTATTGAACGTTTTCGTGAAAAAAAGGCCGGCCGGAGATTTAAACGGACTAACCCGATCAACAACATTCACATATTTGCGCGAAAGTCCTGAGCCTCGGCTCCCTTTTAGATTAATAATTACTCGCTGAGCAATGTCAACATTCCGGATTTATTTATAGCTTTGAAAGGCGGCTCAACAAATCTCGCACTGCTTACTCGAAAACATACACGTCTTGGTCTCCTTGAACGCCTCCTCAACGCTTGTACTATCTCTTTGCTGATTTGTAATGACATCCTTGCCCGTCTCATCCGTAAACCTGTAGTTTGAATAGCGAAATCGGCCAGCAAGGATGTCATGATCTCGACAATTGTGTCCCCCATATGTAAGTCTTTTGTCCAGTTTTGTACCTGATGAATCTCTCGAAGACGACTTGAAACTGCGACGCCTCGTTGACTTGATATATGAGAGGAGACGGTTACGGCCAAGGAAGGATAAGGAGCCAGCCTTGTCGTTTCTCGCCTAGCCAGGAAGGTAATTACAGCTCGCATTACTTGAAAAGTACGACAACAGAGAAATCGATATATTTAAAATGAGACATACAAGTCTTTATCTTTCAGACAATTCATGTACATTATATTCTAGACCGAATTATATCCTTAAGCTCCTTTGGCTCACCAACCTGTTTGTTCGGACCTTTGTGTTCTCTGAACGCCCATTTGTCCGCGAGTTCAGCCGGAAGAGTCTCTTCTACAGAATCAACAATCAAGTCACCGATTATGGGAAGAAACTTGAACCCATGTCCAGATCCTCCAGTCGCAACATGCAAATTGCTAGTACGCGGATGCGGAGCAATCAAAAAGTCTTTTGTCGGCGTCTGGCTTCTCCTATTATACAGTTTTAGCATATGTGTAAACAGACTCTATGTCTATTGCTCTGTCGACTTACCAACACAGTCGCGTCCTATCGAAAGGCCGATCCGCAATCATGGGCATAATCTCTCGGAGATTGTCTCGTATTTGCGCCTCTGCCTCTGCGGGAATCACATCAGAGGGGTTGGTGATGGGAGTTCGCGGATACGATGTCCGTATGGTCTTGGAGGGATCTTCTGGATGAGGCAGCTCAACAGTATTTAGGTAACCACCCAACCTTCTAAGCACTTTGATCTCTCCGCGGTAGGGCGGAAAGAGATTCAGGCCAGTGGTCAGATTTGTAGTAATGGACATGTTCTTCCACTTTGCCTCTTCCTCCGGCGTCACTTTGATCCACGCCACCGCAATGGAAACAGTGGTGGCTAGGTTTTCCAGATGGACCAGCTTATTGGACCATGATCCAGCTGCAACAATGACATGGTCTGCCCCAATGAAACTTCCATCCTCTAGAAGGACACCAGTGGCTTTGCCGTTGGTCACGTTGATGTTTTTGACAGGAACACCGCATTTTACAACGATGGACGGCATCTTCAAGCAGCGGTCATAATAGATTTGTATACACTCTTTCGGATCAATAAAGGCATTGTCCATGTTTGTGTAAGCTGTGTTCCAGTCATGCTCGCGGCCAAGATTTGCCGACGAGGGCGGTTGGGCACCCTTGCCATGGATTGTCCGAAACACTTCCTGGCGATTCCTGTACATGATGATGTCTTTCGGACTGGAAGACTTTGAAATGTCGAGCTGCTTTTTCCAGCTCTCGGTGCATTCTCCTGGGCGGCCATCAATTACCCACGTCATGCCTTGTTTGTACATATGGCGGCTGAGGTCAGCATCATTTTCAATCTCCCTCTGCGCCAAAGTAGCTAGTTTCGCATAGGTCGGATCATCATAGTCTGCGTCGTAGAGTTAGCAATTGCCTTACGTTTGCTTTAATAAATAGAGCTAGGACCATAACTTGCCTGAACGAATGCATCGCGTAGTATCGATACTTTCGCCGTCAGCAACTGGAGGTACGAGCCTGTCAACGACGGTAATCCGTGTTGATGGATGTCTCTTTGCAATAGCCAAGGCCGTCGAGAGACCAAACGCGCCGGCACCTATAATAACGACTGACTTTGGAAACGTCTTGGACGTCATAATTTCGGGATTTCTAGACTCGATGATTTTCTAACAGCAACACTCCCTCTCACGAACCTCGAGGAAAAGCAGATTATATATATATGTAGTTGAAAAGGCAGTGAACCATGCCATAGTTCGGAAGAGCGCCAGTCCCATCCCCACTATCAGGCCGGACTTCCGAACAATTATTTGCGGAGAGCAGTCCGTCGTGCCGTCCTTTACCGCTCCCAATTCATGGTGCATGACAGTGGCGAAGATCCTTGATCAGCCTGGTCTTCCCCGCTAATGGCACCCAATACCAGTCCAGGTTCCCCGCCGGCGACACTTACACAGAGCCGTTTACTGCCATAACCCCAAGTGAGTATTTGTTCGACTGTACTATTTCATTATAGTGCTATTGAGTTAGACTCATTTGAATACAATGTATGGTTACAAGTAATGGGGCTAAAGATAGTTTGAGTTGGCCGTACACACATATAGCTGTTTAAGTGATCATCTCGGCACTGCTAGCCGTATGTTTCCGTCTCGCACTTGACTTGGATGAACAAGCTGACTCTGGTATAGACTGTTGAAACTTCTTCGATCATGGGCTGCGCCATTATATCCGCTTTACGTTTACCCCGTTTCCCAGCGAACACGAAACGACCTCCTGAGAAGCTGAGACAGGTGGCCGTTCAGTAATTGATGGAATAGCAAGTGGCAGCCGAGAACGGGTCTGGCGGAGTGAAGCAATTTATAGCTGCGGTCAAGAAGTCTCTCTCTAATAGGGAACTTGGATCCTGGCAGTTAGATACTTATCTAGGTTTGCTGGCCATCGAAGTGATTGCTGAATAGTTCACAGGCCATTGGCGGCTCGGGATATCCAACTCTTTGTAAAAACTGGCATATTTTTCACACACGGCTCAACACAGTAATTGTGCGCCCAAACTGGCAAGTTTATTATAGAAGCTCACCTCAAACAGTGGTTGTGCTTATGTACAATGTGGCCTTTGTCTCAGTCTTGACAACGAGCCATTTTTGCGAGCGAGTCCCTAAAAATCGTGGGTAGCATTGTTTCTGTTAATAAATTGGCAAAATCTGCCCAGATTTATGGCGCATATCTACTCCCGTAAGACTCACGCAAGTACATTATCGGATTTGCCATAATAGCCAGCCCATCTTCGGTATTCGTATTGGTTTACATTGTGGCGCGTATTCTTATGCAAAAGTATCCTATTTAGGAAACTCATAGCCTACTCCAAGGACATTTATATTTTGATAGAATTTTTGTTTAATATTTAAACCGCTGCTCTGGCGGATATAGCAAGATGCACGCCAACTCAACCCTGTCCGTCGGCCGTTGCCGGCCGTGAGCCCACACATCCAGTAGGGTCCAGTAGGGCGCCATGCTGTTGGCGCCCACAATTTTCGTCAACTCCCCGCCCCCACCTGTCACCACAAGCTCGTTTGCCGTTAGATGCGGATTTTCAATCTGTCATCTCGTTGGAATTGTGCCGGATAATCCTATCAGTGCTATCTCCAAGGTGAGTGGTGTGCTATTGTCTTTGTCCGAAGACCTCCCCGGGACTGGTCCGGCGCTGCGGGGCCACCTCGCCCGAGCAATGCCGTCGGGCACCACTACCGTCGACATCGTGCTGACCTGTCTTTTGCAGACTGAAATTTGTTGCTTCACAAGATTGCTCTGCTTTCCAAATATTGGTTTTAATTGTTCAACTTGAATCATCCCAATTTTGCTCGTCGTCCACTCTAAACCTTCACAATGGCGCCTCAAAAAGTCATCATTGACACTGACCCAGGTATGTCTCAGTCACTTTCTCACAAGAGTAATGCTAACTCTACTTTTAAGGATGTGACGACATCATGGCCCTGATGATGGCCCTCAGTGCCTCACCCGAGGAGCTCGAGGTTGCCATGCTCTCCATCACATACGGCAACGTACCGCGTGAAGCGTAAGAGCTCCTTGCTGCTCTTCTTGAGTCAAAACCTCTACTAACAAAGTCTTCTTAGATGCGCCCGCAATGCCGTCGGCATGTTCAAGGTTATTGAGCAAGAAATGGCCTGGCGCAAAGCCAACGGCAAGGATGAGGGATTCGCCACCATGAGGGCTAACAAGCCCATTGTTGCTCTCGCTGCTGAGCATCCTCTTGAGCAATCGTCCCTGGAAGCTGACTACTTCCGTAAGCCATGACATTCCGACGAACATCTTCATATAAGCCTTTGCTAATACATGGGTCTGTAGATGGTGCCGATGGGTTGCACAATGTTCACGCAGCCCTGCCACATCTCAGCCCGGCTGATAGCTGGAAGTCCATCTTCCATGACACGCCAGATGTCAACGACGACTGCAGCGAGCACACTAAACTCTTCACCCCTTCCAAGGCACCATCTTACAAAGAGATGCTGCGACTCCTGAAGGAAAACCCAGTAGACACAGTCACCATTATCGCAATCGGACCCATGACGACCCTGGCACAAGCCGCCGCCGAAGACCCCGAGACCTTTCTCCGCGTCAAGGAAGTGGTCGTCATGGGCGGCGCCGTCAACGTCAAGGGCAACGTCACTCCCGTTGCCGAATTCAACACTTACGCAGACCCCATCGCCACCGCGCGAGTGTTTGCGCTTACGTCCATGACCCCCTCAGCAACCATGCCTCCTACCACAAAAGCCTCTGTTCTCCCGCCGTACCCTGAGAAGCTGCCTCGCAAGCTCAACCTTACCCTTTGCCCGCTGGACATCACGGAGCCGCACGAAATCGACAAGAAGTTCTTCGGAGAGCGTTTCAACACGCTCGTCCAGTCTGGTAGCCCCCTGGCCCAGTGGACGGCTCACATCCTGGGCGGCGTGTTCAAGAAGATTGAGAGCATACTCGGCGAGGGCACCGAAGCCGGCTTGTCCATGCACGATCCACTGACAGTCTGGTATGTGCTTACGCTGGGAGAATCCAAGTGGAAGAGGGCTGTAGAGGATATCCGCGTCGAGACGACCGGACAGTGGTCCAAGGGCATGCACATTGTGGATAACCGAGCCAAGATTCGTCCTGCTGAAGCTGCCCTGCAAGCGTCTGCGGATCCCACAAATGACCCGGAGGTTGCCAAGCTGGACTTTGTGCCGGGTGATACCATGGCCTGGCTGAGTGTGCTCAAGCGTAATCAGGTTAATAGAATCATTGCCTCTCCTGGCGAGACGATTTTCAAGCAGGTCTGGGCGGACAAGGTGTTTGGTAAAATCTAATTCCGGGTTGCTATAGACAAACAACACCGGAATTTAAAAATAGAAAAAATCTACTTCACTTGAAATTCCTTTTTCTCCTTTTAACTCAAACAAGTGTGGATTATATTTGATGTTTCGTTTATGATAATGACAAGACATGAAAAAAAAGAATGTCGTCTAGATGTTCCCAAGTGTCCTAAACGCCATAACCCAACCTCGACTGACAAGAGACAAGCCCTCTATTACCTGAGAAGTCGTCAAAATAAAGAGTTTAAAAGAATTTGAAAATCACTCGCCCGCTTTCAATCAACAAAACTCGCCCCTTCACCCTTTGCGAGATACTAGCTGTGTTTTATGCCTCCTATAACTGAACCTTTTACCTCTGTCCAGTTTATGCTATCGTCCAGCTGCTCATCCACCAACCCAATGGAGCAGACATTATCTCCACGAACAATATATACACCTAGCGGATCGATGGCTGACGGTTCGGGGTCGTCTGGCGTTCGAATGATGCGCTCTATCGCGTTACTGAGGACCTGGAGCAGAGCAAAAACTCAAAGCGTTAGCATCACCTTTCCCCCCACCGCCAGAGCTCGCGTGCACATTTTCGTCCAGTTCTCGCAGTGGCGGCTAGACTTCTGTCTCTTCAGAGACTGAAGTCTTTTTGAGTGTAGCTACTAACCAGATTTGTAGAGTTATCGCAGGCAGCAAGCGTGCCAACCAAGATTCTCGAGTCGGCCGTAACGATTAGGACTTTTTCTGCACCGGCGGGAACCGCCACACCGTTAGCTTGTGCGCCGCCATGTCAACGCGGGAGATGGTATAAACCTACTGTTCAAATAGCCTCCTAGAGTCGCCATGATGTTTATGTAGAGCTTCAAACGGCCGTAAAAGCAGTTGTGGATGGGCTGAGGGCGTTTTGGGGAGGAGAGCTAGATTGAGGTCGCGAAGCCGGTGGGGGTGGGAGCTTTTCTGCCTGTGGTGAGCAACGCGCTGGAGGGGCTTTTCAACAACACCACACAAGCCTGGGAGCAAACGCCGGCGGCAGTACAATGCGGGCTTCAGAAGCAAGAGAATGCTTGCAATTGGAATTACAGAGCCTTAGTACGGAAAGGAGAGATCAACTGGATTAGGAGCCTTGCAATTTCTTCACTGTACTACAGAGCGTTTGGACACCACACGCCTTGAGATTTCTTCGGACGCAAACCGAGACGCCACTTTAGCTTCACTTCACGAGCACGCAACGGTAAGATCACAATTGTTATACACCCACATTCTCAGCTCAGCCTAACAGTTCCGGGCCTTTACTTTTTTACTTTTCGAATCATCGTCTACAGTGGTTTCTTCTTCACCACGCAGGCAAGCCCACGCAAGCAATGAAAAAAAAAAGATGAGGTTCGCGTCACCTGGAGGCAGTGTAATACCAGGGACACTGTGGATGGAATCATGTGCAAGCACAGAGGAAACCATCCTGAAGCCAAAAATAAGAATAATCTTGATTGGTCTCAATAGAGACCTTTCAGAGATTAAACTGAAAAGAACAGATACTACACTTGATCTAAGCCAAAAGGCAAAGAGAGCTAAAGAAGAAAGGAAAAAAAAAATTCTAAAAGAAGCGGCCGGGTGAGCGCGGTTATATAGTTGTTGGACAGCGGGCGGTGAAATAGGTGGGCGGCAGAATTTTTTCCGCGCCCCTGCTGTTTGTTTGCTCCACATTGCTGCCAGGCTCCATCGCCACTACAGTACAGCCAGGCAGGCAATCAGCCGCATGGGTAGCCTGTAGGGCAAAATTCAGTGGTTGGCGACGAGTTACTGGGATTTCAACCGAACTGACCTGAATTTTAATCAGAATTGCAATTTCCGTGACTCAGAGAACAAACAGGTGATGAATATTCGCTATGTGGGCCCATATTTTTAATACGACGACTCCAGCCGAGTTTATACGGACGCATGAGTACAACAGCTTTGCATAGCACCGGTGCGTTTTATACCAAGTCGAATCAGGACCACGTCACGCTGCAGCTGGTTTCTGCTCAGTTTCAACATTTTTGTATTGTCAATGTGTCCTATCCTGTAGATATAAACGCCGCCGGAAAAAAGATAAAACCTGTAATCCCCCAATGCCGACGCCGGTTCTGTTTTGATCTAGTCCCCAATAAGATATTTCCGCCTGCTGCCTGGCTATACATGATTCAAAGTGCTACAAACACCCATGTTGGGGCAAGCAGGCGGTAAAATTAGCACAAGTTACCTAGGCATAATTCCCAAAAAGTTTTCATTGTCGTTGATAGGCGTGCGTGTATCGTTTCCCGCATGCCTGCCCTGTTCTGCCTCTACTCCACTACCTCTCCTTCGTCCGGTGACAACCTTGGTCGTTTCTCTGACGGCTGACTATCTTCGTTTCCGCTAGTTTCTGGTTCTTTTCGCTTGTTAGACGGCGACTGCGGCGTGTAGACTTCTTGTGAGGGCTCGGCCTGCGACGACGGATCCCCTCTGTCTCGCGACTCGCCTTCTGCGCTGCCATTTATTCTCACCGCCGGACTGCGGCTTCCTCGGTCAAGGCTCCCGTTGCTGGTTGACAGGGGATCACCTTGATCCTGGGCTGTGTCTCCACGACGCCTTGTGTGCTCGAGATGAAAAGCGGGCGATGGCAGTGACGGGTTCTGCTTCCTAAGCGGATTCTCGGCGTAAAACTGGCGCATGATTTCAATGGCCTTGGCGCATCTGCTTTCATCTCCTCGAAGATAGCGCCACCATGGTTCGCCGTTTGTGTCATCAATTTGCTGATTTGTGTGGGCACTAGCAAAGAAAATCGCAGTAATGGCGACGTCTCTGGCGTCAATCAACAGCGGCAGCGCTGTTAAGCAGGCGTCGTTGCAAAATGCCCATGCAGCCTGTCGCAGGTTCTTGTTGTGGACAAGCTCGAGCTGTCCGAGCAGTTCAAAAAGGTGGCGGTATGGATTGTCAATCATCAGATCAAAAGTCAACTGTTCCAGCATGACTTCCTCGTACGTCAAAATGCTGTCCCTCCAACGCCAGTACTCCTTGCTCTGCTCGTCAATGATGAGCTTGGCATTCTTCTGTGCGACCTTGGCGACCGCTATAATAATGTCTTTTGTTTTTCGGCAATTTTCTTCGACCTTGTTCGCGAGAAATAGGGCGGTGGCGGCAATGTTCTGCAGTTGATACGTCAGCGGACCTGTCCCAACCAGCCCTGTCGGCCGAGCGCATTCGTTTTGTTAAAGCTATTGTGAACTTACGTAGTGATGGATGCCGCCCTTTTCTTGTACCATGCTGAAGCGCATGTAAAATCTATGAAAGAAGATGCCCGCCACCCATAGCGTTATTTGGGGCAGGTCCAGCATTACACCAGCCTGGTAGATGAAGTTGACTCCCTTGGCCCTCCTCAACCTTTCCTCTACCGGCGGTAAGCCATCTACAACCGATGGCGTGCTCAGTATCTCGTCGGCACTAAAAGACCATTGGTTCATCCCCGGCAACGGCGTCGGTGCCCTTGACCGCGCTGGCGTCTGTTGCCCCGACAAGACCTGCCGCGGCGGCGAGTTTCGTGACGAAGGTTGTGGAGGAGTCGGCGCCGCCGGTGGTACTTCGCGTTGAGCGCCCGGCGATTGCGCTCTTGCTTCCTGCCGATTGCCACCACCGGGAAGAGTTGGCGGTTGATACCCCTCGCGGGGAGGACGGTATCGGTCGATGCTCGCCATTTTTTGGGCAGCTCTGCGCAGCTACGTGTGTTTTATGACGGTCGGACGATGAGCGTCGGCGAGTAGCTCAGGCGACACATGGGAATCCTGCTCTGGCGGCTCCTGCTTTCCTCTTGTCGCGCGTGAAGAAGGGAAGGAAACGAAAAAAGAAGCCCAAAGTTGTGTAGCAATGGCTTCGAGTTTCACTGCCGCGCGGATCAAAGGTCCCTCGGGCAGACGTCAGAGAGCGGAAGAATCCAGCCAATCAGGTCACCTGACAGCCTTGCTCGCCCAAATCGGCAATAGCGACTTTTTTGACTTACTTACTTTTCAAGAACGCAATTGCACGCAGCTAAGTCTGCTTTTTGCTTTTTATTTCCTTTGTCTTGCTGTATTTTATTCAAGCACTAGACTCTTTTGAGAAGTTCCGGGTATATGTATCTAGAGTATTCCATCCTCTATATGCGCCTTTTGTATGTACAGTTTCCCTTTCATAGGGCCTCGCCGTCATTACGGCCCCACAGCTTCACGGTTCGGTCGTGGCCGCCACTTACAATCCATCTACCATCCCGGGTATAATCAACACTTGTAACAGGACCAGTGTGGCCACTGAGTGTCTGAACCAACGTCCAGTCGTCAGCCGAGAATATCTTTACGTTTCGATCAAAGCCTCCCGACACGAAGAATGTGCCAGACTTCTTTGGGTTCAGTATGCCTTTTTCATCCTTGCCGGGCGACTCAACGCCATCCAGAGGATCATCCATACCCTTGAACCAGCGCACGTCCGCAATAGCACTGCTGTGGGCACCAATGCCTCCGGTACGTTGTACCTTGCGGATATCCCAACACTTCACCCAGCCATCGGCTGAGCCTGATAGAACTCTGTGTCCGTCGGAGCTCCAGTCGAGTGCATATATAGGCTTTATATGTCCATCCATGTGACCATCTAGAATCATGACTGTTCTGCCAGATCTGATGTCCCAAATTCTTCCAACACTGTCGAGACCAGCGCTGGCAACGAGAGAACCGTCGTTGTTAAAGCTGACAGCGTACACACCACGCGAGTGGCCCTCTTGCAAGAGCAATTCTGTAGTAGACTCGACATCCCAGAGGCGCCAAGACGTATCTTCAGAGGCTGACGCAAGATAACGTCCAGAAGGATGGAACTCTACACGGCAGACTCTCTGTGAATGGCCCTGAAGGGAGGAGAGCGGCGTATCTTGGTTCAAGGACCACAAGTTGACCAGGCCCTCCGCACCACCAGACGCAAGATTAACTGCATCTGATGAGACGTTGGATTCAGGAAGTGTAGCACCAGGAAACCAAGATATACCGCTAATCTTGTTGGTGTGTCCTCGATATGTCATTTTTTGGTTGAGATTCGGCAGGTCCACCAGCTTCACTTGGCCACCCCAGTTACCGACAGCGACGAGCTCGCCATTGGGAGAGATTCTCGTCATGCTAATATTTCTTTCACCAACAATCTGACTTCCCTGCAATTCAAAGCCCTGCAGTCGCTCCTTGATCTGTTTCCGGAACTTGACCTGCGTCCGCAGCGGTATCTTGGACTCTTCTCGCTGAAACTCCGTTCTGCGTTTGGCTCTTGGTAATGAATATTGAGCGATATCTTGTCTAGCTTTCAAGAGGGTATCACCTCCCCTCGAGTAAAACTCTTCCTCTGCCTCCTCCTCCTCCTCTTCCGCCTCGTCAGCGTCTTCCATGCTAATGTCTCCGTTTTCGAGGCCAGCCATTTCGGCCTGTATAGTCATGAGCTCCCGTAGTCGGTCGCGTCGATCGCCAGGTCCCTCGCCAAATAGGGTCATGGGCTCGCCCATCTCACGTAGCTTTGCGCGGACCCGTCCATCGTCTGTAGGCACAGCTATCGTCGCTGCGAGGCGCTTTCTGTCGAACTGTCCCAGGATAGCAGACGCCTTCTCCGCAGAGACGCCGGCGGTCGCGGCGGGTAGGTTGTAGTCATGGTCATCAGGAAGATCTTCAAGGGCAACGCCCGTCATCGGCTCGGGGGCGTCTTCCACCTGCGCCCTGCGCGACGGGTGCATCATCTTGTCGTGTTTAGAGGGACGGCTGCCCTCGGTGCTGCCCTACAATCCCTCTCGTACTTTGTATTCAAAAGAAAGGAGCCGATTTTAAAATATCGTGCAGCTGCAGATGGCTTGCGCCGTAGATTTGCGCCTTGGTAGCGAGTCGCGTGGATTGTTGTCGAGAAGTGAACCTACTGTTCAACTGCAAGAGCTTGCCTGGGGAAAAATTGAGGTGCAACGTAGAGCAGTGGGTCGGTAGCCTACCCTATACTGGATTTACAAAGCCATGGGCAAGACAAACAGGCTTGAAATTGATCATTTCTTGGATTAAATGTGCATTGGGAGACATTTGTTGGAAACTCACTGTATTATATTTACTTATTATGTTGATGCTCAAAATTGGTTGTTTAGATTAGGCTTGCTTTACATGTATGGTACAAAAGGCTGTGCTTTTGCTCGAGGCACACGGCAATGTCAGAAGTACGAAGAACAGGAGTTGGCACAAATTTTCCTAACATATATTTATATACAATAATAAACATGTCCTTGTACAAGTGTCGTAACAGAATAATGTTGGGGGTACAGCTTGTTTTTGCCTCCAACGGCCACGACGCGACGCGTTGAGCAATTCGGACCCCATAGCCCTTTCGGCATCGACGCGATATATATTGAACAATGCGCCGCGCATTCAGATTTAAAATCCAGTCTCTTCCATGAAGCTGTGAGCTTTCTCAGTAGACTCCTTTCCATTATTGTGTGACAGGACGCAGTGGCCAGCGTCGAGAACATTGTGGTAGCCAAACTGACGAGCCGCAGGATAAGAGCTGACAACTTCTTCGGAATACTTGTACTCGGTACATTTGCCAGGCTTGCCAGCTAAAGCAGTCACGGTATCGCTGGCACAAAAGATGTTGTCGGCGTCGCCATTGACTACAAAAACATCGCCCCTGAAATCTGGGGCCTGTAGCTGACCGAGAGGAACAGTTGCAAACTCGCCAAGGGTGACAGTGCCTCGATTTTTCCACTCATAATCGACCATGCTGCTGTCATAATCACCCTCGTAAAAGCACGGTCGAGCACCATCTTTACTGGTGCCAATGATGTAGCTGACGTCGAGACCCGGGAAGCGCAAAGGCGTCACCAAGTTGGCAGGGAGTGGGACAGGACGGATAACAACACTTGGTCCGCCAACTAGGATCTTCTGGGAGAAGCCAGTCAAATGAACTTGGTCAACAGAGTCTGGGTAGGTTGCGGTGATGTAGTTGCCAACAAGAGATCCATACGAGTGGCCGACGTATATGATCTTGTTAAACTTTGTTGAGACTCCAGGGAGGTCTCCAGACCGAGCTTTCTGAATCACGGCATCGAGAATGGCGCCTTGAAGAGGGACTTGACATTCAACGAGACCATTGGGTCTGGAAGACTCGCCATTGCAAGGACGGTCAATTGCCAATGTGGGATATCCTTGCTTGGCTGCAAAGTAGACCCAAGAGCTTTCCGTTGACCCAGGGCCGATATCTTTCGTTGCACGACCGGACCAATAATCCTTGGTGTATGTGATTCCATGAACTAGAAACTGTAGCGTATTTCGTCGGTGAGGGACGTCGGCCAAGGGCTCGCAGTACCGCGCGGATACAGAATATGTGCCTCCGACCAGTCTAGTCGGTAGACCTTCTACAGAAGCAAGCAATTTCGTCAGGGAAGACAGGTCGAGCAAAGTCGACAAACCCAGAGACAGCTCTTTATTCAAAGCCTCTGCTGTAACAGGGACTTTGAATTCTCTACATTGCAAAGTCGGTTCACTGGCAGCAGATGCGGGAGCCAACGCGGCTAAAAGGGTCGTGATAAAGGCTGCAATCAACATGATAGAAACGATTTGCCGGAGAAAAAGAGAAGTCTTTCAACTGTCCTCGAGATTGCCACGAGAAGGAACCCTAGAACCAATGTAGTGTTCCCTCGGCCCGGATAGTAGTGCCAACCAAGAGTGGAGGCGGCCAAGCACGATTTGCGCCCGGTGCTGGGGCTTAAGACAAGAGACCAATTCCTTTGTTTTCCGTGTTTCATTTGTTAATTATCACACTACGTGGTTAAAGGTCAAAGCTTGGTACATTTGCGGAGTGCAGAATCGTGGTAGGTTGGCTGTATGAGTGGCGTGACAAGGTTCGGATAACGGCCCTGGCGAGTTTTCGGGTAATAAGCTGGCAAAGGTTGCATCTGAGGATCCCTCTTCGGACGATGGTGCAGACCTATAACTGTATCCGACCGCGTTTCGCCTCTTCCTTTCTCTAGCGATGCATGAGTACTACCGTAACCGAGTCTTATGTTTCTTTATGTACATCAGCTTACATCGGTATCTGTATAAATTGTGTGCATAAGCGTGCACACAAGTGGGCGGCCAGGTAAGAAGTACTTTTGTATTCTCCTTGCGGTGTAGGTAGAGATACCCGTTCCGCACGCTAGATCGAGATCTGCCAGAAGTATGTGGTACCTCTTCAGAGCATCAGCCATGCAAGTCAGCGGACGTCTGGCAGCACTGAACACACACATGTGCCCCAGTTCCCCCGCAAAGTTCAGCCACTGAGCAGCCTGACATTTTTTTTCCCCCTGGGCTGACACGCCCTGCCAAACAATGGCGACCAGCGGGAAAATTGTCTGGGCGCCTCACCACCACCTTCCCAGCGTCCTTTTTTTTCTCCCTTACACCATTTGGTGACGAGACCAAAGCAACGAACAACCCTCCAGCCGCGATACAAATGCATATACGCAGATTTCAGCATCCCCGCCCATCATTTTTCAAGTACCAGATGCGTGTTGCCAGCCAATTCGAGGCCCTGCGACCTGTCGAGAACACAAAGCGCGCCGATCCAGAGCGACGCCGTGGGCAGCCCTAATTGATCTCAGCGTCTTCGCGTCGGTCTTGCGGTTGCTGGCAGCGCCTCAACGCATGTCAGACCAATTTGCACCGATCGAACCGTTGACTTTCTTTACAAGATAGCGATCTGCGGCGTGATACCCATATACCATGATAAACCAAGGCTCCGCTGCGCGCAGTGTCGCGCAGTCCTCCCCCGGAACTCCCGTCGCTTCAGGTGATGACGATTCCGACCATGGAAGCGGCGCGAGAGGAACACAGCCCAAGTCAAATGGCCGTGGCCGTCACCGTCTCGACGATGTCGTCAGCGCCAACTGTAGCCCGGTCATGCGCGCCACACCTTCGCCAACCATGTCAGGCATCGCCAAGTTGCGCATGCAGATGGACCCGTTGAGCCTCGACAGCGCATCCCGATCCAGCTCCATTACTCGCTGCAGCAGAGCTCCTGAACATGCCTCGGCACTTGGAAGAGAACTAGACAGCCGCTCGCAGAGTCGCGACGGCACTCGCAGCGAAGCAGGCAGTGAGGTAGCCTCTGAGAACGGTTCTACAAGCTATGAGGTGAACCTCGAGCACGACTTTGTCAGCGAGAGCGTTGGCGAGCGGAATGGCTTCATGGAAACCCTCGAAGGTGGCCTCCACCCACGGCGCAAGATGACGTCGGAGGAGTTTGAGCCGCTGCGCTGCTTGGGCAAAGGCACGTATGGCACAGTCCTTCTCGTCAAGCAGCGAGCCACCGGGAAGCTTTACGCGCAGAAACAGTTCAAGAAGGCGTCGCTTGTTGTGCACAAGAAGCTGGTCGAGCAGACAAAGACGGAGCGACAGGTCCTCGAGTCCGTCAATCGACACCCGTTTGTGGTTAAGCTCTTTTATGCGTTTCAGGATCACGAGAAGCTGTACCTTATTCTCGAATACGGACAAGGAGGCGAACTCTTTACGCATCTCAATACCGAAAAGATGTTTTCTGAAAATGTTGCCGCCTTTTACATGGCTGAGATGCTTCTCGCCATCTCCCACCTGCACAACAACCTGGGCGTTGTCTACCGCGACTTGAAACCGGAGAATTGCCTTCTGGATGCCGATGGCCACCTTTTGCTGACAGACTTTGGCCTTTCCAAAGTCAGCGCCGAGCCGACAGAAAGCTGCAACTCGATCCTCGGGACCGTCGAATATATGGCACCAGAGGTGGTCCAGGGCAAGAAGTACGGCAAGCCGGCCGACTGGTGGTCTTTTGGAGCTCTGGGTTACGATCTCATGACTGGCAACCCGCCGTTCCGTGGCGGGAACCACGCCAAGATTCAGGAGAACATTGTGAAGCAGAAACTAAATATGCCCTACTTTTTGAGCCCAGACGCCAAAG
Organism: Lecanicillium sp. S3808; assembly: GCA_023628775.1. Lineage (NCBI taxonomy): Eukaryota > Fungi > Ascomycota > Sordariomycetes > Hypocreales > Cordycipitaceae > Lecanicillium > Lecanicillium sp. S3808. The sequence continues at coordinate 1,348,624 of JAMAJY010000003.1, read as the reverse complement.
ACTTTCTGACTCGCCTCTTGCGAAAGGAACCAAACAAGAGACTAGGGTCCAACATGCCTAAAGATCTGCAAACGCTCAAGGGCCATCGTTTCTTCCGCAAGATTGATTGGAAGAAGCTCGCCGCGCGCGAGCTCGAGCCGCCTATCCAGCCTATGATTACAGACCCTGAGCTGGCCGAGAACTTTGCGCCCGAGTTTACCGGGCTTTCGATGAGTCCAAGCGTGACTTATAAGGATGGCTGGGCGACCCAGCCATCGGCCAAGGATGACGTGTTTGGCGGCTTCAGCTTTGTTGCGTCGTCGAGCCTCCTCGAAGGCCACATGTTTCCTCTTGCCAGCGGTGTGTCTGGCGCTTGACTAGATGGTAGTGAGTGGCGCAGTGGTGGGATGAAGCAATGTTTGCAAGTATGATGACGATGATGATGAGTAGATGACGAGGGTTGGCACGGATTGGGATGAATGAATATACGACTATACACACACCTTTGTCAGTTCTGAAGACATGCATATACCATACATCGTGGATACAGTATACGGTATAGAACATAGAGCATAGACATGGGTTATTGGATGTGGGATGACTGGGGTATGGGATACTTGTGCGATAGAGCACGAGTGCATTGACTTTGTAATGAGCGCTATTTTACTAAATTGATTATATGGGCTGCTACTTTTTGTTTTCTACTATTGTTTGACACTCTTAATACTTTCAAACACCGCTTCCACAGGTGAGAAGCGGAGGGCTGTCGACTGAATGTTCGAAGTTGGAAGATGCCGATGATCTCCTTTCCTTTTATAATTAGATTGTTTCAATTGTTTCGATTGTTTATACTATTGATATTATTGATACTATTTTTAATATTTCTATTGTTTTATCGGCCAAAGAGGCCTTGAGACTGTTTATCCGACCTCTTTTCCACCTCTGCAACAAACTGACCCGCCAAGCCGCCACTGATACCCTGGATATACTGCTCACTAGCAGTCAAGTACACCTCTTTGAACACTTTCCACAGCTGCCTGTCTCTTTTATGCCTGCTACCTGGACGCGGGTAATAGGGATCATTCCACCAGAAGCCATCGACCAACTGCTTCAATCAGGCTTCGTCGTGTTTGAACGTAGCACATTGATTAAAATCCAGCAGCCAGACGCCAATTCTACGCTATGACGAACTCTCTAAACCAGAGGTCATCCGGTCCCATATCTCTCAGCTCACTGCGAGAGGGCTGTTGCTTCACCTCAGGCGCCATGCCCAGCACAAACTCGACATCGTTGGCGTCAACACCCACAGCCCAGTGCAGCATAGCCAGCGTTTTCGCCATGGTCGTAGCAAAAGGGCCGGGATCCAACTGCAGGTCTTCCATCTCGTTAATCATCAAATCAAAATTACGCAGTTTGAAGTTTTTCGAGGGGCTGCGGGCAGTCCTGCGGCCCAGGTAGATGCGCACTAGGCAGTCCTTGTTCTTGTCTTCTTCGAGCTGTGCGGTTCTGCTGGTTTCCGACTTGTATTGCGGCGGGCCAAAGTATTTGAAGACGGCTTCACGAAGAGGCTCCGGCAGAGGATAGATGCGTTCAGAAACGAGGCTATAATTTCTGGAAAAGCCTGGCGGAGAGGAGTCGTCGTGCTCGTAATCTGCCCAGAATTCGTCACAGGCTGGCTGGTTCCATCCCACGGTTTGGGGGATGTTGATGTCAGGCCGCTGGCTCATGGGAAGGCTGGCCCAGATTTCTTCGACGTCTCTGTGTGTGATGTAGTCCTGCCAAAGCTGCTCGGCCTTGTCAGTTTTGGCTATCTTGATTGCGAACTGGAGGTTATGCGGAGCGGCAATGGAGTATACGGTGCCGCACTGGCCTTCTCCAATGTGACGAATATTCTTTGCAACGGCGGCGCTGTGAAGGTCCTGATCCCTCGCGGTTTGTGAGGATGATAGGGAAGACTTTGTGGAAAGCAAACGATTTAGCATCTGCTTGGGGGTAAATTCTCGTAGAGGGATGTTGTCGAGGAAATCCAAAACTGGTTCGCTTGCAGCTTTAGGCCCGGAGGGTTCGCTGGCGCTTGCCGCACGTCGAGTGGCCATATTGAATCTATTATCCTATTGAGAGAGATATGAACGCAGTTGGAGAGGTTCTGTCTGCCCGTATTTATAACGTGGTGCAAATGCAATGAATTGTAGGCCGGGAACTATACTTCCCAATTTGGCAATTTGTTGGTGTTGGCCGTACACTAGAAAAGCTTGGCTGTGCCATACGAACCTAATTTTACCATGCCGCGGCTGTCGCGTAACAGACATGCCTTTAAAATAGTAAATCGATATTCTTATTCTAATTTTAAATGGAGGCGGCTTAGACAAAAGACACTTTCTGAAGCAGTAGAGTGCATGAGAGACACGTCGGCTCCTTTAAATCATTCTACTAAAAGTCCATGTACATACAAAAAAAAAACGCTGAAATCTTCATCTTTTAATGAAATGGCAAACGCTGTTACTATATAAAATAGTTCAAAATGCATGTATTCAGTATACTTATGATAATATCTTTTACGAAAAGGTACGTACTCGAAGCTTGCCCCATGGAGAAAGTACAGAAACGCGGTGGTATGGCGCCAGAGACAAATAAAGTGTCAGGACTGCATACATGGCGACTATATTCGTTGAGCGCAATTCTCAAATTGTGTAGTATTGTCACCGCCAATCCTCCCGACGGATCAATATATTAAAGTTACATAATTACTTTGCTACTGTAACACACATTGCGTTGCAACGATGGAAGAATGTATAAAGCATGACCCGCCAAAACGACTGAAAGTTGCCCCGGGTCGGATGAATGCATCGAGCCGCCGGCGAGCAAGTTTCCCTTTTGGCGGGATGGCCGACGCAGGGATCGTGGGCGGAGGCTATGTTTAGTTTCTGATGACCAAGCGTTGGATAATCGCTGCAACAGGGCGACTTGTCTTTGACTATCCCCAGTTCCTGGGTATTCTGAGCCATGCAAGCTTGATTATCTCGTATGATCGGGCATTGATACACGTCTGGGCGCCAAGTGTAGCTTACGAGTACAGTATATTCTCTGCGCAGCTAGAGATAGCCAAGCGACGTCGTCTCCAGCCGCAGCCCAGTTTTCTAGATGCGACAGGGTATCCGTAGGGCAAATATGTGCTTAATTCATAGCAGGAGGTTCTGTTAAACATGAATAATGGCAACTACATCGCTACTCACTGGTGCGGAAGCATTCAGGTTCCATCTCCAGCCGACCAACAATAAGCGACAGCCGACCATGTCCATATCCTTTTACCATGGCCCCAGGGGGGATCCGCACGGCATCGATACACACCCCCAGTCTTTAACTCAAACGTAACCCGCGCCACCACTGTGACGAGCGGCCGATCGAGGCTCCGTCGCAGGCCAGCCAATGAATGGGACTGTATTTCAAGCACAGCCTGAATGGGCGCTTTCAGGACCGCCTTGAAATCGTCGTCGTAGGGGGGTAGACAACAGCGCATACTGTAGCACCGGTCACACTCGTCCGATGGCAACGCTTTGCATTAGACTCCTATTCAATTCCAGATTTCGTGATTCCATCAGCAGATTGTTTTCTCAAGTTGCCGTCATAGAGTGCTCTGATTGGCTCCGAGTGTCACTGTTCCCTTACTCAAAAACACAAAGGGGAAACTTTGTCTCATTGCCAAGCACTCAACTCTAATCGTCACCTTGCGAAAGAGCCCCCGGGTACACCTGTACCCGTGATCTACGGTCTAGAGACGACTAGAGGCGACAAAACACTGGAGATTGTGGTGCCTCCAGTGCCTTTGCCCCGGATATCACACTAGCCGAAGCACTTGCGCCACGCGCCGCATGCCTGCCGGGCGCATCTTTTACTTATTAGAACACCCTCGAAAATGCTGCCCGTGCTTTCTCGTCTGTCAATCTTGCCCGGCCTCGAACGAGATGACGTTTCTTTAATCCCTTTCTTTCGTGAATTGCATTCATCAAAGGGCTTCTCTAGTTGTTCAAATAGAGTATTAACATGCCCAGAACTCTGCAGATTTGCCATTAACTTACTCGTACGTACGGAGTATCTGTCTCCGTACTAGTCCATAATTGATAGCCCATAAACAGCCAAGCTTTTTTGCTGTCGCAGTACACTTTAATCAGTAGATGGTGGCTTCTTACTCAATCTACGAGCAGATTACGTCTTTGCTCCGATTCTTCTCTTCCCCCGTCTGAAAAGTAGGCTGCACGCCCCCTCCCCAGGTTTCTTGTTGCACGCCTCTTGTAAAATAGTAGACTCGGTCCTCAAACAATGATCCGCGCGTGTGTTTGGGCATTGCTCCACGTAAGAAAGATGGGCTACTGTGTAATTAGTAGTTTAATCTAATTCATGCGTAATACGTAACGCTAGATCTTTAGGCTGGCTTTGCCCTCGGTACAAATATGTACTACACCCTCCGGCCCCCGTCTGTTTTTGGAGCGGGCTTCTGCTTTGAACGTGCTTCCTTCCCCTTTCAGACTGTTGTACGTTTTCTCTATACCTAGTTATTATCTTTTGTTGTAGGAAGGGACGACTGATCTAAGTTGCACAACGAAGTCGCATTCCCGATCCCGAATTCCCAAACATTGTTCGACTTTTGATTTCGACATATTCGCAGGCTACTGTTCACCCTCAAATGCAATTTGGAAAACACACACTCGGGGCAGCGGCCCTGGCGGCCATGAGTAAGTTCCTTGCGCTTCGCATACATGTTCGACTTTCACCCCAATGAGCTTTGCTAATGCGCCAACCAACAATAGACGCCGCCGGCTCCCTAGCCGCAAGCGAACCCTTCTGCGTCGGCCCCGATTCAAACCTCTGCTTTCGCTGGGGTGTCCCTGAAGATGCTGCGCAGTCCGGCTCAGGCAGCGTCTATTTTCAAATGCGCGCGCCAGCTTCATATACCTGGCTCGGCCTAGGCATCGGCGATGCTATGCGTGGTGCTGAAATCTTCCTCATGTATGCCAACGGCGACGGCAACGTGACAGTTAGCCCGCGACAAGGTACCGGACACGTCATGCCCCAGTACTCTGAACGATCCTTTGACCTTCTTGCCGGTTCTGGCATCGAAAACGACACCATGGTTGCAAATGTACGCTGCAACGACTGCTCCAGCTTGGAGCTTGGAGGTACCAACAGCTGGATTTCTGCTTGGCAAGAAGGCGAGCCGCTCAACTCGGACGACCTCGAAGAGCGAATCACGCGACATGATGCGCATAGGCAATTCCAGATTGACTTTGCACAAGCCCAGATTAGCAGCGACACCAACCCCTTCCTCGATGGCAATGCAGAGGGCGGCGGCGTCAGCACTGGAGGTGGCTCGAATTCTGGAGGTGGTGGAGGTCCGCTAGTAGGCAATGAAGGAGGTGGCGGCAACTCGTCGAGCATGCTTATTTGGGCGCACGGCATCATCATGATGCTGGTGTTTGTCGTCATGTACCCGATTGGTGCTATTCTTATGCCCCTCGTGGGCAAGTGGTTCATCCACGCCGGCTGGCAAACAATTGCGTTCCTGGCCATGTGGGCAGGCTTGGGCCTTGGATATACCATTGCTCATCGTAATGATATTGTATGTGCTCCTTTCGACTGATGGCAGCGCAATGGACAAGCACTCGCTAACATCTTGAACAGTTCTTCAAGCAGACGCACACGAGATTGGGCATCATTGTTGTCGCATTGATGGGTCTCCAGCCAGCTCTTGGCTTGATTCACCATTTTGTGTTCCGCCAGCACAAGCTTCGTCCTGTGTCGAGCTTTGTCCATGTGTGGTATGGCCGCGCTCTTATCATTCTCGGCATTATCAACGGTGGACTGGGCCTGAAGCTCGCAGACGGTTCTCAGGCGTTCCTGATTGCGTACATTGTCATTGCTGCTGTGTTTGGCGGTCTGTATCTTGCTTCTGTGCCATTCACAGAATATCGCAAGGCCAAGGCTGCGCGTCGCGAAAAGTCGATCTCGTCGCCCGCCACGGCTCAGGACTCATCGTAGACCTTTGCGCCCGGACTGGCTAATTTCGAGGCTCGTGAGAACTTGACTGTTTAGTGGAGGATAAGCTCCTGCTGCAATTATGTTATAAATGGGAGTTGGCTTATGCGACGTGTGTTTTCGGAGTCAAGGCTGCTGGTTTCCGTTGTTTAAGAGAGGTGATACCAATTGCAATTAGAAGCAAATTTTAGATAGCACATTTGATACCTGGATACGAGAACGTGGAGATTTTAAATCAGTCATTTATACTTTTTTATACCTTAAAATACCTATAATTGCTTTGCGGTGACGATGGGCGCATGCCATATCTGCCCATCCAGGTTCCAATTCGCTTCACGGTGGCATTGGTGATGTTGATGCTAATTGCACAAGCTGTTCAGCTGAAAGAAATCAGTTTTACTCATGGTATAGAAAACATCATTTTCTACGGCTCAAAAAGAAAAATCTATTTTATTATTTTCCCCTGTAACGAAAGACGCGCGTTTGTCGTACCACAGGTATAAGAGCTGCTCACGTGACGCACCCAAAACTTGGCACGCTCCCAGCCTCAGGCAGAAACTTGGTCCGCACCAGCCACGGGCTAAGCCGGGGGAACCAGGCCGCTCGACATCACGATTTTCACAAAACCCTCAGCTCCCCTACCTACCTCCTGCTCTCCTCTCCTCCCCCCAGTCTCCGGGTTCCCCCATTGAGCAACGCCAATTCCTTCAAAATGCTCAGCCAAATCTCTCGGGCTTCTGTAAGTATTGAAATTTCCATTCGCCGGCAAGCCGTCCATCCGGTGCGGGCAAGAACAAACAGTGAGGGAGCTTTTGGCTAACTGAGGGGGCGAAACCTGCCCCGAATTAATAGCGCGCCCGCTCCGTCGTCGCCGCCGTTTCGCGATCAGTCCAGGTCAGGAGCTTTATTGCCCCTACTGCTCCTCGCCGAGGTAAGAATTGCATTTTTTGAATTCGATTTCTGTTTTTCTTCTTCTCTTTCTCTTGCGATTCGACATTGGGTTACTTGGTTGGGGGTGGATTTGGTCCCCATTTTGACGCTTTGCTGTCCCGAACCCGCCGACCCGAAAAGCCGACCTGACGACTACGACGACGAAAAACCTTGCCAGACGACGCCCAACAATCAGCACCATCTTTAAAATTCGCAGCAAAACAAATTAAAAGCTTCGAAATACCGATAAAGCATTTATTCGCACCGTTTCAACCACCCGCCCAGCCTCCAATGCCGCCACAATTCGCAGAGGGAGAAGAAGGATTCAAAATCTTCCAGACAAGTACAGACATGCTAACATTTTGTTACCAAAAAACAGCCGACTTTGTTCAGGAGCTGTACCTGAAGGAGCTCAAGGCCTACAAGGTCCCTCCCGTCAAGGACTCGGATGCCGAGGGCCAAGTCCAGACCTTTACCCTGCCCAAGACTCCCACCTCCCCCGAAGAGGCCGACCTCGCCAGCAGCCTAAAGGAGTACGAGAACATGGCTGTCGAGATTGAGGGCCAGGACGCCACCCAGACCCAGCAGGGTGCTGCTACTCTTCCCGACTGGCTTGAGACCGAGGAGGAGGAAGAGGCCAAGCACTAAATGCCGACTGCATGACCCGAATTTTATAGTGGTATAAATTTCAGCATTTCTCACCTTGCGGGTATTTTCTTCTTTTTGGGCGCAAAGTCTATGGAAAGTATCCCTACAAGGGTGGGAGGAAAATAGATGTGGATGAAGGTTATAGAAATCGTCGGGGTTGACGCAAAGTGAAGCTGGAAAAGCAGACGGAAAGGCAGACAAAAATCATAGTCTCTATTCTTGCTCTTCTCTTTTGGCTTTTCTTCACTAGGACGGGCCTTTTACACTGTCCAGCCAAGATGAACGAAAGGGAAGAAAAGGAAGAGACAAATTTCATCACAAGGAAATGGATCGGGGCTTCTTGAGAGATATGAAGCACGAGCCAAATTACGAGAATCCTTGTTGTATATTTTCCTCGATGCAGCCTCGCATGGGTGTAGGGAAGGGATTGGGTTGTGTTTTTTTATTGATTTGATTTTTTTACTGAGCTTTTTTTCTTTGTTTTGTCTCCATAAACAAAATACAATACTATAAGCAACATTGTTTCTACTAATAATGTGAAATGTCCGTGGAAACAACGTATATTTCAAATGCCGACAGACACAAGTTGCCATTGATTTCGCTTGATAGGTAAATGCTTCAGCCTTGGTGGCATGGTACATGTAAAACGGATGTTGAATTAAGTTATATGCTCTTATGCCTTTCATGTATAGAGACGCAATGTACTAACCAACCATGTTTACAATCGACTAGCCAACATGGGTTATAAACAACCAAGCCAAAAACACCCCAACAACCTAACCATGAAAAAGTTCATGCCTTGCCAAAAAATAAAATTAAATCACACAAAGCAAAAACGCCACCGATACCGCAGCAATGCAAAGCACGTACTTCAACACACGACAAAAAAGATAATCACCAGGCCCAAGCCAAGCCCGTCGTCTCCTGATCCTGTAATCATTGTCACGTAACGCCATACCCGTTACCAATGTTCTCATATTCCTCGATCCTCTGTTGCCGTAGTTTGTCAGATACCTTTTGTTTTGTGTGTCCCATCACTTGCTTTTCACAAATCACAGGACAGAAAAAGAGAGAGAGAAAGATGAAAGAGTTTTCAGAGCACCGCGGCTAAAGGCTGGGCCCCTTGTTGTGAAACGTAAAACATCATGTTTTGTTGATTGAGGTTGCAATTGGATCAGGCCCAATACCTGCCAATGCACCCGCTGTTGAAAAAATTAACTAAAACGCATGAGGGGACACTAATAAAAAGTCCCTTTTTACAATATATAAAGTAGAATAGTTTTTGAGTGTTTTTGAATCTTCAGATTGTATGTGTTGTAATCTGAATGGTTGGGAGGGGTATCATGGATCTGTGCCGTGAAAGGTTCGTGAATTGATTAAACGTCAAAGTGGGATCCTCCAATCATGTTCTCGTCGTGGGTTGATGTCCGCACAATGCCGCTCATGCGATTGTTCTTTCGCATGTCAATGTCGTCCAAGTTATCCCAGCCGTCGTCATGGCCATTGGCTTGGGCATCATCCATGTCCTCGTCATCCGGCCCTGCCCGATCACGCATGTGGTCATCAAGTGCGCTCTCATCAACAAAAGTGAAGCCTTGGAAATTGGCTTGCACTGATGGTGACAGCGGCGTGGAAGCGGCATAGCCGCGAGCAAGGGCTGCGGCACGCTCATTCAGAGATCCGTTTTGCCCCATAGCCTGTGTAAACTCGGGGTCAAAGTAGGACACATCGGTTTCCGACTTCAGCTTGGGCTTGAACGGAGGTGCAATGAGCTTCTGGGCCAAGAGGCTCCAGTCAACATCATCAAAGAAGGGATGGTGCTTTAGTTCCTCTGCATCATTATTGGCTCCTAAACGATGCTTTGGGTTTCTGTTGAGCAAGCCCTTGACGAAGTTGCGGCCCTCCTGCGACAACGTATCTCGGGGGAAGCGAACTTTGCCAAAAGCAATATTCTTGTACATTTGCTGCGTGTCTTCAGCGTAAAAGGGGCTCCAGCCGCAGCACATTTCAAACACTAGGACACCAAGAGACCAAAAGTCAACCATCTTAGTATAGCCAGACTCATCCAAGAGGACCTCAGGAGCAAGATACTCGGTGGTTCCGCAGAATGTGTTTGTGGTGTCATTTTTCGTGAGGTTTGCCTTGGAGAGGCCAAAGTCGCAGAGGGCAATGTGGCCGTTGGCATCGAGCAGGATGTTTTCAGGCTTGAGATCGCGGTAGACAATGTCATTGTTGTGGAGATGTTGAATAGCGAGGATCAGCTCGGAAATGTAAAACTTGGCACGCTTCTCGTCAAAGCGGCCTTCCTTTTGCAAGTGCCAGAACAGTTCACCGCCAGACATGTAGTCGGTAACGAGGTAGAGCTCTGAGGGCGTTTGGAATGAAAATTTGAGACCAACAATGAATGGAGAGTCGGTAGTGGCAGTGCGCACCAGGATGTTGCGCTCTCCAACAGTGTGCGCTACTTCCTTCTTCTGGACAATGACCTTCTTCTGCAGCACTTTCATGGCGTAAATGCGCTGGGTATCACGTTTGCGGACCTGATAAACCTGGCCAAACGTTCCCTTGCCGATGAGCTTTAGGATTTCAAAATCATTAGGCTCAAAGCGCTTCTTGTCGGTTCGCTGATATTGTGCTTCAACGTATATTTCGCCGGTAGGAACTTCCTCGGCTACAGTGTTGGCGTGACCCCTGAGCGGGAACCAGCCCCGAATGGGTATTTCTTTCTCTCGGGGAGCCTGAATATTGACTTGGCCCAAGAATTCCTCGCCATTAGCACCCTGGTCGTAGATGGAAATGTCGACCAGCGAGCCCGAATCGACGACATCGCTAAGAGATTCAAGTTAGCAAAAAAGCCATGCAACAAACATGAAGGAAAAGTCCATACAAAACAGCCTCAGCATCCCATTTGGGATTTGTGTGCTGAGCACGAGCATTTCGATTTCTAAAGGTACTATAGTCGTGGGTACTTGTATTGCTGCTCTGGCGGCTGCGCATGGGAATGGCCATAGGCGGCCTGCCGGAGTCGCTGCCTTGACGCTGGATAGGGATGCTGCCGAGAGTGCTGGGTGTCGAGGTTGCATGTTCACCGTCTTCCATGTGATGGGGCCCGCCCGAGATGAGCTCGCTGCGCTGAAAGACGGCTACGACGTAAGGATCGCGGCACTTGCGAAGACCACGGGCCTCGGCAATCTTGATAGTCAGCTTGCCCTTGGGTGCTGGGGCCTGGACAGCGGCTGATCGCGGCGTTTGGGTACCGCTAGTCGGCTCCGCGCTGTCGTTGCTATTCCTGCCAGTACTGTCCTTTCCATCAGAGTGCATTGACTGCGTGCCCGAAAGGGCTCTGGTAGGCGTAGGAGGACCGCTCTTGAAAATGAAGTTACGAGTTAGCTCTTTGAGCCCACCAAGGGAGAACCATTTGCTCGAATTTTCAGAAGCACCAGATGTGGGTAGTTGAGAGGTGTGGGGTGCAGAAGAGGGATTGGGAGGTTGTGAAGTGGAGGCATTATTAGAAGAGTGGTTGCTCAATTGTGACTGCAATTGAGCTTGTGAAGTGAGGGTAGACGACGCCGCCGTCTTTTCACCAGCGACAGACTGTGACTGCCCAGAGCCCCTTGCGGGTTGCGACAGGTGTGCAGTGTCTCTTGCCATGGTACCGGACTTTGTATCCGTGGTATTTCTGGCAGGGGATGCTTCGTCTTGCCAAGGGTAGCCCGAGCGGTCATGACCTTGTGAACCAGACGAGGAGCAAGGATGTGATGGAGGAGGAGTGGGATAGGGAAGATTGGAGGTGACAATGTGAGGTGCAGGGCCAGACTTTAAAGTTAAGGCGGAGGGAGGAAGGGAAGAGGAAGGTTGAGATGGCACGCTTCTGGGCGACGGAGAGTTTTGGACGGGCCGTTGGACAGAGTGTTGGACAGCTTGTGGCGCTTGTGATACCTCTGAGGCACTGACGCCACTCGAGACACCGTCGACACTGGATTCGAGTCCCGTAGAAGGAGTCGTTGTGCCAGTATCCATGTCCACGTCCACATCCGCATCCGCGTCCACGTCCATGCCACTCTGACGCCGGGAACCGAGCGAAGAAGACTTGAGGCTTGTAGAAGGGTCTTGACGAACCTGGCCAAAATAGCTCATGATGCCGGGAAGTCGCTTATCCTGCGGATCGGGTTTTGGGGTCGCGATACCGGATCGAGGCGTGTCTGAGCCGATTTGGTCGATGCCGTCGTCATCGGCATTGGAAGCCGTTCTAGAAGCTTGGTCAACCGACTGCATCCCACTAGTGGATTGAGCAGCGAAGGAAGAGGCAGTGCCCCCAAATTGTATTGTATAACAGAGGTAGAGAGTAAAAGTAAGAAGAATTGAACACTTTGAGAAGAAGAAAAAAAAAAAAGAAAAGAGGGCGTATTATGGCCACGAGAGCGGGGGAGGGGGAAAGAAGCCGGTGATGCTGAGAGGGACCGAACAAAGTGGGAACACTATTTCATTGCTGTTGCCCAGACGAGTCCGGAGAGGGGCTCTGACTCTGTTGCTGGCAAAGTCCCATAGACACAGGCCAAAAAAAACACTGCTGTAGATCACTGAAGATGCTATTGCAGTGGCCAGAGGGAGTAGCAGCGCAGCAAAGCGCAATGCAAAGCAGAATGAAGATGCAATGGTAGATGGATTGCAGGAAAAAAAAAGTGGTTGAGGCTGGCTGCAGCATACAAGGTTTGCCTTGAAGCATGTGCGGGCGCAGACTGTGCACTCCAGGTACCAAGATCCTGACACACGGCGCGCTGACAGGGCGAAGTCGGCAATTCCGAGAGCGGACATTGGCAAAAATACAGTCATCAGCTTGTTAGGCCCCAGGTGCATGGGGCCAAGCCAGCCAGTGAAAAGGAATTGCAGGTTTTTTTCTTCAAGGTGTGCCCCTCCCCTCTAGCTTTAGCTCTCTAGCGGTGGCTCGCCGGCTCCAGCACTGGCTCCAGGCGTAATTAGGATAGTTCCCAGGTGGTTCGGCTGCACTGGCAGTTGTAAGGGGAAGGGAGAAAAAAAAATTTAGTGGAGCTAGTAAGGCATCTTTGTCGATGGCCGTGCTAGGACTCGTGCAAAGGCGGTGATTGTGTAACAGAAGATGGGTATGGCAAACGCGACTAGAAAAATACGAAACAAATTTCAAAAAAGTCAATGCGATGCAAAAGTCCCAAGCAACAGATGAAGGATATAGCATAGTGAAGCATTGCTCAGAAGCAATGGCCAGCATCTCCCACAAGTCGCCGTCGGGCACACATGGCAAGAAACCATGTCGGAAGCTGTGGACACCACTTTACAAGCCGCCGAGCCGCCAACGAGTGCCACCGACAATGCCAGACCGTGTGGGCGTTTTCGGAACAGTGCCCAGCATCCGGCTAACACAACAGAGCTTTTTGGGTTGTAAGCCATTCTTCGGGCTCTCCAGACTTCTGGCTATAAACATACTCTGTCCATTGCTTTCTGATGCGATGCAGCAGACATTTGGCTTCGGCTCTCAGTGACTTGGCTCCAACAGTGAACTTCTGTCGTGTCTTTTTTTCTCGTGTCGACGAGCAGGCTCGTCTCCATCCTCGTGCATGCCCCCCCATCAAAATGTTCACAGAGCTTCCTGTCTGGGCCGACGCCCAACAAACTCTGCATTGTTGCCCGCCGTCGCCGAGAGCTGAGTCGAGCACGCCAGACTGGCCGGCGGGTGGCGCCTGGATCAGAGGCCTGGTGAAACCGGTGCTCGTACAACAACCTGCACCGACAAATTGCTGGCACCATGTGGAGCTCAAGGCGACTGGCGGCCCAATTGCCGCACGCAGCCCGGAGCCGTCACGCCCCGGAACGGATGGGTTCGGAGAGCGCCCTTTCGCGTGGGTGGGCATTGATAGGAGAGACAGGCAGGCATTGTTGTCGTATGGTAGGTAGTCATGTACGTCCTAGCGTAGAATGGAAGCCATCGAACGGCGACAGAAGACTGCACAGACCAAAGGCTGGCACATCGTTGCTTGCCGTGCAGAACGGGCAAAGAGACGATGCAATTGCTGACTCGCTAGCCACCGCCATGACTGATGTCGAGTCGGCGCCTTGACAACTTTGACAGGATTCAAAAAGCCTCGCAACTGTTACACAAGCGACGCACAGTCCTTTTCTTTTTTAGAATTTGAACCATGCAGCGGATTGTGCAATCCAATATGACGATATGCCCACTTGCATGCGGAAAGCATCGATACGACCCCGACAAGCTTTTGCCGAGACCACAGCGCTGCACCCAGATATGCCCAAGCTTGCAGCTCCAGCAGGTCGCGCCGCCCATGGTCGCATTCCACTAGGTGCGGCTAGCAGAGGCGCGGGCGCTGGGCAGGAAGCGTCAGAGGGTCGCATTCCCCGCCGCCATGGCGCCGATGCTAGTGCGTCGACTTTGGCGGCGTGCACGGTGGTGGCAATTGCATTGGGTGCTCTGCCCGCCTTGGAGCTGTTGCCCATGCCGCGCAAAACAAGAAATTCGATTCGAAACAAAGTGACAGCCAAAAGACGTAGAGGAAAAGCGTATCCGACTTACTTTGACATCATGGCTTGGGTTGCCCTCCGCAGAAGGTCAAACCCGCTGCCACTCGCATGGCTCTCGCTACCCGACATGACGGGCCCGGTTTCGCAATCGTCGTCGGCAGTGCTTTTGGTGGTGGAATAAACGCTTGGACGGGTCGTGTGCTGTGCCTAGAAGGTAGGTAGGTGAGAGTCGAGAGCTACCTATTATTGAGGGGAAGCAGTCCGTTGCTGCTCGCTTCTCCAAGTCCTGTTTGTAGAGCTGTTATCAAAGTAAAGAGCGGCAGGAATATGTAATCTCGTCGTCCGGTACGGTAGATCGGTTCGCCAATCGTACATTCAACGCAAAGCGGCCGTCAGAGATGGTTTGTCGCTGATGTCGAGAGATGAAAGTGATGAAAGTGTAAAGTCTCTTTCTCGGTCAAGGGCGGGCGGCGATGACTGGTGTTTGGGAATACCTTATTAGTATGTATGGCCCGCACCCCAGAACTTTGACCGACCTCCCCGCGCAGCGCAGCACCTAGGTACTCGTACACCACGTAGGTAGCGGTATGGCCCAAACCAAAGCCTGCCAGTGGACAGAAGAATAGTGGACGCTGGGGAACAGGACGCTCTTCTCTTACGCTAGACTTTTGCACAGACTCCGCCTGGTTATTGCCTACTCGTAGTACTGTGTTGCAAGAGACGAAACTCTATCGATATTTACTGCAAGCGCTAATAAAAAGCAAGCGTTTAGTGAGCTTCTAACCTGGGCAGCAGCGGGGACATGGGCTCATTCGTAGCTGAAATGGCGGCGCCTTTACGCCTCAGTAATGCACTCCGCACCAGTACGTAACCCAGCCGGAGGCGAACCCCTCACTGCGCCCGCAACGCGAACACGCCCGCCACTGCCTGCGTCATACCTACTGCTTGAGACAACAGGCCAAGCCACTCGATGTGGCAAACGCAGGACGCAGTTCCGTCAGTGTCGAAAGGGTATTTATCATCAAAGTATAAGCAACACTGCCATTGTCCATTGCCACCGAATGACTGGCCAAACAAAGCAGAAAAAAAAAAGCAACCTACACTCCCTGCGTATTTTTATTTATTTTTTTGCTGACCAAGCAAAGCAAAGGAGTAGCCGTCTGTACGACGTAAAAAAAGCATGACAATCCCCATACCTCATTAACCCCGCTTACATTACGCAGGATCGGCTTCCAGACCCAGGTCTCCAGGGCATTACGATGCCCAATCCGTCCTCGCGTGTTTCGTAAGGTGCTCAAGCTCCTATTTGTCACTCCCAGACGTGACGTGACGTGCAATGCAGGGTAAATGCAATACTCACGAGACACACGAGCTCCCTCCTAGTAATTAGCTAGCTGATTTTGTCCAGACCCAGTGTGGCTGCAATAAGCTCGCCAACAAACTACAACTACATGCACTAATTACATGCCACAGCTCAAACTTTGGCCTCACTGCCAATATTGTGTCACACAAAATACAAGGCCCTTAGGGTGACTAATGTAACATGGCTGCTATTGCAACTCTCGGTTTTCACAAATTTGTCTGCCACGTCTCCTCTAATTTCATCTCCAGTGAGTTAGTTGACCTATATGTCCGTGGTGTCGTGTACTTTGCAACTTGTTCTGTGAGTGGCTTTTCGCAGGCCTACAGCGAGTAGAGCCTGTACCATCTCTCTACTGACCCAACTTTGCTTGATATGCCTCTTCCCAGCTCTCTCATTGCCAATTATGCCCTGTCAAAAGTACCAATCGTGCAATAATGCTGGTTCATCTGGTCGGATCGGCTATATATATACATCCCATGTGAGCCAAGCCGGCCGACCCCCGCTATGCTACTAAGTAGAACAAGCCTCTACTTCAGCAAATAATCCACATACTTGCATATAAGTCTACTACAAGTTACTGACCAGCTTTAGCACATCTTTTGTCTAATTACTTTGCCTAAATGTAATTTGTGGCGGTAATAGTACGAAGCTGAGGAAGATGTACCGTAATATCCCACCTCTATAATGTCTACAGCGAATACAGAAGATGCATCACTCACTTGCATCCTTGGAACTTGTACTACCAGATTGGAATCGCAATTCAACCCAACCTCTATCGCTGTATAAAGACCATGCATCTTTATTGCTTGCTACGACAAGGCAAGCGGCTCGAATAGCTTCTGCAGTCGCACATCAGCTACCGCGACCGTATCAAACCTTTCATCAAAGCACAATGACAACCAGGCTGACTCG
This sequence comes from Lecanicillium sp. S3808, assembly GCA_023628775.1. Classification (NCBI taxonomy): domain Eukaryota; kingdom Fungi; phylum Ascomycota; class Sordariomycetes; order Hypocreales; family Cordycipitaceae; genus Lecanicillium; species Lecanicillium sp. S3808. Next base: position 1,332,252 of record JAMAJY010000003.1, on the reverse strand, counting down.
TCCCTTACCCAATACACGACAGCCTCGTCATCGCTGCAATGTCGTCACTCAGCCTCGCCAGCGTCGCACCGACATGCAAGCCTACCTCCCTCCCAATAAGCAGTTTGTCAGTGTAAGCAGCCAAAGGCACGGCTTGCATGTAAGGCTGAAAGAAAAAGAGGGCGGCTGCATATCGTTTTAGCTGGTCAAAGGGTTTGGCGCAGCGTTTGTACAGCTTTTCGCCCAATGGAAAACCCTGCACAGAGTCGCATCGGGCCTCAGCCCGCTGCATCAACCATTGTCAGCTGGTCAAGGATTACCAACAGTTTGTATGCCAACACAATTGGCCACACTTGGCCACCATAAGGAGGGTAGGGGGGTAAATGTCGGATAGACCGGATGAAAAGCTTGTGTTACACAAATAGAAAAAGCCTCTCTCTTCGGAAGCAAGGGTTTGCAGATCTTTATGCAACAACGGGTTACGGCCCTGTTCGGTCAGCCTCTGGCCTGGCATTTTCACACTATTCGTGAGGCTATGGTGCAGATGGAACAGATGTCGGTAACACAGCTTAATAAACATTGTGAGAATAAAAATTGAACAGTACAATGCAAAAGAGACAGACGCCAGGACCCATCATGTAATCTTCCCGCTGCAAGCCCAACTGTCAAACGCATGGTACCATCACAAGGAAGCAGATTCGCATAACCCTATCCCCATAACTCCGACTCTCAAAATCATCATAAGCAAAGGAAAAAAACATTTCAATGCATGTTATCAACACTATGATTTCCTCGCATTCTCAATGACTGTCAGCCACCGCCTCTCCATCTCAGAAGTGATGCCAGCAGGGTAAAACTTTGGGTCTGGCGATGGTCTTTCTTGAAACGGATCAGGGTATCGGTCTTCCAATTCATGTATAAGTATACAGAGAAAAGAATTTCTAAATAAAGCTTGCAAAGTTATAAAAAACTTAAATCACAAAAGGGACTCACTCATGTTAAAATGCCCGTCAACAAGTCGCGCCTTGAGAACCTCGCGATCCTCCTTGCTTCTTCGCACATTGGGCTTGCCGCTGTTTGGCCCTAGCGGTGAGGATTCCGACATTGTAAAGCCTTTATGCGTGCGAGATGAAACCAGAGAAAACGATACTTAAGAATCACAGTGAGATATTGCGTCGCACAACGACTGTTGTAGCCTGCAAGGTGATGAAGGTATCAAGTTAATCAAGGTATGACGAGCCACACTACCATGGGTATCAACCGCCCCACCGAGGACACTTGCCCGCATTCACGAAACCAAGCACTGCCGCGCCGCGCCGCACAACCTTGAAACCCCCGCCGGCAAACCACCAACGTCAGGCCATCTTCGGCCTCCAGAATACTTCAACTCACTCCGACGTTGATCTTTCTCAAGCTCGCCTGACGCGCCACAATCCGATTACCGACTTTGAATTTTACAAAATACACGTTTAAAACCCAAGCGTGCTTCATAGAATTTGGCTCTTGGCAAAGGCTACCGGAAACCTGGCCAAGGAACAAAAACGACACATAAGAAAAATTTATAGCCGACATCCACCATGGTAGCCGGGAAGCCACAGGTCCCCGACGTATGGGACGATGACGACTGGGAAGTGCAAGCCGACCGCGCCGCAAAGGAAGAAGCCAACAATCCAACGCCTGCACCCGTCCTTAGCAAAGCAGAGCGCCTTGCCGAGCACAATACGTCGAACCGCAAACTATGGGAGGCAGCGTAAGTCTTTTGACGTACATAAATCTCCACGAGCCATTCGTTTGCTAATTGCGCCTAATCTAGCGAATCAAACGAAACCTTCCACTTCCTCGAAGCAAACAATACCGTCCCTCTCGCCTCAACATTTAAACCGCAAGTCAAAGTCCTCAGCCGCAAGCCAGTTATCGCCAAGCGCGGCGACCCATCCAGCTCCATGAGCCAATTACAGCTCAACGACGATGACGAAGACGAATCTCAAAAGGAAAAGCCCCTCAGCCCTGAGGAGATACGTGCAAAGCAGAAACGAGAGCGCGACGAGAAGCAGCGCCGGTATGACGAGGCTAGGGCCAAGATCTTTGGAGAGAGCGCGCCGTCTTCGAGGGGCTCCTCGCCTGGCACGGGGACGGTGACGCCGCCGAGGGCAGAAGGACGATATAATCAGCAGCAATCAGGACGAGGACGTGGCCGTGGTGGTGGTGGTGGTGGTGGTGGTGCGCAACGGGATAACGGAAGGCGACAACAGGTCCAGCAGCAACAACAGTCGAGTACTGCCTCGCCAAGCCGTGAATTATATGACCCCAATTACTCCGCCAGACCGAATTCCCGAAGTGGATTCGAAAGGAGGGACGACGGGCTTCAGAATAAAGATGAGGGGGCTCCAATTCGAACCCCGAGAGGGCCGGATGGATCTGGCCGAGGGGGTTTCGGCTTCGCTCGACGTGGTGCTTGATTCACCTAGGAATTAAAAGAAAAAGTCATGGAATTGAATAAGCTTCTCTGCCGCCAGAGAAGATGCCTTGTTTATTTTCTATATGCCGTCTATATTCCTTACCAGCCACCGTCAACCTTTCCGGCCAGTTGATGGACACGCTCAGCGTCAGTAGTTTTGCCTACGTCGCTTACTACCTCGCGATACGTCGTGTACGCAAGCTTATCCAGCCCAATGCCCGTCGTGCCCGCCCAGTACGCAAGGGTATCATAAATGTACTTGTGCGAGATGCCTTCGACCACATCACCAGCCACGGGCCCGTCTTCGACCTGCGAAGAAGCGTCGTCGCCCGAAAAGTATGCCTCGTCCACCTCCGCCAGCCAGTCCTTTTGCTCCTGCGGACCTGGTTTGCCCTCAAAGTTCTTGCGCTCCATCACCACGGCGTCGTCAACCTTGATCTGGCCACCACCGTTGGTGCATCCGCCAGGGCATGCCATGACTTCGACATAGCTGTGCTCCAGGGAGCCGGACTTGCCTGCCGGCTTTCGAGCACTGCCAAATGGCTTGCCACCGGGCATACGAGATGGTCGCGCCGGCTTGAGCCTGCGTACTAGGTTCTGGATATTCCTAAAACCATAGTACCTTGCAGCCTTGAAAATAGGCTCGCCGTTGACAGATACAACATACTCGACAACGTCTGCATTTCGTCCGCGGTTAATCTCAACTTCAGAGCCTGGCGTTTGCGCCGCTTTGGTCTGTAGAATATGATGAAGGAGGCCGCCAGAAGTGCCGGCAATGGGGGATGTGCCGGTAGAAGGGCCCTTGCCACGGAACAGGAAGCTTTCTAGCTTCGAGTCAGGGAATGGTGTAGGTGGTAGCATAGCAGATACATCGTCCTTGGGAATATCAAAGAAATTTAAGCCCCTGCTCTCAGCAAGCATAAGAATCTCTTTACTCGTAATAACACAATCAACGTCCCGTATGCCGCGGCCCGGTAGACCTGAGCCAGCCCAGACCTCATCGGTGAGCTCTTCTCGGCTGGCTTCAAGTTTCTTATCAAAGCAGGGCATGACGGCAAGATGCCATATCCTGCTCGGCGGGATACCCAATGTACGGCACAAGCTCGTCTTGAGCAACGTGCCCATGAGTGCCTGCGGCGATTTCACTTTCGACAGGTGCGGCAGCACATGCGGGTGAGTCTTTTCAGCGTAGCATACCCAGCCTGGGCACGAGGCGGCCAGGATCGGCGACGCCGGTTTATTCTTATTAGTTCCTTCCTCCGCAAGGACCTCTTCCGCGCTGAGAACAAGCGTAGCTTCTCGCGCCGTATTCGTATCAACAACCCAAGAGAATCCATTGCGCCAGTTGCCGCCTCGCGCAATACCCTTTGGCCCTCTCAGCAGATTCTCAAGCATATTACCAGCCTGTCTCTCCGACACGCCAGGTCCACACGCCGCCGCCAAGTTTGCCCTTGACTGCGGACTCACGCTCGCAACAAACAGCTTTGCATCTTCATTCTCCAGCCCTTCAACACTATATTTCCCGGCCGCATCAGGGCCCACGACGCGGAGTTGCGGCGCGCCATCCAGCGTCGACAGAACCTCGGCGTGGCTCTGCAGGCTTACGAGGACGGCCTCAGCCGAGGTAACGCAGCCTGAGCATGCGAGGCAATCCGTTAGGGAAATCTCGGCCGGCGGCGCGTCGGAGGCTGATTGCTTTTGTGCGGAAGGGTTGTCGCCTTCGAGGATGACTTCGGTCTCGTTTTGTGAGTTGTCGTTGTCGCGTGCCTCGGGGAGCGTCTCGATGGGCTTGATGCACGCGACGCCCGGCGAGATGAAGTCATTTAGATCGTCTGTGGATAGAATGGCGCTCATTTTGACGAGGTTTGGCGCCGCCGCTGACTGCGGCTAGAAGAAAGAGGTGTGGTTTTCTTTACGCGTAGAGTGCTTTCTGCGCGTTTCGGTTCGATCAAGTGGCGTTGTAATGACGGGAAACTGCTAGTCTTGCGCCGGTTTTTCTTATCTGGCGGTGTTATGAAAAGGTTCTTCACATGTGTAGGAAATATGTATATCGATAGATATCAAGACCGTTTTGTATTTGCCGAGAAGAATACGCAGTCAGATGTGGTCGGAAGATGCACAAGTAAGAAGACGTTGGAAAAGGATGTTTGCGGGATGTGGTCGGGTGGCGGCCTTTTTTTTGGAGACTGCCCCGCGCAATGAGCTGCCAGCGATTAGAAATTCTGGCTGGCGTGCGAAGTCGGCGGATAGTCCACTGAAAAGGCATGTGCCCAGACTGCTGGTTATCTATGGCTAGTGGGTCTCCAGAGCCTCACGACAGGCTGCCTCGTTCACATATGCATGTGCTCTTGATACTCATATCGTAGTTCACAAGGCAAGGGACGTCTTTTTAATATTTTTCTTTTTAATATAATTTTACAATTACACAGTGTATGGTACTTTGATGCAATTAAACCTTGCCAGTATTGCCACAGAGTCTGGCTATACATTTTCGCCCATTCTTAAAGCCCGAAACTCCTTTGCTCCAAAGTCAAAGATATCCCTTCTTGTCCCTTCGTTTTCCTCTATGCATTCGTGCCGCGCCAGAGTCGTCTACTGCCTTGTTTGCATTGTAGTAAGGCTGCTAGCTCTGGTCTGTTAAGTCTTCTCTGTGAGCGGCCAGTCTTCTAGGCGACCGATACTTCAGCAGATGTCGCCCCGTTCGCTGGTTCAGCCTTGGTAGCGGTTCCATTCACCGTCTCACCGTCCTTGGAGTCCTTCAGACCGACAGTGTTTATGTTGGCTGACCCGTCAAGGACTGCTTGTCGACGATCATGCCAGTCCACCTCGCCCTTGATGACTTGCGACAAGAGCGTCTCCTTCTCGAGCCATTCCTTGTAGTAGGCATCTTCCCAATCCTTGCATTCCTTTTTCAGGGCATCGCCAACTTCGTCCGCCCACTTGGCTTCCCAATAGCACTTGCGGTATAGCTTATCGACTGGAAACTCCAGTTCATCGGCCGTGAATAAGTCACTCGTAAGAGCGGTAAAATATTCGGCCTTGGCATCCTCGCCATTGATAGCCTCGTCCATGCTATCGTCAGCGCCGTTTCCATGTGATTGCGGTGTCTTGATGATGATTTTGCGCTTGCTCGACTTGGAAGCCGGGCCGCTCTGCATCGACTTGGGGACAGGGTCCGACGGTCGGAGTGCCTCAGTCTCGTGGACGGTTCGCATGTGTTTAGCGAGCGCATCGGATCTCGTGAATGACCGATCGCATTCTAGGTATCCTGGTTAGCATATGCTGGATTTTACAATGCGCGTATACGTACCAGGCAGGTAACAATAGAAGGGCTTTTCGCGCGTGTGGCTGCGCATGTGAGCCTTGAGCGCGTAGCCACTGGCGTGCGGCAGACCTTTTCTGTTGCAACTCTTCCACTCGCATGTATATTTCTTTTGACGATTCTCAATGTGTGAGTTGTGGATGTGGTCGACTAGCTTGTCCATGTTCCCTTGGTCGCCAGCAGGACACCCGTCCCAGTCGCAGATGGAGACCTGGTCTTGGAAATCCTCCTCTTCTAGCTTCGCATTGATCGGTGAGCTGGGGATATCGCCCGACGTGTCGGATGAGACGTCGGACATGCCCTCAAGAGGGTCAGGCTCTGGGACATTGTCTTGATCGTGTTCCGCGTCGGGCACGGCGGCAGAGGACGCTCGTGATGCTCGCTCGACCTTGAGACGCTTGGACGGGCGCGAGGCTGTGTCATCAAAGTCTTGCCCCTCTTCCTCGTATGGCTCGGAAGAGCCCATTGATGAAAGTGGTGACTCGGGGGGAGACTGGCCGCGAGCCATATTGGGTCGAGATCGCGTCTACTGGTCTGATGTCGCACGGTAGCGAAACTCGGTGGAAGCGAATCACACGAGGTGCGGCAGGTGTGATGCCTTCTGGGAGCAATGTCTGCTCTGATGCGACGTGTGTTGATGTGCGTGATGAAATTGGCTTGATGAAAAGGGAAGAAAGTAGCTCGTAAGGGGTGTGAGCCTGGGGCGGAAAGTGTGTTTGCCAACGGCGACACTGGCGCAAAGAAGCCATCGATTGGTCCAAATTCTCAGACTGACGAGAGTGGGCCACAGCGCAACTCAGTAGCGCCACGAGCTTCGGGCAGCCGGCCACAGCTCCTGACTACGAGTGCAAACTATTTTATTTAGATGCCGTCAAAATGTTGAAATATGCGTCAATTCATTCATATATAAAATGTACTTTTCTCAAATCCGAGTCCCCGCCACAATAAACAATCTTTGTTCCGTCTACTCCCCGAGACAAGCTGTACTTTTCGCAAAACAGGTGGTAATATAAACTTTTTGAAAGCCTTGAAAAAGATTTTTTCCTTTTCTTTTATTACACATAAAGCAGCATAATAATTAATACTGACCGTTGGTAGAGAGATTGCGGCGTTGCTTGATGGCAGCGGCAAGGGTATCAAGTGTCGAGGCGGTATCTTCCCAGTTGATGCAGGCATCCGTGATGCTGACGCCGTGCTGGAGGCCAGCCTTGCCCTCGGCGGGAACTTTTTGGTTGCCTGAGAGTGTGTTAGCTGTAGAGGTTCCTGCTTAGCCTGACAATGTCTAATCCATACCTTCGTTGATGTTGCTCTCAATCATGACACCCATAATGGCGTCCTCGCCTTTTGAAATCTGCTCAGCAAGCACACCTGCCACCTTGGGCTGGTTCTTGTGGTTCTTTAGTGAGTTGCCGTGGCTGCAGTCCACCATGAGGCGCTGACGGACGCCCTTCTTCTCAAGAGCAGTCTTGGCTTCGGTAATGCTGTCAGCATCGTAGTTTGTGCCCTTTGTGCCTCCGCGCAGGATGACAAAGCAGTCATCGTTGCCGTCCGTTCCGACAATCGCTACAACACCAGGCTTGGTGACCGAAAGGAAGTGATGGGGGTGCTTGACGGCGCCAATAGCGTCAATGGCAACACCGAGCGAGCCGTCGGTACCGTTCTTGAAGCCAACAGGGAAACTGAGGCCGCTCGCCAGCTCACGGTGCAGCTGGCTTTCGGTGGTTCGGGCACCAATGGCACCTACTGAGAGCAGATCGGCGAGGAACTGAGGAGAGATGGTGTCGAGCATTTCGCTGGCAATAGGCATGCCCTTTGCGGTGAGGTCGACAAAGAGCTGGCGCGAAATGCGCAGCCCCTTGTTAATCTTGAAGCTGCCATCGATGTCGGGGTCATTGATCAGGCCCTTCCAGCCGACCGTGGTGCGAGGCTTCTCGAGGTAGCTTCGCATAACGATGAGGAGCTCGCCGCGATGCTTCTCCTTGGCCTGCAGGAGCAGGTCGCAGTAGGCGAGGGCTGCCTCGGGGTCGTGGATTGAGCATGGGCCGACGACGACTAGTAGGCGGTCGTCGGTACCGTTGACAACAGAGACAACCTCATCGCGCGCCTCGAGCACCGTCTTCTTGGACTCGTCGGATTGGGGGATTTCGTGCTGGAGCAGGTCGGGAGGAGTGAGGGGGTTGTAGCCACGAACTGGAGGACCAATTAGCAAAGCCGCAGACGGTTAAAGGAAGAATAGTCCTAGATGGACAAGCGACATACTTCTCCAGTCTTCCGAGTTGGCTTTATTGCCGACGTTTTTATTCTCAATGTAGAACTGCAATCACATGTTGAGTCACCCCGCCACTTTCCAGAACTGCTTCCGCGGGGCAGAGAGGTACCTACCGACATGGCTGTGTGATTGAGTAAGAAAGGCGATGCGCAAAGTCAGATTAAAGAGATTGAACAAAGAATAGAAATCTCAGGGTTTTGAGGGGTATTGACGAGACGCAAGACAAAGAATAAAGCGCTGGATGGGTGTGGGTGTGCTTGGGAAAGCTTGCTGCGAGAAAGGATGGCAAATCTGGATCGTCTGACAAAAGTTTAGCAAACCAATTGATGACCCAAAGCCGGCGTCGGAGCAGCGTTTTGGGTGCTGAGATTTGGGCGGAAACTTGGCACGGCTGGCCAATTGATCCACTGTCATTGGTACACTGTCGTACCATCCCCCACTGAGATCGGCTGCTGATTGCGTGCTTTTCCTACAGCGTCAACAGCCTTATAGACGGTCCAAGATTCATCGCATGTAAATTGTCTTTTTGGCATGGATAATAAGGAAACCAAACAAGCAGTTATATACTCGTAGCACCTTTGGAAAAATATTCTGTTGCTGTCCGCCAATTCAATACTGGCTGTTCCCAGTTTACCCACCGATACATAGACGCAGCCTAATGACCGATTACGGCACTTTGCACTATGTGTCACAGCCAAGCGCCTCTCCCAGCCATCACACCGCTTCCAACTCAAGATAGTCCGCCAATACACATCCTTAGAGTCCAAAATCCCAATTCTGGGGGAATTTTCCAATTACTGGAGAAATGTGATGAAACCATTAATCAAACATCTGGCGATAATTCACTATGGTTGTAAATGTACAAACAGTTGTTCTGGTACAGACATCACCGTGCTAAGGTGGTATAATAGCCATGATAAAAATCTAAAAACCGTGGACCAACTATTCTCCAGCCCAAAGGGCAAAACGCCAGTGCAAACCAACGCAACTTTGCTTCATTTGAGAAACGCCACTCCAAAAACTGCAAGAAATAAATAGTGGTATACTGTAAAATACTGAACCAAACCGAGCCAAGCAGACGAGGAAGGAGAGTATATTAAAATCGAAAGTTGTCATAGTCTTTGAGAATATCCCCAAGGTCCGGGAACTGCGTAGTAAAGAAATCACTGGGAAGGTCACCCAAGTCTTGTATAGAGAGAAAATCAGTCGCCACATTGGGCTCACTTGTTCGCTGTGGTGGCATGGTAGATGCATAAGCCCCTTGATTCGCTTGTAGTGACTGAGTGTCCTGTGGGATAGATGTGCTGTACTGCTGGCCCATGTTCGGAGCTGGTGTGTTCGGCAACGTGGTTCTTCCATTGACGGTAAAGTTTCTTATCCCTAGTTCATTGTTGAGAGATGGAGCCTCTCGTATACTGGGGTGTGATGGAACACCGCTCGAGCTCGAGCTGCTTTGTACTGTCGGAGGTCCGTTATGAGGTACATATGGTGAATCTTGGTCAGTCGATCCGTCGTGTAGCCGAGCAAACGGCAAGGCTTCACTTGACCCATGGGATACTGGTACAGGCCCCTGGGCTGAACCCTTCATGCTCTTGACAATCTCCTGCACGCCTTGCAGCTTTTGCTCCAATGCTCTCGTAATCGGGGAATACAAGGACAGCTGCTGAACCAAGTCCATGGCAGCCAGAGCGTCAGGCAAGTACTGAGACGAATACTCTGATTCAGCGTAGCACATGAGAAGAAGAAGAGAGGTCAAAGCCGTTTCCAGGAAGTGGTTAAATGTCCTGTGCTGAGCGTGATATATGTCGGTATCACGAGCCAGCCCTATAAGAACGCGGATGGAGTCCTGGGAAATCTCCGCCAAAATATTGGTAGTTGAAGTGTCAAAGGAACCAACTCCAGCAGACATTGCCGATTTTCGATGAATGACGATGCGCATCTGATTAGTTCGCAGGTACAGCATTAATCGCAGCCTATATTCCCCACGGTTCTCTTGCGACGGATCGAATTTATCGTGAACACCGCGAAACTGTAACCGCCTGGGCAGATTCTTTTGCCATTGGATGACTTGGAAGTCTAGTAAGCTTCTTGTCGATGCCAGTGCCGTGACAGCAGTTGCTGGACAGAGCGAGGGCTGGAGAATCGCCCGGCGAATCTCTGCTGATATGATGCTATAATCGACCATGTGTTTTAGGTACGCCGAAGAGAGTGAGTTATCCTTTGTACCGTTGTTAGTGCAATCTATCCAGAAACTCCAACAGTCTTCTCTACCAAACTCACAGCAATGTTAGGAAGTCGATGGATATCAGAATCGGGAACTGCAAACGGCAGAGCAGTGCCAAAGCCCCAGCGGCGATCCAGCGTGTAGACGGACCAATAAAACTTTTCCCCTATGTCTTTAATTTCGTCCAGCGAAGATGGGGCCGGCGCCTCAAGAGAGTATTGAGATATTATCTCATGACAAGAGCGCAAGACGTTCCCAATGGCTCTCCATGCTATAATTTCTCTGTCGGTCAGAAAGTAGAATATGCTCTGCAATTGCATGTCAGCATTTGTGCTTAAGAAGCTTCCTAGTAGAAACATACGCATAAAATCACTATTGTCATGTCCGTCTTGTTCGCTGTCGTCAGCTGCGTCCGGACAAGTGCTGCACCAAAGAGATCGCCGACAAAGTCGTTGGCGACTTCAACCGTGTCGGGGTCAGCCAGACTTGAAACAACGGCCAATATCAAAGTCGCCATATCTTCTATGCTTGCAAATTCCCCGGTTGCACTTGGACCGTAGGTATTGGATTCGACCGCATGGACGGTACGCCGAAGTTCCCCCAAGTCGATAAAGGGATATTGCATGCCGACCTCTTCCTCGTAGACTTGAAAGATGTTCATCCAATGGTCGGCTTCGAGTGGCGCGAATTTGCCTCGATTCGCAGGGTCTTTTCGATGGTCAATGACTCTCTGCATTGCGCGACGTCCTATCGTTGGTTTCTGGTGTCCAACAGAGGGAGTGCTGGTCTGCTCAGGGCTGATGGCTTCAAGCCGTTTCTCGGCGAGACGGAGATAATAATCGGAGCTTCCATATCTCGGTTGCGAAGTATTACTGCTTAGCCTGCGGGCTCGTTGTTTTGGTGTCTGGTCCTGGCGCTGTTCGGCGTCGTTTTCGCGGTCGGCGCGGCTACGTTTGGCTCCAGTTTGCGTCGCATTGCGAGATTTGCTGCGGTTGGACATGTATTAGTTCCGGCGTTCTCGGCAGCGGGTGCAAGGTAGGATTGGCGCGGGTATTCGCGAATTAATAGATTAAGAGCTTGCAAATACAAGGGGTCATGGATCACGGGCCAGGACTCACGAGCTATTCTCTGTCGGCTGGAAGCGTGTTGCGCGGCCGTATACGCACAACGTGTCGCTGTCGCGACATCGCTTACAGGGCCGCTCTCCGCTGCATTTCGTTTTACGTTGCTTGCAAGTCCTATATAGAGAAGGAATCTTGTCAGCACAGGATCGAAATCGCCAGATGTGGCTGACGCGGGCACAATCGAGGATATCGGCTGCGAGGTCGCTAGAACAAAGAGGATTGGGCATACACGCTACAGACGAAACGGTTAGTGCAATAGAGGATGAGGCAGAAGGAAATTGACGAACCAAGCAATGGCTACATATGGCGACCGTTTCTTCCTAGACTGCGGCTCCGTGGCCGTTGACACGGAGTCGGACTGCATCGACGTAAGGGTGTTGTGGTTCGCGAGCTGTGGCGCCCGTGTGCGAAAAGCATCTCTCAGCGGGCTTCGGGAATTGCACTGAGCTCATAAAGCACGCCGAGAAACCCTGGTAATGGGCTGCTGACGCCAGGGACAATCGCGGGTATGATAAGCTAATGGATCTTGATTCTGGGAGGGGCCGGGTCTATTTTCTTCACAAGCTTGAAGCCAAGGTAGATGTTCCCCCACCCGGCTAGACTAGGAGCTGGCACTTGGCAGTTGGACAGTGGGCCGCCGTTCATCGTGGTGAGCTTTCGCAACTCGGCGCTGCGGGGGTGGGCCGACACAGGGTAGCCCTCGCCTTGTGCAACGCCCAGAAGCCGGACCTGGGGAATCGAGGAGCACGGGATTGGACCGATCCGTTTGTAGAGATTAATCACCATGCTGAGTATCTAGTTGGACCAATCCAGGAGAGGGTCCAAGCCCATCCAGGCTATAGATGTCGCATGGCGGAGGGTCCAGACGTATAGGTTGGCGACGCCGAAGTTGGTGGCAGCTGATGACGCAAGGAATAAAATTGTAAACAGGACGTTCGCCGCGTAAATTGTGCGCAGGCATCCTTTTTCTTGACCACAGCCAGAGTCCCGATATTCATACACATGTGAGGGGTTTCAATGTGTTGTTTTTTAATACCTCACTACACTCAACAAACCGTTTGCATTACGCTGCAATCACATTCCCCCTGCGTGTCTCGAAGCCAATACATCCACTAAGCTTCACGAACCTAGGCGCCCGTCTATAGTAGACTCTATCTGTTGATGCCTCATCTGTAAAAGACTTCACGTACGACTATTATTCGGTGCCTCCATTATGTTTGGATAACGGCACAAGGCCAACGCGATACAAATCATGTGCGACACCCTAGCCCACCGTCACACCATCGGCTAACATCGTTTGTGAAATCGGTACACCAAACAGTGTTGATGCCGTCACCACCACCTCCAGGACTCATGATGGCTAAATCCGCGTGCCCATTCCCGAAATTTCTACATTTACACAGCTTCCATATTCCGCGCTCTTAAGCGCTGCTCATGTCCAGCCACGGCAGCGGAACATGGCCGGAACCACAGCCATTTGGCACCACGGAATCGGAATCGGAACCCGCGTCGACCCTACGTCGCCCTAGCTGGCGGGCACCATGTTGGTGGGCATGCTGGCTGCAACATCGCGGGGTTCAGACGAATGGCGGCTGCAGGAATATTCGGCTTAATGGATTATATTACTGCGAATATGCGGGGAAGGCTATAAGGAAATGCCCCGGCGAGATGACGATTGTCTTGCTGTCCATTGGCTATATACATGTCGAGCTGCCCGCACCTCTTTCACCACTTATTGTTTTTAATTTATTCTCAGTCTTCCAAGTCCTCAGCCTCAATATTTGACGGTTTTCTGTGATATAGCACAATGTCTCAACTCCTCATCGGTGCTAGCATCCTCGCAGTCTTTCTTCTGTGGAGATTCTTGAATGCAACTGACAAGCCCAAGATCAAGGGTCTTCCCGAAATCCCTGGCGTACCGATATTTGGCAACTTGATACAGCTGGGTACAGATCATGCACGAGTAGCTCAGAAATGGGCGGCCAAATACGGCCCCGTTTTCCAAACTAGACTGGGCAAGAGTGTAAGTCGCCTATACGATTACAGCCGACGCCAAACTGATTGAACATTTCAAGCGCATCGTCTTTGTCAATTCCTACGATACTGTCAAATACTTTTGGATTACACACCAGTCGTCTCTCATTTCGCGGCCGCTCTTTCATACATTTCACTCTGTCGTTTCGTCGTCACAGGGCTTCACCATTGGAACCTCTCCATGGGACGACTCCTGCAAGGCGCGCCGCAAGGCTGCCGCTACTGCTCTGAATAAGCCGTCTACACAATCCTACATGCCCATTCTTGATCTTGAGTCTATGGTCAGTATCAAGGAAATGCTTCAAGACTCCAAAGGTGGACAGGTAGACGTGGACCCGACTTTTTATTTTGCCCGTTTCGCTCTCAACACCTCCCTGACGCTCAATTACGGTTGCCGCATCCATGGCGACGTCAACAGCGAGCTGCTCAAGGAAATTACTTATGTCGAGCGCGAAATTTCCAACTTCAGATCGACCAGTAACAATTGGCAAGATTATGTTCCACTTCTCAGAATCTGGAGCAAGCAGAATACTTCGGCCGATGAGTTCCGTGTGCGACGCGATACTTACCTAACCAAGTTGCTCAACGATCTCAAGCAAGACATTGCCAATGGTACTGATAAGCCTTGCATTACTGGAAACATTTTGAAGGATCCTGACGCCAAGCTGAATGAAGGTGAGATTTGTCCCACAGCGTAGTACTGATTTATAAATTGCTGATCGCCCTCCGTGCTTTAGCTGAGATCAAGTCCATCTGCCTCACAATGGTCTCTGCTGGACTGGATACTGTGCCCGGAAACTTGATCATGGGCATGGCATATCTCTCTACCACACATGGACAAGCTATCCAGGCAAAGGCTCTGAAGGCAATCGAAGAAGTCTACCCAAATGGCGAGGCATGGGAACGCTGCCTCATCGAAGAAAAGGTTCCGTTTATTACGGCGTTGGTTAAAGAGACTCTTCGCTTCTGGACTGTCATCCCGATTTGTCTGCCTCGCACTAGCCTGCGTGATATCCCCTACGAAGGCACTGTAATCCCTGCAGGAACAACCTTTTTCATGGTAGGCCGATGTCTTTCGAGCTCAGCAGACACGCAAGAACATTTTACTGACATTTTCTCTACCAAAAGAATGCCTATGCTGCCGATTACGACTCCGATCGCTTCAAGAACCCATACGAATTTATCCCAGAGCGATATCTTGACGATAAAGAAGGCGGTACTCCCCACTATGCCTACGGTGCAGGATCCAGAATGTGTGCCGGATCTCATCTCGCTAATCGCGAGCTGTTTACGGCTTACATTCGCCTCATTACTGCCTTTGAAACCCTGCCTTGCAAGGACCCTGCTGAGGCTCCTATTATCCACCCTCTCGATTGCAGCGCGAACCCGACGTCTCTTACCACTGATCCGATGCCATTCAAGGTTGGGGTTAAGGCGAGGTCAGAGGAGAAGCTGCGGGAGTGGATTGCCGCTGCTGAGGACAGGACTCGTGATCTGTAATCAAGTTATCATATTGCAGCTGACAAGGTGGTTAAATTAGTGAATCATGTTCTTTAGTCCAGAAATAGCTAGGATGGCTGGAGCTATGATCGCGTGGCGGACGTAGTGTATGGCCCAGTGCGCTAGCAACGGAGAATCGCCGCCCTACGCCACTCCCGCCTCCCAGGTGGAAATACGCAGGTGGCGCCAATAGCTTAACTATGGATATGGACAAGGCAAGAATAAAAGCGATCGCAGAGTTCACAAGAAGCATACATGAAGAACTACCACGTATTGAGCTGAGTAAAAGCGTAATGGTTACCGCTTGAGAAACAGGTGTGCATTGCCATCCCTCACACCATCTCCATTCAGCCCGACGATCACCAGCTTCTGTAGCCCATCACGGGAGAGACCGTGCAAGCAAACCGAGTACTCCTCCAGACACCGTTTTGTGGATCGGCAGATTTTAGCGCGGTTCGTACAGTATCAGAGACTACCGAGGAGAGACAGCAACATGTTAGACGGCACAAATAGGTCCGTGATCCCCCATCGGTACTGTACACCGGTTCTGCAGGCTCCGACTGGAAGAAAAACAGGTGTTGGATATTACGAGTAGGCGATTGAAAGTATGAATCAAACTGTTGGGTTTTCTGTCATGACTGTCGGATGAGCCCGTCACTCTGTCCAAAACTGCAGCATTGATTAACTGCGGAGTGTGAGGCTGAACGGATCCCTGCTTCTTCGGCATGCTTCTCAGCAAATGGATGTCGCAGGGTGGGAATACCTGCCTGCTCAAGTTTTCAGCTCCGCGATGATCACTGTGAAACCCTGTTATCCCATTCCTTAAGATGAGGCTTGGGCCCATTTCAACTCAAATCTCCGGTGCAAATGAGGGGGGCCAAAGATTTCAACTCCCTCGATCGACTTCCATGCTCCGAGTTTCGCACTCGCTTTGTTGAAAGACGTTTAGAAAAAGCTGTCCAACACAATGGCAAGCTCTAACAACGCCAACGACGACCACCACTTCGTAAGCCCTATGACTGCGAGCACCTATCGACCTCATGATGGCTTCGAGGCTGGTGCAAATGCACCCGAGGTCGTAGAAACCCATTCGCCGAGCACCGTGGTTGCCAGCCCAGTCTTGACAAATAGCGCAACAAACTCGCCAGAGGTGTACAAGCAATATATATACAACGACGACAATGCCAAAGAGGTGACTACTGTGGACGCCTCAGACAAAATGTCTGTCCCGGCAGAAAGACAAGATGCGCAGTACCCTCAAGCAGCAGCAGACTTACAAGGGGGCAATGCGGAAGCCGAAAAGGCAAAAGGAGGCACTGGTGCAGCAGCGGCAGCAGGGGCAGTGCCCCCGGAAAAGAAGCAGCAGAAGATTCTGGGATTGAGCCGCAAGATGTTCTTCATCATCCTCGCAGCTATCTGCATCGTGGTTGCGATTGCTGTTGGAGCCGGCGTCGGTGCTAGCGTTTCTAAAAATTCCAACTCTGGAGGAGCAGATGAAGCAAGCTCATCAGATACCGTTTCCTCCTCGAGGTAAGTAATCGGAATTTTGCGACAATTATCTTGGATCATACGCTCACGTATAGTTTGCAATTTAGCCCGGAAACTTCTGCTCCTACAGAATCGGCATCACCTACGTCAGGCACTTCGTCAGCAACCTCATCTCCCAGCTCAACCCCGACGCCAAAGTTCTTGAATGAGACAGAGTTTGAGCAAGGTTTCGGCTTCCAGGGATTTTCCAAGGAAAACTTTACAGGCTTATACACTGATGTGCTCCTAAAAGAGATCAATCAAGAAGTTGTTAAAGAGTACGACTTTGACATACACAGTTATCTGTGGATACCGAAGATAACCAGCTGCTGTATTTCAATGTGTACAAACGCCACAGAAGACGGTTATGCTGGCTGGCGGTGTGGGCCGTTCAACCAAACTGGATCTTCGCGAGGCTTCACAATGGTTACCGTTTGGTGTGATGGAGAAGATAGAACAGACGAGCGTGCAGCACAAGAGTGCGGCAATATCGGTCAGTAACGTCAATAATTCAGGTGTACGATAGGTGATGATTAGCAACGAAATCTATTTATTTTGTTTCGAAACGTCTACTATGAGCGACACTGTCAGCTTTGGTAATCTGGCTCATTTGCGTGGCGAAGTGACGGCAGTGATCCATCAAAAGGCTCTATCGCTCTCCCTTCCCAAACATGCTCTGCCGGTTTTATATGCTTGTATCTCTGAAGGCTCGTTGCTAGGAGCTCGTTTTCTCGCCAGACTCGAAGTAAGTTCTGTCCAACTAGTTTCTGTATCTGCTCTTCTGTTGCCCCTCGCCGCATCACGGCTTCAATAAGCCTTGGATATCCTGAGACATCATCAATGCCTCTTACAACATCAGAGGTACCATCGAAGTCGCTCCCTGCATTTGCAATCAGCATGTGCACAGTCGAGTTTATTTTGGAGCATACCAAGTCCAACATGATCCCAACCAGCAAGTGAAGCGGCGTGAAAAATATGATTTACTACGTCGTCCACGCTCGCCGCCTCTGGATCACCAGTCCGCAAAAATTTTCCCACAAAATAGATCATAATCAGCCCACCGTTCTTGGATAGTCTCTGCAAAACGTCATCTGGGACATTCCTCATGTTTCTGGCAAGAGAGTAGCACGCAGAATGAGAAAAGATTACTGCAGCTTGAGTTATATCCAAAACATCGCGCATTGTGCGATGCGAAGTGTGCGAGAGGTCAACCATCATGCCGAGACGGTTCATTTCAACAATCGCGGATTTGCCAAATTCACTTAGCCCGGCATCTTTTCCTGTAGCAGTCACAGTTGACGCAGCCGTTGCAAACGCATTGTCGCAATTGTGAGTAAGGGTTATGTAGCGCACACCTAACTCGTACAGCTGCCGCATCACCGCAATGGAGGAGCCGACTTGGTGTAAGCCTTCGGCGCCAAGCATAGAAGCTATGCGCTTCTTTTTGAACGCCTTGCGTGCACAAGCCGAAGTCTCGCAGTATTGAAGGTTCTCATAGTCAGCAATTAGTCTCTTGGCTACGTCAATTTGCTCAAGAGTGTCCCGGACGCTGTGCTGTGAAACAGTTAGCAGATGTTCGTCTAGCGGTCATCTCTTGACGTACATTGGGGTCGTCTAGATGGGTAACCGCGGGACACTATAGCAGTGATCAATACGTGTTATTTTGTAATGGCTTTCAAAGCTCCTACCGGGACATATAAAGACCAAAATTGACCACCAACCTGACCTTGTTTCATGCGATTAAGGTCGGTATGAGATGCAAGTTCTGCTACAGTAAGAATTGTCCTGGAAGCCGGGAAAAGTGTACCCACTTATTGCAAAAGGCAATTTCTCGTTATAAATTTGGTTGCGTAGTTGTTGTCGAATTAGAAACGGAAGATCATTGTGACCATCTATCAAAGGAGTTTGTGAAAGCAGTCGATGTGTACGGGTAGAGTAGTCAAGAGTGTGGACTGCGTCCTTTCGGAAATAGCTCCACGGCCGTAACACGAGACTGATGACGGCTATACTCAAAATTAATAGTGTAGCACGAAAGACGTTTTCGAAAGCTTTGCGTCCTCGTCTATAAGTAATAAGTTGCAGTCCAGGCTCTGAAGACGCTGACGGATCTTGATCGACTGCCATTCGCCTTCGCCGTGTACGATGCTGTACGGATGTCTCCATGTCCGCCATAATGGTGCTGTTCAATAGTGGTTCTCGTGATATTTACCATCAAAATATTTTCGTATTTTAATGTCGCCAAACTTGAACCTTTTGAGTCTAGCGACAATGTCTGAGAACCTTGAAGGAAGGATCTGTCGGAGAGAGAGCAATCTCAGCCTCCCCGTGTGGAATGCGGCCAGATCGGTAATAGCGATGTAAAATCTCCGTAGTACGTCTTATGAGACTTGATTATAGGCCGTCCGGTAAAAAGACCTTGAGAGTTTCCCATTACTTTGTATCAATCGGCGAATTATACTTTTCGCAGTATCGGAGAAAGGGCTCGCTTTGTCCGAGGCTGTTCACATAACGTACCTCGGAGCCCACCTTTGCCTCTGCTCATCATGCCTAAAGACGCCACACTGACAAGACTAAATATGGAAATACATTCAATGCGGGGGGGACTGAGAAAGCACCCTGCAATTTAGTGACGCTGCAAAACAGGCTCTTGACCATTCCGGGACGGCTTACACGGCATTTCGCCAGAACGAGAGTGTGACATATAATTACAAGACCCGGGAAAGTAAGTTGATAGTCGAGCTATTTTTCAGTAACAAATTTCCTTGCGCACTGGTTAACAATGACAAAAAGTCTCTCCACTCTTTCCCTGCTTGCCATGGCCAGCACGTCTGTGGCTTTGCCCAGTCATGCACAACCTGTGGCTCGTACCGCCGTGAAAGACAAGGTGGGCTACATTGATGTCTCTGTTGCGACTGTTTGGACAAATCCAGGCAAGCCTCGACCTGTGGATGCACCGTCCCTCACAAACCCAGCTGAGGTTGAGACGTGGCTCTCTTCCATGAGCGTCGAGCAGTACTTGAACTTGACTGACGATAACCGCTCGCAAAGTCAAGCCCTATACGGAAGTCTTGTTCACATACTAGACTTGAAAGATGGTTGGTACCAGGTCGCCGTTGCTAGTGAACCATCGCCAAAAAATGAGCTGGGTTACCCTGGATGGGTTCCTGCTTCGCAAGTGTCGATTGATGATGGCTATGGCTCGCTTCTGAGAACAAACCCATTTGCCATGGTCGACAAGTCTGCTACAGGCACTTTGTACCGCGACATATTCATGAAAGAAAAGTTTATGGATATAAGCTATGACGCCAGGCTGCCCGTGATACTGAATTTGGGTATCGCGGTGCAAGTGAGGGTCCCTAGCGCAGGGTCTGCATACTTACACCGCAGCGATGTGAGTCTCTACGACACTGAAAAGGATATACCATATCCCGCCAAGGAAGATCTCATCAAAACAGCAAGTCTCTTCTTTGGAAAGCCCTATTTATGGGGAGGAACATCAGGGTTTGCGTTTGACTGTTCAGGGTTCACTCACACTATTTATCATGGTCATGGAATTACGATTGCGCGGGATGCTGGCCCTCAGGCAGTGTCGGCAAACCAGGGCAGATCTGTCGAGAAGCACGAGTTACAGGTCGGGGACCTCATGTTCTACGCTCATAACGTAAGTAATCCGGATACAATTCATCACGTTGCAATGTATATTGGGGATGGACAAATGGTAGAGGCTTTTGGTGCCGGCGTACCGGTTCGTCGGACATCGGCTCGACTTGGCTCGGAGTATTGGGGAGCTCGAAGGTATCTCAGATAGAAGCCGTTTAGTGGTTACAGGCAAAATATTTTCATTACAATGTTTTCTTCCACGCATAAAGATACAAGGAAACGTCTCACAACAATTGTTCGGACCAAGTTTGGCCGAAGCCAAAGGTTCTTAGAAGAGGTCTCAGCTGCTTTGACTAGTCAGGAGTGAATTCTGCGCATCAGATGTCTTATCAGACTTGTATTGCTACGGAAACTTGCCAATGTAACTATATAACTCGGAGAGTCATCTAAACTCAATCAAAGGTGACGGCTTGAAAGACCACTTTGTCCGACACACTCCGACTATGGTGTCTATTATACCCCACTATCGGCAACGGAGTGCCCATGAGGCATGAAACCAGTACGTAAGACCCCGATCAAGCAGAGCGATGTAATAAACCGTCCACGTTGAATATGATAATGCAGCTTCTTTCAATTATTGAACGAGTAATTTTCTGATACTGGGCAGTCCAATCATGCCTGAAGAACATAATAGTACGCGATTCAGCCCTTCCGCTTTCTCCCTACCTTGTACCCTTAGTTCATGCGGCCTTGTGTCCGCCGCTTCACCCCGGGAATAACTCGTGGCTGCACACTTACTGCGGATTTTTCGCCGGCAAGACAAAAAGAAATAATTCAAAAGAGACAGAATTCAAAAAAGAGCAAAAAAAAGAAAGACATACAACAGCCGGTGTTCGCTGGTCGTCACCGACCCAACTACTAATCTGCCGGTCAGTAGCTTGTCTATGGGAGAGCGGACGGGATCCCGAATTTTCTACTGCCTATGGTCGTATGTATCAGAATGTTAGCAGTTACAGACTATAGCAGAACAGCGCACAATTTTCCACGGAATTCTTCACATCGAGGCAAAATATGTAATAAGAGGATTAAATTACAACCAAAAACCTTTTAAACCTCTATACGTGTACCCGTATAACGAACCCCATAGCTACTACATTTGAAAATCCAGCCTTGGGGTTTGGACCGGTGCTGGAGGTTTAGCATTAGGTAACATAAAGAGTAACTTCAAGCCCCTATACTGATAATGTAGCCAGACCCCGATAATCTACATTTAATATAAACTTAAACCGAAAATCGCTAGATGTGGAGGAAATGTTTTTAAGGAATTAGATTTGAAAGCATGCTTAGGCGTGAAAAGCAGCGAGCTGCAGCTGTTTCAAAGCAACATATAGGCCAGCGACTGCAAACGTGACCGATATAATGCCGAAAACGATAGCTACGAGTGTCGATGTATCGAGTCCTAGGGCTGCTGTGGCGATGCGCATTTTGTGATGGTAAGATTGATTTTGCGCACAGGCCTCCTGTACATAGCTAGGCCACGGCGACGCCCTATAAAGTAATTTATCTTAAAGTAAATTGAAATGGTCGTGTTCACCGTTGAAGCAATACGCATTTGTATTTTTACTGCGACAATTTGCACATCGGGAGGCAGAAGCTGCTTCAATCCGGGACTGCGGTATTCTACCGCTGCACCCTGGCTGCCCCAACAAACACGCAACGGCAACACACTCTCTCCCGTTTGCAAAACGCATGCTTGCGTGTGTGAGCTATGAGTTCGTTAGGCAATCTTTATTATGAGCGTCATAATTCACTACAGACGCCACTTAAAGCACCGAGATGCGATCAGGTGTAAACATTTGAGATTCATGCCACCGCCCACTAACGCGGGGCGTCCTGTATCTCACAGCCAGCGAACTAAGCTGGGTTGTGTTGTATTAATGGTCTACCTTGGGCCAGGGAGGCGATTCTCATGAAATACTTAACTAGTACGGGTTCTCTCGCAGGCTCTTTGAGCACTTTAAATCAGTAATACGCCCCGCCAATCTTATTCAAACCCAAGTACCTGTTGGCCTCGTCCTCGCTTTGTTTTGATAATATCACTGTTGCTGTCGCAGCTGCAACGGCCACGCCTTTTAAAGCGGCCTGAATCTGTTAAAATTGAACAGCGTTTCTTTTGTTATTAAACCGAGCACGCCTGGCCGCATGTTTGCTGTGGCGAGGTGTAGTGGCACAAGACGCTGAACCCGAATTCTGCGATCTTGGTGCGGGCTCCTGTTCGATGCGTAGTGTCGGGCAAACACACTGCTGGCTTTCAATTCAATTCTTGTTGCCTCTGCGGACGAGTGAGGTATAGGACGGCGTGCAAAGGTGGCTATGTCTTCCTCTCGCGGAAGACACTCTACACTCTATACGTCAAGATCTCGAAGGCCAGGCTCCGGATGAACCGTCTAAAACGGCCCTCGAGCCCTGTGTCAATGGTAATAGTTACCCTTTTGAACTTGTCCACTGGACGTAATAAATTGAATTAATGAATGAACGGCACCGCCGTGCCAATCCTGTATATTCGGTGCGCACATGCTGATCAGGCTCACCTCAAAACAAATGATGATTTTAAGGCATCGCAAGTTCCATGACCTTTGTTCCATCTGATGTAGAATAATACCGCTTTCTCAGCCCCGTCCCTAGAAATGCCGCCCGATCTTGAATTGCTCCCCTAACTGCCTCATCCATATCATCTGGGTGAGGAACTATTATCGTATTCGGATTCTGGCTCCGCAAAGTGCCTACTAAAGACTGGGGATAACTTATTATATTATATGTCACCATACCACTGAGCGGGTGGTCTACCTCTGGATAAGGATTCCGAAGAAGCTCCCGTGGTAAAGGGAGGCTATCCAGGATAGTCTCAAGGAATTCCGCTAGCTCTCTAGCAATGCATGCCTTATGAAGCCTCCTCTCGTCCTCTCTATATTCGAAAAACTGTTTGTATATCTCCCTAAGCTGTATTCGTTGGCACGGATCCTTGTAATTCATGAAACCGTAATCCACCGCGATGGCACGGAATGGGTCTACTTTGTTCATCCGGGTAAATCGTTTGAGCTGCCATATGCTTTGGTATTTCTTCCCTACTGTGGATATGAAGTCTGTGAAATTTCGCCGATGAATGATATGATCTATTAGTCCATATTTGCCAAATAATTTCACCATAGTGGAATCTTCCATGGCCTCCTAAAACTTATCGAATTGGCATTGTTTAATAAGAGATTTATATATACTGGCGAGTTGCTGTTCTGATACGAGATCCGAGGCCGTATAAAATCCCAGCCGGATCTAATTATCCTTATCCATATCTGGGTTAAAGCCACCGCGAATCTGAGCATAGAAAACAAGTGTATCTCGTTTTTCTGGAGGCAGGAGTTCTATTATCTGCATCTTCCTTTCCTCGGGACTTAGTAGCTCCTCTCTAGTAGTCTCAAGTATAACTTCAAATCCAGGCCCTTCGCCGTTGGCTCTGAATCTCGAGTCGCTCTGTAGCCATTGCATATCGCTTTTCATGAGGGGATCTGAAGACTGAGAGCATCGGAAGATGAGTATCTCTTTTAGTTTGTCCTGTGTCACGGCACTTCGCAGCTCTTCCTTATCTAGACCGTATACGACTATAAGGCGACGGTAAAGCCTGAAGAGCCTGTTTCTGTCGCGCCCGGAGGTAAACGATATGAAGCCATGTTGTTTACCAACATCGTCATCTTTTGGAAATTCGTTTAAATGGCAGAAAAGAGTTAAATGATCTGTCGCGTCTATTGGTCTTCCTAAGTTGTAGTTAAATTTATGTCGATGCCAGTGGGAGTTCAAGCAGTCACGGCCGCAATAGGCGGTGGTCTTGCACTTTGTACAGGTGAAGGTGAGATCGCAGGTAACCTTGCAGAAAGCGCAAGTTATTGAACTGTCCTTCTTGGCTTTCCTGTTGTCGAGGCCCTTAACCTTGGTGAACTTCGAGATGGCGCCGTCTCGCCTAACTTCGGCGTGCTCGCCATTTTTGTTGTTTCTAGAAGTAGAGGCAGTCATGTTAGAGCAGTCTATATCTAGCGGCACGAGGAAAAAAACAAGTTTAGATATATACTCATCTTCCTTGTCGCGTTTGCTGTAGAGACCAAACCACTCTGCTTCCCTCTCTAATAACCTAGGGTCGTCAATGACGCGATTAAAAATCGATGCCCTTTTCTCGTATCTTGGTGAAACTGGGGCAGCTATCACAGACTCTTTTTCCAAGTCTATACGAGGATTCTTTGTTTTTGACTCTTCACCCCGAAGAATATCTCTTAAATGCTGGAGGGCCATGCACCATGTCTTCTCACTGTCGAGGCTAACCCATACTACCAAGGGCAGTGTCCACTGAGAGTAGCATTTGCCTGGTTTCCTCGAGTTTTGAATTTACCTATTGCTTGGAGTATGTGCCTACAGAGAAAGCACGTCTTCTTGCTAACCCCAAGGTAGGGAAACACCTCCAAACAGGCATTCTCAGAGCGAAGAAGATAAGTCAATAGCATCATTTCCGCATGCACTTTCATGTCTTCTTTAAATGACAAGTATGGTGTGCCTAATTGGCCTATATTTACCTTCCTCGGTCGATTGCTCTTCAGCAAGATGATCTTGGTGCTCTGAAACTCGGAGAATTGCTGTGCGGTGTGAGCAAACACCTCTGCACCTTGTACAGGCCTTCGAATAAATGCCAGCTCTTCCACTACACGATTTAGATCTTTTGGTGTCAGCCTGGCCTTTAACGGAAGGAAAAAATCAGCGTCGTATGACAACTTGTCTACGGCTTTGACAAAGTCGTGAGTATCGAGGTGACCAGAAAGGAAGCTACGACAAAGCTTCTCTCCGGAGAACTCCAGCGCTTGCTTTCCCTTCTTGGAGAGGTTCAATCTTTTCACGTGGTGACGGATTCTTTTCTCGTAATACTCGACTAAGGTGTTCTGCAATGAGAGAACCGGGTCGGATTCGAAAATATCTACACTATATGTTAGTTACTCCGACAGTGTACAAATAGTCGACTTGCGGGAAAGAGATACAAACCGTCAGAGGAGATTCTCTCGAGGATTTGAGCCAGATACTCGAGCATCTTGATATCCTTATTGGACCATGTTTCCCCCTGAGAAGCCGAGTTTCGAGAAGCTACAATAGTGACTCCGTCCTCACTGTGTATCAGCGCCGTGCTTGTGATCAATGAAGGCTTTTTTTCATAGCATAGCAGCTCCGCCAGCCGGTCCAGAAAGGCTGCCTTGATTCCATTGTTGCTCTCAAGAGATAGTGGAGCGAGAAGATTGGTATCCTCCTCCTCTAAGTCCGCCAAATCATCTTCATCATCCTCAAAGAACGAGTAAAGAGGATCCCTCTGCTGCTGCTTGAATTGACACCTTGCAGCCAGTGTGCATATCTCGGACTCCAGGTCATGAAGGAAGCGCCGCTTTGAGACATTGCCAGAATTTGGTGGCACAACAGGTGCAGAAACGACGGTTACGCGCGTCGCTACGGTTGAGCTCATGTTGTTCAGGGTTCGATCAATTCCGTCGCTGTTATTCCCATCATGTTGAGAGTGCAATGGTGCTACGATGCTATCTCGTGCTTTTTGTTGGTGTTGCATGCATACAAAACGCGGGGTATGTATCGTGTGAGGTTTTGATTGGAGGATACGACAGGCAACATTCGACCTACTTCCAAATTTCTCCAATGGTCCTTTCCACCACCTTAAACTTATCACCGTCAGACTAAAGCACTTACGTATTTAACTGGTAAATGAGGCTAAATTTGATTGTAAAGTAATTAACAAACCAATGAATTAAAGGGCGCATCTTTTTGCTACTGCACTGGAACAGTAACTAGTTTTGCTTACGTTTGCGCTATTTCCCCGTTGTGCATATATTATCAGTCGAAGGCATCTAACCTATATCATCCTTGATCAATCCAGTAGCCCAAAGCACGTAAGATGCGGCGGGATGCATCCCAGCTTCGGGAGAAGACTTATGGCTATTACGGGCGTCTTACTGCATTCTAAACGCTGCGACAGGCGTATAAGGATTCGTCCCACGTGTTAACTGCCGCGTCTTGCTTATGTATAGCACTGCCCGCTTTGCGAAACCGGTCAATTACTTGGCTTGACGGCTCCCAATTATCCGTGACAAGCGAAAACCCTCGGCCTGTCAATATCGACTCTGCTAAAATTGACGTGCCGGCTTGTAAACCCAGGCACCCAAGGCTTTGCCTTGAGTCCACGTCTCGCCACAATTTGCGCCGTTTGCAGTACAGCCATGGTACTACTCTGCAAAAGGCGCGCAAAGGAGAGTAGGAGTGGGTTCATGGTCTCGTCGTTGGCATAGCGTCGTTGCCAGTTCTCATCTCGTCCGGGTCGAATGAGGTACCGATCCATAGGATCGCTGACTGGTTGGCACCACTTATGCGGCTTTCTTCGCTCGGCGGCCAGTACGCCGGAGTATTTATGTCCTGTACGAAGTAATAGCCCCTTGGAGACACGAAAGGATCCGTCTCTCTGCGATACTCAAAATACCATTGGCCAGTCGGGGTAAACAGCGACATGCAAACCGTAAGATGGCGCAGAGAATGCCACACTGGTGGCTGCGGCAGTACCTTTAGGCTGCTATTTTGATTACGTTCATCGCCTCTGTCGTCGCCGCTGCTGCCGCCGCCATATTTGTTGTTGCCGTTGTTGCTGTTTTCATTGTCATGGTAGTCACCTGGTGGCCAGAAGAATGATTCGTCAACCCAGCCAGAGTAGCAGAATTCGGAGACGTTGGCCTTTGCAGTTCGAAGCTTGGCCAGAAATGGGTCATAATCTTCCTTGATCCAACAGTTGTTTGACTCCAGGACTAGGCCAAATAGCATTGAACTAAGACCCAAGCTCATTTTTGGGATCGGCCTGTCTTTCAGAGCTTTGGCGAGCGATGCGGTGAATAAGTGTCTGACGTAAAAATCTAGAGCTGCAACTGGGGCGTAGTCGATGTTCCAGGCCGCATCTTGTAGGTTGGGGAACCGTGAAGCAAGCTGAACGTGGGAGTGAACCGAGAAATTGTAAGCTGTGCTTCGGACCGGATACAAGCTGAGAATCCGAACACAGTGCACGACAGGCAAGAGGGGGATATTGTCAATGGAAATGGAGTATGTATTGCATGTCAGCAGGTCCTCAATCGGGGCGACCGCTGCAACTGCTCCAAGCCTTAAGTGGCTGGGCCCATTGTCCCAAGACCACAGGACTGCGAAGAGCGGAAGCAAAGATTTAGACGTCGTCTTGGACCGCGATGCTGATGCTTTCGTGTATTCCTCAGTAGTCATTCGTGCAACCCGTGGCTCGGGAGGCATGAGTATCGTGTATACTACGGCTTGTAAACGCTGACGTCTGGATCGGCTGGAAAAGGCGATGACAAAGTCTTGAAGTTCATCAGAAGTGATGGACACTTCGGCGAAGAGAACACGCTCAATGGCAGCCTGCCATCGATGGGAGACTGTTGCATACGGTGCCAGACGGGGATACTTGTTTGTCGCTGTCGAATGATCGCCCTGGCACTTCATTTTCGCCTTTGAGCTCAACTTGGTACGCAGGCGTCGCATGCTCGCTGGGAAGCCCCCTAAAGATTTTGACGTCGGGGGCATGCCATTCTGCTGAGACTTGTGGTACATGAGAATAGGTTTTGCACAATAATGTCAAGGACTTCTTGCGGGAGCTTGTCCATTGTTAGAACGATGTATGTGCAAGAGCTGTGGGTTGTATCCGTCTGGACTCTTCACCCAAAGAGTAAACTGGGCGGTGTCGGTCCAAATGTTGACTATTTTTCCATTTTTTTTCTTTTTTTGTTTTTGTTTTGAAAGATGACGCGCTGCTTGAGTATCTGAAGCAGACAACTACTTTCGAGCTGCCACCAAAACTCCATTTTCGCCTTGCAGTGTTTGGATATGCTGAGGCTGACTTTCCCCATGCTCAGGTTACCCCGGCGTGTCTGCGGAGGCAGCTTGCCAAATTCAGTTCCACAGCCACAACTCAACCACTGGTCTGCTGAAAGGCCTTGGAACCGCTCAAGTTTGTATTCGCTTTCTTGTCCGTGTCTTTGTTTGGTGACGGGCCTTGTATCCTGCCGCAACTGCCCCAGGGTAGCCTGGCTGGTGGAGGGTGGGTTTATAGGCTTAGCAGAGGCTAGGGGTTTGACGCTGAACATTCGCTACCATCCCGCTACATAGATATACTGATGCTGGAAACTGTCATTTCCATTGTGCATTCATTTCCACTGACCCAGATAATTAAATGTAAGCAGGTGAGAAATACGCTTCTCAGTGTGAGCTTAGGTAAGTGCCAAGAGGGGACAGATTATAGCCCTCTCTTCTGCCACCACTTGCAGCTCATCCCGCACCACTCACTCTCTCACCTGAGCACCACCACCACAGCGCGATCCGCGGCCTCAACCATGGCCCCAAATTCATCCACCGGCCGAGATAGCTCGCCTGTGGCTCATGGTGGCCGACGAGTATCGCGGTGGCTTGATCGCGCTCTCACCAAGGCGGGCTTAAATCGAAAGGCACCTTTGCCGCCACCACGACTGCCGTCGCCACGACCGCGCCCAATTACGCCGTCAGATTCACTCCCGTGCCAACCGCAGAAGCAAAGCACTTTCTTTTCTCGACTGCCACTCGAGATTCGTCGAGAAATATTACTACACGCCTTTGGAAACCGCACCATACACATGGAGCTGGTCCTGGATCGGCCAATGCCCGAGGAAATCAAAGTCAACTCCGCGGGAGGCTCCAGCCATGGCGGATTCACTCGGGAACGAGATGTCTCGCTACCGCGGCAGTGGTTATGGCGAAGCTGCGTCTGCCATCGTTATCCGCCGTGGTTACCGCATCAGCAGCATAACGTATGGACCCGGACCTGGCATAGGCCAGACATGGATTACTGTTTGGAAGGAAGGGCTCTTTGTAATGCGTGGCCAGGACAGTCGCCCCGCAAGTGCCGAGTCGGTGTCTTGGGCTGGCTTCTCTCTTGTCGTCAGGCGTAAGTCGAAATCTTTCTATGGCATGGCCAATGTCCATGGCTAAACTTTCGCATAGATATGACGAGGGCATCGACCTTCTGTATACGAGCAACACCTTTAACGTTTCTGGCGAGTATCTACTAACCCGTCTATCGGATTACATTCTGCCAGCTCGACTCATACAGATGTCTAAATTTGAGGTCTTTTTACGCCTTTCAGGATATTTACACCGCGAATCTTGGATTCCTGAAAGTGCAACAGTGTCACTGCTTCTAAACGAGCTTGCACAAAGCGGCATCAAACGGCTTTACATGGTTATCCACTGTCCAGAAAGCTGGAGTTGTACTGCCGACGTAGATCTGACAAAAATCCTCGATGCAGTTGATAAATTTGTGCGCAAATCTGGGGCCGAGTCAACCGTATTGCAGATTGATAAATATTCATTGAGGGGACTGGCGGCCACTACTTCTACCCTTGAGGAAGAAGGAGCTGTACGAAAGCAGAGTGGCGGCGTACGTAGAATTTGGCGCGGTTTGGACGGCAGCAAAGGTCAAGAAAGTCTAGACAAGCGGATATGCCTCTATCCCGCAGTTCTTGCACCACTTAAAGACGTGGCTTCGCCTGAACTAGGGCGAAGCCAAGGATACTGGATCTTGGAATCTCATGACTACACTATAAGGACTTGTTGAACCGTGTATGAAACATTTCATTTATCATCCTCGCTTCTGCCTTCTTCTTTACTGTTGCTATACTGCTCTATATAGCGGTAATCACTGACTGTAGACCCATTACAAATTGAGAAGTGCGACTGACCAAAAAATTGCTACATCCAACGCAGTCAGGACGTAGGGATACCAATTTCTCTCTTGTCAATCGTAGTCACTGACCCCGAGACCCCAACGCAGTAGTAATATCCTGGCCACATGTTGCTGCAGTCATTCCCAACAGCCGGATTCCACTTGTAGAAGTCACTATTGCCAAATTTAGTACCAGCTTCCACAGAGACCTGTCGGAGAAACTTACTCAAGAGAGATACCATTCTTGGCGGCCATGTCGTAGCAGTATTCGCCTGACTGCTGCAGATAGAACCGACGGCAGTTGCTAGCCATCCCCTCGCGACTGGGCTGAGGGACTGTGATTGGCCCATCAGTTGGGGAAGCCGTCGTGGAGGGGACTGTCGTCGGCGTAGACGGTGGTGTCGACGTCGGGGAAGTGACTCCCGGTGAGCTATTGCCATTGACGCCGACGCAGATGTATTTGTCCACTTCGAGGCCCTGACAGTCGTCGCCAACAGCTGGGTTCCAGGCATACAAGTCTGTTTGGGTAATGCCGGCTTCACTTCGAATCTGCTCGCAGGTGTCGCTAGAGCCAACCAGCCACCAGTCGGTGCAGTCCTTGGTCACGCCAGACTGCGTAGGGCGTGATGTGGGCGGCGTCGTGACGGATGGGTTGGACCCAGTGCGGGTGGTCGGGGTGTCCTCTTTCGCGACACAGTACCAAACACCATCTCTGATGCCAGAGCAGTCATCAAAAACACTAGGATTCCAGCCGATAAAGTCCGGCTCATCAAACGTACCGAACATCTTGGCAATAAGAGCGCAGTCGTCTCCACCTGTGGTTTCATACCAGGCTACACAGTCTCTGGGACTGCCGGACGGCAGGGTAGCCGGTGCCTGGGTAGCGTGTGATGGCAGCGGCAGGCGATCGTCAAAATTTGCCACGCAGTAGTAGGTGTTGGCCCAGAGTCCGTCAC
Organism: Lecanicillium sp. S3808; assembly: GCA_023628775.1. Lineage (NCBI taxonomy): Eukaryota > Fungi > Ascomycota > Sordariomycetes > Hypocreales > Cordycipitaceae > Lecanicillium > Lecanicillium sp. S3808. The sequence continues at coordinate 1,301,424 of JAMAJY010000003.1, read as the reverse complement.
AGTTGCCTTTCAGCACCGGGTTCCAGGAGAGAAACTGCTGCTGCGTGAAGAGGCCGTATTGGGCCACGACCTCGCGGCACGTCTGGCCGCTTTGGACGAGATGATAGCCCTTGCAAGAAGACGGCATTGGGCCTTGTGACGGAGAAGGCACAAAAATGGAGTCTGCCGTGGTGAAGGTTGTGCGTGTGTGGTCCGTTGGGTTGCCCGGCGTGAAGTCTGGAGGCTCTGTCGACCATTCAAACTCAGCACCGTCTCCCTGGGGTCGGAGACCAACGCACACCCACCAGTTTACCAAAAGGCCACTGCAGTCTTCGCCCAAGTCGGGGTTCCACTGGATCCTGTTCATTGCGTGTTAACGGCCTGTGACGATTGATCCTGAGAGAACCGCTTTGAAGGTGAGAGACTTACAGGTCATCTATGGTGATATCGTGGCGGATAGTGAGAGTCTTACAACTTTCTCCACCTTTGACGAGGTGCCAGTTGACACAGTCTTCTGGTTGACCCTCCTTGGTTTTCTCTGGTGGCCAGGCCTTGTCAATGGTTGTGGAAGTGATGTTGAAGGTGATTGTCGGGTGGCGCGTAGAGTAGTCCTCGGTGATAGTTGGAGTTGAGGTTGGCCGACCAGAAGTCGTAGTAGGCTTTGAAGTTGTTTCCACGCTGCTCGTTGACCTGACCCCTACTCTTACACAGTATGCCTGCCCGAGCCAGAAGTTGGTCAGGCAGTCGCGGGAGACAGCTGGGTTCCATTCGAGGAATTGGTCAAAGGTGATGCCGTACTTGGCTGGTACACTCTGGCAATCATCGCCAGACACAACAGTATGCCACCCGTTGCAGTTGTCTGGTTGCCCCTCGTGGACTGGTGCGCCAGGACTATTGTCTTGAGCGAACACAATCTTGCCAGTCCACGATACGGCCGCCAGCAGTAGTATTGAAAGCTTCATGATGCACAGCGTTTCCCTACTGCTGATTGCGTCGCTGTAGAATGAATGAGCAAGGGGCCTTGGAGACCTTTAGGGGCGCTTCCTTGGACGAACGAGGAGGAACCAAGCGAGTGCTGGCGCGATCTGTATTAGTGGAGCTTTCACTTTCGGTCAGAGTGATTCAACGCCAGAGGCAAGGCGGGCAGCACAGAGTACCGAAAGCACACCTGCAATTACCCCTAAATCATTCTATGCGACGGAGACATTCGGATCCATATGGCCGCTGACATGACTCTTGATTAATTTGCATGCACGGTATGCCTTCATAGCGCGGCCTCCGAGGAGCCAAGATGTCCGGTAGTAGTCTCGGTGACAGGTACTGGTACTTCCAAGAGCCAAGAGCCGGCGCGGGACCCATTTCTAGGCGCTGTACGGCCCCACACTACCATGTAAGCGCAAGGCCTTATTGCAGATTGCCTACTGGAGAATTACCTAAATAGGCAATTGCCGTGGTGGCCCGTCTTTTAATTACAATCCTGACGGGGGAACGTGGATGTAGGCTATAAATGCCGCGGGAACAGCCGCAAGAAACCAAACATCTAAGACGCTGATTGGATAACACTTATCGTCAACTGTTCTATTTGTGGCAGTATTCTGGGAATGGGGTGCTCAAGGCCGTCAGCTTACTATGTTCGGAGACTTACATGGATGAGGTGGTGTAGGTCCTTCTTGGCAGGAAGTTCTCATCCAACTTCATGTCCAGCAGAAGGGATAGTCCGGCAGCCCCAGTGCGCTGTGCAATGCCGTGACCAGTGACGGCGGTAATTGTCTTGCGCATCGTCGCAAAAGCTCATCCCCGCGCACGGCCTGGTTGCGGCCAACACTCGTTTTCTCTCGACTTCTACCCCAACAGTCCGTTCCCAGCACCGGTCGGCCTCAAGATGCTCGCACCAACTGTTATTGCAGTGGCCGTGGCCTTGGTCGCTTCACCTGCCCACGCTGGTAGCCACCTCTGGGGGGCACCTCTTGCTCGGCGCGGTAGCAATGGCACCATGGAGATTGAGAAGCGCGCCATATCATTCCAGCCCAGTGGTGGCAAAGACGGCCACTACACCTGGCCGGATAAGAAGATCAAGTACTGCTATGCCGACTCCGTCGCCAGGGACAGGCTTCGTGGACCCCTTGAGCAGGCCATGCAGACAACCTGGGGCCTCCTCCTCGACTACGGCTTCTCTTACGAGGAGGTAAGCCTCAGCAAATGCGACAAAGACCGCATCAATCATCTCAAAGTTCACTACAACGACCGTGGAAAGATGTCCACTTCAGTTGGAAAGCAGCCTGTAGACGAGCAATGGAACCGCGAGAACCCAAACAACAAGGTAGAAGGTCCTACAATGCATCTGTCCACGCTGGAGAGCATCGGAATGCTTGATTTGGTTGCCAATGTAGCCCACGAGCTGGGCCACGCTTGGGGTCTTTACCATGAGCACCAGAACCCAAACTTCTGGGTCACCAATGTCGAGGACCAGTTTCCCGAAGGTGACGGGCCGATCTGGGGCTCTTTCTATGGCGATGACCCCATCTTTAAGCCGAGCGCGTTCAACTGTAAGGCGCTGACCGACTACGAAGACGCACTTGCGCGTGCAAGGGAGCTTGCGGCAAAGAGTGAGGAATATGCCGGTATTGTGCGCACTTTCTGCAGCAGTCAGGCTCACGCCAGCAAGGTTCAGTTCTCTGCTAAGGATTGGCTTCCGATGAGTCAGGGTGTCCCCGTCATTGCTGATGATCAATTCGACGCGAACAGCATCATGTTGTATCCCAGCGGTGCCGGTGGGGTTAGGCCTGGTAACAATCCTGATGGCCGCCAGAACGTCCTTACTCGCGCGGATGGCACTCTCTTGCCTGCCAACGTCGTGCCGAGCCCCATGGATTTTGAAAGGTTGAGGGTCCTTTACGAGGTCAATATTGCCAACATTAAAGAGCTGCATATCCGTGGTGCGAAGAAGAGCATGTTTGACGGCGTCAAGAAGCTTGTGACCAAGCATGGGAGTGCAAAGGACAAGAAATGCTGAGCTCGGCAGCAGTTTCGGACGGACTCTTGGTAGAAATCGGATGTATAGAAAGCAGAACCAGAATTAGCCGCACTTTATTTTTAACTCTGATAAATCTACTCTTAAAGCAATTTGGTATACTCGCATTATAGATGCCACTGAGATCTGTGCCGGTCCATGTCCGGACCGCTCACACATGTACGGACTAGTGTCCAGCCCATGGTACAACAAGACTCTATTTGCTTTGCTTCGTGGTTGACTATGTAGTTTATCTCTCACCAATCCCCTTTAAAGCATTCGATGAATGGATTCGGCGTGATGATCCCTTTCTTTTTCCGCCCGGATGCCTTCCCAAGAGCGTTGATAAGTGTGCCGTCGTCAAGATCAATAGCCCAGACCATCGCACTAGCTAGTGTTAACAAATGTTCCAGAGAGAGGGACGAAAAGAGGAGGGAAAAAGCAACGTACCCGCCTAGGCATCTTTGATGCGCATAATCCATCTTCATCAACAGTGTCTGCTCGTCATCCCAACTCACCCACTGGTTCGAGTCCCATGTGACGATTTTCACAGCGGCAGCTTCATCAAGCTTAACGGTGGCGCCGTTGTCGATGATTTTATTAATCTCCGCGGCTGATAATACCCCCGGCGTGCCTGTACATTCGCCGCCTCGTGCACCATCAGTAAATTCGCAGCCTGCGTCCATGCAATCAGGGCTCTTCATAGTAAAGGAGCGACCGTAGAACCCTAGACCCATGACAACGCGCTCTGGGTTAATATTGTTACGCCACAGAAGATTGAGTCCTTGGTCAATTTCCGTAAGATTCGTGTGGGCGCCAGCGTACGGTCCCAAGGACTCAATGTTGGAGTCCCACACTCCGTGAATGTCGTACGTCATAACATTGAACCAATCGAGGTAGGGCTCCATGTTGACAACGTCAAAGCCACGAAGATACCAGTAAGATGCGGGCTAGTCTCGTTAGCCGGGCTTGGTAGTCACTGGTGTGACATTGAGGAAGAGCAGACTCACCAAAGTCAATGTCAGACCATATGGGCGGCCTTCAAGGTTGAGGCGCTCACGAAGACGTCGAAGAAGGTTGACGTAAGACTTAAAATCGGCCTCAATGCCACCTCGGTCTTCGGCGACGGGGCTGCAGTATGTAAGTTATTTCGAATCATGTAGAGGAAATCAAGAAACAGGGCCATGCACTTACTATTCCCAATCAAGGTCGACGCCGTCAAACCCGTACTTCTTCATAAAGGAGATGAGCGAGTCAAAGAATTTGTCCTGGTTTGCCTCGCTCTTCGCCATATCCGAAAAGGTAGTGCGCCATGGGCCGGGATCGTTCATCGCCCAGCCTCCGACAGCAATCCAAACTTCCAAGTTGGGGTCCTGCTCTTTCAGTGCCGTGACTCTGCCGTAGCGGCTGGCTGTGCCGCTGTCCATATTATCCATGCGGAACGACGTAGGGTCAATGAGAGCAAACGAAAAGAAGATGTGCGTGTAGTATCCTAGAGGTATATCTTCGGGCTCCATGTTTCCACAGGGCCTCTGGTAGTTCCAACCCTCGTAATAGCCTATGAGCTTCTTGCTCGCCGACTTGGCAGACACTGGGCATTGCGGGTTGGGGATTGTTTTTCCATTGCAGAAATCCGCTGTTGTACCACAGAATCCGAAGTCGCTGCAGCAAACATTCAGAGGACAGGTAGTCATGTTAGACCACTCGCTACCCCATCCGGGATCACACTCGCTCTTCCAGTGGCAGCCGGAGGTGCAGCCGTCGCCACAGAAATCCGGACCCATTCCACAAACACCGGCGCCAGTATCATCTCTAAGAAATGCTCGTAAGTAAAATGCCTTCATGCTATATAAAGCATGCGTTTTGTTTCGCAACTACCCACAGTGGTCCGCAGCAGCCCAACTTGCACGGCTTAGTCTTCGAGCAAGTGTAGTCCTCCTCCTCCTCGTTTGCCTGCATCAGCATTGAACGCTGTTGGCGATCCGATTCGCCAACAACGTTGTCCATCAGTAGCTTTGTCTCGGCCTGGCCGCCAAAGGTGTCTAGGCGCAAAGATTGAGCAGCCCAGGCAAAAGTTAGACTGAGCCAGAGGCTGCGGCGTAGCTGTAGAGACAGCATGCTGTTGGTTGTGGGCACTTGGCAATGCCTTTCGTACGCACGTCGTAGACGGAAAAAATGTGAACGAGGGTGAGTCAAATGGAAGGTGAGGTGTCGAAGCTGCGTCCTGGGGAGGCTTTCAAATTGCTGGCGCTTGACAATTGTCGGCTTGACGTGGCACCGGACTGATCGAACAAGCTGGGTTACGGCGCACGTCAGAGGATAACCATGGCAAGAGCTAAAAGGCTTACATTAAGCTTTAACGACGGCCAAGGTGCAACACCCACTACTACGTACATGAAGTGCCTTCGAGAACTCGTCGTATCCTTGTTAGCACATAGAAGAATGCTGTCGGCATTGATTGATCCCTGTCAAGTATCGGTACATACTACGGCTCCAGCCTTGTGGCAGGGATCGTGCTTACTCTTGTCTTGGCGCCTCTTCTCTCCATTCCCCTGCATCAAATGCAGTAAGGAACAGGTCAAGCCCCGGCGTCAAACATTTGGTTACCAAGAGAGTGGATTGCTCTAGACTGCTGCAAAGCTCCTCTCCAGCATGTACTAGGCGAATCAAATCAACGTCCACACGAGGGCGATGCAAGCTGGCAGTTTGACCAATGAGACTTAATTGCGCAAACTACGCTTAACTGTAGAACGTGATGCTGACATGCATGCAGAATCAAGTAATAATTTCCGGAGGTCATGTCGGCAATTATTCTTTCGTTTACGTTGGGCAAATGCCGACGTTATGTGACAAACTTGGTCGGACGGCCCGCATGCCTCCGCCATGATATGTCCCCGGTCTCATGACAGGGAAACTGGCGCAGTTTCTGACCTCATGCGTGTCCTTGCAGTCTTTACCGCCAAGTTCTCACGGGGAAAAAGGCTATGCATTGGTTGCCTCCTACCCATTCCACCTCACCACCCAGCGACACTCTCCATCTTCATAGTGGCCGGCAGCGGCGACGACAAGACATCCTCTGCCTTTCACGTCGTCCATCATCAACATGTTGCAAAACACTTTGATGGGCCTCGTGGTCCTCTCAAACATTGCCTCCAGTCTTGTCATCTCGCCCCGAGAAGACCAACATGCAGCAGCTACCACTTTACCACAAGAACTTGTAAAACGGGACGGTGACCCCAGCGACTTCACCTGGGTCAAGCGATGGGCTGCCATTGGAGACAGCTACACGGCGGGAATCGGAGCCGGTGCTCCCCTTGGGAGAATTTTCGAGGATGAGCTCGAGATCAAGCTCCCAGACGGGACGATCAGCGGCCATGGAGACTGGTACTGCGCGCGTTACAATCGGGCATACCCCAAGGTCATTGAGAAGCAGTTTGGCTCTCATGTCAAGGATTTTCAGTACATTGCCTGCAGTGGAGACCGTACAGGACAGATCTTTCAGCAGGCGCAGCATCTCAAGGGTGATTTGGACTTTGTCACTCTCACAGCAGGTGGCAACGACCTGTGTCTAGCCAAGATGATCAAGGATTGCATCATGCTGCCATACTTCAAGAGCGGTGCTTGCGAGACTGTAATCAAAAAGGCCCAGGAAAACATTGACACCATTCTAAAGGATAACGTGCGCCAGATCCTCAAGGAACTGAACAACAAGGTCAAAGAGGACGGTATTGTTGTTCTGAACGGGTACGCCCAGTTTTTTGACTCCGAGAATGGCGACTGCGAGGATGAGTCGTGGGACAAGTTCTGGATGGTTCCACTTCGCAAATTGACATTCGAGTCCTTGACCAAGTCTCGTCGTGAACAATTCAACGATCTGGTCCTGGGGATCAATAGAGTTCTCGGCGAGGTGGTAGACGAGATTGCAGAGGACAGTACCATTGGGTACAAAATAGGGTTTGCGCAGTGGGATCAATGGACGACGAAAGTCGACGGTCGGATGTGCTCGTCCAAGAGCAATGGCAACTATCCTGATCCGAATCAGCCCGACATGCAGTTTATCAAACCCGACACGCACCCATGGCTAGGATGGGGCAATGATGTAAAGGACGAGTTGCGCCGACGAGAGGCGCAGAGTCTCGATGATTTGACCCCTCAAGAGCAGTTGGAGTACCTGCACTGGGAGAAGGAAATGAAGAGGCGCGCTGAGGCTTACGAGGAGAGTATATACGACTCAATTCTTTACAAGTCGCCAGCGCCTGGTGCAGAAGTGGTACATCAACTCGACAAGAGAGCGCCTGCTCCACCAAACTGCCCAGGAGACGGCGACATGGACTGGACATTTGGCCTGGGGATGCCCGACTCGATCGGAAGGAATGTAAGTACAGTCGCACCGTTTCCAGACTCAGCTATTGTTACTCACATATAACGCGCAGTTTCATCCCAACGTTAACGGCCATGTCAGCATCGCCTCATTTGCACTCTCGGAGGCCATGGACCTTCGAGCAGTTGTTCTCGGCACGGACCCATTCTGCCCCGTCAAGTCCCAACGCGTCTGCTGGTCTTCCAAGTCCGATTTCCGCGGCTACACGCAAGCTGACAGACTAGACATCAGCTACAAGGACTTTTGTGAAAGCTACGTGCCCGACAACGAGCCCGATCACACCAAAAACTGGGAGTTGAAGCACACCTATGACAAGGACACGCCAGAAGAGCACGAGCTCGTCATCAGGCTCGCCAATGACGTTGCCGACTTTGACAAGGAAAAGTGCCTCGACTCGTTCAGGAGCCTGGTACATGACTGCGACACGGATAGCAAGATGAATTGGAAGCTCGGCGGCAAGTTTGTCGTCGATGGTGGCGACTATACCTTTGAGATATACCCGAAGAGGACCAATCGGCCATGGCCACCGCCATCTGAGCCCGTCGGCCGGTGCGAGGGCTGGTGGAAGGTCTTCTTTTCCCACTATGAGATCGAGGGCGGCGGATTTTCCACGTACGACTGGGGCCAGAAGACTATGCTCCCCAACATGAACGGTTGCTACGGACTGGGCACAACCAAGTGGAAGTTTAAATACTATGACGAGCCAACCGACGAGGGCTATGAGTGGAAAGCGACTTGTAAGTTTCCCTTCATGTTCCCTGTTGAGCTGAAAAATGGCAAAACTAACCTAAACAGTCAACACACCCGTGTTTGTGAGGAACAGGTGCTTTGCAAATAACAAGGTTGTCAAGGGTGCAGGCGGGTGGACGGATGGCTGTAAAGGAAACGACGGCTAATGGCTGAGCGCTTCATCCTACTTTTGTTCTGTAGATTATCAGGCAAATACACATTTCTAAGCTGCTCAGGCTAATGGTTGAGACGTGTTACGACTTGTGCCAAGAATCTACCAACGTACTCGACGTATAACAGCTGCAAGCCGCCTGGCACCAGAAGTTGAGGTCTCGCCAAAGAGGCTACAATTCCAGAGCAAGAAGATGTAATGATTGTTATAAAAGAACTTGTGCATGTAAATTGGGGCATTATCCCATTTTCTAGTCCGTAGCTGCAGAAGCTAACACCTATTGTTATAATCCCAGCACAACCAGCCAGCCAATATCCGTCCGGTCCGTCCGCCCAAAACGCCGGGAATATGCAAACTGCTATACACAGTGGCAAGCCCACCACTATTACTTTTGAGTGAAAGGGAGGGAAGAAGAGGAGAAGAAAAGAAGGAGAAATTTTTCAAGCCGACGCCTCAATCCTCATCAGAGTCTTCCTTTTGACCACGGTACTTCATTTCAAGCACCCACTTCCCGTCAGAGTGACTCAATGCCGCGAACCCTGGTTCCTGCGATTGCGCCAGACAGCATGCCCTAGTCCCATTGCAAATATATTGAAAAAGATGGAAATATTCGCCAAGTGTCTCCAGATGAACTTACAATAGCTGGTTCGTCTGCTTTGGACGTTTATATATATATATGTGTATATATATATACTGACAGACGCGTGGCATGGAATGACACGAAACTGACAACCGTTGCCAAGCGCTGCCAGGCATATCCCATTGCCAAACTAAAATCACAGCGTAATATGCGCCACTAGATCGGAAGCCAGCCGCCAAAAGTACTTGTCAAAAGACGACGCAGGCCCGGCCCGACACTCTAATAAATCGAACCCCCCCCCTTTTCACCTATTACTCGCGCTACGCCGCAGAGTAATTGACAACCCAAACAAAACATGAAAACTGAATGCACCAGTTTCCTTCCCGAAAAGGGATCCTGAATTTCCGCTGCTCTAAGTATGGCCAGCAATTTCCGCCGCTTCTATATGCAGAAGCCCGGCGAATACTGTTACGACATTGCCACGAAAAACGGAGTATCCCTAGAGTGAGTGTTAAAACATGAACCGGACAGGTGTATACTAACTTTGGCAATAGTGACTTTTACAAGTGGAACCCCGCAGTCAAGAATGACTGCAGTGGCTTGTGGCCTGACTATTACTACTGCGTTGGAGTCTCCGGGCCGGCGACTACTATGGTCGGTGCGGCTGCTCGCACTTTATGACCGTAATGAGGACACTCATGTATTGTCAGTCATGCTTGCGAATCGAATCTAGCTAGTGAGAATGAGGTATAGTAGTAGTAGTAAGATAAGACTTCATATCCTTCATATGCTCAACTCAGAGTGCAGAAAAAAGGGGCATCCTCTACTCCCTCCATGATCCAGTACCCGCAGCTTTGGCCTAGCTCAGGTGAGGCCGCATCTTTCAGTGGTGAACGTACCAGCGGGTAATAGCACACTCGCTCATGTATTTCGGCCTGACCTGCCTCATCGTCCAAACAACGCCACAGTTGGTGTGTGTAGTCTTCGCGTTTGGGAGGTACACTCGCATCGCGGGAACAAACTTTGGTGGTCAGTCCCTCTAACACGACTGGGTTCATCTGCAACACGGTCGACTCCAAGTCCGATTTGCGCACAAATCCATCCACGGTCTTGAGGAGATGTGCCACATCCACTTCAGCAACACTCCTCCGTAATTCTCGACAGGAAAGACATAGAAAAAGTTGTCTAATACCGGTGCTCTGCGCAAGCATGTCGAGGAGTGGCGCCAGAGTGGCGCTTGTTGGCTGTAATGGTCCACGTTGATCCTTGGATACTGATAGAGGCAAGACAATCTCAAACGAAGACATTTGAACCAAGCGTGAGGGTAGGATGTAGTGCGGTAGCCGGGTAAAAAGTTCATTGCTAGCGATGTAAAACGTATTTGTCATGTAGAGAAGGCCAATGCCTTCAACGTATCTATGTACAAGGTTAGCGATAGATTGTCTGATATACGACGAGTATTGGCTTACGCCTGACGACAAGAGAGAATCCATCCTAAGGCACCAACCTGGCACTTAGCTGGCCAGTCTCCTAGCCACGCACGACAGGCAAAGCCATTCCCTTCCATGCAGGGGTCAACGTCAGGTCTGTGCTAGCCCATAAGCCACCACCGATGGTTAGATGGATACCATGGCGCATTGCGATGACAAACGCTGCTTCGCCAGCGCCATTGCTGTGCTTGCGAAGCGTCTCTTTTCTCATTGAATGCAGCGTGAGGCAATGTTGCTGCGCCAGGTTCAATATTGGGGCAGTCCAGCATGGGCCGTTCAAAAGACAGGTCCATGTGCACAGTCCGATTGCCAAATGCGTACAATAGAATAGCTCGGCGAATCTCGGGGGGGAGGAGAGAAAAGAAGGGGCTTTGATTCTGCGGATGGCATGGAATGGAGTCATTGGAGGGCGTAATTCGGCGTGGGCGCGGCGATGGTAGCGGTTCCAGCCGTCGAGGCACGCTGCTCTTGAAGCCAACCTTTGGGAGAGCACGGTCGATGGCGCGGTCGATCCAGGCTGCTAGTCGTTGGCGTATGAGGCGATCAGGGGGGCCATTGCCGTTGCCGGATGAAGTTGATACCATAGCCAGGGCTTGATGATGGCCATGTTGGACGAGAGAGGGGGGTGAGCGAGAGGAGATGAAGCAGGCCAGTCATCTCTTGGCTGGTCATCTCTTGGCTGGCTCTGCCATTAGGTAAGCTTGCGCCGAGAACAGCAACACAAGGTGTGCCCTTTTTATAATGTAATTTTTAATTTATTCTCTACATCGACGGCAAGTAGCTAGGAATGTTCATTTATTCTGAATCACCTGGTCCCTTTTGTCACGGACATTGGGCTCGAGATGAGTTGCAGTATTCACTTGATTAAGCTCACTCAAATACCACCGCTGCACTTCATACCGCTACCACTACCACTAATATTAATATAATTTTAGTATTATTATGTCTATAAAATAGCTCTGTTTTACAACCATATAGCTAGTCAGGGGCGGTTTTCATCCTTGCTATTGGCCGCCGTAATGAGCATTCGTATCCGTCGAGATGTGTATTAGCTAGGTCCCACCATTTGTGGGACTTGTTCTTTTAACATGGAGATGAGACAATGGGACATGTCTGAAATCATCCGTGTATTGAGAAAACGCGGCACTTTGGCAACTTGGTCATATTCGCCTTGCCCAGATATTGTCTATATCGTGATATTGTTACATATGGTCGTTTGCGGTCACGTGTGGCTACAGGCCACTTCCGATCTCTAGCTAGCCAAACTTAGATAGAAGAATCCTCATCTGATAAGACAGCTTTCTTTACCCTGACAGATATCCTATATGATTTAGACTAGGCAGGCTTCACTACCTACACAACCTGCCTTCAATATCATAAAAGAAGGGGAGAAGAAGAAGAAGAAGAAGAAGAAGAAGAAAACGAAGAAAACGAAGGCATGCAACAAAATTAAAAACACCAAAAAAACACCAAAAAAAACATACAACAGCCGGTGTTCGCTGGTCGTCACCGACCCAACTACTAATCTGCCGGTCAGTAGCTTGTCTATGGGAGAGCGGACGGGATCCCGAATTTTCTACTGCCTATGGTCGTATGTACTAGCCCGTGAGCCATTTTAGTATATAATGGACTTGCATCTCAGCAGAGCACCCCTTACCAACTCTGACATATTCTGTAGTGGATGCAAGTGCAAACCTCATGGCGAAGCTAAGCACAAAGGCATGGCACCCGTTCTGTATTGAGAGTGTATCCCGTCCCAATAAAACACGTTTAAAACATCGTGGCGCACTACGGCAGCTGCCACATTTGACTTCTGCAAGGTAGAACTATTGCACATGACGGATGATGCAGAGACAGCTTGAGTGGGTAGCCCATCGTCGACCGCAAATGTATTGGCAAGGATGGAAATTTCGCCAAGTATCTCCAGATGAATTTACGGCAGCTGGTCCGTCTGCTTTGGACTTTTTTTGGATACTGGCAAGACGCGTGGCATGAGATGACACGAAACTGACAACCGTTGCCAAGCTTTACGACAAAGCGCAGCATCAAATCAAATCACAGCATAAACTACTCCACGAGATCGGAAGCCAGCCGCCAAAAGTACTCGTCAAATATGACGCTGGCCCAGCCCGACCCTCTAATAAACGTCCCCATCTTCTTTTCACCTATTACTGAATCTGAGCTTGAATGAGCAGTCGTGAGCGGTCCTGAGCTTGACCCTGAGCCTCACTAAGCCTCACTGAGCCCGGATCATATCTACTACTAAACACACGCCACTACCCATGCAAATATTGATATGCACAATAGTCTTTCTCCCGCCAGCGGCTAACAAATACTTGCATTCAACGTCCACCAACACATTTATGCACACTCCTCTCAAGTTCCCAACCTATTGCAGACCACGAGAGACGTCTTCACAGTGGGCCGCGCGGCACGCCGGAAGTCGCGGGTGTGGCACATGTCACAGTTGGTCTCTTCAGAATCTTCCTTTCTCGACATTGTGCGTCACGTGCTGAGAGACTTAGCTCTGTGTTCTGGCAATGGACAGCAAGGCCTTTCTTTCTCTCATAAGTCAGATTCTTAACATTACTTTGCTTCCAATCTGCTACATACAATACACACCATGGGTAATCATACACAAGAATATGCCCAACACCAGTCAAACGCACTGCGCCCAACGCCAGAGCCGCAGGTTAGCCGGATATCAATCATCTGCGTCAGCGTGTTAATCATGTAGGTTAAACATGAGAGTAAATCATTCAAGTAGGTTATTCGGCTGACAATATCTTAGCATCACATTTGCTTTATATAACAGCTACCTAGCTGGATATTTAAAAGCCGCTTGATGAGAGCTGTGCTCGGCCGCACGCTTCAAGCTCTTTAAACAAGAACATTACCGCATAAAGGGAGGCAAGCAAAGTTAACTAGACAGCGTCCCATAATACCATCACTCAAGTTCTCTTACCTCTTCAAAAAACCAACTTTCGATAATCCATTGTCTACAAGAGCACCGATCTATTCTCTTTACACCTCTGTTGGCCGCTTCTTTCTAGTGAAGCCTCTCGGGCGGCGCAAAGAAAGCACACATACATGCAATCGCTGAGGCAGGCAATTATAAGATTAAAAATGACAAAAGTTCGTGACTCCGCATTAACAAATAGAATGAATACCAATAATGCGAGTCCCGTGAGTTCTAGAGTGGGGCATGGCACGATTTCCAGTCAGCCTAAAACGCAGAACTCATCACGGATGCAGTGTGGGCAAAAGATGGCCACAATATTGAACTTCCTATATTATATTCTGCAAGGCTAGTGGTGTGGCCTCTACCCGTGCTCCACAAAGCCACGCCAGACGACAAGGCTGTCTGCGGAGCTGTTGGCTCTAGCGTCATTAGTATCGGCACTGATTCCAAAGGCAGCTAAGCAGCTAATTACTGGAAGGATGATGCCCAAAGGCCAATGTTTCTCGCTACATTGTACAGTCTCTCTGTGTTTGGGATTACATTACTGCAGTTGAACTGTGCCACCTCGTCCTGACGAGTATTGACAGGCTCACTCATCAAATCTCTGGCGGCAAAATCGTCGATGGCTACATGGGTGCCGATGATTTGGGCGCTGGGCGGCGTGGCACCGGTACTGCTTACTAGTTTGGGAAAGCTGTAATGCTCCACGCGCTGTCCGGTTTTTGTAGAGTTGCGTCGGTTGCTCGTGGGGATGATGCTGGCTGTCCCCTGTGTGGCGTACATAGGCTGCGAATAATAGTGACCTGTTTTTTGCATACTCGGCAGCATCACGAGAAAAAAGAATGCAAGAAATTCTGCGTCTGAACAAACCCGAATTAGTCTTGGAAGCTCTTAGCTACGTCGAAATGCTACAAGTATAAAACGCCGCGCTACGTCGTCATCCCTTCTCTCGATCCAGGAGCTCAATTCTTTCAAGATACCTGATTCAATCCCGACAACACCCTTTCACTACAACTCTTTTCTCCTGCTTGTCCTTCAATATGAGATCTACCATTCTCTTTTTTCTCCAAGCGGCCTCGTTCACTGCTGCGCTCTCACGCGTAGACGTCACGCAAGCAGAGGCGGAGGCTCTCTGCGGCGACCTTGGTGTCATGGAGGTACCTGAGGGCATGGACGCCAGCACCGTCCGCCTTTGCAAGGAACACCCTAGTTATACCGCCTCACCGAGCCCAGGGCTCGAGAGGCGCAAGTGCTGGTACGGCCAAGCCGTCGGATGCGACCGCGGTGGCTGGTGTTACAAAAGTTGCAACAATGGTGGTTCTGGTGCCTGGTGCTGGACGACCAAAGGCGGCCCGCTAGGGGATTGGAAGACCTGTCGCCGCGATAGCGACTGTAGTCGGCAAGACTCCTGTGGCGGAGGAGGTTGCAAGAAGTGTGGGTGTGGCTGCTAAGGGTCCAATTGGTTCCCACAAAAGCCGTTGAAATCAACGTACCAAGGTCCGAAGTTGCAGCCTTATAAGTGCCAATTTGGGCGACTCACATGGCCACCGGCTCCGGTGCACGATTCATAGGGCAGTGATGCGAGGCGGTCTAAGGCTGCGAGTTTGTGGACTGGTTGGATCACGTAGCTAGTAAAAAACAGTTTAAGCAGTCGGTAAATAATCAGTCTTCTATAGTAGCCAATATCTCAGCGACAGTCGGCGCCGGCTTTTGTAGTCTATCAGTCAAGAAACAGCAACGCCACCGTTTAAGCGCAATACCTTTGGACCGCTAGTACTGCGGGTTAAAGGCCTCGAGAACGGCCACATCCGTCCTGGGAATACTTCTACTTTTGGGAGCGACTGACCGGAAGAGAGATTGACGGGATCTTGAATTTTCTACTACCTATTTTGCGACCATCACTGCCAACCACTTCAGCGCGGCCAGGGGACATACTGGGCTCGACACAATTAAACCACGTGCTTCCTATTGGCGAGTTTAATGTCACGAAGATTCGGTAATGCCGCTCACTACTCGCCTCGAAAGTTATCCTTAGGGAGGTTATTATGAAACTACATCTCGAACCATAGAAGCGTCCTATTTTATTACTAGCGCGGCCAGTGATAATGGTAGTTGGTATCTCAATTTGGGTCTAGGGTACATGAAAAAGTTTAGATGACCGTATATATTTAAGCAACGTATAATAATAATAATCTCATCATTAAGACACATAATGCAGTAGCTTTTGAGAAAGAAAATCCTAAGTAGAATAAGAGAATAATCGATATTTTAATAAAGGGTTTCTAGCTACACCTATAATTAAGCATCCGAAAAACTCCTCATATTCCTACTCCGGCTCCAGTTAATCCTACTTTCGTGTACTCTTTATTATATAGGTTAATATAATACCGAGAAAATATATAAAAGATCGCTGAAATAATAGAGCTTAACTGTCAGCCACACTGATTATAGGCCAGGGCTGCCATATCTGATAGTATATGAAAAGTGGCATTACGCCAAACCTCTGCAGAATTTGGTGTGCATAAAGATAGTGTCACTGCGTCCACCTTATTGATAGCTGCAGTGGGCAGCCTAATAATTACCTCATCGTTCGCTTCAGGTTTCTTGTTAGTAAACTTGCTACTCACCCGAGAGCGTAGCCACACATACCTGGCCAATGTTGTGCATCAATTACCTCACTCAGGTCGACACCTACTACAAATTCTGGGCTACTAGTATTGTGATCATATGCATTCGTGCGGAATATTCTCAGCTCAAGCCGTGACTTTCGGCTCAGATATCTATCAGAAAGTCAGTAGCTGTTTGCCTAATTGTGAAGGATATAGCCAACATCTTTTTGTGGTCCAATTTCCACCTGTACGTGCACTCTCCGTTTTCATGCAACCAGGGCCGGACATCGATACTCTGTGGGGGGTTCTGAGTAATGAGGGTTGAAAAGACATGCTTCGCTGCATTCAAATTAGCTCTTCTGCTACTGGTTTCCTTTTAGTGTCCCTTACATCCAGAATACCAGCGAGAGTTGCGCTTAAAGCCAGATACGCATATCTGTTTCACCTTTGTCACCAACTTGACTTCATCTAACCTGCGGCCCACTCCATTCCGAAATAACAATATTGCCTCATCATGGAGCGAGCGAAGCTCACGCATGTCAAGCGTCCGGTAGAAATCGACCCACTGGACGACAATCTCTCGCCACTGTTTGGAACTTTGCTCTATGAGGCGCGATGCGGCAGACACCTGTGACTTTCTCCAAGCAGACTTCATGTCGGTAAATCTTTGCACAGTTGGCTTGAAGTCTAGCGCTTCATCGAGAATTTGGGCAAAGGCAAGAACTTTGCTAAGTAGCTCATAGCTATAGTCCTGGGCGATTACGAGGTTGCCAGCGACTGCACTGAGCTTCTCTGGCAAAGGGCCATTCTGTAGCTTGTGCGCGACGTGATAGCTGGCTAAGAAGGTGTCTAGATCACTAAGCTCGTCTGGAAGCCCGGATTTCTCAAACAATGTATACTCAAGTGCCACTGTCCTAACGGTATTGAAATCGTCTAGGAAGAGGCTGCGAAGAGCTCTAGGGACTATTGCGAGCCACTTTTCTTGGAGGTTATTGATTCTCTCCACGCACCAGTCCGCATCAGCGGCCATGATGCTAAAGGTTTTATCCTTCAGCTCTGGGGGGAATGGCCAGTCTTGTCCAGCTAGGAGATCGTGGTAGGGCAATGTTGACCCACCGGTCCTCTTGAACCACCCAAACGGAGGAATAATATTTTGACGCCGCTGATTAAGTGATGACCTAGCTTCAGAACCGCACAAGGCGAGAGCTTCGACCAGCTGCTCCTCTTTGGCCTCAAAAGCCATGTGGACTATCTGATGCGTGGCTTTAGTGAAATCTTCCTCCTCAAATCGGCCGTCGTGATTTGCATCCATCTGCGCAATAACAGCTGGAAGATCCCACCCTTCAATTTTCTGGGCTGCAATCCCTGCGTAATCCAAGGCTTCCCGAAATGCTTTGACCACCTCACTCCTAGTGAGATAGCCGCGCTGTGTATAGTCCAGGCGGTGATAGGCTCTTTCAATTCGGGGGCCGGCAGTCTCTAACCTGTAAGGCGAATATGGATCGGCTTCCAATAACGTTCCCAGCATTTGATGTACTGATTCCGAGTCGGGTTGATCATGCGGGGTCGGGTTCAAAGCATTGTCTTCGCCTGGATGGATCAGCGTGGTCGAAGGTTGACACTGAGACTCCACGAAATTGACTGAGGCACTATCAGGCACACATTGAGTCATAGCATTGATTCCCATTTCCAGGGGTGATGGTGTATGCGAGACGGCATCTTCCAGAGGTAGAGGTTCCTCTTCAAGAATAGTCATGTCCTGCAGCCACTGCTTGATAAATCCGTTATGGAGAGATATACAATCCGGGTGGACATCTCTGCCCTGGAGTTCGGCAACGACCTGATCATATATCTCCTCTTTCAGCTCATCATTATCGGCTTGGCTGTAGTAATCGTGGTTTTGAATGAGGCTGGATAATACTGTTGGCTCATGGGCTCCGGTCTGGTATTCCTGCACGATTTCTTTGAGGCTTGACCTGATCTGGACGACGGAAAGACTAAAACCGTGGTACCGTTAGCTGGGGATGATGGATATACCGCCTTTTCGGACCCTTGTTTAGGAATATAGCATGTGTTAGCATACCTCGTAAGAGACGTCAGTGTCAACTGGAGAAGCTCAGTACTGATCCTGAGTTTCGCCTGCAGCTCTTTGACATCGCCCGATATGAACTTGATTGTATCGATCAAGCGCTTACTCTTACCCCCCATTTTCGAGTGCTTCCTGAGGAAATCCTCCACCTCGCCTAGCGTCGCGCTACAAGTTTGACGCGCAGATGTCAGTGAGGCAACCTTGGGTTCGCTGTCAGGTATGTCGCCGGCCTCTACAAATGTACACACTTCCTTCAACACGTGAGCAAGAACTTCCACATAGTGTGAAAGCTGTTGGTATTGTTGCGCGGCATCATTGCACTTTCTATAGACCTAGGAACACTCAGCTAACAGCTCAATCCGCTGTAAAGGTCTCAGCTTACCTCCCATGCCTTGTCTGCAAGGTTAATGAAATCACTGACACTGAAGCCAAAGCTCATTGTCACTGGTGACGACTATAGCACCTCGTACTTGAGACTTGAAATGGTCCTGCGTTGAGTGTAATATTCCATACAGGGGGAAATGAGGTTATTTGTGGTTTCGCTTGACCCTTGAAAGGTCACTGTTCATTTGCAGGCGATGATCTTTTTGCCTGTGCTTTCAGCGCCGTCTCAACCTGAGCTGGCAGCCTGGGGCGCACCGTCTTTTTTCATGGAAATCCAAGCTGCAGCCACCTGCCGGTTTCACAGCCCTGACCCCTGCCTGAAAGACAGACTGCGGCATTAGGAAGTTTTATGGCTGTGTATTCGCCACACCACCAGCTACAACGGCCCTTCAAGGGCCACTACGCGCGTGAAGTTACATTGACACCGGGCAGCTGCGTGTCCGCTTGTTGCACGGTATGTGTGTACTACCTTGCGGCGTTCCTTGTATACTCGAAAACTTGGATCCCGCTTTCTGCCCCGATATTTGATCGAAGCCACCTTCATACTCTTACTCGCGCCATCACCCGTGGCTTTTCGGCCGCGATTGTTATGGTGAGCGCATTCCCCTTCCTCACCTGGAGGCCTCCTACTAATGCTATGTCTTGTCTGCTTCCTGTATAGTACCACGGAATATACATAGACGGGGCCACAAAGCCTCTATAACAATTCTTATCAGAAAAGCGGGATGCTGACTATCGTTAAATTATAGCGAGTGTCTGGGTAGGAGCGCTATACCTACGGTTCAATACGCATGATGTGCTAATCGAATCACTTTGCGCTGCATGAGGGCGGGCATGACAAGGGCGTAAATCCAAAATAGCTTTCCCGCCGGCCGCGGTTCCCTCACTGTAATTAGCCACATGGACTTGGCGAATTGACCAGCTGAAAACAAGGGGTGGGCTTTGACGCAGATGTAAAGGCTCGTCGGCAACGAGGTCGACGCAAGGCCATGGTTCTGGTTTTACGCCGGGGAGGTGCACTAGTACTGCGATCTGATAAAGGCCTCCAAAAACGGCAACTAGCTGCATTAATGGAGCCACATACGTCCATTTGCGGGAAGGCTTCAAACTCTAGAGAGTGCTTAACAGTCTCCCGAATTTTCTACTATCTATAATCACATTGTATGCTGAGAAAGACAAAACCCAGGAAAACACCAGACAAAACACCAATATATCCGAGCACATAATGCTCCTCATACGGCGTACGCTCGCGAGGGTATACATATAAATAGAAATAATTCGTCGGGAACGATTGATTATCTCAAAACTCGTCCGCCGGACTATATTTTCTATACTTATGAATGAGTATATAGGATAAAGGGAGATCAGGATTATATATAGGAAAGTATATACTTAACTAAGAGAATAATACTATAGAACGTATTATAAAATAATAAAGAAAGAAAATGAAGCTATAAGGACACTCAGAATTAATGAATTATACAAAATAGAACTTTTAAAGTTAAGTAAAGAAATATATTAGAGAGAATGACAATCCTAAGTTGAAGCCACTTCTATGGCATCATATAGATGGCAGCCGATTTTTCTGACCCTGACCACTTCCTTGTTCTCTGACGTCTTCCCCATATCACAGTAATTAATTGGCCTATCAATTTATGGCATAATTAAGGAAATATTCTTATGTACTCTATTATAGAAACGAGAATTATATAGTATAAGAGCGACTTACAAATTCTAGCTAGTGGCTTCAAATATATTCAATATTTGATCGGGATCCTCGCAATCATCCCTAGCGTCAGAAGCATGCATCAGCGATGAGTCATCTGCAAAAGGTAGCTCTCGAAAAAGCAACCTAGTAGCTTTTGACTGTCGTTTTAAGCGCCCTTTTTCTTTTACGCCCAGCTTCTTGACCTCTTTTCTCACTGGTGGAGGCAGGTGTGGCGGTTTCTCAATTGTCCATGATGACGGAATTCCGCACGGCGCGTGCACTATATCTTCTATACGACGAAATAATCTTTCCTCCTCTTCTTTTTCTGCACTGTTTATAGGTTCAGATGCTTTTCGCCCATCCCTCACAGCCAACATTAGTAACGCCTTCAGCGCGAAATGCGCATCGTTTCCGGCAGCATGCAGCCTCGCATACCGCACGCCCAGCTCCAATAGCAGCTTCTCCAGGCTATAGCGATACTCGAGCTGAAGGGGAAATTGAGCGACTTTGACTGTGTCGAAGATGTAGCTTGCCCCGCTGACGATGTTTGGGTCGAGCGCGTTGAGGAATTTGATGTCTTCTGTTGTTCCGTGGGCAACCAGTATGTAGTTGCGAGTTTTGGTGAGCGCAAAAATTCGAGAAGGTAGAAGCCTGAAGCTTTGCAGAATAGATGATTTTCCGAAAAGGAAATTTTTGGTTGCGTGGGCGCAGATAGAGGTGGTAGCGTTAGTGAACTGGTAGGAGGTGATTGCTTTGTCAGGACCCAGATCAGTCATGTTTCGTACAAGACAACGCGTATCGAGTATTGAGATGCCGACGTGGAAGCTTTGGCAAGTGTCTGTGACGTCGTAGCCTCGACCTTTGTCGACGTCGATGGCGATGATGAGGAGGTCCTTAATCGGAGTTCCGGAAATATATTGCCCAGTCGTGGGCAGCATGTAGGGAAATGACTCTATTGATTCAAGGCTGTAGCCTAAAGTCTGGCGCAAAGCAATGTTTTCTTCACGGAGGTTGCCTCTGTGGGAGGTTGACACAGCTGAGATGGCTTCCATCACTCGCCAACCGTTTTCTTCCAAAGTGATGCTGGCCGCGGGTTGCGTGCGATCTGACTTTTTTCTGGCGCACTCCCGACTGCTTTGGGACAGAAGCTAAAAATGTCGTCGACCATGGGCCAGCCACAATATTCATCGTCACAGAAACAAACCTTGTTGATGATTTGACTACGCGCGAGTCATAGATAGCCATGAAGCAAGCTCTGCGCAATAACTCTTCGCTTCCGGGCAGCATGGAGTGTCGGCTCGGCCCGGATCGCGCAAGTACTAGTGTGTTTAGATTTGGGTCACGTCACCACAGACCTAGAGCTAGCTAGTTGGTGGCCTTGAGAGAATCATAGTCCCGTTGCCTTGTGTGCGTGTGTGTGCAGCGTTAAATTTCTGACTCATCAATCCTAAGAGTTGCAACTCTAATCTAGCAGCAGCCGGAATGGACTTTTAAGCAACATGTGTCCAGGTTTCTGTCGGTACTGCCCTGGAACTTCTGCAAGTAATGGAGTCGTGAAAATATTGATCAACAAAGTATTGGCCGTAGGTATATCGTTTGTAGTGGTATAGGCTACGTGCGTAGTGGTATCGACTTTTTTCTATCTAGGCTATACTAGCATAATAAAGTTAGACAAGAGCACTTATGATGGCCGCCTAAAGGCCTTAAACCCTTGGAAAGTGCTTGACAAGATGCCGAATTTTCTACCGCCTATGATCATAAAAACCGGAATAAGGTTCTAATCTGACTTATACTGGGAAGGACCAAATACTTGTTGCCACCCAATATATGACCGTTCATGGTGTGGATGATGACTCCTCTACCGTCACCTACTGGTTTCTTTGCACGGCATGATGTATGCTCTTATCCACACATGAGGCAAGCACCAGCATCACAAACACTATTACATAACAAAATCTACATTTACAAGAATCTGGCCAAAGAGAAATAGATCTCGCTCACACCTGATTCGTGTCATACAAGCACAGTATCCAAGCCCGCGAGACATTCTTCAAGCCACAGCCCACGCCAAATGATCCAACGCTCTGTTTCGTAAAAGACCCAGACGTCTCCTCTCGGCAGCCGCCCCCATGAATCAAGACTGGTTTAGCAAGCCGCAACCTTCCCCTCCAAATACCCCCTGCTGTACAGATAAATGTAACTTTTT
Organism: Lecanicillium sp. S3808; assembly: GCA_023628775.1. Lineage (NCBI taxonomy): Eukaryota > Fungi > Ascomycota > Sordariomycetes > Hypocreales > Cordycipitaceae > Lecanicillium > Lecanicillium sp. S3808. Next base: position 1,279,125 of record JAMAJY010000003.1, on the reverse strand, counting down.
GCGTGTCGGGGCAGTCTTTATCACCCACGGGCGTGAATCTCATTTCCAGCACTTCTGGTACATCATCCTCTACCTCATCGCAGCTGTTTAGATCCAGGAAAATATCCAGCATCGTGATTGTCAAGCGAGTGCATCCCGACATGAATGGGAACATTTGACGAGAAAGGTTCACCTGGAATGATCTTGAGTGATGTTGACGCCTCCTTCGCCTGCGTTTCGATTCAGAGGCAGCAGAATGACCACCCTTCCGAGCATCAGTGCATTCATCCCGATGAGCCCTGTCATCATCGCAGCTACACGTCCAATCATCTCGACTATGCTCGCGTTTGTGGCAATCATCACAGCAGCACTCTTGCTTTCCTGCAGTTTCGCACTCCGGGCACTTCTCATTTCGCCCGATGACAGACCACACCTCGGGCATCTCGTGCTTGATGTCAAAGAATCGCAAGCGGTTCTCCAGGAGATGCCTTTGCGCCAGCTCAAGGCAGTTCTTTCTGTAGTCTGGACCGCCTTCCCGAGCCGTATAATTTATGTGCATGACCAAATCACTGAGGCTGTTCAAGTCAAACTGATTGTTTTCTGGTGGTAGCTCGATTCGCCACCTTGAGACTGCGCCAGTATACTCGAATGGGAGGTAGCGAGGGTCGTTGAAATTGATCTCAAATAAGCCAGAATCATTCTGGCCGCTTGATGTCGCGATCGCCTCAGTGCCAGCAAATCGGGTAGCTACCTCAGGATCATGGATACAAGAGCATGCACTGCTACTTTCCTTGGGTTTGTCGCAAGAACAGTCCTTACATTCTCCGATGGTCGGGCGCACTCGAATGGAGCTTCTGAGCTGCTGCAAGCGACAATGCACTCCAGTGTACGGCCCAGCAACGCATGGTATCGTGAGCGACACACTCTTAATACGGCGCATATACTGGCCAGGGTAGTCCAGATCAAATAGCCACTCTGGGATGTCAACCTCACAGTAGCCAGTGGATTTTAGGAGGACAAAAGCAGCGGGAAAATGCAGTCGCAGCGACACATGCTTCGTCAACTCGTACTCCCTGCAGTTCTTGTTCATATATGCTCTCTCCAGTGCGTTCAGGGCCAGCTCAAGCTTTTCGCCGGCCAGCAAGCCCTCATGTAGATTGTTCCACGCACTTACTGCGGAAGGTATCATGTCCAAGCATGTATTACCCAACTCATATCGCGCTGCTTGCTGTGTCTCGTGACACACCTCGACAGCGGTCTTGTAGAGCTGTCTGTAGAGAGCTGCGTTTTCTTGCTGCAAATACAAACAAAGCTCATACTTGGTAAATTTGTTTGTCAAAAACGCTTGTGTCTCAGCGGAATGCTCAATGCGCCTTTCCGTGTTATTGAGCTCTCTGAGCGAGACATCGAGACGTCGTCGCGCTGCGAGTCGTTGCCGCTTAATCTGCTGAATTTCGTAGACGGTAAGGTCCGCCTGAAATTGCCATTCTTGTTCTCGCCTGTCCCAGCCTCCTAATCCGGAGTGCAAGCCCGCTGCAGAGCTGGAAACATCAGCCACGGTATTTAGGATACGAGCTGCAGCGGCGAAACCAGTTCCGAGCTTGACTCCCATTGGCATCTGCTGAAACTGAAGCGGCGTACCCATTGTTCCTGCTATTCCAACCCACATGTCAGGCGTCGTGGCCATACCCTGGCCGACACCTTCTGACACGTTTGCGCTTGTACGGCTCGCCATCGACGCAGTTGTTCCAAATATGTATCCCGTCTCGTTGAAATTCAGACCATCCTTGATGAGCTTTTGGTAGTGTTCCAACTTCGTGACAGCACTCTCCATCTGCTTGTCCAACGCCTGAACATCCCAGTCAGCGGCGCGATACTGGTTTTGAGAAACCTCTCGACTTAATTCTGTGATTTGTCTGTCTTGAGTTGCTCTCAAAGCTGACAGTGCTTCACCGTCGCCTCGCTCAAAGGCAGACATCAGGGCTGCTCCAGTAGACTTCACCATAGTTACCCACTGGACTGCGCGAGCCAGGATGGCCGTGAAGCGATAGTTCTGAGAGCATGTAAATATGCACCCTGCTTCGCAAGTACTTGAACCAAGCGGACCGCAGCACTCGGTCTTCTCAGTCGAGCCGAATCTGTTTGTCGAGCCCCAGATTGCTCGATCTTTGCAAGCGACCCCGCCGTATAACCTCCGATTGTTGAAGTTGCGACGAATAAGAGCAAGCCGGTCTTCGACAATGTCATACAAGTAAGTAAGTCTCGGGTTTAGCGCTGGAAGAGAAGCCTGGAAAGCTGCGACTGTCATTTGTCCTTCTGTTAAGTCGACAGCCTGAACCCTGCGCGGCTTCGGTCCCATGACTCTACTTGCGATGGACAAGATGGTAAGTGCCTTCTGAGAAGCCTCCAGGGAATTTTGAGCCGAAAGACTATCAGCCCACAGTAGCAGCGTTTCAATGTATTCCAATGCGGCTGCGCGACCTCTAGCCTTGCCACCTGCGACAGGAGCTGTGTCGCAGCAGTTCCTATCTTGCGGGAAGCGCTGTGGAGCGACTCGACGGTTTACTTCAAAAGCTTCCTCATTTTTCTTCTCAGTTGACAGGCAAAAAGTCGTCGACTTAGAGAATAAGTCCGTAGAGTCATTAGCATTCTTAGGAGCGCCTGCTAATGCAACTGTCGATTCTTGGCGCAGACTGAGCTCCCGACACTGCATCCATGTATTATCTCTTCCCAGTGGATCATAGGCAGCCCGCAGCCATTTGGTGGAGGCTAAGTAGCGGCAGTCGTCACGTAAAGATCGTGATATTACAAGGCTGGTACTGTACGTTGCGGTCGGCACCAGTGGCCCGCCTCCTACGAAATAGAGAAAGTACGGGAAGGAGCTCAATGAGCTCTTAAGACTTTCAGGAAGAGGCAGTGGCAATGGCGGGGCTCTTGGTACAGGCTCTGGTATGGGGATTGCGGTATCCGTCGGAATATCATATCGGAAGCCAATGGTAGTGTTGCCCTTCTTTACGTTGAGTATCAGTGAGTCAAATTGGCGGCCGCGAAGACTCAAGAAGAGGTCAGCTAAGCTTGCATCATCGTCTAATGGAATGCCCTCTGTCGACCGATGAGGATCCTGTAATAATCCCATGTGAACTTTTGTCCAGTGAAGATGAACTATGGGAGTGGATTGCCACCAAAGCATCTGAGGAGAAGGGTTGTCCCAGTCTGAGGTCGGATCTGCTTGAATCGTCCGCGGGTCAATTTGTGTGCCTTCTCGAATCTGACGTGGGAAATCCGGGTTCTGGTTGTGAAGGTCGGCATTCTGTGGTGCAGGCACCTGGACGGGGTCAAACCTCCTGCCATCTTCGAGCCAAAAGTAATACTCGTCAATTACGGGTGCGTGCTCCTTTCCGCAGTCACCGCAGGATATTATGGAGGCATTGCTCGTTGGCTCATACGGAGCTGCCACAGAGAGCCCTGATGCAGCCACTCGAATGAATCGCACACCCAGCTCGAGTGCAGCTTGCACCCAGAGAGGAATAAACTCTAGAGATGTAGCACCCGGCAATGAGTTCCCTTCCTCCGACTCTGGAGTTGGAGGTGATGGTGCATTGACTTGCTTCAAAATGGCATCAGTATTGTTGGTCACAGCTTCTACTTTACTGAGGATTCCTCCATCACCATCACCGTCGTTGCCGTTGTCGTTATCGTTGCCATCAGACTGTTTAGGAGGATCTTTCGCTGGCGTTGACTTGACCGAGGCGAGCCATGTTGGTCTGGCACTGCGACTCGGCGCACCCATTAAAGCAATCCCTTCATCCAATGCGCGTGATTGAACCTTCAGCGAGAACTGCTGTGTACCAGCAATGCTCTGCTTTCCAGGCTGTGGCGGCATTCCAGCGACGCCGGGCCAGATCATGTTTCTAGACAACTTTGCAACTGCCGTCACATCTGCTTGGAGCATCCGAGCAAGGCTATTGTATGCTTCGCTCTTCTTGAATTGGTTGGCCTCATCCCATTGGATCCAATTCTCATAGTACCATAATTTCCGCTGCAATAACTTCCATTTCTCAAATGTAGCGAGCATGCATTCCCATCTTTCGGCATCCTTCCAATCAATGTCCAAGGTTGCCTCTAAACCCATCATTGCCCGCTGCACAAATCGCTGTGCGGCAGACACGGCCTCGGTAATTCGAGTTGTATTCTCGTTTATTCCCGCCTCGACATCAATGAGAAGAGCATCTGACAAGCCGGTTACTTGCATTCCCTTGCTTAACAAATACTCCAGCATAACGTGTCGTGCGCGAAGGCGAAGATTGTCATTCAGTTTGACAATCTCACCATGTCTTGGAACAGCATTGTTCTCTCCAAGGCAAGACCGTTGCACAAAGCGGAGCAGGTTTAAATTTCCTGAGGTGTCATCATGAACTACTGTATCGGGGTCCGGATACGTGGCCCATAATGCTGGCCGGCATAGAGACAGTTCTGACGAAGTTGCGTAGAAATGAGTCTGAAGGTGGTGCAGCCATCTACCCGCAAGCCATACCCGTGTTACCCATCGCTCGTCGCCAAGCTTGACAATATTCTCAGTGTCTGTGATGTGGAAAAGCCCTTGCTGAGCAAAATACTCCAAGGCAAGAGGAGCATACGTTATTCCAATGCCCAGAAAGCGGAGGAGATGATTGACTGGCTGTGGGGAGTCTGAAAGAGCGTGATAGAATAGCAACCAGAGTTCGGGCTCTCGTATCGACTTGACCTTTCCTCGTAGGACTACATAGTCGAACAGTTTTTCCCACCAATCAAACATGGCAGACTGACGCTTCTGGGATGGCTCAGCTCTTGCGTCAACTGTCGACTGTGGAGGATGAAAAGCGTCACCAACGGGAAGAAAGTTCAAGTCGAAGTTGACTTGATGAGTCTTGAACAGGGCCGTGCCAGTGTCCCAGTAATATGAAATCCCCACGAACTCAGCAGGATGCTCAAGCAGAAATCCGAGTTCCGACTGTCTCTCGCAGGGCACAATATCAGCGGACAAACAGAATCTATGAGCCAAGAGCACAGATTTAAACGCTCTCTGATAAGTTCGCCGAATGTCCCTAATGGTTGGGACATATCTTAGATTGAGGGGATCGGTGATAGCTCTCGAGCGCTCCTGAGTCCCCCAGAGCGGACCATCCTTTTTGTCGATGTAGAGAGTTTGCAATGGAACTTCTACCATACAGTCATCGGTATCCTCTCCTCTGTAAGACAAGCAAAATCCAGTGTGCATCTTCCTCAAGTCATCATCGTCGTCAAAGTTTGGCTCTGGCTGCTGCAGTATCATAGTTACATGGTAAGCACCCCGCCGCAGTGGAATTGGCCTAGAGGTACGATCTGGCACACTGTCCGTACCGTCGCTGTCCAAGATACCCTGGTCAAGAATATTCCAGACTTTTTGACCTCGTTGAAGTCTTACACTCCACCGTTTAAGCTTTTCACAGTCCGCATTACATTCATCGCTGCCATCTCTAGCATGAAATGGGCAAGAGAAGGCAAAACAATAGCACCCTGGCTTTTCGACAAGTAAGGTACCTGACCAGATGACTATGAACGTTTCAGCTCCTGAGAGTAGGTCACCTGTAGATTGCTCAAAGGCAAATCCATTTTTGAAGGCAACCAAGTCGTCCTGCGTCTCTGACGGCGTCAGTGTCAGAGCCGGGAGAATAGTTGGAAGAGGCGAATTCCATGAGTTGCTTATGTCACCCCAACCACACAAGCCGCCTCTTGTCTCTTTCCATGCATTAATATTGCGAGAGTTATAATATATGCCTTCGATTCCCATGCCAGTCAAGCCTAATAGGGCTGCGAAAGCACCACCGGAAAAATGAGGTTGCCAATCAAAGCCTGTGGGCAGATCACCTTTGTCGTCCGCGCTTTCCCAGGACGTTCTAGGTTGGTTCTCGTCAGCTATGAGGCTTTTTAAGATCCTCCAAGCAACCTTCATGCCATCGCAATCATGTTGATCCGCGCATCGGCTAGGTTGACACTCTGCGCTATCGGTACCGGCAGCAGCAATGACAGCGTCGTAAATGTGGCGGGCGATGACGGCACACCGTTTGTAGAAAATGGCAACTTGTCTCTGAAAGAAACGGAATCTTTGGTAAACACATGGCTCCTGTGTCAATATGCTTGCGGCCTCGTTGAAATTAGTGAATAAGAGCGCAAAAGGAGCCAATGCTGTTCGCGGCTTTAGGTAGACCTGCTGGACTGCGGATGCCTCGCCTCCGCTCAACTGTCGAATACTCCTTAATGTCTTCAGGATCTCCTCATCACAAAGTGGAAGCTTGGCCCACAACAGCGAGGACTTGGACTCTGGAGCGACAGAGTAAAAAAATGGCGAGCATGCATTTATCGGTCCCCATATGCTTGCAGTGGAGAAGCCACTAAATGATGCGGCAAACCTACGCTTCTCATCGGGGACCATTCGACCGTGCTGAAGAAGGATCTCTGGAAAAAAGTGCTCCGCAAGGTATGATAGAGAGTATGGTTCTTCTTCTTGTGTGGCGTAGCCCATTTCGTGAAGCATAGCTTCTATTCTAGGCCAGGTCCACATGTCAACCTCCGTGTCGCAGACATCAACATTTAGAAGCTTTCGTCGGAGAGACCACAAGCTATGCTGTCTTTCATCCTCTGGCACGTTGAATGGATCTTCCAAAGATTCATCTTCCTCAGTATAAGGAAACGGGTCGTCAGAGCGAAGATGTTTCTGCGTTGTGAATATGAAAAGCATCTCTCCGATGGTGAACTGTGAAGCATATAGCTTGGTGAGGACCTCGACGAAGCGAATTGTCGAGGTTGGTTTGGAATACCACTTGTTGACATCGTCAAACCCGGCCAGAAGTGCCATGCTGTCGAGATTTTCTGACAATAGCTTCTTCCACTCGGCTGAACGCTTTGGACAGCAATATTTCGCCATGCTGCGTTTTTCGATTCCTTGTAGCAGCGCCTGTACGGCCCATTGCACCTCGCGCGAGTCTTTATTACGACCAGACCAGATTGACAAAACCATGGTTGTCTGATCAGGGTCGACGAGCTGTTGTCCTGCACCAGGGCTCTCCGCTGTCCAGGGAAGCTGCCACATCTCCTGTAACATGACCAAAGAAGAGAGCTGGCGGATGAACTCTGGATTGACATTCTGGCTTGTAAAAAGCCCAAGAACGTCGCATATATCTGCTAAAGTGGACATGGACATGCCAGGATGGACACGATCCACACGTCTCCAAAGACGCACAAAGATTGCAAGACGTAGAAGTTGGACCTCAGGTGAACTCTCTCCTGAAAAGGAAATGAGTAAACCCTCATTACAGCAAGGAAGACACGCAGGGAATTCTGTTGCCGGCTTGCGGGGGCTGAACTTGATGAACTCGCTTCGATGTAGGCTGAGAAACTCACAGTATGTGATCCCTGAGACGCGGATAAATTCTGACACCATGAAAGCGTTACTGGTTTCGGACTTTTCGTCGCTTGACCTAATTCCAAGAAAATCCAGCGCCATGGACGGCGTCATATTTCCACTGAAGAGTAACTCAGCCTCTTCCGGTGTGATACCGATGTAGGAGATGGAGATTTCACGGCGCACGGGCAGGCGAAACAGGTGTTTCTGAAAGTCCTGCGGTTCCTTCCACGCGTCTTGAGCAAATTCTGTGATATCTCGGCTAAAAGTCCGCATAGTCTCAAAACGGGAGGAGCCAAGAGCGCCGAGGTACGACTCTGAAAAGTCTGCTCCTCGAGAATAGGGCAAATTTGGTCCTGAAACCGAGCTTTTGAGCTTCTCATATGCCGTTGGCTGCGTCAATGGCAGTTTTGGCGTTGAATGTTGTGGCAGTGCTTTCAGCATATCGTCAAGACTAATCTCGTGAGATCGAACAAATTCCGGCCCATTCGGAACATCCAGGTACCCGAAGCCGTCTTCATCCGTGCTGTATACGACACCGCTTTGGGAATCACCAGCGACTATGGACTCTAAATTCTCATTCACGATATCGATCATGGGGACGACAGCGCTTAAATTTTCCTCTGTAGCCAACAGGTTTCCACATGGACCGCGACGCAGTGCCAAGAGTTCTCCAATGTTCTGATCATTGAAGGAAAACTTGAGAAGGTGATTGAGATACTGAACAGGCCCAAATGGTGAGAGATGACAAGCAGGTATGCAGTCCGTAAGCGCTCCACCATTGAGAGGCTTGAAAGTCCTTCCGGGCTCGGGGTTGTAACGTCCACCCCCCAAAGGCAGCTTGAGGGCTTCGGCGTGTATATCGTCGGCCCTTGGAAAGGCTACTGTACCAGAGATTGCTCTAGCGAATGAGTCTAGTCCGAGGGTCTGTACTTTGTCGGCGCTAGTGAAGCCTCTTGCATGTAGAGCCTCCATGTAAGAAAATCTCAGCTCGTTTGGGATAGATTTGGTCGAGTCACTCTCATCTGTTGGATACATTAGCCGGATGTGCTATGTAGTTCTCTGATGCTTTGGTGGATGCGTACCTGGCAACTCTGTGACGCGATACAAGAACCATAATTCAGCCGCGGCAGAAACGACAAACGATGCCACATCCTCGTTCTGATCAAACGCCACCATAGCGGCAGTCTTCATATCCTCCAACTTTGCGTCATCCATGGTATCGGAGAAAGAAAAATTGTTGTAGCTGTTGAAAAAATGCTTCAAAACGTCATGTGCAAGAGAATCAGCGAAGTTTGGAGTCGAAGGTTGTAGCCCGCCTCCTTCATCTGTTTGCGGTGGCGGAAATACAAAAATCACCTTTGAGATGTCTTGTACAAACGCGTGCACACGTTGCCGTATATCTCCAAGAAGGTATCGATCTGGCAGAAGCTCTGGATGGCGGCCGAAGAACTCGAACCACTGTTGCTCGGAGACGCTGAGCAGATCTTGGGTGTTGCTGATCACGTCTCCAAGGTCACCATCATCGGTAGGGGCTTTCCGCAGGTCCTCCAGCATAGCGGTAATCAACAACTCCTCACCCGGAGCAATTATTTCGAGTACAATCGTCAAGTACTCTGTCGCATCGGCGAACCAGACTTCTGCAGCTATCTCGCTATCTTGACCGCCGAATTCAAGCCAAGACGTGACTCTGTTCTTCACTGCCTCATTCATCGAAGGCTTGACCTGTCTTGGAAGAGGAGAGCGAACAGAAGCTTGGAGAGCAATAATGCGCCTGATGGCTTGCAATTCATTGATGTTGACGTCGTCGCTGGAATGGAGGGTGCTGCCGTAGTGTATTAACTTATCCGATGTGGACCTTGAGCCTAAAACTCCGGCATCAATGGCCAGATTGAGAGATGTGGTAAGAGTATCCTTGGGACTTGTAAGTAGTAGCTTCATCCTTGTGTCAAAGTCCTGTGAAATGGCGTATGTCGTCATGAGCGCATAGAAGTAGGCCGCTGGGACCGTGAATGGCGGATCAAGACCCTCAGTATCGCTACCCATCAAGGCCAATGACGGCATTGCCACGGCTGTTTTATGCTGTATTTTTGCCTGAATGGGAACCTGAAGCACTGCATATGCGGCTTGTGACGTGTACCATTCTGCATACACAGCAGCAATAACTGAGTACACAAAGTTGGCCAACTGAATGGCATCGGAGCTTCGAAGGCCATAATATGAAGCCCTTGCACCTTCAAACTTAATTCTGGCCTGTTCAATTTCTTGTGGAACGGTGCCACCGTCATCTGAGATTGTAAACATGTTCTCGAAAATTGGCCTTGGAGCACCATCGGCACCAGTGGAAGTTGGATAGGGTGCCGACGGTGGAGGATCAAGCAACCTATTCGTTGTGAGCTCCGCGGCAATTTGTTTCGCTTGCCCCGTGCTTAGAAAGTGAGTCATATCTTCAAGTGAAGCAGCGCCGTCTGGGGAGTCTTTCTCAATGACGGAATTGATGGCCTCCCGAAGGGTATCAAAATTGGGCGGAACACCTTCCTTGCTGACGCTAATAACCGCTGTACCCGAAATAAGTGGCGCGGCTGGCACATCAATAGACAGGTACATGTCTGTGTCCATCTTCATGTAGAATTCTTGATTGTCAGACAAGTGTTCTCGTCTGACCTTGACATTGTAATCTACAGATGTCTGCCGGCTGGCAACAGTCTTATCGACCTCGTCTTGAACCAGCTCCAGGGCCACATCATACGACGTGGGCCTTGGGTACTCCTTGTCTGGGTCTTCCAGCTGTTCTCTGTCGATGATGATTACGGCGGTGGCCACAGAGTACATACTGTGCGTGAATTGACGGATGTCATAGTGCTGAATTATTGCCTTCTTTATGTTTTCTGGGTCAGACGTGTGTCCAACTCCAGGAACCTTTGGCGGTGTTGGTGGGTTTGGCGGAATAACTGGCTGGTCCCAAGGCTCGCCTGCGAGCCCACTTGCTTTGCCTAGGTATCTGTCATGGTCTACGTCGGCAACCCTTTTGTCTCGTGCTGTTATGGTGACTTTGTTCAAAGCCTTCCTAAACGCAGTGGGACCGACTGGCCGCGTTGGGATTATGCGAACGATGAGAAACTCCGTCTCCGTCATGACGATAGCGTTGGCTCTTACCAGAACGTTGAAAGTGGTTCTCTAGAATTAAGGGCGCAAAAATAGTGTGAATTAATTTTTGACAATGTTGAGAGGAGGAATGGATCTTAGGAAAGAGGTTGAAAAGAGAGGAGCCAAACATGGTGGAAAGAAAACACCGGATGCTGCCAAAAGTTGGACGTGATGCATGCAGTGCGATACACCATCGTTACCTCAGCCAATTGTCAGCTGCCTTCCCACGACAGCTGGAGCTCGCATCGACCTATACATCGCAGCCAAGGCGGCAGCGGCTTTAGCCGTGATGCGCAGAATATCGCCGCCACAACCTAAACGAGGTGGCGGCTGAATATCAGCTCGGCGTTGGTGTCTGGAGACGACGGCCCGGCATAAATCTGATGTCCCACCGTGGAGCCATGTGCTTCTACCGACTGCAGACCTCGCAAGTTTCCCAGCTTTTTGGCTGCAGCGTGTCGTATTGGAATAGTCATGGGACCACAAAGACAGCGAGGGGGCTAATGGCGAAGCCGGCTTACGGTCTAGAATCGTGCATGGCTGATGACGTTGCCAATCCCATTCTCGATAATGTAAAAGACACGTCCCTGAAGAACAAGCCATTGCAAGTCCTTGCCGTTTTAGGTAATAATACTAAGATGTACGAGTAGAGATTGGGTTCGATCAAGCTAATGCCGGGGTCTGCCGTAGTCTAGACCCCACCCGGCAGTCGATTTGCGGAACTGCCGACAGACAGGGCTGAAGCGGCTGTTGGTGGCGTGGTCACGATAGCCGGAGTCGTGTTCTGGGCGAGCCGGCTGTCGCGGCCTTAGTTAGCTGAGCTACGAGGCCGCGCAAAGATCAACCGCATTGGGGCATCTGGACAATTTGCGAGGAGGCTGCTTCTTTCAGCTGGTCACTGCATTCAAGCCACTTCTTCGTGGACCGTAGGCGATGAAGAATATTGCCAATGTCTGTAAGTGCTGCCACAAGCTGCTAGACGTCTTGATAAACCGAATTGCTTTGGAGAAGATTGAGAAACAAGACAACACATCAGAGCATATCAAATCTCCGTTTCTTTGCAAGTTAGCAACATGAGTGCGACGACATCTTTCAGGAGCGGGGCCAACACCAGTCAGGCCGCGCTTACACCTTTGTCCGGTAGATCGAGTGAGCCAGGAGGGGAGGCAGAAGGAGTCAGTAAGACAGCAGTGCAAAACCCGTTCAAGCTCCCATCAGTATCACTTCCCAAAGGAGGAGGAGCCATTAAAGGGATTGGCGAGAAATTCTCAGTCAGTCCGGCTACTGGGACTGGGAACTTTTCCGTTCCGGTTGCAACGAGTCCTGGGAGAGGTGACAGCTCCATAAAATTAGAGCTATCTTACAATTCAGGAAGCGGAAATAGCCCTTTCGGGCTCGGTTGGCAGATCTCAAGTCAGTCCATAGCCAGGAAGACAGACAAGGGCTTACCGCAGTATGGCGACGGCGAACACGAGGATGAGTTTATGCTGTCTGGCACAGAAGATCTTGTTCCTGTACAGAGCGTCACCACCGATGGTAGCCTCATCACTAGCTGTGAATTTCGTGAGCGGGAAGGTGTTCGTTGGCACGTTCAACGCTATCAGCCTCGGATTGAGAGCGGTTTCCTCCGAATATTGCGATTTTCGAACACGAGGACGGCCGTTTGCTACTGGGAAGTCAAGACTGATAGCAACGTGACGACCATTTTTGGCGACAGTGAGGAAAGCCGCATAGCCGATCCTCTACAGCCGCTGCGTGTCTTTGAATGGCTTCCGAGCAGAACTTATGATGACAAGGGAAACATAACAGTGTATGAATACAAGAACGAGGACTGCGACGGCTTGAAAGATGTCAATTTACGCGGCCAAAACAATACCGATCAAGTAAAATTTGCCGCCCGCTACATCAAGCGCATCAAATATGGCAACACTATTTCGCGCCTCTCATCCAGGTTCAAAACCGACAATGAATGGCTGTTTGAAGTGGTGTTTGACTATGGCGACCATGATGAAGCATGCCCAACCACGCGAGAGTCTCGCCCGTGGCGCGTACGCCCTGACCCTTTCTCTTCAAGGCGAGCTGGTTTCAACGTTCGCATGTATCGACTTTGTGCCAGAATACTGATGTTTCACCACTTTGCCGACGAACCTGGTGTTGGAAGAGACTGCGTGGTTGCTTCCTTAAGCATTGACTACGAATATATTGACAAAGATGCGGCGAGTGGGTATGCAGTAGCATCGTTAATATCGTCTGTTAAGCAGGAGTATTGGCAAAGATTCGAGGGCGGATATAAGCGGGACTTTATGCCACCTCTGGAATTTACATATTCAAGAGCGCAACCGGCAAAACAGTCGCTCCCGCTCGAATCTTCATCTCTTCTGAATCTTCCGGCTGGACTCACCGGCGACTATCAGCTGGTTGACTTGGAAGGGCAAGGGCTACCAGGAGTTGTGCTTCGCATTGATGGTAGCTTACAATACATTCCTAACAACGGTAACGGTAAATTTGGTCCTGCCAGTCCATATCCATCAAATCCAAGTGCTGTAATACGGCAGGGATCAGAGCAATGGATGGATCTGGATGGCAGCGGTAGGATTGAGCTCGTTCAGTTGAACGGCTCGATGCCGGGGTACTATAAGAGAAACTGGGATAACGGCACCGAATGGGATTCGTTCCGCACCTTTGCATCGTTCCCAAACCTGAACCTCGAGGACAAGAGAGTGAAACTTATCGATCTTACCGGAGATGGTATCGCCGATATCGTGATTGCAAATGATGAGTTGTTGACAATCTATCGCGGACTCGGGGACTCGGGCTTTGGGATTCCATCTTACAGGCAAACCCCCATGGACGACGCATCTGGATCTCGATTGGTATTTTGGGACGGACAGGAGGCCATTTTTACAGCTGACATGACTGGTGATGGACTCACTGATCTGGTTCGTATCCGCAACAGCGAAGTATCATATTGGCCTAACCTCGGCTACGGGAAGTTTGACAACAAGGTGATTATGGCAAACGCACCGGTCTTTGACTATCCTGAACAATTTGATCAGGCGCACCTACGTCTTAGTGACATTGATGGATCCGGAACGACAGACATCATATACCTTGCTGGAGATACGCCTACCATGTATCACAACCTCTCAGGAAATGGTTGGAGTAGCGGCACACCAATCTTGGCATTTCCTGGAATTGATTCGACCACAAATGTTCAAGTTACTGACCTGCTAGGCAGAGGAACAGCATGTTTGATTTGGTCATCAAATCTACCTGGAGACTTTGGCAGTCAAATTCAGTACCTGGACTTGATGGAAGCTGGCAAGCCATATCTCCTTGTCGGCATGGTGAATAACATGGGGTGGGAAACGCGACTGACCTACGAAAGTTCCACTCAGTTCTACGCCAGGGACAAAAGAGCAGGGCGGCCCTGGACTGCACACTTGCCATTTCCTGTGCAGTGTGTTGAGAGGTCAGAATCGGTGGATAGAGTCAGCAAAAGCCTCTTCACTACGCGATACGCTTACCATGACGGTTATTTTGATGGCATCGAGCGTGAGTTTCGTGGCTTTGGAATGGTCGAATCCTGGGATACTGAATTGTACTCAACTTTTCAAGACGGTGAACATTACAGCAACTTCAGCAAAAGGTCGAATCTGCCACCTGTCTTGACCAAAACTTGGTACCATACGGGCCAGTATCTCAATGGCAAACTTGTCGCCAAGTACCCGGATGTTCCGTTCTGGGGCAGCGATGAATCAGGACACGGGGAGCCCGGAGTTCTTCCTAGTGTAATCCTCCCCGAGTCAGTTGCGACAAAGTGCGGAGAAGTCCCGTTTGTGCCAGACCATGGAGAGATGCTCGAGGCTTGTCGGGCCTTGCGTGGGCAGATGATAAGATCTGAAGTGTATGCTTTGGATGGGTCCAAGTTGCAGAACCTCCCATACCTAATCAAAGAGTCAAGCATGCATTTGGAGCTTCGTCAACCGCGCGGGCAGAACCAGCATGCCGTGTTCTTCGTACGGCCTAAAGAGTCTGTTGAGCTTGTCTACGACAGAAGGATGTATCAGTCAGGAACAAGGAAGGTTTTCGACCCCAGAATCGTCCACACGCTTACACTTGAAACGGACTTTTATGGAAATCCGCTGAGCTCGGTGGTTATAGCATATGGCAGAACGTTTGATGACCCTGATTGTAGACTACACTCAGAAGATAGGGAGGCACAGAGGAAGACGTGCGCTGTGCTGTCTACGAACAAATCAACCAACAACATTGATGATGACGACACTTATCTGCTTCCTAGACCTGCACAGTCACACGCATATGAGCTTATCAACGTTTCTGCGTACAAAACTTGTTCATCTTCGCTAGGTGCCCCAAGCATTCTATCGTTCGAGACAGCCATGCAGCTCATGAAGCAATTGTCAACTGGCATCTTTGACATACCATTTGATAATTTTATTGGACCATACCCCTCAAAAACAACTATATATCGCCGTTTACTTAAAGAGAGTCAAAAGGTGTATCGGCGAGATGACCTCAAAGGCCCGCTGCCTCTGGGCGAAATAGGGTCTCTTGGTTTACCGTGGAAGAACTTTCAGCTTGTTCTCACTGACAGCCAAGCCCAAAGCTATGTAACATCTGAAAAGATACCATCAGAGCAGCTGCATCGAAAGTTGGAAGAAGACTGCAAGTTTGTTAGACTGCCAGGTCGAAATGGCTGGTGGGCGCCATCTGGCGAAGCATTCTTCTCGTCTGACAGAGAGGGTACTGCTGAGGACGAACTACAAGAAGCGAAAGAGCACTTCTTTGTAATCAGGCGCTCGCGGTCGCAGTTTGATACCTCTAATGAGCAGTCTGAGACGTTCTACGACTATGACAGATACGACTTGCTGATACAAGAAGCGAGGGACCCGTTTGGGAATAGAGTGACGGCCGGCGAGAGGGACAGTGACCCATCGCGGCCACTTGTAAAGACCGGGAATGACTATAGGCTTCTGGTACCGTTTTTGTCAATGGATTCAAATCGAAATCGATCAGAGGTTGCATTTGATGTGCTGGGAAATGTCGTTGCCTCTGCAGCTATGGGAAAGCCCGAGGAGGATCTTGGGGATTCTTTGCGCGGTATCAAGGCCAACTTGGATAAGAGCGGGATAACAAAGTTCTATAATGAGCCCATTAGCTGCGCCCTGAAGCTCCTCGGAAACGCAACGAGTCGGACTGTGTACGACTTCTTCTCATACTACCGAACTAGACACCACGGCCAACCACAGCCAAACTGGGCAGCATCGCTCTCTCGCGAGACGCACGAGTCAGATCTGCCCAAGGGCTCCAAAACTCGAATATTTACAACGTTGTCTTACGCAGATGGGCTCGGGAGATCAATTCAGACCAAAGCACAATGTGAGCCTGGCCCACTCACGGCACTTGTAAATGATCCCTTGCCAGAGGAGAACGAGCCAAAACATGCACGTACACGATGGCTCGCGAGCTCATGGACAATTTTGAACAATAAAAACAAGCCTGTGAGACAATATGAGCCATTCTTCAGCGACACGCACAAGTTCCAGGACAGGGCAATCCATGGTGTGTCCAAGGTGATGCTATATGATGCGGTGGCCAGACCAATTGCAGTCCTGTCTCCAAATCACACATGGACAAAGACCACATTTGACCCATGGAAATCTGAGGAGTGGGATAAGCAAGATACAGTTCTTATCAGCGACCCTTCTGCTGACAATGATGTCGGGCCTTTCTTAAAGCTCTTGCCGAGAGCTGACTATATGCCGACATGGTATGCACAGCGATGTGATGGGCAGTTAGGGAATCTCGAGAAGGAGGCAGCAAGAAAATCTTCCGTATCAGCGAATACACCGACGACCAAATTCTTCGACTCTTTGGGGCGAGTGTGTGTTACCTTTGACGTCCATCGCAGACCTCCAACGTCTGGTCAGCGGGCGGCGCCACAGGACGAGCTACTGCGTCAGCCATCGTTCTTGGACGTGCAAGGTCTTCCAGGGAAGATTGTCGATGCTCTGCAGCGAAACGTTTCTCGAAACGTGTACAGCATCGGGGGATGGGTGATTGCGGAGACACACATGGATAGTGGCACTAAATGGACACTTCCAGATTCAGTTGGCGGTCCAGTGCTAACTTGGAATGCCCGTGGTGATAGGTTCAGAACGGAATATGACCGCAGCCGCAGGGTAATTGGCATGTATGTGACTGAGGGCGGCAAGGAATCTTTGGTGGAAAGGTCAGTGTACGGAGAGACGGCGCCTGACGTCGACCAGTACAATGCCCGCGGCCGCATCATACATGCTTTTGACCAAAGTGGGATTACGAAAACTCCAAATTACAACTTCAAGGGTAACCTACAGCAAAGCAGTCGCCAACTCACTTCTGACTACAAGGGCACCATTGACTGGGCGACGGGGCAAGTCACTATGGAGGCAGCCACCTACGTCGAACAGGTCTGGTTCGACGCTCTAGGCAAGCCAACAAGAACCGTACTTCCGGATGGCACAGTTACCTTGTATCGCTACAACGAACGTGGTTTGACAAAGAGCGTTGAAACGACTGTCGCTGGCTCGCCAACGGCCACTGAGGTCATCAGAGGTATAGAGTACGACGCCAAGGGACAACGCACTACGATCATGCAAGAAAATGGTATCAAGACACAGCTCTTCTACGACAAAGAAACGTTTCGCAACACTAGGATTTTGACTATTCGAAAGCGTACGCGGCGGCAGCGTAGGGGATCAGGATCCACTGATAGTGACTCCTCTAGCAAGTCACCGCAACGCCGCGGTGGTCGCGTGATAGCCGAAAAGTTGCAGGACTTGAAGTATGTATACGATGTGATCGGGAACGTAACACATGTTACAGACGATGCATCGGAAACAGTCTTCTTTCGCAACGACAAGATTGATGCCTCGCAAACATTTACCTACGACTCCCTGTCTCGGTTGGTTGAGGCGACGGGGCGAGAGCACATCGGACAGATGTACCTTGCCAAAGATAGGCATGCGGTCAGTCGAGGCGTACAAAGCTCAGACGGCCCAAATGACACAAAGGCAATGGGCCACTATGTCGAGACGTACTCCTACGACGCGGTGAACAACATGCAGCGTCTCCATCATGCCAATCTGACCGAGGGGCAGTCTCAGACAAGGAGATATTTCTACGAACAAAAGAGCTTGGTGGATCCAGCCGAGCGGAATAACCGTCTCAGTCGCACGCTTCTTGGCGATGTGGTTGAGCAGTACCGCTATGCTAACCCTGAGGCGGAGAGGGGACACATGACATCCATGCCAGGGATTCAATGCATGACGTATGACTATGCTGAGCGCATGGCTACCTCTGCTCAGACATCTAGCAAGAATGCAACTTTAGCAGAAACAACATACTACAGGTATGATGCTACGGGAAAGAGGGTTCGAAAAGTGGTGGAGCGCCAACTTGCGCATCACGGATCTACAGTCTACAAAGAGACAATCTACATTGGAGGGGCGTTTGAAGTATTCAAGCGATGCAAAGCCCTCAAAGACGTTGCCGTCGAAGCAAACACTGTGCGCATCATAGAGTCTGGGCGGCAGCTCCTTCTCATCGAAAGCGTCAGTGCTGGCGAGGATGGCACCAGCAAGAAGCCGCTCTATCGCTACCAGCTTGGAAACTTTCAGGGTTCGGCATCAGTGGAGGTGGATCAGGACGCCCAGATACTGACATATGAAGAGTTTACACCATACGGCGTATCGACAGTCAGGGCGATATACCGAGAAACGGTTGTGCCAAAACGATACCGCTTCCTCGGGAAAGAGAAGGACCATACCGGCCTGTACCATTTTGGACTCCGATACTACGCGGCCTGGCTGGGTAGGTTCATCTCGGCAGACCCAAAGGGCGCAATAGACGGCTCCAACCTGTACCAGTATTCGCATGGCAATCCAAACACGCTTGCGGACACCAGCGGCACAGCGGCGAAGCCTGCCCCCACGCCGCCTCTAGAAAGCCTAGGCTGGACGGAGGATGTGATTCGATCTCGCGCAAGAGACTGGATAGTCTTTGAAAACCTCCCGTCATGGGTGTCAGGGCTTCGAGAATGGCGAATATACGGCCGACTCGCGGCTGGAGACTTTGCGCACATGCTGCAGAACCAATTCATCGCAGAAGGGCGCGCGGCTGCAGACGTGTATGCCAAGTTTGAGCAATACCTACCCAATGCAGAGACTGGACAGCGGGTGGGCTCTAGCTTTATCGACTTTATGTTCCCGGCACTGAAGAAGGCGTACGAGCACAAGCTGCTGGACTTTGGGAACTACTCAGAGGAGGGCACGCTGATAGCTTCCAAGGTGTCGGATGCGTTCACGGGCTCCGAAGGCATCATAGCACAGCTGGAGAAGCACACGACCAACATTGCAGCCAAGCTTGGCACGGGCTGGGGAAAGACGCAGCTGGCGGTGACGATTCGAGGTGTTGAGCGCGCGTCGCCGGGATGGAACGCCATTACGGGCGAGATTAGCGCCATCATGAAGCGAGCCGGCCAGCTGGAGCCGCTGTTTGCACATATACGCGATCCGGCACTGATGACGGCGCGCGGACGCCTCGACGCAGCGGCCATGGCTTTCATTAACAAGGCTGGAGGCCTGGCCAAATATGTTGGAAAGGGAGCCAAGGTGCTTGGGCCGCTGGCTGTCGGGGCAAGCATCGTTCTGGCGCCGTTCCAGGCGCACGCGGCGATGGATTCAAACGAGACGGTGGGCAACCGAACACAGGCAGCGCTGGACTTCGGCTCTGGGGTAACAGGCATTGGTGTCGCGGCGATAGCGACCAAGAGCGCCGCCATCACGGCCACGGGCGGAGCGACAGCGGCGGCGGCAGCGGGGGTTGTCGTCGCCGGAGCTGCATTGGGCGGAGCGGCTGCAGGGGCCGCGCTGGGAGGATATGTTGCGGAAGAGGTGGAAAACTCAGCATGGGCTCAGGAGAATCTCGGCGAGACGGGTGCTGCTGTTGCTGGAGCCTCAACGGGAGTTTTGGCGGGAGCAGCGGCTGGCGCAGCCGTGGGTGCCCTGGTCGGGAGCGCATTGCCTGTTGTGGGCACGCTGGCGGGAGCGGCTATCGGCGGAGCGGCTGGCGCCTTGGGGGCCGGGGCGAAGATATTGATCGACAAGTATTGGCCGTAGGTACGGAGTACATCGTGGGTAGCAGTGCAGGCTGCGCGCGCAGTGATATCGAGTTTGTCTGTCTGGGTTTGGCTAGCATACTAAAGTTGGACGAGAGCACGTGTGATGGCCACCTTAGAGTGATTGTGTTACGTGTCGCCTTGGGATGGAATCTGGGCTTCTGACAGGATTCGCTCCTTGCGGTGCCTGGTGCTAATTAATACTGGCCCTATTATTTAGGGCCGACGTCTCCTGCGTTCCTGCATCTGTTCTCCGCGCCAACCGCAGTAGACAACACATCTTCATCCGAGCTTTTAACCAGTGCTTTAGGTACTCGCGGCACGCAGAAGACGGCTCAGTTGTTGGCCAGCACTGAGATCCCTTAGAAATGAAACTTCACAATGGTCGTTTTGACGGCGACGCCAACTCGTTGGAGGGCTTTTGGAGCCCACCAACCAGTAGAGCAAAGTAAGCAACACATTTGCCATGGCATGAGATTGAAACTTTTCTAACGCGAGATAGCTTCTGCGAAGAAGACTACTTGGTTACTTCCTACGTCGCTGAATTTATAAACTCTTTGTCGAGCCTTGCATATGGTATGTTGGAAAGTCGAGAGCTTTCTACAGATGTGAAAATTGACATGGGGCTCTATAGTGTATCTCGCGTTACGTCATATGTATGGCACTGGAAGCTCTGGACTTTTTAGACCAAATGTTGACTTGCTGTCTCTTTCCTTCCTCCTTTTTGGCCTTAGCTCTGTATTGTTCCACGCCGGCCTCCGGGAAACGCTTGAATCTGCCGAAAAGTTCGCCATTTTAAGCTTTCTCTGGTCCATGTTGCGGGAGACTCTCGCCTTGCGAAATTCCCGTGCAAAGACCCGTGAGTACAGTGATTTAGTGGCCTGTTTCGTCTTGATCAGCTCCTTTTATCTACGGCCAGAAAACAAGATTGTTCACGCTGGCTTTTCTACGTTTCTCTTCCTCCCTTCCATTTTGCAGCTGTCCCTGTGCTACTTGTCGAAGGATAGGTATCCATTTGATAAGAGCCAGGATACGGTTATCCGTTCTTGGAGGGCCACGTCAATCTATATGCTTGGGTTGATTTTTAGAAACCTTGATCTTGATAACTGCGCTGAGCTGAGGGAGCTTAGACGCAGTTTTGGTCAGCCCTGGGCTTGGTTATTCGAGTTGCATGGGTGGTGGCATATATTGAGTGCCATTAGCGCGAGCGAGTTCATTGGTGTCCTAAGAGAATTACGAATTGAAGCTGAGAGAGAGAGTCAAGAAGAGCAACCCGAAGACAAAAACGGGGGAAACAACGACACAAAAGACGACGCCACGTTTCTCCCTGGCGTCTAAAATTAGGCAACATGGAGAGGAGGACGAGAAGATTAAGGGGCGGGTTTCTCGGCGGCGGCTTCTTCCAAGTATCAGTCAATACTTGGCACGTTATAATGTTTCTCGGTTCACTTTCAATGAGTGGTTTGGATCCGTACGCTGCGACTGAAGGTATGATTGAAGCTTTCAAGCTGCCGCAGCTCACCTCATTATCATGTACGTCACCTTTGAACTCGGGCGAGTAAACACACGTAGCCAGACACCAAGACGAAGATGAGGAGTAGTAAATACTGACTTCATACTTTTTGTCAGCCGAGAAGTATTTACAATGAATTATTTCTGCAAAATTGTATGTACAGTAATGCGCAGTATAGACAAAGGTAAAATCGAAGAAAAATCTGCTTCATGTTTTATGGTGCTGGAAGAGGCGCACTCTCTTCGCCGGGTTGGAGGCACTGTGGGAAGTTCATCCTGACCTGTTATTAGTTTCCGTGTTTAAAAGCACATTGATTTTATCAACTTACCAGAATCCTCCATTGAAGCTGTTGTAATCTGAAACCATAAAGTCAAGGGGCGAAAAGTCAACTACAGAGGTGACTGGCGGCACTTGGTTGTTACTCGCGTCGACCGGCTGCATAAGGATGTCCACCACTCGTCGCAAAGAGCGTTTCGCCTGACAGAAGAGCTTATAGTTCCCATCATAGGTCGTATGCAAAATGTCAATATGGGCAACCAATACTGAGAGATTTTCGACGACTTGGCGTCTGAAGGGCCCATCCAAATACCTATACCAGGCACCGGATGAGGGCTGCAGGAGATAGAGCGCCAGAGCACCCGCAGCAGGTAGTGAGCAGGACGCAACCTATTTCAAAGTCAGAAATCGGCATACATAAAATAAAAGTGAGATTTGAAGCAACGCTTACCCGCCAGGCTAGAGAGATGAAACCTAGTCGCGAGAATTTTTCTCGCTGTACCAGTGCCTCATTAACCCAAGACAAGAGCTCATTTGCCGACTCTAGCAGTGAGATTGAATGCTCAATACCGTGCCTCCACGCTGCCCATTCGACTAGAAATACTGTGTGCAGATATAAAAGTCGAATATAGTGCAAACACTCGAGCTCTCCCGGGTTATAATGCCCTTGCCAAAGCACTTCAGGAACTACTGCCAAAAATGGCGGTAGATTCCGCCAGGCGTCGGTAATTTCTTGTCGCAGGTTACTAGAAACTGTCAGAAAATTAAAAAAAAAAAATTGCAAGTAATTATCAACGGACCTTATTGACTGCTCTACATTTGCCACGTTGCGGCTGAGTAAAACTTGCAGAGTATCCTCTCTAATCATTGCCGTGATAGTCGACCACCGCAGGACAGCAGTATTCCGCACATGGCCGGCTGTATTCCAACCGCAAGCATCAATTGGACTGAGCATCTGATTTTCAATCGTTTGGGAGTAGGCAAGCACATTGATGTCTTGAGGTAGATCGATACAACAGAATCGCTTACTCATGCGTGGCGGACGCCCCAGAAAAGTGGCTAGACTTATGTCAATTGCGTACATGCGGCCGAATATGCGTCTTCGTAGCTCCGATAGATAGAAAGGTATGTTTGAGCTGGTCTGCGCATTTTCGTGAAGTCCGCCAGCTAGCAGGGCGCCAGTTGCGTCGTTGAGACGCCGCCATGTCTTGTAACCTATGTAGGTGAGAAAACGACTCGAGACTCCCGTCATGCCCGTCTACTTACTTTGATCGCCGTAAAATACAGACTCAAGTTGAAATATTTGGTAGAGAAACATGATGAGCACATCGTTGAGGGTATCCACAGTCTCGCAAAACGAGGCGCATTTGCTTGCAGCATGGATCATGTCTATTCGCAAAGCCTGTCTGTCCTTTTCCGTTGCAAACACATCATTTGGCGCTCGTGCCTCTGTTGCAGCGATGCTATGGAAAGTACCATTAGCATGTAGGAGCATCTCTACCAAATTGTTCGTAAGCCTACCCAATCAAAGTCACCAAGACGCCAATTGACTCCCAACGCAAGTTTGGTCCGGTGTACTGCTCAATAAACTGCGCAAACGTCATCGATCGCGATACATTCACCGGTTGGCTGCTCATTTCGAAAACCCGCCTTGCCCGTTCCATGAGATCCGCTGTACTGGGTTTGCTCTTGTCGTACTCGCTGCGGTCCTCGATGATGGTATCCAATACCGGCTTGGCGAGAAACTCACTCACATGAGACTCTAGCCCTTTTCCGTGCCACTTCATAAGAACTTGATGCAACAAATCTACTGTTGATGGCCGAAACAGGAATTCCAGAAGCTGCGCCCCATCTGAAATGGCAATTGACGCAGCTGGCCTGCCGGACTTCTCGGACTCTGAGCGGACCTCTTCAGCCGTCGTGCGCCAAGCCGGTTCAGACTCTCCAAACCCCGTAGTGTGTTCGCGAAGATTATCCAACACAGTTGTGAGCGAAGACGACCCTTGAAATCCAGCATTGGTATACAACGACTCTTTGACGGACAACTCTGGGGACTGCAGCTCTTGGTTACCGCCAAATGACAGCCTTGGCCTAATATCAACTTTGTAAGCAAAGAGACAGCTCTCAAAGGTTCCAAAACAGTGAAAACAATGTAATAAGAATAATCCTACCGCAAGTTTGTTGAATTTGGCGCTGCTGCATTCTTGACTCGCTTAAAGGCATTTCGCCTATATACACACTGTTCGGATAGGTTGCGCCGAATGCACCGCGAGCAGGGGCTCCGATGGTCGCAAGCCAGCTTAGACGAGCGGCACGGCTCGCACGAAGCGATGCGCGGCGGGCGCTGCTTCTTTGCAGACTTGACTGTAATATCCGGGCCCATCTTCATACCGAAAAAGATCAATGCAAGGATTGGGGAAAGGGGGATAGGTGTGCTCTTGTGGTGCGGTTGAATATACTACCGGCGCCTTCTTTCAGCTGAACCACTTCGGAGGTTTGTTGGGTGCGGGGAAATCCGACTACCGAAGGCCTGGAGCATTGGGTAGCTTCCTCTTAAAACAGCCCATAGTCAAGGCATTTGGCGCGAAGGGAATTGTCACAGCAATTGTCCCGCTTTGAAGGTAAGTTAAATGCATTGAATACAATGAGTGGCTTTATCTTGTGTTGTACTAATAGGTTCATGAATCTGCCCTCTTGCGTCTCACACGGCGTCACGCAGTTCACCATCTCGTCCATGACAAAAAATTTGTGAATGGCTCATCCATGCAGCCTAATCCTAGCATAGATATGGCGCCCGTATACGCTGACATATCGTCCGTATGATGAGCGCTACACCGAGGAAAGCGATCACTGTTTGAGTAAGGCCAGCGTCTTACAGGCACAGTTCGGCAAGGCAGAATGCATCGGTTAGCGACGTTAAAGCCAGGGAATAATGAAACTAACCAGACTCGACAAACTGTCCACATAACAAAAGCATCCAACGATTTCCGTTGGTCGAAGTTTAGAGGCATGCTAGCGAAGGCCCTTCAATGCTTGACAAGGACGTCAGCGCTCGGGTGGCTGGAAATACGACACGTTACGACACGTAGGTTAAAATGCTATCATTCACACTTATGGCAATCTCATAACAATAGAAAGAATAGCGGAAAATCGATCCGCACCATCCCAAAGCTCTTGAATTCTCATCATGGCCGCCCAGTCCCAGCATCACCCCAGGAATTCGCCCCGGATCAACAGCTCCCACGGCTTCTTCTCCCTCCATGAAGCCTCCATCAACTTGCGAGCTTGGCGGACCTGAATATCGAGTCAGCAACGTTTCATAACCCCAAGGGGAAAAAACACTATAAAGCGCCGAGTTATACTCACCTGCATCATTCCGCTCTTCTCCGCACTCTTGAACCTGGCCAGTATCAGTTTACGTTGTGCATGGTCAACAGTCTCACAGCCCGCAATAAACAAAGGAAAAACGCATGCCGTGTCGGCTTCTTTGTCGCGGCGAATGTGCTGAATGCACTCCCAAATGCGCTGCACCGCATCCTGTATCTCAACTTCTGCGGCCGACTTGCCCAACACTCGACGGCGCAGGTACACAATGCCTGCCCAGTGAAATGCTTCACTTGCCGCGTCCATCTCAGTCAGATCGCGCATCCCAGCGCTACCTGCCTTGATGTGCCTGCAAAACTTCAATGGCTGTCGCATGCTCTCGTAAAACTCTTTTTCAAGCTCAGCAGCAGCATGCTCAACGGGCTGACCGTTTAGCCACCTTTCAGAAGTCTGGCTGGGTACTTCGGACGAGTTGCCTTCGGCATATCTAGCAATTGCAGCTAGGCGTACCAAGAGCCTGCAACAGCTCGTTGTAAAGCCCATGCCACAATCAAACTCGTCGGCATTATCCGCAATTAACTTGGAAGTCAAGTTAAGGGGCTGTTCGGATGATGCAACGTCGTTGTCAAAACGGCCCTGGCTGATTTGTCCCATGGCGTCGAGATACGAAAACCAATTCCAAACAAAGGCAAAGTCCTCATCCACATTCGAGATCTGGGCATTGCAAGCATCTAGTCGCTTCTTCATAAGACTTCGGGCGAGGTTCAGATGTGTTTGCCAAGGAATCTGATGCCCAAAAGCCTCCGGAGACGATTTCTCGAGCGAAGTCAATAGCACAATCGATGCAAGAACATCGTTTGGAATGGCTGCACCGTCGCCACTTAAGCGATGTCTCAAGGGCGGGAAAATGTCTTCAGCCCATTCAGCAATGCGAAGCTCCGGCTCTGCCATACGCAAGACTTGAGCACGGTGAGACGCTAGAAACGGTCAGTAGTGTGCTATGGTTAAATTGTTCGTAGAGACCAACCAGAGTAGGCCAGTAGAAGGCTCATAAGAGGCTCACTTTGGAGGGCCATCCGAGGGAGAGATGTGCAGAAAGGGTTCGATTCCTTTGTATGGTAAGGAGCCAGCACTACATATCAATTAGCCAAAGTATATTGTAGCTTGGAGAGATGAAATACCTTTGGCAGTGTGATTTATGAAATGGTCCTGAAACATACATTTAGCATGCAAACACGAGGCTACCATCGAAAAGTAAAGGGCTACTTACAAAGTACTGCCGGAATTGTTAGTATGGATGGCAACTGGATGATTCGGTGTAGCAACGTACCTGCTTGTTGGTTGCATCTTGAAGCCTATGAACGCTGTCAGTAAATTTACCAGAATCTTCCGTTGGTGAACTTGTTCGTACTTTTCTGGCCAAATGCCGATTTCGCTCAGAATTCCTGGCATCCGCATGGAGTCCTCCTGAGTCTTTTTCTCTGGAGGTAGATACAAGGCCTTGGCAGCAGGTTCAGGACCTGTGAAAGGGTGGCATTTCTCGAGTGCGCCATTCACATCGCTCATTCCAACTACGGAATTGTCTTGTCCCACTACTCCGTCATTTAGGCAGTACATACCCTGTGGCCAGTGAGTATTACAGGTATTGCCATTATCAGGGCAATCTGGCTCATTACCAACAAGGACTGGGTACTCTACAAGTCCATCTGCTGGGTTGGCAATACAGACCTGTGATTCAGCAGAATCAGGTAGTAGTTCATCTAGCCAGGATGGGCCTTGAGCGACATCTTCACTGCAGCTTGAGGTAATGGTCGATGTGTGCGGAGAGCCTATGGCACCAGAGTCAGGAGCACTGTCCCAAACCCAAGAGTTGGACCATTGTAGGTCCCTTGGTGATGGTAATGGGTTAGGTAGCCCAAATTCCAGTTCAGAAGCTTGTGGCGGAGCGTTCTTGGACGTCATGCTCGGCGGGAGAGCCGGAGAGGCACAGGAGGACGCCATCGGAGAGCCGACAATAAAGGGGCTCTGGACGCTTGCTGGGCGCCAACTCAAGTTTCGTCGAGCAAGCCGAAGTGTATTTCCTGGGCCGGTGTTGTCGTCTAGTCGGTCGAGTGCATACGAGTCGTCCATCGACTTTGGCTTCTTCTTGGTTGCAACAGTACTGGAAACATCATGTCTGGAAACTTGATGGAAGTCTTCAAACAACGTGTGCTCAAATTCGTACTGCACTTGAGGCTGCTGGTGAGGCTCGAAAGCAGATTGTTGCTCACCAGAAAGGGCCGGCTCAAAGGCCACAGTTTCGCCAAAATCATCGCTGAGAGTCCGAGTCAAAGGCAAAAGCTCTGCATCATCGTCATAGCTGGGACGCTTCACTCGTCGCCCCTCCCAGTTGAGCCTAAGTCGATAATCACACTCGTCACCGATTCTCAAACAGCTGCATTTCCAGGGTTAGGCTTTCAATTACGATGACTATACATGTTCTTTCCATAACTTACTTGCTGCAACTCGGGTGCTCCTCGCCGCATTTGACTTTGCGGGCTTTGCATGGCCTGCGATAGAAGTTTGCAATTAGCGATAAATATACACGGAAAGTCTTCAGAATTCAAGATCTCACCAACAACCGTTTCGGCTTCTTCTCTTGGGCTCAGGGGCGCCTGGTTGCTTTTGACGCGGCATTTCGAATCAGGATTGTTCATGCCGGTATCAAGACAACTTTGTATTGGTCGCGGCTGTAAAAAGGTAGGAAAGTAAACGTAAGGCTTTGCGACCATGCTTCGACAAATCGAAACAAAGAGGGCTAGCTCGCAGGACATCAAGGGGCTATGCATTAGTACAGAAATAAAAATGAATAAGGGTAATAAAGTACAAGAAAGGGACCGTCGCCATATTTAAGAGATGTTGTCACAGAAGAAGCGCCTCAGATCCGTGATGGTGTCCTTTGCAGCTTAGAAAGTGGCAAGGGTCTGCTCGAACCTGCCAGCAAACTGGCGCCATAGCCTCCAGCCAATGGCGGCTAGCGTGCGTCTCCAATGCTACGGTAACTATCGTTGGCAATTGCCATTAGTGTGCATATAGGTCCTGTCACGATGGAAAGATGGGCCGGCCCGTCGGCTGAAGCAGGCATTCTGGAGTCACCAGCGAAGGGCTTGGCTGGTTGTGGCGTACGACGGTGTTCAGCCCGCCTCGGTGACGCTATTCAGGAAAGCCGACACGGGATGGCGATCTGCAGCAAAGGGCACTAACGGCTTTGTTTCGCTTGGCCGTGGGGGTGCGGCTGTTTCACTTCTTTTGAATTGATTATGTACAGTGTCTGACGACTATTTTACACAACGTCGATGTTGAGTATTTTGATGTCTTCATCTGGCTTCTCTTTAAACGTCCTGGTGTTTTCGATCTTGTGTATCACGTCAAAACCCTGGGTCGCACGACCGAAGATGGTATGCTTGCCATCGAGCCAAGGCTGCAATTGCATGGTTAGCCTAACGTGGGGTTCCCAAGAAAATGCATGGATTGGGAGAGTGCGAGCAAGGATGCCGCTGTACGCGACAGGAGGGTAGCGTGCCCACTTACCGTCTTTTCTGTAGTAATAAAAAACTGGCTGCCATTGGTGTTGGGCCCTGCGTTGGCCATGCTGAGGGTGTACGGCTTGTCGTGCTTGAGACTGCTAAACTCATCCTCAAATTCCCGACCCCAGATACTCTCGCCGCCCGTGCCATCTCCGAGCGGGTCACCACCCTGGATCATAAACTTGCGAATGACACGGTGGAAAATTGTGTTGTTGTAATAGCCTTGTTTTGCATGCGTGACGAAGTTCTCGACCGCCTTCGGTGCCGCGTCCGGAAAGAGGCGCACATGGATGTCGCCATAAGTGGTATGGAGCGTAGCAGACCCCCCTGTCTCGCTTTTCTTAGCATTGACCTCCTTCTTGTGGCCCAACATGGTTGGCTTCTCGTTTTGCACATCTCGCGTTGATTTTGATATTTCTTCCTCGTTTGTGAACATGTAAAAGCGCACTTTTCCGACCGCCGTCGCGACGAGTATCGGGTCGCGGACTTCCGACTCCTGTAGCAGGGGGTTGCTTGAGGCGCCCATTTCCACGGAGGTGATGCCCTTCTTCTGGGGCTGACCCTGGTATAGCGAGAGATTGACGGCGCGGAGATTCTCGTCCTTGCCGAAGACCCTGATCAGCTGATTCGTGTAAGTGTTGAGGACTTTGATGCCCAACATGGACCCGTAAAGGAGGAAGTTTCCAGTCTCATCAAAGATGACGTTGGATTTGCTTTTAAGCGCCTGTGATTCGATATCGCGCTCATGCGCTAGGCGGCGACCAAACTCAACATGCTCAAGCTTTTGGGATGCGCCACCTGCCTGCTGCATCTCTTCCATTGCCTGTAGAGATTCATCGTATGTTCGATGTAGCTTACCCGACGCAAAGTCAAAGATCCGGATCTTTCTGTCTGGGAAAGAGAGCGTTGCTAGACTCTGGCCATTCGGTGATATTGTTAAACAAGATGGCACAGACTTTGCCTTCTTAAACTCAAACAGGTTTGTCGAGCTTTTGTATGCGAAGACGTTGTCGGGTTTCTCGTAGGTCCCGCCCGGTTGCCAGTATTCCACCATGCCACTCTCGTCAGCCGACACGACGCAGTCGAAGCTGTCGTTGAAGGTCATGAGGTGTACAGGCTTACGATGAAGGCCCTTTATCGTATGTATCGGCTCTTCGCTTTCTCCTCGACCGTCGTAGATGTGTATGAGCGGCTTGCTGTCTTCGGAGACGGCAAGCTGCGGAAACGAAGCGCCCTTCTTATGTACCCAGCAAACGGACTTGGGAACGTAGCTGAGCGTGATCATGGAAAGTAGATCAAACGAGATGACGTCGAATATTTTGACAGTCTCATCTGCGCCAGCTGTTGCAAAGCTGCGGCCGTCCTGGCTGACTGCGACGGCCTTGATCTCTCCATTATGGGCTCGAAATTCCTTGACAAACTCGATGCCCTGCGCAATCTTTTTCCAGAACTTTACTACGCCGTCGACGGAGGATGTGATGAGGAATTCGGTAAGAGGCGTCCAGGTTGCAAAGAGCAGTTGCTCTTTATGCATCAAGGAGCGTGAGTATCGAGCAGACGAGGGCAGTGCGGCGAGGTAGAGCTTTTCGTATGGCAGGACGCGGCGCTTCTTCTTTGGAGCTGCAGCCGAGGGCAGCTGGGGACCCATGTCATCGTCGGAGGAATCTGTATCGTCATAGGTTAGCTCAATTACATTGAAGGC
Source organism: Lecanicillium sp. S3808 (assembly GCA_023628775.1). Classification (NCBI taxonomy): domain Eukaryota; kingdom Fungi; phylum Ascomycota; class Sordariomycetes; order Hypocreales; family Cordycipitaceae; genus Lecanicillium; species Lecanicillium sp. S3808. Next base: position 1,249,017 of record JAMAJY010000003.1, on the reverse strand, counting down.
CCTTGTTATCCCTGCGGTGCATGGCCGCATACCTGATGCGTCGTCTTGAAAGGCATCATGGCTGCGCTTTTGCGACGTGGCGTCGTCCACGGAATCAGCCATTGCGGATCGACTACTGCAAGGCCAAGTAGCAACGTCAAGGTGTCCTATTGATTTGAAGCCGGAAATACGGTCAGAAGGGACTCGTGAAGCCTGTCGCGAACCGCAGTGTAGCCGTGTTGGCGATCTAGTTTGTCGCGAAAAAGATTCCTTGCTAGCGCCAATCCCGTCTGGCTACTGTGGGTTTGGAGGGCATTACTGGAGCGTTGGCGGCGCCTTAGGCAGGACAGCCTGTGCTGAACCAGGCCGAATCGGGTAAACCACTGGAGCCAAAGACGTCACTTTTCCCTTGTACCACGGGCGGACAGCGCCGAGAAAGGGACCGGCACGGAGCCATCATTCTAGCTTCCGGAATCCGTTCTTCGAGCCGCATCTTCCGGCCGAGTCGTTACCTCTCAAATCTGTCTCTCGTGTCCATCCGCGGCGTGTTTAAAAAAATATAAATTACTTCAGAATAAGGCCTAGCATACCAATCAGCCCGAATATGGCCACGCATCCGCTGCAGCGACTCTCGTCGCCATCGCGGACCATTTCCCTGCTCTTCCATAGCCTCGGCATTGCCTCCTTCAGCTACAACCTTCATTTCCTTACCATCTGGGAAACCCCAGTCGACGATGCGTACGGATGGCATTTCCAGTTTCTCACCATCCTCTCCCTCGTTGCATCGCTTGTCGTCTTCGGCCTGGGAGCCCTCGCAGACGTGACGACAAGCGCGTCGCTGTTCCACGCCAAAAATGCGTTATCCGTCATCGTCACGCCCTTAGAGTTTCTCGTCACGCTGCTATACTTTGGAATCAGTGCCGTTGATCCAACCATGGTTGTCCCGCCAGAGTTTCAAATCCCTTTGCTAGTGGATCTTGGTTTTCATTTTGCGCCGGCGGTGTTTCTGACTCTAGACGCGCTCGTCCTTAGCCCGCCTTGGACTGCCTCTGCCTCGACTGTCATGACACTGAGCACCCTCATCAGTCTCGCGTACTGGTACTGGGTTGAAATATGCTTTAGTCACAATGGATAGTGAGTTTTGTGTTGCATGTTGAATCAGGTTGACGCTAACCTGGGAAATAGCTACGTGTACCCATTGCTGGATATCTTGTCTTTCCAACAGAGAATCTTCCTCTTTGCTGGCTGCGCAGTTTGGCTCACACTATTCTTTGTCGTTATCAGATTTATCTACGGCAAAGTCAACGGCTACGATATCCCTGTAGCCAAAACTGCAAAGAAAACTAGTTAGAAGCGTACAGTTCAATTTGGAATATCGAAACTAGCGAGCTATTATGTTGTATGTGTCTATATATCACAGGAATATTACCATCTATACACAAACCGTCCATTTTTGTCATGATGTTCTTGTGTATATTCATTTAAAAAAAACAACGGGCTGAAATCTACAAATTTGATCGTAAATCTCCACCGTTTTGCACCTTCATCAGCATAGACGGCTTCAGGTCCGAGATCTTCTCCATACCACAAAAGCCCATTGTAGCATCCGCATCCGCCAACAAGCCAGCCAGTACAGCTTGTGCGCCTTCTTGTCCATTGATACCGAGACCATAGACAATCGGTCGTCCAACAAAGACGGCGTGGGCACCCAAGGCCAACGCTTTCACGATATCCGCACCCGTTCGAACACCGGAGTCTAGCATGACGGGAATCTTGCTGCCAACAGCTTTGGCAATACCAGGCAAAACATCAAGTGTGCCAACAGCACCGTCAATTTGCCGCCCTCCGTGATTACTTACGATAATGCCGTCCAAGCCGTGGCGCACAGCTAGCTGGGCATCTTCCACGCTGAGGATACCCTTGAGAACGATTGGCCCATCCCAGCACTTGCGAAGGATCCTAAGGTCTTCCCATGAGCGGCTTACGCCGGGGAAGACCTCGCTACACCAGTACAGGCCAGCGCCTACTTTGTTGTCCTCTGGTGTGTCGCCATCAGATCTCTCAGCAAACTTGCGTCGGAAAACCGGGTCTTGAAATCCGACCTCATCGCCGTCGCCGACTACAAAGGGTACGCTGCCGTTATCGAGGTCGCTCGGTCGCCACGCCATGCCCCATGTATCTAGGGTGACAATCAATGCTTCATAGCCGCACTTTTTCGCCCGCGACAAGATGGATGCAGTAATTTCCTCATCCATTGGCCAGTACAGCTGAAACCACTTGGACCCTTGCGGGCATTCGTTTACCAGCTCCTCAATTCCAGTCATTGCCGATGTGCTGAGGGTGTATGGCACACGAAGCTCAGCGCAGGCACGAGCGGCGCCGATTTCCTTGTCTGGGTGCATCATGCCCTGGACACCAATGGGACACATGAGGACAGGCGAGTCTGAATAGATGTTGTCAGCACCTACTCCATTTAAGATTTCTATGTCTTTGTATCTGATATAGACATACCATATTTCTTGCCAAACAATGTAATACTCATATCTCTGGTCGTGGGCCGGAGAACGCGTGGTACAATCTTCCACTGACGAAAAGCCAAGCGGTTCGCCTCCATGGTTGCCGATTCTCCCGCACCGCCACGAATGTATGTAAATCCAGTCGGATCCATGGTCTTCCTAGCCTGTTCCTCGAGCAGGTTGGGATTTGTTGTTACCTTGGGAAGCTGGCCCATGATGACGCCCTGCTCAAACACCTTGCGAATGTGGGCGATATAAGGCTCAGGGCCCTCTTCGTTACCATCATTGTTTGCCATTGTGAGTAAAGTACCGATGACTATTTCCGATGAAGAGAATCGTCAGTTTCTTTCCAAGGGAAGATGCGATGGGAATCCGGGGTTGAAATCCGGGGTTGGGAGGAAGCGGAACCGGAGTTTTATAATGGGCGGAAAATCACCGTGGAGATAGTTCCCCGCCAGCGGACCTCGTGTAGGCGACCTCGGCAGGCCACTGTGGCGGCGTTTCTGTGCTTCATATGCTAGACAGCATCACTATTCTCTCCACGCATACGTCCACTATAACGCTATTTGTGCCGAATTTCCTTATTTTATGGCGAGTTTGAATGGTTAGGAATAAAATATGGCGAAAAAAGAATGTGCGCGTCCTCAATTGGCCTGACGAATCGTGTATGCCGCAAAACCAGCAACAGCAATAGGGGACAATGCTTTCAAAAGAGACCATTCCCACATGAGTTAACGGGCATGAGTAACAATATGAGGTTTTCGTTGGAACAGAAAATAAGCGACAACAAGTATTGGGTGAAAACGGTTGATTTTAGCGATCCAAGAGGCTGAAGATAGTAATAACTAACCGCAACGGACGTGCCGCAAAAGACAGCAGGTAATCACTTACATATATTCGTTTCGGCTTTACATTAGTCAGTGTCAAGGCGACACTCGGTCCTGCTGTGCATTGCCCGAGTGAGATTTAACCACTCGGCCCTGACTCCAGCAAAACGTACAAGAACACTAAACCCATATGCTTCCAAGCCTATATACCCTAATACCCATAGCAACGCCTTCAAATACAGGTTCGTGACAAGCAGTATGAGCTTTAGGGTAGCTCACCACTATCTACCCTAACCCCACCATGGAACGACGACCCCACTTCCACTTCCGCTTCACGAATACGCATATACCTGTCCCAAGACCACTGAACGAATCTCTAGCGCACGTCGCCGTCTGTTGCCTCCGAGCCTCGACTAGATTCGACAGGATACATGTCCCCTGATCCATTGGAGCCAATATGGACATTGACGATATCCTTCGCGAGGTCGACCCTCAAGCCCACAGCGTCCCGCGCGAGACACGCGATCTGCAGGCATTAACGCGTCGCTGGGTAGCTGAGAGGTCTGCGCCAGAGCTTCTAGAGTGAGTTTTCTCTTTGCAATGGCTACTATAACTAGCCTAGCTTACGATTATCTGCAAGCTTCTCCTGCTAACCAACACTGCTTTGCTATAGATGGCCCTCAGACGGACTATTCGAGCGCGTCAACGATCGCATCAAAGCCCAGATTGAAAAGGTCGAAGACATGACGGGCGACATGGACCCCAAGACAAACTTTTCCCTGATTGTCATCCAAACCGAGCTAGAGCGCTACAAGTTTCTCGTACGAAGCTACTTGCGCGCCAGAATCGCAAAGGTAAGCAGACGGACAGAATACCCTCTCCGTCCGCCCAAACAGAAAATCCGCAATACGACACTCCTCCCACGCCAGTCAGTCGCAAAGCAAGCCTCGGAAACTAACTCAATGCAGATTGACAAGCATACCCTCCACTACCTCTCAAGCGAAGACCTCCGCAGCCGCCTCTCATCCACCGAACTCGCCTACGCAACGCGCCACCAAGCCCTTCTACACAACCACTACCTGTCTTCTTTTCTTGGCTCCTTTCCTGAGAAGCTGCAGAACCTCAACGACACGGCCGGTAACATTAGCATGATTGACTCGCCGGATGTCGACTCCGTCGTCTTTATACGCATGCTGAGGGATAAAGATGTCCATGGAGAGGGTACGGATGCCGACAATACACTTGCAGCGTCCGACGGGGATGTTCTGATCCTGCGATGGTCTAGTGCACGACAGTTGGTGCTGGACCAGCATGCGGAACTGGTATGAAGCGTCGAGCTGCAGATGTACCGCTGTTCCCCTAAGATGGCCGCTATTGGCCGTGAAAGAAGCCTACTGGAAAGCTTCGTACCTATTCATGACGAGGCGGCAGACATTTACAGAAACAAAGTGCCGAGCCAAGCCTGTCATGTTAGGCAAAACCCAAGCTTCAAAATGCTGTGAACGCCCATTGGCGCGCCGAGCATGAAGCATGACTTTATGATCTGAAATGACATCTTTAAAAGTCTAGAAGTAATAGAACAAATCACAAAATAAAAGAGAGAAATCTCGTCATGCCAATAATATACCATATGAATTCTATATTTACACCATGCAATTAGCCTAACTCCGAATATCCCACAGACGAATCTTGCCCGAGTCATTGCCCACAGCCAGCAAATCGCTCGTCCTCGAAAACGACACCGCCGTAACACGTCCAATCGCCGTCTGCTGCGTCGGCCAGTTACGGTACACGGTGCATGAAGGCAGATGCACCAGTCGCAGGGCATCCTTCTTATGCTGGCTAGCAAAGGCAAAAAGCTGCCCGTCCGGCGAGAAAGCCAGCGCCGTAACGGGTGTGATGAGCTGCTCAAATGTACGTGTGGGCGTGGGACGCTCTTTGAGTGGCTGCTGATCATCTGCGCTGTTGGCGAGGACAAGCTCGTTTCGGTCGTAGATATTTGTGATGCCGCTGTTGGAACCGACTGCCACCCAGCGGTCCTCGCCAATAATGGCCGGGCCCTGATGGCCTCCCAGCGCGAGGACGATGCCTCCGACGCAGCCTTCGTCGTGCCATACTCCAAGGAAGGACTTGCTCTCCATGCTATATTCGCCGACTTGGCCATCCTTGCCAAGTATCGTCATACCGTCACCGGTGCTCCACCACGCAAAGTCTGCGATGCCATTGCGACTCGACAGTCGCGCAGCTGCAACCCACTGCATTGATCCAACACTAAGCACATTGATAATACCACCGCCCTTCTTTGTCGATGCCACGATACCCATATACCGCCCACAAGGGCTAAGCTTGAACCGTTCCATAGTCTTATGCTCCAGTCGGTGGCCAAGGACCTGAGTCGTTTTCTGGACTGTGCCGGACGGTAGGTCCCAGGTATGGAAGTATTTCCTGCGACCACCAAAAACAATCTTATCTCCCGCGGGGTACAGAAACTCGGCGCGTCGCACATCTACTTGCTTAACTTGGACAGATGTCAGACGAGGATTCGGCGTAGGCTGCGCATCGGGCGCAATGTGATGGAGGTGGAGGATCGAAGCACTGCTTGCCGACAGCAGGACGGGGTATTCGGGGTGGAAAGAGAGGCCCTCAACGGGTGCTTTGTGTCGGTCTGGGATTTCGCGCGTTCTTTGAATGTCGATGACTTCGGGTCGCAGACGGCGCTTAACAGAGCCACCGGCGCCAGTGAGGCGGTTAATATCGCGTAGGAACTTCTCCAGTGGCTGAGCAGATACGTCAGAGTCGGAGTCGCTATTATCGGAGTCTGAAGAGGAATCGGAAGCAGCCGCAGAGGATCGACGGCGTTTCTTAGAAGAATGACCATCTGTTTGTTTAGCCCACGCCGGAGCCGGGTTCAGTCGCAGGAACTGTTGGCGCAATCTTCTGCAGTACTCGGTGCCGCTGACGAGATCCTCCGCTTCAGTAACACGCAGCTTGCGAAGTCTTGTTGTGCCAGCCAATGACACGGCAAGTCGGTCATCATCGCTATCCACCCACAAAGGAGCATTGGGATCGTTTGGTTTCGCTGGCGCCGACGGCGCTTGCGCTGATCCAGAGACATTTGTGTCCATCATGAAGAGGTCAGCATCAGCCATTTCTTCAAACTCTCCCGTGTCCTCATCCATGCCGGCATCTCCGTCTGCGTCGGCGGAAGCATCCATAAAGGCGCCATTCTTGAATAAATTTGTTCGGAATCCTGCCTTGTTTCCCAAAACAAGCTTCTCTAGCTCTTCTTCGTCCGAGTCCTTGTCGTAGAGCCCAGTGGCTTCCTTTTCGTTGGCAGGGTCCGCATAGTCGCTATCGGAGTCGTACTGCGATTCGGAAGCCTCGCTTTCGGAAGCCTCCCTCTCGGGAGACTCTTGGTCCCTTTTGGGCGGCATTGCGACGATATTCTGGTTGCGCCGGCAAAAGGTGCAGAATGTGATGCTGGTATAAATTGCCCAGATAGAAAAAGTTTCGGCCAGACCTGGCAGAATATTTTTTTGGCGGGCCGGATCAGCCTTGCGCAGGTGCAGGTGGGGCCGGCGGGGGACGTGCCAATGGCAGAGCCGGTATGGCGAGGCTGCGTAACCCCAACCCTGGAAGAGGTTACGTTCACTTGAAGACTGAGCGCGCTGTCTATATACATTATTAAATTGATTATGTAAATGCTATGCAAGAATCTATTTTAATTGAGCTACGCGGCTCAATTCACCCGCTAAACTTGAGAGCTCCGGGCTGACCGACTCCAAGCTCTTGAGCGTCAAGACGGCGCCGCGCTGAGCAACATCAACCAGCTTGTCCACGCGACCACCCTGAGCAAGCCCAGATATGAGGACACCCAGGAATGTATCACCGACTCCATTGACAGATACAACCTCTTGGACCGTCTCCACCGGTGGAAACAGCCGCATGTAAACACCGCCAACAGCGGGGTGATTCGGCGAGGCTCTCGTCAAGATGAATTCTTCTTCGTCCCGGTCCCGCAGGCGAGGATCATCTTTGCCCAAAATTGTCGTCAACAAAACACCTTTGGACCCTAGTTTTGTAAGGATGGTGGGGATATATGGAAGTAGCTGTACAGACTGGATCGGTACGCCAGCGTCCGTCAGTTCAGGAGATGTGAGATGAACAAAACGATCTCTTGCGCCTGTCATGCCAAATGCATCAATGACTTCGAACCACTCCATCGAGTCGAGATATCCATTTTCCTTGGCAGCTGTATACATGGCAGACAATTCGTATGTGTTTGGCGAAGCAAGGCTTATGCTCGGCTCTGGATATATGTTGAGTCGCGGGAGGCCCTTCTCGGGGCAAAATATTCCCTTTGACTTTTCCGCCGAAACAGGTTCAAATGCAACCTTGGCACCGTTGTCTTCACCTGCACGAACCCAGGTCCTGATTTCTTTCCCGCTCCAGTTTCCATCTACTACTAGCCACTTTGGCTTGTTTGCAGCAACAGCGGCTTGCCACTCTCCTGGGAATGAGTGTCGGCTGAAAATGTTCATGTCGGCCATGGCGAGAACTAAATCCTTTTTGCCGTCATTGACGGCAACATACTGGGCGGTTCGACCATCTGGATATTGCTGCTGATCTAGTTGCTGGACATTTGCCGTGTCTAGCCCAGAGGCCTCTAGCGAGGAAAGAATTGTGCTTCCTGCCACATCATTACCAACCAAGCTGCAAAACTTTACATGCGTTTTGTCGCTAGCGCGATGGACTGCCAATGCCACGTTCCGACCAACGCCTCCGATGGATTGACTAATGAAGGCTGGATTAGAGACGTGTGACTGGGGAGTAACACCGCCTGATTTGGTGGCGTTGAAATCGCAACTCAGGTCAACAGCCACAGAACCGGCAACCATGATGTTGGCAGCTGTATGGGTAGAGCTAGCAGTAGAACTGTTTGCAGATGTAGAGCCAGCATCAGAAGCAGCAGCAGTAGGCTGGGGTACAGTAGAGCTTTCAGTAGTAGTCTGTACCGGTTGTCTATTTTCTACAATTAGATAAACGAAAAACTATCTGACAAGGTCCAGGAAGCGCCACTTACGAACTGCCGGCCGAGCCCGAGCCGGAGGTCAGCAAGCGGGACAGCTCGACGGAAACCTTGGTTGCCCTAACAATGTTCTCTGACACCAGCATCTTGTTTGCGACGACGGCCTTGCTGCCTGTGAGCTCCTTGATGCGTCCAAGAACATAGGGCGTGTTGTTGTTGCCGGTGAATCCCTTCTCGTTGGCCTCGTGAACAGCCTGCTCGATGACAGTTTGCATCTCTGGTGCGGGAATGGCATATTTTTCAGGAATCGGGTTGGCAAACAGGATGCCAGACTCAATGCCAAGCTGTTCCTGTGCCAGAATCATGGCAGCGGCCTGCGCTTCTGTCTGGACGGTCGACGGGCTCTTGCAACCACTGTCTCGTGCCCAAAACGCTGGAAAGTCGACATTGCCGGTTCGTCCATCGGAAAACGTAGAGACGACGCAGCCTTGGGTCTCGAGGAACTCGAGAGTGCGGGGGATATCTAGGAAGCCCTTGCATCCACTGCTGACAACGGCCACTCGGGTTCGGCCAAGCTCTGTGAGGTCGGCAGAGATATCCATGGAGTTTTCGCCGCCACGGTGAACGCCGCCGAGGCCACCAGTGCCAAAGACGCGGATGCCTGCCAGCTTAGCAAGCAGCATTGTGCCTGAAATGGTGGTTGCTCCGTGCATTTTTTGTCCAGTCATTCCCTAGGTTTTGGCGTTTTAGTCAAAGTACATGAAAACAAAAGGCCACGCTGTAAATGTGCTTACCATGCCAATAAGATAGGCGATGTCCCTGCGTGAAGCCTTGACAGTCCTCTTATCCTCAATCATACGAACAATCTCCTCGTGCGATGCGCCAACCTTTGGCACGCCGTCCACAATGGCGATGATGGCGGGGATGCCACCTTGGCTTCGGACAAGGTCTGAATGCTCTTTTGCCAAATCATTTCCGAGAGCCCCATGGGTGTAGATGGTAGATTCAAGCGCAATAACAGGCTTGTTGGTCGCTACAGCATCTGCGACTTCTTCTGAGACCCAGAGCCGCTCACTCAGACCTGGGATGGCAGTGGCAGACGCAGGTTTCGACGAGAAGCAACGTGCCTGACTAGGAAGCTTGTTCAGAAATGGAGCAGGGCGACGAGATGCAGCGCTGTACGCGCTCCTTAGGCCGTGCGGCCTGGCTAGGAGGTTGAGACGCGCAGCTTTCATGTCGTTGAAAGGCGGCTACGCGTCGACGAGGGGAGGTGAGGGCGAAGTGGTGGCTGATTTTTCGGTATGGAATAAACGAAATCCAAAAGAGGGTAAAAGGAGATTTCTGGAGGCCAATGGATAAGTCCTCGATTGTCAGACGACGAATATCACGTCACACGATATATGAGGAGCAAGTCAGCAAACTGAGCAAGGTATTTCGCTTGATGTGGGGGAACTGTGGCTTGCCTCAGCTGTCGAAACGTCCCGAGACCGGCCGGGGTAGCACCAGGAAAGCCCTTCCGGGCGGAGCTTTCGCGGTGGGGCTTCGCCGTCGACGGTGTGCCGTTCGACAAGATGCAACGAAGTGCGGCTAGAAGCAGCACTTTTTATTGAATGGCTTCGGTTAGTAAGTGTGAGTTGTTTTGAATTATTGGTCTTTAGTCCACTGTTGGAAATGTTGGCTGTCTATATTGCGGTATGCGCTGTATGCCCAGGCTCTAAGCTGAGCGGTTAGTGTACGAAACTACTAGTACGCCACACTCAGCAGGTTATGAGGCAACTCTGGCAAGTTTCTAGTTGTGGTCACATACTATAAGCTAACATTAGCTCATTTAATTAAGGAATTGGCGTGGAAGCGTCTTGATCTACCCCAGACCCCGATCGTATCAAAGCACATGTGATTGGGGTAACAGAGTGGAGCTGACGGCTACCGCGTAGGTGGAAGCAAGCAAGTCGGCTATCAGATCGGTTTATTTTCCATTATTGGAAAGTAGTAATGCTCCCCTTACGACCAAGAAGCTCATCTTGACATTTGCTGGGATAAGCAGTGGCGATAAATCAAGCATCTTGGCATCGTGAAGCATGCGCATAGTGTTGAATAGGATATCCATCGTCATAGCGGGTTTCTAGGCTTTGTATCGTTGATGAACCCACCTATTAAGCTAACACTACACTCTACAATTACTATATCAAAATGCATAGTGCACAGCTCTCACTAGCTACATGCAGGGACAGTCTGGGGGAACGGACGGACCCTTTTCATTACCCCGTCTTCCCGGTGTCAAGCACCACAGCCTTTAACTGGGCGCACCAATTTCCCCGCACGTCGCCTACCGAGGTCCTGAACCCACCCACCCAAGCCAACGTGGGATCCCCTGACGGACAACTTGCCTTGTGCAGCTCCCATGTATTAATCAACGGCTGGACCGGATCAATACACTTACCCTTCATAAAGGAGAGGGAGACTATTCTAACTCATTTACTCGTCTGAAATTGTGACGAAAACTCCGCAAGACTCGACACATATCAGCAGACGCAAGATATAACCCTTCTAATAGCAACCCGTCACCATGCCAATGCACAAGGGTCTTTTGCCTCGTGAGGGCCTCTACGCCGTGCCCATCCTCAAGCTCATTGCACGCACAGCTCTCAACCCATCCCTTCTCCTGCCGCTCGTGCTACTCGCCCGCTACACCAAACGCGGCCAGGATTTGTCCATCCTCCACCACAAGGCGTATGGCCGAATCAAGACGCTGCTGTATCTCGGCCTGGCGCGAACTGTGTCACGCTGGCTCTCTGACAAGGTGCGGAACAACTGGGTCAATGACCGCTATGACTGGTCGCGTGAGATTGTCGTCGTGACGGGCGGTGCCTCTGGCATTGGCGGAGCGATGGTCAAGCTCTTTGATGAGCTCGGCATCAAGATTGTGGTCATTGACATCCAGGCCATGACATATGCCACCTGTAAGTCCACTCACTCACTCATTATTAGCCCAGAAGTAACGGCCAAATTTCACTCACTAACAATTTCCACCCACAGCTTCAAGAGTACACTACTACAAGTGCGACCTCCGCTCACCCGCCAACGTCAACGAGGTCGCCGACAAGATCCGCAGCCAGGTCGGCCACCCAACCGTCCTCATTAACAACGCCGGTGTCGCCCGCGGCAAGACTGTTCTCGATGCCACGCCTGGTGATGTGCGCTTCACCTTTGACGTCAACACGCTGTCGCACTACTGGATCACCCAGGCCTTCCTGCCCAGCATGATCAAGCGCAACCACGGCATGATTGTCACCGTCGCCTCTCTCGCATCCTTTATCACCGCACCAGCCATGGTCGACTATTGCGCCTCCAAGGCGGCTGCCATGGCGTTCCACGAGGGTCTTTCCGCCGAGCTCATTACTCGCTACCGCGCACCCCGCGTCCGCACCGTCGCCGTGCACCCGGGCCACACCAAGACTCCGCTCTTTACGGGCTTTAACCAGAATGACGACGTCTTCTTCCCCAGTCTTGAGGTCGGTACCATGGCCGAGGGTGTTGTCAAGCAAGTCTTGAGCGGCCGCAGCGGAAATGTAATATTGCCCGAGACTGGCAACCTTGTTCCGATGCTACGCGTCTTGCCGGATTTCTTCTCCTACCGCCTGCGAACTAGGGGCGATGCGTATATGAAGACGTGGAAGGGAAAGCAGGTAATTCAGGATGTCGAGGCTTCGTATGAGAAGCAGAATGATGGCAGTGACAGCACCGTGCTCGTGTCTGGGGTCTAGGCAGGCTAGGCTGCCTATCTGAGACCGTCTCCTCAATGAGAATGACGCAGAACGAAAAATAGTATAGCTAAAATAATTGGTCATTTTAGGGCCTCAAACTGGAATAGCGAATTAGGGACCCTTTGTTTGTTATTTTACGATCTTTTTATGTGGAATTTAAGTCGCCGAGCAGTCGGTCCGAGCGTGCTACGCAGAGCATATATTGATTGTTTTTCAGCTGCTACGAATATTTACTTTATAAAACCTAGTGATCAGACACTTATTCACTGCCGTTGCGACAGCCTGAAACAAAAGCGACGGGATGAACAGGTGACGTGGTTCAAGTGGAACGATGTGCCGTTGCCGATCTAATAGCCGAAGTTGCGCGCAAGAGCATTGTCAATGCAAACGAGACTGGCAATTTGTGAAACGTATAGAACAACGCAGGAAGGTCTTTTTTTAGTTGTGGAATTTCTTCCAATGTTCTTTGCATAAAGGTGGCAGACTGTGCATACTTGCCAATATCTTGCCGTGTAAGTGGCGCAATGTCAATGCCGGTTTGCCGCATCGTTCTATCAGCGATTTATTACTGCCACTTGGGCAGAGCAAGCTCAGCACAGCGTATGAAAAGGGGCCCAAAAGAAGTAAGAGAACGATCTACAAGCATCGAACGGTAGCCAAGTTAAGCTCGGCTTGGCAAAGCGCCGGGGTTAGTTAAACCTTGAGCGGTAGCGTGTTACGATGGCAAGTGGAGTGAATCAGCAACCAGCCTGCAGCAGGCTATTCCAGGATTTTTCTATCTGGTCTAATTTCGACTTACGTATCTCTCAAAACACTTGTTCTATTTTTTGTTCTTCATGCATGCTGATTAATGCACATAATTTGCCCAGCCTAATCACACCCTTGTCCATGTCGCATATGTACGTGGTACACTCCATGCAGAGGCTGCACGAGTGACATCCAAGAAAACGCATCAAAATTAATAGAAAAAGAGAAAAAAAATCCCATTATGGCGTCATTTTCATTCCGAAGCATCCTGCAAAACCCGGAAACCTGGACTCTTTTCTCTGCGTGGTCGCCCAGTTTCGCATCAAGCCATTTGCGGAAACGCAGAGCCGTTGGCTGGGTGGGTGCGGAGGCCAAAATCAGGCCACTTTGGGACCACGCCCCCGGTTCTTATTAGCACTCGCCATCTGCACACCAATTTGTTTGGTGCGAGTATAAGCCGCTAAGCAACCAGCCCACATTGTGGCAAGAAATCATGCCATTGTTGCGATGCGAGCTGAAAAATATGGTACTTTGTTTTACAGTGTGTTTGAAGCGCCGTGACCTGGTACCTTTTGGACATGGTGCGGCTGTCCCGGACAGGGTCGGATCGACTGTTTCTGCGACGCTTCTCGTAGGATTCTTAATGGGATGAGCGGGAGAGAGAGTGTGTGGACGGAATTGCACGCAAAACTCTCAGTCACACCGTCGCTTGACTAGCGTCGCCCCTCCCCGGATGATCTGACTTTTGCATTTACGTGATAAACTGGGCTGAAGCGGGAGTTTCGTGCAGGAGACGGGCGGCGGCCTCGACACAAGGCTTGGCCTTGTCTATCGATGTCTGTATGAAAGACGCATTGCTGTCCAATTTTGCTCAAGCAAACAAGCTATTAGAAGATCTGGGGTCCACGGATTTGATAAAGACTCTGCGCCTCTTGAATTTGGACTTCCTTCTCTCCCTTACCCTCTCTTTCCTTCTTCCCTTCTTCCTTCCATTTTGCCCATACTAAATCTTCAGCCCTAACCACCGCTGACAATCATCATTAACAGCAACAGCTTTTTTACTGTGTTCAATATATTCACTTCCTTTTCAAAAAGCACATATTCATTTCAAAAGTCTTTATAATATAATTTGTTGAATTAATCACTCCTCAAATCAGCCCGGCATCGCATTACCCTCGCCGCAGAGACATGGCTCCCGGCGTCCTACAGAGCAGTGTCTCAAGAGACCCCAGCCCGAGCGAGGAACACACGCCCCCAAATACTACAATAGTCAATGGCGAAGTAGCCGCTTCTCTGTCGCGCCTTTATCTACCCAAAGCGTCCCCAGAGTCGTGCCAAGTATGTGTCGTCGGGGCCGGGCCGTCTGGGCTGATGCTCGCGTGCAACCTCGCCAGGTTCGGAATCGATGTCCAAGTAATAGATGAAAGACACGATAAGACTACAGTGGGAAGGTAAGCAGCCCTTTGCCACCAAAATAGAGTAGACGGCTGGCTGACGGGATCATTACTACCTCAGAGCCGACGGCCTACAGCCCAAGTCGATAGAAACACTGCGCCAGATGCGCCTCGCAGATCCCCTTTTGCAACGGGGCGTCAAAGTGTTTGACATTTCGTTTTGGAAAAGTACACCAGGAGAGTCTCTACATCGCCTCGGCAGAGAGACTCACTATCCACCCGTCATTGACGTCCTCGACCCATACCTCCTCCTCTCCCACCAAGGCATGGTTGAGAGTCTTTTCCTGCAGGACATGAAGCTACGGGGCAGAGATATTCATCGCAACGTTTCATTTGACTCATACGAGCCTGTTGTGACCAAGTTGGGGGAGCAGGGGCTTCAAGTAAGCTGCACGTCAACTAACAGCGGCCAACAACATTCTATATTCACACAATATCTCATTGGGTGTAAGTCTGCCTCCACCACAACCCATCTGTATTTGAACCTTGTTAACATCTTTTAGGCGATGGTGCACACTCCAAGGTCCGCAAAAACATGCCCGGCGTCGAAGCCATCGGCGTCTCACAGCCTCTGATATGGGGCGTCCTCGACGGCGAACTCATCACCGACTTCCCGGATATCTGGTCCAAGACACTCGTCTATTCGGAAGAGCATGGCTCCATTCTCATTGTCCCGCGCGAACGCAACATGACCCGCCTCTACATCGAACTCAAGTCGTGCCCGTCACACACAGCTCTCGCCAGCCGCGGCGACGATCTCGGCCAAAGCTTTGTCATGGACCAGGCACGCAAGATCATGGCTCCCTTCTCTGTCGAGTGGCGCGCTATCGAGTGGTTTGGCCGTTATCAAATTGGCCAGCGCGTTGCCAGCCGCTTTACCGACGAGTCGTGCTCCGTCTTTCTCGCAGGTGATGCCAGCCACACACACTCGCCCAAGTCGGCGCAGGGCATGAACACGGCCATGCACGATTCATGGAACCTGTCGTGGAAACTCAACCTCGCCGTTCGCGGTCTCGCGCGTCCCGAGTTGCTTCAGAGCTACGAAGAAGAGAGACGCAAGATTGCACAAGATTTGGTTAATTTTGACTATGAGCATGCCAATCGCATTGCCTCCGGTGACGCAATTGCACTTGCAAAGAACTTTCGCGTAAATGTCCGCTTCATTTCTGGAATTGGCGCCGAGTATAGCGCGAGTCCTCTTACGCATCCGTGTACTGTGTACGAACCAGTCTTTGCAGGCACTGAATCCGCTCGGCCGGGCTGCTTGCTCCCGCCTGCCAAGGTGACGCGGTATATCGACTCAAACCCCATTGACATCCAGCTCGACATTCCCATGCTCGGCCAGTTCCGCATCTACCTGTTTGCCTGGGACGTTTTCCAAGCTGCAACGTTCCTCGAGACATTCTGTCTCTCTGTTGCCTCTGGCGGCTCCTTTGTAAGCCAGCTGTCTGGCGCAGCAGCAAAGTCCTACGCCATGCAGCCGCGACCATCTGTCCCCGATGATGCATACACTGTTCCGGGGCGATACACCGCCGTCAGCGAGCTTTTCACCTTTTCACTCATCAGTAAGTCTCTTCCAACTACTCTCAACTTCCTCGCGCGACATGTCACTTACATAATGTCCGTTTCAGCAACTACGCCAAAAGACCAGTTTGAACTCTCAGACATACCGCCTTTGCTGCAAGATTCCCGCTGGACTGTATACCTAGACAACGTACCGGAACTCGATACCCGCGGCCTGCGCTGCACAGACAAGTGGCTTGGCAGACTTGCACCGGGTGAAGTGGCCATTGTCAATGTGCGCCCGGATGGCTATGTAGGATCAGCCGGTCGTTGGGACTCGTCGCTGGATGAGTCGGGTATCGAGGCTGCAAAGTGGCTTGATAACTATTACAGTGGCTTTATGATGGTCCCTGATCAGGAGTAAAGGGGATGGGTTTACTTTTGTCATTTATCTGTATGGCGTTGGAGGCGAATTTCGAATCACACCAGTCTCTATCAGTTTGGATATGAATAAAGTCAAAAATGCTTATTTTCATTGTACACATGAGCATACTCTTAAACGCCGTGCATGCCACCTTCGCATTCGAGTTCCAGAAAGTCATAGTGTAGAGCATCTTTTAGAAATGCATAATCGTGACATCGCCGTTTGCATCCTGACCAATTAACCATCTTTCGTCACCGCAAATGAACCCTGCACCCATAAGCTCCGCCCAAAACTCATCCGCAAACTGAATCTCCTCTCCTTCGGGGCCATCTATCCGAGGCCCCTTTTGTAGTGAGGGCGAAGTGCTGCGAACTTGTTGCTCATCGGCAGATGCCAAGCGTTTTGGCCGACTGGTTTTGCTTGAACTGCTCCGCCGACTGCCTGAAGACGGTGAGCGCTCCACGCCATGTATTCGAAGCTTTGGTCTAATATGCACCGACAACGTCTCCAGCATGAAGCAATGTCTCGCACTAAATCGCAAACCCGCGGATACGTCGTTTACCTCGCAGACAGTCAGGTAAGGAAAGTCGTCATGTCGCCAGCATGGGCATCGGCCTGGCCATGATTCGGGTATACCGTTACCACGACCAGTCTTTCTTCGCCGTTCCTCTCCCCTCCAGCAAAACCCCATCTGACTAGAATTACCTCCCGCTGAGCCACATTCATCTACCCATCGCGGTCCTTCTCCGTAGAGGGGTATGCCAGTCGTCTTTACGTGATGAAGCCGCGGTGGTAGTTGGGTACTGTGAGGGCCTGTTGACCAGCGATGTTCCTCTTCGATGAAGAAGACTTGTCCGCATGGTGACTGTGCCTTTTCGTCCCATGTGCAGTCATCCAGCTGTAGTGCGCGAAGAGAAGGAGTATCGTTTTGGCGTATGCCCCAGTGATCGAGCTGCGTATTGGTTAGTCTTCTAGTGATGCGGGGTCCGTATTCCGGCGGCTTGAATTGCTCGGTACGGTCCAGTGACGGCCGATGTGATGATGGTTCGCCAATTTCCCAAATTATGAGACGTTCTAGTGGCTGGTCTTCGCCCCATGGTGACCGTGTGGGTTGCCAGATGTAGACGACGTAGTGAGTTTTGTTGTGGGTGGAGAAGAAGCGATCTTGGTGGCTTAGCGGCAGCCCGAGATAATGTATTTTCCATTCGGAGCGAAATTGTATGTGTAATTTGCATGAGTTTCGATGCGAAAGCTTGTCTGTCTCAGCTCTTCCGACGTCAAATGCGGTGGCAAAATGCCGGTGAGCGGCCTCGCGGTCGTTGAGTGGATGTGATGGCTGTTGTTCACACCATTCAAATATTAAAATTCCATGACTTAGGCGTATCCTTCGAATGACCTTGCCAATTATCTCAAATGGTATTCTCTCAGACTTGCCCGTTTGTATGTCGTGGAGTATATAACAAAGCTGGTCGGCTGGGTATACCAACAAACCCTCCGCAGTATCCGCCGTCCACGTTGTATCCCAGTAGTGAAACGGCGCCGTCTTATCATCAAGCTTCAAGAACTTGTTCCACGGTGTTACACCTCTGAGGATAGATGAATCGTGCAGAATACGTATCTTCTGCGTCTGACGCGGCGCCGCGATACTAAGTTGGTGATATCGCCACGCCGTGCGGGCAAACATGGCTGACCAGTCTATACTCTCCAGCTCGGCATGGTTATCCGCCTCCAAAAGCCTTCTGAGCTTCCGTCCTTCTAACGACCGCGGAAAATGAATCGATAAGAGACTGATGGATATTTCATTTCGCGTAAGAGCAGCGTTGACATCCCTGGAGATGCGCCGCGCCGCCACCGCGTCCTTGGCCGACAGGTGCGAGACAATCTCGAGAAACACGGTGTACGGCAGGTCCGTCAAGCTCATCGTACTCCGGGTTGATATTTCGGACGACGGCTTATGATGTGACGTCGCCGATGAAATGGTGCGGTGTTTGTAGAAGGTTGGGCAGCGTAGGAGATTGCGCAACTTACAAAAACCCGCGGCTGTCCCATTCCATGATGCCATAGTGTGCCTTGGTGAACATGTGACCCGACGTGATGACCTTCAGACTGAACCACCACGATTAGCTGAAGGGCGAAGTCATTTATATTCAATGAAGACTCATACAAACAGAACCAGCAGAGACATGCCTTTGGGAATTTCTCGTCGCTGAAGCACTGACCATTCGTCGATTACTGCAGAGCGGCCTGTCCCGCGCCCGCGCTAGCATGCATGCATGGCGCTGTGCGGCAAATACGAGACGGATAACACTAGGAAATAATTTTCTTCATATAGTACGTTATGATTTGACTTATAACGAATATGAAAATTTGAAGCGTAAATTTTTTGAATGTCAATGTTATCCTGAGGCTGTTCTGGTTGGGTCCCTCAAGCGAGAAAGAGTTGAGGTGGCTTGCTGCGCATTGACAATGGCGCTCGTTTGCACAATGTTTTGTGCACGAGGCTTTGAAACATACTTGGAAACGAGCAATGGAAACTATCCGCTGTATGGTTAGACTTCAAAAACGAGCAAACTAAACTCACGGGAGAGCGAATCCATATTCGTCAAAAAATTCATCCATTTATTCATTCTGCCATCTATATACTTGAGATTCTCAAACTCCTTCTAGCACTTGAGCATACCAGGACCTACTCCTGTGAAGCACCATTCTTTGCTCTAAAAAGGAGCTTTTCTAATTTCGGTGCTCTGTCTGTGACTCGGCAACCTCTTCTCCCTTGGTCATCTCGATCTGCTCAACTTGGTTCTGCTCAACAGCGCTTGGTGTGATATCATCTTCCATTTCCTCGGGAAGCACAGCGTTGAGGGTCATGCAGATAAAGGCAGTAACCGCGAAACCAGTCTCCATGATTAGAACAATGGCATTAAGCAAACCCTCGAGCGCTTGATTGTTTCCGCTATACGAGAAAATGTTTTCGAACCAATGTGGTACAAGAGTCGCGCCGTATCCAAGTGCCATTCCAGTGGTGAGAATGAAGCGAGCTCTGCGGTTGAAGTTTACACCGCGGATGATGATGCCCAGACCAGCCATGGCCACGGCGCTGAACAAGAAGGTAGTCATGCCTCCCAGCACAGGCTTGGGAATCGCGACCAGGGCGGCCGCAAATTTAGCAAAAATTCCCATAATAATGAGGAAAAAGCAGCACATGAGCCCGGCTTTTCGGTTAGCGCAGCGAGTCAATGCAATAACACCATTATTTTGTGCGAAGCGACTCATTGGCGTCATGCTCATGAGGCCGGCAATGATGCAGTTGAAGCCATCGGTCAAGAGACCTCCTTGAATTCGAGTCTCGTAGACCCTGCCCTCAGTCTCAATCTTGGACAGGTCGCAAGTTGCCGTCAAATCACCAATAGCCTCTGTCGCGCATATGACATAAACCGCCATTAGTGGCAGAACAAGTGGTCCATATACCGAAAGTGGGAATGTCTTGACCCAAATGAACGAGGCAACAGGAGCTGAAGTGATGCCGGAGCCATCAAAGTAGCCAGTGGCGCCAGCAATGATGCATCCAACAATGAGACCAATTACCACTGCAGTCGACTTCATGATTGGCGACCCAAATCTCTCGCATAGGATAATGGTAATGAATGCGGAGAAACCAAGACCCAAAAACTCGGCAGAGCCCCATGGGAGAGCGTTGGGGGCGTTGATATCAGGGCAAAGAGCATAGAGATCGCCCTGACCTCCTGCACCTCCAGGGTTGGAGCATTGTCCGCTTCCGCCCATCCAGTCCTTGAAGCCACTCTCGATGAGATGCACACCAATCAACATAACTGTTGGTCCGGTCACGATGGGAGGGAACATGCGGAACAGGACCTTTGGCGGCAGGAAGGATATCAAGATTTCCGTTACGGCGCACACAGCCGATGTGCCAATCAGAGCGCCATAACCGTGTGGGCATGGCAGAGGGTTGCCATTCTCGTCCGAGGGGCAAAAGCCGTTGGCATACATTTGTCGAAAAGCGCCTTGGCCCACGGGGATAGTGCTGAAGGAGACACCCACGACAGACAACACACCGGTGCCAATGTAGTATCTATATGTCAAGGGTGAATTGTTTAGCCAAATTTTGATTCCTGCAGAGACAAAAGAGAACAAACCCCAATCAGTTGACTTACTTTGTCTTTGGAATGCGGAAGCGATTTATCTGAACTGCTGATAGCAACCCAGACACGATAAGGGCGGTGGACACGAGATATTGCTGCTGTTCCGGGAGAAGATTGGCACCACCGCCACCGCTAAAGATGATTGGAGGCGTGATAACACCAGCAAGCATAGCCAAACAATGCTGCAGACCAAGTAGAGCTGCGAGAAGCACCGGCATCTTATCATTTATTCCAAAGAAAGGCGTCTGGGTCGGGCCCTTCGTAATAAACGGCAAGTTTGGCTTGAACAAGAATGCATAGTCATAGTTGCCTAGAAGCCCCTCTCGAGTCGTAAAGCCACGAACAAATGACCTGACACGGCCAGCAAAGACCGATCGCTTCGGGGCCGCATTGGGCGGCGTAATGGTAGTGGGAGCACTGTCTTCGTCCATGCTGGCGTGGAGAGAGGGAGAGACGAGATGAGATAGTCGTATAGATAGAATGAATTTCGTTTGATGGAAGAGCTGTGCGGCTGCTAGATTCCGAGCCAGCCTGCTGAGAGCTCGGCGGTTATGATCAGGCGAACCTGCTGAAACCTGGCGGTTGTTGAGACGGAAACCTGCTGAAGCCGTAGACAAAACTAATTGCACTACGATCTGGGCTTGAGCCTTTTGCTTGTTGGAATCACTACATCAAAAAGAGATAGCTAGCGGGACGGCACTAGCGGGCCCTTTTATGTATCAGGTTGGGAGCCGCAGCCAAGTCGAGCACGTCTCAGCATGGCGTCGTGGACGTAGACCCTGACGATAGGCTGAAAGAATGGAGCCCGGTCGTCTCCGTGAGGTTTCAACCACGCTTTTTCTTTATTTTAATTTCAATGTTTTATTTTATTTCTCTTTCCTATTTTCTCTTGTCGCCGAGAATTTGGGGGGCCCTGTTACTCCATTGTAAATGGCTTGCATGGCCAACCATGGCAGTTGGCCCGGAATATGCCTCTTTGCGATGGACGGCCTCCATTCGCATCCGTCATATGGTGGCTAGAATGAACTTGATCGGCTACCGTCGTAAGCCTAGGTTCTCCAGCTACTTTCTGGATTCTATTCAACCCATGACGTCCTAGCTTTGCATTAATAACGGATAGAATCGTGGGCAGTGAAGAAGAGGGAGCAGGGCGCCGCTGATCCATCAAAATGGTCGCCAACAAGACTTACATGGGGAACAGAGTAACATTTTGCGGGGGAATACGCGGGGAACGTGGGGAAGAACATCCGCTTTACTACCTCGTGCACATCCGAGGGTCTCCCGCAGCCCTCATGGCAAGTAATGGTAATCCAAAAGGAAAGTTAATCTCACGGATCGTCAGATTTGGTGACGCCTTGGCACTCTTTGACACGGTTAGAGTTATGCGTATTGCGTGGGACCGAGGTCGCGGTCGGGGACCTCCTGGTGGCAATCGCTGGGCTCCGGGGCACATTGGCGGAGTCCACCGGCCAACTCCGAACTGGGCCATCCTAAGCCTCATCTTCATACAAACTGCGCTGGAGCTATCGTCCATTGGTTCGGAGCTGAGCATTTCGCTACTTGGTGATGAGGCTTTTGAAAATCACGCCTTGGCATTGGAAGAGTTGGGGTTTCTTTCCTGCCGGAAACTTCCTGTCACTTCTGCTCGCGTCCAATTTCAAGGATCGTGAGCACTGGTTACGACGTCACAAACGCCACAGCTATGTTTGCGGCCATACACATCAAAGCATTCCGTATCAAAACGTCCTAACGGCCATGGTATTTCCAATCCTTTGTGTCCACCCTTACTACAATGGATTACGTTAACTCTGTAATCTGCTCCATTGGTATATATTTTAGTATCGCTTGTCTCCGGGTTCCTAAAATCAAATCAATATTGACACAATGTAGGACAGCTCTTTACATGTAATTCCAATACAACTTGAAAGACGTGGCTTATCGGAAGCCTAATAGGGAACCTAAATGTCTGTAGAGTCTCGCTAAAGACGTACATGATATCAGAGGTGAAAGAAGGGTAAGTTGACTTAGTCACTTGTAATCAAACGTGCTTTTCTATGTCGACGTAGATATATTGTATATAAACTTTACTAGCTCGGAAAGCTTGTTTTAAAATCACACGTAGCCGCGTTAGTTGGTTCTGAATTTTGAAAGTAGCCTTTTTACTGCCTAGATAATATCAAACAAATTACTGAAGTCTTTCAAAACACGGCACTTGTCATCCATAATAATGCTTCTCATCACGTTAATGCCAATATGTAGGCATGTTCAGCTTAAATACGTATTAATACGTGTATTTGAAAGGTGGCTTGTACAAAATACCACGGTACCGCTTTTGACTGTGAATATGCTGACAATTTCAACTGACTATTCGTCAATATTTGTCGTAAAACAAGGACGTTAACTGAAGGAAATTGCAATATTAAGTAGATCAAAGGTTTATCCGCAAACACATATGCAGGTACAGGCTCAATGAACAGCATGAAAGGCTCTATCCCAGTTCAGCACGGTTATTCGTGGTCCCAGCCGGCCTACTATCTGGCAGCTCCGTCGCGTCACTAGTAGGTTCCTTGCTCGCAACCGGTGGACTGGATGTACTGGCTGTGCTGACCTGGACAGGTGATGTGCTCATCCCGGTCGGTGAAGGATAGCCCCAACTTTGGTGCGGCTGACCGTAGCCCTGGCTGTAAGCGCTCGGAGAATACGGCCCGGAACTGCCCTGCTGGTGCTGTGGCTGTTGCTGTGGCTGTTGCTGTTGAGGATACGACCCTGGGCTGTATGCGCCATAGTTGTACCCTGGCTGGCTATTGTTGAATCCATATGCATTGTTTGCAGGGGGTGATCCATAACCAGGCTGATGCTGGTGCGGCTGCTGTGACATTTGTCCTGTACCAGCCGTACTGGCTGCCGCTTCCTTCTTTTTGTGACGCATGAATAAGAAGATGGCCGCGCCAATGAGCGCGAGACCGCCTACACCTCCGACGGTGCCGCCAGCAATAGCGCCAACGTTTGTCGAGCTCTCACCGTTCTCTCCACCCCCAGTGCCATTTTCAGGACCGGTCTCCTCGCTGGACGAAGCCGGCGTGGTTGTCGACCCCGGGCTTGTATTTTCATTTTGCGGTGTTGGACTGGTA
The DNA here is from genome assembly GCA_023628775.1 of Lecanicillium sp. S3808. Lineage (NCBI taxonomy): Eukaryota > Fungi > Ascomycota > Sordariomycetes > Hypocreales > Cordycipitaceae > Lecanicillium > Lecanicillium sp. S3808. The sequence goes on along the minus strand of JAMAJY010000003.1, from coordinate 1,225,483 downwards.
GTCGTCGGGGTGTCAGGCGGCAAATTCGGATTTGTCGTGACCAACACTGCGCCGGTGTTGCCCTCTGTGCATCCCCAGATGCGAACTTGGCTGTCGCCCAAGTCTATTGTGTTTACAACGCAACTAGGTTTATCTCGGTAGTAGCTGGAAAGAAGCGAAAAGTCAGCTCTCCTTTGCCTCTTTATTACGCCAGGTACATCACCCAGCTGAAAAGCTGGACCTTCAAATTCATTACTTACCAGCACCCAGTCTTCATGTCTGAAAAGGTAGTGTCGCAGCTGCCCTTGAGAACATCGGTGTAGTCGAAGCAAGTCGTGTGGAGGCTTGCGCAGCTTTCCTCGGCCGACCGACAGCACCCGGCATATGGCGACGCATATACACAAGTAGCGTCTCTAGTATAGCATCTCCACGGGTCTCCTATAGGTTGATTAGCCAGCTATTCGATATATATTATAATTACATCTAATAGGGAAGTAGACTGAACCGTTAGAATAGTAGCCGCAGGTGTCTGGGCCTCTCTCAAACGTGTTTTGTCTCGCCATCAGACCATAACGCGGAAGCTCAGGCGCAGTCGTTATCATGGGTGACCATCCAGCATAGTTTTCCGGGGATGCACCCGTCTCCTGAGGGGGTGACGCCGCATCCTCGTAGTTGGCAGCTCCTCTGTTGACCAACGCCGCTGCTACTGGTTCTGTGGCGGGAGCAACCAAAGCGAGGAGAGCGATTCTGGGCCGCATGGCGAGGTCTTACTCGCTGTTCGTCTCTAGCGCAACGTCTAAGTCCCGATACCAGTAGTCTGCTGGGCGAGATGTCGCTCTGGGCCGTCTCAGACGCTCTCCTCGGGTATCGTCTTGAAGAATAACACAGTTCAAGCAGTGATTGAGGCGACAGAGAAACGACGCGCAGTTCCATCAAGAGGGCGCGGAGCAAATTTTACACCCTTGTCCGGCTTCTGTCCGTTTCTCCCCAAATAGCACGGGCGGACAGCAGATAACAAGCCAACCCACGCCCGTCTTGGTAATGCCTGTCGAGGAGCTGAACCTGACGTGCCCATAAGGCCCCAATGACCACCAATAGCGAGTTGTGCTGGGCAATGCCACTTTCAGCCTCGGCTGGGCGGCCTTCCGGCGAGGCTGACGCGTTCTTTTCTTCAAAACCATTTTAATTATTTTCACAGTGTTTGCGTGGTGTGCTTTTACATGTTACTTGTACATACATGAGCCAGTTGAAGAATGTCTTTTAACGCTTGTCACGATGCTTAGAAACGCTATTTTATAAGCCGCTCCGACAGGAGGCGAGCAACCAGAATGATCGCCGCCTGTGCCGAATAGCTGACAGGGGTTCAGGCACCATGACACATTTGTCACATGTGCCCCGTTATCAAGGCTGGGCCAGGGGGGCAGATCCTCAATGTGTAACGTCCGTATAAAAATTTCACTAGATATTAACACGATCTGCTCGCGAGTAAATGGATGGGATTTGACTGATTTTGTGCAGCACCGGACACTGGTAGCAGCGAAGTGGTCGCCGGACTTCTTTCTTCTGCAAGTTCAGCCAGAGGCGTTACAAGATCCGAGGAGGCGGTCTAATTTTCACGTTTTATTTATCTTAAAGGTTAAAGAGGCACCTAGTACACACAAGACAATCATTTCCTGCACACATATTTCCTATTAGCAAAATATCGAATACAGCAGGCAGCCTCGGCGCTAGCAAATGCTCATGTAAACTAAACGAACGACATGGAGCTTGGTGCCGTCTAGGCCGGTGAGGAGGGACGTGTCGACTTCAGCATTCTCTCTGAACTACTGGACGTAGTGAGTGAATGATATCAAAAGGTTAGAAACTGACGGCTAATATATCCTTGAGCTCTTTGCTAAAGGTAGTAGCCCAGGAATTCTGGATGACAAAGCCCAAGAGGGCGAGAGTCTGCGGCGAGAACTATATATTGGTATGTGCTTGGACAAGGGGAATCGTGTTGAAGGAGGGATAGTGTCACAGTCACAGTCGAAGGAGGATTTCAGAGTCAGAATAGTGCTTGATTCTTCAGCTATTTGGTGGTCTTGATAGCCTATATTTATAGTCAATTGGGTGGCTTTTTAGAGGTTGTTCAGCTTCCTCAGCTTCCTCAGCTTCTTCAGCTGTATTTGCTTCTTTCCAGCTTCCTATGCCTCGATTAATATGCCTTGATTCGTATGACAGTGTGACAGATAGTCAAAGATGACAATAATAGCAAACTAATAGTATTTCACCTCAACACTCGTAGCCAGGCATCCTTTGGGTTGAATGACGACTATAGTTGCTGTCGGAGATTGTGCACCATTGCACGATGCTTATGTGGACCTAAGGAATCAGCGCAGCAGTGAAAGGTCATGTATGAACCAGGCTATGGCATACAAGCAGACCAGGAAGGCGAGTCTTTCTATACACTTTTGTCGTAGACGGACGGAAGAACTCTTGCTTCGTAAACTCGAAGCAATACTATTACATTTCAGAAAGATTATGGCTACCTCAACAGTACAACCGCACGCCTTGCAATTGCCGGAAGCTGTGAAGCCATCGAAGAGCCAGCCGAGGGAGCCTATTCCTATTGAAAAGGTAAAGCTGGGCAGAGGTTGTACGAGAAGTACGCCACGGATAGTAGAGTCCGAGGAAGCTGGGAAAATGGCCAAAAACAGTCTTCATTTTAACCAATGAGCACCGTTGACGCAAGTAGATACTTTGGCCAATGACGACGCGGAGATCGGGGGACGGATCGGGGCCCGTTTAAAATGGCGCCAGAAACGGTCGTCAACGGATAAACGGGCCGCACCGTGTGAGCGAAAGGCTGTGCGAAATTGCAACATGCAACCTGCAGGGGGCAGTACCGCTGACGGAAGGCTCTACAAAAATTCAGCTTTTCAGAACGATCCAGGGGCCATTCCCAAGTAATGATCAAGCTTGTTCGCCTCCAGCAGCTCCCCAAGCGACTAGCAACCAACAAAAGCCATGGCGCCTGCGGTGCAACTCAAAGATCGCGTATGGTCTCGAAGAGAGATTGAAGGATTGATAGCCAATGGCCGCAAAATAGTCATTTTAGGCAACCAAGTGCTCAAGACCGACGCCTGGCTCCCATACCACCCAGGTGGTGACAAGTCAATTTTGCACATGGTCGGCCGCGATGCCACAGACGAGATCACGGCGCTGCACTCGGAAGAGGCGCAGGCCCAGATGCAAAAGTATGTGATAGGCCGAGTGGAGGGACGATGGGACAATTTCTTGCCTCCGATACAGGGAGGCAAATTCACTGCCCTGGTGTCGAAACACGTCGACTGCGGAGCTGAAGATAATGCCGGCGGGCAATCGACGCCGCCGTCACTTGTTGATGCCAAAGATGCAGAACCTCGGCTGAGCTGTGCGGGCAACGAGAAGCCTCCTACTCGCACTTTGTCCACCGAGGCCTCAGTAGCGCATGCGATATCATCCGACCCTTCCCAATATCCTGACCTGGATAGCAAGTCACAGGACGAGGTTGTCTCAAAGTACCGCCAACTCGACAAAGAGCTTCTGTCTGAAGGGCTTTACGACTGTCCATATAGCTGCTACGCGTTCGAATGTACCCGCTATGCAGTTCTCTACGGCCTTTTCTTGGCATTTCTTCACTACAACTACTACGCTCTCTCGGCCCTATGCCTGGGGCTCCTCTGGCACCTGCTCTCCTTTGTCGTTCATGATGCCGGCCACCTGAGCATAACCCATAACTTCCACACAGATACTTGCATTGGAATCATAGTTGCTGATTTTATTGGCGGTCTTTCAGTCGGCTGGTGGAAACGCAATCACAACGTCCATCACATAGTGACCAACTCGCCTGAGCACGATCCAGATATCCAGCACATGCCGTTCTTCGCCATCTCCCCTCGATTTTTCAAAGGTCTGCGCTCCACCTACTATGACCATGATATGCACTTTGATGCGGTCGCGCGGTTCTTTATCAAGTTTCAAAATTACCTCTACTATCCTATCCTTCTATTTGGGCGTTTTAACTTATATCGCTTGGCATGGACCTATTTGCTCGACCCAAAGCAAGCGCCGCGTAAAGGTCCTGCGTGGTGGCACCGCTATCTCGAACTATCCGGCCATGTCTTCTTCTGGTACTGGTTTGGCTATCGAACGCTATACCTCTCGGTACCGACCTGGTCATCTCGTATCGTATTTCTCCTCATATCGCACATGGCCACGGCTCCACTACATGTACAGCTAACACTAAGTCACTTTGCCATGTCGAGCGCTGATTTGGGTATACATGAATCGTTTGCTCAGAAAATGGTGCGGACGACAATGGACGTTGATTGCCCGCCCTGGATAGACTTTATACACGGCGGCCTTCAGTTTCAAGTTGTACACCACTTATTCCCTCGTCTCCCCAGACACCACTTGCGTCGGGCGCAAAAAAAGGTCAAAGCTTTCTGCGAGGACCTCGAAATTCCGTATGTGATATTCAGCTTTACGCGGGGGAACCAAGAAATCATCAGCAGACTAGGCGAGGTTGCCCAGCAGTTGAGGGTACTGGAGGAATGCAGAAAGGTTGCAGCCAGGGATCTGGTCGAGGGCCGCCACGGCCACTAATTGGTATTCCGTAATTAAAACAGATGAAGATTACATTTAACCACATACCATACCACGCGAATAGCGGCACTTCTGTTTGAACACTTTCTACAAGGAACATCAAGCCAACCGAGGCCAAAACAAAACCAACGCGAGAATTTCCGAATCACAGCCAGAATCCTCCCCCTCAAAAGGCAAGCCTCATTGACAGTTTTAGCAATTCATCCGCCCGTCTCTTAATTGTCCAGACACCCTTTTACCTCGTCTAATCACCTAGTATTGCGAGTAGCTCACAGCTCCAACGTGCCCCCATCCCTAATCGCCACGAATCCCTCAGTACTTCACCTCGGCATCGTCTTGGCTGTTTTGAGCCCTGATTGGCAGTTGCCAAGCCCATCGGCCGCGTGTGGGGCCGGTGGCTTGACGAGACGCTTTTAGTCCGGTCTGGGGAAAGCTGGGGAAAGCCTCCCTTTTCGTCAACGCCACACAAGTTTTATAGGGCACGTTTTGATGGCTGGCTGCTTTGTGGTTTTTGGTCACTACTCGTAGCTCAATCAACTGTCCCCGGACATGTCAGCCAGGCTTGGCCTAGGTTACCCTTAGCTTAGGAGAGCCGAGTGTTGGTATGCTGTGTAGTGGCTCTGCCGTCGGAAAACGTGCTTATGTGCTACGCTGGTCTGACATCCACGCCGCTTACCTGCAGGCACAAATGAGTTTCGTACTAATGTTGGGCCGGTAAGTGTTGAGCCTCGAACCATGCCAGGTTAGGGTTTTGCCGGAGTATAATGCTGTATTAAATTATAATCTATTGGATTCAGCCACATGCCTTGTGGGCTTCCGAGATATTCCCTATCATCATGGCGAAAGGCGCCTCCACGGGCTGACCCATCTCTCCAAGCGTGAGTCGTCCTCGTAGAACGAAGGACGTCTTACTTGCCGGCAGGGGTCGGCGCTTCTGGCCCCTGTTATTTTGAGGCCTCGAAGCGCCTCCACGCGATGTGTACACACCATCAAAATCCCTGTGGCATAAACTAGCGCCGCTCGTTGAATGTACGGACATTTAACAGCAGAATCCCGTCGTCACCGCTCCCCTTCCACCCAGGCGGACTTGAGCAGTACAAATACCACATCTCGTTTCCGAAAATTGTCTTACTTTTGCAGCGAAGAGGCAAAGAAAAGAGTTCTTCTCAATTGTTGAGAATCAAGATGGCTGCCACCTCTCCCAGCAATGACGGACGTGGAGTTGGAGCACCCGCAAGCGTGGACTCCAAATCCTCCTCCAACCATGTAGAAGCCCCGCACAACAAAGGTGTTTCCCATGGCAATGAGAAAGACGCTTTGCGAAGCTATGAAGATGGCCTGGACCATGAACATGAGCCACCGGTAAGTATTCACTCGAATCAGTTTACAAAATTATCTAACAAGAACCGTAGATGAGCTTTCGTCGAATCATGTCCTTGGTTGCCATGGCATTTCTATGGACAGGCTCTCAAATCCCACTTTATCTTTTTGGTATGTTCGAACAAGTTACGCTCTGTCTCTCGTTATAGGTCTCTAACATTGCCAAAACAGGAGGTATCCCACCGTACATCTACCGTGACATTGGCGGCGTAGACCGCTGGATCTGGTTCGTTCTCGCAAACCTCCTCGCTCTCGCCGCCGTATGTCCCTTTGTCGGTGCCCTCTCCGACCTCATCGGACGTCGTTATGTCGCAATTACAGGAGCATCATTCCTCGTACTCGGAAACATTGTGTCCTCTACTGCCCACACCATGAACATTTTCATCGGTAAGCTTCTTCCCTCCACTCAACACCATATATATCGTAGCAACAAGCTAACACAGTCCATCAACCAGCCGGCATGGCGCTAGCCGGTGTCGGCGCCGGAATCAACGAGCTCACAGCCCTAGCCGTAACCTCTGAGCTCGCACCAACCCGCAAGCGAGGAACCTACGTTTCAATCCTCGTCTTCACCATTGTCCCATTCTGTCCCTCCGTCCTCTGGGCCCAGCTGATTGCAAGCCACTCAACCTGGCGCTACGTAGGCCTCTTCTGCGGCCTCTGGTCCTTTGTCGGCCTAGTCATGACCGCACTCTTCTACTTCCCTCCTCCTCGCATGAACGCCAACGGCCTCTCCCGCCGTGAAGTCCTTCAACAAATCGATTTTGTCGGTGGTCTACTGTCCATTTCCGGCATGATTGTGTTCCTCGCCGCGCTCCTCTGGGGCGGCTACCAGGTAAACCCCAAACCTTTCTGTTCTTCCCCCTCACTTACACCAATTCACATAACCAGCCAAAAAAACTAACACAAATCTCCCCAAAAATTACAGTACGAATGGACAACCGCCCACGTCCTCGCGCCCCTCTTCATCGGCGCCTTTCTACTCATCGCCTTTGTCCTCTGGGAAATCTACGGCACCAAATACCCCATGTTCCCAGGCCGCATCAAAAAAGAGCCACGCATCCTCCTCCTCACGCTCATCATCACCTTCATCTCCGGCGCAAACTTCTTCTCCGTGCTCCTCTTCTGGCCCACGCAGGCCTTCAACGTCTACGGCCACGACCCCATCGGCGTCGGTCTGCGCGGAATGCCCATCGGCTTCTCCATCCTCATCGGCGCATGCATCGTGCTGTGGCTGCTCTCCCAGTTCCGCGGCCACAACCGCCTCTTCCTCTTTATTTCTTCCTGCTTCATGACTGCGGGCTGTGGCGCCCTCGCAGCAGCGCGGCTAGATAACCTGGGCGCTGTATACGGCATTCTCGTCGTCGCGGGTCTAGGAATCGGCGGCATCGTCGTCCCTGCGTCCATCATCACTACAATCATCTGCCCTGATGACCTCATTGCGACCGTCACGGCGTTGACGCTTGCCATTCGTGTCATTGGCGGTGCGATTGGATACACAGTCTACTACAATGTCTTTATCAACAAGTTTGTAGAGACGGCTACAGAGACGATTGGCGGCGTATGCGTTATGCACAATATTACCGACCCCAAAGTCATTGGCGAGGCCATTGAACTTACAGGTGCTTCGTTGATTGAGCATATTTTGCACCTGCCAGGCGTGGATGGCAATGTCACGATATGGCAGGATATTGTGTTGGCTGGACAGCAGAGCTATGCTGATTCGTATCCGTATGTGTACTATGCCAGTATTGCGTTTGGTGTTGTTTCCGTCATTGCTTCGGCGTTTCTGGGTGACATCAGAAAGTATATGAATGAGCACGTTGCCGTCGTCATGGAGTGATGGTACAATATGCCAGTAGGAACAGACAGTTTTACACAGTTGTTTATGCAGGTTTTGACAGTCACGATATTGTTGCAAATATATGTTGGAGTCTTCATCGTTCAATTCTCGGTAGCGAAGCTCTAACAGCAAATTACTTGTGCGCGCCACTACTTTACAAGAACAGCCGACATTGCCAAACTTTTTCCATTGTCCAAAATCATCGCATTTGAAACCATTTTTTACTTCGCCATTCGTTCACCTCAAAATCATCAGTCTTATTGCAAAGTAGGCATGTGGACACTGGCCTTCTTGGCAACAGCGTCATTGCTCTGCCACAGGGCAGTAACAGTCTTGAGCTGAGTGTAGAAGTTGATGCCAGGCTTGCCGTAGAAAGTGCTAGCACCGCCACCAGCAATACTCTTCTTGTTGCCGGTGAAAGAGAACATGGGCAGGGGCACGGGGATGGGCACATTGATACCAATCTGGCCGGCCTCGATGTTGCGGCGGAACGTCTCAGCCGTAGGGCCAGACTTGGTGAAGATGGCAACACCGTTGCCATACTCGTTCTTGTTGATCAGGTCAATGGCGTCGTCAATGGTCTCAGAGTTGAGGCAGACGAGGACGGGACCAAAAATCTCCTCCTTGTAGCAAGTCATTTCGGGGGTGACGTTGGAGATGATGGTAGGGCCAACAAAGTTGCCATCGGGGTACTTGTCGTTCTTGTAGTTGCGGCCGTCCAGGAGGATAGTGGCGCCCTCCTTCTCCGCGCTGTCAATAAGGCTCAGGATACGCTCCCTGCTGTGAGGAGAGATGACAGGGCCGAGGTCAGCGCCCTCTTCGAAACCACCGCTAACCTTGAGCTCCTTGGCACGTTCAGCGACCTCACCGAGCCACTCCTTGGTCTCTCCAACCATGACAAGGGTGCTGAGAGCCATGCATCGCTGGCCAGCGGCGCCAAAGGCAGCGCCGACGACACTGTTGATGAAGTGGTTCTTGTTGCAGTCGGGCAGGACAGCAGCATGGTTCTTGGCGCCCAGGTTGGCCTGGACACGCTTACCGTTGGCGGAACCGCGGGTGAAGATATACTCGCCAGCCTTGTTGCTACCGACGAAGCTGATGGCTTTAATGGCAGGCTCGTCGAGGATGAAGTCGACGGTTCTATGAGCACCGTGGATGACGTTGACGACACCATCGGGGAAACCGGCCTTCTGGCAGAGCTCAGCAAGGATCATGGCAGCACCAGGGTCACGTTCAGAGGGCTTGAGGATGAGGGTATTGCCAGTAATGGTAGCAATAGGGATACACCAGAGGGGAATCATGGCAGGGAAGTCTGGCGGTTGGTTAGAGGCAAGTAGCAAAGCATTATATACGGGTAAGACTTACTGAAAGGGCAGATGGCAGCAACAACACCCAATGGCTCACGGTAGGTTCGTGTCTCCATGTCCTTGGCGACCTCAAGCAGCTCACCCTTGAGCAGCTCGGGGGCACCGCAAGCAGCCTCGGCAACTTGGAGACCACGCAGAACGTCACCCTTGGCATCAGCAAAAGTCTTGCCCTGCTCAAGAGTAATGCTAGAAGCGAGGCGGTCCCAGTTCTCACGGATGAGAGCAACAAAGCGGAACATGATCTGCTGGCGGTGCAAGACACTGGTGGCTCTCCACGACTCAAAGGCATTCTGAGCGCTTTCGACGGCAGCCTTCATCTCGTCATCAGTCATCTGAGGGACGCGAGTGACGAGGTTGTTGGTAGCCGGGTCGGGCAAGTCAATGTACTTGTCGGTAGTCGACTCGACAAACTTGTTGTCGATAAAGTAGGGCGTGTTCTCGACGTCCTTGATCTTTTCGTGCGTCGTCGGGTAGCTCTCGGCCGTAGAGGCCAGAGCCGCAGCAGGACGCAGCTGCTGGGCGGTAGCATGAAGCCGGCGCGAGGCAGACGCTGAGGTCGAGCTGTTGGACGACATCTTGGTGGTTGATGCCGAAGATGCAAGAGCAGTGCGGGGAGCGGCGGACGATACCGGCGAGCGGGCGGCAGTAGAGATGCCGCGGGTTATGAGGCGACGCATCTTCGTGGGGGGAAGGACAAGTTAGTGACGCCGTAAAACGGGAGGCGGGCAAAGGGGCCGATGAGGGATATATCGGCGACTGGACATACGGCTTCAGAATGGTTGCAAGGGCACGATGCTTCTTGCTCTTCAAAAGTCTCTTGCGGACTGAATGTGTCTTGTTTTTCTCAACTTCTCCAGATTCTTTTTCCCCCACGGACAGAATTGGCCACAACCCGTCTCTCTATGTACTGGAAGGCGCGGCTATGGTCGGAGCTGGAGGGGGCAGGTGGGTCCCAGTGTCCCGCTCAGCCGAACCCCATACTCTTTACTAGGCCGCCGGCGCCCGCGTATGCCGAGCATGTCCGCCATACAATTTTTGAGGGATATCGTCACCAACGGCCAAGGGTCTGCTCCGTTTTCGGCAGTCGCACAAGAAAGGTACCATTCATTGATAGGAAGCCACAATGAAGCTTTATTCCATTGTCCACAAACCCCAGGTATAGCAGCGTGCGGCCTTCACTCATTGAAATACAGAGACTCGATTCTCCATTGCACGTGTCAGCCGAGGGATAGCAGATACATTCACCGGGCAGCAAAATCATCGTAAACAGTCTTGTACATGCTTTATTGCGGTTGGGGCTCCATCCACAACGTAGAGTCGACCATTTTCTAAATACAGTTTATTGTGCCGGAACTCGCGATACAAATCCGACCGAATTATCATGCAACACAGCTAAAAAGACATGGACACGTAACCGCGGAACGCAAGACACTCGTACGCTGAACATCTGCCATCTTTATCTTCCCGGGCGTGCAGCTATTTTCCTCTATATCGTATCCTCCTTCATTTGCCTAGCAACCTCCAACCCATTGCGCCATCTAAGACTGGCTGCGGGTAGCACGCTTAGTAGCATCTCCCTTGCCCTTGTCGGCACCAGAGGCAGTAGCCTCAGCAGCCTTGTCCTTGGCCTCCTTGGCCTTTTCCTTGGCGTCGCCAGCGGCCTTCTTGACAGGAGCAGGCGCGGAGCTGCCCATGCCAACGAGACCAACAATAACGGCAACAATGGTAACCAGGACGGCACCAATGCCGCCAGCAACCTCGGGGACAAACTTGACTGCCTCAATGGGGTCATTCTGGGCAATGGTGAGGAAGAGATCAACCTTCTCACGGACATAGTGGACAGGGTCGTCGAGGAACTTCAGGTCAGAGGGAGACTTGGGGTCCTCAGGCTTGGGCTTGTCAGCGTCGGCCAGTTCCTTCTCAATGGGGTGCTTGACGTGGAAAGTCTCGTCAGCCAGCTTCTCGGCGTCCTCGATCGAGTGACCAATGTAGATGTTGTCAAAGAGGATGTCGCTCTGCATGGTCCAGATTTCGAAACCGAGCTACATAATAGTTGTCAGTAAATACGGTTTGGTATTGGTTTCTCACGAAATGCACTTACAGCACCGATGGGCTCAAAGTTGGCAGGGGTCTTGTCCTCGTAGTAGGCGGGGTTCTTGATCTTGCGAGGAGCCCAAGGACCCTTGTAAGCCGGGTTGTCGATGAAGGGAGCAGTCCACTTGCCCTTGTAGTCGGGGTTCCTCTTCATGGGCTGCTTCCAAGGGCCACAGCCAGAGACGTCGGCACACTTGGGGTTGGGGACAGTGGGGGCGATCCAGTCGCCATCTTCCTCATCATCCCAATCCTCGGGCTTCTCAGCCTCGGGGTCAGGAACGGTAAGAGGCTCGCTCTCAAGCCAGTCATCGGGCTTGGTAGCCTCCTCGTCGACAATCTCGAAGGGGGCATCCTCATCCCAGTCCTCGGGCTTCTTGGCCTCGGGGTCGGGAATGCGGGCCTGGTCAACCCAGTCATCGGGCTTCTTGTCCTTGGGGTCGTCAATCTCGGCGGGAGGGTTGACGGCAGGGCTAAAGTCCTCAAGGAGAGAGCCGGTCTTGACCTCTTCACCGTTCTGCTTGATGGCATAGGTGTTGTTGGGATGGACAATGAGAGTGTAGAGCTCGGTGGTCTTGGTGATCTTGGCAGTGGGAGGGGAAGAGAGGTGCTTCTCCTCATATTCGCCAGTCTTGGGGTTCTTGTGGTTGAAGATGAAGTGAACCTTATTGGTGTGGCCGCACTTGTCGGGGCCAAACATGATAACGTAGGGAGTGGTGTTGCCAAACTCCTCCTGGTGGAGAGCCTTGTTGTCCCGAAGGAGCTTCATGTAGGCACCACCGCACTCGAGACCATCTATAAAGAGACGATAATGGTTAGCGGAAGCTGGAGGCGGGTTCAATGACCATGGTGAACTTACTTTGAAGCTTGACTTCGTACTGGACGACGAGAGTCTTGCCCTTGTTATCGATCTTCTTGGGGAACTTGGCCGAGATGGCGTGGTGAGCGGCAGGGTTCTTGACAACAAGACCCTTATCGCCCTCCATTCCCTTGTAGACGGAAGGCTCCTCGACAGCCCACTCGCCGACGTAGGCCCATTCCTCCTCATCTTTGCCAGAGCCGGACATGTCCTTCTTGGCGTGAGATGGCTGCCATCGCTTCTCCCAGTCGTCGGTGAATTGCTCAAGGAAGCCAGCCTTGATGGAGGTGGGCTAGAGGAGGATAGGAGTTAGCAATTCGAGCCAAGTTAAGGCGATTAGTTGGGCCAATGGAGAGCTGGGGAAATATGCAGCCCTCCCTTGTGTGAATCCAAACTCACGGTAAACGTAGGAAGCTCGGCAGCGGCCTTGGAAGCAGGCTCAGCTTCATCGGCGTGGGCGACACCGGCGAGCATGGCCGCAGCAGCGGCGACGTTGTTGAACTTCATTGCGACGACGAAGCCAACCGGACACGAAAAAAAACGAACAAGAAAGACGAGAAGATATGCCAAACGACACAGCGTCCCAACGCTCGAGGATCTAGGTATTTTCCCAAAGTGAGGTTGAGCGGGAAAAGAAGAGGAGAAGTCAGACCAACGGATGGGACAGTTGATCAGGACAGCTTCCCCGACCAGGTGTGGCTTAAAGGACACGTTGATTTGAGGACCCTAAAATTTATGCGGGGGTTGGTCGAGCTTACCCCAATCTAGCTCGTAGCGGCCCCCAGCCAAACAGCCTGCAGAGAGGTACCTCACCTGGTGAGTGGCTGGTGTGCCAGCGGCACCAATCGGAACGTGCCAAAGTACTCCGTCCTGTCGCTGCAGACCCGTGGAAGGGTCGAGAAAATCCACTCTGTCGAACTGGCTGCAACATGGACAGATCCAGCGAATGACCACTAATTATCACCAACATTTTCCCGCCTGTTGTACAAATCAATATCAGCGATGCGAATACTGTATACTATATGTAGGAAGAGCTACTTGCACAGGTTGCTTTATAATGATTGTACTATATGTGTTGCTCATAGATATGCAAGCATGACCCAAGCATATACATCATCTGCACATCAGATGTGCTTTTCAATATACCTTCTTGCACTCTTCCTGCTTATGTGTTGTAAACTTTACTTGATGTGAACTAAACAGCAGATAGAATTTAGTCTGGCTCGGTAACATTTCTAATGACGATATTCACAGCGGCGGTTATAAAACGGTTGATGTCTCAGCGATGGAATTTGGTCAAATAACGTCCAAATTAGTATGATTTTTTTTAAATACTTGCATATCATCAATAAAATATCTCATGTATAGCTTTTCAAGACAAATTGGCTCCAACATAGACTGTAGAGCCGATATAGGGACCGACGTTGAATGTCATATAGCCTACAGGGTACGTTGACGGTAAGCCAACCAGTCCAGCAAAACGATGCAAAGACATTACCCTTCCCTCTAAGGCCAGAACATGATAGGAAAATCACCCTTTGTTTTATGAAAGACGAGCTTATACATAAGAAATGTTTTATTATGTTGTCCAATTTGCCTACACACCAAACCTGGTATCTACCCATCATTCCTCCATAACCAACCACATTAAGCCACGAGAAAGCATGAATTAGAATCGAAGAAAAGTGAAATGCCTTTACAAAGCGAAAAAGGCAGCAACAGCAGCGAAGAGGGCTGCAGAAGAGCTGACAAGGCCAGCAGCGGCACCAGTTGGGCTGGGGGTGCCAGAGCCAGTGCCAGAGGCGGTGTTGGTAGCGCCGGCGTTGTCCTTGTCAGTGGCAGTTGCACCGTTGTTGTCGCTGTCATCGCCGTCCTTGTCATTGTCGCCGTCGGCGTTGTCGTCTCCGTTGTCTCCGCTGTTGTTGTTGTTGCTGTTGTCATTGTCGTTGTTGTTGTTGTTGTCGTCGTCGCCGTTGTTGTTGCTGTTGTCGTTGCTGTCTCCATCGTTTCCACTGTCCTTGTCTTTGTCGTCTCCGTTGTTGTCCTTGTCATCTCCATCATCACCGCCAGCATTGTCATTGTCATTGTCATTATCACTGCCATTGTTGCCGTTGCTGCCACTGCTGCCACCGGGAGTACCCTCTCCAGCCTTGTAGTAGTTCTTCTCAATGCAGTCAGCCATGCAAGCAGCGTACTTGTCCGTCTCGGCAGGGCTGCCGTCACCCTGAGGGCAGTCGGAAACACACTTGGTGGTGTCTACGGCCTGCTGGTCACTGGGGTTGGGGACCTTTTACACACGAATCAAGTTAGCTACTACACTCTCTTCTAATCTCTCAGTGGTAGCCTTTGAAAAGAAACATACAGGAACACAGTGAGCCTTGCAGTTCAAGTCATCACCGCAGTTTTCGAGGCACGAGCGAACCTTCTCGTCAGAAGATTCAGCGGCCGAGGCGAGAACGGCAGCGCCGAGGAGGAGAGCAGAAGTGTAACGCATAGTGAATGAAGTGGCAAGCGCTAAGAAGACGTAAGAGTTAGCAATATGAGAGGGCCGAGGAAAACGTTTAAGAAGAAGAAAAAAAGGACGAACAGTTAAAAAGAGACGAGTCTTGGAGATTCTTTCAAAATAATAAACGAGCGTTGAGAGATAAAGAAAGACTGAAACAGGTTAACAGAGGTGGTCCAGGTAGGTAGGGTTGGAGGTTCCGAATTAAGGACGGCGGCCCATGGGGTGGCTAATTATATTACAACAGCATGCCGGGGAAGCTGATTAGCGAGCTGGATGTAATTTCGTCACACAAGCTAATAGAGCTACACAAGGACACGGGCCAGGGTCGTATGCGCTGTGCTGTACGAGATGAAGGGGCAGAACGGCTTACACGAGCGGGCGTCTGGACACTAGCGGGCCACGCCAAGCGAAATGCAGGCCCGGGCTAATTTCTTTGGAGGAGCGAATAGGCAAGTGGTGCGTGAAAACTAACAGACTGGTAGACTAGCACGTTCGACAGCAACCAAGCCAGGTAGGACCAGGGGCCAGGGGGCTTTGTTAGCGTGGTGGCGGCTCGGAGCCCTGCGAGCTTTGTCCAGGCGCTGCCAATACAATGACCTCAATGGTGAATCCAGTGTCGCAGATCGACTAAGTGGATGTCTGGGGAAGCACCAAGCGGCACCTGTAATTAAATGCACAACGCCACTTTCTAGCTCGCTAAGGTGGTAGTTTGGACTACGCAGTCAGTAGCAAACCCGAAGACGGTTCTAGCCGTAGTTAAGTGCATAGTATTATGTGATGGTGTCGCGACGCGTCTTTGTGATGGGACATATCCGAGCACATTCAAGTACGAAACAACTGCAGTACCATGGATAAATGCCCGTCGCAGTGTGGTATACATACGGCAAAGTTGCCATGAAGTTCCTCCCGAAGCCCACAGAAACGCCTTCGTGTTTCGGTAGCTGACCCGACAGAGTCCATGCCGGATGTCCACTCTGTCGTCACATTGGTCGTATCTCAACATCCTTGGCCGAGAATTGCGCACAAGGGCGTCATACCAGATGACAGGAGAAAATGGCCCGGTATAAGTAAGTGCCAGTTCCAAGGCAGGCCGAGAGCGAGAGGTAAATGTGGCCAAGTGTCTCCTTTACTACGAGGACGCATACTACCACGTCTTGGCAAGTGATATGGCACAATGTACAACGAGACCATCCGTCCATTCGAGTACAGGCATCAGGAACTTTGCGATCGGAACTTTTCCACTGTTCGAAGTTCAGCTTGTTACTGGCACCCCATATGGAAAACATGGACAAGGCGAAAGTCTCTCAAGGGTATGCATTGAAGAAGCATTCTAAGACGTGACCAAACTGCACCACGTGAATCACGAGATTAGGAATAGAGAAGGGCCAAACGTTGATTCCGACGTTGCCGACCGTGGATTTTGTCTTTCTGTAGCATCTTGAGTTTTCTGCTCTTCTCACGAGATGCCATGCAAGGCAACGCATGAATACGAGTTCTTGAGGCGTACGCTGTGTCTGATCAACGGGTGTGGCGTCCCACTAACACGAAGCCATGCTGCCGCCTGCGCGAGACACCGGCACCCTGCAGCGGAGGATTGGGTCGTCTTTTCTTGAGTTTCTTGCGAGGCGAGCTTGAGTTCAATACTGCTGATTATTTATCTATAATGTTCGCATTGGAATGAATCCTAATTTTCCAGGCTGCGGCAGTTTATCAGTGGACTCTAATGCTGCCATCAGCCTTGCACCAGCGCTGCCAGATTGCACCACACAGGCGGCTAGCCAGCCCCACGTTGCTATCGGTCGACATTATGGCGCAACCACAGACATCATAACCTTTACTCTCAGCTCATAACCTGCCAGTTGAAAAGCAACCAGATCCTATTCAAGGGCCTCACGCCAGTATTTGACCGCACAATTAGACCCCTCTGCGTCCAAAATGGCAGCCGTCAACGAAGCAGACAAGCTCATCACCTCAGAGAACCCAGAGCACCCCGCCAACCTCATCCCATCGCTCTGCGCAAAGTTTTGGAATCTGAGCTGGGTAACCGGCACAGGCGGCGGATGCTCAATTCGCAACGAGTAAGTTGCTTCTTTCCCATATTCTACTCCTTTGTCAATTGATTCGCCTACGTTGCGACTCTATAACCTGGCTGCGTTTCCCCCTCTCTCGGCCAAAAATTCTACATCTCGCCCACCAGTTAAACTGACACAACGCCTTCACACCAACAGCGACCTCGTCTACATCGCCCCCTCAGGCGTCCAAAAAGAACTCATGAAAAACACAGACATCTACGTCCTCTCCCTCGCCGCCCAAGAAACAACCTTTAAGAACCGCACCTACCTGCGCTCCCCGCCCTGCTACAAGCCCAGCCAGTGCACGCCTCTCTTCCTCGCGGCTTTCACGCGCCGCAACGCAGGCTGCTGCATCCACACGCACTCGCAATGGGCCGTGCTTGTAACGCTGCTTCTCGAGGCTCAGGGCCCAGGCAAGGATAAAGTCTTTGAGATTAACAACATTGAGCAGATCAAGGGCTTTGGCAAGGGCTTCACCAAGTCGGGCAACTTGGGATATCACGATACGCTGCGCATTCCTGTGATTGAGAATACGCCGCATGAGGAGGACTTGACTGAGTTCTTGGAGGCGGCTATGGAGGAGTATCCGGATACGTATGCTGTTCTTGTGCGGAGGCATGGTGTTTATGTTTGGGGGGATAATGTGCACAAGGCCAAGACTCAGTGTGAGAGGTAAGCTTTCTTTCCTTCTTTTTTTCTTCAATTTTCAGACGTATTGTTGGCTTTGAGAAATCATATACTTACCAGCTCGCAGCTTGGACTACCTCTTTCAGCTTGCAGTTGAAATGAAAAAGTTGGGCATTCCCTGGATTAGCGATATTGCTCCAGTTGCGCCGGAGCGATCATGATTAGCACCGGGCCACAGCATGGTTGATGAATGATTTGGGATGCGGAGTCGGAGTCAACAAAAGTATTTGCAGTGAATGCCTGCCTTCAACAGAGTCAGGAAAAGTTCCGTGTTGGTCATAAAAGAAGTAGATATCATTATATTACAAAGTATTATACGTTTCTCATCTACAATTCGTCTCTTTCTTGTCCGCTTCCTCCCTCTGCATCTCCAGCAACCGCCTCTGCTACCTTTTCTGCACCTGCTTGCAAGCCTTCTTTGGCTAGTTTCGGTGCATCGCCTTTATCGTCAACATCGCCCATTTCTTCAATTTCCTGTCCGCTATCTCCCTCGCCATCTCCCGCAATCGCTTCTACCACTCTTTCAGCAGTGTCTATTACATTATCCTTGGCATCTCCTTGAGCCTCTTCAGGAGCGTCGCCCTTTTCCTGCTGGGTGCCATCGGTGCCATCCCCTTCCTGCGGTGAGTCCACCACAGTGTCTCCAATGACAGCTTCCGCCGCATGCTGTATACCTTCTTTGAGACCCTCCTCGGCCTTTTCAGGAATGTCACTCTTCTCAACTTCGCCCATCTCTTCCATCTCTTGCCCACTATCTCCTTCACCATCACCAACAACCGCCTCAGCTGCTCTTTGGATAGTATCCTTCAAGCCCTTCCTAGCTTTTTCAGAAGCGCCATGCTGTTCGTCATCGTTACCACTTCTATCATCTCCCCGACCTCCCTCCCCAACAGCAGCCTCAACCACATTTTCAATCTCCTCCATGACCCCCGGTTCAGCTTCATCAGGCCCCTTGTCAGTCCCAACTTGCGCCGTAGGCATATCCTCAGACGGCATGCCCTCAACAAGCACATTCTGCTGTCCATTATTCACATCCACCTTACTCGACGGCGCCGCACTTTTCCCTGCCGGCAAAACAGCCCTGGTAGCCGTCGAGCCCACGCCAAACAATACACGCAGCGGAAACAACACAATCCACCAAACAGGCCCATACAACAGCCGCCTAAAAACCAACCACGCCGCCGTGGTAAGCAGCATATAAAAAGCAGTCTGCAGGTACCACGTGTCGCTCTTCTGCGACCGCAGCAGCGTGCCGAGTAGATCCCTCGACTTGCTAAGCATCGAGTCCAGCGAGCCGTACGACTCGTTGAGCTCCTTGAGCGCCGCAGAGGACTCAGTCAGCGTCTCGTGCGCAAACTCGCTGCGCGACAGCTCCGCCGCAATGAGGTCGTGCGTGCGCCGCAGCGCGTTGGTCACGTTGCTGCTTGCGCCGACTGTTTGCTTGTCTTCCTCGCTGAGGCTGGAGTGGTACTGCTGGTGTTGTGGTTGTCTCGTGTATCGGGGCGCTGCTTGTTCTATATCGTCGGCTCCGTCGCCGTTGTCTTCGTCGTCGGGTTCATCTATGGGAGCAGAATATGATTTGAGGATGAGCTGTCGTTCGAGTTTCTGCGCTTCCACGAGGCGCTTTTTCGCCGCAATTCGCGCTTTTCGAAACGCTAAACGATAGCTGCAGACAGGAGACAAGACAAATTAGCATGTAGAGGGTTTGGAAGCGCATCAAATGTAAAACATACCTAGACAACTCGTGGCCAACTCTAGACACACTATCCTGTAGTCTCTCCTTGTCATGGCCCTCTGGTCGAAGGTACTTGACCTCCTCTTGTAACAGCTCCTGATCTTCCAGCCCCGAGCGCAACAGCTGTCCAATCTCTGCGTTAAGCTCACCACTCACGCTATCCTCCTCGTCGGCGCCCAGCGGCACAGAGCCAGGCTGGAACTTGAGCTCCGCGAGACGGTCGATGAGCTCCCTAACCTGGGAGGTAGTCTCTTGCAGAGCCGCAAGACGCTCTTGCAGCCCCTCAAACGACATTTTTCGCTTCAGCCAGATGTCCCCCAAAAATACAAAAAGAAGTGATATGGCTGTTTATCTTTTCACGAATAGCTGTTCCCCAGGGAAACAGGTAGCCTTTAGTTAGCGTGTCAGTGACGAAATGTGGCACCTAGGTACCCTTCGGGCCAACTTCCATCCACCACTATACCAACACATATGCACTTAACGCGGCACCAACCCTCCCCCGAATTGAAGCCCAATTTTCGGACAACCGCCCATGGCCCTGAACCCGCGCAAACTCCCCCATTTTCGCAAGGAATACGCAACAGCAATTGGCGCCGTACGCAATCAGCCAGCCAAAAAAGGGTAAACAAAACTCTTTCGCCCATCATGATTACCAAATTCATGACCGAGATCACGGCAAAGTTCAACCCGTTCTCTGCCTGCGCCAAGCCAGCGCGCCTCTTCCTCACGTTCCTGCCGCCAAACGCCCGAGCAAACGGAACGAGCATTCGCACGTCACTTCTCCCGCGGACGTCTACCGAGCCGAGTTCGCTATTCGTCAAATTCAGTACGTTTTTTTTTTCCCTTGAACTCTTGGGTTGGAGGAAAGCAAAGTGGCATAGAATGCTAACGAATAGTACAGAGGATGGCAAGGAAATGAACTTCAACTGCAGCAAGGTCAACATCAAGGGGCTCGTTGAAGAGGTGGACAGACATTCGCGACAATTGCAAAAGGCGGCAGACTTGACGGATTAAGCGTTGGGTTGGGAGAATATGGGCTAATACTGTTGTACAAATGTTGCATTTACGGCGTTTACGGAGCGAACATTCACAACCATCTACATCACAGACGACTGAAGATGGATTTGTACGATATTTTAGAGGTGTAAAAACTTTTGTATATTTTTCGCAATGCTTTTTTTCCTATAGACCATGGAGACGAAATAGAACCATATCGATTCATTTGTGCTAAATACTTAAGCAGAAGCGCCGCTGATGAAGAACCACTTGTCAATGGAGCTGTCAATCTTCTCAGCAGGGAGCTCCTGGTGAGGAGGCACAGGAGGCAGCTGGTCGGGAGTGACGCGGGAAGGAGACTGCTGGACAGTCACGTTGGCGCTAAGAGAGTGTTAGTTACTGTCCGCCAGCCATGCAGGTCAGGTAATACATACGTAGAGACGTCACCGGGCTGGGTCTTGCCGGTGATGAGGCGCTCCCAGGCCTCGCCGCACTCACGGACAACGTCCATGGCGTAGCTAAAGAAAAGGTCAGTTTTTGTTTAAAAGAAGAGATCAACACTAGTGCTTACGCCTTGTTCTTGCACTCGCCAGTGAAGGCGAACTGGTTCTCAGGCTTGCCGTCAGGGATCTTGTAGATACGGAACCACTCGTTGGTGGCACGCAAAAGACCGGGCAGGTGGCGCTCGACGTCCTCGACATCGTTCAGCTTGGGGGCAAGAGGGTCGTTGACATCAATGACAATGACCTTCCAGTCGGTCTCGTCCTCGTCGAGCAGGGCCATGACACCAAGGACCTTGACCTGCTTGACCTGGCCAGCGTAGCCGACAAGCTCGCCAATCTCGCAGACGTCGAGCGGGTCGTTGTCACCCTTGGCCTTGGTCTCGGGGTGGACGACGTTGGGGTCCTCCCAGGTCTAGTTGTAGTGTTGGCAAAGGTCGAGCTAGTTTGGGATTAAAGGTGGCAAACATACCTGGGGGAAGGCACCATAGTTCCAGAGGTAGCCCTTGTGGGGGAAGCAGTTGCGGACAAAACGGAGCTTGCCCTTCTTGACATCCTGCTTGATGGGGTTGAGAGGCTCTTCCTTGGAGATCTATAGAGGAAAAGACAAGAGAGGTTAGCTTGGTGGTTGCGCATATCAAGGTGCCACCATGTAGCACATGGTAAAGCATTTGCGTCATATTTCTGCCCAACGTGGGCGGAGAGGGGCACACGAGCGCAAGACGAGGGCCGTCAACATACCTCAAGCTTGCCATTGGTCCAGCGAGGAATCTCAACAATCATGTTGAGGATGGTCTGCTCCTGGTTGGCATAGAGGGGAATGTCGTGGAAGGGCGAGACGGGGACGCCATCCTTCTCAATGTAAACTCGGTGCTCGAGCGTGTTGGGAGCGCCAACCTTGCGGACTTGGAAAGGGGACGCCATGGTGGACAGGGGACGATGGGACCGTAGCGAAGCAGAGCTCGTCGACAGATGGCGAGCAATTTGTGCAGTGCGTTGGGAAGAAATTTTGGCGGTGGAGGAGGAGGAGGAGGACGAAGGGGAGACGGAGGAGAGGGGAGCAGCAGTACTACGACTATCAGCAGGAGAAGCTGCGGCGGTGGCAGAGATGGCAGAATGCCCTGCCAGCGTGTGCAAACGAGAAGATGGTGAAGATGGAGGGGGCGGGGCACGTAGACCCATCGCGCCGCAGTAGCCAGTCGCCGTGCTGGCTAGTCCGAGTGCGCCGCCTGCACACCGTCCAGACTCGGGGCTCGTTGCCGTGTGATTGGCTCGGCGGCCTGCTGAACGTGCTAATAAATCGGACAAAAGAGGTGAATGCCCTGGCGAGTATCCGTGCCTTGGGCGAAACTGCCGGGACAGAGGAGAAGGAGAAGCGCCGGGCCGGGTGGCGAGTATCTGGGAGCGAACGCCGTGGCAGGGCAGAGTGTGTATCGGGATGCCCTTCATCGGGAGAACGGGGCACCGGTTGGAATATAAGCTTGCGGGAATTGGGCTGCAGCAGGGAATGTCCCGGGAAACACGGTGCTTTCAAACGGTCCCTTGCAACTGCAATTGTCGGCTACGTTGCGCCTCAATCTCCACGAATCTGTTGGCCAGGCCGAGGTTAAGCCAAAAAAATCACGGAGCACGGCCAGGGCGACCAACCTAAAAACAGGGCGCTATAACCGTCCGCCGATGCACGCTTGGGTGTGAGCAAAAGAGCGGCAGCGGGAGAAAAATAGGGGGGCCTAAAAGCTTAGTGCCTCACCTAGTTCAGGCCTTGCGCACCGAATTGAACTGCCACGAGTTATTTTGCTGGCACCTCGACTGACGTGATTTGCGCCTGAGGTAATAAATTTGACCCTCTGTGGCTTGCGTGCGCAGGATTAGAGCAATGGGCGTGGGTACATAGCAATCTAGCGAAAAGTACTTAGCCGGCCACTCTGGAAATGCCGAGGGTTAATGTACCTCGACTCCTCGCCGCTAGTACACTGCTGGATCTTGGTTGCGTCGCAGATCCTAGGACTCGCATGAGATCGCTGCCTGCGCGCCGACCATCCCAGCTTTTATACATCCACTACTCGGGCCAATACAAATACAGGGACCTAGAAATTGGACCGTATTATTGTTCACAGTAGTCATTCATTAAATCATCACATATTCAGTAAAAAAGCTCGCGTGCAACAAGTCAGGTATTATAAAACAAAAAATCACTCTGCGCAAGCGACAATTAAGAATTAAAACAAAACCCGTCAAAGCCAACCTTGAGGCGAGTCGGCCCAATCAAAGCGTCCCAACAATCAAACAGTGGCAGACAAATTGCATCTACTCCGAGTGTCGTGAAAATTGAACAAAAGCAGACAACTCCAGCCTTTCCTTACGTGGCCAGAGCAGCAGCCTTTCCAGCTTCGCCTGCCTCCGCGATTTCTTCCTCCTCTTCCTCTTCGGCGTCCTTGGTCTTGCCCTTCTGCATGGGCTCAGACTCAGCAGCGTCAGCGTAGTTCTCAGTCTCCGGTTGCCAGTCGCGGAGGTCATCCTCTGCGTCGTTGAGGACTTGTCGGGCCTGGTGGCCGTTGGCATAGGCGGGGCGAGTGTCACCAGGGACAACAGGGCTATCGTCGAGAAGGTGCAAGAGACGGCGACCATGCTTGGCAAGAATAATCTGCTTCTCAGCGCGCTCAATAGTAGCAGCGAATTCGGCCTCGTATGCTTCCTTGAGCTTCTGGCGGGTCTGTAGTTATGTATGTCAATAAGGACGGCTCCTAGTGCGAACATATCGTGTGACTGGTTGGGGATTAGCAACTTACGACATTGGTAAGCTGAGCCTCGGCAACGAGGTTCTCAGCCTCAGCGCGGACGAGCTCCTGCTCCAAAACAGTGATCTTGGCGCTCTCGGGCTCCTTCAGCTTCAGCTTCTGGATCTCGTCGGCAATCTTGGCCTTGTTGTCACGGCTGGGCTGGACGCTCTTCTCGGTGTTGCGGACAGCCTTGAGAACGCCACGGCTGTCATCAATGGCGTGGGCGTAGGTGTCTTCCTGCTCGCCCATCTCGCTCAGGATGACGCCAACCTTGTCCGAGATATCACTGATGGCCTCATCGCCAGTGTGCTCACCCCAGTCGGACAGCTGAGTGGCAATGGAGACGCGCTCGCGGCCAGCGGACTCGTGGGCATTGATCAGGTTGTTCTCCGACTTGATGAGCTTGAAGAGCTTGCGGGAGAGCTCAGGCTGGGTCTGGCCGCGGAGAGAGTTGAGCGAAAAGGCACCGCCCTTACCTCCGCCGCCGCCACCGGACCCCTTATTGGAGCTCCCGGAGCGGATAGAAAAAGCCCGATTCCTGTCAGGAGGACTGGAGTTAGCAATAGATTCGGGATGTGAAGCTCGTCGACCAGATATGAGCCTCGCAAGAGCACCGTCGAAGCTGTAGCGAGACATTTGCTTGCAGCTCAGGTGGAAAGAGCGAGAGAGAGAGCGCCGAGGACACAGGAGGGTAACGGGCAGAGGACAGACAAAAAAGGATGTACAGCTCTTTTCTCTCTAGTCTGCAGTAGGATAAACACTTACATGTTGTGTGAAATTTTGACGGTTCTTCAACTCGTAGTTGGTGTTGATTCGGATGTTCTTGCCAGAATGTTAGTCCAGTACGTCACCACTGGGCGGAAAGAACTCTGACGAGCTTCTGCCGGGTCAAGCAGCCTCGGGCGCAGTCAGGCTCGCTCGCGCGCGCCCATCCGAGCTTCTCTGCGGCACAAGACTTACCTGATTCGAAGTAGAGCAGCTAGTTTCAGCTCCTCACGTACTATAATATGGCGTTTCTGAGGGTATCTCCGATAGCAATTGCAAAAGCACTTGGGATGGGATCGACAAGGAGGGCGGAGCTGCAGGTTTTTGGGGTCGGGCTCTTTAATAAAAGGGAAAAAACGTCACCGATACCACTAGACCGGGGGGCACTACCTCGTCTGCGAGAGAAAAGACCAGCCTTTGTCCGTTTCTGGCAGCTTAGCTTTGGCAGAGAAATGGGTCTTGGGGCCCGCGCCAGCAGGCAAGCTCACAAAGGTCGTTTCGTCGTCGTCTTGCGGAGAGACAGGCCGACCTGCCCAGGCAGCCGGGCTTGGCTGGTGGTGCGCCGCAGCGGAGGTGACGGAATGCGCCATGATGTCATCTGCCCAGACCTTGTTTGGTGCGCTGTTGTCGCCACGGCAAGGAAGAACTCCACAGCATCATGATTGAGCCAGCTTTCCCTGCCGGGCTCAGCAGAAGCGAGGACGCGGCCTGTTTGATTCGGCCATCGGTAAAGTAACATAGGGTTGATTCTACGATGCTGCCAGTGAAGATATTGCAAAGGGCCCCAGGTGAAAAAGAATCGTAGAGCCTTGTTTGTCAACTATAATGCAACGCCTGTAAATTCATTCAAGTCATTATCGTACATGTGCATAACATCGCATACATCATCGCAAAAAAAGGTCTAAGGTATACCCGCCCGCAAGGCCCCATAGTAGCGCTACCCGCATCGTGACGTTTTCGTTCTAAGCCGTCGTCGCGGCGTCATCCGTCCCGTGTATCCGCATTACTGAAAACCCAAAATACTGTACGAGCATGAGTTACTCATACTCCGTAATATCCCAAACTCCATGTATTCTTGTGCACATGGCGCACTAATCCCAAACAGGACAGGCCAGGCATATGAGAGTATTCACTACTCAAGGCTGCTGCGTTCGGTGTAGCGTAGCCTCCAGAAATAGAAATGGCCTTTGCCGAGTAACAGAGTTTCTTAGTATCGCTCGTAGACCACCTGCGGACTTGGACGGTGACTGTGCGTGCTGCCGTGGGGGCTGTAGGACTTTGTGCTCCTCGTCACGCTGGTGTAGCTAATTCGTGGAGAGTGAGAGTGGTGGTGATGGTGATGGTGACCGTGGTGACCGTGGTGGCCATGGTGATGGCTCCGGTGATAGTGTCGGACAGGCCGCGGCGCCGGGATGACCTCCTCCCGATAGTAGTAACTCGTGTTTGGTTCCGTCGTGAAACACATGGTGCAGTGGTTCTGTGCTACCGTGGTGTTGTAGATGAATCTCGATGCAGGCGTATGCCAACAGATGCGCTAAATGTTTGTATCGCAGATCGCTTTCTCAAGATGCAAAAACCGCTAAAGAATCAATGTGCAATGTCGAACCCTTAAGGTGCGAAGTCGTCGCTGGGAAAACAGATAATAGGGCCGCTACTTCGAACAGGGCTTTCCCGAGAAAACTGGACGATCGCTCGCTCTTTATATTGGCGCCTCATCTGCCTAGCACCAGCAGTATTAATAGTTCAGCTAATCAGGTACGCCGCAAGACCCTTGGGTGACTCGACAAACTGTGGCATTGCCCGAGTCCCGTGTCCCAAAGCTCGTATCCTTGTTCCCGCCCACACTCAGCGCGTCTCGTCATCCAGGGCGGAGTCAATGCCTCCCACTCACTGGCTATCTGCCCGGGCGGCCAGCCACACCTCTCACAAAGCTTGGCTTTGTCGCTGCTGCACGCTTACGCAGGGTCCGGTATAGCCTGCACGGCGAGCCCGAGGCCTGGAACCATCTCTGAAGGGTGCTAATTTAAGACGCATGCACAGACTTTTGCTGATTTTCATGTTGTAATTGATGCTACATCCGGACCACTCTTTTCTTTTGGTTTACAAATGTACAAAGACTCTATATTGCCTTCACTTTTAACCCATATGCCCGCCACATATAGAGATCTATTCCTCCACCGCCGCTATGCAGAGCCCATTTCTCTTCCTCTATTTCTTAGAAAAGCCAACCGGGATCTTGCCAACAGCCCATGCCGCACCATATACGGCCAACATGCTGGCAAAAACTACAAAAGGCTTGCGGAGAGCGGCCATAGGCGTCGCATCGTAGGCAATAATGAGGTTTCGGTCGCGGAACTCATCAACCAAGTTTTGCGCCTTGATCGTTACCGATGTGCGCCCGATAGTATCGAGGTAGGTCTTGTGCACGTCGATTTCGGTGCTCGTGATGGCGGATTCAGGAATGTCAGTGTAGAATTTGACGTTCCTGCTTGCAAGTTAGCCCCCGGCTTCAACTCATATGTAGCTTCGTTAACTCACTCTGATCCCTCAGGAAGAAGTACGCGGACAGTAATCTGCCCGTACTCGACGCCTTCCGGTTGCTTGGGGCCCTCAATAAAGGGAATCTTGAAGACCTTGCCGCCAGAGGCCGTATTGCGGAGCACGTTGGCCGCGTAGGTATTCCATCCAATGGTGAATGGGTACTTCCAGCCACCAAAGATTGGATAGCGAGGCTTCAGTTCAAGGAGAGCCTCGCGTTTGTTGCTTCGGAAGCGGGATGTAGAGACATTACCAATCACATCGGTAAAGTAAGGGTCAACACTTCCAACCTGTAGCGGAACACGCAGCTCCTTGAGAGCCGATGTACCTCCAGGGCTAAAGTACTGAGATTGTGTCCACTTGGCGCGGTT
This sequence comes from Lecanicillium sp. S3808, assembly GCA_023628775.1. Taxonomy (NCBI): domain Eukaryota; kingdom Fungi; phylum Ascomycota; class Sordariomycetes; order Hypocreales; family Cordycipitaceae; genus Lecanicillium; species Lecanicillium sp. S3808. The sequence goes on along the minus strand of JAMAJY010000003.1, from coordinate 1,198,388 downwards.
GAAATGGCTGGATAGGTTCGCGCCGCGGTGGAAGAGAGTGTAGCGTTCCTCGAAAGCAACGTTGCCGCCCCAGTGGCTAACCTCGACGTCGCGTTCGAGCTCAGAAATGTGCGTGACGGGCTTTGTAAACTCGAATCGGACCTGCGCGGGCGACACAGCGCCAGCAGGCTTTTCGTCGAATGGGCCGTAGGTCAACTTGGAGCCTGACTTTGAAGGGAACTTGTCGATCTTGGTGTAGTCAGGAATCGAGCCCGAAGCGGCCTTGATCTCAGTCTTCTGCTTCAATGTCGGGTAGGCCGAAGGAGCAAATGCGGAGAAGTCGTATGCCAGGAATTGCTGTCCATCCTGAGGGATTGAGGCAGGCAATGCGCTGTATGCCTTCAAGTAGTAGAACGAGACTCCGATGGTTTGTTGACTACCGGCCTTGAGGGGAGTAGGAAATTGGACCTTATAGTATTGAGTGTCGCTTTGGCGGAATGCGCGTCAGCATCGACTAGTCAATCTTCAAGAAGCTTTGAAACGGAGTTACTGTACCTGTTAGGATCATACTCGACAGCCTCGACAGTAAATTGCCCTGATGAGGTGTCCTTGCGGTCCTTGGCCTCGAATCCACCTACGCGAGCGATTTGCTCAGTTGTGAATGGCAAGTAATATTCATCCTGTGGTTCCTTTGAGGTGTTTTCCACCAAAACATTGATCTGCTCCTTGACATAGTTCTTCTCGAGGGAGATGATGTGTACCAGGTTGGTATTCTTGAAAACTTGGGGCGGCTTGAACTCGGCCGGGGAGTCGGATGATGCAGCAGGCTTAGACTGGCCAGAGCCCGCAATGACTGGCGATAGCAACCCAAAAAGGGTCGCTGTAAATGACACCGGCTTCATGACGGCGATTGGCAAGTTTGCGCTGTGTTGACTTTGCCAGTCGTTAACATGAAGTAACAGTATACTTGTATCTCACGAGCTCCTGAACTGGCGTCGCGCCCAGAGTGGCATACGTTGCCCTTTGGCTGGTTGGAGCTGCCGGGGGAGCTTCCAGCCAATGGGCGTTTCGCAGCCGTTGCCCTTTGGCTGGTTGGAGCTGCCGGGGGAGCTTCCAGCCAATGGGCGTTTCGCAGCCGTTGCCGCTGCCGGTAAAATGTTGACCCGCTCTGGTCCTTGTTGCAGTTGACGCAGCTGCTTCGTGGGAGCTTCACAGTGGAGCTACAACCCAGTGTCAATACGTCAGACAAATCCCATATTTTCCACGATAGTACGATATGAGTGGGTATCAAAAGCGATAGCACTTTTAGTGTAATTGACGGTTTTGAGGCTCTCGCTGGGATGGAAGATCACAGCTAAGTTGGTCGCTTCGCGGACTTGGAGCCTGGTTACGATGCTTTGTTGAGGTAGCCGTGACCGCTCCATTGTCGCACAGGGTCGAATGACAAGACTGGCCTTCTATTAAAATCGAAAACTCACAAGCCTGTATCTGCATGTTAGTATAACCAAATGGGCTTGTTGGGTGTAGCTGAGGTCATCTTTTGTAGTAAATTATAGTTAAGCACTCTCGAATTGAGTGTGTGAATCGATCAGCAAACAGTTCAATCTGGTAAGCCGGCCCGACAGCGGTGGAGCGCCAGGCCTTTCTTTGGGCTTTACAGCCAAATGCGTCTTAGCCAGTGAGCGGATGCCGGCCCCAACAAGCATGGGCTTCTGTAGATAAGCTGCAGCTTTTCTTGCCTCTCCCACCCCAAGTCTGCCTTTCAACTTCACCGACTCTTGCATTACTCTGTTGACTTTGAGTGCAGTCTTTGCCATCACCTCACCATCTGCTTTTTGTCTCTCTGAATCCGCACCTCCCGCCTTTGAGCTCGAATTCTCGAATCAGGCTCAAGAGCACCTAGGAAGCTACCCCTCCAAGCCGCGAAACCCCGCGATCATCAATCAAAATGGTCGGTCTTGGTCCTCGTCCTCCGCCCACTAGAAAAGGTATGTGCTCGTCTATTGAACTTGAGCTTGCATAATGCGTTGTTGAAAGCAATTTTTCGCTCTTCTATCGCACTGATTTCCTCTTCTCGCTGTTTCTTAAGCTGCTGTTTGCCTATGACGTCGTTCAGCCAAGGTGCTGCCAGTTGGGCAGCCACCTGAACAATAGTCGGTCAATTTCCTCAGAAAACCCAAAACGCTAACCGTTTTGAACAAATAGGGTCGAAGGCCGATGTCCCGCAAGACCTTCTAAAGGAAATTAGAAGCCTCGAGGAGCTCTTCACTGTCGACACCCAGAAGCTCAAGGCGATTACGGACCACTTCGTGTCCGAGCTCGACAAAGGTTAGCTATTACGACTGCAGTATTGATTTAGCAGTTACTAAAGTCTCGTACGTCAGGTCTGAGCAAGGAAGGTGGCAGCATTGTAAGTGATTTTCTGCAAAACATCATTGATACCTTCTGACGCTAGTCCAGCCCATGAACCCGACATGGGTCATGTCCTTCCCCGACGGTAACGAAACCGGAACCTTCCTCGCCCTTGACATGGGCGGCACAAACTTGCGTGTTTGCCAAATTACCCTGACGGATAAGAAATCCGAGTTCGACATTACACAGTCCAAGTACCGCATGCCAGAAGAGCTCAAGTCGGGTAACAGTGACGAGCTGTGGGAGTACATTGCCGACTGCTTGAACCAGTTCTTGGAGACTCACCACGGTGACTTGAAGAAGTTGGAGGCACTTCCCCTGGGTTTCACCTTTTCGTACCCTGCTACGCAAAACTACATCGATGAAGGTATCCTGCAGCGCTGGACCAAAGGATTCGACATTGCCGGCGTTGAGGGCAAGAATGTCGTGCCAATGCTCAACTCTGCCCTCGCGAAGCGAGTAAGCATTTAGAAATAGCAGATAAGAGCTTGTTTTCTTTTTACTGACTGAGCCTAGGGTGTGCCTATTAAACTTGCTGCCCTCATTAACGATACTACGGGAACCATGATTGCTTCCGCTTATACAGATCCTAAAATGAAAATTGGCTGCATTTTTGGTACTGGTTGCAACGCCGCGTACATGGAAGATGCCGGCAAAATCCCCAAGCTTGAGAGTTACAACCTCCCTCCCGACATGCCCATGGCAATCAACTGTGAATGGGGTGCATTCGATAATGAGCACAAGGTCCTGCCGCGAACCAAGTACGACGTCACCATTGATGCAGATTCGCCACGTCCAGGCCAGCAGGCCTTTGAAAAGATGATTGCTGGCTTATACTTGGGTGAAATTTTGCGCCTTACATTGGTAGATCTTCACGATAATCACGAAGTGAACATTTTCGAGGGTCAAGATATTGGGGCGTTGCGAAAGGCCTATACCCTTGACTCGTCATTCCTCTCCGCTATCGAAGAGTACGTATACCGAGCAACGCCAAGATGATTTGTTTGTTGCATTTCACTCTAACAATGAACAGGGACCCATTCGAGAACCTTCAGGAAACGTTGGACCTCTTTATGAAAACTCTACAGATTCACTGCACCATGCCAGAGCTGGAGCTTATCCGTCGTTTGGCTGAATTGATTGGTACCCGTGCCGCTCGACTCTCAGCCTGTGGTGTCGCTGCCATTTGCAAGAAGAACAACTACAAGACCTGTCACGTTGGCGCTGACGGCTCCGTCTTCAACAAATACCCCCATTTCAAGCCACGCGGAGCACAGGCTCTCAAGGAGATCCTCGACTGGCCCGACAAGACCGACCCCAACGAAGAAGATCCTGTCGAGATCTTGGCTGCCGAAGACGGTAGTGGTGTTGGAGCTGCCCTTATCGCGGCCTTGACTCTCAAGCGCATCAAGGCTGGCAACTTGTCTGGTATTCTGCACCCTGAGCACTTCCGATAAATGGACGAGATATGTAATGGCGGAATAAACTTTAGCTGCGAAATACTATATGGAAAACCCAAAAATTGAACTGAATTTTGCAAGATTTGTCGTCAACGCTACTAAAGGACAGCTATGTTCAGTTTGGATGCTTTATGTGGCACCAGTCTTGTTAGCATATAGCTTGATGCAAATAGACCGATATTATAACCCTCTTAACCCTTTTAGCCCATCAATGTAAATGTAGGCAGACGATATGCTGAGTCGTACGTGTTAGCCAATGAAGAACATGACACGAGCGCGGGTACATCGGCAACTTACTATCGAGTGTCCAATATCTCCTCCGGACCCCTTCCCATTCGCCTTTACCCGCCTCTTCCATCTTGGACATGTCGACGGGGATCTCTTCCCATTCCACATCCATCCCAGCTTCTTCACTATTCATCTCCACCACCTTGGTATATACATCATAGCAAATCTTTCTGTCTGCACCGAGGCCGTTGAAAAAGCTAAAACGACCGTCGAAATCGAGCAGCACAGGAACGTGCTCCATGAAAAACGTCTTGAGCTCACCATAGTCCTCGCCAAATGTGTCAAAATATATAGCATCGTACTGTTCGCCCTTTTCAACCAGTTGAGGGACAATGTCTTGCCATCTGCCTGCATGGATCTTGTATGCACCTTCTTCCGGTCCACTTGCCTCCCAGCTGGGACCAAACTTGGAGTCTGGTTTGGAGACGTGCTCGAGGACGGCTGGATGAGCCTCAATGACGTGATGGCGGGAGGGCTTGAGATCGGCAAACATGCCGTCAATGATGCCCATGCCAAAGCCAACGTTGAGAATGCGCTTCCCTTGCTCAGCATTGGGGATCAGAGCATCCACTGAACGACGCATGATGTCTGCTTCCCAGGCCATCATGACACCATTGAGATCCGAGTCGACAAGCTTGTCTGCGTCGTAGGTGAGATTGGATTGAAGGTACTCTTCGCTAGTGACTGGTTTTTCCCCGGCGTCTGGAGGAATGAATGTTGCCGCGTCTTCAGTTATGGTTTCTTGCCCTGCTTGCTCTGTGTTGCCATTGGCTTTTTCCGTTTTAGGCTCTTCAGTCCCTTCTTTTGGTTCATCTTCCATCTCCTCATCTTCCTCTCCAGCGGAAGACAGCTTCTCATAGCCATCCATCATGGCAAACAGTAGCTCAGCGCGCACGCCAGCATCAACACACATTTGATACAGGGATTTCTGGCCCAATCTCAAGGCGACGCAGCCGGGCGTCTCATTGTTGTTGTCAACATCGTTCCAGATGGCACCCGAGAAGAACAATTCTTGTACAACGTCTCGCGCTTCTTCAACTGCTCCATCCTCTTCACCGTCTTCGCCGGCAGCATCCTCATCGGCCTTGCCACACGCCCTAATGGCAGCATGCAATGGAGTCTCGCCAGATTGAGGATCTTGCACACTAGCTGCATCCGCAGCACTAAGAAGCTCTTTCAATGCCGAGTTATCGTGAGACCATGCATGAAGAAGAACCTCTCTGATGGCTTCGGGGCATGAGGTGGTGATTCTCGCCGATAGCGAGTCGTCAACGTCTGGCATGTTGGGTTCAATTGCTGCTGTAATATGGATTGACCCGAGAAAAAAAATAAGGAGCTATGATATCGCTTACACGATATTCAGCAGCGTCCAGCAATAGCCCTGTTCGAGGTCCGTTCTGTTTGCTAGCAAATCCCAGCTTCGAAAAAATGGCCGTATACGGATGTGGGGCCGTAAATTTGCAGCCGAACCTTGAGGTACCTGGAGCCACCGCCTGGGACACGCCTTGTAGCGCGCTAGTGGCGCCGTAGACTGTTCTGTAGCGCCGCCTGTAGCAAGCCCACAAGCAGCATTTGCAGTGGACCCAGACCCTGGACAGGCCTAAAAGCGCCCCTCACCACGTTGCTCTGGCGTCTGTTTTGATTCGCCAATCGCTGCGTGCGGAAACCCATGTGCAGCATCCACCAGCCATATCACCAAAGCTGCATTTAGCATCTGGCCCAGCCTGGTCAACAGCGAACCCTATCATCGTCAACGGTTCCGCTTCAGCGCTTCCCTCTGCACAACATTCCTGAGTCTGCGAGGGGCTTAAAATTCTTGACGTGAGTAATTTGGTCTTTTTCCTTTTCCCCTGTTCTCCAACTCGTCCCAATACATCGCTGGCTCGCTTTGCCTTTGGCTTGCGTGACGCAACTCATCCCAATATAAGCTTTTCCCATCGCGTTGCAAACTCTTGCTCTGCGTAATTCCAAGCGAACATCGCCGTTACCTGTCTAGCCATCCGTTATGCTCGTATGCTGATTTACAGAGATCTCAGAACAAGCGGAAAGAATTGGGCTGCAGCTCCGTCGCATCAAAAGTTCCGCGCGCGTCCCGGCGTCATAGTCATGAAGTTCGGCGAGCAGCTCCGGTCGAGCGTTATTCGCGAGTACCAGTGGTACTATATCGATTACAATGGCCTGAAGGGCGATCTTAAGAATGCTACTGGCCCGCCTCGACCTGACGGCGCATCCGGCAATGAATGGACCGAGGACGACGAGACGCGCTTCGTCGGCCGTCTCGAGGCCGAGCTCGAAAAGGTACACACAAAACAACAGGTCAAGGCCATGGAAATCTCGAGACGAATTGCCGTCAGTGAGCGCGAGGTCAAGGATGTTGTCAACCGGCTGAACGAGCGTGGCGTTGGAGAAGAAGGCCCCAGCGAGGAGGAGTTTATCCTGCTCGAGGAGGACTTGAGTGACATCATTGCAGATGTTCACGACCTCGCCAAGTTTGTCCAGCTCAACTACACTGGATTCTACAAGATTATTAAAAAGCACGATGTAAGTTTAACTGTAGCTTGTACATCATCACGAGGCTCGGCCACTAACATAATCCCAGAAAATGACTGGATGGCACCTGCGTCCGGCCTTTGATACCCGACTCAAGGCCAAGCCTTTCTATAAGGAAAACTACGATGCTTCCGTCATCAAGCTGTCCAACCTTTATGATCTCGTCCGCACACGTGGTAACCCCGTCAAGGGTGACAGTGCTGCCGGTGGTTCGCAAGCCAACTTTGTCCGCCAGACTACGAAATACTGGGTTCATCCCGACAACGTTACCGAGCTAAAGCTTATTATTCTCAAGCATCTTCCCGTTCTAGTCTTTAACGCTGGCAAAGAGTTCGAGCAACAGGACTCTGCCATCACTTCCATTTACTACGATAACCCCGATACCTGGGAACTATACGAGGGAAGACTGAAAAAGACTGAAGGCGCAGAGGCGATTCGTATGCGCTGGTACGGAGGCATGCAGAGCGAGACTATTTTCGTCGAGCGCAAAACCCATCGCGAGGATTGGACGGGCGAAAAGTCTGTCAAGGCTCGGTTTTCACTCAAAGAGAAGAATGTCAATTCGTTTACGCGGGGCGAACTGCTCCCCGAGGCAATCTTTGAAAAGGCACGCAAAGAGGGCAAGAAGTCGGAAAAGGCCATTGCCGAAGACGAGCGACTTGCTTCAGAGATTCAATATTCCGTATTGAAAAAGGGGTACAAGCCTGTCTGCAGATCATTCTATAACCGTACCGCTTTCCAGCTTCCAGCCGATGCTCGCGTTCGTATCTCTCTCGACACTGAGCTGTGCATGGTTCGTGAGGATAACCTGGACGGCCGCAATCGTAGCGGTAACAATTGGCGACGTATGGATATTGGTGTGGACTATCCATTCTCTCAGCTCCCTCCCGAAGACGTTGTTCGCTTCCCGTACGCTGTTCTTGAAGTCAAGCTGCAAACGCAAGCGGGCCAGGAACCTCCTGAATGGGTGCGCCAGCTCATCTCCTCGCATCTCGTCGAGGCTGTACCAAAGTTTTCCAAGTTCATTCACGGATGTGCTACTCTCTTCCCTGAGCGCATCAATCTTCAACCGTTCTGGATGCCCCAGATGGACGTTGATATCCGCAAAGAGCCAACCCACGACTTTGGTATCCATAGGCCAGGAATGTCTGGCACCACAACTACGTCTGACGATGATGAAGATGACTATGACTCAGACGAGGAGGACTCTAGGCCTCAACGCACACTAACTGCTGGTGCAGCGAGCCGGGCGAGACGCGGTCTCCCGACTGACATGGAGGATCAAACGGTTGACCTGCCGAATGCAGACGAAGACTTCCCCATCTACGACTCGGACGACGAGTACGACGAAAACTACGAGCTGGAACAAGCCAAACGAGTCGGTGGATGGCATTATTACTCAACGCTCATCTCGACAAAGAGCCACGTTGTTGGCAAGACAGCTGTCAACGTCCTCAAGCATCTCATCCCAGCTCCGCGCAGCACAGAAGTGCCTCTGAGTGCACGCCACAATATGCTTTTCGGCAACAACGCCGTCCAGCAAAAGAAGTTCAAAGCTGCTCCAGGAAAGAAGATTTATGTACCTGTTCGTGTGGAGCCCAAGGTGTTTTTCGCCGCTGAAAGGACCTTCCTAGGCTGGGTAAGTTTTTAGCTCTCACTTCACTCTACACCCGTTCCATTAACTAACCTTCTCGCTCTCGCAGCTCGAGTATTCCATTTACATTGGCACAATCGCCATGACCCTCCTCAACTTCCGCAGCCACCCAACCGTCACGTCCTTCTGGATCTCCGGCGTCTTCACCATCCTCGCCATCCTCAGTCTCCTGTACTCCGTCGTCATCTACCTCTACCGCAGCCGCTCGATCCGCAACCGTAAGGCGGCCAAGTACTTTGACAAGTGGGGTCCCAGCGTGCTTTGCGTCTCGCTCTTTGTCGCTGTGGCGTTGAACTTTGGATTCGAGGGCCGCGAACGCAAGGTTTGGTAAAAATGGGGAATTGTCGGTTAATGTGTTGGTAGCGTTTTACTGTCATTGGGTGTTGTTGTGTTTTGTATTGTTTTTGTATTTGTACTAGGGCGGATATCCGCGTATAAAAACCCATTTCCCCTTGTGCGGTTTTGCACCTTGGGATCAATAGAAACTTATTATTACACCAACACACCTACAAGTACACTACTAATGGTTGTTTGAATGTGACTCAGCTTTTAAATTCATGCCCTAACGCCGCTACAAACACTTAACCCTGCCAAGCATATTCCTTATTTGACATTGTCTGTACTTTATCTCCTTGGTTTACATTTACAGAACAAAGCAAAATCCATACAAAACGTAGCATAAAAACGAAAAATTCCATATTTCCATAAACCCTCCCATTAAACCATATATCATATCACGCTTTGACGCCCAGTAATATTTCTCAACATGATCCCATTCAATTCATCCGCATTCCCATGACATCGATAGTCTTTATACAACAGCCGTGACGCGTCTGACGCTCTTTCTCGCACCATCACCAGAGACAGTAATGAGATTCTCAGCTTCGAGAGTCCTCATCACCTCGGTAAACTCAGCCTGCTCAATCGGCACGCTAGAGCCCTCGCCCAGACGACGCGAGACATCGTGCCACCGAACAGTGTTGCCAGCAGCAGTCATCTCGTCAAGCAGATGCAGCGTAGCCTCCTTGAGCTCGCCGCGGCGCTTGCGCTCGGCTGCGCTTGTGCCCTCTGTGAGCAAGCTCATGTCGATGCGGCCCTGAGAGTCGGTGGCGGCAGTCTTGAGCGCGCTCTGGATGAGACGGTTGGCTTCCTGGACGTCGGAGCGGGTGACGGTCTCGGAGAGGCGCATCTTTGCGTGTGCTTCGGCGAGACGAATCATGCTCTCCAGCTGACGGGTTGTAGCGGTGATGCGCTTCTCTGCTGCGCGGACGTCCTGGCCGAGAGCACGCATGGCGAGGTAGCAGTCGACGAGCTCCTTGTGGGCCTCTTCGGAAATTGAGGGCTGGATGTTGGCGCGGGCGTAGGAGATGTACATAGTGAGGAACTCGACGGGGAGGATGTCGGTTGCGGAGGGTGCAGACTGGGGCTTGTCTTCGATGTAGAGGGACAGCAAGTGCTTGGCCAGGCGGCGGTCCATCTTCTCGTCGACTTGGTCGAGCATGAGGTAGACGAGATCGAATCGAGACAATAGGGTGGGAGGGAGGTCGATGTTTTGAGGAACGGAGAGGTCAGGGTTGTATCTACTGCCGATTGGGTTGGCGGAGGCGAGAATGCTGGTTCGGGCATTTAGGGTTGTGATGATGCCTGCTTTGGCGACGGAGACGGTTTGCTGTTCCATTACTTCGTGGAGGACGGAACGTGTGGCCTCGGACATTTTGTCAAACTCGTCGATACAGCAGACACCACCGTCTGAGAGAACCAGCGCGCCAGATTCAAGAACCAGCTGCTTGGTCTCTGGGTCACGAGTGACATAAGCCGTCAGACCGACTGCGGACGAGCCCTTGCCGCTGGTGTAGACACCGCGGGGCGCAATCTTGTGCACATACTGCAACAGTTGAGATTTGGCAGTTGAAGGGTCACCACACAGGAGCACGTTGACGTCTCCTCTGTACTTGGGGCTTCCACCCTTCTCGAATGTCTTGTTGGTACCACCAAAGAGCTGCAACAGAACGCCCTTCTTGACATCGTCCATTTCGTAAATTGAAGGGGCAAGAGATCTAGCGAGAAGATCATAGATGTCATCTCTAGCAGCAGTTGCGCGAATCTTTTCCTCATCTTCCGGAGAAATGGTGCGAGTCTCTTCCATATCGTTGCCATTCTGTTCTTCGTCTTCTCCCTCGACACCAAGGGTGGAAACATCGGCACCCATTCGCTTCTTGTCAACCTTTTGAACGTGTAAAACATCCACATATGTCTTGTAGACGCTCTTGATTGCTCTTTGGCGGGGGTTCACACGAACAGGGCTAACTCGAAAGATGCCAGTAAGCTCAACGCGGTCACCAGCCTTGCAGAAGTCGACAAGCTCGTTGTAAACGCAGACAGATACCGAGTGAGGAGTTTGTCCGGCAGGAACAACGTCTGGAGTCTCTTGTAGCTTAATGACTTGCTTATCCTCAAAGGAGCAGCGATTGTGGACAATTTGCATCGAGTTTTTGGAGTTGCAGATTTGTCGAGGGCACTCGGTGGGCTCGCGGATCTTGCCACGGTCCAGCCCTACGTTGACAGAGTGATTGCAGATACTGCAACGGAAGAACGCATCCTTCATGTCAGGGATGACAGGAGTGGTGCGAATAACTAAGCCTTTAATGCAGATGAGACGATCCATATCTACAAGGTGTTAGCTTTAATCGGTTTGTAGTGAGTGACCGAATCACTTACCAGACGGGTTGAGGTCTCGCAGGTTCGTAGTCTTATCCAAGCCAAACGGCCGAACAACGTAGATTGAAGAAGCGACTTGATCCTCAACCGAGGGCTGAGGATCCTGCGGCGGTCTTGGCGTAGCAGCTTCGTCAGGTCTGTCAGAGCTAGGGAAGACAGGCTCTGAGCTTTGACGACTTTGTTGAGAGTCTTGGTGACCAGCACTACTCTGAGTAGGCCTACTACGAACTGTCTCTGCACGTGCCAACTCGACCATTAGATCGTGCACCGATTGGTCCATGACCGGGACAATTTCCTGCGGGTAGGCTTGGATCTGGTGCCAGAGTTTCCGAGTCGGGGGGTATAAGTTGAGGTCTGAGATGTCCACATATAGTCGCGTGGTTCCCAAAAGCAGCATGTTCTCCAGCGCTTCCCAGTAGGGCTTGGACTCTGCATCAGGGGCCGCCTGGACATCCGCGTCCGAGACACCGTCGCGATACATGCGATATTTCTGGGTAAAATTGCGCAAAAAGTCCTTGAATGAGGCAAAAGTGTCATCAATGGAGACTGTAGTGCCCCAAATGAGACTCTGTCCCTGTCCACCTAAGAGATCTGCTTCAGATGTATGGGTTTCTCGGTGGCCGTCAGAGATGGCATCAGAGCCATCAACAGGGCCTTCTCGTACGACTCTGCCGGCATCATCCAGGATAACGCGGCGAGGTACTCGCGGTGTTCGCAGAGCATCCGAATTGATGTCTCCACGTCGGTGAGCAGCCGTGCTGCCAGCTTCAGAGCCAAGGAAAAGACCACTGCTCTCGCTGCGCAACTCCGACTGTTGCCTGAGTGATCGCCCAGGACTTGAGCTCGGGTCGTATCTGATAGGGGATGATTCTGCAAATATGTCAGTATTTTTACCCTTAACTAAGGTAAATAATGAACGGTCTTACCTCCAGTGAGCTGCTGGCTAGCACGGGGTGTTGCCTGGTCACCAATGACCGACTGAGTATCACTCATTTGGCGAAGCGGTGAGCTGGGAGGAGCACCACCGTTCGCAGCATTCGTGCTCTGGCTGTCTGTCATCTGGCGCAATGGCGATGAAACATCACCACTGGCACCATTCTCGCGGCCACCACGTCCGGGTGAGGAGGATTGGAAGAAAATCGGGCTGGATGCAAGCTGCGAAGGAGGGTCGCTGGGAGCATTGTTGTCGGACTGAGACTGGCGTGTTGAGCGACGAGGTGTCGCCGATTGCGAGCTGCGCTGCCTGCGATGCGACGGCGACGACATATTTGCGATCTTTGGTTTGAGAGAGAGAACAATGCCACAAGTGACGAAAGGGCAAGCAGAAGACTCTCAAATTGTTTGGCTAAAAGACGAGGGGCAAGGGAAGGGAGTGGGCTGCATCGAAGCGGGTCGCGTCGCGCACAATGGACGCGTAAAGTGGTTTCTCAGACGCGAATCAATTAAAGCGAGAGACAGTGGCCCGTGCACACGCGTCAGTCAAAGGCGGAAGCGGCGAAAAGTTGCGCCGCCGTTTTTGTGGGTGGAGGGGCTGGCTTGCTGGCTCCTGTGCAGGGACACCTGGTTAGTACGGGTTGACAGGCTGGCTGTACGTAGGCAATTGGCGGGCTTGTCTGGACCATTCGCATAAGCTTCGAAATTGATATCTCGCCAATAACCGCCGCCATGTCTCCTGGAATGACGCTGTTTTCGGTCCAGGCCGTCCTCATCCTGGGTACCGAGGACGGTTCACGCATATTCGCCAAATACTTTAACGCCCCTCATAGCAGCGCTTCAGGTAAGGAGCTCGCGATACCGACAGCTCTCACCCTGAGGAAATAACTAATTGTGTATGCAGGCGGCCCTCCGACGAACCCATACCCCGATACCAAGGCGCAAAAGGCCTTTGAGAAGGGTCTCATTGATAAGACGGGCAAGCAGACTGGTGATATTATCCTCTACGATAACCGCATTGTGCTCTACAAGCTCGAGTCCGATGTCATGATTTACGTTGTTGGCGCAGCCGACGAGAACGAGATTCTGCTTTACAATACTGTTCTCGCCATCCGCGACTCGCTGCATCTGCTGTTCAAGTAAGCAACTCCCTACTTTCATATGCGCCAGAGCGGCGAATGATACTGAAAACTAGCCCCAAATGCTAACACTTGACACCCCAGGCAATCCGTCGACAAGCGCACCATTGTCGAAAACTACGACCTCGCCTCCCTCGCCATTGACGAAATCGTCGACGACGGCATCATCCTCGAAACTGATCCCACAATCATTGTCCAGCGCGTCAGCCGCGCACCCACACAAGACCTCCCCGTTGGCCGCATCGACCTCAGCGAACAGGGTGTCAACAACCTGGCACAGCTGGGCAAGTCGAAACTGGCCGACTGGCTGCGACAGGGACTGTAATTGGGCCATGACGGTCGTTTAATGGTGTACTGGAAAGGCTTTTTTTATTCGTTGTTTATAGCGCTGCATGGGTTACAAAAATAACCGGGATCTGTGGTGGGCGGCGGAATATTAGATGAGGGCTTTAGGGGACAGGACGATTCTCGGTCACGTTTGCTCGTTGTCAGAAAAAGTATACGAGGGGCGGAATTTGGGCTGAATGACTATTATACAGGGTATAGAAAATTTTATTCTATTTTTGCGTCTATATTTTCGTTTCCTTTTATATCCTTGTTTCGGACGCCGCCTTGCGCAGACGATTCATGACTGCGGCGGCAATGTCCAGCTCCCCGTCTACTCCGTCTACAAATATCGTGTCTGCCCCGCGGCTGTCTAATTCTCTAAGGGCCGAAAAGAGGCCATGCGCAATGCCTTTGGTATCCCTCCCCAAGTCAATATCGTAAAGCTCGCCTATAATGTTTCCGTCGCGGCCAACAAGGTCGCCCGTAAAAGCCGGATAGCTCGACTTGTTGTCGCAATTTTTTGCGTCTCCGTTGGTCACTATCGGATCAACTTCTCGCCAGTTTTGGACTTGGAGACCAGCAGCAACCTTCCACCTCTGCGTCCGAATGACACCAACTTTTCGAGTCGGTGCGCCGTTCTGTTGCTGCGTGTGCCCGTTTTCCGTCGTGTTTGCTAGCTCAATATCTGCAGGAATGATGCCATCGGCGCCCTTATCAAAGCCCGCCTCGTATAATATCACTCGCGCCTTGGGGCTGTAATGTTTATACTTCATTCCGGGTGCTCGCGGCACAGACTTGCCCTCCTCGCTCTGGTCCTTGTATCCCTTGATAACGTTCTCCCAGCCGGGACAGCTGCGTAGCTCTTCCATGCTTACGCCGCCTGGGCGCAGAATGATGGGCGGCTCACACAAGCCATCTACGACTGTGCTCTCGACGCCAACCTGCGACGGCCCGCCATCCAAGATGAGTTCTATCCTCCCATCCAAGTCATGCTTAACGTGGTGTGCTGCTGTGGGTGATGGCTTTGTAGAGGCATTTGCCGAAGGTGCTGCCAGAGGTACACCAGCAAGTTTAATGAGCGACAGGGCGAGCGTAGAAGACGGCATCCGAGCGCCAAAAGTCGGCAATCCCGCGGTGACTTCCGGAGCCAGCTTGGAAGACGGTGGATTGGGCAGTAATATCGTAAGTGGACCGGGCCAGAAACGCTCAATCAGCGCTTTATATCGTGCAGGAATAACATCCTCCTCGTTGCCGACATCTGTACCGCCAAGCAGCCGTCTCAGCATGTGTAAGTCGCACACATGCACAATCAGCGGATTATCAGAAGGCCGTCCCTTGGCTGCATATATACCTTTCACCGCCGCACTCCTCGTTGCATCGGCGCCAAGGCCGTATACAGTCTCTGTAGGAAAGGCGACGGGCGTATCTCTGTCCCGCAAGTATGCGCCGGCATCGGTCAAGGCTGCGACAGAATCTGGGCTTTGAGCCTCATTGAGGCACCATTCATCTAGACGCGATGGACCCTTTGCGTCTCGAAAATGACCTAGATCGGTTCCCCTGGCGGGGACCTTGACGACGCGTGTTTGCATGGTGCGTGTCGGTATTGAAGATGAGATTCGGCGGCGCGTTGCCGATATAAGTGTCTGAGCTGCTCGATGGAAAGCCAGCTTGTGACGAAGCGTATTGGTCCTGGCGAAATGCAAAAGTGAAGGGTGAGATTGAAAGTCTAGATTTAGCTCGTAAGCATAGCAGAGTAGAATTCGGCTGTCAACGGCTGCTGGTGTTGAGTTTGGAGTGACAAAGCTGTTGAGTCAGGCAAAAAAATTCAGGGCCGGTCTTCATGGCTCAAGTTTGCTGCGTCACAAGTCGCGGCATTGGCTTGCCACCTGCGGACTGCCGGGCAACTTTTTAGTGGGTCGGCAGACCTCACCTCATCAATACATCACTTTGATCAAGTATAACCGTTTATGAATGTCACGTCCATGTAGAAAATGGCACTTAATTAATTTTGCCATGATTCTATATCGTTCCTCTATGAAGCAAAGTATTTTATATTTTCATTCCGGCATCATTAAAACACAACTACGCCCTCACGACCAACGCCCTCGCCCGTTTTCTCTCATCTTCATTGAGAATCCATTCAATCCCGTCGTCGCCTTCCAAGGCTAATATTTCTTCCCATTCTTCATCTTCCATATTGGCAACCATCATCAACTGCGACACCTTGCCAAATACTTCTCTTATTCCATAGTGACCCTTGGAAACAATGCCAATAATGGCCGAAAAGTCGCGCTCTATGCGAATTGCGCCAAACTCGCTCGTCTTTCCACTGTAGCTTAGAATCCTCTTTTCCAAAACCTTGGAAAGATATTTGGCCGTAATGTCAATCAAGGTAGACAATGTCCCTGGCGTCATTATACGAGCAATGGGTTTCATGAGCACATCCCAACCGTGTTCGAAGCGACGAGCCACGGTTTCCAGAATGTCACCCTGCTCCTCATCATTTTGCCGTGCCAGCTCTTCAACGTCTTCTTGTGTCATGGTATAGTCAGCATCGCGGAACGTATCCGACAACACCGGCCGTAACCGAGCCTTGACGACGCGTTCAAAGAGCACCAAAATCCCTTCATTCAAAAGCTCGGATGACTGTGAGGTAAAGGCTGTTTGCAGCTTGTATAGTTGGTTGGCCACGAGTGTTGCATCTTTATCAAATGGGAAAGATTCCGTTAGGGCTTCGGTTGGCCTAACTGCGTCGGTCTGGTCTCCCGGAGACGTAATACGGGTCTCGATAACGCGGCTCAGATACTGGTTGGCCGTATTGAGACTGTTAATGAGGACAATGAATTGAATAATCTTGTCTTCGGGAGGAAATCCACCTTGGATGACTGGCTTTGGATATGTTTCGTCTCGCATCTTGCGTTGTATCATGCCGATAAAGTCGCCCGTCAGTACTCGCTCCAGAGATGGAAGAACAGATAAAGCGACATCTCGCTGTGCTGTTGAAATGGACCTTTGTATGACCGAGCTTATAATATACATGACATCATCCACCGCTAGGATAATATAAGGTGCGTTGCCCTCAATTTGCTTGTTCAGTTTCAAAGACAGCCCCGTGGGGTATTCGTCCAGCTGAAACGCCTTTTCCACTGAACGGCGGAAGAAGAACGTTGTCATTGCATTGTATGGTATGATTAGTTTGCTCGATATCTTGCGGTATAAGTTTGATTTCGTCAGTACTTCGGCCGTCGACAAAGCACTATCCTCATCCTCCGGGTCCTGCGATAGCGAAGAGTCAGAATACAATATCATTCATACCGACAAGGGGGAACACCTACTGCACATTTGCCAGATATGAAGCGCGCATACAGCGCCCACCTTCCAAGCATTACAGAAATCTCGCTGAGCAAGCCGTCCACCTCTTTCATGTTTACGCCTTCGTCCTCGCTCGACCGCGCATTGTTGACGGCCGGGGATGTGACGCGTGGAGTATTGCTTCTTGACTGCTGTGGCAAGAAGCTCTGTACGAGGAATGAAAATGGATAACTCTTGACATCCGTTATTTTGCGATCGACGTTTCGCTCGTCAGTCCATGTATCGAGGATAATGCCGCCCTGGACATCGGCTTCCATCTGCAGTCGCTCGATGACGCGAACCATTTTACCCGCACCATAGTGCCGCTCGACCAAGCCGCCATGGCCCTCAACAATCTGTGCAATATGTTCAAAGAGCTTGGTAAGAGCATTCGCATAGAAGAAGCCCTCTTTGCGGGTCTGGCCCCCAATGCCGTCTTTGAGGGTCGCTCGTGCAGTTCCGGCAACTCCTTGACAGACATATCTTCCATAAACGTCAAGGCCGACTTCCGTTCTCCCAATAAGCGGAAATAGCTTGAAAAATCTCGTAACTTTTGCGCCATCACCGTCGCTCGCCGCCTTTTCAAACTCTCGCAGAAACAGACCGCACAGGCTCTCCTTGGCATTCTCCAGCGTCACCCATGGCGCATCAGGGACCTCCACGCTGGGAACAATGCTAGAAGCAAATGAACCCCGGATGATTTCGTCAGGTATTTTGCTCGCTCGTGACAGGTACCCAGCGGCGGCTTCCCAATCCTGCGGGGCGCCCATGGTTCCGACGACGCCATTGACGCATGCCTTGAGTTCCGAGACCTGCTCCACGACCCGTAGTGTATCTTCTACCCTGCTCTTCTCAAGATCCAGCTTCTTCACCTTGCCGCTGAGCTCGCCGGCCGTCTCGGCTGCCGTAGACAGCATTTCGTTGCTGATGGATCGGGTAGCAATGACCTGCGCACCGAGTCCTGCCCGGAGGAGGTCCAATCGGCCGAGATCGCGCGTCAAGTCGGCTTGTGAAGCAACTAGAGAATCAAGACGCCGCGTAATGGTCGACTCTTTGGTGTGCAGGCCGTCGAGGGCCGCGCGCAGCTCTGCCACGCTGGTGGCATGTTGGAGCCCCGCGGCGGCTTGTGTGGTGGTTATCGCATCGTCGCTGTCGGGGCGATTAGAGACGCCGTTTGTGAGGGCTGACATTGGCGTTTTGAGAATATATCTGAGCAGCGCATAGCTCGAATATCCCAGCCCCCGAACGCGATATTGGGAGTGAACCGATCAGGGCAATTGCAAGGGTCTTCGTACGTCGAATACGGTGGTGGTGGTGGTGTGACGGGCCAGTGCCAGCTCACCCACCAAAGCTTGGTGGGAGAACGCTTGACGACGGACCCCGAGGCGCTAAACCTAATTCGGTATTGCCCGACTACCACGCTACCCTGTTCTTCTGTATAAGCAGGGACTGGCGCGATTTGGGACTTTCCAGATAATATAAACATAATACAAAGCTAGCCTATAGACTTGAGACTTTGGTATAGTTTATTCTATAGTATAAGCTCAATAGATTGTGCGAGGTAGAGGTATAGGAGAAGGTGCATGTAAAGCGATCGTAAAAAGCTGAAGACTGGACTTCACAACAAACAATATACCCAAGAATGACTGGACATTCAGACAGTTACAACTATTAGAGTCTCCCAAAACAGCGACTGTAACCTTATCAAGTCTTTCTCAAACGACTCTCGATTTGCAGCTATAGTATGGCTCTCATGGCGGCAAGAACCCAAAAGTTCCAACCACAGCACGACAAGGCTCGGTTGAGCGCCCGTGCTGTCTCCATCCGACTATATAAGAGCCGACTGCCCGTCTCAGTCGCGGCGCGCTGCCCCCGTACACCCTTTGGCACACCGATCAAGGTTTCCATACACTGATTCTACAAGATATTCTACCATGCCTGGAATTATAGAGCGCTTAAAGTTTTACTTCAGCCTCACAGAACGCTGGGCTGAGCCAGCTACACGTCCGTATACCACCTCTTCTCTCCTTCTCATACCCGTAGGAGCAATTATTGACCTTTTACACAGACTTCATCCGTATATTATGGCGCAATATCTGTGCCGGCAACTTTGGAATCTTATGGCGCCCCTTGCAGGCCGAGGATGAAGCCTTTGGCAAGTGGTGGCTAGACGTTAGTGAGTATCCTCCGTCCAGTCACTCATTCCACACAGCTCCTAAACGCTGCAATAGGCCACCATTTTTACAACTATGAGGAAAGTACCGGCGTGCCAGAGCTAGTGAGCAATGTCCGCGGCACCGTCCTCGACCTAGGTGCTGGCTCGGGCAACCAGCTCTACAGGATGAAGGCTGACCAGCTCACGCACGTCTACGGTCTGGAATCAAATCCCATCTTTGCCGAGCCTCTCACCAAGGCGATCAAAGAGACGGGCCTTGAGGGCGTATACACGCCGATTATTTGTCGTGTGGAGGACGCAGAGGCCGAGTTGGCGCGCCACGGTGTGACGCCTGGCACAGTCGACTGTGTTTTGAGCATTCAACTCCTCTGCTCTGTCGACGACGTCGAAACGGTCGTGAAAACGATGCATCAATTTCTGAAACCGGGTGGAGAGCTCATCTTTTGGGAACACACGGTGCATGAAAGCGACTGGATGTCCAGAGTCGCCCAAGGTGTGTTTTCTACTCTGCTACTCACTCCACCCACTGTATCACCTAACTAAGCAAACCTAGGCATATGGACTGTTCTATGGCGGCCTGTCGTAGGACAGTGTCGTCTCAACCAGCCAACTCGCAAGGCTATCCTTGCCGCTGCAGATTGGGAAGTCGTAGAGTTTAATGTGACCGAAGAGGCACTTGATCTTATGCCGCGTGTCTGGGGAAGACTCAAGAAGAAGTCGGACTGATACCAACGTATTTATACAGTTTATATTAAACATATTTACCAGTCGTCAAATGAAATCTGCAGCATTCTCGTGCTATCATTAATGGGATAACGCGTAATAGATTGGTCCTCCTGCGCCGTCAACATGAATGCGTCAAACTACGGTGGCACTTTTGCGGTGGCGCTGCCCGGATACCCTTGCAGAATACGAGATGCTGGCGCTACACACCCATAAACCGACCTGAGCAATCACCGAGACCCAAAAGTCTCGTCCTCCGCCTACCACGCCCAGACTCCGAGCCTTGTAGTTACATCTCGGCAGAACAGTATGCCCTTGTTCTGCCATCACCTCAATAGCCTTGGGTCACCACATACAAAACTAGAGAGATGTCATGCATCTATTGAAACAGCCATGATTCAGCCGTTCAGTGATTATAAACCTGTTGTATTACTCCTTCCCATGTAAATGTTATACATTAATATGCCAGAAGGTACCTTTACAGCCCCGGTCTTATCTCCATTATGCCATTTTCTATATAACAAGAAACGCTTCAGATGCAGCCCATAACCTGCGCCAGCCCAACCTTTCACACACAAAGCATTCATACAGCTTGACTATATCCACTAACAACCCGTCTCTTGCCGTACGTCAAGTACTTTCTCACTTCATCCACCCAAAACACCGTACTGCAGAGCAGTAGCAGGCGGAACAAATCTCCGAGGCTAATCGGCACTGTCTGGAACACTTCCTGCAGTGCGGGAAGATAAATGACCAAAATCTGGCCCACAAGACTGAGCGAAACGGCCCAATTGAACAAGTTGTTCGAAAAGAGTCCCACCTCACCGCGCAATATTGACTTGCTCTCCGATCTGCATGCGAGGGCGTTGAACATGTCAAAGAGAACAAAGCAGGTAAATGTCATGGTTGTGTCGCGACGTGTGACTTCACCATCGAGCATCTCGTGGCTGTAGATGAGCATGGTGCCGACCATGATGATGGATGCAGATGTAAACACGCGCGTTATGACGCCGCGGGTCAGTACAGCGTCATTGCGTTTGCGCGGCGGGCGGTTCATTACGTCGGGATCAACAGCCTCAACGCCGAGGGATTGAGCTGGAGGACCGTCCATGATAATGTCTGTGTATTAGTTAGCAACTGCGACTACTGACATTTTCATTTAAGGCAAGCAACTTACTGATCCAAAGAATCTGCATGGGATTGAGAGGATTCTTGAAACCAAACAGCGTGCAGAGGAAAACCAGAGAGAGGCCCGCGGCACTAGTCGAAAGTTGAAACCGAAGAAAGTTTTGGATATTATTAAAGATGCCCTTTCCTTCCTCGATGGCGCGTAGAATGGTTGAAAAGTCGTCGTCGGTGAGAATCATATCGGCAGCCTCCTTGGCAACATCGGTGCCGTGCCGGCCCATCGAGATACCAATGTCAGCCTTTTTGAGAGCTGGGGCATCATTGACACCATCACCAGTCATAGCTACAATGTCGCCACGAGACTGCAATGCACGGATAATTTTGAGCTTATGGTCAGGATTTGTCCTAGCAAATATTGTGGTGTGCTGCATGGCGTCGGCCAAGGCCTCTTCCGACATTGAGTCTACCTCGTCGCCTCGTAAAACTGGTCTAACCGTGGACTGGCTAGAACCGTGCTCACTGGCAGTGGCAATGGTCATGCCTAGCTGCTTACCAATAGCAAGAGCAGTCGTCTCTGCGTCTCCAGTGATCATGATGACCTTCACTCCACCTCGCATCAGTCGGCGTATAGAACGGCCAACACCAGGTCGCGGTGGGTCACTCATCCCGACGAGGCCTGCAAATGTGAGGCCGTTGTAAGCACTTTCATCCACATTAGACACCGACTGCTCCATGCCAGGCGTGTTACTTCGCGTCCCAACCCTGCTCCCTGAACGGGATACTGAACCGCTTGCAAATGCAATCACTCTAAGGCCCTTGGAGGCCATCTGATGTGCTGCGGCATTGGCCTCGTCACGACGATTATTGTCCAGGACAATCTCGCGGCCGTTGGAATCGAGGTACGTATCGCAGGCCGCAATGACTTTTTCCAGCGAGCCCTTCATATACGCATATTCCTTTTCGTCGCCCACGGTAACTCCCATCCACTTTCTATCGGAACTAAAAGGAACTTCACCAGCTCTATTGCCCATTGTTTCGCGGATGTCGTGTTCACCGAACTTGTCTAGAAGGTCCATCATGGCCACATCGGTCGGCTGGCCAACCCATCTCGTAAATGCTGGCATGTTCTCGCGGCCGAGTGTTGATGACATGATGGCCGTGGAAGCGGCACCGCCATCCGTGTGCCTGTGCGCAAGTCTCGCATCGTTGGCCACATTGCCGATGCGAAGAATTCTTGACGTAGCTGGAGAGGAGGAGTTGGACTCAATGGCCTCAGCCTCGTCGTTTATGTTCATAATATCTCTTCCAAAGTGCCACATCTCTGCTGTTGTCATATGATTTGTCGTCAAGGTGCCCGTCTTGTCAGTACAAACAACATTCACCGATCCAAGGGTTTCTACCTTGGGCATCCTGCGAACAATGGCATTATGCCTTGCCATCCTATGAACACCGAGTGCCAGCGTTACCGTGACAATGATGGGTAGTCCCTCGGGAATGGCGGCAACAGCGAGGGATATGGAAATGGTGAAAATGTCAAGCAGCTTCTTTCCCTGGAGCAGACCAACGAGCGAAATAAGCCCAATTACGGCAAAAGAAGCCTTGCTAAGCTGAGATCCAAGATCGTCCATGGACAGCTGAAGTGGAGATCGAGGACTTTCAGTTCCAGAGACACTGGTCGCGATTGCACCAAACTGAGTCTCTCCGCCAGTAGCAAATACGATACCCTGACCGTGGCCCGACTTGACCAACGTGCCCATGTATGCAATGTTTTCTCCGCCAAGATTCTGGTTAGGAGCCAGCAAAGGACTGTTGGAGTCCATGCTGAATTGCGGAGTGATTCCGCGGCGTTTGGCCTCGGTGACAACCTTGACAGGATTGGTCTCACCCGTCAGATTCGAGGCATCAATGGAGAGGTCGGCAGCCTTTGTTACACGGATATCAGCCGGGATTCGGTCGCCTGTGGTAAACAGTACCAAGTCTCCCGGAACAAGCTGCGAGGCCATTACTTTGATGGAGGTTGCGTCTAAAACATCCTCCTCTGGAGTCGTGGCGCCTGGGCTACCGACGTGATCCTGAGAGGCTGCTATGCTTGAGGGCAACGCAGGCGACTTGGCGACCGAGGACGGCTTCTGAGCCGAGTTGCGCACCAAGTGGGCATGGTTTGGAACCAGATGGTTGAGTGCCTCTATAGATTTTTCGGATCGATATTCTTGCACGAAGCCAACACTAACAACAATTGTTACGGCAATTGTAATGCTCACGGCATCGTCCATGTTACCCAGGAGTAGGGACGCGCCGGCAGACACCAAGAGCAGCACAATCAAGGGTTCCTGGAATTGTTTGATAAATCGCAGCCAGAGAGGTTCGGGGGCTTCATGTGGAATCTCGTTCGGACCATAGGTGCCGAGTCGGGTTAAGCCTTCATTTTGAGAAAGGCCGTGGGTGAGGGACGTTCGGAGTCGGGCAGCGGCTTCGAAAGGGGTCATAAAGGAGTACTCGTCGGCGACGCCCTAACTTGCAGGTTAGATAAAGGGGAAAAAAAAAGGCTAGGAGCGAAGATTTATACTAACACGAGCATGGGCGGATGTGCTTCTTGTGTGACCCGGGCGATGTGATGGTTGTTGCGCGCCAGAGTGTTCATCATTGCGTTGTTCGTGTCCGGCAATGGTTGGCACAGTGGACATGGGGAGAAGCGACTCCTTGTCTGAGCGGCCACTGCCAGGCCATGGTAGAGACATGACAGCGTGCTGCTGCGAGCGCACGTATGTTGGATGAGGATAGAGGAGGGAGAAGAGGAAGCAGGCGTCAGTCGTGACGTATGTTGTCGCGCCGTGTCATGGGGAACCGCTTGAATTTGGAGTAGACGTGTCTTTTCTAAGCTGCGAAGAGATGCAGTCGAATTCGACCGCAAAATGCTCACGCGCGAAAACTTGGGCTTTTGCGACGGGCAATATGCGTACCAGTTCCAATGCAGCGAGTAAAGCAGGCCACGAGAGCAAAGGCGACAAGAAAAAGATCGTCGACTTATGCTCAAGAAGCTTGGATTCGATGCGCACGCATGTACTGTTGCAGTCTGCGGACGGCGTACTTGGCCTGGAGGGAAGCACCTCCAGAGTGGGGCCGCGCTAGCGACAGGGGCGCGTGCCGCAGCCAATGGGCGGTACTGGTGTTCCTGATATTGGCGTCTGTTAGGTACGGGAAAGGAAGACGATGTACTATTTTGGCCGTTTTAATTGGCAATTTCAAATAGAAGAGCTAGTTAAGCTCGAACTGGGAAGCCTTTTTTAATTTTATAATTTTTTATATTTTCTATATCTTCTTTATTAGTTTCTATCTTCCTCCTGGCCATGTTGGTCCGTTGTACATGCACACGCGGAAATGTTGACGCTTTATCGCCCGCTTGTAGTTGTCAATTGGTAGAAATACCTTGCCATCTTCTATACCCGTGATACTTGAACATTTACATGACACGCGTATATTAAACAAAATTTGTTATATTTATTTCCTTGTGTCCAAGGTGGGAAACTCGTACGTTCTGCCGCCGCCTTGTATCAGAGAGGCGACGCTAAACCGCATTGGGATTGCCACCTGTCGCTCTGCCAAACCGCCAATAGGTACTAAAGTAGGGAGACTGAGGTGTAGGTCTTGCAGCTCACGCACTGCGCAGTCCTCTCAGTGCACCAGAGACCGTCTGTCATACGCAAAAAAGAGCCACCGGTTTACTAACCCTTTTCGACGCCCCTCCTTCTCTCCCTCCCAGTCCTCTGCTCAACACTACCGCAAAGCAACCTCCAGCGTTGTACTTGCACCTCTGGCCTGGCTAATACCAGCATCTCACTCCTATTACTAGCGCATCGACCGTGCCCTCCATCCAATCCACCGCAACCTTACGCTGCCCTGCCACCCAGATAGCCGCCCCGGCGCCAAATCCCGTGACGAGGCGACCTCCTACGCCCCTCCTTTGGGCAGCATCTGAGCACCTGCATCTGCATCGCGCTCCACTGGCCTGTTTCTCCCATCACAATGTCCAATCTGTTCTCTGGGATGTAAGTTTTTTGCTGTCAATTGCTCTTTTCGTCTTCGCCGTCTTGTCTTGCAGCGAATTGCCCCGGTATCGGTTGCGATACTCAACTCCTGGAGCCATCTCCTGTCCATCATCCGAAGCGCGGGGAGCTTCACCGGTACACCGTATCCCCGGGCGGTGAGTGAGGGGTTCAGGGGTTCACGCAACAACGATTACACCAACAGTCGCAAGTCTTGAGAAGGGCAAGTGCCTTTGTTAAGGAGCAGATGCTCTTTGGGCTTCTCTAATCGTCAATCCCAAACGGTCGCGACTCTGCAGCTGCTGCTTGTGGCCACAGCGACATCTCAAATGATTCAAAGTTTGATATCAGCTTGGGAAGGCTGGGGCTTATCCTAGCTCTCAGTACCCCTTTTGGCTACTCACGAGAGTAAATACGAATGCGTCAAATTGAGTGCTTATGTAGTCATCGGCATTCCACCTCAACGCGCTGCAGGAGCCTTAAAGCTAACGTCTGTCGTCTCAGAAACGCCCGTTTTCGAGGCGGGTCAAACAAATCCCCAGGCCCTCAGAAAAGTCCTACTCCCCCTGCTATCCAATTGCCAGGAGGCCCCGACGCCCAGTTGCAGGGCAGCCAGTCATCAAATAGTCTGGCGCCAAAAGTTCCCCCTCTACCGAACTCGCCGTCTCTCGCCCAAACAATTGGCATGGATGAGAACAGCGGCAACATGTCTAGCGGAGATGAAATCATCAACTCGTACCACTTGCCGCGGCCTCTTCCGCTGTGGCTGAATGCAAACTGCGTCAAGCACATTGTGAAGGGCAATTTCATGACATTGAGCGCCCGTCCCAAGACTGTTGAGCAGGGTGAATGGATCGCTCACCAAGGTATGTTGGGTTCTTTGAGCTTTCAGAATTGTATGGATATTGATGCGTCCTTTTTAGTTGTTGAGCACTACCGTAACCTCTGGAACTTTGTCCGCGTTGTCCATGAGAAGGAGGATGACGGCTCTACCATCTGCAACTCGAGAACTTGCCCTCGCACATCCGCTGGAGCGTGAGTATTTACAAACATGTGAAACTATCCACCGACACAAACTCTCTAACCGCCGCTCTAGTAATCACTCCTTTACCTGGCTTAACAGACAGAAAGAACCAGTGGAGCTGCCTGCCTACGAATACATGACGCTTATGCAGCGCTGGATATCCGGCAAAATTGACGACCCGGCCATCTTCCCGACCGACCCTTCGGGGGTTTCGTACGCGCACAATGCTTCGATAACGACGACTCCGTTGTCACAGCTGTCGAACCCGGGCGAAAAGGACTGGCTCGGAAAGCGATCCGGCTTCCCAGACAAGTTCTTCGAGGTCTGCCAGATGATCTTTCGTCAAATGTTCCGAGTCTATGCCCATCTCTACTGGTCCCACTTTAGTGAGCCCTTTTACCACCTGAATCTCGAGAAGCAACTAAACAGCTGCTTCTCCCACTTTGTACTTACGGCTACGGCCCTCGACATGCTCCAGCCTAATGAACTGGAGCCGATGCAGCCTCTCATCGACCTCTGGGCTGCCAACGGCACCTTCCCTCCCGAATCTAAGGCGTACGAATACGCCAATCTCCGTGCTGGAGAGCGACTCCTGCACATGGCCACCCCTGCGCAGTAGATCTGCCATATATTTACGATTTTGCACAGAAGAAGAGCTGGTACTCGATCCATGCTCGATAGTGTTAGTCTTTGCATGAATTTGCATCGCTTGATAGCCGGGTTTACAATGGATAAACTACGTTGGAATACACGAAGCATATATCGGGGAGTTTTAAATGCAACAACAAAGGCAAATCTGATTTTAGAGTCTTGCATTAGGAAGCGTGTCAAGTTTACCATGGAGGCAAAAAGCTGGGCTCATTTGGTTGGCTACAAAATGGCAGTGCCTGCGGATGATTTCGGGGATGATTATATTGCATAACATGAAATGTGTAAAGATCTTGTAGATGAAATCGCACACAAAACAATTTTATACGTTGAACAAACCTACTGCCGCTCTTCGTTTTGAAGCAACTGCCAGGCTATTGCTGCTAGATGCTCTGTACCCCGTTGGATAATTACCGCAGCACATCTGAATCGGAGATGGCAAGATGCAAGACTACAGGTGCAGCGGGATCCTTTGCCTCTGCAAGCTGTACAAAGGACGCAAAAATGCACTTGCCCGCGTTGTTTCAGGGCGTGCTAGGTAAGACAGCACAAGCACATCACGTACTATGCAGAACGTTGCTACATCTTTCCCATCCATGCAAGCAAAAGAGGAATCATTATACTACTTATTCAACCGCCTCTTTAGGAAAAGTTGTCTCTTGTGAATGTATATGCAAGCCAAGAGCTGCATTCCGCTCCGTCTTCTAGAAATGCTAGGCAAGGCGGCTGCTCTGTAGGTGTAGAGTAATTAGTAGATGGGACAAGGAAGGAAAAGCAAAAGGCGCTAGATCAAAGGCGGTATGCATGTCTCTAGAAGCACATGTGTACAATGTCTCTAGATTTTTTTTTGCTTCTTCAGCAGGTTTTGCTCTGCTGCCCATTGTATTTGAAACAGCCGGCTATGGTCGCCTCTATCAGAATTTACGGGTGGTTGGATATCCCAAAGGTCCCATAACTCGATACGAGACGAGAAACACAACAGCGAATACGGCCCTGTCTTTTTTCTTGTTTCTCTTCACCGCCAGTTGAAATAATACGTATACTCATGTCTCTTTTTTCAGTCTTTACACGACATTACATTGAACTAAGAAGGGGGGTCAGGAGGGTGCTAAAAACAGGGTCGCTCAGGTGGGTGGTATTCATCGGCCTGCCGAGAGACAGACAAGCGGGCGGGCACTCCCGGTGACATAATTCTCGTAGCGTTGTTTGGGGTTGTACGAAAACAAAAAAGGGGGGAGACAGTCCAATACGAAAGGGGACCCTTTTGTTAATATGGTGCCTAATGGGAAAAAAGTGTCGGTATGACTGCGTGTACAGCGGTATACTCGTAGATTTCTGCGCAAAATTAGCAGGCATCGTGGCAGAGGCATCACCTGGCGGTGGTCAGCTTGGGGGCTGTGTGATGAGCCAAGGATGGGATATCTTTTTGTTTGTGCCGGTATACCCCGATATCTGTCAGGTTTGGGCCACGAGCCGCCGTTTGTAGATACCTGACTGAGCCTTGGAGATGCACAGGCAAGGGAAGAGAAGCTGCTGTGGGAGCAAACTTGTCTCATCCAGAAGTGGTAACACAAGGCAATCACGGTCTGGGAACTTGGGTTTCGGCAGAAGCTCTGCGTGGAACTAGGTACTCAGTGAGGCCGGGCAAACAGAACGAGGCACCCGCTACCAGAAACTGGCCATGGGGAAATATGATTGGCAGGCCTGTTTGCTCTATTGAGCGAGCGCGTTCTCGCAAAGGAGACAGCCGTAGCATCGTATCGTCGCCTTGGGACGCTAAAGCAACGGGGACCGCATCCGACGCGACATTAGTAACCAGCCCCGTGACGGCCGCAAACGCCAAATCCAGAGGTACTTTGTCTTCCTTTTGCTGACGTGCTCTGGCTAGTTTGGCGCGTATGGTCACCGTCCACGGACCAAAGATATGAGCCGAAATAGTACGAGGCGGGCGTTGATGCCCAAATGATCCGAAACGGGAAACAGAGCGTGACTGGACAAAAAAACCCTTGCAATGCTAATCGACATGGTCAAGAAATTGCTGTGCCTCTTGGCCTTGATTTCTCTATTCGTTACTCGTAGGAATGTATCGTAACATGGAGAGGCAGTGTGGGAGACATGGCCGCATAATCGGCGGCCGGGTGGGTTGTGGCCAGCCCCTAGTGGTGCGTCTGAGTGGCCTGCCTGCTATGGTATGGTGGTGGTGGTTTTGTTTTGTTCCTATGATAGGCTCGGTCAAACCGGACAGAAAAAGTACATTGGCGCATAATGTACTCGTCAGGATGGCGCAAAGCACAAAGACGCTGCATCAAAACAATTTGTCGGTCAGGGCAAGAGGCTTGAGGGCTGACGGTCATGTTGCCAATCGATGCTACTGTCTGAGATGAGAGCTGCTACTCCGCATTCCTCTCCAAAAGGGAATACTGTAGCAATGGCAAGATGCTGCAACGATGCCACCACTTTTTTGCCGGCAAAGAGCGTTGACAGGCACAACGGCATTGGGAGGCTGACGAGGGACTGATGATGGACGAGGTCAGGTGGCGGTGACGAGCAACCCGCCCCAGCGAGCAGAGAGCAGGTATTACTCGTAGGCCTGCTTGTCGTCGGGAGTGGAGAGACAGAGGTGGGGGTGTGCCACAGCCAAGTACCAAATAGGCTTGGTTAGGCGAGACGGGTACAAGCTCTCCCAGACAGAGGTGGTGGTGGTGGTGGGAGGTGGTGTTGCAGTGCGGGAGATCCCACCCAACAAGGCAAGGGGACCGGCCCTCGGAGCACAGCATCCCACCCAAATAGATGGCCCTCTAAACGTCCTGGACTCAACATCGGCCCTCCAATAGGCCCGCCGCCTTTCCTGCGCCTGATGGACGCCATGCATCCTCAATCTACGACATCTACCTATGGTGTCTTACATCTCTGCTCCTGTGACAACTCTTTAGCGGAGACGCGATACGACGGGATGAGCCACTCGGCGCTCAAAGGTGCCATCCCCGGCCCAACTTCTGTAGGTACCTACCTGCCTACGAGTACCTAAGTAGCTGCAGAGGTTCATTGCTGCCATTGCATCGTATTTTTGGCTCACGCTATTCGACGACGGCGGGATTTCTCACATCTTGCTTGATGCATTCCCGTCCGCTCTAGGCAAGGTACCTGCGACCACGGGATGCAAGCTGCACAAATAGGATGTCGAGCCGGATCATTGTCTTGCACAAGCCTGTTGAGAGTCGGCCTCACTTGCCCATGTAATACATATGCCCCCCTCGCCTTTCACACGGAACGCGGTAGACGTCATGTACAAGTATCGTTGCAGCGGCGGGCTGCTACACAGAAACTCGATTCAACCATGGAACATGGAAAAAACCTTGCCCTAAAGTCACCCGGTGGCATATCAATCTCACCGACGAGGGCGTGACTTGGATGCGAACGCGTACAGGCAAGGCAGCCGGGCCCAGAGACGAGAAAATGACCAATATTGGGCAGCCAGGAGGCTTTGTGCCCAACGCTGATGCGCAAATGGCTTGCTCGTACTGTTTTTGTTTTTCCTTGTTGATGGTTTGCCCGTTCGCGCCACCTGTGAGCCGTTGGGCTAACCGCTGATTCTGCTCATCATGTGTCGTAGCCTGCTGCGAACTCCTCTACGCGCCATGGCCATGGCAGAAATGATTCCAATATTGGCGTTTACGACCAGACAGAAGTAGAGACTGTAAATGGGCCAAAAACTTCGAGAGCGTTCCTCGTATGGTAATCCGTACAAAGTCCCTTAGATGGCGTAGTGGATGTGCATCATGTTGTTGATACGGCAGTTGAGAGCCACAGTCGTACGCATATCCGAGTACTACTGTGATGGCACTTGGAGTGATCCATGAACAATAGGTACAGCTTAGAGAGCAACAATGCCTGTTTCTCACAGGCTGCTATATTAAGGAACCTGTGTCTGCGTGACTGAAAGAGGCGGTATAGAGAAAAGGATGGGCTGACGCCGAGACGGTACATCTCGATGTCAGCGTGCCGGCAGCAGACGATGCGAAGAGAGGCCGGCAGTGGCAGTGCGTGGAGCTGTACAGGGGACCATTACAGGCATCTTTGGTAGAGTGTGTAACGAAACAAGGTGCAATACAAGGCCGTGATGGTGGCCAGGTGCAAGGCCAAGGGTTCTGTAGTTGGTGTGACCTCGTCGCCATGTGTGCGTAATGTGCAGAGATGGCGTTATTATGGCGGGACGGCTCGTAGAGGCAAACAACGCCAGACGATGAGGGGGGCTTTTGTCATTCGTGCCTGAGGGGTGAGGGGGTGGCCATGTGCTGGAGGCTTTTTTTTTTCTCTTTCTTTCTTTTCTTGAATTTTACTACTTGTAGGTATTCCATGGTGTTTCGAGCTGAGAATGCCTGCAATGTCTTCTTCTGATCCGGGCTGTGACGGTGAGGTCATGTCGATGTCCGATGAGACGTGCATGCGGCAGAACAGCGGTATGGAGACGGATCTCCTCTATTAGGTTGCAAACCAAGTCCAGGAGTAGTTTCACCCTTGGGTAGGTACTAATACATCAAGTAGACCTTTGTACATATTAGGCTACAAAAACAACGGGAAGAGGACCAAATGGGGGATTTTGGAAGCCGTTGACATGGGTGGAAATAGAGGAGACGCTGGCTGGCTGATGTGAGTGGATCGAATCGCACCCGCCGAGATCCAAGCGTGACCGTGAGGTAAGCGGAGAGTGTTGCATCCAGCCCATGAGCCAGAGAGAGGCTCAGTTGGAGATGGTCATTGTTACGTTTTTGTTGTGGTAATTTGTTTGATACAAGGCAGAAAGACATGTCTGTCGCCAGGTGCAGGAGAGCATCATTGTATACAGAAGATCGGAGCATGTGTCAGCGCCGTTTGTCTTGCTTGAGGATATCGCGTCCCATGGTGCGTCCGATGATGGGCGGCCATGCGCGTATGGCGTGAGGCGTGAGACCTGAGGCGGGAGTGGATGGACAGGGTACTGCTAGGATAGCATAGAGGCTTGTAGTATCTGTGGTCTAGACAGAGAGCTGAGGGTTAATGACAAGGGCATCATGCCAATGTCTCGTCAATATCTTGCCTGGCGGTTTCCGTGTTCGTCGTTTTGTTTTCGCAGGGAATCCGTCTTTACTCGCCCGTCATGTACTGCCTTGTCGACATCTCCCAAAAGACCTGGCAGCCGCTGATATTCAAGTACAAGGTTACTGCATGTAACTCGTACACGGCTCTCGGTAGAGACTCAGTCAGTACTGGATGTACCAGCGGTACGGAGTACATGATAATAGACCAAGCCTGCTCCGGGGCCGTTGTGCTTTGCGCTGGTGTGGGAGCAGAAACAGAAGAGGCTGGCCGGCGACCTGCACTACCCTACCCAAACCTGCCAGACCATCGGCCACTAGCCATGCAGTAGCAAGGCCTGGTGGGCGAGCAAGGGGTTGCAGTGACTTGATGGAGGGGACACAGATGCTACTCTATTGCTGCTCAAGCAGTCCCTCTCTCGCGCAAGGTGTGCTTGCTACTCTAAGCTACTCATAATAGACGCTACCCAAAGATGGCTTCCCCCTCTTTCTCGGCCATCCATGAGTCCTTTCAGGTTTGCTTTAAAGATGCGCCCCCGCCACCCAACCCTGGCCCTCGTCTTGCTCTTCCTCTCCACTTTGCTGCTGCTTCTTCCCGTCTTCCTTCACCACCTCTTTTCTTGCATGCGCTGCCGTTCGCCTGCAGTTTTTCTTGACATCTTTTGCTTGCTTCCCCAACGAAGAAAAAGCATTCTCACCTTGTCTATATATTGATTCTGCCCATACTCGCCTGCGTCTCTTCATTGTTCTCTTTGGATGCCCCCCCCTTTATGACGCAGCTTCTTTGAAAACCCCCGCCATTCTCACCGCCCGCCCGCTGCCGAGCGGTACTTTGACTTTCTACGGCGCGCTCGCCTCTCTCGGAGTCTCTCTGCCTGCGCCCACTGCTACCCGCCACCCACCCCGTGCTGTCGAATCCCTCTCCCCACTTCTGAGTTCACTTTGATCCGCCTGCCAAAACCACACCAAGAATACATACATCCGCACATACACATCCCAGCCGCCAGATTAAGCTGCCGCTGATACTGCCCCCCCTTGTTACCGCGCGCTTCAGACCATCCTTGGTCTCTGCTCACTGATTCCCGCTCCTCTGTCCCTTGTTCGATCTCCCTCGCTGCTCAGATCACTGCCTCCCACCCTCCCGCTTTGGCAGTTTTCCTCTCTCGATTGCCTCGTTGGCTCAGTTTCGCCTTACCCTGCCACGCCTTGCCTGCGCCTTGAGCCGTCAGCAGTCTCGCCTGTTCTGTTGGCAATCTCTTTATGCAGTCCTATTTTCACTCCAAGACTACGCCTGTGGATTTTCCATATCTCGCTCAGGACTTTGATGAAGAAGACTGCGGCACCTTAGACGGCAAAAACTCATCTCGGTGCGCCATCGACGATTCCGCGGATCTCTCCCCACATCCAGCCATGGCCGACAGTCGCCGAGAGTCGTTTGCTACCGCTCCGGCGCTCTTTTCTCCAAAGACGGAGGACTGGCAGTCTGTTGATATGCAGTCGATACCATCCAACAATCCCTTTATCGACCAGCAAGACGGCAACACCTTTATGCGTCTTGATCACGACTCCTCCAGTCACACATTTGGCCAGCCTGCCAACGTCTGGGCCATGAACCACTCCACCTCGGCAACTCCTATGCCGCAGTTTGATGGAAATATGGCCTCTGCGTTTGATGCGAATGCTACCATCTTTCAGGGCAACTCTCATGCTCAGTTGCCCTTTGCCAATCCAGGCAACATGTTTGCCTCGCTGGGCACCGATGCTCACCATGCCGTCGCCTCCCCTCCAGACGACTGGAGCGCTGTCGGCGCAGGCATGAGCAAGAAGAGGCCTGGGAGCCCTCACATTCGCTCGCACAATGAGATGCGCCGTGGGGACGGGATCCGCAAGCGGAACGCCCGTTTTGATATTCCACCCGACCACAACCTGAGCAACATTGACCAACTCATTGCCCAGTCGACGGATGAGCAGGAGATCAAGGACTTGAAGCAGCAGAAGCGTTTGCTGCGCAACCGACAAGCAGCGTAAGTCAACCCCCTCCACTGTAGCACCATTTCAATACATGCTAACCGGGTCTGTGCATAGTCTCGACTCAAGGCAGCGCAAAAAGCTGCACACCGAGCGCTTGGAAGATGAAAAGAAGCAGTACACTTCCGCCCTGAACGAACTGGAAATGGAGGTCCACGCCCTCAAGGCTGAAAACGATCAGCTTCGCAGGGATAACCAGGCGTATGCCAGCTACATCGACTCCTTCTCCGCACAGAAGGATGAGATGATCCGTACCCACACTGTTGAAGCTCGAGAGCTGAGGAAGAAGGTTTCGACCCTTACCGAGCACATCCAGCATCTCGAAGGCAACGGCGTTCCTACACCAGGCGCGAGCTCAAATGCCTTTGGCGGCGCCTATACCGACCTGGATGGCATGTGCATGCCCGGTGGATGGGATAATGCCAACTTCCTCAACAGCTATGGTATGGCTGGTGAGCAGTCTAAGACTGCTGTGCCGACGTCTGCTGGGAAGAAGCCTGAAACTTTGGCCATGTCTGAAAACGACAAGGCCTCCACACAAGGAGGCTTGCTTTTCATGCTCTTCCTGGTTGGCGCTTTCGTCATGTCAAGCCAGTCGCCTCCCACGCTTCCTCGCGCTTCGGAGGACGTAAGAGTTGCTTCTGCTGCTCTTTTGAACAACGTCCTCAAGGAAGCGGGCGAGAATTCTGCGGCGA
Source organism: Lecanicillium sp. S3808 (assembly GCA_023628775.1). NCBI lineage: Eukaryota > Fungi > Ascomycota > Sordariomycetes > Hypocreales > Cordycipitaceae > Lecanicillium > Lecanicillium sp. S3808. The sequence goes on along the minus strand of JAMAJY010000003.1, from coordinate 1,164,037 downwards.
CACAGCTGCAGCCAGCCGCTCCCCAGCCTTCTTCAGTTCAGTGGCAAAACATGGGAAGCAACGCGCATATGACTGGCATGAGTTCCGATGGTGCCGCTCCACCCATGCTGGGCGAACTTAATAATTTCCTGCAGCCGACCCAACAGCAAAATAACGAGCAGCTCTTCTCCTTATCTGCTGCTCAATACAACGGGGTGAGCGACCAAAGCTTCATTCAAAACGCTGCAGCGGACAGAATGGGCGGACAGAGCCAGGATCGGAAGACGTTGGCAGCGGCGCTGTCAGAGATACGTGCGACAAACAAACAGACGGGCACCGCAGATGTATACACGCGGTCATTGCTCTGGGATCAGATTCCTCGCGATGTTGTTCGAAATTTTATCAAGATGGTTGCGGAAAACAATAACGCAGCACACATTGACCCGCAGCAATGCGACGAGGCCTTGTCATAATGGACCACAAGGCCATGATTTTGACCTAAAAGCAACGAAAAGCACGATTGAAAGACTTTTAAAGAATGACGATATTCTCACGATAACGACACATATTTAACGGCCATTGTTTTTCTTTTTAATTTCTTTCCTTTATTTGGTTTTTTTTTTTTTTTTTTTTTTTTTTTTTTTGGTACAAATGATTTTATTTCTCGATGACTGACGCCACTCGTCGAGTATATACAAGTGGACGCTCTCGCGCAACTTCATCTTCAGACACGTTGCTCACGCACGCGAAGGCTTTCCATGAGCAAAGTTTTACTCTGGATATTGAATATTCTTGGAGGCAATTATTTACTTCTTTTTGTGCCTTTGAATTTCTTCTGTTTTGTGGAATTTGTTTCTTTTGTTCAGCAAGCGAGCAAGCGAGCGTTTTTCGGCTTTGGAATCTATGTTTTCTGGACAGTGGTGTCCTGCACCCAGCTTTCAAGCTCGGTACTTGGGCCACTGCTTCACGGTTACGATCCTTTTGGTTTACTATCTCATAACAACGGTGACAGTTTCCATCATTTTGCATTGGGAAACTGGGAGTGCATCATTTGCTACAATATGGTGCAGTCAATACTTGACAGAATGATACAATGGGCCAGCGATGGACAATGGACATGAGAAATGACACGACTATGATGACTATCAGAATTTAATTTTATGCACATTTTACGAACATTCTACTCTTCTTACTGGGTAAAGGCTTTTGCTGGGCATAGTTCATGCTTCAAAGTAAAGCCATTGTCGATGACTTGATTTATTTTATTTTAGCTGTTTATTTTTTTTATGAGACACGAATGATTTTATCAATTTACAAACAAAACAAACTCATTCTTTGCAACTAAAATGCTTCCCTGGCAAAAGTGAGAGCTGGAAGCTTCATGTGAGCGCTACGCAATGCAGCCCGTTAGCAGTTACGACGCTACGCTGCCTTCAACGAGCGGTGAAGCAGTATAGAAAGCGCCATCGCCACTGCTAAATATATACCACGCAGGCTGAATGATATAATTGCAAGGCTGCGTGCAGTGGCATTGTATCAGGATAGGTACATGCAAGCCGCCACGCGCAGATCGAAGGGGGAAAAAATGGTACGGGCTAATAAAGTCGGGCATATTGTCTAAGACAACCCGTGCGCCTCGTTGGGGTGAGACATTGATGGGCGGCGTAGAGGCGCCACGGGGGACCACACGACCGCATCATGCTGGTGGGGGATACGACGTGGCTGGTGAATATGGCTGGGGTGTGTTTCCTTGTTTTGGACTTGTATACTCGTAATTACAGTGTTGGATGATGTACTTGAGTGTAATAGGAGCTTTGGAGGTGTGTACTATTTGTTTTTATGACGTGCGCGTGTATCCCATAAAGATGATTTTGTGGCTAGAACGCTGAAAGAGAAGAAAAATATGATATGAGATGTTGTGACGACTTGCTGTCTGCTGATGCGTTGTGATATGGTGGTGTAAATATGACATAGGTGGTCGCGATAACTGGCCTCGTCTGACCATGCCTCGAAGGTGACAGGTTTTTTGACCGTTGTGTCAGCAACAAGTGAAGAGAGATAGTTTTACTGCCCAGTTAGTTAAACAGATGGATAAATGTGTTGTATATTGACATCGTATTGGCAACAGACAGTCTTCTGGAAATGCTTGCGTGCTGATATATCATCCGCCTAGTATACGAGTAGCGACTACTGAGTCCCCTGCTATGTATAATCACCATGCACTACATATCCACTCTATTGACGGTGCATTACAGCTGTTGAAATAATGTCTGTCGCTGCTATGTACTCTTTCACTATCTACCCGGCTGCCTGCAGCCCTTGCCCGGTGCACGTAACACTTTCCTCACTACCGCTTCTTTTTCTTATCCTTTGCTTGATTTGGGTCGTATTTTTCCTTCCATATCCTATTAAATCAAATAGTTAGTGTTTTGCTGCAACTACAGTACTTGGCCTGAGAGGGTAAAAGTTCTGGTTGTGCGGAGAGGGAAGTGCAAGGTCGGCCGCATCACATGAGGCCAACTGCCCCGTGTAACAATCCACTCAGCCATAAACAAACAAAATCCAGGGCTAGGCTACAATTAAATGCTCGTTTTGAGCCGAAATTTAAACGACAAAATGATAAAGCCCATGTTCAGTGTGATTAAAGGAGGTTGGCTTTAGACTCACCATGAATTGCCCAGCGTCTTGTTTCCTGCATTTTCAGCCAGGCGATAATATTGAGCCGCTGCAAACTATTTCACACAATTTATGATTAGCTCTTGGTTCTTTTTGGCAAAGTCTACGGTACAATGTTTGATCCGCTGTGGCGTAGAAGAGTCGCACTACATGCTTCATGCAATGCAGCATGCCAGCTACTGAGCAAATCGGCATTCGACACGCATGTCCGACGCAATGAAGGAAGATACATTGGCCATCTATCCATGTAGTATCTTTTCGGTATACCCCGGGGATGTGATTGGACAGTTGCATTTTTGTATGTGCCAGAACGTACCTTGTCCTTTTTACAACCAAAGCCCTCTAGGTAACACCACGCTACCTCGTTCATGGCGTCTGTATCTCCCAAGTTTGCAGCCGTTTCATAGTACTAAAGTGTAAAACAATTAGCAAAGTGTACACATCTCACTCAACAGAAAAGCTGTAGGCTTACTTGTTTAGCGGCAACGGCATCCTTGGGAATACCCCATCCGTGGCGGAAGCAGTTTGCCAGCTCAAAAATGGCCAGGACGAGCTCACCTTTTGCAGCACCACCCTTCTTGAGGCCGGCTTGGAGCGCTAGCTGCTCGACTGATGCTGCGTTGGAGGCTGCTGATGATAGGTACTTGACTGCCTGCTCCGTGTCCGGCTCGCAGCCCCAGCCGTGTCTGCTCTACAGGTCAGCAACATTTCCCTTCCGTTAATAACTGCGCTGCACAAACCTTAGGGCCAAGCCATACAAAACTTGGCTTAGCGGATTATTCGCTCCCTCGGGATCCGCCAACCGCCCAAATATCCTCGTCGACCTCTCCAAGTCTCCCTCCTCATGCAACTGAATGGCGTCCTGGATATCCTCATCAATAGCCGCAGAAGAAGTAGGTTGATTCACACTAGGCGACCGGCTCCTCGAGCCCGGCGCAGACTGCTGCTGCATCGACTCCCCCAGACTCATGCTCGCCACCCCATCCGACGGCGCCGGCGAAGGTGACGCGGGCCTGCTCCGCGCCAGGTCATTTTGTCCCGCTAGCAGCGTCGCCCTCTTCTCCCACTGGTGCTCCATGCCATCCTTGTCCGTAGGGTCTGTAGGCGCAATAATCTGTGGAAGGTTCTCGGGTACTTTGTCTGAAGACTCTTCCCGGCGACTGAGGTGCAAACGCTGCGACAGCCGTCGATGACCGCCCCGCTCCCGGCCAGACTGGTGGCTCGCTTGTGAGGATACTGAGGCGCTGCGCGACCGGCTGGAGCGGAATACATCCAAGCTGCGTCGAAATCCGTGCGATTCCTTGACGGGTGAGAGGTGGCTCTCGTCCTGGGGCGTGGTGCTTGTCGGGGGCTGGATGACTTCCACCGAGGAGGTGTCGGAGCGTATAAAGGTAAACTCGGGCCCTCCTACGGCGCGGATTGTCTTTTCTGCATCTGGTGCATTGTCTTGCAGCTCTTCCTTCTTTTTTACCATGTCCCGGAGCCCCATATTGGCTACTGTGTTGGAGTCTTTGCTCCAGTGACGATGAGCCCTGTTTTTTTCGTATATTGAATCCTGTTCAGTACTGCAAACGACGAGCGCTGGTTCAGGGCGCCTCAAATGACACTGCGGTGCGTAATAGTTACTGCAAACTTTCTTCGAAATATGTATTGTGAAGAGTAGCAGGCTCAAACGTCCAAATGTCTTGATTTCGAGCTCTTAATTCCCCTCTTGACGACGTCAGCGAGGCTGAGAGCCAGGCAGTGCAAGGCTCAACCACTCACACAAAGGTCGAATAACCAGAATCCTTTCACGCGACAAGGTACGAAATTCTCACATCCAATTGCTCCCTGGACGTCGGCGCTTATTCGAATGGCAATGCGTGTAACTCGTCAAATCAGGGGTGCTATGGCTCCGAACAGGACCCGGATATGAGTAAGTGGGTGGGCGGCTAACAAGGCCACTGACGCTGGTAAACGTGAAGGATTGGTTGGCGACGATCGCGTCGACCCCGCCACTAAGTATGCCGCTAGGCTGACTCCCATTCTTCAGTCCAACTACAGCTTCACGGATGCTTTGCTAGACGGGTCAAATATAGAAACAAGCCTTGGGAAGAATCTTGACTTCTTAGATTGGATCGATCGTAGCGAGATGCTCAACATATAATCCTGATGGACAGATAAATGAAAAGCACAACAAGTCACCAACGAACGACGTGCTACTTTGCATAGTGTTCCTCATTATGTTCATTTCTTCTATTCTATCTTTTTTTTTCTTGCTCTTCAGCAAATCATGCCCGGAGAATTCCTCCATTGAGCGTATTTACGGGTATCAAGCAAACATAATCCATAATTGCTCCATCGCTATGCCAAGAATGAGTTGCATCTCTGATGCACTGAATAATTTTTCCATAGCATGGGCTGCAGTTTGTGGCGCAACTGCCCGCATCGTAGTAGAACCCTAAATGGTTAGTTACATTGGGATAAAGTCCTTTGTATTTTCCGAGTCTGATTCGTCCGAATCAGCATCAATAAACTCGGCGACTTCATCAGAATCGACATCGTCTGAGTCGACAGGGTCCTCATCACTGGAAATATCTTCCATAGACTCGTCCTGCCTAGCTTGGTTCCGGAGGACGCTTGCCCTTTCGCGGTGCGGAAGTTTACAGCCCTTGATATTACATCTGCCGGTATTGCTGAAGGACGGACATTCGAATACGTGTCGCTCGGTGCAGTCACCTCCTCTATCGCAGTAGCCGCAGTACCCAAACTGTTCGCAGACCAGCGCACTAGGCGGCGCGATGGAATGGGTGAATGGGCAATCCGGTTTGGCACAGTTCCCTTTAGCATAGTGAAGACAGTTCGGCACACGTTCTGGCGTCATTTCATGGGAGAGGTCGCAATTTTCCCCGTTTGGACAGTTGCCATCCTTCAAAAATTCTTTGCAAATGGCGACTTTGTCCGGGTCGTGTTGGTATCGACAAGACGGGCCCTTTGGACACGAACCTGCAATCTTTGGTCAGTAGAATTCAATACATACCGAGCGGGCCTCTTGATGTAGTAATGCAAGCCACTCCGAGCTTTTGAAAGAGCAAATTACCAGTCGTTGAGAAGATTTTACACCGTTCGTCAAATTTCTTGACAGTCCCAGATCGTCTTTCTATGGTTAGTAGTTGTGTTTTGCCATGGACAGACACATACCGTTGATCCTTGACAACCCGGTTGGCAACGAGATTGCCAGTCTTTGTTCGATGGAATTGAACGCCGGCAATGAATGCTGTCTTTGGTGTCGGTGGTGCAGCGCTAGAATTATCTGACTCTGTGTAAGAGATACCAGGCAGGCCACCAGAATGAGTAGAGAACTCACCGGCTGCTCGTCGCAGCTTTTTACCTCCATCCGCAACCAAGAATCGAACGCCCTCCACAACTATCTCCTTGATATTGTCGTTAGCGTTCCCGTTGGCGACGGCACCAGAACTCGCGGTCTGGTTACGGAGGAACTCGCTGAAGCGGGACTTCTCGCCACCTCTTTGCTCTTTCAGCTTGCGCTTCCTTGTTTCTTCCATCGCCTTGGCACGCGTCTGAGCCTGCTTCTCATACACATTGGCATTGATGAGCTGTTTGTGGCGGTCGGTTTTTGATACCCATCCTGGCGCTTCCATCGATGTTCCAGGAGTTGAAGGTGTAGACTCGGAAGATGCTCGCTGATTATTGAGGTGTAGCGTCCGGTGGCGATGATGAGCTGGCTGGCGCCCAGCCCTGTATCCTCCCCGTCCGCGATATGGCGCGGCATGATAGCGTGCGTTATTATCTGGCATCAGATCAGAAAAGGGCCTTTCGTTTCGCAGTTGAACTTTTCCCAGTAAAGCTTTCGCAGTAGATAAACGAAAAGAAATCTTTACACTTACACCTAGTCCGCGAGGGTCCAGGCGCTTCTGCGCTATGGATTCCAGCTTGTTGATTCTTGTGGCGGTTAATTTGCCCTGGAGGACGTATTAGTACAACTCGCGTATAAGAAGGAAGTATATCATGCCTGCAAGTTGGCCGATGCGGGCCAAAAGTTCCTTATCCTCCTCTGACATAGTTTACAGAAGTCGCATAAACAGCGATATTCGTAAGCTATGATCTGTTGTGTGCAGTGACAAGTCAAGTGGATGACGAAGGAAAGTAACGGTGGCGTCGGATTCGGGTTCGTGATATTCACCTAAACAAGCTTAGTCATCGTTTTCGGGTGGGCTCTCAGAGTCGCGGCGCGACGAAAGCTTCCCGAGTCCTCAGGAACCTGTGTGCAGCATTTCTATCTACAAAACAAAATAAACGGCAGAAATTTGCATATCAAGACACCAAAATTGGGTTTTAAAGACACAAGATAATAACAATAGGCCATCACGACTGTCGCCACACAAAAGGAACAATGGCTACAGCTTCGTGGGAACTCCTCGACGAACGAAGCGAGTCCGAACTTCACAAGTCGCGTCTACTCAATGTGGAAGAAAAGCCGTTCAAAAGAATAACAAAGCGACTTGGAAATATTTCATCCGTCATATCACAAGCTACTCAGTCCAAGGATGCCAGCGAAAACGAGCATCAATCAGACGCCGCGACAAACGCACTGCAACTTCAAGAAGACCTGACCCTTGACTTTGCTGCGTTTGGCAGCAGCATTGCGCGTCTTCAGTTCCTTCACGATGCAAACGAACGCGAAAGGGTACGATACGACAGCGATAAGCAGCGTATTCTGGACGAGTGTCAGGATGTGAAGGGCAAGAATACACAATTGCGCGAGCAGCTAGATGAAGCGCGAGGGACGCTGGCGCAGCGCAAAAAGTTTGATGAGCTTGCAGAAAAGATAACGTCAAATCGGCTGCTACGACCGAGGGAAGACCAAATTGCAAACCTGGCAAAGCTCGAGGAGGAGTGTAAAGAGTTGGAGAGGGAGAGCGAGACGTATAGTGAAACGTGGAAGGAGCGTCGCGATCAGTTCAACCGAATCATGGAAGAGGGAATGCTATTAAGAAGACAAATCAGAGATGAAAAGGAAGAAGTCGACAGACGCGAGGGCATGAATGAAGGCACCGAGGAAGAGGCAGACGGCGAGCGCGGAGCTCCGACTCCGAGAAATGAACAGAGCGCCGATGCGACGCCACACCCCGATGGCGGGCAAGCCAAGAATGAGGAAGAGACTGAACTCAAAGACAACGAAGGGAATACCAGCACACCACAGCCAAGTGGTGGCACGCCTGCCGGCGATCACTTGCGCGTACCCGGTACGACCAGTGGCACAACATCAAAGAATGGAAGTGCAGTACCAAGTAGAGATAATACACCAATGCCTGCACGGGAGGAATCAGATGGCGAGGAAGAAGGCGAGGATGTGGATATGGAGGATGAAGAGGGATCTAACAGCGGAAACGCCGCTGCATCAGGCACGCCTCAAGAAAACGAGAAGATGGAAGTTGACGAGTAGAATTCTTAGCGATTCCTACGACATTTAGGATTAGGGATAGTGTACAATATTAAGATACCCCAAAGACAAAGTGTAAAACTTGTTTCTTCTATTAAGCGTGACCGCAAGTCTTATTACGGGCTGGTATCATTGGTCTATCTCGCCATTATCCGCCAGACTCATCGGCTGCCTACTACTAACTCAAGCCTTCTTCGCATCAGCCAGCGCAGCCTTTGCCGCCTCAACTTCCGCCTCGGGAGCTCCACCTTCTTCACCAGCAGCAAGCTGATCCTCGAGCTTGGCGACCGCATCGGAGATTCGTGTTTTGAGGGGCGCAAAGACGGCCCTTGTTTGTTCGACAGCCATTTGCTACAGCCTCTTCGTTAGCACAACGGTCCAAGCCCCAATCACCGTCTTGCGCGCCAAAAATAACAAGCCAGAAGAAGTAGATCATCATACCTGCTGCTTCAACATAAAAGATGCATTGCCATCGTCATCGGACTGGCCCTTGATCTTCTCCTCGTTAGCTTGGAGATCCTTCTCCTGCTGGGCGAGCTCCTTGTGGTACGAAGCCTCCTCCTTCAGCAGGCGCTGAACGGAGCCAGTGGCGATGGCGAGAGGCGATGGGGGAGGCATTTTAGGCTAGGTTTCGTTTTTGTCGAGGTTCTCGAAGTAGGCAAAGGTGCGGTCTGGTAAATTGGCGGCCTTGACTGTGGGATGTTTCTTTGGAGATTGTGCAGACCACTTTGTGAGGGAGGGGACGTGGGGTTATCTATGCGCGATTGGTGGCAGCCTGCTCGCGACGTCACCCGTCTTCAGCGCTCAATCGGGCGTTCAAAGTTGCTGCCTACGAGTAAACAGCAGCAATTAAATGGTTTCTACGGCAATGAGTTAGGCAGAACATAAGCACAAACACCACCTTATTCAGAATTGGCAGACAAAAAGTACGAAGACAGTTCTAGCGTGTCATTCAGCTTAATTAGATACTGTAGCCCACATAACATCTCGTCTAAACCGAAGCCTTTAAAAAAAAAAAGAACTATCCATCCTCAGTTTTTCCAATCCCACACTTTATAGTGTCCTTAGCACTCAATGGTATCCTCACCAAAAACGCCCACAACGCCACGGGCAGGTTGAAAAGAAAAAGGGCCATACCCAAGAATGCACATCTTAAACAGACAATAAAAGGACATTTGAAACCAGCCCGCCATGAAACGCCAACGCATAAAAGACAACAATGGACAATCTCACGCGTCAATCTATGCGCCAACAGCAACAGTCTGTGGGGCAATGGGAGCATTTTCTTGTTCGGCAATCTCACCGCCAGCGTCGCGCTCAGCCCAGTCACCCCACAGGCCACGCTTTCCTCTTACGCGGATGCTGTCGCCAAGGCCTTCACTTTGATCAACCTTGATGGCGTCTTTGGTAGCAAGGACAAGACACTCGAAAAACATCTTGGTGGCCTCGGCCTTGGTAGTCTTCTTCTCAGGCAGTAGATCCTGGAAGACGACGGTTGACTTGGTTCGCTTATCAGAGTTTGTTGCTGCATCGGATCCAAAGAGGTCTCGGAGAACGTGGACGGCATGTTTCGTACCAAGTGACACTGGGCCACTATCCGCAGGGTGCACAATTGGTACCGTCGTGTCATCGAAAGACGGCAGTGGGCTCATGCCTCTGTCGCCATCGAAGCCACCATCGTCCGCAGGAATTTCCAAAACGGTGCCATCGGGGCCAATGCTCTGGTTACCGAGAGCGTTGTTGTCAAAGCCGAGGTCGGTCTCCTCGCCAAATTCAAGACGGGGAGACTTAGCAGCACCGTGGTCGCTGTCAACATCGGCAACACCGCTGTCACGCTTGCGCTTGAGGTCGCCTCGCATTGATTCGAGAGACAGCAGGCCACGGAGTTCTGGCGCCCATGCGGAGCTTCTGCCTTCCATCATGATGGACGAAACAAATCCGCCATTTCGGTGCATGTCTAGGAGGGACAGCATGACGGGATCGCGAGGAACAAATCTCGCCGGCTTGATAATATTGTCACGGTTGGCTTGCTGCTGCTTAATGTGCGTGCTAGAAAGTGCAATTTCGTCGTCTGGCGTCAGGATCTTTTGCTTCTTCGCACGCTGAGCAGGCCGTCGGACAATAGTTGTTTCTGTGTCATCTTGTGGCTCATAAAGGTCGGTAGTGTTGCCGTACTGAGCATCCAAACGCTTTGCGAACTGCTCGTCGACATCTGACAACGGCGATTCGGATATTCTGGCACGGTTGGGTTGAGCAGCAGACATCTCTGGCATTGCTGAGCGGTCTCCAGCATGGAACTGGAAGTCATCATCACCCATCTGCAGGTCGCCCTCTCCGTCGGCAATTCTGATGGCGTCGTCGCCAAAGTCTAACGCTGTTGATGCATCGGCACCGTTCTTTCCCGTCGGCATGTCAACCTCGCTAAAAACATCATCCTCCACACCACGACCAACGGGAGCGTTACGACCCATTTCGATGCTCTGGCTGGGTCCGTCGAGCTCGTCCAAACCAAAATCGAGGTCAAGACCTAGATCGTCCATGGGAGCGAGAGCATCGTCGTCGAAGGCGGAGTTGCCTTGAAGAAATTGGCTGTTATCAAAGTCCTCCTGCAGGTTGATGTCTCTATTGTTGCTGGCTCGACCTTTGCGGCCAACGGGCGTCGCAGTAACATCTTCAACCTGCGACAACAGCCAAGAGGCGTCTGGGGGTGGGGGAAGATCAAGGTTGTCATAAGGCGTAATGGTGTCTGGAAGAAGCAAAGATTCTCGGTTTGAAACCTGTAGGTTGCTGGCTAAGTCATTGTTTCCGCTTGATCGGAAAGCCTGATTGAGATTGTTAGCTTGTTGAGGTTACGAGAGTTCAAATTCAAGGGAATACATACCATTTTAATCTTCATCATCGCCTCGTTACAATCGTCTAGCAAATAACGCGTCTTGCGCTGGTAAATTCTTACGACACCAAGCAAAAGCTGGCCGCTGAGTCGCAAAGCCATCGGCGCCTGGTTTGGCGTGATGATGGCCTCAACACTGTCTGTGACATTGGACTGCAAGATATGGTTCTTGGATAGCTTTCGCTCGAGGTTGGCTGAGAGCCATACCCGAGCCAACGGCCCGGATTTCTGGAGAAGAGTCTCTGAATAAAACATTGCGCCGTCGATAAATGCAGCAAGCAATGCGCAGCAGTAGCTTCGAAGGAGCGAATGAGGTCAAAGTTGTCGTCGGCGGCGATGACGATGTCAAGAGTCGGGCGGCGGGTAAACACGACCAGGGGCGTTCCGCGTTTTGGTGGGTAAACAGACCGCGCACCGTGTCAGCAGCGTAAAACGCGCAAAAATAATAGATCGAAGCGCAAAGTCGTAAAGCAATGAAATATGGTCGCCAACGGCGAGTATTTCCGCTCGCGACAAAAGCCGAAGTTAGCGAAATAAATAAGCGCGAACGAGGGTGGGAGTAACGTTGATGAGAGCCAGAAGTTGAACATGGAGGGGAGGTTAACCAGATGTTCTAAAATGGCGTGGCTGGGGCGTCGCTAGTGGCTGACCAGGCTGCGAACGTCAGTGTGGCGGTCCCGGAATATGATTTCTCCGCCCCCTGGTTGAAATGAGCTGCGCACCACATCGCATCTTGCAGGCGCCGCGGCTGACCCACTGGTTTGTGGCTAGTGCGATTTCCAGCAACACCCGTGGCGTGGAAATCTCCAACTGGCGACCGCGGACGACTTTGCCAGGTGAATCCTTTGAGCGCGCAACATTGCATTTGGCTTCTTCCATTTCGTCGCGCTACAGTGAGGCTTGGATTCCAATTCTTACACAATGTCCGACTCGGAAGACCCGCTTGACCAAATTGATGAAGGCGGCGATGACCTCTTTGGCGATGAGGGAGACCAGCAATCCCCTGCGCCTCGAGCTCTAGACGACGATGAGCTGGCATCAGACCCTGAAGATGATGGCCATCGGGGGCAATACGACGACGACGAAGATCGAGTGCAGCACGAGACGAGAGAAAAGGTGGTTATGAATGTTCAGACGTACAGGCATAGACTACCGAGTCCTAAAGACGGCATGGTAAGATTGCAATAAACTTGTTAAGCGTGTGTGTAATTGCTAATGGCTTGAAGCTCCGAGTAATGCGAGTACCCAAATTTCTCAAAATAATACCTGAAGAATACGTTGCCGATTCATACGAGCCGACCGAGTTTGACCTGCAGAATGCGACCAAAGAACATCCTGCTCACGTTGCCCGAGTCCGTCGAGACGCTAGCACTGGACTCCTTCAAAGCAACACCAATATTTATCGCTGGAGCGATGGCTCAGTTACACTGGCTGTCGGCGGCGAACACTTTGAAATACAAAAGAAGTCACTGGCACCTACACCTGGGCAACCATACGACGAATTGAAAGATGGTCATTACTACGCCGCTGCGGCAGAAATCAGCAGTAACCTTTTGGTCACTGTTGGTCACGTCACGGAACAATTCAACGTCAGGCCAAATAAGGGTGGTGGTGACGATGCGCTGGCAGTCCTCGCCCAGCAAATGCAACAAGCAAGCAAGGCTGCTAACGAAGATGACATGATTATTCGCACAACGAGGGATCCTGAGCTGCAAAAGAAGGAGGCTGAAATGGCAGAGAAGGAACGAACCAAGGCTCAGAGGAGACGTGAGAACGCTGCCGCCAAGATGGAGGGCCTGGGAAGATTTAGCAGAGGTGGTCTGTCTATCGGTGACCTGGAGGGTGGCCGTCGTGTTGGATCGTCAAGGAAGAGGGGTATGCCTGGCAGCAAGCCCAAGAGACGCCGCCCTGAGTACGACTCTGATGACGACCTGCCATCAGGCGTGCGTCGTCAAGATGATTACGACATGGAAGATGGTTTCCTCGTAGATAGTGACGAAGAGGAGGCTGAAAGCGGAGCTGACGATGACGACCTTCTTGACGAGGATGATGGCGGCCGCCGCTCTAAGCGACAAAGGACAGCAGATGAAGAGGATGAAGATGCCGAAGGCGATGATGTGGAGGCAATGGAGATGTCTGGAAGAGCCAGGCGTCGCAACGTCATTGACGACGACGAGGAGTAGAATGCGTTGATGGCTGGAGTTTCGGTGCTTTACATTTGGTTTTTTAAAGCTGCGGACTTGCGTGTCCAATATCTACAGTGTACAAAATGAGGCTCAAGGCATTGAACGAGTCATCCTAATAAATGGATTCCAAGTAGCACGAGTCAACTGCGCCGTTAATATGGGCTGTATTTTGATTTTAGTGACTGTCTAAGGCCACTTGTTGTCAGCTGTGAGTGTGCATTACCCGGCTTCATTAATACCACGCGACAGAAGCGGCGGCGCTGGTGGTGGGGCAGCTCGGCCGCTACCCGCCAACCTCGCCGCATCACATGCTGGAACTGCTTCTAGAGTTGTCATCCTCCCTGCACGGCGCCTCTCAGATTATCCAAGGAAAAAAAGGCCCGGCGGAGAACAGCTGATTGCCACTCGGCAAATTTATTAGCATCCAATGCGCTCACAGCACTGACGTGCGCAAATACCGGCAGCTCATGGGGCCGTGAGATGCCATCTAGCTCGCTACTCAGTTGGAGCTTGGTCTGCTGTCTGGCCCACCACGTCACATCAGCCAAGTGCTTGTGATTATCCTTCCTCGGTAAATATGGGCGCAGTTCTCGCGGTCTGGAGCGTGGTAGTTGAAGTGGCTTCATTTTGGAAAACGGTATGTCTTTTCTGCGCTTCCTCTTTTATTCTTACAGGACCACGCTTCGCCATGGACGAGCCGCTGACATCAATGCAGAAGATCCTCGGCTGGTACACGCGCAAGAACCCAGTCGAGCTATGGCTGGAACTACTGCGCCAAGCGGAAGTGTTTGAAGACTGGGAGGAATCAGCGCTTCACCTCGATAATCTGCTGGGCTTGGATCATTGGTGTGTAGTCCGCTCCGTCACTATACCCTGGACCACTCGAGAGGAGACGACTGACAAACCCAACACAGGCGGAATAACCCGACATCGAAATACTACGACTGGCGGCTGATAACGGAGCGAGTCGACTCGTTAGCCACTGCTCGAGAGGAAGATGATTTTCAGCAACTGGTCAACCTTCTTCGATCCGGCCTCGTGCGGAACCTAGGAAACATAACAGTCCCGAAGTTATACAACGGATCCTTTTCGGGCACAAAATACTTGATTGAAGAATATATTACACAAGTGGCGGAGACTGTGGAAGATATAAGCACCTTGCCGACAACACCATCTGCTGGTGCCCATGCAAACCGAGGGGCCTTGACAAACCAGATGAAGCTGGACTTTATACATGACACACGACAGGCATTTGGCAGAAGCACGTTGGTGCTTCAAGGTGGTGCAATATTCGGTCTGTGCCATCTAGGCGTAGTGAAAGCACTATTCTTGCGAGGTCTGTTGCCGCGAATCATTACGGGCACTGGAACTGGTGCACTGATTGCAGCACTCGTGGCCATACACACGGAGGAAGAGCTACCAAATGTGCTATCTGGCGCAGGTATTGATCTCAGCGCCTTTGCGACAAGGCATGGGGTCGAAAACGGTGCACCAAACCAGCAGTCCGTTAAGTCAAGGTGGGAGACTTTAATGCGACGCATACGCCGCTTTTCTCGCGAGGGATATTTTCTGGACGTTACAGTCTTGGAGGACTGTGTAAGGGCAAACGTTGGGGATCTGACGTTTGAAGAAGCATATAATTACAGCAAACGTGTTTTGAACATTACTGTTGCCACTGAAGGTCAAGGTGGTGTTCCAGCGCTGCTAAACTATATAACAGCTCCCAATGTGGTATGTGAATCCCTTTGTTTATGCTACTGACCTGTTCTAACAACTGGTTGCAGCTTATTTGGAGTGCTGCTGTCGCATCCAATGCCTCTTCTTCAGCACTCTACGGCAAACGAAAAGCAACGATTCTGTGCAAAGATGCGCATGGTCATATTGTACCGTGGGCGCCCGCAAACACGACCGATTTCCAACATTGGTCTCACGTGTCGTATTCAGATCGAGACTCGCCGCTACGACGCATAGCAGAATTGTTCAACGTCAATCACTTCATCGTCAGCCAAGCCAGGCCGTATCTTATACCATTTCTACAGTCTGACATGCATGGTCCCTCGCTCGTGGAGACACGCAGCAAGACGACACAACTGTCTGCTTTCCTGGTACGCATGGTTGGCCTAGAAGTAAGGCACCGTCTGCGACAGCTTGACACGTTACGTCTTCTTCCTGGTAGCATTCGACGCTTCCTTGTCGACGAGCAAGTACCGGCCGCTTCGATGACGCTGGTGCCTGAAGTTACTGCAGGAGACTTTGTTCGATTATTGGAGACGCCGACACGAGATACGCTCAATTACTGGATACTGCGGGGCGAAAGGAGTGTTTGGCCAGCGGTTGCGGCTTTGAGAATACGCTGTGCGGTGGAGAATGAGCTGGATAGGTCGTACCAGGTTGTACGGCAGCTCAAGGCTGGTGATTTAAGAAGGAAGGGGAGTATTGCTGCTGCTGGTGACCTTGCGCAGTAGCTTACAAGGTATTTGCTAGAACTCTGCTTCTGAAAGTTCAATATAGTACTCATTGTACAACAACTAGATACCTACATACGTTGAACCTTGACTTTGAATAATAAAGACAAATAAGGAGAAACGGCTGTAAGGTCCCCGATCCGAAGCCCCGGCTTGAGTCTTGACGTCAAAGATACCCTAAGCTAAGGCTGAACAGGTTGACACTAGCCAGCCTGATTGCAGTCGACGTCTTTGCCGCCGTTTCAACTTGCTGAAAGGGCTCCTCCGCAGATATGACGGGCAATCGTAGTCTCATACGTTAATGTACCAACCAAGAAACAAGATGCCGCTTTTATGATTCCCCTTCCTCCAAGATTGAAAAGTTTATAGCAATTTGTAACTTTTCCAAAGTGCAGCTCTCTCACTGTTGACGCACTCAGATACCCTCTTCCGGAGGGAGGTAGAAAACGACACGATTAGCATTCCCGGATAAACATTGAAGCAGCTTAAGCAAGGTAAGCATTCTATTCGAAACTGCATACGCCCACAATGCTGCAGCCTTATCCAAGATTCTTTGCATCTAGCAGCCCCGTAGCGCGGAGTATCCCAATAAAACCGACTCCGCTGCCAATCGTTTTAGCGTCAGCCTGATTCTAAGAACGTTGGAGTCGACTACGCAGGAAAATAGTACTGTAGTAATAAGGGAGTTAAGCGGTAAAACATCTAAAAGGCGGTGGGTTAATACTGGAGCGTCAGAATTTAGTCTAGAGTTGATGTGACAGGTTCTTTACAAGTGCTTGATCAACTTGCTCTAAGCTGGTCTTCGACGGCCTTGGGTGAGTACGGTAGGCTTTCCATGGTAGACACAGGTGTCCGATTGCAAGCTTAAATCGGGAATCTGCAGGTCTAAATAAACGAACAGATAAATAAGACCCGAGATGCACTTATACAGGGTTTGCTACCACTCCAACACCAAACCCAAGCTCTAGATCCAAAGCCGCAGACTCCATGGCGGCCACTCCACCCACAAATCCCAAAATAGAACAGAGAGACAAAAGGCTACATGTACAAAAACGAGGCTGATGTCACCACTTATTACCTGCCGCCCTTCTTTTCCCGTTCTAGCGCCCCAGCGGTTGAACCTCACTCGCAAAGCCGGGTATTGATCGCCAGCCTCGTTTGGCGCTTCAGCTCCACGCAGCCGAAATTGTTAGTCTGAGACGCCCGGCTTTGAACTGCGACAAGGCATGAATGGCCAAAGGCCGAGCTATGCCCGAGGCAAATTTTTTTGTTTTACTTTCTGACTTCCTTTAGGAGCTTAATTGGGTGTTAAAGGAAATGTGACAATGGCCAATTCCACGTGCCACGGCGACTTTGATGCCCATGATATCCTGGCTAGAGTTCCGTTGTAAACGCCACAATTGCGCCTTTTCTATGACCTGTGCAACAAGAAATAGTAAATATATGGAGTAATTTCTTTCAAGGCTATGTTTGATTATACCACGATCCCATGCCTAGTTCATTCGCAGCCCAGATTGTAGTGTCGTCACGCTCTCGCTCGCCAGCTCCGAGCCTTGCATACCCCAAGATATCTCCGATATATATATAAGCCAGCATTCTCAACACCATTCTTCTTCTTGTAACAGGCTTCGCTGCATTCGCCATTTTTTGTCACCGACAGGCCAATTCTTCTCCAATGCCGTGTCAGGTAGTTGCGACGCCTTGCAGGCATCACACGCGACACTCGTCATCCTGGCAGCCACTTACAGACACAATGCCCACGCACCAAAACAGCGGCAATGACTCTCCAAGCTCAGAAAGAAGGCGTCGGCGAGTTATAGACACATCACGGGCCGATGATACTCTTGGGAACTCTGAGGCACGAAACATCAGACAGAGCAGACAAAACGCCAATGCCAGCACTAGCAACCTACCAGCCCAAAGCCGCGCAAATTCAAATATACCAAGACAACCTCACGCACAAAACACTCACCAGCTTCCCCTTGCAAACCAGACAGCTCATCCAACATCAAGAGTCCAGTTCAACACAAGCGACACAAGCACCTGGACCGCCGAAATGCACAGACAATACCACATAATCCAAACACCACTCACCCTCCAAGAGCGAATCTGGGACCGCCGCGGCGCCCTCCTCCCATCCGGCTTTCACAACACGGTGACCCCGACATCCTTCCAAACGAACCGACCAAGCACCACAGCAGAAGTAGACCAGCAGCAGCAGCAGCGCGGACCGCACCACGCTGCGGCGGGAAATGTACCGGCACTAAGTGGCATAGGCGCATGGACAGAGCAGCACCGCTACGAAGGCATAGAAGCTGCACATTCGGCTACAGCAGTGGCTGGTACTTGCGAGGCGTCTGCTCATACAGAGGTTGATTCTTTTGATTCGAGGACTTGTTCTGGAAGCAGTGCCGGGTGATCAAAACGAGGACGGAGATGTGTTACGGACCACTATGTGTGGCTTTTGGACAGTGAAAGAGAGTGAGGGGGGGTAAGAGGAGCAGAACTTTGGTGGTGGTGGTAGTCTAAGTGAAAGTGAATAGTCGGAGAAATTTCAACAGCTTGAGTAAATCTGTATACACGATTCAGTAGTGGCAGACAATAAAATCGAAACCTTCAAATCGATAATCCTCCCTGATCAACGCACTTCTCCACAGTCTACACAGCCCGCGCATCCTGCCGATCCGGAACATGGCGGGAGTTATGGATGCATCCCCTGCATCAATATGCAAACATGTGGTGTTAGTGTTGGTGCTAGTCCCGAACTCAAAAGGCGGCAAAAGCAAAAAAAGAGGACAAGAACGGGTGTCGACATGCACACATGCATGCAGGCAACCTACACGTGGTACAGGGTTTCAACGGTGCATTCTGTCAAAAAAAAACGGCTAGGCACGTATGTAAAGCGAAGACATGCATAATAAGGGAGTTGAAGCTTTCAAGGTTTTGAAAAAATATAGACTTCAATTATCAATACAAGAAGCCAAGGGCCGACAAGCATGGCCCAAGGTGCCAATATTACTACATAATGTTGTGTTTTAGGAAAGCTTGCCGCCGTTTCTCTGCCTGAAATTAAAAAGGGCTAAAGATTGAAACATGCCATCTCCTCCTTCTTCTTCTCCTACCACCGGGGAATTAAGGAATTATATATGTTCTGCTTAGTTGAGGAAAGCAATGGCGGCAACGGCACCAGCAATCAGAGCAATGGGAGAGTAGCGGGTGGTGCCGGCAGCGCTGGGGGGAGTGGTGGTAGAAGTCGTGGCGGGAGAGGTGGTAGAGGCCACTGTGAAGAGCAGATTGTTAGCAATTGATGCGATTTCCAGTAACCAGAATCTTCAACTTACTTGAGTCGGAGGTGGTGGAAGGAGTAGAGCTGGTCTCAGCAGAGGTAGAAGTGGCCATGGTAGTCTCGGCAGAGGTAGTCTCGGCAGAGGTGGTCTCAGCAGAGGTGGTCTCGGCACTGGTAGAGGTGGCCTTGGTGGAAGCGGCAGAAGTAGCGGCAGAGCTGCTGGCAGAGCCGGTGCCCTCGTACTCAAACTGCAAGCTGTAGTTGGCGTCGGTCTCGTCGCCGGTAGGATAGATCTTGAAGGCGTAGGTGTCCGAGGGGAGATCCTCGGGGGTCCAGACAAAGGAGCCGTCGGTGGCCTCGCCTGTAGCAGAGTTAGAAGCGAAACACAAAAAGAGGTGCTTGGACTGATGACAACGTACTGGTAAGAGTCGCGACGTCGTCGAGGTCGGTAGAGGGGCCGTTCTGGAGGACAATGGTGCAGCCAGCCTCACAGCCGCTGAAGGTGATTTCGAATGGCTCGCCCTCTTCCAAGTCAAACTTGGAGTTGGTGATCTGGGGGGTGGCCAGGACGCCGGCGGCGAGGGTAGCGACGGTAGCGACGGAGTACTTCATTGTGAAGATTGTCTTTTTGACGTAAAGAAGGTCGAGAAAAGTATCTGTTGGTGGTGAGAGTTTTGTCAGCGACGGGTTGTTGCTATGTCAAAGTCGACAGAAAAAAAGGAGTACAAGATCAGGCGTGGGCAATGAGGCAAACGAGGAGGCTTTGTCTGTTTTTTTGTTTGCCGAGGCGTCGCAAGCTGTCTGTACAAGGCTTTGCAAGCTAGCACTGATTTGTGACGCGCGGCAACAGATAAAAAATTGCACAGCTCGAGTCTTCCCCCGTTTGACCATCACGTCGCACTTGATTGACCTGCAGGAAGGAGCTCGGAGAGCATGCACGCAGCTTGTGCTGCAGAATAGCAAGGCAATCGAGGCTGGTAGAGCATACTTACAAGGATTCTGCTTGGGAAAAGAAAGAAAGCCAAGAAATTACAACAAAGGAGTACTTTTGGGAATTAAGAAAAAGACGACGATGTAGAGATGCGAGTGGAAGAGAGAAAGAAGACCAGGTCAGGCACGAGAACAAGAGGAGCGGAGCGCCCGGCAGAAATACGTACGGTTGTCCGGGGGTGGGCGGTGCAGACGGTTGCGTGGCGTGGCGTGGCGTGTGCGTTGAGCGGCAGCCGTAACTCCGGTTGACTCGACGGATAAGGCAACCTGTTAGCACCAGTGCCTGGAGCTAAGTGCTCGTAACCAGGGTCCCGCGTGTAGTTAGCAGCGGAACTTATTGCATCTGAGACCTTGGAACAGTCTGGGTGGCTTTTTGCCCGGGCAAAGCCGTCGCCAACGGAGGCTGGGCCACAATCACATTCCAAGGTTTGGGGCAACCGCCACACGCCAAAGGCAGCCTAGCACGTTACAGCTCTCGAAGGCGGCTAGGAGAGGCAGGTCCCTGGCACAGCGGCTAGCCCCGCCCCCCTTTTTTTTGCTTCTTGTCATCTGCTGGGGGGGCAGCCCGTTCGACAAATTTCATTGTCTTCGTCAACAACCCTGGCACCATTGTCTGAGCTGCTGCAAGAGATGTTTCGAACGTAGGGCATTGTACAAAGTATGGAGTTTATTTTCTACAACGAAGGATGGGTCCCATCCTCAACGTGTTCCTACGATCCGTTGCGATACACCCCATTGCCATCGCACGGCCTTCTCAAAACGATGCCGCCGACCCTGGCCCAGCAACCTTGCAATTTCTCCTCGCAATTCTCCTCGCGCAGCAGCACGGCGCAACGCATCGTCTCCACTGCCCACTTGGCTGTCATTTCATCGGCAAAAGGGAACAGGCTCCTCCCCCTAATTAACAAGTGCCGTGCTTCCTAATTCAGCTCACATGGCCAGCCGACTTCACTACAAATACAAAAATATACTGCACAGCCTCACATACCTACTACCTGCCATACCCAGAGTTGTACGGATTCGGATGCCCCTCCACTACAAGGGCGCTAGCGGCCTAGTCCGCTTCCATCCATCCATCCATCCATCCCACACGCGCCGCCAAAAATAACAAGAGACACACACACACTCACACTCACACACACCACTGCGAACCAGCCAGGGGTTGGCGGTTGGCTGACTTGCCTGCCATCGACCCGGGACTAGACTGGGCTGAGCTGCATCCCGCCCTGGCAACTCGTACATGCGGCGCTAGCAAAGACCAAAACAACGTGGACTTGAAGAAACGAAAAAAAGGAACAACAACAAGACGTCGTCGCATTGTCGCCATCACTACCGACCAGCAGCCACGGCCTCCATCGGCCAAAAGCTCAATAAGCCACGAATACATCCTATACAGTAGCTTCCCCGTGAAGGATAAAACGACCAAGGCCACATCTCCAAAATATTCCAAATCGAGTAAATGCAGTGCCCGCGTCCCCCCATTTTTGCGTCTGTTTCTTTACGAGTACTGTCGCCAGGTAGCACTCGCTGTTCTGGCACGCAGATCGCCACAGGGAAAAGAGCCCATCGTGGCTGTGCCGTTGCTGTTGCGCATGCCCCCACCCACCCGTAGCCGCAATCGACATGCCATCGTTGCGTTCACAGTAACCATAACCCGATTTCTCTTCCCTGTTTTGCTGGAATTCCTTACTCGGCCAGTTCCAATTCATCATGTACGTACTCGTAGATTACCCATCTTGAAGCTGTCTTCTTAAAAAGCGTCGGAATTTACGAGCCAGTTTTTTACCTGGCCAGTGATTCGCATCATCTCGTAATACGTTTACGAGCACTGTACTATGTTTACCGACACCGCGAGACATGCCCAGCAACGAAAATCTGCTACATGTCTCATCGGTGCCAACAAAGAACCCTCTTCTTTTTTTTGTGGCCCCCGTGCCTTGGCTTCCAAGAAAAATTCACAGGATATAATTCACACATGCACGCAGAGCCGCCAAGTGTTGGAGCCGCAAGCTGGCATTCTATCAAAATACAGCATGTACTGCGCAGCGCGTCACGCCAGCCCATGTGCATAGTCCCGACATTTCCACATATAGACATCAATTGATGAAAGATAAGAAGAAAAAGATATTGAAATAGCTGCAAATGTCACTATGCACGCACATCAAGGAGCTTAACGCCAAGTAAACGTGATGAGGATGTGTCTTCTTGTAAATGAATGATGGATTAAAAGCCTACAATACTATGCTCCGGCAACTGCATAACAAAAAAAAAAGAACATGACCTTTTCGGCACATCGCCTGTCTTGGCTTCCCCATGCCCGACCAACTTCTGCTTCCAAATAAAATACCTATATTTAACCGAATCTTGTAAAAGAAAAGATGTAATTAGAATGCATCGGCTCCTTATGCCGTAATGCCAAACACCACTTAATGCTCCAGCAGACGCAGGGAGCCCTGGACAACCACGTTTTCGAGAATGGAACCAGGGGGGATATCAATTGTGCTGCCCTCAGTAGCAACAATGATAACCGTGCCCTTGAGCGTCACACCACGGCCCAGGTTGACGGCACCGGTAATGGTGAGGTGATCCAGCTCGAGGACCTTGGGGATCGAGGGAATGTGCTTCTGGAAGTCGGAAACCTTCTTGAAGTCGCTGCCCAACTTGATAAGAGGGGCATCACCAAAGCGGTTGGCGCTCATTTGCAGCTGGCCGTGCTTGAGCGTGTACAGATCCGACTTGACCAGCATCAGGTCAGAGCAAGTCTTGACGGGCAAGAAGCGGCGGCGGGGAACATTGACACCGTGGGCGTTCTTGAAGTGGCGAATGGCGGCACCGACAGCAGTCTCGAGCTGGATAATGGAAATGTCCGACTCGCCCTTCTTGTCGCCGGGAATGGTCTTGCCGTTGGGGATAATCTCCATCTCGAGCTCGTCGTTCTCCACGACACGCTTAATGGCCTTGAGGTTCAGCCAGATGTTGTTGGTGTTGAAGTACTTGAACTTCTTGATCGACTTGAACTCGTTGACGTGCTCCTTGGGCACCTGGGCAATTTCCAGCAGGCGGACAGAGCCCTCGTAGTCGATAATGGTACCACCCTTGACGTCGGCCTTGGTCTTGTTGGTCAACTCCATGAGGTATTCAGCCTTGGTCTCCACCATGTGCTGCAGAATGCGCAGGTCAACAACAGCACCCAGGTTGTCAACGTTGGACAGGAAGACAATCTCAATGCCGCGCTCAATCAGCTTGTCGAGAATACCAGAGTTGTACAGCGACTCGAAAACGTCACCGTGGCCGGGCGGGTACCACTCGGAGATGGACGAGTTGAAGTCCTTGGGGACGGGGAGGGAAGAGTCCTTGTAGATTCTGGGGTAGCGAGACTGGTTGAATGTGAGGATATCGACATTGTGGCCCTCGTACTTCTTGATGATGGCCGCGGTATCGTCGTTGGTGTTGAACGAGTTCATGAGGATAAAGGGGACGTTGACGTCGTAGGTGCGGTTCAGGTACTCAATCTGACGGACGGAGAGGTCGAGGAAAGACATGCCATCACGGACTTCAATGACCGACTTGGGGCCAACGCAGCCCATAGAGGTACCAAGACCACCGTTCAGCTTGAGGACGGCCAGCTTGTTGAGGAAGTTGACCGACTCGGAGTTGGCGAGATCTTCGTAGTCGACAACCTGGCCCTGGGCAGGAGGGGCAATACGGTCCCAGTCGCTTGAAGCTGGTTAGTACCTGGAACGTGTATTCAAATTCGAATTAAGGCAGATGCTTACACGGCATTGCTCTTAGCCTTGTCGTTGAGGTAGCGGCGGAAGAGGGCAAAGAAGTTGTCCATTTCGGTCTCGAACAGCTGCGGGGGGTTATTAGGAGAGTGCATTCTTAACGTGGAGTGCTTCTGTTGCTGACCTTCTTCTCCTCAGGGTCCTCGACCGTCTCGGCGAGTTCGGTCAGCGAATTACGCATCTGAGCCGCCGCGATATTGGTAGAGGTGTTCTCGAAAGCCTGGGCGATGCCAGTTAGTTTGGAGTCCATCTTGATATGGTGATGTGTATGAGAGTGAGTAGCGATGGAGTAGTTGGCGAGTAGCTTTCAAAAAGTGAAGAAATGTGAATGGGCGAAAGATTCAAGGGCCGAGATGACGAGGGGTCTCGTAACAATCATCCAAGCTTCAGCCACGATGAGGCTCAGGTGCGTGGGTGCTTGAGAGCCAGTGATTTGGCGAGTGCGACCCAAAGGGGATAGCAAACAGGTCAGCTGCTCGATGAGAACAACGCAAATCCCGCCAAGTCGAGCACCAGACGATCTCTAGGGATAGGGACTAGGGAGGAGGTATTTGCACGGCATTGGGCAGAGCTTGGACGTGGCAGGGCTGCAGCTCTCCCCCTCAAGGCGGCGCTTTGGAGGATTGCATGAGGGCGTGCAGGAGACGCAGGAAGACAAGCCGAGTGGCATCAAAGCAGAAGGAAAAGAAAAGGTACAAAGCTAAACAACGTACCATGTGGCTGCGAGTCTTGCCGTGATGGCGCTTCTCAAAGCCATTGTTCTCGCTGCTGTTGCCCTCGTCCTTGTTGCCAGGACGAAGGTGAGAGGGGATCGCACTCTTGATAGCTTCGGCCATTGTAAACGATTCGGCTGAGGGGTTCGAAAGAAAGGGAGGGTTAGACAGATAGCGACGCAGAGCAGGAGATGGAACACAGTTGAGAAATCAATCCGGGTCCCAGGGGCAGAAAAGAGGAATGGATTGATTGATTGATTGAGGAGAGAGGGATTGGGGAAGAAGCAAGAGAGCAGCAACGATTTACGGAGCTGGCAATATGGCCAGTTTTTGTTGGACGAGCCCCGAATGCGAAAGGGGTGGCGAAAGGCGGGGCTCTTGGTCGATGGGATGGGCGCAGCGGGCAGCGGGGGTGGTTGGAGCTCCCACCCTGGCCAGAGCTAATTGAGAGCTGCTGCAGTGACCCGTTTTCGATTTTTTTTAGGCACGGTCGGGAGGGGGGCTATTTTTGACAATTCAGCACCGAGGGAGGAGAAGATGTGCAGCGATGTTCAACAGATTTGCAGAAGTGACAGCAAAGCAACCTGGTTTTTGCATTCTGCAGAGTCATTTGGCTGACACATGACGCAACATGTCGCGCACAAATTCGCCGAATTCCATCAGCTACGAGAACACTTGCGGAGTCCAATGCCTTCCCAATCAACAGCTCCGAGTGATGGGCTTTCAAGACAAATTGTCAGATTCGCCCCGGCCAGCGGTCGACACAGTGGGCATACAACTACGGAGTACGAGTAATCAAGGTCGGCTTGTTGTCCAGCCTCCACCTTCTATCTGGACACTAGCAGCCGCAAGAGACCCAGCGACAAGCGCCATCAGATTGGCGTAGTGGCTGAAAGGGCTCCCAACAGTGAGCGTGGCTTCGCTTGGAGTTTGCAGTAGCTTGATAAGGCGGCGAGACAAGATGAAGACGGCTACTCCGGCCGAGAAGCGGAACAGCTAACTAAATCCTCAACAACACAACTTTCTCGTCTCCGGCCACCACCACATACGAGGTGTAAGATCCTGCACCTACCGGATTGGATGGTTCGTGGTGTGAGCCAAGACGCCATAGTAGGGCCGTCTCTAACAATCTAGGCGAAGCCGATTAGCTAGGACTTCCCCTGCACAACCCTTTTACCGTTCTTCTTCTCTTGCGGTGGCCGGAGCCGCCGTCTGGTCTTATTATACTAGCACACACGCGAAAACAGCCACCTCTGGTTGGTGGCTGACCGGCCTAAACCCACGACGATCTGCTGGGGCCGGCTTAGCTCGGGTGGCCACTAGTAATCTTTTAGCCAAGGTGCTCTCTCTGGTGATAGTAAGCTGTCACCCTCGTGGCGAGGAATTTCTGTTCCGGACGACGCCGCAATACTTCGTAGTGTGATGCGTTATCAAGAATTGGGATATCCTACATGGCGCAATTAATGAATGCAGGACACAGTTACCAAAGTTCACCACTCTGTAACAGAAAAGTTTTCGGCCATCTCTCCGACGAATGTAGCCTTCTACCCGTATTGTCCGGATATTAATGGCTCGTTCTGAACCTTGTTCTTGGAAATTGCACCTTTGTTCATGGCCAAGTCGTCGAGCTAATAAAGACAACCCTGGCTGTGAAATGATCCGGTGCTACGGCACTCCGACGAACATGGCTGTACTCGTAATACCTACTCTGTGGTATTCAGCTCATCATGTGGTTATTACAAGACAAGGGCTACGTAATCGGGGGACCTGAGTTTAATTTGGCAGACTATAATACTCGGATAGAATCCCTCTTTACCCAGGAGGCGCGTCTCCCGTTCCGTTTTTGTATTGCGAGGTGATACCCGTCCCAACAGGCACGATTTCGGCCGCACGTGCAGCCGTCATTGGCTGGCTGCGCCCCGCATTGGAGTCGATGCCACTGCTCGTATAATTATACGTTTGCCTTGTGGTAGGGAGATGGAAGACGGTAATTACCCAAGTTGAGATGACGGGCAATTAATCAAACCAGGGGACGAGATTTTTAGAATGTTGAGGCCTTTAAACATGTTTCTTCATGTCATGGGCGCATTCCCGCTGAGCTTTGTCTTGCATGCAGCTGCGTTCCAGACCATCACGCCTCTTCTAAAGACGCCCAAGGTCCTGACGGCGACGGGTCATCAAGGTACCAGGACTATGTGGCTGTTGGAAACCACAGTCAAGGTCAGTTCTCGGCCTGTTGGCTGTTAGCAGCAAAGGCAATTGGTATTGATGGTAACGTGGATTCAATGCTAAAAACGCATGTCCTGTTACAGCCGGTAATCTCGTCAGGGAATCCTTCGATGATGCTTCTTTTCCTTCCGAGGTAAGCTCAAACCCGGCAAGTGGCTACTAATAATGGACGTCTGGTTGCTTTCCATGCAGCAGAGCCATCACCAGCGTACAGCCCTGCCTTTCAGCGCCCTACCAGCTAACCATTACCAAGCGCCCGGCAGCGAGGCCGAACCCAGGGGCAGCAGCGCCGGTCCTGATGGTGACAGCAACTGTGGGGAAAGCCGCTAAAAATCTTTGTCTCTTCGCCGGTTTTGGCGCTGGGGCCGGTTGGGTCGGGCTCGGATGGCCCTTCGCCAGCGCGACCACAACGTTGCATCCGGGACGATTCCTCTTACTTGAGTTTGCGCATCCAAGAAACTTTGGCCTGCGATTCGCGCGATTCCTGGCCACCACCGTCGCATTCACGGCGCCTGTCCGTAGCCTAACGGCGTCATGACTCAACCCAGCCCTGAAAATGAAAACCTGCACACTAACAGCCTGCCATACAACGTAGCGGCTGTTTCTGTTAGCAGCCTCCGCCCAACCAGTCAGCAATCCGGCTCCGCATCGTGGACTCGACGGTGTTCTGCACTGGATATAGTGGACGGCTCCCCGTCTCACGCGTCTGTTCCGAAGTGCCTTGCTTATTTTTCTCTTGTCTCTGTCTGATACATCCAACACATTGGACCTTTTTGCTACTCTATCAACTGCCAAACTGCTACCAATATAGCTTCTTAACTGTCACGCCTCGCGCCGTTTCTCGCGACGTCATCCTTGTTGGCCACTTACAAAACAGGCACCACCGCTCGTTCCGCCCGTCCCGCGCTTCCGCTTCGGCACCTGGCACCCATAATAATTCGGTCGCGCCGCCGCCCATCATATCTGCACCAAAAAAAAAAAGGCTTCTTTTCTTCTTCATACGGCACTGCACTGCACTGCACTGCGCGGAAGGCTGCAAAGAACGACATGGGCTCTCTCGGCGTTGTTCCCTATTGGCATGTAAACGTGCCCGAGCACGAACGTACACCCGAGTGCCCCGAATATCTGCGAGGTCTCAACCCAAAGGACCTTCGCGGAGTCTCTACGCCAGACTCGGACTACAAGATCCTCACATGGGGCGAAGTCAGCGACATTGTCAACTCGAATAACCTCGCCCTCTTCCAAAGAATTCCGTCTCAGCTGCGCCGCTACAAGGCCTTTACATACCAACTCGCCAAGCAACATGGCACCGTCGCCAATTTTATCCTCAACGAGCGTCTACGCTGGACTGCCCCGGTGACTCCCCGAGGCAAGCCCTTTGAATACCCCGAAGACATCAAGATTCTCTACAACGACTGGCCCTACGGACTCGACTCGCGCATCATCCACCTCGTCATCTGGACCAAGTTTGAGCTCAAGGCGCACGGAACCGGCGACTTGACGGATGTTGCCCGCGCCGAGATTGAGACGTTTGTAACCGAAATGTTTCGCTCAAAGATGCCTGAAGGACATGTAAGGATTGGCTTTTTTATTTCGTTATATTGCATATCAGTGCAAATGATTGTTATATAAAACAATCGACCAAGTATATGCTAACCCCAGCGTGGCAGGTCATGTGGTTCAAGAATTGGGCCGCCCTCAAGTCCATCCAGGCCGTCGAGCATTTCCACGTCATGCTCTTTGACCCAGATCCCGAATTCATTCGCCAAGTGACGGATGGTGATATTCCTCAGTGCGCCAAGTTTTCGGGTCAATGACCAACCAGCTGCTGCTCTTTGTGCCGTTGGTTGGTTAAGACATTGTAGCTGGACCGTGGGTTCTCTTGTTTTGCTTGTATTTTTACATTTACGTGACATGATAATTTAGAATAGCGGGCTTTTTGCTTGTTTGTATTTTCGGCGTCTGCTTTGGAAAAACTGATACACTGGAGCAATCCTTTCTTTTCGCTTTGATTGCCTGATTTACTTCCCACACATAGAACTTTTATGGCATCTGCATTATATACAATATATTTTATATATCTGAATTCATTCGCAGCCTAGCGTCGACTGGTTCTAAGAAGCTTAACGCATGCGACTTAAATAGGGATATTGTTCGTGTCTGCTTGTGTCTCTACACACGCTGCATCCGCAAATGGCACGGCTATTGGCTTCTCTAGTGAAATGTTGATGTGCCAGCCCGGCCTACCTCTGGGTTCCTTGTGCTTTGCACGCAAATGGCTCGTCATCTCTGTCGTAAGCAACGTAGCAAAGGCTTCCAATGTCTCAAATGAGGATTCTGACATTTCCTAAACACGCCAGGATTGTTAGCAATACACCTCCATGAAGCTGTTTGATATCGGTTCTTTACCTTGACAAGTACCTGTTCCAGCTCACAATAGGTATCCGCATCATCATCCAGCCTATCAACCTCTACATTCGCAATGACAACCTGCTTCGCCATCCTCTCATTACTATTCACCCCAATAAGAGTCGGTAATCTGAAATCATGTATCCTCAGCGCAAACGCGCTCTCGACCATCATCCCACCACCCTCGACATCAAACCGCCCCGTAGCAGTCAAGCTCACACCGCCACCACCCACAAGCGACGCCTTGGGAAGCTGTGCCGTAATCTCCAACATGCGAACCCCCGTTGTGTTGAGAAACGGCGGCTGCGTCTGTTGCGGGAGTGGTGGCTGCTGGCCGCGTGTGTCCACGCCTATAAGATGAATCCATAGCGATTCCAGCACCGAGCGAAGACTGCTGGCTTGCGTGCTTTCCAGGACGGAGAGCATGGCTTTGCTGAGGAGGCCATAGTGCACCGTGTCGGAGGAGAGCTTGTCCGTGGACGAGGAGGAGCCGAATGGTTCGTGGAACGAGACGGTTGCGGAGACGACTAGCGGCTGTGGTCTATCTGGCTGGCCCCATGCGTTGTGCGGCCCTTGGATTGTTGTGTGTAGGTTCTTGATGCGGACTGTTGATGGCGCTGGGAGACAGTTGCGCGTTATGGCGCTTGTTTGGACGAGCGGTGTCGTCATGATGTTGTCGTGGAGTCGTTCAGATGAGGTTTGGGGCTGTAAAGGGGTTTATTGGACGTTGCACTTTGTGAGCTTCTTTTTCGGCGTCAGTTCTTTGGCTGGTGAGTGACAGTATGAGTCTGTCATGAATTGCGCTGAGTGTGATGCGGTATATGAAGTTGATAGCTTAGGTGGGGCGGGGAATACCGACGCACCAAAAGTTTGTAAGTCTGGAAGCCGCCATGCTCTGCGAAACAGTGCAACTATCACGAGGACCCTAAAAAAAGTATAAAACCAGTCTGTATATGACAAACTTGAAACTAGATACGTTTATTTTGTAAAATGACTCTGTCTACAACTCTGTATGGCACTACCGTGTAACACGCCAACGTTACATAGCCGGAGATGTGGACTACCCTATACAAAATTGAAGATTTGAGCCGCGGGAAAGCGCGCCGACGCAGGTCAATGTAATGAATACATTTTAGAGTTTTATTTTTCTTTTTGAGGAACTAAAAAGACTGAAGTTACTGTATAGAACTTGCCAAAAAAAAAAAAAAATACCCCATATATGATATACACTTTTGCGTGAGCTTTGCGTTGCTTCGATAAGAGACAATTCGTACAAACGGGAAGGAGAGAACCAAGTTCATTACACCAGACAAGATATTATGCTGATATACAGGCTTACTCTCAAATAAACGCATAGTTTAGCACAAAATCTTCTTCTAGAATAGATGGCAGTTGAGAGCCAGCATCAATACTATGGCTTTCGAGCAAGCCGAAACAATACTGTGATATTTTCTGCTAATTACCAGCCGATTCAATCTCGGCGAGTTGCTCGTACTGCCTCAGAATTGTACGAGAGTTCTGTTCCTGAACCCTGACGCATCTCTTGGCCAATTGCGATTGCGGCCATTTATCCACTTACCTCGGAACTTCACAACGGCCTGTTCAACCCCCTAGTCGTGTATCCTTGACGCCATATGCAGGTAATTTGGGATAAGACACACCCAAAGACTTGTATTCTCAGGTAACATTTTGGGAGCCTTTTGACCGATGGCGTTCCAGTGGGAGCGCCGGCCAGAAGATCTCGATACTTTGGCCAACGGTGGAGGAGCATTGTGACATAAATTTATAAAACTGGGAGATTGCTTCTTGTATAACTAGTTGATCGTTGGTAGATCCTTATTGGTGTATATACTAATGCTAATAAGATAACCTGAGCCAGCTTTTTTCCAGTAATGCGAAGTAGCGAGCACTTGATTACCATCACAATGGCTTGTACAAGTAATTAGCTTCCTCCCGCTTTCACTACTTGTGCTTTGATGTCTGAGAGCCAGTGTCTCTGGGGAAAATTACACACATGACTCGGCTTCTGATCAGTTCGCAGCGTCCAGGAAGTCACCATTTCCGATGTCCCAAACACTCTCGGAATGCCAGGCGGGCACAATTCCGCACCGTCAAGCAATACACTGCAAATAAAAAACATCAACCATGAACCCTCGCACTTAGACAAAACCTCAAGTTCCAAAAAGGGACAAGCCCGGATCCCTACCAGTGGGGCCGCAGAACCAAACCAAGGCGCTCGAATCAGGCCTGCACGAAACCTTGACGACGGCAAACTATTCATTAATAACAAACGCAGATGCCACATGCCATGATTCAAGGATGAGGAGCCATGCTCGGCAAAACGATGACAGGGGTTTTGCTCGAGGCGTTCCCCACGCGACGTTTTGTTGGTCCGTCCCCGCTTGAGCCTGTGGCAGACCAGGGTCCCTGGAAAACGGCCCCCTTTTTTCTCCTTTTGCCTCGTGGAGTTTTTGGCAACGGCTGCTAAATACCTTGTTCCTTGTAACCGATTGCGCTTTAGCCCAGGGGCCATGTTGCGCCGGTACATAGGAGAATTACAATGCGCATGGACCGGGTTGTCATTGACAGGTCTTTGGTTCCAGTGTCTGTGCGTCGTTTCCGCATGGCGGTGGTTGGTTGGTTCCATTGATAACTAGGGACAAGAAGTTTCCGCTGGTTCCTGAACTGGGGTGGGATAGGTGATTTCAACTGCCGCTGCCGGGTGATTGACGCGCTTAAGTATTTTCCTGTGGGACTCGTTTCATGTTTCAATGCCTCTCGGCCCCGACATTGTGCTCGTTCCGACTTGTGCATATGTTTGAGACCATCAAGGTTGATTTGTTTGTCTTGTGACAGTTTTCGTCTATTCATGGGCTTTAGTTCCTGAGCAATGAGTATCAGTTTCTTTGAAACCTCGTAAGTGTCTCACACAGACGCCAACGGAACGAAATTGGCCGTCGAGGTCGTCGTGGAGCCGTTGAGTCAAGCACCTTACCCATGCCGATCCTGTGGATAATCTCCATCGTGTAAAATTTCCTGGATGCAATCGACGATGAATGGAATATTGTGATGGCTGTAAATCAATTTATTTTTATTAATAGAGACGTATTGGAGATGGGAGTTGCTTTATTGTGGACAAGGATAATGACGCTGCAATCTTGACCAGACTTCTATGGTAAACTACGTCGTAACACCAATGTAGCTCCAAGCTTGCATTCAACTGTCAACACGGACATCTCCGTATTTACAGTAACAAATGCTTGATAGCAGCAGACAAAGCCCCGTCTCCCCACCCATCCTCTACAGCCTTGCCCATGGCGTCCGCCATCACCTTTAAGCCTGAACCGTTCACCTTAGCATCCTCCGCTGCTTGAACAATATTGTTCAGACCAAAGACCTGCATGAGCAGCGGGTTTCCATCATTGACTTGCCAGTCTTCCGAGTCCACTACAGCAGCAAGCTTATCCAAATGTCCGGCCAGAGCAGTAATAATCGGCGTGGTAACCTGGCTTGTTCCAGGCAATACCTTGTTGCCATGGGCCTTGCCGGCACGCTTCAAGATTCCCATGCCCACAAAGGCACCGTAGAACATTCCGTACATTGTCGCAAGCATTGCCAAGTCTTGTGCTGCTGCCGCGTCCACTTCTGGGCCGTAATATAGCGGATTCCCCAGAGGTGTCAAAGCGGTCTTGATGCCGTCAAACACATCTTGTGTCTCGCCGCTGTAAATGAGCAAGGACTGGGGCGTGGCAACCATTTGCGGTGTAACCAACACTGCACCATCAACGTAGTGAGCAGCACCACGGGCTTTGATCCACTGGCTCATCTCGACGGCTTGCTTGGGTGTGCCGTTGGTCAGGTTGACGATTGTCTTGCCGGACAGGCCGTCGGTTGTACCGGCCAATGGCTCGAGGAGCTTGTACATGGAATTGTAGTCGATTACACAGAAGATGAGGATCCCATCACTCTTTGCAATAGCTTTCTTAACATCCGTCTCAAGGGTTGCGCCAGCCTTGACTACGGACTTGACAAGTTCTCTGTCTGCAGTCCGATTCCAGATTGTAAGTTTCGTTCCGGCTTTCAAGATGGCATGCGCGAGGGCTGCCCCCATGTTGCCGATGCCAAAGGCGGTGATGTTGTGTGACGAAGACATTGTGGTGGTAATACTAAGTTTTGTGATAGCTGCAATTTGGCCAATGTTATAAGATGCTGCTGCTGCTGCTGCTGCTGCTGCTGCTGCTGCTGTTGTTGTTGTTGTTTTTGTTGTTACTGATATGAAAGACCATTATTGGTGAGGGTACTGTGATCTTTTATGCTATTCTTCATCTACGTGCTCAGCAACCTTTCAATGGATTATTCTTGCTAACCAGATCTATACAAAACATCTACTCCAACGCAAACATCGAGTTTGTAAGCAGCTGAAAAGCACCGTACAGAAATCAATTGAAGCAATGTTCAAGCTTCTGCTCAAGTGCCATAAGAATATTCACGCTCAACAGAATGTTAGACAAACATGTAATGACTCACACCGAAAATGGCGTACATTTCTAAGAAATGCTTATATATCATTGCATTTGTATTTTCATCAAGCGTTCTTTTCTGACTGTTTTTTCGCATTACAAATCACCAAAGTCCGCTGGCGGAGTCCGCTGAATGAAGCTTGGCGAGCCACGATATTGCCCAAAACGGAAGTGTTTACGGCCTCAGCCGTGTAATTAGCAAACAGCTGCGGCAAATTTTCCAAAAGCGCTACAACTATGGGCATGCGTATTTGCTTTTCCTAGTATCTGCGTAAATGGCCAATTGGCCTCATTCTAATGTTGCAAGTGATTGACGTTGTTGGTGCAACCACAGTATCATAAGCCCTCCACTGGCCTATCCTGGCCCCAACTACCACAGACAGACTAAGTGTGCATTTCTTGGTTAATTAAGCGTCTCACATATGCGCAAGTCAGCAGGTTCCGGTGAGATGCATGCGTGTCCACGCATTCATGCCCCTGGTACGAACCACTCCACTGCGGCTGTGATTGGTATGAACCGCTCGGCTGGTATTACAGTCGAGAACAATACGCAGTGCTCGTAAAAGCCGCACTTTGCTGGACAGACCCTCTTTCGAGTAACAAGCAATAGCTATGAACCATTGCAGTTTGTACATACTTTTCTACAAACCTAGCTGCTGAAGATGACATCACGTACTATGCCAGATACCCGGGCCTGCGAGCATCCGGAATTGCGAGCTGTTGCACAGACTACGCAAAGACGCCTCTTCGACGAGGGCCCTGTACGCCACCACATGGCAAACGCACGCTTCGAGAAGAAACGAAAAAGAATGAGGGGAAATTAGCAGGCATTATTTGCCCCGGTCGGCGTATTGCAGAAGGCTGTTTATACGCAATGGGGAATAACTTGGGCGCATCGTTGCGGCGAACCATGTCCCTTAGCTGGACTGATCATCGGCCGAGATTGACCGTGAGCACGTTGTTATCCTTAACCCGAAAATTTTCTTTTTAAGGAGAGTATGGAGCCTGCCAGGCCTTTGTACTGGATGATTCGTTAGAGAGTTGTGGTCGTAGCGGTTGCTTGAGCCTCCAGTGGTGTACTTTGATACATACTGGTTGCGCACCAGTCTTGCGTGGTTTACTACGACGTACAGTCGTAGCCCCCGATATGCACAAAGCCGGAGCTTGTTAGCGCGATGTGGGCTGTAAGCTAGGTCTGCAAAGTAGTTCGGACATGTATCGCCTTTAGGAAACAGGCCCCTGCGATGGCTGCAAATCGCCTCCGCTTTAGGTATGGGCCACCCGAGAGTGACAGCCCAGCCTCGACAGTGGGCGGGCGGTTTTTTATCGTCCCGCAACCTCTCTGATGGTGTTTGGTGAGGTGTGTTGTGCGAATGGTTTCTTACCTGTTGTGATCTGAGGCCTCTGTTCTGAAATTTTCTCGAATTAGTGTCGGAGGGGCGTTATTAGTGAAATTCAATGGACTATTCTGTCTAAGGCCGACCGCGTTAGATGCGCTCTGAAACACTAAGAAGCCACTGAATACGTTGTGGCGCTGTTAGCAAGGAAGCCTCATACCTAACATGTATTACGCATCTTTTACAAGTGCACTTTGCCAAATTGAGACGGCTTAGAATACCTCGTCGCATGACCGTGAAATCGGTTGACCTGATCAGGTATACTGCGTCCAAAGTTTCCAAACTCAGCTGTGTACTATAAGTGCTCCGTGTATAGTTACATAGTACGTGTTTTAGCTTGTACTGCCTTTCTCCTGTCAGCTGAGAAAGGCCGAAAAGTGATGACTCAAAATACATTCTTTCGCAAGGGAAGAGCCAAGAGGCTATATCAGTTTGTAATCTCCGTGCGCAACATCAGCAGGTCGACTTCTTGAACGCTAGCTCACGCAGAGAGCTAATGGTTGCGCCATAGACTTCGAACGATAAACTCTGCTGTGGCCCAGGCGTGTACTTAACTGTGTAGATGCGGCAGGTCTGCTGCAAGCCATCAGCGTCACGCCAACTTGAGACCAAAGACATTCATCGGAGACACTCTTTCCAAAAGTTGGTAAATAGGCTCTTGTATACGACACGTTGCTGCGTTGCAAGCTTGTGAACTCCGATGCGCCACCGTTGGCTGTCACAGTTGACTTGCCTTCACAGTATTCGGATGAATCCACTCATTGCTGTTGGGTAGTCGGTGTGGCGTTGTGGGGTTTATCGATGGGCATGATGATAAAGTTCTAGACAATAGAAAAAAGCAGTTGTTGTTCTTCACAAGATAGTCATCTTTCACTGCAAGCCACAGTGAATGGTTTATGCATGGCTGTGGCGAGACGGGCATGCGGCTTCCCGCCTTGGGTTGGCAGTAGACCTGCAATATGGGCATAACTGGAACAAAAAGCAGACAGTTGCTAGTTAAACGATTGAATTAGAAATCATGTCGGTTCCTATGTGTTGCGACAGCCGATACTAAACCGGATATCATAGACCCCATGATAAGTTGGGCGACACTGTGAGCCGGGGCAAGCTCCTGGTTATTGGAAAGTAAAGTAACTCTGTTGTATCCTAGCAGACCAGTGCTGCCTACAACTTAACCGAGTACGAGGGCCAAAGGCGATGCCACTGTAGTCGGCGACGGCACGCCGAGAAGAGGCGAAAGGCGAAACCTTCCGTGCAACAACAGCCCTTTTAGCATGTGTCACGGACCAGCACGCCGAGAATCCCTGCAACCACGGCGTAGTAGACATGTAAGAGTACGCGGAAGTGTGGCAGAACAGCAGAACAATGATGACCGCCACTGCTCCCCCATACCAAATATGCGTGTCTCAGACAAAAGCCGCCGGGCAAACCAGGGTGCCAAGATTCCCATTAGCGGCTGCCGCTTGGGAGAGAAAAGCACCTATTTTGAGCAGATGCCTTGAGCTGTCGAAGAGAATGTGACGCGTTTGACACATGAAACGCCTAGAAGCTGTCATGTGGTACGTCTAGAGCATGCAAATACAGCCTCTTTGGAATACTTGCCTGACAGCCATGACGTGCAGCTGACATGTTGACGGCTTTCAGGCCAATCTGCGAGCATCATATGGTCGTAGACGATGCAGGCGATCGGAGCTGAACAACACGCTACCCCACGTTCAAAGTCGAAATTAAGCTCGGCCGTGATTAATCTCCGCGGAAAGTCACTGAGCGGGACGCTTTTGAGCGCCTCTACTCCAAGAATACTCTGTAAAGAACGGCTAAATACTCCACGGACAAGTACACATCCATCGCATAGGTTACCGCACCTCCGCTGCTGAAGAGGAAGCTAGCGTAAGCCCAGTTGTGTTGGTAGGTTGTTTGATCAAGCCTAGCCTGCCTTGCCCACAGCATTGTCAATTGCTTGCGAGCAATCACATTACTGTGAAATTGTCGCAACTCGTTGGACGGAATGCCTGTAGCGTCATTCGCTGGCCTGTAGCCAGATGTGCCGCGGGAGGGGAGGATAGGCAAACCAACATCGGAATCCGTCAGCCACGGCTAGAGTACCAGTGCTAGCTGAATGTAGCTGAAAGTTACATTGTAGCTGTTCACTCGCGTTATTGGCTGCTTCGTTTTTCCTTTTTCTGCGCTTACCAGCCTTAGGCAGAGACCCCCAGACAGGGTCGCCTTCCGCTCGATCATCGTCTTTTCCCGTCTGCTGTGTGGACGGGTGGAAGCCGGGGTTGCGACCACTCACAACGCGAGAAAGCCGTACTGCAACTTGAGAGGTGGGATGCATCCAGGGTCTCACAGCGGCTACCAAGATTTGCGTGACACGGCCTCCCGCCGACTGCCTATTAGAAGCTGCGGTAACTACTCAGATCTTTAATATAATGAATGCGGAGACTGTGATGTTGTGTTTGATTCATGCAAAACTGGCCAACTTGGTTTGACAGCATTGATACTCTTTCCAGCTGGGCCAGGGTTACTAGTACTCTTGCTGCGGAAACCACGCCACTATTGCATTACGAATGCAACACCATAGCATTAGTGGCACTATATTGTGTTCTTTTTCACTTGCCGCTCTTTCACGGCATGATTGGATCCTGTCCAGCTACAGTCCAAAATTGGCCTCTTTGTTTGGCCGGAGGTCGATCCGAATCGCCGCCATGGATATTGGGGATGGGGGAAGCTGCGAGTTGGCGTTGATGCGCCCGAGACATGGCTTGGAAAAGGTCTCATGTGCCAACCTTTACCACATCATTCACCTTTTGCTGGCGGTCGCACGGGCCTCTTAACGCCCACGCGACAGCGCTGCACATCGGAGGCAGCCATGCGATTTATACAAGGCTTTGGTGTGGAAGGACCAGCAGTGGGCTGACAACCCAAGTGCATGGCGCCACACACGAGAAAGTGCAGCATGGCCTAACTGGAGGGAAACCCTTCCAAAAGAATCCTTCACCAACACTCTTCAACAAGTCCAGCTTGCGAGGAGTAGTGTGAGTAGGCAAGATGGTAATCACCTGGATAGCCCAGGCAAAGCATTGTGCCATAGGCCGCATTGTGGTGAGGGTGCAAATGCTTACGTTACTATAATGTTATACGATTTGTTGAAGATGTGCCCATTCTAGTGGCGTATAAGCGGATGACCTGATACAGCCTTCTTGTTAGTAGCGTCGTCTCATCTGTGTTGCGATGTAGTTGCATCCTGACGCTAAGAAGGAACCTTTTACACCTACGCGTGCAATTCCGAAGTCAGCCATCTGAAAACAATACAAGCACCGCGGAACCTTTCAAGCCCACAGCGGCAAGTTGCGGGTTAGCAGGGGCTTCACTTTATCTTGCCGCGCGGGGGTGATCGTGCCTAAGTATTATACTCTGCTATAGCCCAACAACGCGGCGCACAGGGGTCACCTAGTCTCAAAATCTTTAACAAATCTAGAATATGTGGCCTCTTGCTGTGCCTCATGAACAAGTCCCAAAGCCAAGAAGGGCTAATAAGCAAACGGATTAGGGTACAAGACTGTACGAGTAAAGGCTGGTGAGGCTTCTAAAGAAGTGGGCTTTGCTCTGAGAGACGCGCTAGCATGTGCTAGCACCAAGCAAAAGGTGTCTCTTTGAAGTAAAGTGGCTGATAAGACCCGGCATCTGGTGTTATTGCCACA
This sequence comes from Lecanicillium sp. S3808, assembly GCA_023628775.1. Classification (NCBI taxonomy): domain Eukaryota; kingdom Fungi; phylum Ascomycota; class Sordariomycetes; order Hypocreales; family Cordycipitaceae; genus Lecanicillium; species Lecanicillium sp. S3808. The sequence continues at coordinate 1,125,365 of JAMAJY010000003.1, read as the reverse complement.
TACGCCGCGCAAGTTGAGTCGCAAATTTTCTCCAATGGGCCATCTTTCCCTGAGATGATTTTGCAATTGGGCAATTGTCCAGAAGCTCGTAGATAAACGGGTGTAGCGTGAATGCTTCTTTTACTCAAAGGTGCATTTGGTCAAGTACTTGTTAAACTTGTTCGTTGTCTCTGGCACATTTTAGAAGCCTTTGGGTTACGAAGCGCGCTTGAGAAACCAATATGACTATTATTTGATACATCGCACTTTTTCGTAATCATGCGTTACGCAGCGCTTCTTTTACACAGCGTCTGCATGTCAGACTTCTTCACGGAGCAGGCCCTGACCAAGAGCCTCGTGGTGGCGGTGGCTGCCCAGGATAAGAGCATTAGTGCGAAAAGTCCCACGTTGCACTAGACAGGCCCCGTCTTTAAGTCACTCCAGTAGAGTCTCCGGCTTACCCATCTCAGGTACGGGATAGCGTGTAGTGCAACCAGAAGGCTCTTTGCTCACTGTGGCACCACACCAAAAGCCTCGAGTACGAGCTGGTACCTGGAAGACGGAGAACGGAGTACGGAGTACGGAGATGACCCCTGCTAGGGGTATTCCAAGAGAAGACCCGCCGCCACGAGTCCACCTATATTGGGGTTGGCGTCGGTGGTGAGGGGGGAGGAGAAGAGCACACAAGCACAAGCTGTACGCGGCCGAGGGGGAATATCCACTGGTCCGGGGCTTACTGGAGAGCCGAGCTTCAATAGAGACATGTTCAGAGACCAAGACCACAGAGGGTGAACTTTTCCTTGAGTCTGGTCCATGAATTAACGAGGTTCTTTTACATCAAGAAGTTGCCATTTTCAAGCCATAGTTGGTGTCTCCAGTGGTGTCGATACTTGTATACTCAAGCATTATCATCACAGTGAGATCATGTTTTGTCCTCTCGTCCCGTTTCTACGAGGGACTATTACGATAAGCTTTGCTCTCGCATAATAGCGGGACGGGCAGTTGCGTCGCTCTATGGGCCCTGCCTTCTCCATCATGACTCTTGTCTTCTCACACAGCGCACTAATATTCACCACATACGAAGTAGAGCTCCTACGAGTATCCGTAGGTACAGTTACGTTATCTCTATGGCCAGTTGCCGGTGTGACATTGCTGCGGCTCTCATCCAGCCAGGACCTTTTTCGACCTATCCACCGTCTTGTGCTCTCAAGCGGCCCCTGGCCCCCGACCAATGCCGCACCGTTACTCTTAAGCCATGCCCAGGCCCAAGCCCAAGCAGTCCCGCAGCATAGAAGGCGCTGGCCCTTGCCTTGGCCCTTACATGTAGGCAATATCTGCAGAGTCTGATGGGGCAGTCTGTGATGCCCTGAGTGGTTGCACTATCCTGGTAGTGCCCTCCACTACCCTCCACTGCGTCAAGACAGTCCCGATGCGCGCCTCGACCCACGCATCCTGGCTGTCTTAGCCTGCAGATTCGTCGACGACAAGGGTCCTGACCTTTTATTTCTCTCAACTCGTGCGAGGTGCAGGTTTACGAGTTAGCCTTTTGGAGCCGTGTCACGTTAATCTCCCCATCCCCAGCCCAGAATGTGGGAAAGCCGTTGACCTTCTTGCACAGAGAGCCCGACGTATAAGTCAAGTTACCCTCCCACAGTAAAACGTACCCTACCCACCCCGTATCTCTCCCTCTTACACGGTACCTGATCTCTGGTGTGATGCGTTTCTTCTCCCTCTGGTCTTGATTCACGGGGCTCGGTGCCTTTTCTTACTTGTTGTGTACTGCAGCCCTTCCTCGTTACGACGCCGCATTCTTGCACATGTCTCTTGGCACGATGCTGTAAACCCATCGCCGAATCTGCCAACATACATACCCCCGCCAATACGCCGGCCTTTCTCCTGTCTCGCGGGCGGCGTCGTTTTGCGTTTGATATTAGTAAAAGCTTCTCAAACCGGTCTATTGTCTATATCCCGACCCGACAGCCCTTCCTTTTCTGACAGGACCGACATCGCGACGATTGGAATCGCATACGCGGGATAGTCTACCCGCACTTAACTTTTCATAATGTCTCCCTCTCATGGCGTGTGCCCGCCCCCATTCTACGATTCGAGAGGGTTCTCAGATGATGGAGGATGTAAGAAGATGTTCAACCCTTAATAGGGACTCTGTACGACTTTGGGGGCTTCTGCTAACGAGATCGCAGTTGTTGACGGACGCCTGTGCCAACGCATCACTGAAGATATAAAGTGTTGTCTGCCATGCCCCATGACTGACTGGGCATACCCGAGCAGTTTCAGGACTGTGACTACAGTTGCCAATTGGATTGCCACCGTTGGATTGGTTTGCTGTGTATACTTACTGGCATCTTGGGCAGCTCTACCTGTCGAGAAGACGAATCGGCATTACCTGAGTATTTGCCTGACTATTGGTGTTTTGTTGATGAATGTAAGCCACCGCAGCCAAACCAATTCACCAAGCTCTTCTAACGTCAAACTGCAGCTCGGTTTCGTTATCCCGCTGGCCGCGCAACCTGAACAATGTTACGACACAATCACCCCAAACAGTATGAAAACTAGCAACGTTTGCGGTGCTTCCGGCTCCTTTCTGATTCTCGGCGGCTGGGCCGGCGTCATGTGGGCTTTCCTGCGCTCTCTGTCGCTACATCTTCAGATTTGCTGGCAAGTCACCGTAGGCCGCAACTTTATGTTCTTTGCTCATGCCGCTGGATGGGGAGTTCCTCTTATTGGAATCACGCTTGCTCTCGTCTTCAGCGGCGTGTCGTTCCGTTTCGGACCTACCTGTCATATTAACCACGATAACAGCCTGTCGGTGCTGTGGATTCCGCTCCTTATATTTGCCGGAATCACGGTCATCTGTACCTTTGCGACTTTCGGTTACTGTGTCAAGGTGTACCTTGCCTCCTTGGCTGACAATGCCGCCTCTACTGAGGGCTCTAGCCTTCCCGCCTACTCGAACAGCCTCCGAACCATGACTCCTCGTCAAGCCTACCGCCGTATTCGACGCGTGATAGCTCTCCAGTGGAGAGGCATTGCTATTGTCTTGATCATCATTGCGGATGTTATTTTCTTCTCTGTCATTTTTGTCTTTCAGGATAATGTCATTCAATCCGTCACCAATGATCCTAAAGTTGCCGCAGACTGGGTACTGTGCCTAATTGGCGCGGCTGGAGACAAGAGCAAGTGTCTTAAAGAGGCGCAGAAGCTTGTCGTCAACGAAGCGACCGTCACAGCGGTTCTACTTCTGCTCGGGGTTAGTATATGTTGCGTCGTCTGGCGTGCTGTGTTTCGAGCTAACATAGATTCACCTTTAGCTGAACGGAATTTGGCTGCTGTTCTTGCTAGGCCGCCGGTCCATGATCAAGGGCTGGGTCGAGCTGTTTAAGAACATGTTCAGCAAAAGCGACAAGAAGAAGGAGTTTGTATCGGTGGATGCCCGATACGAAACGAAAACTGACCAACGTTCGTACGAGATGCTCTCAAGAGAATCGAGCGCTGTGGTAACACCGGTGTCTCCAGGGAAAATCCATAGTCCCGAGGCCGGCCGCCGGACTCCAGACTACTTTGGCCAAACAGCTCGATATCACGCCCCCGCGCGATCATACTCAAGTCCTCGGCCTCCGACGCAGCATTCTTGGAATGCGCAAAATACGTTTGCCGAGCCGAATAGCCCACCGCAGCCTTACCGTCCTAACCGATACGAAGACATGAACCCTCTGGGCATGAACCGCATATAGATTGACGACTGGGCTTATTTGCTGTCGATACGACGATATCGAACTGCCTACGATGAGCCTATGCGACGACGATGGCCGCGAGGATTTTCCATTGAAAAACACGAAAGGCAGCGAATGTGCTTTTGCATCTCACTACACTGTTCGAACGAATAACCTTCATCTTTCTACCTGCCAACGGTCAGTCAGTCTGGCCAATCATGGCAGCCATTAATATTCTGCTTTTGCTTATGGAGCGCGGCGCCGGCGGTTCCTTTTAACGCTTGTTTTATCCTTTGTAAATAGCCATTTGGCCTCTCTTGTCGGCTACTCTCGGGCATCGTACCGGCGGTAGGCGGCTCGATCTTATGTATTATTGACAATCGCTCAAAGTACCTCTTAATTTGGCTCAACTTGCTTTGTATGCATATGCGTGGTATATTCTATAATGAATTGGCGGCCAAATTCTTCGGTTTTTTGTTTAGGACTTACTTGGTACCTCAACTGGAAGATTGGAACCACATGATAACAAAAATACATAACAATTAAATTTTGCAAAAATGTCAACATATTTTTTTTATTGTACGACATATCTGCAGTGCTCACTTACTCACATGTAGTGTTAATAGCACGATGGCATTTTGGTTCCAACTAAGCCGCACAGTTTTGGAAAGGTGGGTGGCCCGCTAGCCTCACCCGTTACATGACGTGTGCCAGCCGGCTGTTCCGGAACGCGAGTAATTGCAACTCCTTCACCTCCTCTCGCATTGACTTTGACTCCTCTCGCTTTTTGTCTTTGCCATAACCTTACATGCGAGCACCTAACTGATTCGTTACGTTGCAAACCTGTTGTTGCTTACGTCGCGCCCATTCCTCATGGGAAGTGCGAAAGACTTGAATGAATGACGATATACATTTCATCTAGCGACTGGCCAGGACACAACACCAGCATCAATTCACCAGTGGCCAATTAATCAGGGCACTTTAAATCTCAAAGGAAACACCTTGTTGAATCTTCTGGCGACCGCGAGGCCGGCAACTGTTCACTCATCTCCCCATTTTGCGAGTGTCGCGTGCCCTCTTGTCCAGGACGGCGAGCCGATCGGCGCTAAAGAAATGCCCCGCGATACTGCCCACAACAGGTCGGAATGGCCAGTCCCATATACAGATACGGAAGCCGAGTCAGCCAATGCTGAAAATAGGGCCGCCGCTGATGAATCGCCTCATTTTGAGCTACCAGAGACTCGCTCGGCATCATCTAGCACACTGTGTGATGACAATGGATCTCCAGACACGGCCATAGCTGACGATAAATTCCATCAATTACCGCGTTGGACTCGGCAATCAAAACGACGGAGGTTGCTGTCCCGTTGTGCCACTACTCTGCTAATCCTGCTATCAATCGTCATCGGCATATCCATATATATCTGGCGCCGAGAGGCAAACCTAGCCGCTATATGGATACCTGACGAGGCAAGTCGACGTTTCGGCGAGAAGCCCTTGCCTCCGCCACTAAACCGAACAAGCATCACGCAATACAAGCTACCGTTGCGTACGCAAGGGAGATATATCGTTGATGGTGATGACAAAAGGTTCAAACTGCATTCGGTCAATTGGTACGGCGCCAGCGATGAGCTCTTTGTCCCTGGCGGCCTAGACAAACAAAATCGTTCCGTCATTGCTCAGACGATACGAAAGCTAGGGTTTAATACTGTCCGGCTTCCTTATGCGGATGAATTGGTGACGGCGAATCCCGTTATTGACTACCCACTTGTTGCTGCGAACCCAGATTTGGCTGGCCTCCACGCCCTTGACGTCTTTGAAGCGGTAGTGGAAGCTCTTACTGATGCTGGCATTGGCATCGTTATCAACAATCACATTACGTCTGCTACATGGTGCTGTGGCGCGAACCCCTGCGACTCAGGATGGGCCAACGACCATCTGGGCATGTTTTGCCGGGTCAAACAGACTGAAGAAGAATGGATGGAGAATTGGGAGACTGTCATGGACAGATTCATTGGAAATCCTCTTGTTATTGGCGCGGACCTTCGCAACGAAGTACGGGGTCTATGGGGGACCATGCCGTGGGATAGATGGGCTTCGGCTGCAGAACGATGCGGCAACAGACTCTTGTCCATGAATCCAGATTGGCTCGTAATCGTTGAAGGGACCGAATCTGCAAACGATTTATCGGGTGCGCGCAACAGACCTGTTGAGCTTGACGTAGCCAACAAGCTCGTATATTCGGCGCACGTCTACTCGTGGTCGGGCTGGGGAAGCTGGGCGGGGCGCTTTGCACAGCGCAGCTATTCGTCGTTTTCCAAGACAATGCGACAAAACTGGGCGTATCTACTTGAAGGGGAAGGTATTGACGTGCCTGTCCCTGTCTGGGTCGGCGAGTTGGGAGCTTCACGACAACCGTCGCGAGGGGCCGCGAGGTACTGGCAGAATCTATGGAGGTTTCTGAGGGAAGTGGATGCCGACTTTGGATATTGGGCGATAAACCCGAGGCAGCCCCATGACAACGTGACAGAGATGTATTCGCTAGTTGAGGACGACTGGGTTACACCTGTGGTCGATTATCGGATGATGGATATGCTGGAGTTGATGCGGGCGTAGGGTCGAGGGATGGTTTGGTTACAAGCCCGTTTCTTTTATTCTAAGTGCTATGTTGTCATGATACTTATGATGAATATATCAATATTCAAACTGATGCACCATTTTTCGATTCAAACTTTAGTTGAAGGAGTCGAGTCAGCTATGCATTGATAGTTTCTTTGTCCTCGTGGCCCCCAAATTGACCAAAGTTAGTGCAAACGGAGCCCCGCTGGCCACCGCAAGGTCGCACTCCAGGCTGGCTTTGTGCGACAGTGAAAGCTGCCAATGTCACGAGCCACCTGTAATACAGGCAGGCGGTACGCGCTCTTGCGGTTACTCGCCCACCAGCCCCGCCTTAGTTTTCTGCCACCGCTGGTAACCCTGTGGCTTCCATATCAACGTCATCCTCATCGCATCATAAAACCACCTTTGAAATCACCACTTTAACCACATAATACATCACCTGCGCCGCTTGACAGATCTCAAACAAACAGCCTCATGAGATTATAGACAGCCGCCTCGACGTCGGCTCTGCCAAGTCCTTGCCCTGACATTCGAGCACCAAACTTCCAATATCCCACCTCATGGCGGCATCTCCTCCACGCCCCGCCTCTCGCCACTTTGTGCCGGCGACTGTTGGGGCGTGTCATTGGCAAACTGCTGCTGATAGAGTACGCAAGGCTTCTTTATTTTCAACTGGCCCGTTTACTGACTGCTTTACCCCCCTGATAGTTTGGGAATGAAGCCAAAGCGGCTATCAGAGACCGGGAACGGGCCATGCTAGGCTTGAACCCGGTTGGCTTCGAAACACCCTTGAATTGGCCTACAGGGCAGACAACTTTAGACGATGATGATGGAGATGGCTCAATCTTCCACCGTGTGCCAAGTACCCAAAAGTACCGAAATAACCTGACTGCTCTGTCACAAGCTTACAATGTGCGTCTCTTCTCGACAGCTCCCATCTTCATGCTGACCTTTTCATGCAGCTTTATTTCGTGGCATACCAGAGCCAGATATTTGTCTACGTGCCTCGAAGCATTTCCAAGCAGAGTCTACCCTCGAAGCCAGACTTGCGCCTCTTAGCGACGCCGAGCAATGTTGCCTTTTACATTGGAGGATACGTTGATCAGGTCATCCCCCACTCCATTAACCACATCATCACCGGCAAACTCGGTGAAGAGGAGATTGTGGTGGCTTCGTGTGACGATGGTGACGTTTACGCGTATTATGTCAAAGATATTGCCGATTGGATTACTTCAAAGGATTCACTGCCATTACAACCGGGCCATCGCAGACGAAACAAGCCTTCTCCTTTTGCGCACCCAGAGCCTTTCTTCCGAGAAAATGTCGGCATTTCGGCCTGGGGTCTTGCTATACACCAAAAGTCGCGACTCATAGCCGTTAGCTCCAATCGAAGCGAAATCACCGTCTTCGCTCTAGCCTTATCCACCAGTCGCCGCAGCAGACCAGAAAAGCATACTTTGTGCAAAGTTTGCTACCACTGTGAGCAGCCTGAGGCGTTTGTGCGCCAGCGAAGTCGAAACTGGAGAATCATAATTTGCCTCGGCCAGAGCGCCGACAATATACCTAACATCTGCTTTGTTGATTCCTCAGACGGTCATGCTGAAAAGGTGAGCGCTGTGGATATTAACGGGACACTTTGGGTGGCGGATATTTGGAAGCCACACCTTGGTGTAGTCCGACTTCCGGCCTCAGACCACATCTTGATTCGCAGCGAGGAGAACATTGGGCAGAAATCAAGGTACGTCAACATAATGCCTTCTAGTGTATACACAGTGTACCTGACAGGTTTTTAGAGGCTGGGGGGTTGTTGCCTTGCCCCGCGACAGTTTTCTCAAAGTAGACACCCTGGAAGCGCTCGTTGGCGGCACACCTCATGAAGTTCAGAATTCAAGCGCACCTGGTCGACAACCCATGGCAAACATTGAGCCATGCATTCGCGCCATTCCCGAAAACCCCTGTCCGCCGCGGGCAAGTGGTCAGGAAGGCCCTCAACAGGTCCCATTGATCCTGCAGGGCCAAGACGCGCTTCATGCTATAGCCAATCTTCTTGGGGCTGCACAGACAGGGTCTGCGGATGGAAGCGATGAATCGAGCCACGAAGATGATATGGATGACGACAGTGACGGCAATGTTGGGAATGACGAAAATATCGAAGCTCAAGGCGTTCTCCAAGGCGCGGCCCAATTCGGACCCCAGGGCGACGGGGATGATGTTGAGGATGATGACGAGGATGAGGGCGATGATGAAGGCGATGATGACGGTGAAGATGGTGTGGTCGACGATAGCGAAGAGCAAGAGAGTGACGATGACGAGGGTGGTGCTGCCACTGGCTTCCAACTCGATCCCGAAGAGATAAATTGGGGCACGGTTGGCGATGACGCAGGATGGCCTGATGAGTTAGTTCAAGAATGGCCAGATGATGCTGGCTTAACTCCAGATATGGAAGGACAGCAGGAAGTATCCAACGCTAGTTTCGACGCTGGTGGTTGGAATGGATTCACGTTTGAGGATTCCTTTGACCACGTACCAGTGAGCATTGAGCATATGGAAGGATTGCCGAATATTTTGAGCCGAAAGCGTCCGAAGAGAAGATACTGTCAAGAACATAACCGACCAGTTGGCGATAATTACCACTCGAAACAGCCGGAGTCAGAGTCGTTGCATGAAAATATGGTCTACATACCCCACTTGGGCCGTGTTGAGCCAATGCCCATGGACGTAATGAAGATTGTACGCCTTTTGACGCGACCGCGCATGACGAATAGGAATCGGGGTGGTGATGTCAAGGGAGCTACGAAGCGACACCGAATGCTTCGCCTTTATGAGAAGGATTTGGAGATGATGGCACTACGAGAGGATGGCGTGGATGGCGAGAGAGAGATGGGAATATTATGTCCAGACACGCTCACCTTTGCCGGCTTCAGCGAACGCTCGCTTCGCCCACACTTTCGAGCAGCCAGCCGACTCAACATGGTGGCACATGTTCCTGAACTCGCTCTGGTGGTTATTGCGTCTCCAACTGGCAGGGCCATGCTCATCACACCAACACAATTAAAAACACCGTTGGCATGGACTGAAGGGAAGTGGAAGCACGGATTTCGAGTGGAGTGGATCCTACCCCGGAGCTCCGATGACATAGGACCGACGAATTCACGACGCCCACTACACGGAATGGCCATCGGGCCGGTGCAAGACGAGCGAGGTGTTGGAGGTGACGCGGCCGAGCTGGCGTCGGTGCCACGGCGGTTCAGGCTGATGCTACATTATCAAAACCATGACATTGTAACGTACGAAATTACGAGAGAGGAGCAAACTGGAAAGCTGTGTGTTTTCTGAGAGATGATTGGAAACTGGCGTTTAGGAGACTACACCACAAGGGGGTATTACTTGATGCTCCTGTTATTTTGAAGTTAGTCATTGGCTATGGATCATCAATAGGCGTAATTGATTGTTTGTCCTTTCGGCGATACCCGTGCATATCGGACGTGCAAACTGGAAGACTTGGACTTGTGGAGACAGGAATATTGACAGGCCTGCTGGAGTGGCAGTCGCCTAGTTGCGAGGATCGGAGTGCGACGAAATTTGGAGCGGGAAATCAATCAGGATAGCGTCGGATCGCTCGAGTAGGGAATTGATATCCGTCTTGCTACTCGCAATGGCACTTGATAACCCTGTGGTGCATGTGATAATGAATGTAAAAGGGACGGTATTCAGGGCAGAGTGCGAGCACAAGACTTGGCGCTTGGCAAGGACACTCTCGAAGGCGGTATAAATACGTTTGTATGAATCAGCAAACCTTGGATTAAAAGACGTGTGATATAATCGGCTACTGTATGGTGATTACAAGCTAACAAGTAACAAGAAAAATGGTTAATTCATCGCCTGCGCATTTCTGCAGTCAAGTATGTAGAGGTATTGCCGTCACCAAGCCTCCGATGACGGATCCGGGCAGCGCGATTGCCACGGCCCCGCCGATGATTGGCCGAATCAGCGTCACTGATAAGGCTGGCGCGGATCCGAGGCAAGTAACCGGTCGGGGGTGTGTAACTAGTGGTGCTCCGGTCCCTGTTTCCTTTCCTTTTCTTGCTCTTCCCCCAGAAAAGGCCGCAAGATCTGAGTGTATGTGTGTACTGTGGACAGGGGCGCGGGACGGTTTTATCTTTTCAGGTACCGTCGGGAGAGATCGGGTTGTGGTTTTTCTTTGGAAGGAGATATGTGAGTGGTGGTTGCGTGACGCGCATGTGATGAGGCTCAAGTATACTCGAACATATACGCGCATGGCAATAAGTGCATGGAGATTTTGCGACCGGAGTGGATGCACTGCAATTTAATTGATACATTTTAAAGAAAAAGAAGGATGTTTGTTTTTCTTTTGAGGAGAGGTTGCCGCTGACAGGCTGCTTAGGGGCACTGTTGGTGTGCTGCGCGGGCGGGAGATTATACGAGCTTCAAAGCTGTCAGCATTTGCTGATTCTGCACGGTGCTTACAAAACGGAGATCACGAGTGTCGCGATTACTACCCGTCAAGCTACATCTCACACCGCATCAAGACAGCACAGCCCAACTTCAGGATGAGATTTGCTGTGCTTCGACGTGTTTGCTGACTGAATGCGGCTGAGACGACTGCAAGCCCCTGGCAACGAGACAGAGCCCGCAAATGGCTCAGACAAAATGAAAGCCAAGACGTGGCTCTTGGACGCGGCAACAGAGGAGCTTTTGTATTGGCCTGTTTTTCTTATCATGAAGATAGAGTCCCTTGTGGAAGGGAGTCATGTGCACGAAGTCTGGGGTACTTGCGATTAGAAAGTATATCGATAGATACTGGCCGTGCTATGTGGACGCGTCCGCTTTCTATTTTTCCCCCTGGGGTGCTATCATCTGCTATCGCGTGTATTACTTATACCCGTACTGGAGTGGTCAACGAGGTCGGGTGTGTTTTCGGGTTGGCGAATCCGTACATGCGTATCTATCTGTGATATCTAGATCCTTGTGATTGGTCCGATATTGAAATCTGAGAGAGGGGGTGGGGTGAGTAGAGTGCCGTATCGGCTGGGCGTGTGGCGATTGGGACAAGAACCCCACGTTTGGATATTTGGTAATGAGGCAGTGTATGTAAGTGATGTTATTGAAGAAGGTGTATAGAAATTCTAGAAAGAGTTGAATTATTGGGAGAAATTAGAAGACAAGCTATTAGATTACGATTCGGGGACTGTCTACAGACATGTATGAAAAGAGGTGCTAAAGGGGATATGCGGTGCATTTGAAGCGGTTTACCGTGAGACAAGAAGGCGCAATATCATTGATTTGCAAGCAGGTATAAATAATATTGCCCAGGTGGGCATCTCATTTACGCCATTTGAGAAAAAAGTTCAGTTTATTTTTATTTTTTATTTTTTCGCAATTATGCAGCAATTTTTTTTTTTTTATTTTTTTTTTTTTTTTGAGTCTTTCGGCAACTCTCCAGACAGCTTACTCACCATCGGTCGGTCCGACACAGTCAAACCAACAGTTACAAGATCCGCTAGAGACACAATTTCCACGACTTTAAATCACTGTAATTTAACCAACCTCAAAAAGAAACCCCTCGCAATCTACAGTAGTATATGGTCTCGTTTTAACGTGTTTTTAACGTGTGTCCCAATCAGGCAACTTCCAACACGACTGACAGATACACAAGGAAATAGACAAGCGTGGGGCCAAAGGGGAGGCGTGTGTCTAACATGCTTGGCCTGTCTTGTTTCTCAGCCTCTTTATCGTTCCAAGCCTTTTCCCCCTTCTGGGGGCCTGCTATCGCTATCAGAAGATCCAACAATGCACACATCGGTCGCCATCCGCCCGCGGCTTGTTTTCTATCTACGTATCTCCCGTGCCTGTTAGTTTTCGTCGTCGGCTTGCCGGAACGCGACGCTGGCCAACCACACACACCCCTTTCCGCCCTCTACGTATCTGTCTATCGCCCAGTTTCAAGACTATCAGTGCCATTGCTGGAATGTTTGTCCGCGAGCGGCAAGAACATTTGTTGTTCCCGGATCAGTTCGTAGTTGGAATAAATAAGAGCCTCTAGTCAGAGAAATCAACACGAGAGAAAAAAAAAAGATATAAAGAATTGAGGAATGGAAAACAGTGAACATTTGCATTTCGATAATCCCGAAACTCAAACCCACATGCTTTTTTCTCTTCGGATCCCCGAAACCATCCTCGCTAGCCTCGCACCGTCGCGAGCTTGCCGCCAGACACAAACCAAACCCCAGACCCAATCAATCGTCTTATCTATTCCCCTACTACCTTTGCTGTCCTGGTATTACAGAGCGTCCGCGCTGAGCGACAATCCACACACGCCCCCCGGCAGTGTTTCCTTTCTCGCCCTCCTTCCCCCGGTTTTTGGGCCTACCCTCTTCCTCTCTACCTGCGTTGTCGGTACTTCGGTACTGGGCTCTGTAGGTACACGGCCCATTCTCGCCCATACGGCCGGCCGGGCTCTCGCTCCATGGGAATAGATAACGACTCAAGCAAATGCTTGGTACTCGTAGCCTGCTCCCTTTTAAGCTCTGGCCGTCCTGCTTCGTTTAATCTAATCCTCATCTTCTCCTCTCCCGGTATACCTTTCCACCGACCATTTGAATACATATCCTGCTTTCATCAATCGTCATCTTCATCCATCCCATTCTCGTAAAGTCGTCGGGTCTGCAAGTCGTCCACCTTGACTCTGAAGGCCTGTGACACAGGCATCGTACTAGGGAAGCGCTGGGTTCCTCGCCATCCGCTGCTCCCCAAACTCACATATTCCTTCTTCAACCATCTCCCTCCCATCAGAGCAGTGTGATTCAACATGTCATACGCTCACGTTGGTGCGCCAACAGCCTTTAATGGCACCGACGACTTTCACGGTGGCGATTCCAGTAAGTCATCCCATCAAATGCCATCACGGGAATATCATCCCTCTAACCAAACTTCGTCTTTTATAGCCACCGAAAACCTCAACCAATGGTATCAAGCAGGCGACCAAGCATTTATCCTCGTCAGCGCATGCCTAGTCCTGCTCATGGTCCCCGGCATCGCGTTTCTCTACTCTGGTCTCGCCCGTCGTAAATCCGCGCTATCGATGCTCTGGGTCGTCATGATGTCCTTTAGTGTCGTCGTCTTCCAGTGGTACTTTTGGGGCTTCTCCCTCGCTTTCAGCACCACTGCCAACAACGGTTACATCGGCGACCTGACCCATTTCGGCCTGATGAAGGTCTGGGCCGCTCCCTCTGTCGGCTCGCCTCTTATCCCGGCCCTGCTGTACTCGTTTTACCAGATGATGTTTTGCGCCGTCACCGCCGCTCTCACCATTGGTGCCGTTGCCGAGCGCGGCCGCGTCATCCCCAGCATGGTCTTTGTCTTTTTCTGGGCCACGCTCGTCTACTGCCCGCTGGCATACTGGGTATGGAACTCCAACGGCTGGGGCTTCAAGCACGGCGTCCTCGACTATGCAGGCGGCGTCCCCGTCGAGATTGGCTCTGGTGTTTCAGCGCTTGCCTACTCCTGGGTCCTCGGCCGCCGCAACGAGCGCATGATGATGAACTTTCGCCCGCACAACATCTCTCTCATCACCCTCGGCACCATCTTCCTCTGGTTTGGCTGGCTCGGCTTCAACGGCGGCTCTTCCTTTGGCGCCAACCTCCGCGCCGTCATGGCCTGCTGGAACTCGTGCCTGACTGCCATGTTTGCCGCCATGACCTGGTGCCTCCTCGATTTCCGCCTTGCTAAGAAGTGGTCCATGGTCGGCTGGTGCTCCGGCACCATTTCCGGCCTCGTTGCCGCCACGCCCGCCTCCGGCTTCCTCGATCCCTGGGCCAGCATCATCCTCGGCGTCGCCGCGGGCGTTTGCTGCAACTTTGGCACCAAGATCAAGTTCCTCGTGCGCATCGACGACTCTCTTGATGTCTTTGCCGAGCACGGCATCGGCGGCATGGTCGGCCTCATCTTCAACGCCTTCTTCGCCAGCAAAGAAATCATCGGCCTCGACGGCGTCAACTCTGGCGCCATCGGCGGCTTCCTCGATGGCAACTTTGCCGTCTTGGGCTGGCAAATTGCCATCATTGTCGCCTCGTCCGCCTACACCTTTGTCATGTCGGCCATTATTGCCAAGATCATCGACTTTGTTCCCGGCCTGAAGCTGCGCGCCTCGGAAGACGCCGAGCTTCTCGGCATGGACGACGACCAGCACGGCGAGTTCTCGTACGACTACGTCGAGGTCCGCCGCGACTTCTTGGCCTGGAGCCCGCAGAGCAGCGACCCGGCGCCGGATGGCGAGATGATTGAGCCCCAGCACGGCATCAAGGAGCATGCGTCCCTGACGCGCCCGCCCAGCTCGACGCTGGGGCCTGTCGAGGAGAAGAAGTCTGCGCCATCGTCGCTAAGGGCAGCTTCTGCGTCGGAAGGCGAGCGCGAGGTGACGATTGAGGAGGAGGGTCCTGAACCTGCTCCACAGCCCACGCAGCCTGCGGATGCGGGGACCGAGAAGCGGGACTAAAAGCACACTTCGCTACCTCGCCTTGCACAAAATTGCGAACCTGTTTTTGTCTTTCATTTTCATATCATGTTATTTTCATAGTTTCTTCTTTGCACGAGCCGCATACATCAGATCAGGGATAGCCGGAGTTTTTGGAGTTGCTTTTATCATCGTTTTGTGCGCATATTTGCTTGAATCAGCTTTTGAAAGCGACATCAAACCTGAGAGTGGTTTTGTGGATAGAATACCCTCCCGATTAGACGCGCGCTCTGACAGCGCTGCCAGTAGATACGCAGGAACATATAATAAAATCTTCGGACTTGAATCCAAATTACTATTTCAAGATACTTTGCTTGCTTGCCTCTTCAAATTGTGAAACCAAAGGTAAAGGTGAACCAATAAAAGCGGTATTATAGGTGATGCTCAACTTCTCGTTGCCTAACAAAAATAGTACATGTTCCCAGATTACGCCATAATGTCAAGTCCAAGCTTCCAATCCCCTACGACTCATTCGGCCGTCCATCTGTCACCTTGCCGTATTCTTCAGAGGGGTAGTCCCCAAAACAAGCAAACTCATAACTAGCCAGGTCTTCCATCTCGTCTTGAACCTTGATAAACGTCTCCAGCTCGCACCAGCCATCTCTCCGATCCGCATCACATTCAGGGAAGCTCTTACCCAGAGGGATAGTTCGCTGGTTGAGCACAAAGTGGACATATTTGGTCTCCTCTCCGCGAAGGTAACCATCGCGATTGGGGGAGACGGGTTTGGGCGCCTTGATGATTTCCATGTCGAGGCGGGCACCGAATGGCGTGAGGTGCGATACTGTGAATGCATGGTCGCCCGGGTACTCGGTTGCTGGCAGCTCATCCGCAAACTGGCGCAGACCAAACGCAGTAAGAACAGAAACGATGTTGGTGTCGTGGGAAAAGTCAAAATAGAGACTTTGGTTAAGAGGAAAGGTTTCGGTGCTGCTGTCCAGCGTGACGTTGATTTGAGAGCCAGAGTAGCCCAAGGTGTGGTTCTTGAGGCGTGCCATGACCTCCTGTTGGTACCCGATACCAATTGCTCGCTAAAGAACTTATTAGTTTTGAACTTGTAGGTTGCGAGCAAAGACTTACTCCTGTAGGGCTGTGAAAGCTATTTGTCGACGAAAATGAGAGGTCGATCGAGTACCCAAAGCCTTGCCACTCTTCGTATGTAAACAAATCGCAAAACTTGCTGAATCCGTACGACACAGTCTCATACGGACACATTGTTTGCGCAGCATAAACATCTTCAATGGTCCAGTTGAAATTTTCCGTCATTGCTTGCAAACGCGTTTGCGCTGCGGCGTCGTTAGCACCAAGTCTAGAGACAGATATGCATAGCAACCTACCATCCTTCAGATATGTATGCATCCAGGTATCAAGCGGCTCATTTCCCGGGGTCTTGGTGTAGGAGTTTGGGCAGTTCAGATATCCGGCGAGGGAGTTGTTAAAGTTCTTTTCTTCGATGATGACCTCGATGGTGGCATTGTTGCGCCTATGAGTGCAAGTTAGCTACCAGTTGGCGCAGACGAACAAAATGTGCTTACCACTCAAGGCCAAAGAATCCAGCTACCCAATTCTCAGCAGATTTGAGCATACGATCTTGCGTCTAAGAAGCATCAGAATTTATATCAAGCAGCATCCTAATGCATCGTCACTTACAGTCGTCCGAACAATAATCTTGCTTTGGGGATTATACAAGCTCCCATACATATAGCTATGCAAAACTCCTGCAAAGATGATTAGATTGTCATCGCAAGAGATTCTTCCTCGACCAGCACGTACCTGAATCAAACAGCTCCTGTCTTCCCTTGGAGACAAGAATCTCTTTACCCATCAAGTACTCCCAATCGTTCATAAACGACAACGACCCCTTAAAAGAGGCCGTGGCCGACTCATTGGCCACCTTTTCCCCAAAGCGAACCACATCGGACCCAGAAGTGGGATACCGCGAACCATGCCGCGACAGCATCTGTACCTGCACAATCTCCGCGCCCTCGGGCAGAGGATACTCATCGACTCCGAACCCGGGCGAGGGAAAATACGGCGACAAGAACGCCATGTTCTTGAATATGCTCTCGTTCCCGTCCTTCATGCCCTCGATAGGCATCGATGTCTGCAGCGGCTCGTTGGGCACAAACGCACCCGTCGGATCAAACTCGCGCGTCTGTGCCAGAAACGCCGGCGCGCCAGTCGCAGTCGGCCCGGCCCATAGCTCTGGCGACGTCTGGAAATATTGCGGTACGTTTTCGGGTCGACAAGGGCAGTCGTCGTCGCCGCCTTTTCGCGAGTTGTGGAAAGCAAACGGCAGCGTAAAGTATAGGTTTGATGCGACGAGCAGGACTACGCAGCCCGCGAGGACCAGCACCGTCGTGCGGTATCGCTCGTTTTGCATCATCACCGGCCGCGTCGGCGCTGCATCGTCATCGTCGTCGGCGGCGGTCCGCCTGGGTGAACTTGTCTTGCCTTGTTCATCGTACTGCGGCTGTTGCTCGTCTTGGTGGACTGCTTGATAGCCCGAGGAGCTGGTGCGGGAATGCTTCCCTGATGCAGGGGCCATGGTAGAAGTTGGCTCGAGTCGAGTCGGTGGCGATGGGTTGTTGGGCGGTTGGATGCCTCACGGCTTGCGTGGACTAGGTTGTGAGCATCTAAATGGAATCTCGAGGCGCTTCAAACACTGCTAGTCGTAATTGTTGGGCGTTGATAGTCACACAGTGGTGCAGGGGCGTAAAGGGATATGCAGTGTCGCTCAAATACCGACGTGCCCATCAGGGTCCACTATGCATGCGATTAGATCGAGGCAAGGCGGGAATGCAAAGAGACACCACGGACAGTATAGTCGGCACATTTAATTCTCATAAATTATCCAAGAACTCGTACTACAAGTCACACAAAACTTTTTATGAGAGAACAATAGCCTTTTATGAATTCTAACTAAATTACCATCCGTAAGGCTCATCTCACGCCGTCACACTACGCCTCCGACAAGGCCACTGCAACGGTGTAAGTAAGCCTCGAAACCGAACCATGAACTTTTAGTGGCCGTTAAATGGCCGTTGTAAAACACATTTCAACTTTTCCGAGCCTCAGTTCATATTTGTATCCTTTTTTTCTAAACCGAAAACAAGCGTCAAAACTTTTCACCTCGCTCGCCAATGTAGCAGAGTAGGCGCAGCAAGAGGTACAATCAGTTGGCATGTCCGCGAAGGGGAAAAAAGCCTTCGGGCATGGGCTGGAGGTGCCATACCTTGGTACCTTTGCTGCCAAAGGCCTCCTCCCACTCGGGTCGGAGGGCCTCGGGGACCTCCCATCCAAGCTCGTCATCACGAAGCCGAGTACGGATCATATGCCTTCTCTGGTCGGCGGTATTGGAGAATCCCTCACGGCGATGAAGCACAGCAAAGTTGTTGATGAAGTGAATATCACCGGGCTGGGTACCAATCTCGAGCTGGAACATCTTGGCAGCAGATTCAATGGCATCGAGGGCCTCGCGCTGGCCGGTGGACACCTCGGGAAGCGTCTCGGGGCGTGGGTTGCTTGCGTTGCCCATCAGAGCAGCTCTTCCAAAGTTGGTAATCAACTTGCCATCATTGTAGTAAAGCACGGGTCGGCATTGAAACTTGGGCCTGTCGTTATTCCTGTTAGCTGACATTGGAGAACAAGGTTGAGTTTCAACGGTGATTTCTTACAGGGCAAATGGCCAATCGCCACGGGCAAGAACGCCGATCAAATGAGGACGAGTCGATGCCAAAAGGTTGTACACGTAGTAAGCCGAAGCAAGGATACACTTTCCACCAGTCGCAGCCGTGTTTTGTGTAAACCAGCTAACAACGTCGCCCGATTCTTCAGTGTGGAAGGTCTGTGTTTCATGTTAGCTAAAGCAGTGTGCCGCGAGTTGTTGTAGACTTACAATAGGCGCAGTCGAGTGTCGATGATGCTCAGCGGCAGTCGGGGACGAGTTGTCAGCAACAATGTGCACTATTCAAGTTAGTTATGGATATGGCAAAGGCCCATTCCAAGTCATCAGCGGGGAGCCTTACCAAGCATGTTTCCTTTCTTGTCCTGACGACCAATCTGGTTGCCAATGTGAACCTGGATCCCAAGATACACAGTGGTCATGTCTTCGAGCGCAAACTTTTCGACATCAAGGCCACGAATCAGACCAAATCCGCGGCCGGTATAGATGTCTTCTCGCACAACGTCAAGCTTGGCAGCAAGTCTGTCAAGTGGGAAGGTTTCTTTGGAAACAAGATCGCCGTCGATTCCGAGGGCTATTAACTGTCAGCACGGGAAACTTTTCTTTCCATGGTCCAATTGACGTACATTTGAAGTGGCTCAAAGCAGATTGCAGCTCCTGTTTGTCCTCCTCGGTAAGCTGGAGGATGTAGGAGGTGTCATTCTCAAAGTCCTTGCCACACCACGCCAACGGAGAGTGTAGAAACTGTGGAAACTCCTGCGGAATTCCAGCTGCATTCTGCAATCTGCTACCCATGACTGCAGTAGATGTTTTAAGCACATCTGGGCCAAGGGCCGGCAGAGTAGCGGTTGAGCCAGATTCAAGAGGCACCATTTTGAGTAAGGGGGAGCAAAACAATACTCAGGGAAGGAAGGATGTAGCAAAAGAAGGGGAGCTCTCAAAGAGGCTGGAAGTAATGGATGTTTGACGAATGTGATGGTGACACTTTTTGAAGGAGAAGGGAGTTTCTTTTATATCCAGCCCTTTTGCACTGAGCTCATCTAAAAATAAGCTTCTTTTCACTTTCACTTTTCCTCGCCATCCTGACTCGGTCCGTTAACCATGAACGAAACACTTAGGCGAAGCACATTAGTGGAGATACGAGGTTATCCCTGGAGGCTTAAATACAGCAATATAAGAATCCAAGTCTAGAATTTCCAACAGCGAGATGAGAGAAGTGCCTCGATGCTGGAACCTCGTCTCTCACCATGGGAGACTCGAAACTAGAGACCCTGGCCCGGCACACGACAGGCCGTGATGGAACGAACCATGTAACGCAATCATCGATCCAATTTTTATCTCGATTACCGCAAACCGTCCAAGAGGCATCCAATTGTATTCACTCAGGATCTGGCCGGAACCAGGGGAGGCTTTACCCGCCCACCGTGTGGATCACAGCATGGCGAGACTCGACCGGGGACCCTACCCAAGGAACCCTGATGAAAATCGCATCCACTCCCATATCTAGAAATAGTGTAGAATCACTTCTTTTTCTTCCGCTCTAGCCGATACGCGTGGTGGGCTTCCAGCGGCACTGGGTGCCGGAGCCATGCATGGCGGAAAGCAGGGCCGCCTGCACGGTGCATCCGGAACCCTTTTCCGCCTGTGGTCCCTGCATACCGGTTTATTTCTTCCAACGGTTAGCTGACGAACTGGCAAAGTTTGCTCTGCTGGGCCTGCGAAAAATTCGTCTGGTCCGGGAATAAATTAAACTTGAACCCGGCCATGCGGTGACCCGACTGGCCAGAACCTTTCCTGCAAAATTCAGTAGGGACCCAGCTACGGCCTCGCATTTGTTTCCCATCCGGGATCCTGTACTAATGTTCTATTCTTGTTCCAGAACACTATTGATATCCACTCTACCCGTACGGCCCTTGTCCTGTTGGAAAGCGTCTGTGTTTCGGCATGGTTTAGCTTGTAAACGCGGCAGCGTCATGCTGTAGAATGGTAGAAGAAACCACGATGAGACTATTCGTTAAAGCATGTGTGATAGTGGCACAAAAATATTCTGTAGCTTTGTCTCGTAGAATTACATTTAAAAAAAATAAACAAATAAAAAACATCCAGAGTTCGGCTTTTGCCGTTACACTTACATGTTCAACCATACAAATTTTCTCCTCGTTACACTGAGACTGCCTCCGGTACCACGTAACACTAGTACAAACATATGCTTATTTATACGTGTAGCTTCGAAAAGGCATTTATTTGACTGAAAAAAATCTACCCAAAAGTGAAATGTGTAGATTGTGTCGCAATATATCTGAGGTCGGGCAAATTCTAGGTCAATCAAGCCATAGTTCTCGGTTGCCAATCTTGTTCGAATAGTTGGCATATGTAGAAGTATGTATCATCATATGCGCCTGAACCTCGCAAAACCTTCCATTCAGCCTCTGTATCTACGTTAGCTTACTCAATTGTCGCGAAACTCCTTCATTCTCACCTTTCCATCTCGCATATCGCTGCGTGTAATGAACAAAGGACAAATCGTCTTCATTCAACTCAGCCAGCTCTTTCAGGTCAGCTTCTGTACACTCGTCGGACAAGGGATAAGTCCCCTTATTGCAGTAGTGGAAATGCGCCAACAAGATGTTCGCTCCTGATTGTTACTTGTTAGTCAAAGTTCCCAGTCTGATGATTTCCCCGCTCTTTACCTAAATGGTATTCTTTTACCATGTTTTCTCGTGCAAAGCGGCGCTGAAAATTGTTAGGTGCCACCAGTAAATTGGGACCATGCAGGATTGACTTACCTTCATACCATGTTTTCGCGCATAGCCGGCATCGTGGCCTATAATGAGAGAGGTATTGTGCAAGAGGACAAAAGTGACTATGTATATCACCAACCAGTTACAATGTTTGTTTTTCTGGATGATCCGCTGTAACTGGTCCAGTACGTCTTTGCGGAGTTTTTTTTGGATATCATGAATCAAAACCATGTCTAGCTGTGCGCCAAGAACAGGAGGCAAGGGAACTTTACCGGGAGTCGGGCTTGTCTCGTCAAGTATGTTTTGGGGCATCCCCAAGGTCTCTTCTCCGACGATGAAGCACGATATTGTAGTGAGTCTAGCTGACATCCATAGCCTCAGTGCGGACTGTAGTAGCGTCCTTGCTTCGTTTGAGAGGTCGCTCCTTCGGAAAAGGCTTGCAGTCTGTTTGTAAGTCTTATACAACAGGCCTTTGGGTGGGCCAATCACTTTGTGAATTGTCGTTGGTATCGCCTTGTTGATGTAATCTTCGTATGCAAACTTGGCTTCCTCTAGATCAATAAGAGCATAAGGAGGGACTTGAACAGACTTCTTTTGGCCATCGTAAACCCAGCTTCGGTCGAGCTTATCGCCTTCCTGTGGAACGAACTTCCGTACACGAAGAGACAGCGGGTTGTCAGAATATCCTTCCGAGATGGTAATGACTTTAATCTCTGAGGATAGCCACGTATGGATAGGATCTGCGTCGCCGTTGGCCCACCGGCGAGTCCATTCGTAACCGGGAACCTGGCCTGGCTTGAATAATTTGACGTCCGCAATCTTTAGTCGCAAGCATGGGAGCCGACCTGCCTTTACATTCGCAATTTTCTTACATGTAAGGCAAATCCCATCAGGATCTTCTGGGTTTTTGTCGCACTTACGCGGCGATTGCGTTAGCTCACAATACTTTGCTGCAAAAAGTACAGCACAAACTTACTCTTATACGTTGCATCCTACATCGGATACAGCATCCAATCTTTCTGGTGTAAGCGGTCTCCTCACGTAAAGCTGCGTCTCTGAAAGGCCCTCGCTTTCCTTGTTGCCGTGGATGCCATTGTGAATCAAGTCTTGCCGAGTGACCATGGGCGGGAACAATAGTCAGGCTGCTGAGGGGAACAGGAGGTGGTCCATTAGAGTGTGGAGGTTCGAGCCCCTCCGCTCCTGGGAAAAGAGCGACAGTTGCGTTTGGAGGGGCTCTCTCATAGTAGTTGGTATAGACGGGCTCGTTCAGCCTTTGTTGTTCAGGCATATAATTGTCTGAGGGCTGCCAGGGACCGAACTCTATCCCGATGCCATGGGTCTGGGTCCTGTCTTGACCACTTGATGGAGAAGCGCTGCTTTCATCACTTTGATAATGATCAGGTGGAACCTGACTGTCACATGAGATACTCTGCATTAGTCTCTTGTTGTTTGGACTAATTTGATCATGCGATAGAGTCTTCATAGCGTTTAGAGGAGCAGTAAAAGGCGTGAGAGGCACCTTCTCAGCTATGTATGGCTGGCTCGAGCTCTGCATGGACTGGGGTTCGTTGAGTCGAAGATACCCTTTTGATGTTGTCAGACATTGGATACATGCTTCACGTAATAATACGAGTGAGATAGTCAAGCATTGCCATTACCTTCTGAACGTTGCGCGTCGGCAGAGCAACATGGACATATGGAAAGGCCAAACTCTACCATTTTCTTGGTGAGTTGACTCGCATTCAGATCCATGATTGTCATATCTGTACCTTGCCACGGATCTTGATAGCACAGGATATTTTGATGAAAGCTGCAGAGTCCCACTGGGAAAATACTTCTGTTCACTGGTGCTTGCGAGTAGCAAGGGGTTGGTATTTGCACGGTGGAAAGTCTTAGCTTCTTCCTTTGCTGGACAGTATTCCCGGACTGCAGCACTGCGGCATCTGTATAGTAGGTGTAGTCAAAAATCGGTAACTGTCCGCTTGGCTCCAAGGACAATGGCGAATATGAATATGAAGTATTCTCAGGCACATAGACGTCGCCCACAACCCAGTCACGCGGTGGCCCGTCAAGATTAGCTTCGCCTCGAGGGCGCTTGTTGCAAGAGATTAGTGGATCCTAGACGGAGATGTTAAATCAATCATTGGCATTAATTGACACCAAATGCAGTAATACTCGATGCTCGTTTCATTCATGAGCGGAGACAGCGGATGGTTGCGGGGGGGAGAGGAGGTGTCTGTGTAAGGACATGACTCGAGAGATGGAAGCGGGCGAAGTGGGATATTTTATAGACGTAAACAAAGATCTCTTACCATGGTGACAATGATTGTGAGCCTTCCGTTGCACAAAGCTTAACAACAAGGTCTAGGGAATAGAAGTATCTTGCAGCACAGTGATGGGTATCAAGATACCATGGCACACAAAACGACAAGGGCAATACAGGCTGTGACGTGAAGTAGGTCAGAAGCTGGATATTGGTAACCAGGGCGTATGCGGGTCTGTTGGATGCTAACGGGAATATTCCTGGTTTCGAACACTGGCCGGTGAGGTGATGGTGGACCCGGTGAGAAAAGAGAAAGCGGCGAACGGTAGCACACGCTGTAAAGTTTGTCAGTTTGACTATGCACGTAAGACACCGAAATACTTGAAATGACTTTAACTGTCACAAGGTGGCTTTACCAACAATATGGTTTGGTGTTTGGAAAGTCGGAACGCTGGATTATGATTCGTCTCACGATATTTCCTCGCCGAGGGGGACTTCACACGAGGTGGCGCGACGTCAAATCGATTCTTACTCGTTCATGCTAGCAGGCGGGACGATACAGCCTCTCTTGGATCGTCCAGGATTATGGCACGGGAAACCGAATACCCGATCAGCAGTGCGCGTGGCGCCGCCGACAAAGACTCTAGCTGCAACTTAAAGCTCTTGTCTCCAGTGCTTGGTGGGCGACAGGCGTGTCCGTGTGTGTGTATTGAAAGGGACAGATGGTTTGGCGAGGACCAGATTGCTGGAACCGAACTCAAAAGACAGACCAAACTTGCGGCAGGACAAGGGTCAGGGGGTGTTTCCTCAGCTGCTTTCGGAAGATGATCCACGGGTCTATTGTCGAGACCGCTCTGTGCATACGCCGTGCGACGGCAAGAAGAATGCTCGTTGGCTGGTATGATTCGGAGTGCTAAATGATTTGATGGAGGCTGAAGAGTGGAAGAGGGTGTCGGATTGCCATTGGGATGTCATGTCTTGTTGGTTGGGTTGCAATGTGGCCGTTCCAGGAAGAAATTATGTATCAGGTGCCCATCTCGAGCTATACATGGCAAATGCGCCACAACAGCCTGTGGGCGCCTCGATGGTAAACAAGAACCTTGGTTATTTAGTCTGCCAGCTGTTTATTTAATAACTCCTATGTCAAATCTGGGGCTTTTCGTTGGTAATGTCTTTGCTACTATATCGAGCTGCAATGGCCGCTTGAGATATCCTGACAATATGTGAGCGACCACCGCCATGGTCCCATCAACTTGCCCTCTTCTGTCGGAATCTAGCTAATAGCGCGTTGACATGTGCTTAGCAAGCCGGAAATTACACAAAGCAGAGCTGTCCGCATACTCGAGTCACACAGAGCAAGTCCAGCTAGCCCAAGTACAATCAGGCTGGCTGCTTGCGGGGACCGGTGAGAGCAGGGAGCCAATCCAGTTAGAGACACAGGAATGGCGTGGTGCTGCATGTAGGTATTGTCTGCGGCCACGCCATCACCGGTGCGGGGAAAACTTGTTTATGTGCTGCTTTCAAAGTTGTGTAACAGAAACTGACGTGATGAAGTGGTAGTATGGATAAAGTTGGACGTAAGCCCACGGTAAACACGCTGCTTCAAGTGGATCATCCCGTCACAGGTAGGTGGGTAAAGTGCTGCCAGCTGGCGGATGGCGTTGAGCAGCTGGCGGCCGTTGGCATCGTGTCTAGGCAGGTGCAAGCTCAATGTCCGTTTGTCCGATTTGGTAAACATCCTCTCGGGTCTCACACCAAGTTCAAACAAGTAGATTTTTGCTTTGATGGCTTTACACGCTTACACGGTATTAATCGCCGGGCTCTTTTGTGCTCCTTCGAACATTCAAAGCTGCGCTAATCGCAACGGCAAGTGGATCGACGATGCGGTTAGTGCGACGGCAACTTCCCAAAGCAGCAATGCACTCTAGCCCAGCCCTATTTCGCTCGTGCGAGGCCAGGAGTCTT
Organism: Lecanicillium sp. S3808; assembly: GCA_023628775.1. Lineage (NCBI taxonomy): Eukaryota > Fungi > Ascomycota > Sordariomycetes > Hypocreales > Cordycipitaceae > Lecanicillium > Lecanicillium sp. S3808. Next base: position 1,099,849 of record JAMAJY010000003.1, on the reverse strand, counting down.
GCCACTGAAATCGCTACTCGTAGCTGGGCAACATCCACATTCCAAGTTGCTCCCCGCTGGATTAACTGTGTTTTACGCCAATCCGAGCCTCAACTAACGCCCCCACTAGGCTGTCTCGCGTAGCTACACCGGTCTCCAGGGTCCATGTGGGAGCTGTCGGTCAGGGCCAAGGACCATGGGCATGAATCTGGTAAATTGGAGGCGGTTTCTCTTTCCAAGAGCCAAAAGGGGCCTCCATGGTAGTGATTGTATTATTTGGACACATGGATTACTTTCAAGTCATGATTTGTCAGAAAAGAGCCTGTACGACAACACGGTGAAGCACTCCGGCGACAGAGTTGATGTACATGTCAATCAAAGACGTGCATGGGATCCAGGCTAGCATAACAGCTCCATGGAGTTACACAGGAGGAAATTACCGCTCAAATTATGTTTCCATGCTACTCGGTGAGCGTGGTGGTGATTCCTATTGCCAATTAACTCACGCTCTACCCTTGTTCGGTGTAAGCCTTTGCAGAACCATGCAGCGGACATGCGTTGATTAGTAGGCCACATGATTAGAACCATTGATCCGAGGGAATTGACCTCGTTCACTGTCGTGGCATCCAAGGCTGGGTAATAACTTGAAGTCGTTAGTTGAGTCCCGAGTTCAGTCTTCTCTTCATCGGGGTCTTGGCGTACGTCCGTGGAGTAAGTCGTCGTCCAACTTTTACGCACGAATTTCTCACGGCTCCGGCTACAAACGTCTCAGTTTCCATAAATAGCTCTCTTACTCTTGTTTTCTCTAACAGATTGGCGGCAAACGAACTTCGAAGCGGCTTCCCGCGCTTTTCGGGCCGGTGCGTAGGCATTGGATTCGCCGGCGTTTGTTTCCGCCAGCAAACAGGGGAATGGATAGCTGCTTGATGTTCACTTTAATACAAGTTCCGATTTGTTTGGTGATTGCCCAAGTATGAGTGAATTTTCAAGTTGTAGAATTCGTTTAAAGAAACGTAATCTTGTTCTCAATTAGTTGACAGCCCAGTTTGTCTCTACGAAAGTCTCAACCTATTTCACTTGAATTTTACAATTTTTTTCTCTAAATTTGAAATGGAACTCAGCCCCGAAGTAATCTACAACGTTCTACATCCCACTGCGGCATTTTCTCAGCTTCCGACGAAGGCAGCTGAAGACCATGCAGCACCAACAGCCTCAAACTGGGAAACCTCCTTCTTGAATCCGAAAAATAGAATCGACAGCTTGGACTTACCTCAAAGACCTATGTGGCGCATAGATGGATGTCTGGCCTGCGGTACTCAATACTTTGCCGTTCCTTTATTCCTCGGCGATGTCGCCCCAAACCGTGTGGATGTCTTTATCCCTGCCGCCTCCAAGATTGACCCTATCATTCGCGATACCTTGGACTTGAACATTGCCTTTCACACAAGAGACACACGGCGAGTAAGACAACTGGCCATATCAAGGCATCTTGTACGGTGCTTGGATCACTGGACACGGATGTCGGATGATATGGCGAAAAAATACCGCCAGCTTCCCTTTGGATCAAGAATCCTCTTGCACAATTTGCCCGCCGATATTCGCCAAACGCTTATTACGGTTATACCAACTCACTACCTCGAGAGGCAGATGCTCTCTCCCAAAGCTCTGCAAGACCTTTGGAGTCACGAAGCCGTCTTGCCGCCAGCCATAGACCTCAGCAAGCTGATCTACCTGGCCCAGCCACACGACAGCGTATCAATAGTTCAATATGGTGGCAAAGTGTGGATATTCAAAGCCCTCACAAGCTACACAAAGTACCTCTACCATGAACTTCGTCATCTTCTTCGCATCCCAAAACACCCTAGCATCATCTCACGGCCAGAGTACCTGGTAACCAAAGTCTGCAGCTTCGGCTCCAAAGTCGCTGTGGTCGGGCTTCTCGCTGAATACCACGTTCACGGCAGTCTACGAGACCACCTGCCGTTCTTCTCAACACACAACATGACAACGTTAGCAAAGGAAGTAAAGTGGTCGCTACAAATCACGTCCGCCATGGTCCATTTGCGCAAGAACGCGGGCATATTCTACCCCGACCTTCGACTCGACAACATCGTCCTATCCGAGACAGGAGACTTGGTCATGGTAGACTTTGAACAACGCGGTGTCTGGTGCGAGTTTGCAGCGCCAGAAGTAAACGCAATCGAGTACGTCCGCATCCTCGCGACCGACGAAGACGTGCCACAAGAAATCAGAGAAAAATACGCAAAAGTTTTGAGTCAGCTTCTTCCAGGATGGGAAGCCCTTGCCGAAGGCGAAGACTATGTCTGGCCCGGCGCCATCAACGGCTACAACATTCCATGGCTGTGTCTGACGGCCCAAGAGCAGGAGGCGTGTGAGGTTTACATGCTTGGCCGCGTGCTGTGGTGTATATTTGAAGCAAAGAGCTCGCCACAACGCGCAGCGGCCTGGGCATCTTACAAGTATGAGCCACTGGAGGATTTTCCGACATATCGTCGGACGCCTCCTGAGATGCAGGAGCTCATCGACGACTGTACACGAGGCAGACGCTCGGCTTTGAGTGATTTTATCGTGAGGAGACGCAGTCATTTGATTCTGCGTAAGCACGAAAGACGAGGTTGTCCTGGAGAGTCAACGCCACAGCTCATTCACAACACGGCTCGAAAGTGGTGGTCTGCTGAGCTAAAGGAAGCGGAAATGTGGCTACAAGAGCGAGCCGAGGGAATGGGCAATGGAACTTGGAAGGGGAATTGTTATAACCGACCCAGACTTGAGCAAGTTTGGAATAGGCTTGCAACTTTCTACGAAAAGTGTTGCAATCCGAGTGGAAGTGAGAGTGACTGATCAAGAAAGACCAGTTCTTTTATGTTGAGGTTTTAAGGTATTTTATACTGTATTGATCGAAAAGTTTGTAATTTGCAGAAATTACCACGAATATGGTGGAATTGTATCCTGGGTTAGATAAGTCTATAGATATAGAGAAGAGAATTAAAAATGCAAAACGCCTTCCCATGTTCAAAAGCTCACGTTCCAAATAGCGAAAAGATAAAGATTTGTCGTCTTAGACGCGGGGCGTTGTCGACACAGTTTATTTCATGCGCTTCGCGCCTCTGCTGCCCTCTTCTTGTGCAGATATTCCCCTCTTGAGAGTTGTGCTAATGCTTGTTGCCCGTAAGGTGGAAATCAGCTTTCGAAGCTTGTCGACGTATGTTGCCGGAGCTCCAAAGGTGCCAATTTTGTCCTGAATGTCTTCAAGATTGTGAACAAACTGGCTTGCGGCTGCTGGAATCAGTCTAAGCTCCTCAACTACAAAGCTGTCATCTCGATCGCCTATCAGTCGAAGATACAGGTTGCGTTCGATTCGACTAGATCCGGAGTGGGCGTCTTGGTTTCGTTTTACAACAGCATCTAGAATGTGGACAAGAGTTCTTGCCGCCGAAATGGACTCTTTTGGGGTAAGCGGATACTGCCTCGAGTAGATGGCGTATCGAATAAGTCGCACAATGCCAAGCAGATGCTGGCTTACCCAAGTTACATCTTGCGGAGACTCTGAAGAGTGTTCTTGGGCAGTCTCGCGCTCTGAGGAATAGATGTCGAGATCTCGCAAGACACGATCGACTCTGCGCGAAAGGCGACGGAAGGGGTCGTTGATGGAGAAGGAGGAAGGCGTGTTGGAGAGGAAGTAGTGGAAGAAGTGGGGGTTGTCAAGAAGCATACGGAATATGGTGTGTTCCAAGTCATCATGACAGATCAATTGGTCGTCCCAGTCTTGCTCGGCGACAAAGTCGGGACGATATTCATCAGAGGGTTCCCCGTATAGGGACGAGAGAAGCTCTCTTGAGTCTTCTGCCCTGTCGACGTCAATGGCTTCGTCTTCATCAGCTGATGCCGGGTCTACCACGCGACAGTGCAGTCCATCAGCAAGGATATTTAAATGGTAGTTGGCAATGTTTCGGAAAGGGTCACCCATTTCCATGGTATATCCGGAAGAAGTCATGGTGACGGGAGTATCGTGATCGTGGCTATACAGCGTCTGCTTGAGGAGTTGGTCCAGTAGCCACAGGATATGCTCACATGGCTCCGCATCAGTGCTATGCTCGCCACAAGAGCAGCTGAGACGAGGTCGTTCAGAATCCGACGCCCGAATTCTCACAGAATGGGTAACGAGCTCGGTCATCTGGAAGGCATAGGTATCTTCAAGCCGACGGCAGTGCTCGATCGCGATTTTCGGTGGTTCGCTGAATACATCGCGAACAACAGACTTTGTCTTGTCCGATAGCTCGTCAAGCCGGTAGGTAAGTCTCGTCGGGGACTGCACTAGCTGATCGTCCTCGTCGTCCGAATCCAGGTCTGTGGTATGCTCTTCATCCGGGGGCGGCGTGGAGGCTGTACGCGAGAGGGCAAGAGACTGAGAGCGTGTTCTAGGCGGCATGTCCTCCAGTGTCAATCGGCGAAGGCGTGAAACTGGAGGAGACATTTAAATGCCCCGACAAAGGACTCAGGTGGTAACAAAGAGAGGAAAGGGCAAGTAACCGGGAACGTCAGGTGCCGGGTGCAGAAAGAGGCATAGATGAAGGCGGGATGGGGGCCGTAGGATTTGTACAAGGCAGCAACAGGAGAGGTTTATATGCAAAAAGAGTAGCACAATTGGTTGGTTCCAAAGGAGGGAGGGTGTGTGTTAAGAACGAAGAGGCTAGTTCAGGGAAGAGGCGCCGATTCCGAAAGTGGCAGTAGGGCCAACACCTTTTAATACCACAAGCCATGTTAGTCAAGTCCGGCTTGTGAAGGAACAAGAGGGAAAAGAGAGTCGGCAAGAGTCACATCCAGGCCAGGCAAGGTGGACACATTACATGGGATGGCCTGGGACGCATGCAACCAGGCGAGTGTACATCCCCATCATCCGTTTCTGCAGGAAATGTACCGGCTCCCTCAGCCGGAGAACAGCTTCTCGGGCTTGGTCCCATTCATATTGATGGAGTCCTTGTCACTGTACCGCTGCCTCCTCGACCGAGTACTTGTCCTCGCTTGTGGCTGTGGGCGAGGAACTAAGGACACGGCAATCCCCATGAACAGAGTGGCTACCCACCCACACCTGACTTTTTCAAGGCGTACATGGCACGCGTGCCACGGGAGACGAAGAAAAGAGCGAAACAAAAGACCATTGCCTGGGGGGGTGAACCACGACGTCGGGACCAAGCGGTCGGCGGCCGGTGGGGGATTCATGGTGTGAGTGGACCGGAGCCGGGGGTCGGGTTGGCGACTCAACCAGCGACGGTGGTTGACTGCAAATTTCAAGCCCATGTACTGACAGCTGAGGCGAAGCAAGTTGCCTATTGTAGGCATTTCCGACTTGTGATTTGAAACGATCGAAACTCTGTTTCGATCTCTGTCGAAACCCGCCCGATGAGGCAGTGCAACTGGCATCACGACTTACACACCGGGCGGCCTTATAGAATGAGATCTCAACGACAGTAATGAGGGCTAGGTAATCCGCAAAGTCCGCAAGAAGCTAGAGCATGTGTACATACAAGCCAGTCCGACGCCCATGTGCAGTTGGCGCCATCTTGCGTAGCCGCCGGCGTTGGCTGCAACCTTGCTCTACCAGCAGCCGAAGCTCAGCTATTGTCGCAGCTCGGCCTGAGTTTTCATGAATATCACCGCCGCTAAGCTTGCCGCGGCTGTTGCTATTGGCGTAAATCATGATTTACAGCGTGTACTTTTACGCATCGTTGGGTAGTATTCAGCCCGTTTGGGCTGGTCAGTTGGTGGGTTGGTTGGCTTTCTTAGTCTGTTGACCCATGGCGAGCAATGCAGGACCGGGGAAAGCCAAGCAATAGCGAGCGGCCTTTGTGGGCGCAAATTGGACTGGTCCGCTTGGCCGCCTTGCTTGCTCCCCCTCATTCACAATCACTAATTACAATGGTACCTGGATGAAGCTAAGGTAAAGTGCTGTCCAGGTTCAACATCTCCAGCTTTGCCCTTACAGGCGAGTTTGGCGCCGGTCCACTTCAGATGCTACCTTGAACCTGCAGTTGTAGTTGTGTGCCGGAGTAATCCGTAATTGGTAATACTTTGTCTGCCTAGAGAGAAAACAGAGAATTGTATGCCTCTAGGCAAGCGGGCCAAACAGTCTGCTGCCTAGATGCTTTCACCTTTGAGGAATACTAGGTCATCTCAAAGCGTGCAAAACCTTCTCAGTTCATCTACCAGGCGACTGCTAGTCCATCTTCACGCACCTACTTTGAACTACGCAGCCCCAGGCGACCACCTCTCCAGATTTGCCCCTTAGCCATCCATGCCGCCATCCTGCAGGGCGTTTTAAGCGCCGGCGCTTGTCCACTGCCGCATTTCCCTGCAGCTCGCCATAGGTCCAGCGTCAAGCCACCAGAAAATGTGATGGGAGCCGGCGTTCGTCGCGTGGGCTCGCTAAAGAGGTGATGATTCTTGCATGTCGACCTCGGCGGCTAACAAGAGCATCGTTCACCTCATTACTGCCCGAGACTTGCTTGTTTTCGTATCGCTCTGCCTCGGACTTTTGCAATCGATGATTTAAACGCCGACAATAGCGAAATTTTTACATCTTCAGTCATCAATCCCCTGAGCATCGCCCGGCCCATTATGCGACCACCATCGTGGGCAGCGCGGCCACCTAACCTACACAGCCCGTAGGGCCGTCAGAATGGGCCGTCCTGGCCGCCTGATGTGGCCGCAGTAGTATTTCCACTAGGTCGCCCTGTTTCGCGGCGAGTCTGATTCGTAGGCGTTTTTTTAAGATAGATTTCGATCTTGTGTATTTTATTGGCGGACGGGCTTTAGAACGTTCTTGGAATCTTCCGCGCATCGGCGGAGCCGACTGGCCGTTTTGTTCAGCCGGGCCCCAAGGCATTCTTGAGCACGCGATGAACATGCATCCAGTGGCTGTCCAAGCTCAGTATCAGAGTTGATGAAAGCAAATGTACAACTTGAATATGCCCATTGAGCGCTTAGGTAGTAATAAAATGCCTTTTTTTGCGGCAAGCTAGAAGAAATCGCCTCATCTGCGCCCCATGCTGTGCAACAGTCACACCTACCAGGCAGACATGCCTCATGATGTCACCATCTATGGCAAACCCATAGGTGGCCTATCGAACCGTAGCCGAGTGTCTAAGCAATTTACGTTTGAAAGGTGCTTTCTGCGACTACGATGGCGCGGATAAGCCGATAGACGGGAGTGGACATCTCTCACAAGGTCTGTTGAGAATGTCGTCATAATTCTGGAAGCTTTGTACGGCAGTTTCCGCAGTGACAACTAGGAAAGCTGGCACGCAGATAAACACAAAATTATAGCACATAACGTAGTAACAAAGAAGAGTTGACATATTATTGTACTAGCAACATGCATACGGCGCGCAGAGCGGGTGACGTCGAGCAATAAAACATCTTCACACCAAGAGTCCAGGTAGCACAATCTTAGGTCAGCCAAAAAGGAAAGAATGGCAAGGCAACATGAAAAGAATATAATAATAGCGAGTAAAGGATTAAAAAGCAACCAGCACCATTTCCGCAAGTGACCTTTTCGTTTTTGTCACTTTGCACACAAGCAATCCCCCCCAAACGTCCGTAGTCGCAGCGAAACCCGTTATTCCCACCGTTACGAAAAGATAGAAACCATGCTGCAAAAAGCTTGTGCGTTGCCATTGAAGAGTGGTGTTTGTGTTGTGTATGTGTGGCGATTCCAGCTTAACTATGTCCTTGAGCGAGTTGTAAGAGCTACCGGGTAGTCAACATCTTATTTGATAGAGTGCCGTGTAGAGTTGTCTCTCGTTACAAGGACATTACGCGTAGACCGACACTCCGCGATTCGTGGTATCGGCGAAGCGGACTGCGCGTGGGCTGGTGGACTCAGGCCGAGTCGGCGTCCTCGCCGGCGTGCCTTTTCGGAGAATCGTCTTTGGATCCGAAGAAGCAGAGGTCGAAGTCTTGGGTGAAGACCGGCCTGCGGACGAGGATTTCGTCTTCTCTTGCAGGCCATCGGCAGGCCGGTCAAATTGTCAATCGATACCATGCTGCTGTTTGAGCCTCGCTAAAGATTCCCGACGGGCTTCCAGGTCCTCTTTTGACTTGGCCATCTTGTCTGGCTGGTGGTATAGTACTGTGGGGGCGAGTTAGTCACGCAATTCATCTTGCCGGCAAAATTGTCGTCGCTTTTTTGTCGTTACAACATACCAACTAGATATCGGTTTTGGAAGTTGAAGCCGTTGAGTTTATCGCAGGCTTGCTTCGCATCCATAACATCCTCGTAGACGACAAAGGCGGTACCCTTGGTCGCGTTTGCGATGCCCTGGCGAACTTGGCTATACGTAAATGAGATGTGTCAGTGGTGTGTTTGAGAGGAGAAGCGTATTGAAAGGTTTTCTTCGAGGACTGCGTACCGAATAGGACCAAATTTTCCAAAGAGATCGAAGAGCTCCTCCGGGCTCACGTTGTAGCTGCAGATATTCATGTCAGTAGCCGGTCGGTCATGGTCGGGGTTTCGCGGTCGCGCGTAGATTTGGGTGTAAAATACCTCAGGTTCTTGACGAACAGAGCTCTGTTACATACGAGTTAGCACGTCTGCACACAGTATTCCGACAGGTCGGCGATATCGCTCGGGTTCGGTCGGTGGGGTGACCACGACATCTGGAACAGAGCACGCGCCGCCTGCAGGTAGCACAGCAAACTCACCGATTGACTTCCGGGGCAAGTTTCCCGCCGCGACTACTCATATCTTGGATGATTTTGTGAGGGCGATAACCGGACTCGTGGGATCGGGCGACGACGGCCGATGGGGGTTGAGAGGAAATGTGATGGAAGCTTAGGATCTGGTGGAGAGGCGACGAAGCAGAATCCTGGGAGCCGGCATGCGGATCGCAGCAAGTCACGTGGCCGCCAAGCACGTTTTCACGGCAGAGCGGGTTGTGCTGCAATGATGATGAAGGGGTGGCGCAAAAAGGTTTAGAGAGCCGCCGCACCCAGTTTTTGGGTTCGACTTGGTGGGAATAATGGTGGAAAACCGGGCCTCTTGCTCGAATCACGTTTAGACTATGAAATCTGTGAACAAGCGAGAACCATGGCATGGGAGATGCACAACCGAGGAGTAATTAGTGTGGCACGTCTTTTATTATTATGCAGGCACGCCGTGCGCCTGTCCGTGAACTGGCGCTCGGAGATAAGCGACTGAATTACGCAAACACCAAGGCTCTAGCATCTTCAATCAGACTCCCCAAGCATGCCGCACGGGGCCTGAGGCTTGTCGATGCGTCACTGAGCACGCCACTACTGCCCTACGTCGTGCACGCTATCATCGCCCCAGCAAACCTTGTGATTCATTCTGTCAGTACGGCCTTACGAGCCCTCCCGAAGCACCCGCTTTTCCTGATTGGAGCCCGGCTCAACCGACTTGGGCCGAACTGGGCATTACCGTTTTGGGCTGTTTCAAAACATCCGTGATGCTTCTGAAGGAATAATTGATCAGGCAAATCCTCTAATTTTTTTTAATCTTGTGATTTCTGTTGAGTCTTTGTTGGCTTTTCAGTTTCGCCCGGCTCTATGCGTTGGGTCAAGTGAGATCAAGGTGAACTTGTCCTCACGTGGCGCGTCGCAAGCATTACCACCGTGCTGATATTCACGCCAGCTTCTGCTGCTTTCAACTATTGCAACAAAAGAATTCCACCAACATGGCCTCATGACAATCACCACAATGGCATCGCGTTTCGGGCACGATGTCCTCGCAGTCTTTGATGTTTGGGAGGAATGTCGAGAATTCTTAGCCGACGTAATCGAGCAACACAACACTTCAAAGCACGACTTTAAGAAGTTGTTTGATCAAAGCCTAATGGGCGGAGATGAAGATTTTCAATACATGATTGACTGTGCGACGTCGATTCTGCAACGCCATGCACAAAGTCGCCCTTTGACGGGAAATGATGTACTCACCTCTATGTGGTGCTTGCTCGATAGAATCAACTTGCAGCCAATGGAGGAACCCTGGCGAGAAACGGATTGCCTCATTGAGCGAGCCAAAAGACAGGCAGACGAATCAAAATGGCTCCCAGGCCTGCCTCACTTGCCTCGCTCGCCTCACTCGTCACAAGATACATCGGCAAGCATAAACAAAACGATATCAAAGAGGAAGCCCTCTGTGACCACGTCGCACTACTGGGCAGATGAAACAGAGACACAGCAACAAGAGAAATTTCGAGGGCAAAGCACTAATCACACCCGGCACGATACTACCTCTAATATAAGCACTGCTGCGCCTTCGTCGTTGTGTGGTACTTCCTGTCCTGACGTGGAAGGGGGCCGTGTGAAGACATGCTTACCAAGCCCGTCCAAACGCACAAAACAATCCGGGACGTCGCCATACTTTACGGAACCTCTTACTAAAGATGCCAAACGAAAGAAACCGACTGCAGGAACAATATCTTGCATTCCTTTTCCGCCTCTGGCAGCAGAGTCGTTTGGCATAATTCAAGAGAAAGTTGCACATGAGCCATTCTGGTTATTAATAGCCATAACCTTCTTGATCAAAACGAGTGGGCAGCTTGCTATACCGGTATTTTTAAGGATCAAACAACGTTTTCCCACACTGGAAGACGTGGCGGATCCTGCCAATGGGGAAGAGATACTGAACCTGATTCAACATCTTGGGCTGGGCCACAACCGCCTTCGCTTTATGCAAAAGTATGCAAGAGCATTTTTGGAATCTCCTCCAAAGGCCAATGTGCTTTACAAGGTTCGCAACTACGCATCCCGCGAAATCACTCTGCCTGAAGACCAGCCCGAGATTGCGACGACCGACCAGAACCCTGACAGCTGGGAGATTGGACACATGACGCAAGGCAAGTACGCCATTGACAGCTGGCGGATATTCTGTAGGGACAGGCTTCTTGGTAGGGCAGAGGATTGGAACGGCACAGGCCGTGAACCTGAGTTTCAACCAGAGTGGATGAGAGTGTTACCAGCGGACAAGGAGCTGCGCGCCTATCTACGATGGATGTGGATGAAAGAGGGATGGGAATGGGATCCGGGCACCGGTGAACGTACAGTTTTGCGAGAGGAGATGCAAAGGGCTGTGAATGAGGGACGAGTTGAGTATGATGATAATGGCGGACTGCGTATGATCGACCCTGTAGTGAGTGAAAAGTAGCACTGCGCCAGCTAGGTAGACTCTTGATACAGCAAACCAATAGACGATGAATTATGATACCATGGGGCGAATATCAAGATTCATGGTCACAACGTCGGATTATTTTATAAGAACCTGCGAAAGTGCGGTGTACCCGTACTAATTACTGTTACTAGTGTATGGAGACGGAGGCTACGAGTATTACCCACTGCCGAAGAACGGCACGCGAGGGAGAGACCGTTTGATTACGATTCAGCCACCAAGGAGTATGTCAATGTAAAAAAAAACAAAAAACAAAAAACAAAAAGGGACTCGTATCTGCTTCATACTGTTTTCCCTTGCTCGATCAATAATAGCAATACTATGTAGTAGCCAAAAAGTACGCGTGGGAAAAGGTTGATATTGACATGTGGCTGGGAAGCTTATTGTATAATGTAATCTCATAATTCAGCAGTTCGGCCATATGTGGCATAATTCCAAGCAGCTGGAGGTCAGACGGCAGTGGCACTGGAATGGAGCCCTGGAACCTTGGCTCCCTGGCACCAAAAGGCACCCCGCTACAGCGCTTTTAGTGGACTGGCTAGGTAGGTTAGTACCTGTGTGCTGATGCTACGGTACCTGAAAGGCTCTGGTACAAGTGGCTGGTCGAGGAGTACTTTGCCTACCTGGCAGTCTTCGCGTTAGTTAGAAGTACCACAATGACCGTGATCAAGTACTCCAAACCAGGGACAACCGCCCAAAGTGGAACCCCTCGGCAACCACCATCATGGAGAATCGAAAGGACACAGTCGCATGTTAAGCACGGCAGGCTTGAGGTCATAGCTCCGGGCCCTTGCCTTGCCTTGCGAAACCTCCACTGCCATTGCTAACAACCTGGCTCCAATAGCCCGTCTCTTCCCCTCTTCTCCAGCCTCTCCCATCGCTGCTCCAGCTTTACCAATTCTCTGCTCTTTCGTTTCCGCGATCCAGCCCGATCTGGTTCTTGCTGTCCCTGGCCGACGAGAGCGCCACCGAAAGCTTGTCTTGTAGCAAGCTGTCATCTCTCTCCTGCACCATCTCCGCCACAGTGCTCCCTTTGAACCTTAGCAGAGCCGACCTGCACGCCCCGAGGCTTCAAGCGAGCGAAAAGAAAGGAAAGAACGGCGGCGAGGCTGTAGGAATACTTGTCTCCCCTTTTTTTTCTCACTTCTTCTATTCTCTAGCCATCGCCTCGAAGCTCCAGCGACAACCTTGAGCCCTCCAGAGCTTCACAGTCATGTCGCATCGTGGTCCTCCTTCTGGCTACGGCATGGGCGGCGGCCCTACTCCGTACGGCGCGATGCCTTCGGATGACGGCAACAACAACATCCTTGACCAGCTTCGTCCGTACACCAGCAAGGTTGAGGATTTCCTAGAGACTGCGAGCGAGCCCATCAAGCCGTAAGTAGCAGCGCGTCGCCAGCTGCAGAGCCCGACTTGTTTGGCTAACCAAGCCATCTCTCAACAGTTACCTGCCTGCCATTGGCCGTTTCCTTATCGTCGTTACCTTTCTCGAAGATGCTCTCCGTATCATGACGCAGTGGAGCGACCAGCTCCTCTACCTGCGCGACTACAGGCACAGTAAGTCGACTTGGCCAGACATCTCAGTGCCGTCGCCAAAGACGGTTTGCTAACCATGGCTATAGTCCCCTCTGGCATCACCCACCTCTTCTTGTTGGCCAACGTGGTGGCCATGATTGCCTGTTCCACCCTCGTCATTATCCGAAAGTACTCTGACTACGCCGTCGCCGGCCTCATGGCCGTCGTCGTCACCCAGGCTCTCGGCTACGGTCTCATCTTCGATCTCAACTTCTTCCTCCGCAACTTGTCCGTCATTGGCGGCCTGATTATGGTCCTGTCCGACTCTTGGGTTCGCAAGACCAAGGCATTTGCCGGTCTTCCTCAGCTGGATGAGAAGGACAGGAAGATGTACTTCCAGCTCGCTGGCCGCGTTCTCCTTATTTTCCTCTTCCTCGGATTCATCTTCAGCGGCAGCTGGTCCATCTGGCGCGTAATTGTCAGCATTTTTGGTGCTGGTGCTTGCGTCATGGTTGTTGTTGGCTTCAAGGCCAAGTTCAGCGCTACCCTCCTCGTGGTGCTCCTTAGCATCTTCAACCTCTTTGTCAACAACTTCTGGACTGTGAGATTTCCTAGGATCCCCAGACGCTTCTGCGCAAATGCTAACTCTTTTGATAGCTCCACGAGCACCACCCCCACAAGGACTTTGCCAAGTATGACTTCTTCCAGATCCTGTCCATCGTTGGTGGTCTCCTGCTCCTTGTCAACAGCGGTCCTGGCCAATTCAGCATTGACGAGAAGAAGAAGGTCTACTAAAAGAGGTGAAGGGGCAGTGTGGGCCAGCCTTGGATGCAAACATTTTACGTGCCACGAACCCTCCATTCTCTACGAAGCAATATTTCAGGTTTTGCAATCTACCGGGCGAAAGTTGAATTTTGACGCGAGAATATGTTCCAAAAAAACCAACCAAAAAAGGCGTGCCCAGGGCATGTCTGGATGACCTTTGTCGACAATTTTATATATAGAAAACTTGTTTGGCAATTGACCGGCGAGTGAATGAGAAAAATTGTACCATCTGCTTTTCATTATTGATTGAGGCCAGCATGTGCATGAATGGTTGCATCGCATGAAACACGAAGCCCTGCGTAGAATGTGACAAGAAGTTTTTGATTTCATATTAGCAATCATCTTCCAGCAGTAGACTTTTCAATTGCTATATTGTACGCGCTGGCACTTTATGAAGCAAGAAACCGCAAGTGGCTGGTGATCATACGTATGTAAGCCCACGCTAGCGGGGCATAGCGAACTATACACAGCATCTACACCGCAGATCCCCACGAAACAACTACAGGGTCGGTCATTACTAACCCAGCGGCTGGAGGGTTTTAATCTCCTCGTCGCCGCCCATACCGTGGCTATCTCTCTCTGTCGCAATCTCTCCCTCTTCGTCAAAGCTCCTTGACAAGACTACCTTGTTTCCAAAAATGGCGGCGGAGCTAATTGGCACCACGATAGGCGTGGTAGGCTTCCTCGGCCAGCTCTTTGACGGCTGCGTCAAAGCCTACGGCTACTTCACGACTGCCGCCAACCTAGACGCCGACTCGCAGCGGATGCTATGCAAAGTACGCATCGAGGAGATGCGGCTCGTCGTCTGGGGCCGCGAATGGGGCGTCGCAGAGGGTAAGCTGGAGGCGCACCTGTGCTCGTCGGCCGGGGCGCAGAATCCGCAGCTGAGGGTGCTGGCGACGCAGATTCTTGAGGAGCTGCATGGGACGGTTACGGATTTTAGGAGGTTGAGGGAGAAGTATGGGCTTGATGCTGATGCTGATGCTGCTGCTGCCAGTGGTGGTGGTGGTGAGAATGGGAAAGGGGAGGAAAAGGAAAAGAAGGTTGGAGGTAAGAATGGAAAGGGCGGTGGTGCTGGAGGGAGTACGCCGCCTGGTGAAACCAATGGGAGCAAGAATGCAAGTAAAAGTGAGAGAAGCTGGAGAAGAGAGATTGGGCTGCGGACGAGATGGGTTATTCAAGGTACGTTTCTGTCGCAAACAGCATCACCATGCTACTCTCAGCCCTCATGATAGTATGTACTAACGCCGACTTACCATCAGACAAGGAAAAGTTTACATCTCTCCTCCGCGATCTCAAAGGTAACTCACACCCTCTCATTTTTCCTTGTTCCTCTCAAACTCACAAAACTAACAAAATAAACTCTCAGACTTCAACGACGGCCTCGAGCGCCTCTTCCCACCATCCCAGCTCCCATCCTTTCAACGCGCCTGGACAAACCGCCTCCTCGAATCCGCCCAGCGAGACCTAGCCCAGCTCTCGCTCCTCGAAACAGCCTCAACGGGCATCTACCCACACCTCCAAACCTCTGCCAACCTCAAAAAGCTGCGCATAAACCTCGACCTCAACCCAGCAGCCTCGTTCAAGCCAACCTTTGCGCTCAAAGTACCCTGGGCAGCCCTCGACTTTCCCTCTTCATCCTCCTCGTCCTCATCATCAAAACCCCAACCCCAAAAAGACACAACCAACACAACCAACAACCGCAGCCACGCAACCCACGAGCTCGCCGGCCAAGTCCTAGTAGAATGGATCCCCTACGACCGCGAAGCCCTCGAAGAGCGCTTCACGCACCTCAAGCGCCTCGACGACCTCGCGCGCATGATGCACTCAGCCTCCTCCAGCCACCCAGACCTGCACAGCATCGACTGCGTAGGCTACACAGACGACACCACCCGCTCGCGCTACGGCCTGGTCTACAACGCGCCCCAAAGCAGCTACTCGACCCTCTCAACGCTCATCTCCTCGCCCGACCTCAAGACCCCCGACCTCAACGACAGGATCCGCCTCGCCCAGACCCTCGCCGTGGCGCTGTGGTCCCTGCACTCGCTCGACTGGCTGCACAAGTCGCTGTGCGCGGCAAACGTCCTCTTCTTCCCGTCCGCATTCGCCTCCTCGGCGCAGGGCACCACCGCCACCGCGGCAATGGTGCCCGACATCTCGGCGCCGTACCTCTCGGGCTTTGGCGCCTCCCGGCCCGACCTCGACGTCGCGCTGTCCGTGGTGCCGCGCAACCCGTCCATAGGCGAGCTGCATCGCCACCCGGCCTCGCTGCGCGGTGGGATACCGCACATCAAGGCGTTTGACATCTACTCGCTTGGCCTGGCGCTGTTGGAGATTGGCCTGTGGAAGCTGCTGCAGGGGTATTATAAGCCGCACTACTCGGCTGAGCGCTGGCGGGATAGGGTAGTCCTGCCGGTGCTGGTGCCGGGGTTGGCGAGTAAAGTCGGGCGGACGTATAGGGATGTGGTTGACATGTGTATTCGTGTGGATGAGGACCTGTCGAGTAGTGATGCGGGCAAGTTGATGGAAAAGGTTGTAACCATGTTGGAGAGTATTCATGTATAGATGATGATGATTTACGATGCTTTGGAGAGCGTTGCATCCGCGAGCGTGCTCATTGCATATAGAGAGCACGTCTCATGAACAAAAAAAACGCATTGACAAAAGTCACTGTATGCGAGCTCTGTTTGAACAATACTTGAATTTATGCAAATGCAATACCACATGATATATAAAACAATTCCGCCTGCTCCAGCTCCGTCTTCCTTTTCCCTCACCACTCACTCCTTCGGTCCAAAAAGAAATCAAAAAGTACCCAATGCCTGTGCGCAAAAGAAGAAAACGTCAAACAGGAAGCAAAGCCTTAAAAGCATGATAGTAGACCGTAAATAAATGTAAAAACCAACTCGACCTCCTTGACCTCCCCTTGTTCTGTTCCTCCTTCCCATACAACCAAATCGACTTCGATGGCTGCTGAGATTGTGAAGTCGACCAAACGACGATTTTGTTTTTGCTTGAATTACCAACTCCAGTGTTCCCCAGGCTTAAAACGCCCCGCGCATGCATAAACATGAATTGCTCGGCAAAGGTATACGTGAGTCATGATCGTGAAATCGTTTGAACAGCTGAGACCAATACATCTTGATATCAGAACGTTCAGAACGCAAGTCTCCTGGTACGGGCCCTCTATGCTGCTGAGACCTTGCGTACAGTAGACGTAGATGTCGAAGAGGAAGAGCCGGTGCTTACGCTCCCTACACGTCCGCTCACTTTGCGGACTCCAGAAGGCTCTTTGCCTCGGAGCGGCGACTCAGATGCCTGGCGTCTGCCCGCAGTGCGGACCTTGGGGAGTGCAGCAGAGGAGCTCTGAGTGCGTTCAACCGTCTTGGGCCTGCCGGAGCCAATGTTCTCAACGTCTTGCGAAGCATCATTATCAATCATGTAGGTGGACTGCGCAGTCTGGCTAACTGAGCGGGACTTGCTGCTTCGGGCAGGGCTCTGCGATGCCTTGCGGTGGCTTCGCATACGCAGGTGAAGCTCTTCGTCAGACTCGGCACCAGCAGACTGGCGGTGCATTGAAACGATTTCCGTGTCCTGCTCAACTCCCTTCTCCTCTTCCACTGTTGTCTGGTAAGAGGTGGCTCTTTGGTAGGGATGGTGGCGGTCTGATCGACCCTTTCTAGGCTGGCCCGGCGTAGGTGCAGGAAGGTAATCGTCTTGGTTGCTATGGTTGCTTCGGTCCTGGTCAACCTCGCTAAGAGGAGTACGGTTCGAGGGGCTTCGGTTTGGTGGTGTAGACATTTGGCTGTTGCGCAGAGAAGTCTTTTGCATAGCCCTGATGGGCGTGCTAGGCACAGGGTTGGATGCGGCAAGTTCTCTGCGGACTCTGCGTTCAACACGCTCTTCGATCCACCATTCTCTGAAAGCGCCTTGGTTGAGGTGCAGCCAGTGTTGCTGAGGACCAACAACCATGCCGGGTCTCATGAAACGCATAAAGGAAATGACTTCGTCCGCTGTGAAGCCGTGGCGGTAGATGAGATAGGCGCCAATGAGGCAGCCTGTGCGACCAAGACCGGCCTTGCAGTGAACAGCAATTCCCTTCTTCCTGACGGTAATCATCTCGTGTGCCAGGCGGATAAACTTGCGCACAGTTGGCAATGGCGGGCAAGTGCCATCATCAAAGATCATGTCCATGTGTTGGATACCAAGAGCTTCAAAGTACGTAGGTGAGTAAAGGTGCGAGTTCAAGCGCACGACAAGGCCAATGTTGCGGTCCGAAAAGTGGTACAAGACATTCTTGAACGGCTGTGGCAGAGTGGGATGCGCATCTACGGCTTCCAGGTCCGTCGGCAGAGACTTGTACTCCTCGGAGCCTTCAGGAATCTTGTCAACAGGATTGTGCTGCGGCGAGGCAAAGGCCAAAAAGTGCGGTGTGATCCAGTTGAAGTCGCCGTGCTCAACTCGCTCAAAGCGCTCGTACATGTCAAGGTCAAAGTTGTCGAGGTCAATGCACTTTTCCTCCTTTGCCTTCCAAACGCCATATACTACGTCTTGCACGGTGATGCCATAGTCAGCCTGGCTATATCCAGCGTCACGAAACGGCATCAACGGCGGGTCGACTTGCGCAATAGGGGCAAGGGCAAGATGAGGCGGCCAGTTTTGAATGAGGACCATGTAGCAAGCAAGCATGCATGCAGCATTGGCGCGGCCTTTTGCGTTTTCACGTTAGCAAGTTAATTAGTACCAAGCTTTCAGGGGAGGACTTACTTCTGGGATCAGCGGCGCTCCAAAAGACTACCGGGCGATCCTTGTTCTCCTTAGCGCCAAGGATGTCATGGAAGCGAATGGCAAAGCGGTACAAGTGGCCAATGTGCAGAGGGCCAAAGTCGTGGTGGAAAGCATTGTACAGAAGGGTATCATCAATCGAAAAGTAGCAAGGCGGTGAACGACACTTGGGCGAGGGAGAAGGGGACTGGCCTACGCCGGGTCTTATGGCTCGCTTTCTCGGCGACTCGGGGGACGAAGGGAAGAGGGTATCCTCGGTGGGAGGACGAATGTAGGCGGCGAGGTACAGCCGGTCTGATACAATAGTTAGCGGCGGGATCGCAGTCGTATAGGTAGCTAGTGGCGTTGTTGTTTTTCTTGTTATCGTAGTCGTTATTGTGTTGAGCTGAAGGCTGGAACAAGCTTTGCAAGGAAGTGTTTGGCCAGCACACGAGCTGATGAAGCGGTGCATCGTGAACCAGGCAAAGAGCAACAAGCTCCAACAGTATCTACTATGCAAAGGAAGAAGGGAAAACAAAAATCGAAAGAGAAAGTAAACGCACCAGGAATGTACTCGATAATCTGGCCCAAGTTCTGGGCATGCCTGGAGGAAGGAGCCATTATTCCAGGCTCACCTTCTCCTTTGCGCAGTTGAAAGATCCAATATCAAAACAAGGTTGTGCAAGGCGCAATATGGCGAACAAAAGTCCAGCAACAGCCAAGTGACCAAGGACGAAATAGTCTTGTCTATGTCTGTTTTATGTTTCTAATCGTGCGGCGAGGAGCTTGTCGAAGAGCGTGTGAGCGTCTTGTGTAAAGATGCTTTGTGTTTGGCTGCTAGGTTGTTTTGATGTTTTGTTTGGTTTCTCGTAACCGGGGGAAAAAGGCCGGGCCGTCGAAGAAAGATGGTCGCAGGAGTAAAAATAGTAATCTGTAATCGGCTAAAAGACGAAAAAAAGAAGAAGACGGTTAACGAATTCTACTTGAATCGCAAAACAAACAAGCGGCAACACCTCTTTGGGGAAAGAAAGTGATGAAGAAAAAAGGAGAAAGCGTGAAACGAGAGGGTATCGAAGAAAAAACAACACACCGAACGGGGGTGGTGGATGCTGGAGAAGAAGGTTGCCGGTTTGTTGTTTTGTGTGTAGATGGGCTGAACCAATGTTGTTTTAAGGAACCGAAGCGTTATTATTATGGGAAGGGTCGAAGAGACAATCTCGCCCATATGCAGTGGCTTGGTTTTGGCTTGTTGTTATGATATTGCGGCACCTTCTGTTCAATTTGAGACGTGAGTGGGACTCTGCCGCACCGTTTTCTGGTGCATGCTGCCTCTTCCCAGGGTATTGTTGTGGAGAGGCGGCCAGGTATGGGCGGCACAGTGTCGTCGCCACGGCAACGATGACTCGCCACAAGTACGAGTAGCTGTGGCTAGTGAGATATCTGCAAAGCCACACATCTCTCCTCCCGAGGAGTAAAAAAATCCACGAAAGCGAACCCCACCATGGCATGTTTCGCAGCGAGACAAAGTCTACTGCACCGCCAGCTATCTACATTCCTGACCATCGCGTCCTTTTGTCTTGGCCTGCTTGGAGAACAAACCCCTCATAGTGACGAGACGTCATACGATCCTCATGCCACCACCTTTTTAAGAGACTATACGCCACATATTCCAAAAATAACAACAGAAGCATATACACAAACGAGGGGAAGCCATGGCCACCGTCTCAGATGCCGAGTTTCCGTGCGCCATGTAAGATATCTCACTCGAGGGTGAAAGAAACAAGACTTATTTCACATGAGACCCCCTCCTCACCTCTCAAATAAACCGACCTGGAGGAAACCACTAACCCATGCAATTCAACCTAGTGAGCTGCAATTTCCCTTTCCCACCTCAAGACTAGCATCCACAGCCCTCGACGCCATCCAAGTCGACCCAGAGCTATCACCGCTCGTAAGGCGAGAGTTTTCTCTCATAAAGGGACAATATAACGAAGATGATGATCCTCAGGTGCTGCGGGTAGATTACAGGGCAACGACGAACCGCATGTTGCGCGTGGCTGTCAACTCATTCATGGAGAGTCTAAGGTTGGTCGTTGAGGTCATGGAGCAGCTTGACGTCGACGTGTTGGATGTACAAGCGACAAAATAAAGAATATAAAATACATCAAAGCGCAACATAAAAATAGTCATAATACTAAAAACATTGTAAACCTCTTAACACGCCAACATAGACAATCTTACAACTCAAACGCGGGCAAACTTCCACTCTTTGGTGCAATAGTACATTTGTATTTCTTTCGTCTCTGTTCAGTAACGCTGGTCTGATATCGCAATTACTACACTGACTCTAGACGCAAGCATTAATCCATCGCGAACAAAAAACAACGGAGCTGCCAGTGTATAAAAAACAGCAATTGGTAGAAAAACGGTTCCCGCAAAAACGTGTAAGACCCAAAGTAAGAATACGCCAGCCATTCAAGTTCCAAACACACAAATTCCACCCCATATCCGCTCAGGTATCTCCTCCTCGTATGTAAATCTGTCCGGCCATTATCCAGAATCATTTCCCGCAATCATAACGCTCATGGTGAATAAAAAGAACAAAGGATGAAAAGAAGGGACCTTGTCAACGAGGTTGGCGACAACTCATACGTTCAGCACCTCGGCCTGCTCAATGTGGCATCATGATTCTGTTTTTTGACGCTGGCCGAGCTGTGACCTGAGCTCCTCCAGCTCCTTCCTCAAGTCTCCATTCTCCTGCTGCAAGCTCTTCATGTGCACAATGGCATTCTCCACTACGCTGGCTTTACTGCTCTGCGTGTTTACTTGCTTTGCGTCCTTCTTGTCCTCTGCCGCATCCTCATCGGCAACCACCTTTTGCGGCTCTGGGAGCAGGCTGGCCATGATTTGCAGCGCCGAGTTGATGCGGTTACGTCGGCCTTGTTCGGCAATCTTGTGAGAGGTCCGTTTTGACGTCAAATTCGTCGACAGCTCGCTGGGATATGAAACACCAGGGACAGTGTTGCCTTCCAGGATATTTTGATAATTTGACTTGGACATGAGAAGTCTCTGAGTATCCTCGGCGGACATTCCAGGAGTGCCCGGCATCAGAGGCTTCAAGTTGGGAGATATCCTGGGCAGCAAAGCCGGCGACACATGAACAGATCCGCTCGATCGCTTGCGGTTGTTCCGGGGGGCGAGTTGAGGCGTCTTTCGGGAAGCAGAGCCGCTGCTTCGGGGATCAATCGACGGACTTTGCGTGGCAGACGAGGTGCCTGGTCTCAGGTTCGGAGATGGCGAGGGTTGAGACTGTCCATTGCGCTCCAGCATTGGTGACTGCTGCGCAAGCTTGGTGTTGACAGGGGCCAGGGGTCTGTTAGACACTGATTCGGGCAGCTCAAGGGACTCAATGTTCTCGGTGGCAGTGTTTTCTTGCTGGTTAGTTTGCGTCTGTGACTTGTTGTCACTGCCGCCCTTGGAGGCGGGGAGCTTCATCAAAGATGCAGGAGTCGCAGGGTGAGGCTGGCGCTCCTCGTTGAGAGAAAGCGCAGCGGGGGCCTGTTGGGCGTTGCCGTTCTGCGCCTGGATATAAGGTGACTTGCTGTTCGATCTGCGCGCTGGGACAGGAGGAGGTGGCATCTCGGAGAGGTTCTCCGGTGAGACCGAGGCATTCTCTTCCGATCCTTCGGTGGAAGCTGCAGCAGGTAGAGGTAGCAAGCCAGTCTCGCTTTGCGTTTTCCTTTCGTCGACCTCGTTGAGAACTTGCGACACAATGGCCGGGCTAGGGCCGACCTTGCGCCTCTGGGGCTTGGCAATGGGCGAGTTCTTGATGCTACCTTTTGACCTTGCTTTGGCGGCATTGTTCTTGCGAGCCTTTTTCGACAAATCCTGCGGCGCTGGAGCGGGGGCGGCCGTGGATGTTTCCAGCTCCATGTCGACGGGAGAATTGTTCGAGTTGGTGCTTTGGTCGTAGATGGAGGCTGAGTCGGGCTGGGCGTGCAGAGCCGGCGAGGTCAGGGGGCTAAAATATGAGCCGGGAACAGCAAATGTGTTTTCCATGTTGAAGTGAGGATCTAGAGGTGTGACGGCAGGGGAGACAAGAGGTGTGAATGCCATCTGCGGTCATGGTCAGTATTTCAAGAACGTTTAAAGCTGCTTCAACAAGCCACAATCCACGTAGAAAGCCGGATGACTTACATCTTGCTGCTCGGCCAATCGCTGGTGGTAGCCTCGATCATAGGCGCCTCGCTGATGCGCCTGCTCCGGCTGGGAATAAAACTGGCCGCTGCCGGGCGGCATCTCGAGGCTCTGGGGCGTGGGCGGCACCGAGTGGTGATGCGACGAATAAAACGTCGCCTGCTGCTCCTGGATCTGGCGCTGCTGCTGGTGAAACTTTTGCTGCTGCAGATATTGAATCTGGGCATCAATGTTGGAGATGCTGTCGGGAGGGGCCGATGTCGCAAGCATATGAGCCGTGATCGAAGGATGGCTGACAGAGGTGGACATGGCGGGAGTGTGATTCTGGAGCATGCCGTCGCTCCGGGGGATCATGTTGGAGACGTCGCTGTCAGCCATGATGGCATCGCCTTGTCGCGCCTGGGCCATCATGGGCTGGCTGTGCGGACCGTGGGTGCTATGGGTGCCATGGGTGCTATGGGTGCCATGGGTGCTATGGGTGCCATGGGTGCCATGGGTGCCATGGGCAGAGTTATCCTGGAAACCCTGGAAATCAAACTGCATGTTGCCGTCGCCCATGTTGCCCATGCTGCTCATGTCGAGAAACTGGTTGAATTCGTCGTCAGGACCAGCCGTCATGTGGTGGTCCTGGGCGTCCCAAGTAGCGGAACTCATTGTGTCGGAAGAGAGCCGTGCGAGGCTCAAGTGTGGTTAGCGCCTTTCCGAGTCTTTGCAGGCGGTTGCAATTTCCGGCAATGAAGCGAAGCCTCTGCGATGACAAAGTCGAAGGCGGTGGTTCGTGAAGATGACCTTTTGAGGCTGCGGTCGCAAGAGCCCGGAAGGGATTCGCAGGCTGGTTTTAATTCGCAGGTGTCGGCAAAAATCTAAGTTTGCGCCAGTGCCAGAGTTCGATGGCCAGGAGCAACCTTGATTCGAACGAGAGATAAAAAAAAAGTCGCAGCGGAAAAGAAGTGCCTCTTTTTTTTTTCGCTGCCTCTTTGACGGGCTGCCAAAGAGCAAAAGTTGATGGCGCAGCGATGGATGACGAGCGACTCGCGGGGAGGGTAAGTACTCGTAGATCAGCGTCCAGAGAGTCGGAAGTGGGTGGTTGAAGGTGTGTGGTCGGCGGATCTTTTTCGGAGGGGTCGTCCGCTGTACGGAAGCGGTTTGTCGCTGTAGAATAGAGCCAAGAGGTCGGCGGCGCAGCGAGTCGCGCAAAAGCGTGAAAAGCGTGAGCGACCAACAAAAAGAATTCTGTTCCTCGCAGGCGAGAGGAGAGAAGCGTAGGGAGGGACCAAAAAGGGTTGCAGGTCAAGGGAAAGAAAAAAATAGAGCACCAACCCGAGGGCGATAAAACAAGGTAGTATGCAGACCCGACCCGGGATGAAGCTGAGCCAGCCAGCCAGGCAAGAGCGAGAAAGTGTTAGCAACGGGAATGGGGAACCGAGAGACCAAGCCTGACCTGACCCGTGAGTGGGCGTGATGAGTGGGTTGGGCGGGCGGGCAGGTGGTTGGAGCCGGTTTTTTTCGCGCAATGCAGCGTGCGGTCCCTGCTAGAAACCGGTACCTAGCACCCCATTACAGGCGCCGTGGCAGCGCTACTCGTAGATTGGGGGTGGGTTGGAGACGGGGATAGGTCCCTCCCGGAGAAAGAGCCAACAGGGAAGGTGGGCGGGCGGGTGGTTCGTTGCGCAGCGGGTACTTCCAGTAGGTACTTCCAGAAGGTAGGTTAGTTACAGGGCCGACGTACGTACCATGGTAGTGGGCTGGAGGGGGGGGCTGGGGGGTAGCAGACTGGCTCCTACCTTACTGTATCGGCTGGACTGTCTCTCTCTGGAAAGGGTACCTATTACCGACGAGTACTAGTGCTACGAGTAATTTTGCCGCCGTGGGATATGTATTGTACATGCGACGCCACCGCAGAGCGGCGGACGCTAGAAGTACCGCCGCTCCGCCGCAGCAAAAGACACAGGCACAGGCACAGGCAGTCCGCCGGCAAGCAAAAACAGTGGGCGGCAGGCTCGTGGTGGAGTGGATTTGATAGCAGTTTTCCATGCCGCTCTGTGAGCTCAAATATTGTGTACGTACGAGTACCGCTTGTTGCAGGTGAGTCGTGCGCCCGAGTCGTGCCCGGGCTGGTTCCGAGGCGAGATGGAAGCGGATCCCCAACAGACCAGCCCAGTTGCTTGTAGCGGCCCAATTAGTGCAGTGCAAGATGGAGTGGACAGCCACAGAGAAGGGGGGGTACTGCAGTAACAAGGGTTGCTTTCCTGTGTGTGCTACGAGTACCAATGAAGCTCATCTGCAGGCTTGGAAACCGGCTCTTTATTAGCAGGGGTGCGAGGGGTTACGCAACAAGACCAGGCGACGGCCGGGGGGGGGGGGGGGGGGGGGGGGCGGGGTGGGACCAGGCTTCCATGATTTTTTTTTAAAGCGGTTGCCATCTGAAGTATAAATTTGGGGATGATGAGGGTTGTAGAGAAATGGGGCCAAGGAGATTATTGCTAGCATTGGTCATCATGCGACAGGTAATCCAGATGAGCTGTTAATTATCACTGTTGAAGATTGCGCCGAGGCGGCCCAACTTGCGAATATCTAGGTAGTCATTACCATACACAGTAGCAAGTATCTACGGACGTACCAGCAAACAGAAGACGGCAATACCTCTTCCAGTGCTCCATAATTGTAAGAAAAGAGCCGCAACGGTAGGGGCTAAGAGTAACCGGGCAGTCGCACCATGATCCATGGCACAGACCGAGGGCCGTTATACCTTGTATGTTTGGATGGTCGCGTGCGTTGTTACCGGCAACATGCAACAGCATGTGCATGTACAGGCCCGTAGAACGAATTAATGATGTGTGCCAGAGCATCCCGTAATATTAGGCAAGTTGACAGGTGTGCGGAGCAAAGTCGACGGGCTGACCAGGTGAGGCTCTTGGTTCCAGGCGAGGAAGACAATATCGGCTCTTGGGTTTGAGGGTGCTTGTACAGGCAAACCAATCCAATAAGAAATCTATATGATTATTATTTTTTTAATCAAGCCGTTTGGATCACTCTACAATGTATCCAACTACGCACACAAACTTGCCAAAAAAAAATGCAGACATTTTTCTCATTAATAAGAGCAAGTAGTAATAATGGCTCGTCTCGTCGCAGAACGCAAAAAAGGCTGAAGCAAAAAGCGGGGCCGATTGCGCAAGACTCACCAATCAATCCCGTCGGCATCATTCATGTACTGCTCTTCCGCTCTACTGGGAACAGAGGGGTGCATAGTAAGAGCATCTATTTTATAGGAAATTATTTTGTAAAATGAAGCAAAAATAACGAAGAAACTGAGACAAAATTATCATCATGGCACAACTTATTTAAAAAATACAACTGCTCTCTCAAATCTCAACTCTTCCGCACCTCGCGCCGTAACCGACCTTTTCCCCGATGCGGCCGCTCGACCGGCCGGCCGGTAATTAGTACTCGCAACCCACACACCTCTGCAGCAAAATCTACCATTTGTTTTTCCGCTCACCTTGAATCTACGAGTAATTCGGCGTACTATCATGACAACCTTGCTTGCCCGGGCCTGGCTGGCCGCCCTGTTTCGATGACTCGTGGCAAAATGGGGCCCTGAAATCCCAGTAACCTGTGTACCATGCGCTAACGCCTAATTGGATTTCCCTTGTCTCTCAACCAACCTTTCTTTTTTGTCTTTCTTTTCCATGCCCAAGTCCTCGTGGAGTTGTATTTTGAGTGCAATTCCTTTACACCTGAAGAAAAAGATGAGAATGTTCAGTTCGTACACACGTCGTAGCAGAGCAGCCCACTCGTCTCATTGTCCACTCATTCCGTCGTTATCCTTCTTAACCCGCCCACTAATACTCATCGCCCCGTTACATATCGCAGCGACGGGTCCCGCTACTCTTTTTTTCACATGCGCGGCCCCCTTCTCCGTTTATTTAGTGGTGCATCTCACTCAATCAATTCACCTAAAAAACGGGGCTCAACAATGTTTAAATTCATACTTGCTTGGCCGTCAGTTAGGAGAGTCCATTGTTGTTATATGTGCTCCCTCTAAGTGTATACTTCAGATGCGTACACACAACACCATCATCACCAAGAAAGACACAATCGTACCCAGGGCCATCTATACCCATGCTCCTCATGCACCCAGTACATCATATCATGCAGCCAAGTAATAACACAAAACCTTCTTTTGCTATCCTCTTTCACCCCAGCCCAGCCAGCCAGCCACGCGCCATGCCGACTTTGCCGACCACCAATGCCGGGCAAATCTATCTCCTTCTGCATCTCACCAATAGCAGAAAACATGGTAGTCTGTAATATAAAAATTCCCACCCAGGTGCATATATAAAAATATTACTCGTAGCACCTTTTTCTGTCCTTCTAGAACCTAACCTAACCCACCTTCCAGTACACACTATTACCCCTTTTTAATACTTGGCCATGCTTTTTCCGTCATCTCTCTCCCGCACCCGGCCGGCACAATGTAACGTCCCTCGGCCCACGCAGCCGGGGCCGGCCAGCAGAAGGAAGCAAAGCTGCCAACGGAACGGGCCCAGCCTTGTACGAGTAGCGACATCCGGGATAGGGAGCAAAGTTGAATCGCAGAGAACCTCTTATGTTTTTATAGTCTTGTACTTTATTATATGTGAATGCTTGCCTACTACCTAAACAGCAGTTGCTCCGAGAAATGATTGTAAAATCCATGCCTCTTGAAAAGTACTGTACATACAGTTTATATCCATCCTCTCAACCATCAAGCCCATAAACCATTACGCCTCCGACAAAAAAAAAAGAAAAACTTGAAAAAAAAAAGTGAAAAAATTCCTTCAGTCAATAAAACAAATCTCATCATCCCGTCCTAATACATAATCTCCAAGGCAATTCCACCCGACTGACACACAGACAACAACAAACCCCCCACCCTCTCCCGAAATCTCAGCCTCATCTGCACACCCCAAAAACCCCCCCTTGTCACTTACACGCCAGCTCTGCCCACCATCTTCACCGTCAGCATATCCGCCGCCGCAAAACCAAGGAAACCCCCCCTATTTTGCATGTACCTTTTGCTCCCAAAGAGGCGCAAGAGAAAAATGACATACATACAGACATACATACATACATACGTCCTCTGTCTGATTAATAAAATCAGCTGCTCTTGGCTCTTGTCAGATGATGCCCTTGCACGCCTCCATGCATGACACACACACACACACACACACGCACGCGCACACACACCCGGCCAACCGACCCCAAAGGTTCTGTGCATAATCTGCATGCTGCATCCCTTCTGCGGAGCTTCGGACAAACTTCCCCGGCTTGTCACTACCTGTCGTCTCCGAGTACATACAGTGGTGCAGTCCTGCGTCGCTTATTTCCGAAATCGTCACCGACGTCAAGGGGTCAAATGCACGCCAATCAGCACTAACGACCCCAGATGCTCGCATGCTCACAATACCACACTGCCACTTTTCAACTTGCTTCTGAAATCAAACACGAAGCATTTTACATTGCAACAATGACAAAGATGCAAAGACAGGGACAACTGCAAGGCATGTATATGTAATATTTGCCCAACTATTCTCCTCGCTAGATACAAAACCATCTCATCCTCCATACCACAAACTTCCCATCACCCTCTGGCCTTCCTCCATTTCAGCGAATTAAATGCAGCAGGAGATGGTGGTGTCATATTCGACAGTCCAAAAATCAAGTGGGAAATAAAAACGAGTCGGAGCAAAACGCGGACCAAGCCCGGGTCCTAGTCTAGAATGTACAGCAATAGATAACGTGGAAAATAAAGGATATGAGGCCGCAATATGTCCAAACAAAGATGTTGACATGACCTGTGGCCGTGTCTGTGCAGTGTCCTTTACGGATCTATGCACTGAAGAATGAACGTAGAAAATCAACGATAAATAAAAAGAGACAACGAATGATGCTTTTGCTTTCACAGGGAGCCGTGTCCCTTGTGTAAATGGTCGTGCTGGTCGGTGTGAGAGAGGGTTTTGAGTGCGTGGTGTGTCTCGCACAAATTCTATGTCGCATATAAAAAGGTTTAAAGACGAAAGTTGCTCCAGCAAAAATGTATCCATATCAAAACGAGTTGAAAACAAATTCGTACCAAAAAAGAAGGCGGTTTCAGAGTCGCTGACAAAAAACAATGAGGGTATAAGCCAACTGTATCACCAGAAGATGCGTGCTCAATGAACGGCGCTTCATGAAACGTTGCTAAGAATAGATGAACGCAATAGAGAGGAAGTACCACTGAATATTACTTGCGCGATTGCTCGCCCAGGTTGAGCCAGCTCATGTCTGATGATTTCGCCGCCATGGCAAGTTGAGGCTGCTGGCTTACACCCGACGCGGGAGCTGGTGCGCTGGTGGAATCGGCCTTGCTATGCTGGTAGATGCTACTAGGAGCTCGGTCGGCGCCCCAGGGCTTCTCGTTGTTGCGGTTCTCCCACATCTCGTTGATGCTTTCCGGCACTCCGCTCGAGTATCCCGAGGTGCTCGACAGCGGCGAGACTGGTCGCTCAATCGTACCAGCAATGCCTTCAGTAGGAACCTTGCTATTGTATTGCGAGACGATTGGGCTTCCAGTATTGACGCTGTTTACCTCGGGGCGTCCTTCAAAGTTCAGAGGCGGTACGGTGGCAGAATCTTGTGTCGCTCGCGGGTTGGCATTATTTGCCGACTCAGAGTAGTGAGAGCTCTGATCAGAAGTAGCGGTAGCTCTCTTGTTGCTACCATAGCCGAGAATTTGCAGTGCGCTTCCACCTGACCAGTAGCGATTCCATCCCGAGCTGCGTCGGGTTCCATCCTGCGCCTCCATTGGCCCATTTCTTTGTCGGGGCTCCGCGACTGAAGGGGCAAAAGCAACGCCTTTGTCATCCTGGCCCTGAAGCATTGGGTTATTGTTCGGTTGTGGAATGGGTTTGCTGATGGTGCTCTTAAATTGTTTGTGGAGGGAGCTGACAGAGCTTCTAACCGAATCACGCGACGGCTTCCTGGCGATTCCCGACTTTTGCGGGCCCATACGCCCCATGAGGATGGCAACCGACGAATACGATTCTTGCGACAATTGCGGGTTATGGCCGCGGTAGTGAGATGGGGATGCTGTAGGCTGTGTGCTCTTGGCAAACGCTACAGTATCCTTTTCATCGGGGTTGAGCACATTGCCCTGGTTCGCATTGACGCGGTTCTTGCGGCGCTTGAGCAAGAAGAGGATCAAAAGAAGGATAACTAGGAAGCCGCCAATGGTTCCGAGAGTAATACCCAGGATGGCATTAGAGCTGGGGCCGTCAGAATCCTTGCCTGGCGCTGCAGCCGCGCTCGTCTCGGCCGGTGCTGTCGAGCTAACTGAAGTAGATGAAGTAGATGAAGGAGATGATGTAGATGAAGCAGAGGTAGTGACAGATGTTACCAAAGTAGAGGAGGATGTTGTTGATGTTGGAGTGGGGGATGAGGTGGACAGTGACGACGACGTGGTCAGTCCTAGTGCCTTCTGTTCACTCATCAAGACATTCCAACCAGCGTCTTTCGCGTTAAACATGGCAACGGAAATGTCGTCACCGCCAGAGAAGGCAATTTGACCATCTGGGCCTTGAGCTAAGGCATAATTGGTCCTTGTGGCGGTGGGGGCAGAAGAAGAGTCGTAGCTGGGCCAGTCTTGCTCAGTAAGGTCACGCTTCATGCGACTGGTGCGCATGGACAGTGTTCTTTTGGCATCGCTGCTGGCGGGCATGGCGTTGTTGACTGCCTTGCCGTTGGCGTCACCGATCATGATTCGCTGGACAGAATTTGGAGATTTGCTGAGGTCGAAAACAAGAAGATGTTGAGAATTATCCGAGCCGGCAATCAACGCAGCTTTAATGGCCGCAGAGTCTGTGGCGAAAGGCTGGGCGAGGCTGCCGTAAGGTCTCCAGCCAACACCGTCGTTGAAGAGATATGTTTTACCGGCAGCGGCTCCAGCTCCTCCTACCATGACAATATCGGAGCCAATCCATCCATACAGTAGCGGCTTCTTACCTGGTGCGGCTTTACCAGCGTCTCGTCCAATGCCGGCATAAGGTTCTGATGCCGCGATTGTATAAGTTTCCGCCGACGCACCAGCGCTCCCATCCCGGGTTCCGCCAAAGACAACGATTGAGTTTGCTGCATCGTTATAGGCAGCGCCATGACCCTGGCGGTTCTTGACAATTTCAGTTTGGCCAGCTGGGGTGATGCGCGTCCATTTTTTACTGGCAAAGTCGTACTTTTGGAGACCGGAATAGTCGTCAGGGCCCTGTCCACCGACAATGAACAAGGCGGCCGAGGCAGGATCTCGAAGTTTGACGCCGACACAAACACCACCGGTAACAGCTTCGCGGTCTCCGTCAGGGAGTTTCTTCCATTCCGCTCCTTCCTCTAACGACACAGACAAGAAAGCGTCTGGCGAGAACGAATATAGGGTGTTGTCATGAATGACGGTACATGAGCCGTCGAGTGACGATACGGAAGGGGATTCCGAATCAGACATTGTAATTTAGTGGTTCTGTTGAACCTGAAATTGCCCAGATATTGAATGAACTGGAATAGATGCCTAAGATCAATTTGGCATGACGAAACGGAAAGGTTATAGAGGCACACGCAGTATGCTATGTGATAAGTAACAGGCAGTCGGCAACAGTATAATGATTGATTCGCCGCGGAGGATTCGGTGGTTGCCGTGACGAAGTAAAAACGATATGATAGTGTCGATCAATGGGAACTCTGGACCTCTCGGTAGTCCAACGCGTGAAGTCAAGTCGGGAATATGCAACCGAGATAAGAAAGAAAAGGACGGAAAGTGCCGAACCGAAGGACAAACAGACGATTCGAAAAAAAAAAAATCTCAAGTCCTCGAGACCCAGAAAAGCGTCGGTTGTTTCTTCTTCTGCTCAGACCAGTGAGAAATCGAGGTGCACCGGGCAGTGTAACACGGGGTTTGTTACGTGAGAATGGGAAAGGAGAGGACGAGGCGAAAGAAGCGTGGAAGACGCCGTGTAGAGTCCGAATCGACGAGTACGACTAAGATGGGCTCGGCTGGAGAAGGACGTCAATCGATCGCGTGTTCGGGAGCTCTCTTCGTGCCAGAGCGTCTTTCGATTAGAGGCTTTGCTGGAACGCCGCAATCAAGTGCGAGGTCGAACCTGCTCGTACGGGCAAACGGGGGGCAGCGCCTGGCGGAGCAGTAGCTGGAATGGCAGAGGATATGCCTAGCTGAGAAAGCCCGTAGCCAGAAGGTCTGCCTGAAACCGGCTTGTTGGTTTTTTTTGGCCTTGCGAGGTGAAGAAAAGGACGACAATGCAAACACAAAACGAAGGAAAGAAGCCGATCTCGAAAACGGGGGAAAACAGGAGGAGAAGGGGAATAGGAGTGGGAGGAACAGGCTGTGGGAGGAGTGGATGGGAGGCCCGCTCAGGAGCAAGCGCACGACGAAACGAAGGAACCAGGGACCTGGCAGAGAGCTGCTACCGGGCAGGGGTATAGGATTGGACAATACGAACAGTCCAGCACTGGTGGTAGTAGTGGCAGTGGCAAGGTACTTGGCGACTATAAGACTTGCCGCTGTAGCCAGGAGTATACTCGTACTAGAACCAGGGCTCAGCTAACTAACAGGGACCGAGTTTCCACTACAAAACACGAAGGAAGCCAGCCATGTAAACGAAAAAGACCCCTGCCAACATCTCCGATGATAAACAGACTACCCTCACCAATTCAATATACGAGTGGTTTGCAGTAACTTCAAGAAGAGCAGATACCTAGCAGACGTGATGCAATTGCCGTACCGTACAGAACAATACTGGCGGAGTCCTGAGAGCCACCTGAAGAAGAAGCAGCGTCAATGCTGCGCTGACGCTCAGTTTGGGGCTATCATGGTGGACAGGATCAGGGCGTGACAGGGGTTGAAGTCAGCCGTGGGGAAGACAGAGCCCATCAGCTTGCAGTCATTGGCCAACCACGTCGCGTCCAAAGACAGTGCACATCCGCCCCCAAAGCCGCCGCTGTCTTGGCACGCTGTGGAGGTCACGACTGCCTGCAAAATACTTGGTTTGTTAGTGGGGAGTGTTCGTTCCAGGGAGGTACCATCCTTCCCGCATGCTACATGGCGCAGCCTGCTCTTTGTCTGTGTGGCCAGTTTCAAAGCCCCTGGTTCCTGGCTAACAGAGCGGCTTAGTGGACCCCAGGCAGCGGCAGCCAGCCAGTAAGGTTTGTCGTTTACTTGGAGCTGGGTTGTGACGACAGAGGCTACCCTGTCACCAAAGCTTGCAATACCACCAGCCACCAACAATGGCGGGGAACCAAGAAGAGGAACAAAAAAAAGGGGTCAAGCTCCCACGAGGCGGCGTTACGAAGGGCAGGTGAACCGAAGTGACGGGGGACGATGCGAAGAAGTGCGAACTGGAACAGCTACGTCGTCCTCGTGCTCTACATCATGAGCTGGTTTTTCGGAGAAAGAAATAGGCTCAAACGCAGAATAGATGCGCTAGTAAAAAGAGAACCTGATAGTTTCTATGTCGAAGCCGGTAAGCAGCCTACGACGTACGGCTCACCGTCTGCGTGCCTGCATTATGGGACGGATGGTGCACCTGGAACGAATAGTTCTCTAGTTTGGGCGCGGGTGCGTTCCGGCGGCATCAGCAAGTGCACAAAGAGGAGAGATAGCGGTACGAGGACTCGTACGAATAGAGAATGTGAGCGGGCCGCAGCGGCCACAGAGCGCTCCAGCCAGCCCTGTCGTTCGCATTCAGGATCGGCGATGTTGGCTCCTACTCGTGGCAGTAATTTATTGAAGAGGATGCTGGATGCCAACCGGAATTGCATCGTCATGTGGTTATAGTGCATGGATACCTGCATGTACGACTATTATGCCGGCCGTTTTCCGGTACAACGTTCGAACATACGGAGTAATTAGTATGCATTCAATTGTGCTCAGGCCTCATCATCAGGGCACAGCACGGTCGATGCCCCGTCCTCTCCTCGTCCTCTCCCGCTTCTGACCGCCGGTCAGAGCAGTGCGGTTGACGAGATTCCGAGCGGGCGGTGGATTTCCGGTTACATAGATGGAATCGGGAGCCGCATTTGTTGTGCTTTGCTTTGCTTTGCCTTGCTTTGCTTTGCCCTGCGTCGGCGTTTGTTATTATTCGTCTGCTTGTTGTTTGTGTTGTTGTGTGTGTGTTTTTTTTTTTTTTTTTTTTTTTTTTTTGGAAAGGGAAAGTAAAATGTTACACATCACCAGCAAGGCCTCAGACATGCACGACATAAAAGAAAAAAAGAAAAACCTCCCAGACGAGCGAGGAGACTCGTCCTCTTTGCTGCCCTGCTGTATAATGTCTTTCAGTACTACATATTCGTACTCGTAGTATCCTACCTACGAGTATGTCGTACTCATACTACCTACCTAGTTCTGTATTACCTAACACAGCATTTGAGGTATCTCAACTTGCACCTTTTGGTCACAAAAGGAAATTACCAGTGTCGTCATCACAGAAGACGAAGCTCGAGATGAACCCTCTTCTTCTTCTCTCTGCCCCCTTGCCCAATGCTGCTGGTACCAGAAAGATGTCTGGGCTGGCTCCGTCGCGTTGGCTTGATGACGCGCCTTTCCGCTGGCCACCAACAGGCCCTCTCTCTCTCTCTCTCTCTATATCTGCGCCGGCAAGGGGTCCCACTTCCCACCTATTGAGGATGAAACGCGCTAAGATATGCACCCCTGCACCACCCAAACAGCTCTTCTTCCCATTTTTCCCTGCAGGAGAACTGATGAACCCGCTCACCTGCATTACATGCTGTAAGTGTGTGTATGCCTCCACTCTTCAAGATGCCCTTTTTCCGCTGCGAGTTTACTCCACGATGGTAGAAATGGCTTCCTTTTCCACGAGGAGATATCGATTACGAGTACTTGCATGGAGAACTATTTTTGTGAGGGTTGCGTGACCTGCATACGAGCACAGATTCGTAGATGATCGTGCTTGCAGAAACTTCTCTGGTCTGCCACACCTAACAAGTCCAATCGACACAGTCACACTCACATGCTCCCATCTTCTTTGTGGCTTGTAGAAATGCATTGCGAGCTAAAAGGATGTGTGCCTGCTCATATCCCGTAGATTAATAGGGATGCTTGTCGTCTATACCAGCTTTCAGGCATGAGAAGAGCAGTATGTATATGAAAGGTCCGTGGCTTTAGCACACTACGGGCGTACTCGTACTCGTAATGATGAAACCAGAGCTACATGCACATACTTCGTACAGCTACCCTAAAAGCACTATATTCCATCTTTTGGTAAATTTTCGACTCTCATCAAGAGTCAATTTCTAATGTTTAGTCTTGTTTCCTTTTTTTTCTTTTTTTCTTCTTTCCCTTTCGTCTACAGGCCGAGCAAACACAGTCGCACGTTTGTCCGTCATGGCGCAAACCACAACCCCCAACGGCGGCGCTCACACAAGCCCCTCCCTACGCCTTAATAACATCCAACCCCCATGGCTATATGTATCAATATCCAGAAATAGATGTTTGCAGTTTATACCTGTCCCCCCAACAAATCCTCCCCGTTCGTTTCGCATCATGAACACATGATGAACCCTGCAACATCTAAGCAAACAAATACATGCTTCACCATTCATCGCACACAGCTTACGTCGTAGCTAGTGTACGAGTAGTCCAAAAAGGGCAGCCAAAAATGCCAACGTCCCTGTCTTGCGACATCCTCCCTGGCTCCGGCAGCCGTTCTAGCATCAAAGCGACGTCGTACAGTAAAAATAGAAAAAAAAAGAAAAAAAACGAAACCAGCCGAAAAACAAGCTCTCCATGCAAGACAAAATCCTGCAGACCTATTGGCTGTACTGCTCATCCCTCCTGTCGCAGAGCCCACACCCATCTTAGACATGCGCGGCAAAATAAAAGAAAAGAAAAGAAAA
The DNA here is from genome assembly GCA_023628775.1 of Lecanicillium sp. S3808. Lineage (NCBI taxonomy): Eukaryota > Fungi > Ascomycota > Sordariomycetes > Hypocreales > Cordycipitaceae > Lecanicillium > Lecanicillium sp. S3808. Next base: position 1,064,427 of record JAMAJY010000003.1, on the reverse strand, counting down.
CACGGCTCCAGTATCCGAGCTCCCTTTGTTTTGTACTCACCCCAGACTTCCGCATAGTTCCTCTGGTCAAGTTTTCCCTACGACGTAGTATCCCTGATGCCATTGCCGGCGTACCCTGTGAACAGCGCGCTAGGCTTGGCGAGCTTGTTTTGGGGGCCTACCCTATAGCTGTAAACGCCCATTTCTTTCACACAGTTGGTAAGGCTACTTATGATTTAAAAGTTAAAACAAATATTTCATTACATTCTCTTGGTTATTCTCTGTTCAGTCTTTATCCAACACTTTCCCTCCTCGTTTAGTTGACCCGTGACGTTGGGTTGCATTGTCGAAGCGCGCGCGCCTCTACAGCACTACATCCTCGAGTTAGAGCACTCTGATTGGATAGCACTTACACTGCCAACCTCGAGCAACGACGAAATACAATTGCACAGCATTAGCAGTACAGCAGCTTTGACCAGCAACATAGAGTCACAGCTGTAGCGAGAGATACTGCAGAAGCACCAGGAAAATTAGAGCCTGGATCAGTAAATGCATTGTATCAAGTCCCCCCGAACCTGCGCTGCGCTTGCCTTATAAAGTACAGTATGTCGCCAGTGAAATAGCACTACTCCTGCTGCAAACTCCAAACAATAAAAAAGAAACACAATCATGTTCTTGGCATTTGTCCTCCACTTCCGACCACTTGTTTTATTTTTCTTCGATAAAGTCATCGCCTTTGTCCTCAATTGCTTGATCCTTCTAAAATCTTCAAGGTTTGCCATTGGCAAAAGCTTCCGGTGGTAGTTGTGCCTGAGTAAATAGTTAGCCTATTGTCTTTTCTCCTTTCCCAGCCTAATAAGTCGAAGTCAATCTTACCTTCTTCTCATTGAAAATAACGAGCGCCTTGTCAAAGTCCCATTCAACTTGACTCAGACACATCTCTGAATATTGCGGAACCATGCCTGTTTGCTTGCATAGTTCGGCCAGCATCGCCTGGTGTTGCGACTGCTCTGCTCCGGCCGGGGTAGTAGCTGTTCCGGACGCTGGAGCAGCAGCCGGCGCTGGGGCCTGCGACACAAAAACATTGGGGAGCTCGCCGTAGGCTCTTAGTGATACCATGTCGCTGACGACACGAATCTGGCCTCTGCCCGGTTGCCCCGGCCCCAAGACAAACGTGCGCGAGAAGCTGCGTTTGCCGGTTGTGCCCGACTTGGAATCATACTCGTCGAATTGACCGTGAACGGAAATGATTAATCCATCAACGCCCAATGGGTTCTGACCGGTAGGGTCGACAAGTCCCGGTAGTGGATGACAGTCCATGATGTACTTGCTCATGTCTGTCTTGATATTTGGGTGCTGCGTCATGGGCAAGCTCTTCCAAAGGTCGTATATCGTGGCTGCGCCCTTGAAAAGCCGCTGGACCCTGGCATTTTGGTGTGTGATCTTGATCAAGTTCCTCGAAAATTTGATATAAGAAGCCCATGGAAGCGGCGCCGGTCCGCTGGCATCTCGAACGGACTGCGTATCGACGGCCAGAGAGAACTGGCTGCCCTCGTCGTAGTATCTAGCAACAAGACCTTGTCTGTCGCTATCGTAGGCCGTGAAAAAGTCAACGAGGAAGTTCTCACCAATCCCGTTGACGTCTCTGAAGTCAGGGCCGTTTTGCGGAATCGGTTTTGGCTTCAAAGCTTCTTCGCGCTGTGCAATCTGCTCAGCTGTGCGAAGTTGCGTGCCGTTGATAATCTGTAGCTTGGGGAACCATTCAAGTAGTGTACCCTGGAAGCTAGCATCGGCCTCGACGGGGTTTCCGGCAGTATACAGGGTCTCAAGCTCTTTAAACTTGCCCTTCCAGCGCTCCATGGCCTTCATGTTTGCAATTTGGTTGCCGCTCATATCAAGGTTCTTCAGCTGTGGAAACGTGTTTGCCACGGACTCGACCTGAGCTACATCGTCTATTCCGTTGCTTGCCAGACTGATACTTTCAATAGCATCTCGCTTTTCCTGAGCTGTCTTGAATAGGCCGTCACAGATTGCCATCAAACCCTTGAATGTCTTGAGGGCACGCTCTCGGTTCTCAAACATGCCAAGAGTCACCAATTCTGCGTCGCCTGAGAGGGCATCAAGCTTTAGTAACTTATTTGCCCCAATGTATCTCTGGCTCAATATGGATTGCAGCTTGGCTCGCAGTTCTTGTGTTTCCTTCGATTCAGTAGCCTTGCTTGGCTGTCCCAAGCCTTCGGTTGATTCGATGATTTCCAAATTCGCTCCTGCAAAGTTAAAAGTGTTGAGCTTGAGTATCTCCTCCGCATCCTCTTTGCTGGCACCTATAAATACGTAGTCTCCGACGAGGTGCGACTAACTCATGTTAGCACGTGCTGTGGTTGGGGGCGGTTGAAGTTTGGGGCATTTCGTCGGCGCAAGTCGCACCAGTTCGAGATTAACTTGTCTCTGCAGTTGTATTTGATCCCCAACTCATAGATAGTCGACTGGGGCTGTTGCTGCTGAAATTCGGTATACCCTGAAACCTCGTCAATATAAAAACATACCTTCTTAATTATAATATTTCGTTTTCGCCGCTCCGCTGTAAATGACGACGCCTTCCGTTCCAAAAAGCTTAGGAGATCGGTGACGCCACCATCTTGGTTGCTAGCAGCTTTGCTTTGTTTCAGGCCGTGAATTCTCAGGTAAGAAAGACCGGGGGCGTTTTGTGCTCTTCGTGCTCTCAAACCTCGCGATGGAGCGTCGCCGACAGAGCCGCCGAGGTGTTTTGCGACTGTCTGGGCAACCTTTGAGGTACCTCGTGGGTTTCTCGAGGAAGATGATCGAGTGTTTGGCCGCGACTGCGCACCGTCTGCTCCTGCAGCAGGCTTGTTTCGCCGAGCAGCGTTGTCCATGTCAAGGTCTCCATCTACATCAGTTTTTGTGCCGGCTCTCTTTTTCTGGATGCCACCCCTAGAGCCAGCCTTTGACTTCATGGAAGTCGACTTCGTGTTTTGGGCAGAGCCCTGAGTACGAGGTCCTCCACGCGGCGCCATGGTTGTTTTAAGTGGAAATGCGGGATGGCGAAGGAGCCGCGGGTTGAGTTGAGTTGATGGGAGCCCGAGACGTTGACACGCAAAAGCTGCGGCGGTGTTTGTGTTGTGATTCTCGCTTCCCCCAGCTCTGAGGTGAGAAAGTTCTTGCAGAGAGCCTGTATAATCGGTTGTCGTGTGTATCGTCCGGGTTGGTAGATATTGTCGGTTGTTGTTGCTTGCGACGCGTTCGAGTAGAGATCCCTTTTCCAGAGAAGCAAAGTCTTCAACTGTATGACGGCAAGTCAAACTGCTTAAAAGCCTGACTTGCTTCAAATATGGGTCTTTGTTCCAAGTCCGAGGATGCTAGCTGTCGGCTAAGTTTCTTTGACGACAAAGGTGTAAAGAGTATAAAGAGTGCGAAGTGCTGGGAAGCAAAAGTTATTCTTCGTTGGGCTGCTGACGCTTTGCAGCGCCCCACCTTGGCGGAAAAAGGGTGGATGCCTGGTGCAGCCTTGCGCGCGCTTCCAAGACGGTTCTGTTAATAAAGCGGTTTTCCTCGCGGCTTAACAAAGGACAGGCGCCGCAAAACAAAAGATAAGAAGATAAAGTATTTCTTTGATTTTTTTTTAAAACATCAAAAGCTGTTATGAATCCTCTCACTACCCCCCGATCAAACCGTCCGGTCTGGAATCCGGCTGGTACGACGTCGTATAAGTGTCTGTACCACACTGCGAGGTGCAGGTGGCAAAACATCAGCGCTTTGTTCTGCTTTCACCATTAACAGGCTTTGCAACTGGAGTTTGTCTCTTCAGATGCGTAAAAGAGGAGCTCTTTTCTCTATTTCCCTATTTCCATTTTCCTGATCTGCTGTTATATCTTGTCCCGGAAAAATCGAGAGCGTACATAGGTATCTTCGGCACGGCGCACTATTCAGTCACGTGACATGGTACGCCTTTCGCGTACTGTACTGGCCGGCAATCAACGCGGTACGAAGCGCGCCGCAACAGTGACTGTCTGAACGGCTTCCCAGCAGCCTCACCACGATAGCGCCCCATGCCATTCACCCATAAACGCTGCCATGCGCAACATGGTAGATTAGTATCTATTGGTTAGAAATAGCCAGTTTTGAATAATAATCTTCCGCCCAAAAGCCCCAGATAGCCATGGATTCGGATGAGTTTGACGACGACATTGCTGATGAGGATTTCATAACGGCGCTTGACCAGGTCTCATCATCCAACGGTCGGGTCAACAACTCACTGCCATCTTCTGAAGGCCATAATACTGCTCTGAAACGCACTTCTGCGTATGGAGCATGCCAGGGTGGAGCAAACTTTGACATCGAATTAGAGAATGTCCCATCAGACGCGCTCTCTTCGCAGGAACAAGTTCAAAAGGCGACGGCTCCTCGTACAGGCCTTGCACGCTCCAGCTCCGGTAGTTTTCGCCAGACAACATTATGGGGTACGGATGCAGCAGACAGCAGCCAACGAGCTTCGCAATCTACGACAGCCAGGGTATATAGGGCCGATCTTCCGCCAGAATTGCCAAGCCAGCACGAATTAGACCAAGAGGCAATGAAGACATGGGTGTATCCGACGAACTTGGGCGCGATTCGAGATTACCAATTCAGCATTGTGAAGAACAGCCTGTTCAACAACACCTTGGTGGCTCTGCCCACGGGATTGGGGAAAACGTTTATTGCGGCGACGGTTATGCTGAACTTCTATCGCTGGACAAAATCATCAAAGATTGTATTTGTTGCACCAACGAAGCCGCTAGTTGCACAGCAGATTGATGCTTGTTATAATATTGCGGGAATACCATGGTCAGAAACAACGTTACTGATAGGTGATATCCCACCTGCGCTTCGTGTTGACGAATGGGAGAAGCGTCGAGTCTTCTTCATGACGCCGCAAACATTGCTTAATGACCTCTCTCATGGCTACGCAGATCCAAAGAGTATTTCTCTGATGGTGATAGACGAAGCCCACCGCGCAGTTGGAGAGTATGCCTACGCCAAGGTGACAAAACTTATTCGGCGATTTTCCAAAAGTTTTCGCGTCTTAGCTTTGACAGCCACACCAGGCTCCAAAATTGAGACGGTCCAGGAAATTATTGATAACCTTGGAATTTCACATTGCGAGATTCGAACGGAGGACTCAATCGACATTAGGCAGTATGTTCACGACAGAAATATTGACCAAGTCGTACTTGACCCGTCGGACGAAATGAATCTTGTTTGTGAGCTTTTTTCAGAAGCCCTCAAGCCGTTACTGGACAAACTGAGCGCTCAAAATATATGGTATGGGAAGACGCCGATGTCTATTACAGCTTATGGCCTGCTTCAATCTCAAAAGGAATGGTTTGCCTCGCGGGGAAGACATGCAAACCAGGGCGTTCAATTTATGATGCGAGCTATTTTTAGTGTCCTCACTAGCTTGGCGCATTCTATTAAACTCCTCAACTTTCACGGCATCAAGCCATTTTACGACAACCTGCTCGATTTTCGCAGCGAACAAGAAGAGAAGGGCCAAAAGGGCTCAAAATACAAGCGGCAGCTCATAGAACATGCCAGCTTTCAGGAAATGATGAACAAGATATCTGGGTGGCTGAAGACGGACGGCTTTGTTGGCCACCCTAAGCTTACAGCCCTGGCCGACAATGTCTTGAATCATTTTATGGACAAGGGAGAGTCGACAAGGGTTATTGTGTTTAGCGAGTATCGAGACTCTGCTGAAGATATTGTGCGCGCGCTTAGTGCGCATCGGCCACTTATCAAAGCTAGTGTATTTGTTGGCCAAGCGGACGGCAAGCGTGGAGAAGGCATGAAGCAGGCACAGCAGATCCAGACCATCGAGAAGTTTCGCAAAGGTGAATTCAACGTACTCGTTGCGACATCCATCGGCGAGGAGGGACTCGACATTGGCCAGGTCGACCTTATCATTTGCTATGATGCCTCTGCATCACCAATCCGTATGCTCCAACGAATGGGAAGAACAGGTCGAAAGAGAGCAGGCAGCATTGTACTTCTTCTAATGCGTGGAAAAGAAGAAGACCAATTTGCCAAGTCAAAAGATAATTACGAAAAGATGCAAAAACTGATATGCGAGGGCAGCCGCTTCAACTTTCGCTTCGACTTGTCATCCAGGATTGTTCCACGACATATCCGACCAGAAGTAGACAAGAGGCATGTGGATATTCCGGTAGAAAACACGCAGGACGCCTCCCTTCCAGAGCCAAAGAAGAAGAGGGTACCGTCGGGAAAGAAAAAGCCACCAAAGAAGTTTCACATGCCCGATGGCGTTGAAACTGGGTTTCAAAAAGTCACAGATTTAATGAAAGGAACATCCGCAGGGGCTCAGGCAAAGAAAAAAAGAAATCCAGAGTTGGACGATGTGATTGATATTCCGCCCTTGAGCAGCGTCGTATTAAAAAACAACGAACTCCATGAGCTAAATCGAACTTACCGCGACTTGCCGTACAATCACAGCATGGTCGAAGAGACGGATATGCCTAATATGACGGCTCATCCTAAGCACCAACGACGCCTAGGCCCAACAGTACACGTGAAGCACGGCACACAAACCGAGCGCTGCATTGTAATGTTGCACAAGCTGGGAACATGCCCGGAAAAGCTTGTCAGGCCGTGCCGGACACAGGATTCAAGTGATTACCTTGAGATACCGGTCAAGTCGTTCATCACGTCTGATGGCGAGTCTGATGGAGAGGAAAGCAATGCATTTTCTATGCATCAATCATATGCTAGCCCCGTGAGCGGCGCGTCTAAAAGTCCTGGTGCTGAAAGTAAGCGACAGGCGGTTTCAAGAAATGACAATTCACTAGCAATGGTGGATAGTGAAGGCGAGGGCGATGAGGAAGGAGGCTACGCAGACGATATTGTGCCGCCCCCGCGAAAGAAGCAGAAGAAGCAGAACAAGAAGTCCAGGATGAGCCGAGGTGGTAACCCGAACCTGGAGGAAATCGGAGACGATTGTGACAGAACCAGTGACTTGCTAGACACAGATGGTTCAGACGATGGGTCTGATTTGGTTGACTTCGTTGTCACCGACAACCAGGCAACCTCGAGCATGAGGGGTTCACAGCCGACATCGCCATTTTCCGCAGGCGAAAAGACACCACAAACGGGCGGGGAGAAGCCTTATTTTGTGCCAACGACGTTTCCCGCAACGCAAGAAAGCGAGGGTATGCCAGAATTAGATGATCTGGTTGGAAACAAGCAGGCCGAGCAGGATGATGCTTCTACGCGTCGTAATGGCCGGAAGAGAAGACTAGTTGTGGACGACTCAGACGACGGCGACTTTGATTGAGGGGCTCACGGACTCGGCATTGGCGTTATGGACTCTGCAATTGGACGATAAAGGGCATATACATGTATATTTTGAACGAGGTCATGCAAATTATTTCTATGATATTGCTAAAGAAATGGTTTGGCGTATGAGGAAAAGAAGAATTTGAAAAATACTATCAAATTACCGTTAGCAAATCTGCATAAAGTATGATGAAAGAAAGCCATGTCGCAGTGAATGCAAAACGCGTAATTAGCAAAAAGAGTCACGACAGCCAGTAAACCAACTACTTCCAAAGCCAAGCGGGTAGAATGACTTTGAGGCAGCACAGTTCACTGACGCGTGGAACTGATTCCGCTTGGCCAAATTCTCTCAGAAACCCGTTTTATAAGCACAACGTCCTCCGCCGCAACCTGACGGGGCCAGCCCTTAGGGGGAACGGGAACCAAATATTACGACGCCTCGAAAGAGAACGAAGGATTCCCGCGGGACAGGCCGCCTAGTCGGTGCATAGCGAAAAGGGGAACAGCACGGGCCTAGAAGGCTTGTGTGTGAATCCCCAAAGGCTGTCTCAGACGGCTCTTCCTAAGATTATAGAGGGTTGTAAAATCGATAATTCATCATGTGAGAAAATGGCCGGCCTCGTTTGCGAGCGCGCGTGTGTCTGCGTCTGGTGCAAATCGAAATCGCAGGGTGTTTTGTTCGCGTGGAGCATCAGAAAGAAACAGGCGACGTACCGTTAAGGGCGGCGCAATTGGACGCAATATTTTGTGATTGAAATGGAAGTAATCGTTTCGTTCACCTAGATGGACCTACCTTGACCAGCTCACTATGCGTGGTGGTGCATCCGCGCCACGATATCATGTTATGGTGTTGCATGAATGTGTGGAGGAAGATGTAGACACACGAAAAATGCTGGGAGAATAAATTTCAAGCTTTCGCCCACCAGTTTTTGCCCAGGTTGGTAGGCGGTGGAGTGCGGACCAGCAAGCGCCAGGTCTGCCTTGAGGCCTTGTTGAGGCCTTGGGCAGGCGGGCTAGCGGCCGGCTTTCAGCCCCACCAGAGCTTTGCTGGGCAGCCTGTTCCTCTTGCCCCGCCCCGGGAGCAGACGCCTCTGGCCGTTTTAGCGCTCTACCGGAATCCTGCTTCAACCCCAGACTTTCGGCCGTCCGCCTCGTCATCCCCCTCTCCTCTTCCTTTGGTTGTCTGGCTCTCTTCCCCCTTTCCATCGTCCAACGGTTGTCTCATCGCAGCGAAAGCGCTTCATCGAAAAGGAAACGGCTGCTACTGATATTCTGCAAGACAATCATGGCATCCCAGGCGATTCCCGCGCTCAAGTTCGTGGGCACAGTGTCCCTCGGTCTGCTGACGGTACGTCATACGTTTTGCTGCCGCCACTATCTACACATGAAACACAATGAATGAGGCGGCAAACATGCTATCACGAATGTGATTTATAGAGAGTTCCGGATACTTGTCAAGAATACGATGATGATTGTATCGCTCTATCGCTTCTTCATCCCGGGCGTGCCCGAGCATACGCCGATGCTTAACCTTCACATATCTGATACGTTGGCTAACTACCACTTCTTCAACAGGGCGTCTCCTATAGCATCTCAATGTTTACGCTTCCCTCGCTCCTCCGACTTCCTTCTTCCGCATCCGCATCGCAGGCCCTCTCGTCGCTGACCACGGCCCTCAAAGCGCCGCTCCTCGCGCTTACTTCCCTCGCCGTCGGCCCTTTCCTGCTCTCATTTGCGCTCTCCGCTCGCAATACTCGCCACCCATATCTTCTGTATACCTCTCTTCTCGCCGTACTGAGCGGTGCCGCGCCGCAATTCCTACCCCGCCCTGCGACTCCTGGTCCCCGACCTGCGGCAAAGAAGAGTGCTCCCCGCAACTCGAGGATGATGGAGGCAAGCTACGAGGTCCTTGGAGATGTCCATAGTGAGCCCGCCAGTGAGGAGGATATCGACGCTGATATTGTCAATGGTGAGGAGGTGCGTGTCGAGGTACAGGGCCTGGCGAGGTCGTTTGCTGTCCGTACTGGTCTTGCTGCTCTGGGCTTTGCCATGTCTGTGGTTGGCATCTGGGGTGATGGCGCGCCACAGCCTACGGTTGTTGTATCCTAAAAAATGATGTGAACTTGTTTTCTTCTTTTGATAATTTAACAGGATGACAATCTCATTTCAAAATCCATTTGGACATCTTGTTGATCTTTTTTTCAAACTGGAAAACAAAATAAACCAGGAGTTGGAGTCGGACAGTTCATCATTTTTTTTGACCATTTGGTATGACACACGGGCAACCACCCTCATTTCAGTTATTTTTGTATAGCTTGTACCATTTTCAATACTAGATATAAATTTCTTTGGCCGAGGCAATCACAGATCAACCAACAGACCTCCCCGGGACAGAGCATGAGAAGAAACAAGAAAATGCAGCTGGCCTTCACCCATAGTTATTCTGCGAGTCGCTGCGTTCAGAAAACTCACTAATCTTCCCCCGAGTCCTCCGAGTCCTCTTCGCTCTCCGGAAGAATCCATGCCTGTGCCTCACGGATTCTGCTTATTACAAAATCAGTAGCGTCGGTCCTCTTGTTTTCTTCATATTCTCCATCGCTCTGGGCCTCATCATCGTCATCATGATTTCGTCGTCCACTAACGCTAAAGTAGCGAGAAGCCTGGTGACTCTCACCTAGCCTCCGCGCAACGTCATTGGCCTCGTTGAGGCTGACGAGGCGCCGCTTCCCAGGGTTCTTGCTCATGGCAGTCTTGCAGAGATCCCAGATGACATGAACCGCCCGTTCCTCCTTTATGAATCCCCAGTGCTCGCTGGGGCTGCCCAGACCCATTGCACTAAGAATGTTTTCAAGTTCGTCCGCATGGTATGTGCCGCTGAGTCCAGTCAAAGCTTGCATTTCTTCGACGTCGTCTAGAACGTCGGAAGGCCTGCTGATTGGACCACTAGGTGGTGTAGAGAACATTTGATCTGTCAGCGCGTCATGGGCCAGCTCTGCTGGTGTTCGGCCTACAGCGTTCTCTCGGTAGAGAAGCCGAGGGTTGAAGTCTATAAGCAACTTGATAAGATGGATTGATTTGTTGTGAATGACGGTGTGCAGACAAGTGTCGCCTGCACTGTTCAGCATTTCCAGCTCCCCGCCCTCCGAGTGTTCGAGGATGAGGTTCACGATAGCGACAGACGATCTCGGCTCAAATCTACTATGTCCCATGATCCAGCCGTGCAATGGTGTAGTTCCATCCTCACCTAGATTTTGGCGTTGAAAGAAGAAATGCTTGAGGAGATCAGAATCCAAAAGGCCTAGCAGCGTCCGCAAGGGCCAGACCTGCGTCGCTCCCTCCAGCGCTGCGTGGACAATATTCTGACCCCTCAAGTTGCGCGTTGTCTGATCCGCCCCAGCCTTAATGAGAATCTCGACAAATTCAACTCGGCCGAGCTTGCACGCAACCATTAATGGAGTTTCACCGTCTGGGGTCTTCTTTTCGAGATAGGCAGGGCAAGCTTGCATCAGGTACTCCAAAACTTCATTCGCCTCCGGACCAGGGGTTGAAGCTACAGCACAATGGATTGCCATTTCATCTGTCCACGAGAGTCAGCTTTTTGCACCAAATCTCTATATTCCAAGAGCGTTAAAAACGCAGTAAAAAAGATACTTACTACCCCCTTCAAGCCAGTTAGACACGGCATTATTGAACCCTCCCGGAGAAGCCATGATGTGCTGTAGGCGAGAATCTTCACGGGCATGTTTCGTCTTGGCAAACTCGTTGTACAGCCTATGTGGAGTATCACTCAAGAAGAATTCAACACTATCGAGATGGCTACCAGCAATTGCATGCAGTAACGGAGGGTTTTGAACGCCAGTAGATCTGATAGTCATGTTGAGGCCTACTGCAGCCCAGTCCTTTCTATTGGAAGCGTTAGCCATCGTCCGCAGCTCTTGAAATGTGAAACTAGGACAAACGAGTCTTGAATAGCATGGAAGCATACCTCTTTTTCCCATACACTGACAGCCCTTGATAATAGCGTGGTTTTGAGTCCATCTCCACGCCGCTCTTTTTGACTAGATGATCTAGTGGGATTCCGGCTCCAATTCTCTTGATGATGTAGCGAACGGCTTGTATCTTGCCATTCTCTACTGCGCGGACAAACTCGTCTGCGGGGAATGTGAAACCCTTTGCATGTTCATCGTCAGGGTCAGGTCTTTCGAGGTAGGTATAGTGCTGAACGAGGTCAATCAACTCTTTCAGGCCGCTCATGTCATCCACGTCAATGGTGTGACCCAGGAGGCCTTGGTGATCTTTGAGTTTGCGTATAGAGCCATCTATATCGACAGCAAATGTCCTCCTTGTAGCTAGGAGTTCAGTCTTTGGATAAATGCTACTCTTGGCCTCCATGGAAACCTGGCCAACGGTTTCGATGGTAAATTTCTTGTCAAGCCTTTCGGCGACGATGCGGACTCCAGCCTCTGAGTCAGAGTATTCGTCGTCGGATTTGTAAGAATCACTGTAGTTGTAGTCATCATCGTCGCCTTTCATTTTGTAACGGACTTTGTCCTTCTCCTCAGGAGACGATTGGGCACCCACAATTTCAAGGATTGCCTTGGCGACTTCAATATGGCCGCGCAGGAAAGCCAAAGAAAATGGAGAGTTATCGTCCTGATCTATAATTGAAAGAACGAGAGGAGCCTGATCTTGATTTGCGCCCCAGGTCTGAAGTGTCAGAGGCTTGATCTTGTCAATGTCGCCTACCCACGCAGCCTCCATACTGTTTGAGTCGGTCAGCACATGAGAAACGGATGAGGATTTGGTTTCGGATTCGCTACTTACAGCTCAATGTACTTGTTTCTGCGTCTTTCATTCATACTGGAATCTCCTCTGAAGCAGGCTTCGTGCTTGTATGGTTCCATTGGGTCAGGATCAGACGTGGTGTAATTGTAGTGCTGGCTCTCCTCTGTGACTTTCATGTTCGGATGAAGCTCCTTGAAAGTTTTGGCTCCATTCTTTACCAAAGCTTTCTCAATCGTCTGCAGGCTCTCGATGGCGGCCTCAGTAGCCTCTTTCCGTTCCAAGCTAGTTAAGCGATCCTTATTTGCAGCAATGTATGCTTCATACCCCTGGAGTTCTTGTTCGAAAGCAGCTCTCTGATCTTTGATGTCTTCAGAAACTATCCAGTGACGATATGTTCCTGGAGGAATTTTCTCAAGGAAATCATCCATGCCTCCAGCTAGCGTCGGCTGCTCGTCAGGTGACAGTTGTTCCGGTTCTCGGTGTTTTTTGATCATCTCACGAACGACATCGAGAGCCGACTGACATTGCGTATTGTCAGGGATAGATGTTCGTTGCAAAGCGCACTCCGCTTTCTTTGTTAGAATATTGACGTTGCATCCCGCATCAATCAGTCGCATCACAATTTCTACCTGAGTGGCTCTGATTGCGGAGAGAAGCGGCTGTTCGAAGGATTTCTTGTAGGTCTTCTTGTTGCTTTCATAGTCCTCTGAGCTGATGATATCCTTCAAAGAGGTCTGAGCTGCCTTTAACCAAGTATCGAAATCAATATCTGGTTTGGCGCCATTATCGAGCAGCCTCATTACCATGCCTGGATTACACCTCCTGATTGCCGTCTCCAAAGGAGCGACCGAATTGGTCATCCAATAATGGCGTGTTACGGCCAAATGATTGATTGCCGTCTTCACACCAGCTTTGTCGCACTCGACAAGCACATCAACCATCTGTGGTGCATTGCTCTTCACATAACTATGGAAAGCAGTGTAGCCAGTTCCATTAGCCTGCAAGCACATTGCCCCAAGCCGAAGAAGCAGCTGAGCCATGGACATTGCTTTTTCTGAGGGAAGCCATAGCGCAAGTACCAGAGTTAATATTGCGTCGGTTTCGGAATGCCATATTTTGAAAGGTAGAATAGAGTCGGCGCCATACTGGATGGTATAGGTCAGTCTTTTTCTTTGCTTGGCAGTTGGCATAAAGACTAGCAACAAGGTGAAACTTACATCGCAAAGCGTCTCAACCACGCTTTCATGACCTTTAACAATGGCCAAATGAAGAGGGCAGAACTCCCAATCCCACGCTTTAACATTGATGTCATAATAGTCTGGTTTATCGTCACATTCTTCGGGCACCAACTCCTCATTCTCTTTTGCATTTTGCTTCACCTTGACGAATGAGCCAGTAGCGACTGATGCACCATCTGTCTCCGTAACTGACTCATCAACCAGTTCTCCATCAGATTCGTCAGAGGCATCATATGCCGTCGACTTTTCATCGGCTTCTGAGTCGCGGTCATCCGACTTGGCGAGCTTGTTGGCTTCACCAGTTTTTCGCCTTCTTTCCTGTCTCTCAATCTCTTCTTCTTCGTTGGCAATGCTTTTATCCATCAAAACCTTGACTATTTCGGCGTTGCCTCGCGAAGCTGCGAGATGAAGAGCAGTCCTTCCGTCGGCGAGATGTGCAGTGATGCGTGCGCCATGGCTAACCAAGCACTTGACAACATCCACTGTAGAGTCCATGACGGCGAGATGAAGCAGTGATCTTCCAGTGTGATCTCTCTTGTTTGGATCAGCACATTCATGTGACAGACAGTTCAAGACATCGTCAACGTCGCCATCTACAATGGACTGACAGAGACGAGCAGTGTTGCCCACATACGCCATGTCTGTCCAGTCCTGCTCAGTCAAAGGATTAAAGGACCCAATCTGCTGCCTACCAGGGTCATCGATGAGAAATGATAATTTTCCAGAGATGTAAAACGCGGCCTCCTTTTCGGCCACTTCGATTTCTTCAGGGGTGACCGGCTCCGGGCAACAGCCGCAGCAATCCTCAACCACATCCTGCACACGGCCGAAGAAAGCCGGGTGGCGATGCAGATAAACCTTGCGTTCCTCGGATTGATTCCACTCGGCATTAAGCAGCAGATCGCGTGTATAGCAAAGCTTTTCAATTCTCTTTGCATGGAACCTTTCGCCATACGGCACGGTGAAAGTGTGGTAGTTGCTGACATCTTCCTCTGAAAACCAATCTGCAACTTCATCCTCATATTCTCCTTTGATGTTGCCGAAAAGACGGAAATATCTCCTGAACAACTCGGGGCGGCCTCGTTCTTCACGTCGCTTATCCTGATACTGTTCGCGCACGGAGCTGGTAGGAAGCCTCTCGAGAACGAGTAAACGCGCCAGACCCAATGTGCGTTGAAAGCTTCTTTCAAAGATTGTCGGGTCAATTCGAGTTCGATCCAAATCGGGCCAATACACTTCAAAATTGCGGTGTGAGTATTTAGAGAGACGATTTTCGTACGACGGACTTCGTCGGCTGAGGTCTATGTGGTTGATTTGCGTGATGAAGCTCCCAAGAGCACGCGGTGTGACATAGACCTGCTTACCATCATAGGCGCCGCCAGCAGCGTCAATGTCAAAGCCAGTGAGAATTTCACTGATGGATTCGTAGACTCGAAGGACAATCTAGAGAAATGAGCAAAGGCTTGGAAAAAAAGGGTTGCGTTCAAGTTGCATTGAAAAGGCTTACTTGTACATGACGGACAGGGTACTGGCTTGCAATTTTGATTGCATACTTGGTACGTACGACAGTCACTTCACTGAGAATCGAGTCGCGAATAGCTTGTTCAATTGACTTGATCTTCTCGATGGCCTGCTCCTGGGTGAGGCCGTAGAGGAAAAGATCAACATCAGAGGCAGGACAAAACTTTTCGTGGTAGTACTCGCGAAGCTTTCTCTTATTGACCTTGAACTCATCAGGGACTGGCAAGAGGCAGTTGACAACAGAAGATCCGGCAGCGACAATATTGCTCCAATCAAGCTCGAAGAGAGAAGATTCGGAGAAGACGCCAAAGTTTTTCTGAAACTCGCCGATGTTGCCCACCGTGGCCGGTGTCCCACTGGCACGACGCTTGTTCTGTGGCAAGGACATGATGTACTTGGACTTTTCCTCATCACTTTCAGCAGCCAGATCGCGAGCCCGCGTAGTAATCAGACTGGTGTCCTCTGTAAAGAGGGGAAGGACGTTGACGTAGGGGTCATTGGCGGCTGGGCTCTGACGGTCTTGAGCAAAGACGCCGCGAAGATGAGATTCATATTCGCGGTACGGCTGCAAGAGCTCATTGACGGGCTTGTCACCATTCTTAGAAATATACCGGGGAAGCGTCTCAAGAGGAACAGGTAACTTTGGAAGGCTGTCCATGCTGACCTTGCTGCCTTCAGTTACTTGACAACTCGGGGCCGCAAATTCAAAGATATTTCTTGAGGCCCTTGTTCTAAAAGATCTGCAAGAAGATTTGTGCTGAAAGGAGAGGTTTGTAGAACTAAAACAACTCAGAAGATGATGGCTTTCGTTGTTTAGAAGTACGCTTGTTGCCTCACAGCTCTCCCAAAGATAAGACGATTTAGTGTCTGCTACGAGAGAAACAAGACGCATTTATACAACATTTGATCGAAATATGGAAAGGAGTTGGATGAGGCTTGCCTGAGGTTGTTTTGTGTGATTAGGGACACTATTCTGCCTGGATTTACATGTTGCGGCTGCCTCCAGCAGGAGAGGAGCCAGTCTGCCTGATTTTCGTGTACCCGCAGCAGCACCGCTTCTAATCAGGCCGGGACGCAGGCGATAAACAGACGCAGTAATGGTCGGTGTCGATGCCTGTTCCAGATGGAGACAGGTTTGACCAGTGGCTGTCCTAGCGCTGTTTATCGGCGTCAAGGCCCTTAGGACAGGGGTTTGCACCCTAGCGAGTAGAACCAGACCCGATCATGTGCATCATGGAAAGCGCCACGGAGCAAGGAAAGGTTGAGACCAAGCTATGTTGTCAATAAAGAACGTCGACTACTTCAGTGGGAGTAGCCACAGAAATACTTCAATGGTTCTGAAATAACGGTTATTTCCCCAATTTCAGCGAGGCACAAAACCCTATAATACCTCTGGCAAGGCCCCGGTTGTGGCCTGTTGTAGCCTTGCAGTGGTTTGCTCTTTGTCCTCAAATCGCTGGTGTCAGACGGTAGCCATGTCAAGTTAGCTTACCAATTGTACTAATATAGGGCTATAGACGAGAGGAAATGAGTGCCGTCCTCGCTTCTTCGGCTAACAGTAGTCAACTGTTACAAGTGACCTGACGAAAACGCCACAACCACAGTCGATGTTGTGGGCAATATGTAAATAGCTGTGATTAGCCCTGTCGCTTATAGCTGAACTTGCCAGGTTCTACCAGAAGTTGTCACAATCTAAGTCAAGATTATGCTACATCAGCACCCAATTTCTAGCTCTTTCAACGCCCAACGTTGTCCTCACTTTCCGTCCCAATCCAATCCCTCATCCTCATATGCTCTCTTCAAAATCCCAAGAATAACTTCCTCTTTACGCTCGTTGTACCCGGCGACACCATCCCCCGCCTCCATTGTAGCTTGCGAAGCTTCCCGCTTAATCCTCACGTAAGCTTCCCTGTCAGCAGAGTTTCTCCTCAACCTGTCTCTGAATACGCGGTGGCGAACCAATTCGGCTGAGTCGTGTCCCCAAACGTGCAAGTTGACAAACGGCTCATAGTCGGCGAAGAACCGGTGGTTGTCCCAGGGAATCTCTCGGAATAGGAACTGAAACCCAGCCTTCTCCAGGGCAGGCACGTATGCCGACTCATCGTGAATGTCCGCCACGGTTAAATCTATGTCAATAACAGGCTTAGCGGGCAGCCCGGCTACGCTGGTTGACCCGACGTGCTGAATGTTGACGGCGATCGCTCCTAGCGCGGCTGTGATACGTTGTTTCTGCTCCTCAAATACATCGGCCCACGATGCATCCGGCTCGACAATCTCTACAGTGTGAGGGACCTTGCGGACGGAGATTATATCGAGGCCGGGCTTGGCGGCGACGTTGACTGATGCCATTGTGCTAGTGCTGTGGAGGAATGCCGTCGTGGTGCGGTGAAGTCTGCTATTTATGCTGGCGACCCCAGTTTGGCGCTGTCAGGCTAAACAAGGCTAGCATTATATTCCTTTTAGCTCGGACCCCAGCAAGCAAAAAATGCATTTTCCTGCAAACAACTCAAATTGGTGACGACTCCACGCTTTGTTGCTGCTACCCAAGGCCTTTCAAAGTTTGTTCAGTAGCTTGAATTCATGAGTATCTACACTTTGCTTGGAGCCTCGCTAGTGCTTCCACTACGAACACTCGCTTTCTCAGCTCTGTGAGCCGACTTCTGCTTCCTGAACCAGAAAAAGGCCGCGATTGCAACAAAACCTACGACGCCAAGCGTCACCACGGCTCCAATTACACCAGCTACTGCTGTTGATAAGCCTGTTTTCCCTTTACCACTGCTAGTTGTATCCGCGTTGACCTCCTTATAGGCAGCACAGAACTCAGCCGTTGAAGCGCAAGCAGTGCACCAGTCACCAACGTCAGTGATGGCTTGTTTCTGGATTTCGCTAACAAAACGTGCCCAAGGCAATGACGTCTCCTCAGTACCAAATAATGGAAACTCTGTCAAGCTGCCTGCTGTTCCGTTTCGGAATAGCCATCGAACACGTAGGTCAGCGTCAGGGTTTGACGGGAAAGTTTCTGTATCGGCCTCGGTGAATAGTTCAAAAGTCATGGCTGAAGCGTATTCGGGTAAACCGTAAAAGTCAGTTGATACATCCAGCAAGCCAGATATGCCAAAGAAGGCAAGGAACGTGTCGTAGCTGCCTGACAGCAGAGAAAACTTTGGCTTCGTCGCACCGCTGGCGACGGTCTCGTTAAGTTGCCGGAGGATGACCCCAGAGAGCGTCTGCGCACCAATAGAGCGAATCATCTCAGAGGAGTTGTAGTTTTTACCATGCTCTGCAGAGTCCGCAAGGGTCCGTAGCTGCGAAAGTGTCTCATCTGAGACGTTGCGAGCGGGTGAGGTAGCATTATAGATTTTGGCAACGTTG
The DNA here is from genome assembly GCA_023628775.1 of Lecanicillium sp. S3808. Taxonomy (NCBI): domain Eukaryota; kingdom Fungi; phylum Ascomycota; class Sordariomycetes; order Hypocreales; family Cordycipitaceae; genus Lecanicillium; species Lecanicillium sp. S3808. The sequence goes on along the minus strand of JAMAJY010000003.1, from coordinate 1,046,185 downwards.
ATGAGGTCAAAGATGTCATAGGCATGGCCATAGGTCATATCTTCTGGCTTGAGGTTGTATACCCCAGGAGAAAGGACATCGTAGAAGCTCTCGTAGAATTCTCGAGTGGCTTCGTCGCGAGCCTTGAACTCTTCACTGTTGCTGAAGGCCTTGGAAGACTTGGTGAATTCTGGGCAGCTATCATCGCCCTTGATCCAGACGGTGTCGGGCGAGTTATCATTAACACCATTCAAAATCACGTACTGGTAGCCACCAAGGGGACTCGTGCTGGTGGAACCATTGTTGAGCTCCTGAGAGGCAACTTCCGGGTTGATGTCTTCGAGAGGAGGGTAGAATCCCTGCAGAAAAGCAGTTGCCGTGTTCAACAGAATGCCTTGATCAGGAGCACTGGCAAACACCTGCGAAGAGATGTACTTGTCTTCAGAGATTCCAACTATACGGTCTTCGGAGGAAGACGACAAGTATCGGTCCCGGAATGCGCTGCCTACCTGCCGGTTCTGCTCAGCACCGAGACTTGTGAGGGCCTGAGCCTTGTACCATTTTGTAGTACCTATTTCTATTAGAGAAAAGACACTGTGATATTCTCGTACTTTGACAAAACTTACGGTCTCCATGGCGAGTAAAGACGACCGCGCCGTGCACAGTCGCCGCAGCGGCAGAGCTCGCCAGGGTGCTGGCAGCAAGAAGCACTTTAGTATGCATAATATGTTTTAGGCAGAAGCGTACGATAGACTAATAGATCTCCTCAGAATGCTCTCGTCTGAACCCTTAATGTTACATCAGGATGCTCAAACCCTTTTATACGGCCACGCTTGTAATTATTAATACCGCTTGTACCCTTTTGCGCCGGTGAGGGGCGACCTCCGCATGGCACTTTCTTGGCAAATGCGCCATTATTGTCGGTTAGCTGCGAGGTGTGTTGATCTGGACCCGGCAGACCTTATCTGTTGTTCAGCTCGGCGCTTGCCAAGACTTCAAGCCCTCAGTTAGGAACCTAACCGGTCTTGAAACTTCCATGCTCTGGGCTTCTTATCTGCCTTAGAAAGTGGCTAGAATACACGCCTACTCATCCTCAAGATAAGCTCAAGATGCAAAATTGTCATGTTTACTGGAGATGTCTTTTCCTTACGAGGGAGGTTGAACCGATAACGCCGTTCCGAGGAAGTACATTACCCTGATGACTATTAAGCTTAAAGGGGGGTGGATCAGTGGTGGCGCCCAATATGTGCCTGCAGTTCGGCGATAGCCGTACTTTGTATGTAGGTTTGTGGATAAATTCTTTATTTTGAATATTTATTTATTATTTATTGTTGATCTTTTCCTCAATTATAGTTTAGCTTATTCTTTTTTTTTTTAAGATATTTATTAAATCTCTATTTGATTTCGGATCGAATCTATGCTTTCCATCGTATCCGGGGAAAAAAAAAAAACCCTGGTCGCTAAAGATAAATAAACGCCGTTCTATGTGCTTCATTCCTCGTTATTTAATGCGCATTGCCTGTTGTTTTGTCCCGTGCAGATGCAACCGTAAACATGTGCTGCTGTATTGCGAAAACCCCAATTTTCGATTTATGCGGCACTTGCATTCTCCTTTTCCAACTCGGCATTTGTAAAGAGATACATGACTGTGACAACTAGCTTTCCAGCCCCGGACACGGCAATCGCCGTCGCCGAACCAACTTCTCGGTAGATGAGGGCGCCGACAAGCGAGCCGACTACCAGAGCGAGAAGAAAAGCAACTCTTCGGGTTCGTGGCCTGTTCTTAATAACGAATAGGCGCTTGTCAATCATCAAGTCCACCCAAGCAGCTGTAGCCATGGCTGTGCTGATTTCTGTCATGGCAAGACTTCGCGACTGGACAACCTGGCTGCCAGAAGCGAAAGCTAATAACGCAATAACTCCCAGTGCGGCTGCACCACGTTCTTCGATTCCGTACTTGTATTGTATACCGGCCGCACCGAAGACGGCAATGGTCTGGATAAGATTGCATAATAGCAACCACCACCGCTTTCGCGACCCAACGATGTGGCTCAGCTGTCCTGTGAGCCAGCCAGCGCCGAGGAAGACGCCTAGCGCGACGCCAATATTTGGTGTGATGAACATTTCACCATTGAACTTGGGAAGAACCAAGGCCAAGCATAAGAAAACGGTGTTTCCGGTTTGGTTCGAGGCGAAACAGTGGTAGTCGGGAAATGTAGTTGCGTCTAGACAGTGTTAGTCAAACTCAATAATGTCGCTATAAAAGAGATACGACTGTAGTTACCTTGAATGCCAGTGCAGAACGTCAGGATTACCAATTGAAACTCCGCAAACATTGAAGTACGGATGTCCTGATTGAAGTACCCAATAGTGCCTTTGCATGTTGAGGCGACAGCATTGTGGCTGGCCTTTTGGCTGTGCGTTTCTTCTCCGTCTGAAGACGTTCCAGCCTCCAGACGCTTTTCTTGCTCATCAGAAGTTCTCGGTGTCATTGTTTCTTAAATGAGCTAGCTGACATAATATTGTTCAGACTGTGCTCAAGTTGATCACTTTTGGAAGAAATTGAGAGTCTCGGATCTGCGATCGCCAAGTGCGTCGTGTAGGGGCCTTTGGGGGGTTTTATTGCCCAACGCCACCCTGTGCAGTCCGAGAGCCGCTGTAAAACAAACGTTTAGACTTGCTATGTCCATGGGAAGGATCCACTGTCCCGGTAGTCCCCTAAATTCTTGCTTGGTCTGGTAATGGCCATCATCTTCGGTTCCGTCTGCAAAAGTCTGAAGGCAAACCGGTTTAGGAAGGAAATGTGACGCCGCTTTAAAATTTCTTCTCAAGTACTGCTTTATTTGCTTCGGTGTCGCAACGAATGCTAAAGCGGCCATGGAAAAAGTCACGAATTGGGACAAGGTGGCACCGTTTTAAGCCGCTCTCCGGGCCACATCTTCCGACCGGCAGCCGGGGCCGCCAGGACTCCCAAAACTCGGGTCCGAACTGATGGTCCACCGATGCCGCCGACAGCCGTTCCCTGCATTGGGCAGATCAATGCATTGTCTGTTCGTCTACACTGTGAGGTTACTGAATCATTCTATTTCATTGGAGACTTCTAACTGGAGATGAGAAGACGAGTAGCGCTGAAACTTAGACTCCCCGCAAATCGTTGTTATAATTGTTGTAGAGCAAAACGGCGTTCAAGAACTATACCGTTCTGAGGCGACGCTGACTTCAAGGCAAAATAGTATATACTTCCATGCCATTCACGGTGAGTACTATCCTATATCTAGCATGCTCCAAAGTCCATAATACAGGAATGAAACTGGTATAGAGATTTGCCGCTAAAGATTTGAACAATCTACCGGTTTAACAAGGTATCGACCAGCGTGCCCATGGGCTCCTGTTTCTTGCAAACGGCCTTTCGAGCTGCATTTATCTAAATGACGATGCCTATTATTAGATTGGGAATAAATCGAGCTGTCCTTCCATTTCAAACCTCACAAATTTTATTGTAATTACCGATTCGGGGTGAGAAGTAAATTGGCCAGCCTCACTGCATAGCTGTCACGTGCTTTCGCATCTGCTGACTAACACGACGCGTTCAACGCGGCTGCATCTGCAGGAAGTACATCCCAATGCTGGCATGAATATTGAAGAGCTCCGAGGCCCCAAATTTTACACCTGATAGGAATAAATTCTGGTGGAAACCTTCAAAATTACTCCAATGAAGCTCATGGAAAGTTAGTCTAGAAGCTACAAACCGGCTTCATGACTCGCAACAACCTCGCCGATCACCTCACATGGCTGCTGAACAACATCGCGTTATCGAAGCCGCAGAAGAACCACCTACCGACGCCTACAGACCTCTATCTCGGAGACCTTGGTGATTTCGATTCGGAAGAGCCGCCGAACCCTCTCAGTAACCGGAATTTCTACTCAAAAGAGCGCCAGAGCCAAAGACCTAGCACACAGCAACCGACAAGAGCTGGATATGGCGCCGTGAATCGTAGTGTTGCGTCTCAAGATACCGAGGAGGTCGAACCCACCTTTGACAGCATGGGGCGGCTTAATTTGGCTACCAAATCGAAGAAGCCATCTTTGGTTTTCCAACAACCCGAGGTTACAACTCCAACTTCTTCCGCCACAACTGGTAACGATGCCAAGCGCAGCGCAGATAAGAGCGAACAGCGTGGGTTCGAACAACAACGGTACGGGAAGAATTACACGACTGACGGTCCGCTAGATTCGAGTTCACGTAAACAAAAATCGCGAAAGTCCCCTACTGGTTCCACCAGGCTCTTTCCTTCCGTGGCTCCTTCAAGCCTCAGTCTTGATTTTGCTGATTTAGATGCCGACGACCTGGAGTGTATGGATCTGACAGAGGACACTTTGCCATCAGTTGAATCCATTCAATTTGTCAAAGAAACAAAGCATGGATCATCCGACACGCAAAATTCCCTACCATCAGGCTCTAGAGCATCCAAGAAGCGCAAAAGTACGGACATCAGCGGCATTGACTTTGATTCGGATGACCAATTTGCGGATGTATACAAGGTCCTTGGTGAAGAGCCACCAATGTCAACGCCTGGTAAAAGATCTGCTACCAAGAAGCTGGGCACATCCAGTAGCATCAAGTCGAGGAAGCATCGCAATGAAGTAGTAGCACCGGCGTCATCTAGGAAGACCAGGTTGAGCTCTACAACCGGTATTGCCGGAGACTCTTCGTCGCCTACACGACATGTGTCGGCATTCCAATCCAACAAGACGGAAACCCAATCATCAAACAAGCAATTTCCTGCTGCGAGTTTCAATGGCGCAGAGCAAACAACTGCAGACGGCGACGACAGCCTTTTAGTCGACGAGACAGAGCCTCCCTTCATAAACGAGACACAAGGACAGACGACAGAGAATAACGAACACTATATTCCGGACTCAGATGACGAGTTTGTAACGCCACCAGCTTATCACGCACAGGACAAAACTTCAGCGACGCACGCAGGCAGTGTGACACAGTCTCAGCCGAGTCCAACAGTGGCAGCATTGACTCAACCACGCCCTGAAAAGCAAATATCTCAACTCCCGGAACCGATTATGACAACATCGTTACCAGAAGAGAACAATTCTTCAAGCCAGGCGCCACGCGTTCTATCACAAGTCCTCCATGATCCCACATTAATGGAAAGAAAATGCCAACATCTGGATCACCTCATACAACAAAATGGACGCAAATTCATGCAAGCGATTAACGAACGCTGGCCAAAAGAAAGACGAGGCGAGATCAAAGCAGAAAAGGAGCGCCTTATTCAGCAGCAAATAGCTATCAAATCGTTGTCAGAAGCTATGGGCCACTACACTACGCTTTGTGCTGAAAGAGAGGCATTTGCCAAGGAGGTCACGGACTCATACGCAAAAGGCATCGATACTGACGAAGATGAGCTGCGCCTTGATGAACTCACTGGCAACGTTGAGGTAAAAGAAAAAGAGCTCATGCAAGTGCTTTGTGATGCTGGGCTCGACGAGTCTGACTTTCACAATATATCGCCGTCGCCTCCGGAGCCATCATCCGATACTGCGAATATCGTCGTCAGGGGAACACAGCAAAGGGTTGGCGGCGATGTCAATATGTCACAGAGCAGTAAAGAACTCCCGCTAGGGCTAATTTCTGGGACTCAAGTCGTCCATCAGACGCAAACAGGAGATGCGCCTCGGTCGAGTCTTTGGAATGAGCCGATGGCTACGGCATCCATGCCAGCAGAAAGAGCTGTGATATCACCACAGCCACCATCTTGCTACGAAGCGCCTTTCCCCAGGCAGTCATCACAGGCACCGCGGCTAAACAATAGGATGCCGCTATCCTCGGCAGATATAAGTAGGGATATGACCGAGATAGCAGGAGTGCCAGAGCCAGATGGCATGTTTTCCGACTTTGATGAGGCAGAAATGCTGCCGCCGCCAAGACCCAATAAGAAGTCTGCTCATCCATCAAGACAGTCGCAACGCGACCATGACGAGTTTAGCGACTTCAGTGACGATGCTGAAATGCTAGCTTTCGCCCAGGACTATGAGAGCCAGCAGTCTGGGCCGAACTCTCAGACCTCACGCCGTGTATTTTCTGAAACGTCAGGTAACGCTGGCCCTGGAACAAAATCAAACGCCCCCACAAAGAAAGCATCAGCTGGAGCACTTCCCGATTTGCGAATTCCACCGGAACTCATGAAGCATCCTTGGTCCTCTGAAGTTCAGAGAATGCTGAAAGACCGATTTCGCATGAAAGGCTTTCGCCAAAACCAACTAGAAGCGATCAACGCAACACTAGGAGGGGATGATGCTTTCGTCCTGATGCCAACTGGTGGTGGCAAATCATTGTGTTATCAGCTCCCTGCTATTGTCAAGTCTGGAAAGACGCGAGGCGTCACCATTGTTGTCTCCCCGTTACTCAGTCTTATGCAGGATCAGGTCGATCATATGAAGGCCTTGGGGATACAAGCTGTTGCCTTTAATAGCGCATGCCCGCCGGAATATAAGAGGCAAGTGATGAGTGCGTTTAACGAAAGGAGCCCCGAGCATTTTATCGAACTGCTGTATGTCACGCCGGAAATGTTGTGCAAAAATTTCGCATTCAACAATGCCATGCAGGCTTTATATAATCGACGAAAGTTTGCAAGGCTCGTCATCGATGAGGCTCATTGCGTTAGCCAGTGGGGTCACGACTTTCGTCCTGATTACAAGACACTTGGCCAAGTCAGAAAGAAATATCCTGGTGTCCCAATAATGGCGTTGACAGCGACTGCAACGCAAAACGTTATTGTTGATATCCAGCACAATCTTGGTATAAAAGGCTGCCAAGTCTTTTCGCAGAGTTTCAACCGGCCCAACTTATTCTACGAGGTGCGGCCAAAGAAGACCAAGTCTGATGCAACTCAAGAGATTGCCAATCTAATAAAGGCAAAGTATGCAACTGTAAGCGGCATTATCTATACTATTTCCCGCAAGCAAGCGGAAGATGTTGCTGGCAAATTGAGGGATCATCACATTAGGGCCCGACACTATCATGCCACAATCAACCCGCAAGAAAAAATCGACGTGCAAGCTGCCTGGCAAAGAGGAGCTGTCAAAGTTGTCGTGGCTACGATAGCATTTGGTATGGGAATTGACAAGCCGGATGTGAGGTTTGTGATGCACCATGGGTTACCCAAGAGCTTAGAGGGGTATTATCAAGAAACTGGTCGCGCCGGGCGAGACGGAAAGCCTTCAGACTGCATCCTTTTCTACGGCAAATCGGACATAAGGGTCCTGAAAAAGCTTATCGAAGATGGCGAAGGCAACCGCGAGCAAAAAGATCGCCAAATGTCAATGCTGAACAGAGTTACAGCCTTCTGTGACAATAAAGCTGATTGCCGACGTACAGAAGTGTTGCGATATTTCGGCGAAGATTTTTCAGCTTCAAGATGCCAGGAAACTTGCGATAATTGCAAGGCTGGATTGGTTTTCGAGCAGAAAGACTTTTCAGAATGCGCCGTTCAGGCGCTTCGTGTCGTTTCAGCACAGGAGAAATTGACTGGCCCTCAATGTGCTGACATTCTGCTTGGCAAAAAATACCCGCCAAGTGAGGTGCGCAATTCTGATGGTTGCTTTGGTTCGGTAACAGGACTTAAAAAACACGAGATAGTTCGAGTTATCGACAAGCTGTTAGCGGAAAAGGGCTTTGGCGAAGACAACGTTGTTAGTAGATACGGCGTCGCCATCCAGTACCTTACAATGGGGCCTCATGCAAGACTTTTCCTCACAGGTCAGCGCAAATTGATGCTCACTGTGCAAGCTGAAGAACAGCGCACACCGGGACCTGCCAAAACCAAAAAGAAGGCCAGCAAGAAGAAATCAAAGAATGACGACAACAATGTTCAGTCCACATATGTCTCATCGCCGGTTGAAAAACGCAAAAGGCGTTCAAGAGTCGTTGACGAGGAGGGAGAGGAGGATGAGGATGTTCAAACAACATCTCACGGTTACGAAAATGATGGCTTCGTCATTTCAGATGATGACATGAATGACTATGAACTTGATGACGAGGAAGAAGAAGAAGCGTTCGCCCCTCTTGCAAGCCACAGACCGGCGAGGCCAACCGCGAAACAGCAGCAAAAAAGCAACACCAAAAGCCAAAACAAACCTTTTGGGCCGCCAATAGAATCGGGGAAGCGCCTCGAAGACTTGCCTGAGCTGCACCAGGATCTCGTGGATGGATTCGTCCGAGAAGCCCGCAAGATCGAAGAACATATACGCAACAAAAAGGAGCTAAGACGCCCGCTGTTTAGCGAGCATGACTTTCGCGAAATGGTTATCAACTGGACAATTACTCTGGATCGCATGGGCCGAATTCCTGGCATAGACACAGACAAGGTTCGAGAGCACGGACCTAAGCTCCTCACTCTACTCCGCAGACATCACAGCATGTACCAGGAAATCACGGGCGACAATGCCGCAGAGGCCGACTCTCAGTATGAAGACAATGATATCGTGGACCTCATCAGTTCAGACCTGGACTTTGATGATGACGAAGACAATGAAACGAAGAGCCTTGCAGACGACGGCGAGGATTCGCACTACTTTGCACCGCCGCAGCAGTCACGCCAAGTGTCCGACTTCCACCAACGACTTCAAGCAGCAGCAAGCGAACCATTCAACGAACCGCTCAGTCAGGGCCCAACTCGCGGAAAGCAATTCAAAGGCCGCGGCGGCCGCAAATTTTCAGGCGGAGGACGCAATCGCCAACGCAAAGGATCCAACAACAGTGGCAACAACGGCGGCATAACAAAGCGCAAAGCTAGTGGCAGCAGCTCCAACAGCCGCAGATCTAACGGCAGCAGCAGCGCAGGTCCATCTTCTGCGTCTGCGTTTGGAGGAGGCAGCTCATCTAGGGGCGGAGGAACGCGCAAAGACCGCAAGCTCGTCTCCAAGTCGGGAGGTGGAATTGGGTTGATGCCTGTGTAAGAAACGGGAGTGAGTGAGTGAGTCCCTCGCTAGCCGGCGCATGTCTTTGCTTGATAGCTTTTGTGGGAAAGAAAAGGGGCGTTTTGCTTTGCGTTGGCTTTTGTTTTTATTATCTTACTATACAAACTTTGCATTGCATGGTTTTTCTGCAGAAGAAGAGCTAGAAACTGGGAAAAGGGCAGGTTTTTATCTGCATGTGAAAGAACCACCAATAATGATGGACACGAAATACAATATTTAAAGAATTAAACCATGAATGAATTTATACAACAGATGCAAGAGTGCTAGCCATCACATTGAGTGTTTGTTTCCGGCAATGTCCTATTTCCATAAACCGGTACGTAAAATAAGAAAACAGAACTTGTATTAAGCACACTCGGGTATAATATTTTTTGCTAAGCGTCTCCAATACATAACACACAACAACACAAAAAACCTCTACATACTCATGCAGTTCCGAACCCTCAAATGCAAAAATAGAGTAACAAAATTAATAATCGATGGATTCGCTTGCTAGAGTTAGAGTGTATTAGGTATGGTATGCATCCGAGTTGAGAAAAAAAATGCATCTTGATGAGAAATAGCGACAATCCTTTCCCTTTCCCTTTCCTTTTCTTTCCTTCATAAAAATCTAGTATGCGACGAAAAAATTGAATCAAAGGAAAATAACAAGAGAGATAATCGAAACCAAAGATGAAGAAGCAAAAAATGGCGACCATGACCGTCAAGGCGGAGGTATCTTTTGTGTGTGTATGTAAAGTAGCAAGCAGAATGCCGAAACTCCAACGCTGTGTCGTGCTAGAGCTCATTTATCATGGGGGTGAAGCGAGTAACTCGTCCGCATCGGAACATACAGAGTGCGTTATGAATAGCAAAGGTGCCCGTTGACCATGCTTAGAATCGCCATCGGGGTCTGTTATCTTTTGGCTCCCCGCTTGAGCCGTTTTTTCGAGAGCCCGGCATGGGACTAGCACGACCGGGCATTCGCGGAAGAGCACTGTCACGTCGAGATGAACTGGTAGCCAAAGAGCTTGCGGGTCTGCTTTGGTGATCTGAGTCCGTTGTTGAACCCGGTACTTGCAACGACGTTCGACGGTTGTTCGGTAGAGACGACATTGAGTTTTTCTGAAGCAGCCGTGGCATGGAGGGCTTCGAGAGTGTCTGCTGAGAGTAAGGCCCTGGAGACGTCATACGTTCGCGGAAGCCAAGGCGGGAGTTGCTTGTCCTAGAAGGCGATCTCTCAGTCTGGGGCGACTCTGAAGTGGCTCGGTGGAAAATGTTCCGTATTCCCGGCAGGCGGGTGCCGCTGGCAGGCGACATGGCTGGAGCAGACCTTTGTGTGTTTGGCGTCCTCGTCGGGTGTGGGCTTGGGCTTGTGAGGTTCTGAGGCTTGTACGGATGATGCACTCCAATGTCAGTTGTATTGGTTGACGTATTCCAACGCGGTCGGTGATCCAAGGTGGACGCAGGCCGCGGCACCTTGCTAGCAGAAGCAGTTGGCGTCGCTGCCGACGAGCTGGGAATCGTTGACAGACGCGACGTCTGTCTTTTGGAATATGTTGACGTTGGCGCAGGAAGTGAAGAGTGTCTCCGGCTACTTGATTGTGCAGCTCCTGGCGATCGGGCCTTGTTGGGCACTGGCGTGTGAGGATCAAATCCGAGGCTCGTCATGATGACCGACGATGGTGGAGAGCTTCCAGGTGTTTCGTGCCCGCTACCAACGGTGGACCGGTCATTCGATAACATGCTGGAGACTGAGTCTCTGAGCTGCCTGCTCTTATTATCATTCAACACTTCCTCCACAATGGCATCCGTTTCCTTCATGTTTGCCTTGAGACTAGCCCATCGTGACTGCAAGTCGGAGTGTAAACGCAAGATTTCACCATTGACTGTGAGACGGTCCTTGACCCCGCGGTCGATAATGGACAAGACACGCTCAATTGCCGGCCCATAATGCATCTTCTTGGCCTCATACCCTTCAACCTTTTTGCTCATTGCGGGCGGGTTAGTAAGGTATAAGCTGGCGTCGACAGATTCCCGAAGCTTAAGCATGGAACGCTCGACAGACTCGTGCATCTTTTGTGCCTGGCGTCCTGCGCCACGGAACACGATGACCCATCTATCCTCGCCAAGTTCTTTACGAAGCGACTCGGCGTCCTTTTCCAGCTTCTTGTAGCTGTTGTCAAGAGCGGACCTCCTCATCTCTAGCTCTTCGCATGACGTCGGGAAGGATTTGTCGGCTCGTGCCTCAAAAGTGGATAGTCGCATTGGCAAAAAGTCCAGAGACGCCCTTAGCGGCTGCATCCTAGCAAAAAGGGCAAGTAGGCTCGAGTCATCTTGGGACAACGTTGCATTTGCAGCGCTGGGTGACGAGGGGCTTGTTGGTACAGCGAGCATGTTGGCACGGGCACTAGCTTTGAGCCGTGAGTTCGAGACTGGGCTGTCTTCGGCAATGGTGTCGAGATCGCCAAAGTCAAGGTTATCGTTACCGCCCGCGGTGACGATGCTCTTATGGCGACGCTCTTCCATTTCAAACACCAATCGGCTCAACTCGTCCATTTCTGTCTGAATATCACCAAGAACAGTATTCCACAATTCTTCCCATTCCATGGCAATCTCGACTTGTTCTCGGACATTTTGCAAAGTAGCTTTGATCTTTGTCCATTCACCGAGTATCGACTCCATTTGCGTAACAGCCGTGTTGAGATCGGGCTTTGGCACGCGAGCAGCATCCTCACGGCGTTGTAGCTCCTCAATGGCGCTGACAAAGACGTTGATGAGCTCCTCGAAGCGAGAAATGGCCGCCTCCACATCGTCGAGGCCTTCTCTGCCTCCCGCCGCAGCCCATTCGACATCATCGTCACTGTCGAGACCGCCGACGACTTCCTGCGCTTTTGAAATCCAGCTCCTTATCTGGTCTGCAGCATTGATGAGAGCCTTGGTGGCGGCGCTAGCCGTTGGAATGGCGGATACTTTACTCGAGAGAGACTCGGCATCGGGAAGTTGAAGCGAGGTGAGCTGGGCAAGTTGATTGGCGAATGAGGCGCGAGAGAGCGTATAGATGGAGCCGGGGCGGTTGCGGTTGGAGGTAAAGTACGAGCTCAAGCCGGGAACGTAGTCGCTATCTTGGGCCGTCGAAGGCGGTGTCGTTGCGGCGGGCGTGGTTACCGGAGGCGTGTCTTTTGGCGGGGGAGGAGGGGGCACATCGGGCTGTGACTGTGAGCTTGTTTGGCGCTGGATGTGTTCGCGACGCGTATCGAGGGTGACTTTGGTGCCATTTCCGTTGGTGTGGTCCGGCAGGCGATACTTTTGTGTGTCCATCACCAGCGGATCTGGGGTTTTGATCTCGGGCAGGCGAGGGGAATCTTGGGCGACGGTGGTGCCGCCCAAATTCGGCTGGCTGGCCGAGGATCTGAGAATGGAGGCGCCGGCGCCTTTCCAAGGGCGGCCACGCCTGGCAATGGCCGAGGACAAGGAGGAGGCAAGGTGCTTCTCGTCGAGCTGGCGAAGCTGCTGTTCGTTGAGGCGGCCGACGGGCTCGTTGCTGGGCGGTGTGGGGTTGTTGTCTGCGGGATGTTTCTTGGATGCGACGGAACCGAAGCCAAGGGCCTTGAAGCGAGCGGCCAGGCCTGGAGCAGGTTTGCGGACGGAATGCGCGACTGGGTGCTCTGAGGCCTGCTGCTGGCGAGCGTCCGAGGTATCGGCAGAGACGGAGGGGTTGGTGGTGAAGCTCGCGTCGTGGGCGTCGTGGGCGTCGTGGGCGGTGTTGATGCGGCTCGCGGTCGCGTTGGGGGAGGTGACGGTCGAGGTGGTGTCTGCGTCACGGGTTTGGGCGCTGGCACGGCTCCAGGAGCGGCGGCGCCAGGCGGGTGCGGACGTGCCTGGATCTGCCGGCTGGCCTGGGCTGCTGTTTGTGGAGACGGAACAGGCGTGGTTGGTGGTGCTTGTAGCGGTCGAGGTGGAGTCGTCCAGCGATGAGCCCGACCAACTAGACGGCAGCGTGCTCTGATGGGCACTGGTGCTGGTAGAAAGCGTGGTGAGGTTTGCGCTGTTGATGTCAAACTCGGTCAAGGTGACAATGGGAGGTGCGGCATATTGATACTGCTCATACTGCGTGCGCAGTTCGATGTGAGACTGCGGACGCTGAAGCCGGTTTCGCCTTGTCCAGTCAGCGTCAGTGTCGTTGGGCCTAAGGAAGCCCTTTTTCGCGGTGGCCACGGGGCCACGTCTCTGGCTGTCCGTGGTTGGCACTGGTCTGCTGTTGGCGGTGGTGCTGGCAGGGGCGCCAGCGGATTGGGTGGCCGTCATGGGGCGAGTTCAGGGAGGGAACAGCGCTCGGAAACAGGCGGGCGAACCTCTATGACGCGCTAAAAGGTCCCAGGGGAGAAGGGGGTGGGAGAAATGAGGTGGAGCTTGGATGTTCGCTGGGTTGCGGTTCGAGGGTCCGAGAGTCAAGAGGCCGAAAAAGGTCGAGATTTTTGCAGCACCCTCGAGGGTCTCAAGAAAAAGAAACAAATGCGTCGTACTGGCTGTTGGTCCGTCCTCGGGTAGCAGCAAGACAGAAAGAAATCCCTTCAACTGCGGTGCGGCCTGTCGAATCGGTACCTATTCACATCTGGCGCATGGCACTCCCACACCAAGGGAAGAGTTCCAGCGAGGCAGGCACAGCGGCATCAGTGGGTTCCTCCCGGCCAGAGGGTGAATTGCGGTCAACTGTGGGGCTTCCCGCGCTGAGCTTCAGTGGAGAGCTCCTTCACAAGCTCTCTTTGCGGCTGCACAAGCTCCCCTTGTCACCGGCCTGTGCAGTGGCGTAAAAAAAAAAAAAAAAAAAGGGGCTGCAGGTGGCAGCTATCGTAGCTGCAGCAGTATGCACAATGCCGCGCCGGACGCTGCACGTTGACGGAGTCGCGCTTGCAAACCAAACCGTTGAGGCCAAGAACGCGCGCGCCTGAGACCGATTGTCGTCGCAGTGGTGCTTGATGCCCAAGATGTCAATCAGGGTGCTGGAGGGTATGCGCCGAAGTCGAGGGTTGCAACGGCGCAGTGTGTTGCAGTCGCTTTTCAAGACCCTGCTGGATAGACGAGAGTCAAGAAAAAGGGGGTGAGCTGTCGCGGTACATACAATGTAAGTATGCAGTGCAGGTAGGTAGGTAGTCAGCGAGAGATTAATGGTACCAACGGAGCCAGCCTGTAGGGAAAAGGGACAAATGCGACAGAGGAAGGAGAGGTATTAAGTGAGTGGCGGCGAGTGTGCCAAATGGAAACGCGACGAAGAGCAATGGCCAGGAAACAAAAGAGAGAATGGAATTGAATTTCAAAAGAAAAGAAAATTATCAAGGCAAACGGACGGAAGTGAGCGCAACATGAAGAAGAAAGAAGTGTGAGCTCCTTGCCACACCAAGAAAAGGCGTCCTCGTAATTAGATGAGACGGCCGCCGACTGACCAGACTTTGGGGCCTTGATTACCGTCCTCGCAGCTCCGGATCGGCCTTTCCACACGAGATTGCCGTGATTATAATAGTGATGCGCTACTTTGTTTCTACACTTGCGCCTGGGGCCTCCTTTTCCCCTTGTCAGCCGGGCTGGGGCTCTCATTTAATTACCCAGGGTTGCAGCCGGAGGTGCCGCCTCTGGCGATGATGGGGTAATTACCAACGAATATCAGTTTTGCTATTTCTAAAAGCTTTGCTTTGGTGCGTCCCGCAATGATGTCTACAAAAGAAGCGACGTATAGATAGATGCAGTTTAAATGTACACGGCTCTATTTTCCCGGCTATCCTCGCTACATGAGAACAGTAACCATGAAATGTTCCTCGGTGCAACTGTACCTGAGCACATGGCTTGTAGCTCCTCCACTCGCCGCGTGCTCAGTATAAATTACTTCTCTCCACCAAGCACCTGTCAAATTTCCACACTCGAGTGCTGCACCAGCAACATAAAAACAGAATGTACGGAGTACCTCGTATAAAAAGAGTGAATAAAGCCGACTCATTTTATGAACAATGTATTTAGCATGTACAATGTGCCGTGGGTATTAATACTGACAGGCTGGGGTTGAACTGACACGAATCCACGGCCGCCAACAGCCATGCCACCGCAACCAAGAACCGTTGTGTCCTGATGCCCGGCATTCAAGTCAACTTTGGTATTCATCAATGCCTGCTTGCCTCGCCTTCTTTTTCACGAGTCTACTTCAGTAATTCACTCAAAACGTACGGACTGGTTGTCCGAGGCAGCCCCAATGAAACTTGCCTGGTGTCTCAGGCCTGCAAGCGCCACGCCGTCCTCTTGCAGCGAGAACATACTCATACAGTACATCAACGTTGATTCAGATAGCACAGCCAATAATTTTATAGTCTTCTCCCGCAGTCTAGTAGTTAATACTGTACAAATGCATACAGAGCTGCTTTTTCCCCTCCACCCTTTCCCTCCTCTTTATTTTATGGTGGCAACGACTGCGGACGAAAGAGGCGTTGAAGCAGCAAGCCAGCTTAGGGAGAGGAATGCATCAGGTGTAGATCTAAAGCGTAGTCCGAGCTTTCCAGTCTTTGGACAAGAGGTTCAATCGTTTGAGTAACGTTTACTCGTAGATCTCTCAAACAGGACAAGAGTCTCTTCTCCAGGAATATTTGGGTATCATTCCCGATATCAGTTGTCGAAAGCTTTGCAGCTTTCTGGCTCTGCTGTACCGTAGCCACTTGGGATTTTTGTTTACGTCCACATGGCTTGAGAAGACGTACGAAACATTCTCTCTCTTCTTCTTCATTTACTCGTAGTGTTCCCTCCTGATCGGTGGTAAAACGTCACGCACATTCCAGTCACAGCCCGCCCTCTTGTGCTGCATGTATACATATGAGTATGCGTGGGCAACGCGGGGCCAAGACTAGCCAGCTTTGGGCGTGACCGTGGAGAGCCACTCACCCAGCTGTTCCCTAGCGCCGCGGGTTGCCCTGGGATATGACACCTAAAAAAGGAGCCCGTCCAGCAACACCGCACTATTATTGCTGGCACCACCTTTCTGGGGACCAACCAGTCATGGAAGGTATTATTAGCTCCTTGGAACACGGCAAAGAATGCATGTGCCCCTAGCCACGGGACGATGATATAATAAAATCGTCTCACCCTCTCCTACATGTCCAACTTGCGTCTTTGCTCTTCCCCAAACCCAATCGACTATATTACCTTATCCGTAGTGTTATCAAAACACACGCCAAACGCGGATCGTACAGTAATTACTGTGCAGACGTCGACGACTTATAGTCCAGGTACCGACGGGTCAACCCCACTTGGAATTCAGGCACACGGAGAGGGGACTTGCCTACTTGGGAGTACCACGGCTCCAGGTATACACTGTCAGGGGATTTTGCCGAGTGAAAGTACCCGGGTACTCCCTCGAGCTTGAAAGACAACACAAAAGTACGTTGACTGGAAGAGTCCCTTTTTGGTGCTACAACATCATCTACAGAGCCCTTGAATGGAAGGAAAACTAATTATTGAAAAACAGAGACGCAGAGGACATTCATATTGCACCACGAATTCTCGCATGTGGGTGCAATATAAACAAAGTTCTGCACCAGCTCATTACCTGCGAGCATCCTCCACTCTCCGCACCACCGGGACCGCGTTGCAAGGTACTGCTACTGGACGCAATTTCCAGTCCTGGCCAACCGCGACACCAGCCATTCGCTGTCAGTTGGAGACCTTGCCGGAGTGTTACTCGACCCTTACGACGTACTCCTGCGTCCTAGAGGTACTCTAACAGCATCGAAACAAGCCGGCCCCTGAACAGCAACATAAAACAGTACACTGGCCTGGTGCGGCATTAGGTCGTCCAACAAGTACCTACCCAGAGCTGCAGGTATACGACGTACACATCCTTTTCTCACATCAGCCCTTTTTTTTTTGCCCAGGGCCTCAAACAGAGTACTTTTAGTGCAGTCCAGCCTAAATTACTCTCCTCATTAGCACGGGATCCACCGCTGTTGCCTCGGAACCGCCTCACGAGCCCGCCGTAATCTGGCGATTTCGATCTTCATCTCCCGCCGCTCCTCCTCGTCGACTCTTTTTCTTTTTGCTGCTGCATCATTGGACCTGCGGTATAGTGTTTTCTTGCTGTACCTTGTCCTTGCTTGCAGCCAGGCCATCGCTGTCGCATGCCTGTTCCTTTTTCGCTTTCTCATTCTTCATTCCTGCATAGCGTTGCGAAGATCTGCTTGTTACATACGCCCTTGGATACCCACCACGTCCAGAGCCACCACCACTATCGTCGTTCGTCCGTCCATCGACAGAGCGATTCCTTTGCCGCCCACGCCGATTTCTTCTCCGACCCGGTGCGTCGTCGCCAGAGCCTTGCTGCTCGCTCCTCTTGGGATCCGTATCCCCAAATCAGCAATATAACCACAGCTGGGCGTTTCTCCCACCGCCGAGCTTCCCTTATGGCCACCACCGACGATCGTCCCGCTTCTCCCGAACTCGCGGGGAGCCTGGCTCTCGGAGCTTGCCCTGAGCTATCTCGCTGCGTCTCGACTGCTTCGTCCCAGTCCCATGGCTCAGCAACTGATATCGGCTCTGTCCGCGACTCCCTGGGGAGTGACCTCAATTCACGCCAGTCCTTGGGCTCCTATCACTCCCGGCAATCCGACGTCTCAAATCTTTCCCGGGCCTCCACCCACAGTCTCGATGTAAAGGCCCGTAGACGTGGCTACATGCGGCCGCATGGCACCGACTTTGCTGCCAGCGCCAAATCCCGAGAGAGTGTCATGAGTCTTGGTAGCATCGCCCACCTGCAGTACTACTTTGCCCGCACCGGTCTGCTGGACGGCAAGGGAGGCCAGCTCGCGCGTAAGAAGCAACAAAAGGCACACTTGGATCTGTCTTCCCTTGAAGGCTCATCGGATGAAACAAGAATTGCTGGATCTGATGTTGACTCGTCGTACGCCTCCATGGGCAGCAGCCCCGACCTGCCCTCGCATGGTTTTGCCGCCTCCAACTCCATAGAGTCTCCCATCGAAGAAACCCAAGATGAATATTTCGAAGATAGCTTTTCAGAGTCAGACGCTGGCATGCTGCCGCCCACGACGAGCACATATCATCAAAAGGAGACATCGATACCCAAGCCGCCGACAATAGTAGAACTCAAGGCGGAACTCGAGTCGACCCTTCAAGATGCTGTCAAGGCTCTGAGAGAGGCCGAGGCTCGCAAGGCCGGTTCGTATCAGCCATCGCCGGATGACCCTGTATTACCCAACATGCCTGAGGAGAACACGCAAGGCTGGTACGAACTGCAGGGCATGCACATCCTCGACGTGGTGACGCTGGCCATCCGGGCCGCCAAGATGTATTATACGGCCCACGAGCAACCTGAGCGCCTCGATTCTATCAAGTCGGAAAAGCAGGTCCGCGCAGACCTACTCGGCGTCATGGAAGTGTTGAAGCAAATGGCCGTACGGGGCTTTAAGGGAGGCATGAAAGACGAAGACATTTCCACAATGCTGGCCTGGACCGATAGCGTATTCGATATTCTGAAAAAGGAGGCCGAGATTGAGTCTGCGGAACGCTCGAAGAGGAAGAGCTGGGTTTGGCTCGACGGCGACTGGCAGGGCCAGGAACTCGCGCGTGAAGCCGCTTTTCTTGCATCCGTCGACTCGGAAGCCGAACCGCTGCCGGAATGGACGCCTGCATCACTGGCGGACAAGCTGCCCACGCCTTTTCTCGAGAGCATGCGCAACGGTCTCCGTCTCGTCAAGCTTCATAATGCTGCCGTGAATCGGACCAAGCGTCGATTCGGCACCATCCCGACCTTCCATACCGACACACAAAAACCGTACCGCTGCGCCGACAATCTACGATATTGGGTCAAGGCTGCAGAGCTTCGCTTCGAGGTAATGCTCAATATCGATGCTCTGGGCATAGTCTACGACTCGGACCGTCAGGTCTGGCTCGACTTTGAGGCGGCGATTCTAAAGTGGTGCAATCATGTCCGGGAAGAGATTGCGGGTGAACTAAAGAAATGAGCGAATACGAAATCATTATAATCACAAGGAGTACGCACTGTTCTTTCTTTTTAACGATTCTCACGTCCTGGGAAGCACGAGGAGTTTTTGCCCACGTTTTGCTTATTTATGGCACTGCTTCAATATGGGAGTACTATGCTGGGGTTCAGGCTAGGATACAAGGGTTCAAGAGACGGGCAGATTTGAAAGATGACACTACATAACATGGGGCCACACAGCTGATTGATGGGTTTGGTTTGGACTTTTTTTCTAACATCATTTTATATTACACGCCGAGGGTGTAGTTCAGTTTGTCTTTTGTAAAGACACGGGCGAGCTCGACGGTAGTCTTCTTGTTCTTCTTCTACATTGCGGCATAGCATGCGGACAGCGCGAATGCAACACGCTGCAGCAACTACATGTACATACCCATCATATACCCAGCAGCATAGTCTTATGGCACAGTTGACATGACACTATTTCACATTTGCATTCCTGTTTCGAGTGATGGTTTTGTGATGCTGTTTCTTTCCGAGGTTGACATCCACAAGCATGTAAGTAAGCCATTCCAAAAACTTTTTTTTTGTTTCTTTTGTATGTATATGCTAACTATCATTCCCAAGACATCTCGCATTCATTCATATCATACACAAAAAGCACGCAAATTCGATCCAGGCAGCCATCTTGTATATCAGCCACCCCGTTCCCATAATAACATCAAACCACCACCACCCTGTTTACTCAATATCAACCTTGCGAATCTCAGTCCACCCCTTCTCAACCTTGGGCACAACCACAACCAACAGCCCATCCTCCAGCTTTGCCGTAATGCCCATCCCATCAACATCATCTCTCCTCTCCGCCACCCCAACAGGCGGCAGCGTAACTCTTCTCTCAAACACGCCAACGCGCCTCTCAGCCGCATGCATCGTCTTTAGAAACTCCTCATCGCCAGGCCGGTGCACAACGCCCGAAATCGTCAGCTCGCCCAGGTCGGGGTTCCAGTTTACACCAATGTCGTCCTTTTTCGCACCGGGCAGCGCGACGTGCAGAATGTAAGCGGCTTCGGTGTTGAATGTGTCTACTGGCGGCGCAAACGAGTCGCTCTCGGAGGAGTCGGAGAAGCCACCGCCGGCTGCTGCTGCTGCTGATGCTGCTGCTGGGTGCATTCCGTCGCGGTATTGGCAGGCTGCGTTGCTCATGTGCTGGAAGAATGGGTGGCTTGTTACGCCGCGCATCAGGCCGGGGAAGTTGAAGGGCATGTTATTGCTGTTGCGGTTGCGGTTGCGGCCACAACCACGGCCGCCGCCGCCACGACGACATCCTCGTCGTCCGCCGCGGTCGCGATGGCCTGGGCCGTATGGAGGAGGAGGAGCCTGGCCGTCGTCGTCGGGGAGCACCTCATCTGGGTCTGGCACGTCGTCTTTCATGGTATCCGGAGAGCCGCCGTTCTTTTCGTTTTCGGACTGCTTCTTTTCGTCTGCGTTGCTGGCGTCGTTGTCCGAGCCGACTGTCATCGGATGGTCTCGAGTGCCGTCGTCGTTGTCGATGTTGGGGCCACGGCGACGGAATCTGCTGCCGTGTCTGCCATTTCCACCACGGCGGTGATGGTTGTGATTATGATGATGGGATTCGCCTTCGTCGTTGTCGTCGTCATCTTCTCCCGTCCACCAGTTGAATCCTTGCCATCCGCCAGGAGGAGGAGGAGGGGCGCCAGGATGAAAATGATGATGAGGAGGGTGAGGAGGGTGAGGAGCTCCCCAGCCGCCTACAAAGGGAAATCCATCTGGGAAGGATGGGTCTGAAGACTGGTGGTCGACGCCCCGGCCTGGTGCACGGTTGGGGTTAAACGCTGACAAGAAGTCTGCAAAGGGGTTGTCTTGATCTCTTCTTGGTGGTTGTGGAGGCATATTGTCCAAGGAATCCAAGTAAAGGGAGTATTTTAAATATTTGAAAAGTAAATAAATAAAAAATCACAGTTTTAGAGATGATTACTCTACAGAAGGGAAGAAGAAAAGGGATTCTAAATTGGGTATACGGTGAAGAAAAGCAAGGCACTTATATACGCCATCGAGGGCGAGCACAGGCAGCCATTCTCAGCCGCAGGCAAGCAAGGTAGTGCGTAACTATGGCTGCGTAAGTGTGTGTTTGTGCACGCATATGTCGAACCAACTAGAGGGTGTTGGAAAATGGCTTCCAAGGACCGGGTTTATTTGCCGTCTTGCTGGTGGTGGTGGTGGTGGTAGTAGTGGTGTGTATGACTGACACTTGCCACGCGTCTCCAATCAATGGTCTACGCAAGCTAGCGCGGAGGTCGGAGGAGTGGCGTTGCCGCCTTCCCGAGCCGGGATTGCAGGGCTAATAGACATATGACTGAATTACTATTTCTGTGTTGTAATTTGCGAATAAGCAAAAAGTGTTGAATTGTTTGATGGTATTGATTGCGCGTAATTGCATTGAAGATGTGAGTCACTGTTGCGCAGCATGAATACTACAACAGCCTACGTCTTTACGAAACAAGTCTGTAGGGCTGACAAGAACATACTAGGTTTGCCGGCCGGTTGGTGATTATTGCCAAGTTTAGCAACCGGCCAATTACATTGCTGGTGAATCAGCATTCAGACCATTTTCTTTCGGGAGCGTCTACTTCCATACAGTACTAGTGATAAGTAAGGCGAAATTACGTCGCCGAATTATATTAAGCGTGGGCAACTTTTTGGGGGTAGCTAAGCTTTCTTATGACGCCGAAACAAGCAAAGAAGAAAAAACTTTACTCTGCCAAAAGCCACTTGAGGCCCTCTCTCGAATCGTCCTTGTGCTTCTCTGAAATCTTCAAGTCGGTAAACAGGGCCCAGAAGCCGTGCGGCAAGCCGGGATACACATCCAGCTTTGTCGGCACTCCGCTGTCCTTGTACACTTGCTCCAGGATGAGTGCGCAGTCACGCACCACGTCGAGACCGCAGGCTTGGAAATATGTCTTTGGAAGCCCGCCGTGTGTTGGTGACGCTAGCGGGTATGCTAGCGGGCTTGTGGCATCGGGTTTGTATAGTTCTGGATGAAGAGGTTTTTCGGTTAGCAAAGCTGCTGTTTCGGAACTCCAGTGGCCTCCCAATCGACATACTGTGCGTGAGTTTAAGTGACTCGCGGTTCAGAATCGGGGCATCCGCGTTTTGGCTCAGGCTTATGAATCTATTCTTGTACTTGGCCGGCACGGTCTCGTCGTTGACTGCTGATGGGATGGCGGCATACACGCCCGTGAGAGGCGGCTCCAGCTTCGTATCACGGTACAGATGGGACACGAGCAGAGAAAGATCTGCTCCGGCGCTTTCGCCGCCGACTATGAGGCCCTTTGCGGGGTTGATCCCCAAGGAAGCCGCGTTTTGCGCCGCCTTTTATAGCTTTTGCGTCAGCATTTTGCATCTTTCTGGTATACATTCACCAACAGAAAAAATGAAGAAGAAACCCACCCATTTTGCTGCGTCGAGTGAGTCCTCCAGAGCAGTCGGGAACACATGCTCAGGAGCCATGCGATAGTCGACATTGACGGCAATACCACCCAGCTGTGTAAACATTTCGCACAGCCAAGCCTCCGTTTCAAAATCGCCCACCACGAAGCCACCACCGTGATAGACAATCATGCCCGGACAACCATCTCCCGGTGCGTTGCGAGGCTTGTATATGCGCGCCGCAATGGTATTGCCATCTCGCGTGGGGATCCTTGCATTCTCCTCAGTGTGCGATTTCGTGGCCGGATTCACGCGGAACTGGGTCGCCCGTTTCGTGGCCATCATGTCTCGAATGGCGTAAATGTCCGTATTCTGGTTCCATCCGTCCAACATCGGGCCTCCATCATTAAGAATCTGTTTTGCCGTGGAGCGTCATGGCTTTTCGTCAAAAAAACTGCTCGGCTGATACAACATGAGGGGTCTCTCGCGACGCGGGGCAAACGCCGCTCAGCTGCTTCATTAAAACTTACCGGCGCAAACTCAGGGTGGACCTGGCTGAGAGCGCGGATTTCTTCAACTGAGAGCATTTTCGCTAGCTTGTTGGAAACCGTATCAGAGTATTGGGCGGGGAGGAACGGGACTATCGCTTCTTCCAGAAAAGAGGGTTTTGGTGAAAAGTGTCGTCGCTCGCAGACGTCTCTCCGTGTGGACTGGACGGGCGCTTGCATAATAGGTGGCGGATTAGCTTATATATATCCGCCCGCTGCAACGTACTGCGGGCCGGGCAGAGCCTGGCTCCGAGAATGGCGGCACACTTTCCACCGGCGCCAGCTGGAGTTTCGTTTCTAGCAGAGGGACTGAAAGAATGTACTAGCAAACTGTTTTACGACTGTTGTTACTTTTGCAAGTTGAATTGGGTTTTCAATACGGGGCGAGCTGGCAGAGATCTACATTACTCAAACGGCCGTTGAATCTGTCAACGGCCTTGTCAACAATGGAGAAGTTAGCTATATATTGCACCAATATACAGAAGAGAATGTGTCTACATTCACAAAGTACTCAACACTATACGCACTTTGTATACGCTTGCTGCTCTTTCAATTGCTAGCAAAAAAGGTGCGACCTTGGCAGTCCCTGAAGTCACCAACACGAGCTCTCACCTATGATGTCACAGCTGCTCGTGCCAGGAACCCATTTTCGTTCCACCTTGCCGCAATTCTCCACCACAGACCACTAGTTGCGTGACTTGCCGCGGTTTGTCCAAGACAACGACGGCTACAGCCAGGCCATTTCCCTACCCAACTCGTAGAACTCGGAAGTAAATTTAAGAGCAAGTTGCCAGTCTAGGAGAAGAAGTCTGTTATCATAGATCAGTCTTTCGAAATGGTCTTTGTGGGGCTGCTCACTCAGCTACTTGTATCACACTGGTCTGTAAAGTTGCATGGGTCTACGCGGGGATACTGCTATGGTTTGGCATGTTAAGACAGCCGGCTCTATTAAACATATAATTACAATGTGAACTGCATTAAACGAAGCACGTCGGAAAGCAATGGCCTCTAGTTTTGGCAGTGTATCATGGTTTGCCTTATAAGTCATTTGGAACAGGACGTCGCGGAACTATTCGTGCACACTGGGTTACGACACCAACTTGCCATGCCTTGCGAGACCCTGGCCGGCTTAGTGTGACGGCATTAACAAGCCTTGACGAACAAAATGAGTTGAATTTACTGGCAGAAATGGCGACAGTCTTCCTGGAGGTGCGTCTCGTTATAGAGCCGCAGTGTAGCTGTGGAATGCCTTGCATAGAGCGTTACATCAAACATGTCGGCTTGCACATTCTTCACCAGACGAGCTCTAACTACTTCGTACCCATGGTAGCTACTATACTACTAGTTGATTCTTGGTGTATCTTACATCTTTAAAAATGAAAGTATACCACTTTAATCTATGCTCAAAAACTGTTAGACGTCTTGTCACTACGCCGCTTAGTAATACCTGTATGTACTTTCCGGGACTGCTGTTTCCACACAAGCCGAAGCGTTTGTGGGGTACTGGCATGTCACTTGAAGTACCTGCATCATCCCAACTTCGAGCTGACTGGGTGCCACAGGCCCGTCCCGAGTGGCCAGGTACTGCTGGTCCGACTTAAAGTTGTATTACCAACCATAAAAAAAAAAAGCGACAACACCCGACACCACACCAAACTCTCCTGCTTGGCAACATCACCGCATCTCGCTCAAGCACAATGGACGCCAAAACAGATACCTTTGGTAAGCCTCCATCGCATCAGCGCACCAGCAGCAGCCCAATTGCTTCGGTCGCAAAGCTGCGCGCAAACCCGTGACGCCTTTTGCCACTGACTCTTCCCTCTTAGCCTCTGCGCCGGCAGCTGCGGCAACTTCTGCGGCAGCAACAGAGAAACCCAAGGTAAGATACCTCTGCGTCAACGCCATTGGTGCCAAAATATGCTAATCAGTTTTCCGCGCCTTACAGCCTTGCTGCGTGTGCAAAGACGAAAAATCGAAGCGCGACGAGTGCATGCTCTTCTCCAACGCCAAGGATCCCGCCGATGACTGCAAGTCGTTTGTCGCTCAGTACAAGAGCTGCATGGCCGGTTTCGGATACAAGGTCTAGAAAAACGAGACGAAGATATTTGAACCCAGCGAGGGTTGTGTACAATACAAAAGATTCGGAAGAAAATGTATAGAAGAAGCGGTTGGAAGATTTAGCATGTATGGATATTGGTTACATCTCCCCTTTTTATGGTGCATTGTTCTGGCGCCCGAAACATTACGGGATAGCTGGCTGGAGTCTGGGTATAGAATAACAATTTAATTGATACTTTGAAAAAGAGCTGCTTCGTCGTCGTCATCACCCGTACAGATTCGTGCATGATCAGAGGGGGCCACGCTTCTTCGGGCGGTCCTCTTCAACAAGCCTTTTCAGTTCGTTTGCATGACGCATGGCATCTCTCATATCCCGTTCCCTCCCTTCATAGGCCGCCTTCATCATGTCCTCCAAATCCACGAGAGAAATGTGCATTTCTATCACCACAAGCGCCATCTTGGCCTCGATGTCGTGTCGTTTGCGCATTAGCTGTTGGATTTCCGAAAGCACCCTTCCCCTGCGAAGATTACTTTACCGGTCTAGTTAGCCGACAATTTCTATAAAGGCTGTTTTAAATCCATCTACTCACTCTTTTTTCTCAAATTCCTTCTCTCGCTCCTTGAGACGGAAAACAACTTCATCTAGTGATGCTTTTGCTCTTTCTGCTATATCGCTCATGCGTTTGTCTCGTTCTCGTTTCAACTTTTTTTTTTGCAGATCGTCAATATTAAAGACAAATTCATCCGGATATTTTGCTATCTGGTACCTCAATTATGCGCTGCTGGACGTATATCGCTGACATGTGGTCCGAGTCTTCCGCAGAGCTATAGTCTGATTCTTTAGCCATACTGGATGGTTGATAATATGCTGATAGGCTTATTTGTGCAAGCCCTTCGACAATGCTGCAGCTGTCAAAGTTGACTTGGTTGGCTGCAAGAGCTACAGCTGTCTGCCAGGTGGCAGGCACAGTATAAACCTTCAAGTGCATGCATTTGTATGGAAATTAAAAGTACCAAGACACCATAGCAAAAGTGACTTCAAATAGTTAAAAAAAAAAAAGCAAAATATACGCAAGTGGTTTTAATTTTGTACTTCAGACTCCTTTTTTTTTTTGGTATTATCATACATCATCCCTGCGGAGGCTGATAGTCTATCTTGTAAGGGCAATGTCGTCTATCCTCAAAATCATCTTTACCGTCTCTGCAGCCAGTTCAATAGAGCTCGTGCTAACCAGCAGTGGCTGGAGCACATTCTCACTGGAAATGTTGGAGTTGACACCACCGGACTTGATACTGACTCCTGCGCTCTTCTCTCCCATCTCATGGCGATGTCTCAGCTCAGTGACAACCTTGATGCTGTTCAGACCGGCATTCTCCGCCAGCGTGGTGGGAACAACCTCCATTGCATCAGCAAAGGCCTTCCAGCAGATTGCCTCCGCGCCGGTGAGACCGCGAGCCTGCTTGGCCAGCTGCGCAGCAATCTCAATCTCCGGTGCACCACCACCAGCAATCAAAGCCTTCTTCTTGACCAAGCAACGGACAACGCACAGAGCATCGTGCAAGCTTCGCTCAGCCTCCTCAAGGATCAAGGAGTTGGCACCACGGACAACGACAGACACCGTCTTGCCAGTAGCCTTGGCACCCATAACCTTGACCATGCGGGATCCCGAAGATTGCACCTCCTCCACGAGCTCGGCGGTACCTAGCTTGTCCTCGGTAAACGAATCAATGTCTGCAATGGGCTTGCAGCCGGTTGACTTGCAAATAAACTCGACTTCATCGCGCTCGATATCCTTGATAGCCATGATTCCGAGCTTGGCCAAGAAGTGCAGGGACAGGTCGTTGACAGCATCGCGAAGAATGGACTTTTGAATGAGGAGAACGTTGCACTTGGCCTTCTTGATCTTCTTGGCCATGTTAAGGAGGTAGAGTCGCTCCTCCTTGACAATCTTGTCCATCTGGCGGTAGTCGTTGACTTGGATAGTGTTTTCCATCTGTTAAAAGTCAGTACAACAGTTTATTGTTCACGCAAAAAGAATTACATACATCGGGCTTTGGTGGGCTAAGCTGGAACTGGATCAAACCAATCTTGGCCTTCTCCATTCTGACTGGGCCGCTAGCGTTCTTCAGCACTGGCTGGTTGAGGACAAGTCCGTCGACCAGCTCACTGTCCTCCATCGTTCCTCCAACTTTCTTGATAACACGAATGTTGTTAAGGTCGACATTGTCGGCCGACTTAAGATCGATGGTCTTCGTGACGGCATTGACGGCCATGGGTCCAAGAAGGTTGGAGTACTGGGACACAATCTTGGAGGAAAGGGATGTGTTTGCGGCTTGGAGAAGAGATGCGGTATCGTTGAGAGAAATTGGCAGAGACATTTCGTGAAGGACTTCGACGGCGGCAGCGGCAGCGCGCTGGAAAGACTCGGAAATGACGGAGGGGTGGATGCCTTTAGACAAGAGACGCTCAGCAGCGCCAAGCAAGCTACCACAGATGACAACTACCGAGGTAGTTCCATCACCAGCTTCAACATCCTGAGCGCCGGCAAGATTAACCAGCATCTTGGCTGTAGGGTGCATAACAGACATGCTCTTCAGCATGGTGTGACCGTCGTTTGTGATAATCGTTTCCCCCTTTCCGCTTCGGATCATCTTGTCCATGCCACGGGGGCCGAGAGACGTTCGAATAGCATCAGCGACAGCTTTATTCAAGTTAGCATACGGTATACAGCTAATTTGACGGGGGAATTGTACCTCTGGCGGCGACGATATTCGATGAGCGAACCGCCATGGGCTTCTCCTTGTCCTGTAACGACGTTAGTGGGGGAGCTCTTGAAGCTTGTGCGGGCCGTGTCTCGTACTCTGAAGGTGGCATTGCTGGACTGCCCGCCCGATACGGCTGGTGCAGACATTGTCGAGATGTTTGGATTCTCTCTGAGTACTCGAAATGTCGGGTTGCGTGTCGCGCGTAAGGTGAATGAACAACGTATTGCTGGTCCACAGGCAACACCTCTAGAATATCCCACCTTGGGCCCTACTCCGCCATATTACCACACCTAGAATTTTTGGCTCGGAGGTGGGGATTATCCATCTTCCGCCACCACCTGCTGCCTGACCAAACTGGGGCTAGCGCAAGTTGCCGCGCTGAGCAACCCGGTCCGTGCATGAGCTCAAGGCAACTGAGATTACGGCATGCTTCCTCTGGCTTCGGCGTCGACAATCCATCACTGAGCAGCACCACGATCATCTCTGGCAGTCCATCGAGACGAACATTTCGCACGATAAGTCCATTGATATATTACTACACACCCGTTTTCAATAGATAGACTGGGAGCGCGTGTTATTCGCGCAGTTTCAAGATGGTGAGTACGTCGCGGCAAATGAACAACATGGCACTAACCAGCTGCGTAGCCTTCGGCAACCGGTCAAAGCTGGGAGAAGTACCAGAAGAACTTCGCCGACGAAGAGGAAGAAGAGAAGAAGATTGCCCCATTGACAGATGAGTATGGATGACGGCGCGCAGGGTGTTATTGGTGGCGACACGTACTGACAGTCGGAACTAGGGATATCCAAGTCTTGAAGACCTACGGCGCCGCCCCGTACGGGACAGCACTCAGAAAACTCGAGAAACAAATCAATGAGAAGCAGCAAAGCGTTAATGAAAAGATTGGCGTCAAGGTATGAGCGAATCAACAGTATCACGACAATCAACAACTAACCTCCAGCTAGGAATCCGACACCGGTCTCGCACCGCCACACCTTTGGGATGTCGCCGCTGACCGCCAACGAATGCAAGAAGAGCAACCTTTTCAAGTCGCACGTTGCACCAAGATTATCGCGGACGAAACGGGTGACGAATCCAAAAGCAAATATGTTATCAACGTAAAGCAAATCGCCAAGTTCGTCGTGCAACTCGGCGAGCGCGTCAGTCCTACCGATATCGAAGAGGGCATGCGTGTGGGTGTGGATAGGAACAAGTATCAAATTATGCTTCCTCTTCCACCCAAGATCGATGCCAGCGTTACTATGATGACCGTGGAGGAGAAGCCAGATGTGACGTACGGCGATGTTGGTGGCTGCAAAGAACAAGTTGAGAAGCTCAGAGAAGTCGTTGAGATGCCACTTCTATCACCAGAGCGCTTTGTCAATCTCGGTATTGACCCTCCAAAGGGTGCTCTTCTCTACGGGCCTCCTGGTACTGGCAAGACCCTATGTGCCCGAGCTGTTGCCAACAGAACCGACGCCACCTTTATCCGTGTCATTGGTAGCGAGCTAGTCCAGAAATACGTTGGTGAGGGTGCCCGTATGGTTCGAGAGCTGTTTGAGATGGCCCGCACAAAGAAGGCGTGCATCATCTTCTTTGACGAAATTGATGCCGTTGGTGGTGCCCGATTCGACGACGGTGCTGGAGGAGACAACGAAGTACAAAGAACCATGTTGGAACTTATTACCCAACTGGACGGTTTCGATGCTCGAGGAAATATCAAGGTCATGTTTGCCACCAACAGACCTTCAACTCTCGACCCAGCACTGATGCGTCCGGGTCGAATCGATCGTAAGATCGAGTTCTCTCTGCCTGATCTCGAGGGACGTGCCAACATTCTGCGAATCCACGCCAAGAGCATGTCAGTTGAGCGCGATATTCGATGGGAGCTCATTTCCCGCTTGTGCCCGAACTCAACCGGTGCCGAGCTTCGAAGTGTATGCACGGAGGCTGGTATGTTTGCCATCCGTGCCAGAAGAAAGGTGGCGACGGAGAAAGATTTCCTCAGTGCAGTGGACAAGGTAATCAAGGGTAACCTCAAGTTCAACTCGACTGCTACGTACATGCAGTACAACTAGAGCAGCGTTTTGTATTCTAGCATTTTGTACGACTACGAGGGAGGCTGTGATTGGAGCTGTGTCTACATTTACGTCTCTGATATCTACAGCTTTCTAAACATGAAATAGACACCGGCGTTCATTTTAAGAGTTTTCCGTAGTAAAAATGTGCATTCCTAAGGTATAGATAGTGCTGATGCTATGCAATACTAAGTACAATGAGGTGGCCAAGGTCTGGCGTTTCACCGGGTATAAACGGGCCACAACCAAACCAAACGGTGAATAACTTTGCATCAGGAAGCCATCAACGTGACGAACAAAAACGTAGTATTCCTCCAAACTCCGTAAATGAAACAATAATATAATGGTATAGTGTCGTGAGTCGTAAATGCGCAGAGTAGCTTCCAGCCACGGTGAATCAACGAAAATCAATTCCCGATAGGCACCCTAGACAAACAACTTCACCCTCAACACCACGTTCAATGCAGCAGCGACTACATACAACGCTCCTATGGCCGCAGGCTGCCCATCCGCTGGTGTTCTTGTCCGTCGTATTTTCTCCTGCTTCTGCGTCCTGCCCATCAAGGTGGTTGGTAATATCGTCTCGACAGGTGCCGGCGTCAGTGTGGGTAGATTCTTCAGCGTCGGCGTCTTCCATGTGAAATGACCTTGAAAGAGCTTCTTGTTCAGATAACACTGAAGCGGCACGATCTGCGTCTCTGCCATAGCATTCTCGTAAGCAGACGAAGCAAGTTCGCTCCTGACAGCCTTGGCAGTCTGCAAACGAATCCAGGTCTGACTTCTTGGTTGGCCTTCGGTGGCAAATGTGGCATGATTGAAGGGGATTTCGTATATCTTTATTTGTTGATGGCCTGCTTTCCAGGCTAAAACTGTGTTGTGGCGGCTTTTGCGGCGTGCTTCGGCGGCAATGTGCTGGGGCAATGTCCGACTCGTAGGCGCCATTATCTGAAAACCTCGCACGTTTGGACAATGGTAGAATCTTTCGAGGCGAGTATTGGTGACGGTGCCCTACTGGGTGATATGCCTCGTCATCTTCGGAGCGGTAGAGCGTGAATATAGTGCCATCTTCGTCGTCCTGCCATCGTCGCTTGCGTGCGGGCTCGCTGTCACGGCCGACATATGGCATTGTTGTGCCGCCGTTGAACGGGTTATTCCGTATTTTTTAGGTTGTATATCGTGGTTTGATAGAATGGATGGCCAACGTGGTGTAGAGGATATGTAGACGCGTAGATTCAACTCGTGGTGAGTTGCAGGGGCGAGAAAAGCACATTGGCAAGCCGTGCAAGACATGGGAAAATGCGGCCCGCTCTATCTCAACATCAGGAGAATGGTTCGGCCGAAGGTTGGTGTGGTCCCGAGTCCTGGCGCCAAGTGAGACGTACCTGTGCTAGCGCCACCCACCCACGCAGCGGCGACCTGCGGCGGACCATCGGCGTGCTGTCTATGCCTGCCGCCAATCGGCGGTTATTGGTTTACTGTTGTTCGTTTGGTGCAGTCGAAAGCCCTGAGCTACACTTGAGTGTTATGAACTCATGAGAGAAAATTAGGGGGCAAAATCTGTGAGTGCTAGGCGAGTTTCGCATAACAGTGCTATAAAGTTATACCTGCTATCATAACTTGCAAACAATTGGCCACGTTGTTTGTCCCATGCCGTCCAAACGTGCTAATGCTAACTCCCGCCGGTGAAAGGCCCGGCTAGCGTGGATAACGTGCGTGCCTCGAATTAATCGATAAAATAGACAATTTCAGTACTTCGACATTAAATACCCAACTGATTTCAAGGGTATTTTATACTGCACAACGCACAGGTCGGCGGAATCCCGTCTCTGATAAGTTCGAAGTGGTTTGGCACTGTCTGTCTTCCAATTTTAACCAGTCTCTATACAGTGCGAAATCTGTCGCTTGATGTTATGTCTCCACATGACAGCTTGCAGCACTTGGTTCCACCCGCGTTTCCATCTCAGCCCTTCCCTCAACTTCCTCTCTTCACGGCAGTCAAGCCTCAACTCCCGCGCAATCCGCATCACGGCTCGTTATATCTCAGCGGCGCGCATTAATTAGTTCGTTCTCCTCCCTTCTATTCCCTTCCATTTCCATTATCCCATACCTTTCGTCTTCAATTCCCGTTCATTCCTCTTGTTTGCCCGTCCAGTCGGCCTTCAACGCGAAAGCGCCTCCCCGACTTGTCAAGTCTCTTTCTCCTGTCCTGCCAAACGTGGCCTTCCTGTTCTACGCGGCGCTCTTTTGCCTTGAAACCATCATTTATCTCGTTTCTTTCTATTCGTTCTTCTCAGTCACTTCTCTGGAACCGCCTCCATGATGTCGTCATTTCTAACATTTGAACCTCCTCTGACTACAGGACTCGCTGTCAACCAAACAAGACACTTCCGCCCTGCAGCAGTCAACGGCTGAGCTGCATCATTCAAAGACAGCCTCTTAACAGTGACGGCCTGGCTGATACTCGTGAGCCGATATCGATAGCAATGGACTCGTATTCCTCATACCGCGACTCGTCGGCGACGATGGAGCGCTCACGCACTCGGGATGGCTCCAGAGACAGAGACAATCGACCCGACACGTTTTATCGGGGAAGATCACCAGGTACGGTCTACGTTCCGGATGCTTGGTAAATCGGTATTGACGTGAATCCAGGCAACGATCGCCGTGACCGAAGGCGGTCTCGCTCACCTGGCCCAGTCGACAGATACGAACCTCGTTCTCGACGTGATGACAGAGATAGAGATGATCGCCGCCGTATGCCGTCTCCACCATCCAACATTGATCGATATGTCCCCGGTCACGACAATGGACCAGGAGGACCCGCGACGAATCCTCTGGCCGATCCCGCGAAACTCCCTTACCAGGTTGGCTTTTCGTACTTCGGAGAGTGGTGGAGAATGAATGAGAAGATTAAGGATGATAAAGAACGAGCTCGCACTGGTAGAAGAAGAGAGCCTGAGCGTCCTCGGGGTACGCGAGAATCCCAGGAAGAAAAAGACAAGGAAAAGGCCCGGATCCAAGCAGCCTATGATGCTTATAAGGAAGAGCTTCAAGGTAAAATGGCCCGGGCTTTTGTCGCTGAGCACAAGAAGGAGCAATGGTTCAAGGAAAGATATGTCCCAGAAATCAGAGATGAGTTTAGAGCGAAACTCAATGAGGTCCGCCGTGGTGCCTACAGCCAGTGGGAGCAAGACCTCGAGTCGGGCACATTTGACGAGTTTTCTCTGGAAGGTATTCCTAAAGGTGAGAGCAACGGCTCTGGGGGCGTTGTCGAGAAGGAAGAGGGTGAAGCTACAGCAGCAAACGAGATCCTCGCTGTAGGCGACCTTGTTCCTGCCAATGGGGCGGATATTCGCGATGAGAATCTATACCAGCCTACTCTACTCATCAAGACCATTGCTCCACATGTTAGCCGGCAGAATATGGAAGCTTTCTGCAAAGAGCATCTCGGAGAAGAGGAAGGCGGATTCAAATGGCTGTCTCTTTCTGATCCTAACCCAAGCAAAAGGTATCACCGCATTGGTTGGGTAATGCTTCATCCTTCGTCGGAAACTGCTATGCCTTTGGATCGCGCGGATCCAAAAGACGATGGTGAAGATGGCAAGTCACCGGCACCCCAATCTACGGCCGAGAAAGCCCTCGAGGCAGTCAACGGCAAGACTGTCAAGGATGAAGCTCGAGGCGACTTTGTCTGTCACGTTGGTGTTCATAACCCTCCTAGCAACCCTCGAAAGAAGGCACTCTGGGATCTCTTCTCTGCACCGGAGCGTATCGATAAAGACTTGCTTCTCGTTCAACGCTTGGTAAATAAGTTTGAAGAAGACTTCAGTTCCGATTTCCAGGCAATCTTGAAGGTTGATGAAAAGGTGGAGCAGCTGAAGAATGCAGATTTGCTGAAGCCAGCTATTCCACCGACGCCCAAGAAAAAGACGAAGAAAGAGAAGGTGGTTGACATGGACCAAGCTATGGATGACGAGGAAGGGGCTGTTCCAGAAGATGAGGATGACGAAGAGGGTGCCATTGATGACGATGATGACGAGGTGGACGACGAGGAGCTTCTTGTGAAGAAGAAGCAGCTCGATTTGCTCATCGAGTACCTACGCCGTGTTTTCAACTTCTGCTTTTTCTGTGTTTTTGAAAGCGACTCGATTCATGAATTGACTCGCAAATGCCCAGGCGGCCATCTTCGTCGCCCTCGTGGCACGCTGTCTACTTCTGGTCGAGATGTTGCAAAGGCCAGTGCTGAGGGTGCCCCGTTCCCAGAAAAGAAGCGAGGGGACGATGGGGAAGACATAGATATGGATGCAAATGAAAACGACAAGAAGTTCCGCAACACGTCGAACAAGACTGAGCAACAACTTCTGCGAGCCTATAATTGGGTCAAAACATTTGAAGACAAGCTCTTGCAGATTTTGGAACCCCAGTCCATAGATCTCCGAAAGCTTGGTGGCCGGCCTGTTGAAGAAGCAGTTGAAGATGAGCAGCTGAAACATGTGAAGCAAGAGGATGAGCACAAGTGGAGGTGTAAGGCGCCAGAGTGCACAAAACTGTTCAAAGAAGAACACTTCTGGCGCAAACATGTTGAGAAACGCCACGGGGAATGGCTTGATAGCCTACGCGAAGAGGTATGTGGCCATTGGCTCCGGTACTTATCATTCTCGGTAAACTAACTCGTGTGCTAGTTTGAGCTCATCAATTCCTATGTGATGGATCCAGCACATATCGCCCCGTCGCGAACTGACGCTAATTCCAATGGGCATTTCCCTCCACCCAAC
This sequence comes from Lecanicillium sp. S3808, assembly GCA_023628775.1. Taxonomy (NCBI): domain Eukaryota; kingdom Fungi; phylum Ascomycota; class Sordariomycetes; order Hypocreales; family Cordycipitaceae; genus Lecanicillium; species Lecanicillium sp. S3808. The sequence goes on along the minus strand of JAMAJY010000003.1, from coordinate 1,011,569 downwards.
GGACAGTCTGCGACAGGCACTCCTCGCGGATTCAATTTGCAAAATTTTGGAATGAATGGCGCCATGATGCCTGGGTTTCCCATGGGAGGTGGAAACTTTCCCAACATGCAAGGAATGCACGGTAACGGCTGGAACCCAATGGGTGACGAGCGATCTGGCGGTCCCATTCGTCGCGGAGGCATGGCTGGCGGACGTGGGCAGTATCGCACCGGGCCTTACGATCGCCGCGGCGGCAATCGCCATGATCGTGGGCGAATGGGCGCTTCGCGCTGGGGTGATGGCGCTGGTCCAGGCGCTGGAGGCCCTCGGGAGGCCGTACAAGGCAGAAGCCTTAAGAGCTACGAAGACCTCGATCAGGTCTCGGGCAATGGTGGCGGAGAGCTCAACTACTAAATTTGGTGATGCTGAATGAAAGGAAAACGACTTGCCGTGACGGGGGCTAAATATTAAGAAAAGAAAAGATTGGTATCTGAGCTGGCGTTTGAACAATCTCGGGAGTAACGATTATTGGATTTATTATCAGCTGGGCATGGCGTGCTTTGCTCTGGGGTGGCAATGTAACATAAGATCATACGAAACTAGGCAGGCTTTTTTAAAAGAACAAAATTCGACTGTTAAGAAAAGGACATTTCACTTGGTGTTTAAATGGCGTTGGCTTGGCATTTTCTCGCTCAATCTCCTATTCGCGGTTTCAGCGCATCGCTTGTATTCAACTCAGTAACAGACTTAAAAAATAAACGACAGTTTAAACTCGCTTATTACTATAGTAATATTATAAATATTTTCAGTACATCATTTGGCCAATCGTCTTTATTCATAGAGCCCGTTCATCACCAAGCTCCAAAGTGGTAAGACCTCCCGCCCAATCATAGTGCACGCTAAAATGCTCCCAGAGCGAACCAGCCACGGCCGGCCCGACACCGACATCGACCCCACGCCTCCAGATTTTTTTTTTGTTTGGACTTCTCTCGCTCTTGCGACCGCCCGACACAAGCCAGCAAACCCAACCATCCTACCGCCCACGTTTACAGAAAAGTCGAGAGGGCATTTCTGTGAAGAATACGCCGGCAAGATGGGCATGCTCGCGGAAAATAAGAGGTAAGCATTTTCCTTTAAATATTCCCTTCTACGATCCTTCTTTGCAGGAATCAGCAAGCCGCAGATAAACTGACCGCGACGCCGATTTTTGCAATCGCTACAGTCGGAGGAAAATCTCCAACGACCCCAACAACACCAAATGGACCCGCGACGAGTCGAAATTTGGTCAGAAGATTCTGCGCTCGCAGGGCTGGCAGCCGGGCCAGTTCCTCGGCGCCCAGAATGCGCCTCACTCGGAACTGCACACGGCCGCCAATGCCTCGTACATCCGAGTCGTGCTCAAGGACGACATGAAGGGTTTGGGCTTCAACAAGGCCAAGGAGGACGAGGTTACGGGTCTCGATGTGTTTTCTGACCTGCTGAGCCGTCTGAATGGCAAATCCGAGGAGTCGATTGAGACCGATAAGCAGGCCAAGTTGGCTGTCAAGACCAACTTTTACGTCGAGCAGAAATACGGCGCTATGCGCTTTGTGCGTGGTGGTCTGCTGGTGGGTGACAAGGTCATGGAGGAGGAGACGAAATCTGAGGAGGACAAAGAAGACACTGAGGGTGATGTGAAGATGGAGGATACGCCTGCCGAAGAGGAATCGAAAAAGTCGAAAAAGAACAAGAAGCGCAAGGCTATCGAAGACGATGACGACGACAACAATAACGAAGATTCATCCAAGAAGAGCAAGAAACGCAGAAAGGAAGACGACGAGAGCCGCAAGTCAAAGAAGGATAAGAAGAAGTCGAAAAAGTCCAAGTCTGAGCCCGTTTCTGAAGACGAAGACGACACAACCTTGTCAGAGAAGAAGAAGCGCAAAGCCAAAAAGTCAAAGTCAGACTCGGAAGACGACAAATTAAAGGAAGCCAAGAAGCAGTCAAAGAAGGACAAAAAGGAGAAGAAGGAAAAGAAGAAGGAGAAGAAGGAGAAGAAAAAGGAAAAGAAGCGCAGAAAGGAAGCCGAATCCAGCGACAGCGACTCCGACAGCAGCGGAGGCAGTGCTTCCGAAAAGGACACCGCCGGCGGTGAATCTACGCCCGCCGCTTCTGGATCTGGAACCTCTACGCCGCTTGGGAGCAGAAACTTTGTGCGCTCGAGATTTATTGCGCAGAAGAAGCAAGCGGTGATGGACGCCAAGGCTCTGAACCAGGTATGTAATCTGATGAATGTTGTATCATTTACGATGAGGAATTATTGGGTTGCTAATCTAACTGCTTTTTGACAGATTTTCATGCTCAAGACTTAGAGATATCAAACGGGCGTATTTTTCTTTGCATCGCAGCGTTTCCTAGAGAGAAAGTTGCTGGGCGTTTGTTGGTTTGATGGTATACATTTGGGTTGGCGTTCTTGGACATTACTCGACCTTTACGAGGATAGTTGAGAATAAAATATATACAATATACACATGTTAACTTTCAATCTTCTTCGTCAACCAACTGAAGAAAAAAAAATGCCCTCGTTGCACCCAAAGACAACATGTTTATTAAGCCTGTCCTTCATATTCACTTGCTTCACTTTCTTGCTTGACATGTAGGTTCATCTTTCATTCATGGCTAAATATTGCTTTTTGTCTTTTTCCCATTTACATTATTTTTGCTCAGCAGCTCCTCATTTCTCTTCATCTATTCCTTGTCTAGTCTCACGGCAGGATTACGTTCAATAAAGTTGAGATCCACCTTGTGACCCAGCAGCTCACGAATGTTGGAGATGCCATACTTGATCATGGTGGGACGCTCCAGACTCAGACCCCAGCCAAAGACGCGCATATCCCTAGGCAGGCCCATGGCCTCGAGCATTTCCGGACGGAACATGCCACTGTTGCCAATCTCGACCAACTTGTTCAGTCCCCTGTGGTAGCTGAAAATCTCCATACTGGGCTCGGTGTACGGGTTGTACGCGCACTTGAACTTGAGGTCGGTGATGCCCATCTTGCCAAAGAAGATTTCCATAAACTCCATCAGACCACCCAGCGTCAGGCCATAATCGGCAATGACACCCTCGATTTGGTGAAACTCTGCCAGATGGGTTGCGTCAACCGTCTCATTACGGAACACGCGGTCGATGGAGAAGTAGCGAGCCGCAGGAGGTCGGCCGTCGGGGCCCTTTTTGGAGGCGAGCTTGTGCAGAAGTGCGGCAGAAATGGATGTGGTGTGAGTTCGCAGGACGAGACGCTTGGACTCCTCCTCCGACCACGGGTATCTGTATCCAATGGAGCCGTACTTGCCATCCTGATGCACCTCCTTGACGTTTTGGACATATGTGTCGGCGCCGGGTCCGTAGGGCTTGTCACCAGTCTTGGGGTCAGAAATGTAAAAGGTATCTTGCAAGTCACGGGCAGGGTGCTGTTGTGGTACGTAGAGGGCGTCAAAGTTCCAGAAACCAGTTTCGACAAACTTGTTGGCAGGCATCTCTTCGAAACCCATGTCGAAGAAGATTTGACGGAACTCTTGTCGCACCTTGTTCAACGGGTGGAGAGCTCCGGCATTCGGGTCCGTGCCGAGGGCCTTGAAGTTGTAAGGCTTGAAATTGGCTGATTTCCAGGAGCCAGAGGTCAGCATATCGGCCGTCAGGTCGGTCTCCTCCTTTTGAATCTCGAGGGCAAACTTGGGTCCCTTTTCGACTTTGAAGCTGACGATTTTTTGCATCTTGATCAGCTTGCGCTTCTTGAGATCGGTGAGGACCTTGGGATCCCCGGTCTTCGTCTTCTTGATTTCTTGCAGCTGCGCTTGCGCTACGTCCTGGATTGAGTCGGCCTAAGAAGCGGTCAGTATAAGATACAGTGCCTGTCATATATGCCACCAAGTGCTTACAGTCGCAACCAGCTTGCCGTCCTTGTTCTTTCCGATCCACTTCTCTCTGAAAGCCTTGCCCTGGCCCAGCTTGGTGACGTTCCTGTCGCCAATGGCTTGTTCCAGCTCCTGGACGGTGAGACCATCCATCGCCTTGCGGAGAGCCTCAAAGACACGCGCTTCGTGGCTACCCTGGGCGGCAATTTGCTCAGCCTCGGGTTCCAGGACAGCCTCCTCTCTCTCGATCGTCTCGTAGGTAATCATGGAGCGCGAGCCCAGTCGGTCGAGTGCGGCTTTGACATCTTGGGATGCGACGGCGGGGAAGGCCTCTGAGGTTAGGATCGGGCTTTGGTTGGCCAATGTCTGCAGGATTTGTGAGGTCAGATCCCCCGTAGGAGCCGCACTGGAGGCCGCCATGGTGTTTGGAGAGAAATTGTAATCTCCTTTGCGGTTGAGGCGCGGAAATGGCTTCTTGGACGGTTAAATCTGACTCACGCCAGCGTCTCCAAAATGGTGGGCTAGGAAATTCAATGCGACTCACCCACTGCCCGATGGCGGGGCCCTTGCCGCTTTCCGGATTTAATGTTGATCCAGGATCTCTGGCTGTGTACGGTGGCACTGGGCTAGTGACGTCGGAGATCACCATAAATAAGGAAATAAAGTGCTCCAAAATTATTTAAAATATTGGAATAGTTTAATTTAAATTTGAACAGTTAATGCCTTTTTAACCAAGTAAAGCAGTGAATCGCTATCAGGTAGCCAACGAAGCTGCTATGCGTTACAGTAGCATACATTCAGCCGTGCTGCCCCATGATTGGCCAGACTCAGGCTCCAGACGCCTCCAAGTACGGGCGAGGAGGATTGGAGTCCAAGAACGGCGCGCGCTGAGAGAGCTTCCTCAGGTCAGTCGGTTTCAAACTCCAACCGCCCGCCCCAAACCCACGCCATAACCCACATGAAAGCATGAAGTGAGCTCAACCTGCGCCTATGCAGACTGCACACATCTCCAGCCAGATGAATACCCGCGACTATGAACGATGATCCCCCGCCGAGCTCAGCGGCTCCCAACGTCGGCAGGCCTGCTGATGCTCAGGCAGCTACGGACGAGACGATGCAGCGGCGCAACGACTCCGCCTCGCGGTCCCCTTCACAGAGCCGGCGGCGCCGTAAGAAGAAGGGAAAGAAGAAGCGCAATCCTGGACTAAAGAAGAAGCTCGGGTTTGTCACTCACATGCTCAAGTCGCTCGACCTGTTGGTCTTTGCGGAGCTGAGTGCCATGTACTATATGGAGTATGTCGTTTTGTCATCGCAGACCAGGCATAGCACGAAGTCCTAACAGCTTTTTCTTCTTACCTAGATGTTCCATGTTTCGTTTCCTGTTACGATGCGCTGGGCAATACATCTACCTCAGCCCCAAGGACGAGACATTTCCTTTCTTAATGCCTGCGAGCCGAATGCACGTTCTTCTTGTCGTCATACCAAATATAATATGCATGTTTTTGCACTTATTCACCGCTCTCCCCGTCGGGTCCGAATATCACCGCGGATACCAGCATGGCGGGTTGATTATTGACTTTATTGGCCAAAAACCATCAAGGTCTCGAATATATTACTTGCTGGCCGACCTCTTCATCATGGTCTTGCAATGCTTCATGCTCACAGTACATACGGAAAGAGAAAGACTTCGAATAGCTCTGAAAACGTTTCGACCAGCGCTGCCGGAACTGGTACAGCAGTTTACAAACGGTCGAACGATTGAGGACTTGGACGCCGAAGAACGCGGTATAGCAAGGGAACAGTCAGACCTTGCTGTCAATGAGAATGAGGACGTGGAAATGCAACCGCTGAATCCAAACGGCGAGGCAGCCGGAGACGCTGAAGCCAATAGTCGCGAGGCGTCCGGTGATGAAGAACCAAGGACTCACTTATCCGATATCATGAATTCGGGTAATGCAGTTCTAGGAGACTACCACATTCTGCACACGTTACGACGGGCGGCGATTGATCTAGAGAGAACAGCTGCCCATTCTTTGCGTACGATAGGCTATAGCACAACTATGGCAGCTATAACTGCCCGGCGGCGTGGACAACAAGTCGGCGCTGCCGCTAGGCCAAATGTATAAATACAATATAGAGATTACCTAGGTTAATAAACACATGAGTAACGCAAGCTTTTTTGAATGATTCCTGGTTATTTACATTTATACATATGCATATTTACTCGAAAGAATTACGCTATTTTCCTTCCCACGTTGCCAACACCAGATCCCTTGACAGATATAATAATGTCTCCTGTATCATCCTCACTAACATCGCGCAAGCCCCAGCTGCTCGCACCAAACGTCTTCAGATCCCGAGCCAGTCCAACCATTTCCTCCGTTCCAAGCACGCTCCTGCCAACTCGTATGCGGCCCACGTCTTCGGATCCCATGGCCATGAGAATCATCATGCTGCTCGCCGATGTTTGGCTAGCACAGCCGCCTTGTGAAATCGTCTCCAGCAGCTGGTACGCGCAGCGCTTTCCAATATCTTCGGGCACCTCACCTCCGGAAGGCGGCACTACGACGTCTGCAGAGTAAATGACGCCCACCGAGCTCGACTCGGCGACTAAGCTCAAGCCGTAGCCGATTCCCAGGCGTCGCTTGCTGCCAGACTTGTCGCCCGTTGGCACCAGAGGCGCCTGATCGTACTGTGCAGCAATATGAATATCAGAAACCAGAGCGTTGAGGACCTCTCGCGCCGAGTGAATCATGCGTCCGTTGTTGGACGCTGAGACGCCTGTGCTATATGCGACGCCGCGGATCCTCTTCACACGGCCGGGGTTTCTGTTTAGATGCAGCGTTTTGGGCAGTCGCACTTGACTCGCAAATCGCAGCTCAACTACACCACCGCCTCCCTTTCCGCCTGGGCCGGCACAAGATCTTTGAAGTACTCTTAGCTCAATGCGTGCGGGTGGGATGCCAAAGAGACCAAAGAGGGGTAGTATAGCGGTTCGGAATGTATCGACGGAGACGTCGCCAGTGTCAGTGGCAGAAGTTATAACGCCGGCCCCAGATAAACGCACATTCATGTGCGCCTTGGAGAAGGGGGCGAGTAGGCAAAGTGGGAGGAGGAAGTAGGTAATGCCCCTCGTCACTGTCGGCGGAAGGCTGTGTTCAATTACGTCGCCATCTGAGGCGCCCTGGCCGGCAATGGCGCCAGTAATAAGGCCAGGATGGTATGTTATCGTCGTACCGGTGTATGAAATTTGCATAGAGCTGCCATTGGTGATAGCTTCGAGGAGGCGCAGGAAAGAAATCTCGTGGGCGGCAAGACCAGGGTTTGTCGGCGACGAACTTCGGATTTTGGAGATATGAACAGGGCGTCCTGTAAGGGTCGATAGGGTCAACCGCCGCGTGAATGAGCGGTGCCCAGTAAATCGCAGGAAATCTGGCGATGAGTCGGCCATGGCGTCCGTATTGTGTGGCGGTTGACTGGGAATCTTTCTGTAGAAGGCATCGACAAAAAAAAACTATGTTCCTGCCGGTTAGAAGTTTAGAGTGGAGCAGAAAGGGCAGGCGGTGAGTGGGCCCTTTACTTGACTTTTCGCTGGAAGAAGCTCAAGAAGGCAGGAAAATAGTTCAATGTAATGTTTACTTTTTTGCGTATCATTTAATTTCCTTCATAGGTGTATTAGCTCAAGTAAAAATGCTTTTGAGTCTTTCTGTGGTCGTTGAGTGGCCTAAGTGTTGAACATTACATATGCATCTATCGATAACAACATTTGATGGAGTCGCGGAAGCTCGTCGCGACTCAAGATTGACAAGTCACAGACAGAGGAGATGCTGTGAGCCGCAAACACCAAGAATGCCCGGTAGGCCGCTGCTTTTTGACTTGACAAGTCGAAATCAAACGATATGTCGAGCGTGCCTGTCGCACATTGGCCAGCGGCCAGCGCACGCCTGGGTCGCCAGTTACAGCACCCAGATCAGCAGCAAGGAGATACGACAAAGGCGTGCAGCCAGGAGAGCAGCAGCGCATCGGCCGCGACAGCCAGATAATGTCGACATGAGCAAATATATCAAAACAGCGGAAGATGGGGACGAGGCGAGCCAAGCAGCACCGGCGGATTTCTCTGTCCGATACTTTGAGCAAGACGACAAGGGACGAAAAGAGCTTGCTAACGACCAAGCGTTTGATGACTCGGTCAACAAACTCGACACGTCGGATTTTCGTGAGGCTCTGAATGAGCTCAAAGGAAATATACATTCAAATGAGGAAAGGGAGGCATTCAACTCCGTCATGGGCCAGCTTGGCAAGGTCTTTGATCGCATGGGGAATACCTCTGAAGCAGATAAAATCAACACCGAAATGGATCGATATATCAAGTCCATCGACGATGAAATAAAGCACGAAAGCTCCGACTTACCACGGGAAATGTTGGAACAGCTGGATTTCAGCTTACCAGATGTTGGCGAGGACGGACTAGACGCTGTTCCTGGGATGGGCAATTCAAGCCCTCAGATTCCCGAGAATCCTTGGACACTTAACCAACGCCGTAAGATTGCACGATTTAACTCGACCCTGTCTCGCGTCCACCGCCAAATGGAGCAACAACCTGGCAGTCTCTCAAGGAAGGACGTCTCCGCAGTGTATAAGGGATATCACGCGACGAGGATGACGCTGGCACGAAGTTGGAACACCGTCCCGCTTGAAGTCTGGGACTTTCTTTGGGCTATATTTTCGGCAGATGAGTCTGTCAATATTCACAGGCTTTCACATATTTCCATGCTCGCGCGAGACATGTCTGAAGCCCAAGTTACATTGAGCCCAACACAGCAGCTTCTGACAATCGAGGCCATGTTTGTCGATGGGTGGGAATCAAAAGCGATGGAGAGCTGGAAGCGTTGCGTGAGCACACTTGGCGAGAGCTCTTCTGAATCCTTCCAAGATTTCTGGGAGCTTGGTGTCCGAATGCATTGCAATGCCGCCGAAATGGAGCAGGCTCAACGGGCTGCAAATAAAATTCTCGATAAAGGCATGGACGCAAGAATCTTGATGCCTTTGATTCGAGTATGGTCTGCCCAGGGGACAGAAGACAGTCAGAAGAAGGCATGGGACACGTACAGACAGATGCGAGAGCTTCTTGGCCAGACCATAAAACTGAAGGACTACGATCAAGTTATTTCATACTTTTTGACATCAGGTCAGACAGAGAGCGCACTTTACGCATTTGTCGACATGATGAGCAACGGCGAGATTGACTTGACCGCACAAGTACAAAAATACATGCCGTCTGTGGTCGCAAACAAGTTCTTCTTGGGCAAGTGGTTGAAGCGTCTCATTGGCGCGGGTGACTTGGCAGGTGCCCATAGCGTTGTTGAATTTATGCGAACTAAAGGCGTTGAGGCGTCTTCGATTCACATAAACGGACTTATTGGTGCATGGAATCGATCAGGCGGCACAAAAGATTTGGAAAATGCAGAGAGCGTTGCGTGGGAGATGATTGAAAACCGTATTGCGTTTGTTCAATCAAGAAAGGAGGCAAAGAAACCTAAACATGCTCCCAAAAGAACCACTGCACCGCTGCCACGGGCAACTCTGGAAACTTTCTGCATTCTTGCGGAACGATATAGGATCCGCGGAATGCATAGACAGATCGAGCTGCTCTGGGAGTCATTCCGAGAAGCCGAGATTAGCCCTGATGCGTTTATGATGAACCAACTTTTGGAATCCCACATCCAAGCTGGCGACTACACGGCGGCTTTGGATCTATATCACACGCTTGTCAAGGACAAGGGTGTCACCCCTGACCCATACACGTTTAGTGCTCTCTGGAAAACATTGGCAATCAGCCGCCAATACTCCCTCGCTCCGGGCCAGTTTGAAACAGAAGTTTCGGCAGCCCGACGCCTTTTCGCAGAGACTGTTTCCTTCAGAGCCATCTTCATGCCAGACGGTATGGATGGACAGCTCGCTCGCAAAATACTCCATTCGTTCCGCCGCCTTGACGACCCCGCTGGCTTACTGGTAGCTCTCACCTGCCTCAAAGACGCATTCAAGTTTCTGCCTCCCGAAGCACTGGTTCTGGAGCTCATTGTCGGCACTACGAAGCTCACGTGGGACACGCCGTCGCAACGCAAGAAGCTCATGCTGGCGAAGCGGGACCTCGATAACGAATTGAGCAAGTGGGTTGGAATCGAAGCGGCAGCGAAGCTCGAGGGTCGAAAGCGCGGAGAGGCTCTCTATGAGTATTTGCAGAAAAAGTATCTGCCGGCAGCCGTCGGTGAGGCCGTTGCGGACCAGAAGACGGTCATTGTAGAGGCGGCCAAGGAAATGGGCGTATATGATCTGCTAGGCGCTAAGAAGAATAGACGCTGAGGGACGGGCTCCTAGCTCTGGCTATTGCGGCGCATGTAACAACACCTTGTATAATGAGTTTAGATTAGAAAATATATAGTGTGTACAATACATCTCTCACTTGATACCAAGACAAATCACGGACACAACACATATTTGAAATTTTGTGATTGATAAAGAGTCTATTTACGACTATCAAATGTCCCTCGCAATTCCAGTAACCATTATAATACCCCTTCCCAAGAGCAACCTCAAAAACGCCATCGCTATGCCATAGAAACCAACTCAAGAAACATCCATTTTGCAGCTGAGCTCCCAGCTCATGATAAATCCATTGTATCGCGCCTCGGCTCCGCCATGCCCTCCATCTCCTCATCGTGGTCTATCCTATCTCCCACCGAACTCAGCCCAGAGCTCGCAGAAGAGGGTGACGCAGGAGCTTCTTGATCGCGCAGTTGCGGGCTATGCTCCGCCATCCACTCGTGTATACTCGACAACGGGCCGCCCTCGACGGGCACTTCGACACCTTCACCTGGTCGGCCGAGAATCGTCCCTTGAAATTTGGCATCGTCGCCCGTCTTGTTGTGTTTCTTTTTCAGCGCTGGTTTAGGCAAAGTAAATCACCCCGTTAGCAAAAACAGTCTCCTTCGACGTGACACTTGACACTTTCTTATCAGGTATGGAGATACTCACCTGCCAAGTAATCTGTAGCATCAGACTCTCCATCTGCATTGCCAACCTCCATCAACTCTTTAAACTTTTGCCCAGAGAACCAGGAAATAAACTCCTCGACGCCTTGCAAATCCTCCTCTCCCCGCCAGACCTCCTCCGTTAACACTTTTTCCGGCCCCAGCGCCCCGACATCCTGCAGCGCAAGCCGCACGTCCGTCACGTCAAAGTCGCCAGGCTGCAGGCGGTTGTGCTCCGCGTGGCCGGCCGTCGACTGGCATAGCGCGAGCATGTAGCGGGCGGCAAGGTCGGTGAGGGAGTCGAGCACAGCCGGGCGCGTCGCGTGGTAGCCTGTCTGGCGCAGGACTTGGAGGATGCAGGGCCGCAAGAGGGCGTGGAAGAATGCTGGCGGCGTCGCCATTGTTCGCCCCTTGGCTGCCTTTTTGTCGGTGGTTGGGAGAGTGTGCTAGATGGTGGTGACTCGTCTGGAAACGCAAAAAGCTTAGGCTGTCGGCGCAGAACGAATTGCGTGTTGAAGTGGTGTCGCAAGGGTTCTGCTTGTGTGCGTAGATGCTTTGTAGGCACCCCCGAGCATGTTCAGCTCTTACTGCCGGCTTGTCGGCTTTGTGGCGGTACGTGGTTGCTCTGTCGAGTGGTGTTGCTAGCTGTCGAAGCTATGATGTTGGGCGTGAGTGGGCGATGGTGAGCTGGTGGTTCTGGGTTGGCAAAGGTCGTTGTGGCGCCAAATCAAATTTGGTTAGTGCGGTGGCTGCCCTTTGCTCGGCATGCGCTCATGCATTAAACAGGCACTAAGCAGTTAGACGCCTAAGCAAACTATTTAGATAAAGATTTAAAAATCTTCCATTTTTAATAAATAAAATATAGATGGCTAGATGATAATATTAACTCTTTTATCACTTTATAATACGTTTATATAAAGGACTAAATGTGAAGGTCCCGCTTTCTGCCTAGATGGAGCTGGTTGCTTCGTTCTTATGCGAGCACTTCACCATCTACATTTACCAGCGTCACGTCCTTGCCATTTTCACCCAATGTCGCCTCCTTCACCTTGCCGTCCTCATCCCAGCTGAAATCAACAGAACTCCCACCTCTCAACCGCAAGCCCTTGACACTACCGCCGCCCCAAGACGGAGGAATGGCAGGCCCGAGCACCACCGTCCTCGGCTCGTCCGCAGCAGCTCCATGCTTCCGAGGCAAATCAACCACGAGCATAGACAACACGGCACCACCGAGACCAAAGTTGGCATCAATCTGAAACGGTGCATTCAAGCCGTTATACATGCTGAACCCATTGCTGGCAAAGTTGAGATCGATCGCATAACGCAGCTCATAGTGCGCCTGCTCAGTATTGTTCAGCCGGGCCCAACAAGCAGAGCGCCAGACCTTGGCCCAGCCAGAATTAGCATCGGCTCCGTTGCCGTTTCCGCGCGCCTTGAGTGTCTCTTCGATTGCTCTCTGAATAGTGGAATTGGCATAGCCATTCTCAAACGACGAGATGGAGTATCCAGGGAGCCAGCCGACAAGGTGCGACAAATGACGGTGCGTATTCTTGGTGTCGTAACCAAACGAGTCTGGCAGCTTCCACTCCTTGATGCCGCCCCATTCTGTGAAATGGAGACCAGTGTCAAGAGTCTCGATTGCCTCAGTCAGCTTTTTCGTGAATTCGGTGTCATTCTCGGAGACGATTGCCCCAGATGTCAGGGTGGCTTCAAAGACCTGGAAGATGAGCTGTTGGTAATGCGTGCAACCAAATGTCGTCGGGCCATGCTCGGGGCTGTTGCACGGATTGACTACAAATGTACCGTCATTGAAGAATTCGTCTTTTTGCAGCTGAGAGAGCCAGAACTCGGCAATGCCCTTGAGCAGCGGGTACCCTTCGGAACGTAGCCAGTCGACATCCTGCGTGTAGTCAAAGTTGTCCCAGACATGCTGCATCATCCACGCCGCGGCAGCAGGGTCTGAAATAAGGTCAGCCTTTTGCACTTTTCGAGACTCAATCTTTGTGTTTTAAACTCACAATTTGCCCAACTGGTTCCGCCCTTCATACCAGTATGTCCAAAAATGTTCATCTCGTTATGAACAACCCAGCCCTTACCGCCATAGAGTAATTCTGCCGTTTCAGCACCTCGAGGAACCCAGTTCTCAGCCATGTACTTCCACAATGCAACTTGCGTCTTTGCCAATCCAGTCTGATCAGCGGCCCAATAGTTCATCTGCAAGTTGATGTTGGCGTGGTAATCGGCACTCCACGCTGGGTTGGTTTCCTCTGTCCATCGACCTTGCAAGTTTGCTGGAAGCGAGTTCTCTCTCGATGAAGTGATGAGCATGTACCTGGAATAGTCAAAGAGGAGAGCCTCGACAAACGGATCACCATCGCCATCGGCAGAATAGCCGGAGATGACTTCACTCGTTTCCTTATCTCCCGACTCCTTCGTGTCGGGGAGGTCCAGTGTAAAGGCTCCAAATAGAGCTTTGTAGTCCGCCAAGTGATCCGACACGATATCTCTGTAACACTTGACTGCAGCAGCGGATGTAACCCTCTCAACAAGCGCTTCCGGGTCCTCACCTCGGAAGCTGTAGCCGTGTTCCGCTGTTCCGTGGGTGTGGTCAAAGTCTGTACCAGCACCAATAACAAGAGTGACTGATTTGGCACCCTTGGCGGGGGTAATAGTGAGCACACCGCCACCACAGCTGGTCCTGGCTTTTCCACCAGTAACTCTTGCAATTGCGTCGAATTTCATGCCGACTGGCGGACCAAGCTGCGTGACGCCCGTAAACCTGGCTTGTCGCTTGCTGCAACTGGCGTTGGCCGTGTCAAGATCCACCAGAGTATTCTCGAACCCAGCGGTAATGTCCGGAAGAGGTTTGGTCGAGTCGATATGATAGACGCAAACATGTCCCGGAAAAGAGCAGAACGTTGTAGTGGTAAATTCCGCGTCGTCAACCATATACGACGTCTTGTGCATGGCGGTTTCCAGATCTAGAGAACGTTTATAGTGCTTATATGAGCCACCATGATCAATGCCAATAGTCAAGTTACCAAGGGCGCGGTAGGAGCCATAGTTGGCTCCGGAACCCAGAAGATCGCTAACATCTGAGTTCAGAATGCATTAGCACATGTCATGAGCACAACGGAAATGAAAGCATACTCCCAGTTCCATGGTCGAAGATCCATTTTCGAATATCAGGCAGCGCGTGTGCCTTGGAAGTAGACGGGTTACCGCCTGAGTAAGACTTTGGTATCGTCAGCCACGTTTGCTATTACTCAAGTTTGGTTCTATTGTGACATACATCGCTTTCAAATGGTCCACCAGACCAGAGCGAATCAAGATTCAGCGCCAGTGATTCCCTCCCGGGTGTGCCGAATGGCATTGCTGGAAACCTTGGTATTAGTCTATGCAGAGACTTCATAGGGATGTGCATATATTACCTCCAAGCCGTCCATTACCAACGGGATATGACGTCTTTAAGATGTATTCGTCACTTTCTTTTGGCCCATGAGTCGCCGGCTGAGACGACCATAGTGAGCGGCCATCAGCACCGAGCCCACAGCTCAGAAAGAAAGAAACAAAACAGAGTTTCGCAAGGTGATGCATTGTGTGGTTCTTTGTCGAGACATGAGTGCGGGTTGGTAGCGTCGTCTAGTGCGGTTTAAGTATAAAATCCGGGCGCCTGTCAATGCTATGTAGCTTAGAATACTACTGGTCGGCTGCATATGAATGGTCAACCTACACCAGAACAGGCCGATAAAGGAGCGACACTACCTATGCATGTCGACCTGCCTGTTATAGAAGTCTGCCTGCAAAACCACTTATAACCAGTTGGAGGCCGTCAGAGACAGAATCGCGATGTAGCCGAACGTCTCTCAAGATCAATTGAAAGGCATTTTATCCGACGGAAGTGCCAACGTGTCTATCAACTTCTACCAGAAATACGCCTCGCTACGATGATAACCATTGTTACACTCGGCAGTGGTGCTTCGGCGATTTGCGGCAACATCCCAGAGCGGGGTCGTACTGCGCCATGTTGGTCCGGGGCAAATTATGCCGATGCGTGTGGTAGTGCTGCGTATGGACATGTCTTTTACCCGACGGCTGTTATTTAAAATAACATTTTAAGGTTCAGGTAGAGGCAGTGTAGGAATTGTCCTTGCACTTTGCCGCTACTTCTGAGAGCAAACCTAGTGAGATCGCTATTACGCCATATTCATGCACAAGATACTGGGTATTGATATCCT
This sequence comes from Lecanicillium sp. S3808, assembly GCA_023628775.1. Lineage (NCBI taxonomy): Eukaryota > Fungi > Ascomycota > Sordariomycetes > Hypocreales > Cordycipitaceae > Lecanicillium > Lecanicillium sp. S3808. Next base: position 996,430 of record JAMAJY010000003.1, on the reverse strand, counting down.
TTTGTTTTTTAAATGTTATGACTTGATTTTTTTTGTTTTTTTGAAGTTGCGCTTTAGTAAGACATTTTCCATTACCAATTAAGTAAAGTATCCAACTCCGTGCCCAACACAAAACGTATAGTCCGACATAATATCATTTTACTGCGAGACGCCGCTGTACTTGTTGATCCAGTTAATCACTTCTCTATGCCAAACCAGCGAGTTTTCAGGCTTGAGAACCCACTAAAAATGGTTAGCATTGATTTGGCGCGGGGTTCTCCTTGGTTTAAACTTACGTGGTTCTCGTCAGGAAACATGACAAGCTTGCTTGGTACCTGTCGAGCTTGCAGGACGTTGAACATGGCCAAGCCCTCAGCCACGGTGAGACGGTAGTCCAACTCGTTGTGAATAACCTATTTAATACTCATTAGTAAATTTCAACCTGCGCAGCCACTATGAAATACATACCAGCATAGGCGTCGCCCAGTTGCCGGTGAATCTCGAAGGATCCCACTTCTCGTAGATGGCTCGGTTGTCCCACAGCGTGCCACCAAAGTCGTGCTCGGGGAAAAAGAGCTCCTCGGTGGTCCATTGAGAGATGGTAGAGAATACACCATCGTGGCAGACAAGTGCCTTAAATCTACGACCAAGGTCATGACCTTGGATCCAGTCTGTGTCACGTTAGCTGACAGTTTGCTTCGTCACAATTCACGAAAGCTACTTACTGATCATATAGCCACCGTACGATGCTCCAAGAGCAACAGAGCGCTCAATGTCAACAAATGTAAGGTTCTTTTCAACATATTCAAAGCACTTGACCAAGTCATCGTATGGACTGCCACCCCAGTTCTCTGTAATGGCGTCGACATGCTCTTGGCCGTAGCCAGTACTTCCGGTAGGGTTAGGGCAGACAACGACATAGCCTTGTTCAGCAAAAATTGCTGGATTCCAGCGGGTGCTCCAGTCATCTGCCCAGGCGTTCTGCGGGCCACCATGAATAAGGAATGCCAGAGGATACTTCTTAGACTTGTCGAAATTGGATGGTGTCATGCAAATGGCGTGGTTCTCGTAGCCACGAGAACCCTGGTACCAGATGTCGAACATCTGATCCTTGTGTAGTCCAAATGACCTGCCATTCTTGGAAGTAGATGAAACTTCCGTTAGGTCTTTGGTTTCCAGATCCAGGACGGAGTATTTGGAGCTCTCGATTCGAGAAGTTGAGGTGATGAAGAGACGCGAGCCATTGCCCAGGACATAGGCATCAGACACATGGCCATCTTCCAGGACAGGCTTGGGCAGCTCCGTTGCCTCGGCCGGCGATGATGGTAAAGTCCAGAGTACAACACGACCATGATGTTCCGTCGCGACAAAAAAGTTCTTATCGTCGTGGCTCCAGAGAATGGAGTCGGGCTTCCTATCCCAGCCACCCTTACCGTCTGCGGTCTTGTAGAATTCCTGGACGCGGTTGAGGTCATTGATGTCGGGAATCAAGAGCAATCTGTTCTTGTCACTTTCATACTGTTTGGACTTCATGCGAAGGAAAGCCAGCTTTTTGCCGTCTCGTGAAAAGGTTGGCGAAGCACTGTAGCCCACAAGCTCACCGGTCTGTACAATCTGCGGGTTGCCCGGAGCGTCAGCGTACGACTTGAGTGGCACATAGTAGAGGTCGGATTTCGTATGACGGGCCAGGTTGATTTCGGGGTCTTTGGAAACAAACGCAATGCCAGTTTCGCTGAGGTCAAAGTCACCAGCACCGCCGAAGGGAGGAACCGGACAGACAAGTGAGGTTCCCTTGAGAAGGTTGGTAAAAGAGCCTTCAAGAGTCCACTTGCCGTCCTTTTTCTCCAACTGGCCGTACCACAGCGAGTTTTGATTATCGGTAACCCAGGCATCCCAATGACGAACAAACAGCGAGTCGTAAATCTTGGCGGTGGTGTGAGATTTGTTTTCGGCAGCGGGCCAGTACATGTCACCGCTCGGGGTCGTCAGGGCAGCGCAGCAGAAGGCAACCTTGCCATTGGAGAGAGTCTTGGCCTTGGGGCTTGAGATGCTTCCGGCAAAGTGGTGAATCTTTTGTGTTCTGGAAAACGTTAGGCTGTGGTTTTTTGGCAAAGCTGGTTCAGTTGAGCTTACTCTGCGTTCTTGTTGACAACGTTTTGAGCAATAAGAGCAGTGCATCCATTCTCGCCAGGCTTCAAGTAGGCAATTTCGGTTTCACTGATCCAAATTGGATCAGAGACTGTAGGGTCCTCAGACACCAGGTTGGAAGAGCCATCTTTAATACTCAAGGTTCGGATTTGGGACGTCTTGGAGTGCGACTCGAACGAGTACGTCGACACCTATGGCTTGCGTGTTAGCCTCTCGCGCCGTTGTCGGTTTACAAACTCTTATGGAGCTGCCATTGAGACGCTAATCATACCGTGTAAAGGACAAGCTCGCCCTTGGAGTTGGGGACTCCTGCAGATCTGCGAGGTGCAGATAAGAGAACCTCTGGGGTGAATTTGGATGCCTGGACTGTCATCATAAGGGCGACGGTCTTTGAGGGAGATTGGAATGATTGGTTCGCGAGTCTTGATGCTTCACGGAGCAGCAAGCAACAGGCAGATTACCAAAAGAAGAAGAAAAGGAGAGAGAAGACGGAGGAAATCAGCCGCTAAATAGGCACAACGAACATGCCACTACAGAGCGACGACGTGACACAGGTTGGCACCCACAAGGGTTCCAAGCTGGGGTCTAGGTCGGGCTCCAACAACCCCGCACAAGCCCAGATAGCAGACATGGTCGACAGCCCAGAACCTTGTAGTTCCGCCCCCCGAAGGAGGGGTAAACGGGTACTAGATCCACCCAAGAAGTCGCTGAAGAAACGCTGTTGGTGCTTCGTCTTCGGTGCAGTTCACGTAGTATGTACTGTTGCGCTGCTCAGGCTATCGCTACAACGTACTGTACTGTAGTCGATTCCAATACCAAATTCACCTTTGCCGAATGGCTAAGCAGCCTATATTGCAACTTCTCGGCTATTCATCGTTCCGAATACGCATTCCGTGACATCGTCCCCTCTCAGGCCGTGCTGGTTGAGCCAAGTGAGGGGTATCCTAGCTGACCTACCTCGTCAACCGCCCCAGCCCGCTATGCCCACACGCTAACCCGACCTCAGCAGTGGGGTTTGCCTGGAGTATTCAAGGTCTGGAAGGCCGTCGAATGCTTTGCTGATTTATTGGTGTCGGCAGTTTCCTATACGTAATGCATTCTTCGTGAACATGATCATACAAGCCGGCCGGTATCTCGATAGCAAGCCTTGGCAGCCCACGCACTGCTGGGAGCCGTACAGCGTAGTGAAATTGATACGCGAGAGCAACTAAGCGCTTCCCAGATGATCTCTTTAAGCTCAAGCCTTACATGTTTGGCAATTGGGTATATTTATATTTCGGCTATCTGTTGTACTATTCTGGCGTATAATCCTTTGAACGCTATGCGTAGTATTGCACGTCTCAAAGTCCGCTGACGTACTCGAAGCCATAGACCTGGGCATTATTTGAACAAGGTAATATTCCCTTCATCCATAGCAGCCCTGTTTACCCAGCTCTTCACCTTCCATCTGGACAGGTAGGTTTGCTTCTGGGAACTATAAAGTAGACCACCACAGTGTTGCACAGGGACGTCCACACAAGCGTTGTGTACCAAGAGGCTCAAGCGCTGCTGATGGGCCGAATGACGTGTATATCAATACACTAAGCTGAAAAAAGGCCTCGATTGGCAGCCAGGCGTATCGTGAGTTGCCATAGCACAACCTGGTCTTGTCTTGTCGTTGCGATATGATTTGCATGACTCTTCACTTTCTGGCTCCCATATTCGTGCGCTTCTTTGTCGTCTGAACATCTATTTCGCTTTCCTCGTTCTCCTGCTGATCTTTTTGTTTCTTCTTCTTGGAGTTCTTTGTCCCCGATCCTGACGTCGGTGTCGCAGAGTCCTTTGCAGACGCTGTAGGAGTAGGAGCGTGTGATCCAGGTGTTGATCCCGGAGTTGACGAGTCCTGTGAACAATTTCCATATTAGCTTTCTTTCCTCCTGACATATTTCATTTCCATCTTTGCTCGCTCTTACAGTATTCGGTCGATATGAGATTGACGATCGCGAAAACACGCGGTTCTGATCCATCGGTCCCGTCTTTCGCCGCTGCGCAGCGGCACCGCTGATGCCCTTCATGTAATTATCGAAACCAGTAATAATGTTGCCGCTCGGCGTGCTTTCTAAGTACGCGGTTTCCTTCTGCACGATGCCTTCTTCTACTTGATTCTGTTGGTTGCAAAGTTAGCCATCCGGTTCTGTGCTCTGGAAATGACGAGAAGCCTGCTGCTGCTGCCGCCGCTGTCGCTTCTTCTACTCTGTTGGGAGTTGCGTACTAATTTTCTATCCAGCATGCGTCGCTTCTCGACCAATTCACGCACGCGCGCTTGTGACTTTTTATATTCTGTCAACGTCGGTTGGCCACCGTCGCCTGGGCCGCCTCCCGTCTTGTTGTCGGCCATTTGCGCGGGCTGACTTGGCTCGAGAAAGCTTTCGTAAAGATGGTTTGTTCTGTTGAAGGTGTTTTCTTGCACTTTGAGCGTGTTTACGGCTTATTTTTCGATGGCGTTTCGGTCGTGTTTAGATGGCCGAAGTTTTCGATGGCTGCCGTTGAAGTCAAGTCGCGAAGAAAGGTCCGCCCCACAATACTACTGCACAGTTATGCCAGAGGCCACCACTGCCTACTAGGTAACCAATGTGACTTACATGGGAATCGGCAAGATCTTGCCGAAATCTAGTGTTAAAAAATAAAAATAAAAATAAATAAATAATTTAAGGCACAAATCAAATAGCCCTTGTTAGCTGCGATTCCTTATTTGCTACTTCCCCAAACCTTGTCAGCAACATACTAGGCTGTTCCATTCCCTGCACATGAAATCAACAACCACAGACTCAAGACTTGCCAGGGAACGAGTTCTGAAATTGAATTTAGCCACGTATCTACGATAAACGATTATCTAGCTCCGTACTTTAACCCCGTATACGGTCATTCGTAACGCAAATAAAAAATAAATAAATAAATAACTCCTGTTTTGTAAGGGTCGTCCAAATCACACCCATTTATCCCAAAAACGTATCGCTGGTCACTGTAGGCAACGCAAATTGTTAGCCTAACCCTATGTTCTTATTCCGTCATGAGAATTCCTAGAGGTGCGAATCTTTTAGGAGCACTTCTCCTGGTGTGTATTGATTGTTGCCTCTCAGCCCGAATGGCCGCTTTTCAACGACGGCTCTTTTCTGTTATTTCACTTTCGCTTGCAATCCAACCGGCTTGACTGCAATTCTGCGTGGACGTGATCGCGGGTTTTGTATCCTCTTAACAATATCAGCAGGCATTCTCAAGCTGGTGAACGAGATACGGAAGAGCTGTTGCGTCTTCGGCCAGCAGGTCTATCTTCTATTTCGCGCTTGCCAAAACGACTGCGTCGCCCCTCTACTGATTCGCGCGATGAGCTTCGACTCCGTTCGAGACGCACTTTGCGTGGGCGGTCACTTTCATCGGCAGAAACACTGCGGCTTCTGCTCCTCGAAGCAGACAAGCTCCTTGAGCGGGATGATGGCGCAGAGCGAGACCGCCCTCTACTCGATGAACGGCTTCTTGAGCTGGAGTATCTTCGCCTTTTCAGAGACGGGGAACGGCGACGATGGTTTCTTGACCGACCACGGTCGGAATCGCGGCTATCGTCTCGTCTTCCGGAGCGTCGGGAGTCCTCGCGGTCAGAACGAGACCTCGATCTCTTGCGCGTATGCTGATCCCGTCTTGGTGAGTCCCTCCGACGACGTGGCGGTGATGGGGAGCGCGACATGCTCAACGGCGATCGATTAGTCCGGCGTCCACGTCCTCGCGTGTCACCTCGTTCATCGCGGCCACGCGGCACATAGCTATCTCCGGGATGAGGGTCTCGAGATTGTCGGTATCTCTGGTCTGGAGACTGTGAGCGCTGATTGGGTCTCGAATTAGGACCTCGTCCTCGTTGGTCAAAGCCGCGGTCGTTGCGGCGCCCTTGCCAGTTGTCACCTCGATCGCGGTTGGTGTTTCGCCATTCGCGGCCGTTATTACCAGGTCCATCACGCCCACGGCGTGGTGGTTCGCTGTCTCGGTCGCGCGTTTCATCTGACTTGTGCTAGAAAAATAGTGTCAGCCAGCGTTCAAAAGTCACAGGCCATCGAGCTCACCTTTTCCTGCATGAGCTCCAGCTTCTTCGCTTCCAGTAGCTCTTTTGGTACTCCTTGCGGGCTGTCCTGTGCACTCAAGAAAAGCTTCCAAAGCTCTTTGCAAAACGGCGCCGTTTCTTTATCGAGGAATCCTGTTAGCTGGATCTGGAGCGCTTTGATGTCGGGCTATTCCAACACAGTTAGCTGTGAAGCTCAATTATCTAGAGAAAGCATTTAGCTTACGTATCTGGGGCCATCGACGAGGTTGAAACAAAGCTCGATCACAACGTCGTCTTCATTGCCAAGGATTTCGGAAATTCGGCTGGCAATCCATCTGTCGTGTCTTGATTAGCATGCTGGGAACGAGCTCTGCCGAAGTCGGATCAGCCTTACTTTTTCATAACCTGCAGATTGACTTTCTGCATATCGACCTTTTTGCTAAATTCCGGCGGGAACTTGGTCGACTTCATGAGCCGTGCATCCGTTCTGGAAGCCATGTTTGGCAGCACCAGTATCGCAGAACTTGGCGCGAATGGGTAAAAAAAGTTTTGCTCAAGGAGAAGTGACGTCCAAAGCGAGATCTTAGCGTTTGCTTGGTTTTGGGTGGTGGATACCTGGTCGTGCGCCACGCCCAGAAGAGGCGACAGACAGCTACGTAATCTGCAACCCCAGCCTACAGCGTGCAGGCTAAAATGTCCTGTGTCAGGTCACCCCGCAGCGTGATCCGCGTCGCAGACTCAAAAGCGCCAACGCTGACCATACTTGCGCAATCCTAGCTTGAGTTTGAGCATGGGATTGCCGTTGAGAATGAATAACCTACACGCGCCAACTGTGCCCACGGGCCCGACTAGTACTGCGACGACAAACGGCAATGCCAGTCATTTAAGCTTTGCCGAGCTACAACAAAAGAAGGACAATGTCGAGGCAGAACTGAGGGCCCTCGGCGGTGTCTTGGATACGGTTAGAGCTTGCACATTTTGATTCTCACAGTTGACAGAGAACTAATACGGATCTAGCATGGTGTGGATATGGACACGCCTCTCTTGACCAGAGATGGTTTTCCTCGCTCAGATATAGACGTTGCTCAGAGTACGTGCCATGCATGATACGAGCTGGGTTGTGTGCTGAAATCTTGACTTTTAGTTCGAACGACTCGAGCGCAAATAATTCGACTACGAAATGACTACAAAGAACTTATGGCCAACATCGAGAAACACTTGCATGAGCATTTCGCAAGCCTGGATGAGAGCGACGCTATGCCTGTCCCAGCCGCCTCCGCAAATCAGGCCGGGCCTCTCCAAGATGCTCAAGCAGAAATTCTGGATGATGCGTTTGCCAAAGTCAATACTGTTGCAGCAAATAGTCCAGCGGAGCGGGCAGGGCTGAAGCCAGGCGACGAAATCCGCAACTTTGGCTATGTGAATAGGAGTAACCACGACGGCCTCAAAAAGGTGGCCGAATGCGTCCAAGGGAATGAAGGCGTAAGTCTGCTACTATGGAGAGTTTTGCACATCGCAACGCATCAGCTAATGCATAACAGAACAATATATTCATACGCGTATCTCGTTCCGCGGGTGTCGCGCAAAGACAGGAACTTCGGCTGACCTTGACACCAACACGCAACTGGGGTGGGAGAGGAATGCTTGGATGCCACATAATACCACTGTGAGCTGAATAGGATGGAACCCTTCTATCCGAATCGACGCAATATACCATCTTTCGTAATGCCCCTTCTCTCAGCAAGGGCAACCGACCATGGAAGTCAGATCAGATGTAAGAATATACGAGGATTTGTGTATACTAGAATATCAGCTTGGCACTTGCTCAATGCCACATTACTAAAATTTTATAAATCAAAAGTCCCATATGGGGCTTCGAAAGTCATGCTACGGATGAGGCTACGGCGAGCTTGGACGCAGTATGTGACAAACGGATAGGCGCGAGCTTGGAGTGGAATAGCATGTTTACAATAACAAACGACAGCAAGGTGATATTTCTGGATATTGTCCGGCTGGCAAAGACGATAGCGCTTCTATCTCGTTTGCAGCCGGCTGACTGTTTCGCGATGCGGTGGTAAGGAGCGGAGTTTTGGTAGCCCCTACCAGACGTCTTGATAGACTGCTAAAATAATGATATAATTATTTTGCCGATAGTGAACAAAGCATGGTCTTTGGGTGGCGATAAGCTTACTTGACTGTGCGAAAGGAATTGCTCAGCAAGCCCCCACGTCATCGCGCGCCATGTTAGCTTCATGTAAAGCATCAATGCAGCAAAAGACCCTGTTTCGCCACCGGAACGGAGTGTAAATGTGCCACCCTATCCAGTGCCGGGTTGCTAGCAGATTCTGCAATCCAAGGCGCTTAGAACACAAACAGGCCAGAGCACTGGGCAATGAAAGAAGAATTCTGTGAAGCACCCATGGAAATAACCGGCGCGAGCTCCGTTTCTGATTTGTCGTTTAGACAGTCGGTGACCCAGACACAACCCCAGCCTTGAGGCGGTCGGCGGCTGGTGCGTGCTCTTGCCCAGGCCCTGGCGGTGCGTGCTTGCGTGCCTGCGCAGTGCTGGTAGGCAGGTAGGTTACTCGTAGTACCTATGTAGCCCGCTGCCTGCAGTGGCTGGCGGCGACTCAATGCCAGCCCGGAGGTGCAGTGCCTGGTTGGGCGACGTCACGTGCGTGAACCCGCTCGCCCCCGGCGACTGAATTTTTCGCCTGACGACTCCCCTTGTTCGTCTTCCCCGCCGCCTAACCTACCAAACACCAAGGCTGACCGATTTGTTCAATTTCGCCCTCTTCACGGATACTCCCACCCGCAAAAAGAGGTAAATACCCGACGCCTCCCGACCCTTCGCGCGACGATTTCAGTCCTTACGGTCGACTTCGAACGCTGCATCCGGGCCATTGAAGCGGAAACCTATTAGAGAAAGAGTCTGGACAAAAGCTAACCATTTACCGCCCCTCTTCAGGACCCCGCTTGTTTACATTGATTCTTTGAGCCAGTACATACCTTTGCGTTTTTCTCCTTACAACTTCTTTCGACACTCTACTCCATACCCAAAATGGCCGACCAACAGCAAGTTCCTACCTTCAAGCTCGTGCTTGTCGGTGACGGTGGTACGGGAAAGGTGCGTGTTATAGGCAGCGATTCGGGTCGAGGCGATTCGTAACGGTTGGGCATGCCGACTTTGCCACAAGTTTTTCTCCCAGTCTCGCTCTCGTTCCTCGACCGCTGCTATACCGGCCCTGCGTGGGCACGACTTTGCAATATCCGGGTGAAAATACTAACTCGAATGTCCGCAGACCACCTTCGTCAAGCGCCACTTGACTGGTGAATTTGAGAAGAAGTACCTCGCTACCCTCGGTGTCGAGGTCCACCCTCTTGGTTTCTCTACCGTGTGTTTGCCATCGCCTTCTCATGCCGATAATGCCCTGTCGCACTGCGGGGACACGCCGCTAACGATTGAAACAGAACTTTGGTCAGATCCAGTTCGACGTCTGGGATACCGCCGGTCAGGAGAAGTTCGGTGGTCTCCGCGACGGTTACTACATCAATGGCCAGTGCGGTATCATCATGTTCGATGTCACCTCCCGCATTACCTACAAGAACGTCCCCAACTGGCACCGTGAGTAGTGACATTATAAAATCGCAAGATATTCGCCATCTAACTCAGCTTACAGGTGATCTCGTCCGTGTCTGCGAGAACATCCCCATTGTTCTGTGCGGTAACAAGGTCGACGTCAAGGAGCGCAAGGTCAAGGCCAAGACCATCACTTTCCACCGCAAGAAGAACCTCCAGTACTACGACATCTCTGCCAAGTCCAACTACAACTTTGAGAAGCCTTTCCTCTGGCTCGGACGCAAGTTGGTTGGCAACCCTCAGCTCGTACGTTCCCCGGCCCCGCTTGATCTCGGTAATACGGTCTACTAACTCATGCATTTAGGAGTTCGTCGCTGCCCCTGCCCTGGCTCCCCCTACCGCTCAGGTCGACAAGGAGCTCCTGGCTCAGTACCAGCAGGAGATGGACGCCGCCCAAGGCACTGCTCTGCCTGACGAGGCCTCCGATGAGGACTTGTAAACGACTCGACATGACGGCGAGGGAGAACTTCTGACGGCCAATCGATTCGCGATCTGCTCTAGCGTATGCATCGGAACATTGCATGTCTGCGCGAACCGCGTCGATGGCCGAAACGACCATTTATGATACAGGACGGTTTAAGAATTGAGGGATGGATGGATGGATGGATGGGAGGGGCGTCATATTGTCAATTGTGCTCCTCCGGGGTCATGGTGCAAAAAAAGGACGGCAAGAAGCATTGTTGCTACGTAATGAGTAGCAGTGATTATTTAGTTTAGACTTACAATTAAAAATTTTCATATATTGCGAATATGCGAGCTGCTTTCTGTTTTCTTGATGCCAAGTATTGTAGCATCGACTGTGTACGTATCATCCAGTTGAGGCTTTGGCCAGCTGCCAGAATTACAGTACGGCGAGCATTCGCGCGCAAGCTCGGCCGTCCCAGTGGTGGCGCTAGCGCGTCTGTTCACGCAGACGTCACTACGAGTGGCAGTTTGGCGTGGGGCTACCCTGTATAATAACACGAGATTTTAGGTGGTATTTCATGGGGTAAGCGAGCATCATCTGTGCTCATATTTTCATTGGGGGGGGGGGGATTTTTAGCAGGCAATTTTACATTCGGAATGGTTACTTATGAGAAAACCAAGCCGTGTTGCCGAATATGGCCGATAACAACCCGTGCAGTATGTGGTGATATTATCCTGGCCCACTTACACATATCTCGATGGTGGTACGTTCAACATGTACATACTAATGGGGGAACCTTGGACACGGAATACTTTGACGTGTTTGCAATCTGAAACGTATTTCAAAAACATGCTTTAGCTGAAAGACTAGTTATGCCAGGATTAAGCTCGTAAAACGCTCAGTTGAGGTAAATTACATGGACTACTGCGAGCGTGTTTTGGAGCTCATTCTACGACATAGAAGCTGGCGAGGAGTTTCATACCATATGGTAAAGTTATTAAGATGATCGGGTGACTCACATGCTGCCTTCCAGATGGGAAATAATATACACAGCAGGGAAACAGCAGATATCGCGCAATGGCGGGAAACGAGCGTTACTATTCCATTTTCCAGCCACCGCTCATCAAGGCGAAAGGCTACTACGGCTATTTTAATTAATGGTTCCTGTATGTACTCTGATTTACCCCTGCTCGATCCTGCAGGACCCATGCAATCTGGAACCACACATTTTGCACTCGTACAGCCAGAGTGGGAAAAAAAAAAAGAGGACGAAACGCGTCGTCGCGTTTTACGGTGTGGTTGCGGGGGCAATAATTAGGAGGCGAAGGTGTTGGTGTTTAGGCGCACAAGTAGCGGAGTACAGGGGTTGTGGTTTGGGGTACATCGAGTATCGGGTTTATGCACGACTGCTGAAGATGCACCTGGAAAATAAAAAGAATGAAAAATAAAATAAAAATTAAAACCGGCCCAGAATGAATGGATGAATACAAATGCACACGTAACCAAGCCTTTACCCCGGGCTTCTCGGGTCAATTCATTCGCTTTGATATGGGGAATGGTATGATGGCTTGGATTGTCCGGCGGGAGCTGCTTGAGAGTTACGGGCTGAACGGGCACTACGACGCATGTCAATCATTTTCAGTTGCCTACTGTGCAGTAGGTCAAGACACAATGAGTGGCATTAAAAGATTTTTTTTTTTGGCAGTATTATTAACCGAGCAGACGTGTTGTTGTAAGTAACCCCATGCCTTGTCCAGCGTTACATATTGTACAGCATGTTTCTGTACTTTATTTTTATGCACTTGTTATGCCGGATATCCTCGTAATGAAGAGCTCTAACAACAAGCCGCTAGAAAAACATGGCGTGTTGACATGTTGCCTTATTCGGGCATGGCCTATGCCAGGGCGCGACGTGATTTGCCCACAGCAGACTCAGGAGGGTACCCACCCTGTTTACCCTGGCAGGCTGGCTTTTGTGCGAGTTATACAGTGCCTGGCCCGCCTGTACAGGCCTGTACTTGCCCCCCCTAGTGCGCCTTTTTAGCGCCGCGACATGTGCTAGTACAGGCTTCTGCCGGCCCGCCCATTCCTCTTTACGCCTGCCAACCCACTCACTCCGCGCTGCACGCTTCACGTCCACGTCCACGGTGCCGCGACCCACGTCTGCTACACGTCTAACAGAGTGGAAACCCTCACCGTCAACCGCCTCTCTTATGACCCGCGGCGTCCTGCTCGTACTTCTCTTCTTTTCTTGCCCAACCTCATCCTCGCTTTCAAGCAGACGCCATTTCCCCCCCGTTGTCAACGCGGCGTCTTTCTTTTCATTGCCTGTTGCGTGTCGTCTTTTCTGTTTATTATCGACGGCCTTTCTTTCTGTTTTGGCTATTTGCTCGGCGTTCTTCCACTGTATAGTAATGCAGGTCGACTTCTAATAGAGGCAAACAAGACTCGGTCCCGTCCCATTTCGACATACACGCGCCGCCTTCTTTACCTCTCTTCCCTCACCATGTCGACCTCGTCTCCGCCCTCTTCCTTTGCTGCCTCTGATCAACATCATGCCAGCTCGTCTCCTTCTCGCCATGATTCGTCCATTCTCTCCCAGGACCTGCCACCCATGGCAGACGACACTGTCGACTCTATATCGTCCACAGAGAAGCACCCCAAGGGCAAGAGGAAGCGTACCGCGTATGATCTACTCATTTTTATTTAACAGGAAACAAGAAATTTTCAAAGCTAACATGTTTCAATTGGCTGCTGTAAAGTGCCAAGGACAAGATAATTCTCGAGGACGCATACAAAAACAACCCCAAACCCGACAAACAAGCGCGTCTTGACATTGTCAACCGCGTTTCCCTCAACGAAAAAGAAGTTCAGGTACGTGTATATCGACAGTTGTTAGACGATTTGAATTACACGAGTCTGCCCGAGAGACGCGTCTCGTCAACACTGGCACTCCATGTCATGATTGTGATGCTGACGCATGTGTGTATAGATTTGGTTCCAGAATCGACGGCAAAACGACCGACGGAAAGCACGTCCGCTTTCACAGCAAGAACTTGCTGCTCTACGATTCAATGGCCTCCACAACACTTCTTCCGACCCGTTGAGCAGCTCTCCCGCCGTGTCAAGCGTGAGCCGCCCCGTCGATATATCGACATCACACATGCCCAACTACACGCAGGCAGTATCGCCCTCACACCGTGGCGTTGAGCTTCCCCAGCCGCCACCATCTGCCATGGCTACTCCCGGCCATGCACCAATTTCTTCCAGCCAGCCTCCTGAATCAACACCCCAGAATCGGGAAATGCCGTCATCACAAGGCTCTGAAAATGGATCTCAGGCAATGTCCCACTCCTTCTCGAGCTCCGTTGGCTACCTTGCGAACCGCTGGAACCTCGGTAGCTCTTACTCTACGCCTTCCGGACCAGTTCCTGACAACAATGGCCCTCCTAGGTATGTGCTATATTTGAACACGCCCTTGTGTTTACTACCCGCACTAACAATATCAGATCTGGCTCTGTACCGCCGTCTGCAACTTCAGACACAACGCACAACGTTGCTCAGCGCCAGTCGCAGTCTCAATCTCAGTCTCAGATGCGGCTGTCTTTGTCACTTGAGGGTAAGGCCGAAGTGGTACGAAACGCGTCATCACCCTCACCACAGAAAATACTGCCTGAGCTGCCGCGGCAGCGCGGCTTGAAGCGCAGCCACAGCGCCATGCCCGCGGTGACATTACCGCCAATTTCTACTCTCACAAACTTGCTTCCTCCGCGCCTGTCGCGTGGCAGATCGCGAGATGTTCAAGCATGGGAGTCATGTGCTGATTCCGAGACGCGTGATGAACTGACTACGCACGCTGAGAATGAGTCTAATGGTTCTGCGATTGCTGCCATTAGTCTCCTCCGATCAACCAGTGGTGTCTTGCAGAACAGCGCGTCCAAGAGAAACGCCCAGCCGCAGAAGCCGGCTCGCTATGCCAAGAAGGCTAAGCTAAACAGAGCCATGTCCAGCATTGGCCGGCTTGAGCACTCTGGCAAGGAGAATGAAGGTGCAGAGAAGCCACACTCTGGAAAGGTCAAGGTGTCTATGTTGGTATCTCCCACGGATTCGGACAAGGAGAATTGGAGCCCTGATGAGGATGGCAACCCGAATGCCGATGGAGCCCGCCGGCCCCTGCCGTCGGGCCCGAAGTCGCAGAACTGCCGTCGTCCCGGACGTGTTTTGCAAGACCAAAAAGGCCCTGCTATGCTTGGAAACAGCCGAGCCAACACAGCTCCATCACGACCCCGAGGCATCAAGGAAGGCGTCGATATTTTCGAGGACGCGGAGACGCGTGCTACTCGGGACGCCGAAGTGGAAAAGTTTATGCGCGGTGAAGTCAGCCCGAGTAAAAAGGGCGACATGGACTGCGTGGCTGGTCTTCTTTCCCTCAGCCAGGGAGCTTGGAGATAGAGCGAGGGCATTTCACGAAAGTGATGCCTGAGCATCTTTGACGACGAAAGGCTTACATTATGATGAAAAGGCGCATTAGTCGAGAATACGTATGCGGAATTTTGTGTACTGCTTTGCTGCAAGGGAATCACGGATATTTTCGGGGTACCAGACGTGTTTTGACAGCTCAAGGATGATGTCACAGGGTTTACATTTGTCACAAGCTCGAATTTATTTAAAACTTTCTCCTTGTACTACGAAGAGAAGGAGTCGGTTGTGTTCTATTATTTGGGGAAAACGGCATAACATTTGGATGTGGTTTTTGGCGCTTGCGGTGTTGACTTTTTTTTTCCGGGAGGATGATTTAATTTTTCTGCCATTTTTTTTTTTTTTTTGGCTTTTTGGCAGACATGTTACTCATGACGGTATCAGACAAGACAGACAATATGACTGCATAGATGGAGGGCCATCTACTTTGGGAGTACACGATTTTCTTTTGGTTGAAAATGTGAATGTGTTATGTGAGGACTACAGACGTTGTATTTGTATATCTGCATGTGTGATGCTCTAAAAAGTCTGAAAGACGTAAACGCATGAAAAAAAGTAAATCAGTATAAACGCCCAGGTACCTATGCTATGCTTGCGCTATCGTCATATTCTCAACATTAAAATCGCTCCTGTAAATGCTTCAATGCCCTCCACTCAATCTATCCCCCTTTTATAGCCCCAACATGCTCATCTGTCTATGAATAGGACTCGTACTAAGACTGCCCTCTTCGGAAGCGTAATATGCACTATCCGTATCAATATCCCAATCCTCGTCACCGTCCTCACCTCCCTCGTCCACACCGCCACACTGGGACGCAGCCGGCGAGTCAAAAAAGGGCTTTTGCGCCGCGGCCCGCGTATTCCAGCGCAGGGTGCGACTTACGCTATCAAACCACTCGGTATCGGTCCTCGTCACCGTCGGGAACGGATACTGCGACGCCGTGATGGTGACGTGGTCGCCCTGGCGCAGCTCGATGCGGCCCTTGCCGTCAAACGAGCAGTATGCCGTTGCGCGCGAGGAGCGCGGCACCGCGACGCGCAGGGCCATGGTGTCCGAGAGCACCATGGGCCGAAAGGAGAGCGTGTGCGGACAGATGGGCGTGAGTAGTATGGCGGGAATGTCCGGGTGGACGAGGGAGCCGCCGGCGGAGAGGGAGTAGGCGGTTGAGCCGGTGGGCGTGGAGAAGATGCAGCCGTCTGCCTGGACGACGGTGAGGAGCTCGTCGTCGCCGTAGAGCTCGAGGTTGGAGACGTAGGGCGAGGGCCCGCGGTCAATGACGAGCTCGTTGAGGACTTCAAACTGCTCGCCCTCGCCGTGGGCGGAGTGCAGGACGCCGGCGCGCCAGACGGTGCAGGTGAAGCGCATGCGGAGGTTGATCTTCATGCCGTCGTCGCCCATGATGCGGTCGAGGTGGGCGCGGTACTGGTCAAAGCCAAACGTGGTCATGAAGCCGAGGCTGCCGAGCGAAAAGGACAGCACGGGCGGCACGACGCGCTGGAAGAGCCACGAGGTGAAGAGCACGGTCCCGTCGCCGCCGAGGGTGAGGACGAGGTCGAACCTGTCGGGCTGGCTCCAGCAGAGGTCTGGGTTCCAGTAGCGCAGCGAGTTTTCAAACGCCGCTGGGTTCTCGGCCACGAGGCCCGCGGCGTCGAAGCGCTTGGAGCGCCGCAGCTTGGCGTCGACGTAGACGCAGACGCCCGTGTCGGAGCCGTAGCGCGGCGTGCGCAGCAGCCAGCCTGCTAGCTGGCGGGTGAGGTAGACGAGCTGGTTGTCGCGTGCCTTGGTGACGATCATGACGTTGCGGACGGCGCGGCGGATGGGACGCCGCTGGAGCTGCTTGGAGACTTCGCGGACGCTGGTGGCGGTTTGCACGAGGCGCGAGTGCGACATGGACTCGTCGTTTTTGATCTCTTCGAGGACCTTGTCTATGTCGACGGCGTCGTCGAAGCGCTGGTGGTAGAAGCATGGTGAGCGCATCGAGGTTAGGGCGGTGGCTGTTGCTGTTGATGCTGCCGCTGCGGCGGGTGTCATGGTAGGTGGTGGTGGAAGTGAGGTGGATTGGCGCCGGGCGAGGTCATTGAGGGCGTCGGTGAGCTTGACTGATGCTGCGGATCTGGGCGCTGGAGCGGTATTGGTTGTATTGGTTGTGGAGGAGAGGACGCTGTTGAGAGAGAGCGCCTCGGGGCGTTTGGTGCGGTTGAGGGCGCAGTCGGACATTTTGGCGGCTTGGTGAGAGGGAAGATCAGCTGGGACGGTTGTCGGAGATATAGACGGGGAATCTAATATGTTTTGTCCGCTAGTATGTTGTTGTGAATGTCCTGAATTGGACTGTGATTTACACTGAGCGTCAGAGGCCGGTGACAATGACGCTATCGCGGGCGTTGGATGCACTGTCTCCAAGACAGACGTCGTTCCAGCAGTTGCAGATCCAGTTCCACCTAGGGCGGGCTCTGCAGTCGAGGGCATCTGAGAATCTGGTTCATATTGCGCGGCTTTGGCAGTGTCGAGACAGGAAAGAGGGCTTCTACTCGGTGAGTCGCAAGAAGAAGATTGAGGTCGGCGGCGCTGCTGAAAGCGGATGTCGTCGTCTTTATCTAGCCTCGGCGGCTGGAGGGGGCCGGCGGTGGTGGTGGTGGGGGAAGTATTAGCGGCGGTGTCGGGCGCAAGGGACGGCGGCATTTCGACGTTAAATGGTGCGCCGGAGACCCGGAGTTTTCGGAGGTAAAAGAGCGAGTAGAGTTTCGGCGTGGAAGAGCTCTGAAACCTTATGGATTTTGTCCGAATTTTCTTTTTCCTTTTGATATCTGATTCGCCTCTAAATAAATCGGAATATTTATTGGGCAGGAAATAGCTTTGTTTCCGGAGTTATTACACCGTACTTGGGGGCTTATTATGCGCCGGCCGAGACCAGCTCCGGGATAGAAAAGCTCCGAACCAAAACCGGCCTAATAAGTCCAGCGGAAGTAGGTGGATGCGAGCGAAGCGTCGAGAAGGCAGCCGTTTCAGCTGATATGTAGCGTTATTCTTCCGAAGAAAATCCAAATTTGGAAGTCTTGTCCGGCGTAGCCAATAAGATTCTGGAGCTGTGGACGGGCTGATTTCACAGTGTTTTGGCCTGCAGATGGTACAAAGGTCGGCCTAAAGTCGAGGGGATATTAGTTGGAATCAAAGTCCTGATTTCGTATTCGTGCAGAGGAGAGTAGGCTGATTTGGCTGCTGGATGCTGTCAAGGAAAAACAATATTAGCGTCTGTCAGAGTTTGCCTCTTGCGGTGATGATGTGTATTTTATATTCTCACCTCTTCACAGCCGCTTTGCCTTGTTCCACGAACAAGCTGCGCGTACCCGAACAGACGAACAGATATGCCGTAGCACAGCGGGAAGCAATGTCCAATGGCAGTCCGGGACTCGTTAAATTTTCCGTATTTTTTTGGTCACTTTTGTATTCTCGTTATGTGCAGTGAATGTGAGCAGAGACAATTGAAACGTCACAGGCTCGGATTTGTGGTTGAGATAACGCTGATTGGCCTGCAATCCGTGGGGGGTTGTGATGCTGCTCAAGGGTGGCTGCAGCGACGTGGCGGAGTATCAGCAAATCAATACCGACGGGGATGGAGCGTAGTTGAAGTAGAGGCAACCGTGTGACGTATGGGCTGCGATGAAAGGGAAGTAAGAAAAGAAGAAAGGGCTTCAAGAAACTACCAGAGCTTCTCGCTTTGTCAAAGTCGCATGGCGCGGTCGGGAGTACCTTGACTGGCTATGTCGGTCGTTGGTTGCAGATCCGGCTGCAATTGCTCCGGACGATCACAAAATCTAGCAAGAAAACGGGAGCAAGAAAGAAAGGTGCCATTCGTACTAAAATAGTAACTGTAGTGTGGCCGTGGATTCTTACAGCTGCTGCTGCTTACATGCTATAGCTGGGTATATTACTATCTCAAAACTGGCTCTGTTACAAGATGCAGTTTCGGCATCGACGGCCAGATCCGCCGGCGGGTACCAACTTACATGGGCCGGAAACAGGACAAGGGCCCTCCGTGTCAGCTTTGCACTGACCACAGACACCAGCTGAGGCTCCTTTATTTGACGGATTGCAGCAAATGGGGTTTCTTGACACGGACAACGTGGGTTTTTGGAATGTTATTTTCGGAGTTTAGCTCTCGTAGTAGGTTACATGCGTGCACAGGTGCTCGACAGCAAAGCGCACATTTGGACACCAGAATGCGCTGTTTTAGACAGCAAAGTGAGCAGTTGGACACCAAAATGAGCAACTCGGACGCCAGAGTGCGCAGGTAGACAGCTAAATGCGCCTTTGGACAGCAGAATGAGCACTCGGACAGCAGAATGAGTACTTGGACACCAGAATGAGCACTTGGATAGCAAGGTGAGCAGTGGGACACCAGAATGAGCACTGGGACACCAAAACACCAAAACGCGCAGGCGGACACCAGAGTGCGCAGGTAGACAGCCAAAAAACGCCTTTTGACAGCAAGGCGAGCAGTGGGACACCAGAATGAGCACTCGGACAGCAGAATGAGCACTTGGACACCAGAATGAGCACTCGGACACCAAAATGCTCATTCGACACCAAAACGCCCACCTTGCGTTTGTAGGCGCAGCGGGTCCGGCGTCTTCACCCTCACAAAGATCTTGGCCGTGTTTACAATTGACTACGGATTCGAAAATATGTTCATTTTCGTATTGATACATTGAAACAGTATAGCTCTTTGTACGCAGTCACACGTGCCATGTATGATGAGTTGCTGCATCGCGACGCAGTCCACAGCCAGCGATCCAACGTCTCATGTAGCTGAGACAACAAACAGGTACAGTGATAAAGCCATACTGTGATAAAAATATAATTTTGGTATATCCGGTACAAACAGCCTGTAACACCTATTCCCGTTCGTGGTAATAAACCCGCCCGCCGCCTCCTGCTCCTGGCGGCGACATGAAACGCCAGTGGGCATCCAAGCCCATGCGCGAAACGCCCGCAGTGTGACTCTGCGCCACCCAGCCTGTCACTAATAGCTCTTCAGACGAACGTGGTATTTTTGCTTCTGGTATGAACTGTAACAGCGCCCTAAAAGCCCTGTTCCATAGTTTGCCCGGTTCGGTGCCTTTGGCCCGGGAGCCTGACGCTGCATTTGTGACATTCGGCCAATGCGGGTTCCTTCGCAATGCCAGCTGCTCCGTATGAATACCCGCCATGGACGGGCATAATATCGGGTGAAAAGCTCGACGGCAAGCAGCAAGGCGTGCGCTGCTATGGCAGCTGTGATTCGATCACTATTGCCCTTCATTTCCAGTGGAGATCTCCCGCAATCTTTGTTTCCATGGCCGACCGCAGGAATGCCTTGATGCTTGCCGACTCGAGACCACTGCCAGCCATGGCCGTGTCAAAGTTTTGATCCTGAGACTGGCAGCACACACGCTGCCCAGCCTCAAGCACCTTGTCCCATTCTTCCACCGTAAACGAGCCCTGGCTCTCAGCAAGGAGCAGCTCGTTGCTAGACGTGAAGCCCAAGACGTGCAGCGAGTTGGCCGTTTCGGCGTCTCTGGCAGAAGGTTCGACAGTAATGCTGCCGTCATCGCTGGACGGAATCGCTAGCGTTGTGGCTGTAGCGATGCTCTTGAGCGGGATGGCCGCAGTGAGCAAGCCGAGGATTGAGGCATGGAGCAGAGCTGGGACAATAGCGAGGTTCTTTGTGCGGCATTAATGAGCGCGTGCAGGACTCTATAGAGTGTGATGAGACTTACCAGCTGCGCTTGAACAAGTTTTGTGTTTGCATAAGCATTCTCAGGCGTCTCTGTTACCTGCAGCGTAATCTGAATCATGGATCGCGGAAAGTTTCTGATGGGGATGAGTTGGCGCAACGCAGGCTGCAGGATCGACTCCAGTTGCCTCTCTGCCGTGCCTATATGAGTTCAGATTAGGCAATGGAACCGAGCAAATAGATAACTTGTAGGAATTCGTACCTCCTACGCCGGCGGCGGGTCGTACGTTGACGTCGATAAACGCTTCAAAGGGATTCTCGTCTCTTCTTTGGGCCTCGATCGGGCCATTGACGGCTGCAGTGACCGTATAGCCGCTGTAAGAAAACGTAGCGGAGCCATCCGCATTTGGTAGCGATGAGAGGTCTGCTGCTGGCTCTGCTGATGGTGCCATTTTGTACGTGGTGATGCCGGGATTGAGGGTGTATGAGATGTGCCTGGTGGAATTTTTTGATGTCGAGATTTGGAGCTAGAGTAGCGTGGATGTACCTTGCCCGCTAGTTTCATGCGCAAAGGTACTTGATGTTTATCGTCATATATTGTGCCAATTGAATGCAAATAAGGAACAGAAGCTTATAAACGTAAATTGAACTATAACTTCTATCAAAATATGGCCTTTATATTATTATTAAATCTTTGAGAATTTAGTTTTTGGCGGCAGCTCTCAGAGTTCTCCTAGTGACGTTGCTGACAACGACCTGGGTGGCGTACCTATGGTGGGGCAGACGTGAGCCTCGCCTTAGCTATCTACAGCTACAAAGGTGTCCGTTGCCACCTTTCGCGACAACATCTAGCAGAATCTAACCGATACATACCACAATGGCATCACAAGAAGGAGCGCAAGCTTCGCCAACGCAAGCAGCTCTCAAAATAGCGTCAAAACCGAGCCTGAAAGACAGGCTGCCCAAGCTAGAACCACGCAAACGCAGCTCGCAACCCTCCAACCCCACGCCCGTTCCCGAGACGCCTGCCCTGCCCGACCAACCGGACCTTTCCAACTGGCACTTCAAAGTCCCGACAAGGCGAATACTTACGAAACAAGATCATGAGACGTTTGCGTCTTCATATACACATAAATTGATTGTGGCCTGGGTCTTTGGCCTAGCCGAGTCGGTGGTTGATGTCCCGTGCTCTGCTGTTCGGGAGGGCGAGACGAGCGATGCGGTAAAGACGCTCCTCGGCATCCTGGACGAGGCCGAGAAACTCACAGGACTGTCACCGCCGGATGAGCAGGGTGGCTCCCGTTTTGGCAACAAGGCTTTTAGAGGCTTTTTGGATCTAGCACGGGACCGCTCTGTCAAGTGGCACAAGGAGCTGGGGCTAGAAAATGACGACGCTATTGCTGAAGCCTCAACATATCTAAAACAGAGCTTTGGAAACGGAAACCGTATTGACTACGGCTCTGGGCACGAGCTAAACTTTATGATTTGGCTGCTGTGCCTCTATCAGCTGCGAGTGTTGCAGCGGGAAGATTTCAAGGCCATTGTGCTCAAGGTGTTTACGCGGTACCTGCGCGTGATGCGCACCGTTCAGATGCTATACTACCTAGAACCTGCAGGATCGCATGGAGTCTGGGGCCTCGATGACTACCAGTTTCTTCCGTTTCTGTTTGGAGCAACGCAACTGCTGCATCATCCCTACATCACCCCACGCGCTATCCACCAGGACCTGATGTTGGAGGAAGCCGGCGACGACTACTTGTATCTGGGACAGGTTAGCTTCGTCAACAGCACCAAGACGGTAAAGGGGCTGCGTTGGCACAGTCCCATGCTAGACGACATATCATCGGCCAAGTCGTGGGCCAAGATTGACGGCGGCATGCGCCGGATGTTTGTGGCAGAGGTCCTTGGCAAGCTGCCTGTGATGCAACACTTTCTTTTCGGGTCATTAGTGCCGGCGGAGGAAGGGATGAGTGAGGAGGATCCGAGCGGTGCAGGACAAGAGGACGCAGGTGAAGGAGGGGACCATGCAGGACATAGCCACGATGGCACGGGCTGGGGAGACTGTTGTGGTATTCCCGTGCCGAGCAGCATTGCCGCGGCCCAGGAACAGAAGAAGGCTGGCAGGGGGGAGAATCTGAGACGGATACCATTTGACTAGAATAAAATACTACTCGTATACAATAAGTTGGACGCGCGTATAGCAGGAGACTAGCTACAGAAAATCAAAACTAGCGCAGGCTTTGATGCAAGGTGCTATTTTTAGGCGTGTCGTAGCGCGTACAGGATAATTGGGGGGCGGGGGATGGACAAGTTGGAGATGTGAAGAATGGGCGCGATCAGGAAACGAAACAATGAGAGTCTTTTTTTGTTTTGTTTTTAATCTATTGCTCGTGATAGAATCTTAACCCGAGGCTGCTATCTTGAAAGGCGCGAAAAAAAATCAAACTGACATAGGGTTAATATCAAAACCACCAGGGTTGTTATTGTTGTCATCTTAGTATCAATGTAGGCCCTGGCAAGTTAAGCAGCTGCTAGCTGTAAAAGGTTTAACCAAGAGAAACATTGGCAATATAAATCAACGAACCCGCCTGACGATGAGGTGTGACTTAAGTAGGCAATGGGCAGAGGAGTTTGCCATGACATGACGCTTCACCTCGCCAAGAACCGGAATTGATACTTTGAAGGCAGTATCAATATGCAGGTAGAAGATAAGTATGCAGGTAATACATAGTTAGCAGCTTGGAATACCAAGTTACATGTAATCTCTTGTTAAAAAGCCACCCATGTTACGTTGTTGATGTAAGTCGGCCAGAAGAAGCTGTTACCCGCTTTACAACAACGGCGAGTAAAGGAACTGCGATGCGAAGCCAGAGTGTATTGGTATCAAGCTGGCCAGGGCGCCATAGCGCAGCATTTAGTCCGTATAGCCCGGAGTGTTGTGCTCGTATGCTAGCTAGAAAGCCCTCGATGCTATTGCGCTACTGTACCTGGCCTCCTTTCACTTTGCCATGGGCAGATGCCGCCCTCTCTGGCTTTACTTCTTGCGGGCGCCCAACCATCACCAAACAATGCTTGTGTAGGACAAGCGACTGGGGATTGATCGAGCAGTGTTGAGCGGATCATAAACACATTACCAGGAGACGGCGAGCCAAAATACGCGACTTTGGACCGCGACAGCTGTAAAGAAAAACACATTTTACTGGGTCACAGAGTAGATGCTCGTTTCCGATAAGAAAACGCCAAAAAATCCTTTGGCCACTGAATACGAGAAAATGCAATGCAAAGCTTAAAATGCTGGCCGGGGAGGAGCACGGCGGTCCCACCAAGAAGCAAAAAGAGCCCTGTTTGGCATCCTCCGTCTTATTGTTAGCGCATCCCTCTGGCTCCGTTTCCACCGCCCGATCTGGGGCTGTATACGCAAGTCTCCTCCATAACAGGCGGCACTAAGCCTAATGGAAACGCTGGAACGCGTGTTCAACTTCCCCTGAACTTGAGCTCGGAGCGGGTAGGATTAGTGGAGTTGGAGGAAACTGCACCAGCCTTGCCGTGTCCCTATCGGTGCAGAGCGAGCAGCTTCATCAGCCAGATTCTAGGCGAGCTTTGAGACGGTTCAGTGCCTACTCGAACATCAATCACTCTGGAGTGATGTATGTAGTATCACTTACACTTTCCTGCACAAGGGGTAGGTATTTCCCTTCCACCGGCGCTCGTATATTGTATGTATATTTCCATCTCAGGAGACAAAGGCATACTGGCAGTTGCTCCGCCTCGTCGCCCGCCGTGTGTACGACTTAATGGTCAACTTGTCCGTTTCATCGCACTCGGCACGGAAAAGCTGACGCCACATAGCATCATTGCCAAGACACCAGCGCCCTAGCCGGCGCCCTGGAGCTCACGGTAGCGGCGCAATGTCCATTCATTTGGCCAATAACCACGTCGGCTCCGGGCCACTTAGTGCATGTGCGGAGCAGAGGGCTGTGCTTTGCAGCCTTGCTGGGCGATTTACGTACTCAGTGTACAACGCATGTACATGATCCGCCTCCTGATCCCGCTTGTTATGCCTCGGGCTCAAGCCGTCCTGGTTTGTTTTGCTTCAAGGTGTTCTGTAGAGCCCAGGGAACTATGCTGTTTGACTGGCCAATGCAACAGACAATATAACGACTCTTGGTCCTCTTAATACATTGCCAGTCGCAACCAACGGTGCTGTTAGTCGTTTCATTTCTTCCAGTCCCTCGACAGCTGTCACGACGTACCTACAAACAAACACATGGCTCTTTTGTATCCCTCGTTTCTGTTTTGTTGACTTTTACTACTCTACAACTGTCAACTCGTTCCTTTCTTCTTTTCCTTTCCTTTTATCACGCATCCTTTTGACACTCTTCGGTCGCTATAGACATGAGCGTCTTTAGCATCGCCCCCAAGGGTCGCCAAATGGCAGCCCTTATGAAGAAGAACTTCATTGTCCTTGTCACCAGACGGCCCATTGGATTCCTCTTTTCCATGTATGGGCTACCATTGGCTATCCTCGCCGTTCTTCTCTCCATCCCGTCTTTCTTCACAACGCCCCCGGGATATGGCGTAGGAGAGCCGGCACCGATCCGCGATCTTGCCGATGTCCTAGACAAGAAACTCGTCATTGTCAGACCACCAGAATTGGGCGCGGATGTCGATACCGCCATAGAAAGGCTCACCAAGCCGCTGAACAAGGACTTGATCTCCCGGGCCGACGATGAATCCGCAATCGCACAGGAATGTGCGGCCAATGCTCAAGGAATCAGCAGCTGCTTTGCTACCGTTACATTTATGGACTCGCCCGAGACAGAACAGCCGCCCGATATAGCTGTAGACACCAGTGGCCGCCATAGCTGGCAGTACAACTTCCGCACCGATCCTGCAAAGGAGGATATCAGCTTTGATGTCATGTCTCATACGTCGACTACCGAGGACGTCTACTTGCCCCTTGTGTTGGCAGTAAACAATGCCATCGGCGACCGAGATGACCGCCCCAGTGCCTTTGGATACACAACCGACGACCCTAAAGCTAAAGCGAGGAGAACACTCGAGCTAAATATCCTATTCATGAGCCGCTTCTATGTCTTCATCATTTTCATGGCTTCCTTTATCTTCATCATTTATCGCTTCACCAGCAAGATTACTCGCGATCGAGATTCGGGCATGAGCCAGTTAGTAGACAGCATGGGCGGCCGTGGCGCAATTGCTTCCCGCATCTTGACTTGGCTGTTTGTCTTTGACCTTATCACTCTGCCATGCTACATCATTGGGGGACTCCTGTACTGGCACATTCGTTTTCCTTCTTCAAGTGCCGGGCTTCTAGTAGGCTGGCAAATCCTTCTTGGCTTAGCTGTCAATAGCTCGACCGTCTTTGCTGCCTCCTTTTTCGCAAAGGCTCGCGTGTCGGCCATCTACGTTTGTGCTGGGTTTGTTCTGCTTGCTATCGGCACCCAAGTTTTTAGCACTGAGACGAGACCATTGCCCTTCCATTCCCCTGCTATCGTGCTGACGCTCCTTTTCCCTAGTGGAAACTTTGTCCTCTTTATCCAGCAAATGTTTTTGTGGGAGCTGTCTGAGTTGCCGGCAAAAATCAACGAGCTCCCATCTCCCGACTTGGGACTGAACTCCACTTCCTATGATGTGACCCAAGCAACCATGCTCGGCTTTCTCATTTTCCAAATCATTGTTTACCCTCCTCTTGCCATCTTGGTTGAGTGGTACATGCATGGCATAAGTTTCCGTAGCCGCACCTTCAACCAAGAGACACAAGACTCTTTCGACAACCGAGTCGTGGACACAACGGACTTGAAGAAACGCTTCCCCCCCAATATTTTCACCAAAATATTCTGTTGCGGAACCAAAAAGGGCGTCAATGCAGTCGACGGCGTCAGCATTCAGGGTTACCGTGGCCAGGTCCTCTGTTTGGTGGGACCCAACGGCTCAGGAAAGACGACGACCCTGCACATGATGGCTGGTTTCATCCGTCCCACCTCTGGAGACGTTGCATTCAACGCTGCTCCTTCTCAGATTGGAATTTGTCCACAGAGAAATACTTTTTGGGACGAACTGACTGTCAGAGAGCATGTCGTCATTTGGAGCCGCTTGAAAGGCGGAAACGAGTCTGATGTCGACGTTGATGAACTCATTGCGTCATGCGATCTCACTGCCAAGCGCGATAGCCAAGCAAGAACTCTTAGTGGTGGACAAAAACGTAAGCTACAGCTTGCATGCATGTTTGTTGGCGACTCGTCTGTTTGCCTCATTGATGAGTGTACTTCGGGCCTGGATCCTCTCTCACGGCGCGTCATCTGGGAGATCTTGCTGCAGCAGCGATCCAAGCGGAGCATCATTTTCACCACCCATTTCCTGGATGAGGTCGATGTCTTGGCAGATCATATAGTCATTCTTTCTAAAGGCAAGGTCAAGTGCCATGGCGCCGTCGCCGAACTGAAGAACAATTACGGAAATGGTTACCAGGTTTTGGTGCCTCACTCAGCGGAATCTGTTGACATTGGCCAGGAGGGCACTCTCCACCAAGACCGCATTGTGTACAGTGTCCCTGATTCCTATTCCGCAATGCAGCTCTCAACCAGATTTGCCGCCGCTGGAGTCTCTGATGTTACCATTGCGGGGCCTCAGGTTGAGGACGTATTCTTGAATGTGGCCGATGATGTTGAGCTCCTGAATCCCAGCAGGACGAGTATGACTCACGATGATGCGAAGCTAGAGCCTGGAAAGCTTACTTCGTTTTGGTCTCAACTGGGCACTATCTATCGGAAAAGATGGACTGTGTTTTGGCGCCTATGGTGGCCGTATCTTTTCGCGATACTCGTCCCCGTTCTGACGGTTCCGTACATGTCAAAAATGTTGGAGAATTCCAATTACCCGCTGCAATGTCATGTACCGCAAACAGAAATTTATGATACCTACTTTAGACCCTTCAGGCGAGGTCCAGACTGTGCCGATGGCAGATATTACGGTTGCGACAGCATCACTGTTGGACCTCCATCTGCCAATGACACGTTGTACGAACTGAAGCAGGATGATGTGTATATCATGTCCGACATAGAACCCGGGCAGTTTAGTCAGTTTGCTACCGTTTTCAAGACACAGGACGAATGGATCAAGCATTACGATGACCGTAGTGAGGGCCATCAGACGAACCCCGGCTTCTTTCTGTCCTCGGACTCCAACCCCGACGTTTTATCCTTTTCCGCCGACAACGGATATGGTACTACGGCCGGCTACAACATATTAAATTTGCTGACACAGGCAAAGAGCGGCCTTGACATTGTCGCTATGCAAGGTAGCATAAGTTTTATCCAATACGTGAGTTTCCATACCGCCCCGCCCCGAGTCCATGCTATACGCTTACAGGAAGAATAGTCAGAATTTGGCATTGGAATTGGAGTCATCTACGCCATCCTATTCTCACTGCTGCAAGCCCTTTATCCCGCAACGTTTGTTCTATATCCAGCAATGGAAAAAGCCCGCAAGGTTCGAGCAATTGAGTATGCCAATGGGGTGCGACGCGCCCCATTATGGATTGCATATGTGCTGTTTGATCTTTTGCCGGTAGTCATCATCTCCATCGTTGTGACTATTGAAATGGGACTTCGAATGCCATGGATAGGAACAACACTCATCATGTTGCCAGTTCTGATTCTATATGGTCTGGCAGCAATTTTGTTGGGCTATGTTATTTCTCACTTCTTCAACGGGCCTCTCAAATCGTTCCTCATGGTCTTTATGATCAACATTCTCATGTTCATTTTTGCGGCCTTGGCGTTCGGTGTAAGTGACCACATCTCTAGAATATGCTCATTGCAGCAACTAACGAGCGCGAGTAGCTTGGGTACTCCAAGGTCTCCGTCTACGACTCAGACGCGGTATCCAAAGGCATCACCTTTGGAGTAAATCTGGTTCTTCCAATTGGCAATGTCTTTCGATCTCTGCTTCTTGGCCTCAACGAGGGGCAGACGCGATGTGAAAACGGTCTGATCACACCAAGGTCATCCATTAACGCCTTTGGAGGGCCTATTTTCTATCTTGTTCTGCAAGTACTTGCTCTCATGGCCATCATTATCTGGATTGAGGGCGACCTTGCTCTCTTTAGGAGAAAGGGCAGCCACGCAGGTTCGAAAGCAGACGACGAGAAGAGTGTCGGTACAGCCAGCAGTGATGATGTACAGCAGGAAAAGTTCCGCGTCGAAGGCAGCGACTCTGATCTTCTTCGCATTCTCAACTTCAACAAGTCTTTTGACTCCAATAAGGCCGTTGATAACGTCACTCTAGGTCTTCCACAGAGTGATGTGACAGCGCTCATCGGCCCCAACGGCGCTGGCAAAT
The DNA here is from genome assembly GCA_023628775.1 of Lecanicillium sp. S3808. Classification (NCBI taxonomy): domain Eukaryota; kingdom Fungi; phylum Ascomycota; class Sordariomycetes; order Hypocreales; family Cordycipitaceae; genus Lecanicillium; species Lecanicillium sp. S3808. The sequence continues at coordinate 967,634 of JAMAJY010000003.1, read as the reverse complement.
CAACACTGGTCAACCTTATTCAGTCTGAGCTTTCTCCCGACTCTGGCCACGCAACCCTGTGTGGTGAGGACTGGCGCACGCGATCAGCTCAAGGACATTTGGGAGGTGAGTAGTTTCTTTTGCATATATTGGAATATCCGGCGTACTAAAGCAGCCACAGTATGTCCTCAATTTGACGCACTCGATTTGATGAATACAAGGGAGCATCTCATCTTCTTTGCACGCATCAAAGGCGTCAAGAATGTCAAGGAGAACGTTGCACTTGTCATGGCTCGTCTAGGTCTAACACCCCATGCAAAGACCCTGGCAAACAAGCTATCAGGCGGAAACAAGCGAAAGCTCAGCCTGGCAATTGCCATTATCGGTGCACCGCCTGTCCTAGTCCTGGATGAGCCCACCTCGGCCATGGACGCTGTCGGCAAGCGAGCTTTCTGGAAGATGATCAAGACCATTGCTCCCGACCACTCTATCCTTCTCACGGTACGTCCAAAGATTTCAACCAAAACACTGCTCCATGTCAAGAAACCATGGCTAACTTGCCCAACCTAACCAAACAGACTCATAGCATGGAAGAAGCCGACAATCTCGCCACCCGCGCCGCAATCCTCTCCGGCCGCCTTCTGGCAGTCGGCACAACCCAAACCCTGCGTGAAAAGTACAGTAACGTCTACCACGTCAACATAATGTTAAGCTCCTCTCCTGGCTCGACCCCCGAAGAAATGGACAATATTCGCTCCTTTGTTCACGACAATGTCCCCAGCGCCAAGCTCGAGCGCGACATGCTGGGCGGCCAGGTGCGCTTCACAATTGACGCCGCCAGCAGCAACTCTTCTTCTTCGCAGCAGCAATCTGGCCGTGGCTCAAACGTCACGGCTCTCATTACTTTGCTAGAGGAGAATAAGCAGGCGCTCGGCATAGAGTATTACTCTATCAGCGCTGCGACGCTTGAGACGGTGTTTTTGAGCGTTGTGCGTGCGAATAATGTACAAGAGGAAGATGGAGTTGCGTCGCAGAAGATGCTTCATAAACTCAAGAGGCTTTTCTAGCCTTGGTTGGATAGATTGGCTGTCGTTGAGAGCACATAGGTCAAGTGAAAGGGTGAGTGAGTGAGTCATATCCAGTCTCACGTAGTACCTGAGAGAAGATTTCTTTGCATGTTGTTTGTCCATGGGAAACTACATAATACAATCCTGAATACTATTTCTTATTTTGCTACATGTCCACATATCAAAAAAGTGCCAGTTCAGTCTTGTTTATAAAAGAGTTCTTGTATTCCGCGCCGAGTAATAAACAGGCTGGTATCATAAATGCTAATCCCAAAAAGGCGCTGAAATGTTCTGTTCTACCAATAATGCCGCCTGCGCACCTCATCAAAAGCAAAAACCCAACAGCCGTAAAATGCCAAACAAACAGATCCTACCATCGCTAACTTGCGCCTTTTTCCGATGCCCTTGATTCCTTCAGCGTTCCATTTCACAGGCGATCTAAGCGACGAAAACCTTGCATAACAAAAAGAAAAATCTCAGAGGTAGCTGTTTCCTCTTGACGGCTGCATGGCCCGTTTATAAATAGCCAGTGCAGCGGACATATGAGAGAATAAATGAATGATAAAACAAGTCCAAACAAACTTTCCATGTCATAATCATATCCGTCGTGTGCAAATTATGAGAAAATATAGAAAATAAATCACCTAGGTATCTTTGGTGCAAGTCTTGCAACAAGAAAAGAGAAGAAAGAAAGAATTAGAAATGGCACAGTGCCTGACCCATTCTCAAATGGCGTTGAGTCAAGTTACCCAAGCTTTATTGATGTTTAAGCAGCAACAAAAGGCTGCAGAGGCATGGGACCAGTCTCGTCAGCAGCGCGAGAGCAAGTCGGCGGCTGACGGAGGCGGTTGGTGACGTGGATGTCAATGAGCATCTCCACGAGGCTTTCAGCTTCTCTGTGCAGGTCACCCAGTTCGCCCTCATTGAAAGTTCGACCGAGCTTGCGGTCTCCAGCGCGCGGCTTGCGGTACGCTGCAAAAACAATACCGCGGTCGATTTGTTCCGATAGCCTCACGCCAGAAACGGGAGTTGAGCGATCGCCAGAGACACTTCGGGAGTACTGACCCGTGTAGAAAGCACAGGCGTAGCCACGAGCTAGATCGTGCTGGCGGGCTTCTGGGTTGCGGTACTCGATCCAACCGTCAGAACGCAGGATTGTCGTGTGTACGAGCGAGGATATTTGCAGAGGAGATGGCACATGATGCAGACCATGAGCAGCAAGAAGGCGACCGATTAAAGGACGCTCACCCTCAGCGCTGCCCACATGAGGTGATTCTGCAAAGGGCGTCGGGTTGCCAGGCCACAAGTTGACGACATAAACGAGATCAAAGTCATAACGCCTCGCGATTCGCGCCGCTTCAAAAGCCGCGGCCGTCGCGGGCTGGCTTGCGCGAGGAGGGGTCAGAGTCAGCAGTGTAGAGGCCAGTGGCTTCGACGATATCGAGAGGTCCATTGGCGGCAAAGTCGGCTGAGGGTCGTTTACTGGTTCCATTTCGTGGTCCGTGTTTTCCGCAACCTCGTCATCACTGAGATTTAGGAAATCGTTCAAATCGGGTTCCCGGAGAACTGAGCTACCGGATGAGGTAGGAACAGAGTCGGCCAGACTGGCCTGACTGTGTGATCTCTGTCTGGGGACATCATCCAATAGATCCTTCATGTCGAAACGAACATCGCTCAACATCATCTTTTCGAGCGCATCAGCAGACTGTGAGTGGCGCAGCTTTCGAGGTTCTGATAGAGGACCAAGTTCAGGGGATTCGCCTGGGGTTGGCGGTGCACCATAAGGAAGCTCGGGCAGTTTCTTGGATCGGGGACTTGGAGGGTGCGAGTGTGCGTCCTCGGGATCTGATGATGGGGGTGTGTCGGTTCTCTTGGGAAGGACGCTCATACGTAGTGGTGAACGTGATCTGGGGCTTGGTATGCGCGGCGCCTCAGAAGATGATTTGTGGCTGAAAGACGATGATTGTGGTGAAATCTCGCCCGTCTGTCCCTGCTGTGCCGGGAATTGAAACTCTCGAAACCCGGTGGCCAACCGGTTCTGGCGGCCACTGTTTAGAGATGGAGATCGTACAGGTACTCGTCTTCGCGTGGTAGAGCTACCCGTAGAGCCACCGTTGCGCGAATGGCCGCGGATAGAGCCGTTTGAGTTGAGAATGTCGGGGACAGATGGTGAGCGTCCGGCGGCATGGCGAAGACGAACTTCTTCCCTGGCACACATTCGAGCGGCCTTTGGTCTAATAAACGAAGGCGAGGGAAACTGCTGCTCGATATCCTTGGATGGACTGACTGGTTCGGCAGTGGGGATGGAGCCCTTTCGCTTATAAGCGAAGAGCCTTTCCAGGCGGTCAAAGCCGTTGGCCATTGCTGTGATGTGAAATTGAGTTGACTATGCAGCTGTGAGAGGCGTTTTCAATTGCCTGGAGCTGCGCGATGCAGCACTCCGAAACCGTGTGCAGATGTATTGGCAGGTGTCTTGGTTTGAAGCACAAAGTGAGTCTGAAGTCAGCGTCGGGACTGATGGATGAGAGAGGAGGTGGCTTCTGCTTCGAGCGAGTCGTGCGTCGCCTCGAGTATTTAGAATATGATAATCTCTAATTACTTATAGTCGGCAAAAAGATTTATCAGGTCAAGTCCGTGGACTCAGAGTTTTGCAACTCTGAGACGCGATCGGACCTGTGGTGGAATGGAGCTGAAGCGCCAAGAGAGGGTCCAGAAGACGAGACAGCCAACAAGTGAAAGTGGCGCAGGAATTCCTGATAATTCGTCGTTTGGATGGGAATTGTTGTCAAACTTTGACGTATACTTGACGACAAGTGTTTTGAGAAGAAAGAAAGGCGATGGTGACGGGAACAAGAGTCGTTGTGCAGCGGGCGCAAGGAAGGCAGGAACGGGCGGCGGGACGTGTAAGTGGTGCTGGTTCTTGCCAATTTGGGGAGCGGGTGACTGGTCGGTGCGCGGCCGTTGCAGCTGGTGGGCAGCTGGCAGGCCGACAGTGGCAACTGTTTACCGGCAGGCGCGTGTGAAAAAGCTCGTTAGGCCGTGTTGCTGCGTTTGCCTTGAACCGTTTGACAACCAAAGATATCGTGAACAAAAATCACCAGAAAGCTCCAACGGTCAGCGGCCACTGAAGAATCGGTATTTTGTTAGAAAGTCGCCTCGACGCGCATACGAGAGGGCCCGTCAATCTTTTAAGAGGGAGGCAAGGGCGATGCATGGCCAGACCTAAAAAGCAAGGAGCAGACCCGAGGAACCGTGTGGGGGGGGGACGAAGCCACAACACACCACACCAGGTTGGGTCTGCCAGGGTGCCATTGTGGTCCGGTGTCCCAGCGTCACAGCGTTACAGTGCATCCCGGCGCCGGGCTGGGGAGTCCTCAGTCGCACACGCACTGGCGGCCAAAGAAAGAACAAGGCGAAAAATAAGAAAGCAAGCCACACCAAAAGATGGCACTAGCTGGTGCAGGGAGCGCCGACGACTCCAGCTACCCAGCTCTCAGGCTCTCAGACTCTCAGACTCTCAGACCCAGATTGACGCAGCGTACAAGACTGCGCGAGGCCTATGCAGGCCACGGACAGGCGATTCATTGTACCAGCTGGGCGAGATGGCGACACCATCCCTCCACTCGTCTCTCCACCCTTTGTCTCTCCTCGACGACGAATGTGAGAACAGATGGACGACCTACAGTCGCGTCTTCAGCTGGCAGGTGTAACTCGTAAAATCTCGCTGCAGTGGCTGCCCACGAGTCGAGAAATTCCGAGACAGAAAGCTTCGGGCGATACTGTCAGTGGTTGCAACGGCCATATCGTCCACACTGTCGCGTACAGCCTGCGGGCTTTTATTTAAGGCTGTTTACACTCTTATCGCTTCGTTCATTGCGAGGGTCAGCACGTACGAGTTGTTGGATGGTAGGCAGAATGAATACTGCGAGTAAGCATGGACCATCTTTGGAGTCACGCTCTCCTTCTGCCAATACGGTTTTGACCCTTTTCTGGGCGCCAGCAGGTCCCACGCAGTCCTTCTACCTTGCCATGAGAACAGACAACAGTGCTTCTTTTTTTGCAGTCTGAACATGCGACTACGACGTACGTCTTCCGCCGTGCTGGTCAGGAGCAGCACTAGCCGTACCGGCTTTCTGGAGACTACCCAAACCTCTGGAGTGGTACCGCAGCTTGGGTGGGCTGCATCGCAAGCCACACACCAACATTCCAGCCGGGCGATCACTGGCCCGTCGCCGTCATCTCTCACATTTTTGCTGTTTCCGCAGTCATTTCACGCCCTAACAAGGCCGCCACTGGCGTCTCTTGGCCCGAAGACGTACGTATGATTGCCGTTAGGAAGGGACGGGAGGCCCGGGAGTGAGTCCCTAGGCCGTGCTGCAAGATGCATCAACGCAGCTAGTAAATCTCTGCAGAATATGTATCTGCAAGTACATATATGCACGAGTGAGAATGCGTACTTGCATGAAATTGAAGCCGGCAGAAGATGGTGCAATACTAAGTAATACAGAGTAAGTATTCATACATGAATGTGAATTATGGAAGCAAAAGAAGAAATGTGCCGCATTGGTGCTGATTTCGCCGAGCGTTGCCTTTTTTTGCTTGTTCTATTCTGGGCAGTCTTCATACAAGAGAACGGTTTGGTACAGGTAACTACGCTGTTACATATAGTGCACATACATCAGTGCTCACTGTAGAGCCCATGTTTTTGCATACGTCGGAACAAATCTCGATAACAACTTGTGCATCCCTCATCAAGACAGCTGTGATGAGGCTGAGCCGGAAACGAAATCACCATGAGAGCAGGGCCGTCATCAGTGTTTTTGTTGCGGAGAACTCTTCCTCGTCGGCAGAGTTTATGTGCATATGTACGGATGCTCAACGGAGCCACTGTTATTTGATATGACAGACATGGGCAGAGGTATTCCGGTACGCCCGAGTCCCAGATGTGACCAGTACGGTTGTGCAGGATTGACTTGTGGCTGGAGATTTCCCACTTCTTTGGTCTGCACAGTGGTACCACGAACCTGGTTCCGCCCTGGTTTATGACAGAAAGAGCACCACACCAAAACGGTTTTGGGGAGCCGGAGAGAAAGCATACGAGGTGGTGACGCGATGAGGTGGGCGAGCAGCGGGGCAGTATAAAGAGGAGAGTGCCGGGGTAGAGAGTGGCTGGTGGCAGGTTGGGGTGTGTCCAAACTTGAAGCAAGCCCTGCACTGTGAGCGAGCTGTCATTTTCTCTTTCTGCTTGCCGAAGGGAATGAAGGACGGCGCGGTGGGCTTGGGCAAGCGCCATCAAAGCGTCACTGATGAGCAAGAGAGAGATTCACTGCTACGAGTAGTGCTGAAATGTGCCCAAAAAGCCGGTACGTGAGCATGCACAACAGAAGGCTTTTCTTGTGATGCAAACATACAACATGTTTGGCGTGGCACGACGCCGGAGCATGTACGACGTATGTACTTCGTATGCATGTATGGCACATCCATACAGGGAACCATACGTCGTACGAAGTACTATACGAGTAACCGGGTGACCAGGGTGTTGGAGCATCAATCTACGAGTACATAGTATATACAAGTATTCTACAGTAGGTCGGTCCGCATCCGGGAGCATGGAGAGCTGCACTCATACCAGCGGCACCCCTTGGATGACTTCTCTATATTCGTATGTACACGTCAAAAAGCGTCACAGGCCGTCCACGAGGAGTTCGTCTGCTTATTGAAGAGAAAATAACCCTGCCCGGGCACGTACACGGGCTTTGTATGGCCCTAGGATGACAGGTATTGGTGGAGCTTCGGCGAGGGAGGGGAGGCTGTTGGAGGTGCGGCTACGGGCTCTCAGGCAGGTAAAATACGGGCCGGTGGAGGGATAGTCCCGCGGGTAGCGTTGGACGGTTGCCGGCGCACGGCCCTATATTTTACTTTGGTCTGATTCTTACGAGTACCCATGCGAACGCATCCTGGGAGCGTCTTGCAGTGTAAAGAAAACCTTTATTGCACTCGCATGGGTGCTGTCAAAGAAAGATGGCACCCGGAACCTTACCCGGGCGGGCGCAACGGGCTGTCCCCTGTGCGTGGGTGAGTGATAGAGGCTTTTACGGAGTGCAGCTATTTATTAATATCGAACAAACCCTGCTGTGGTGAAGCAAAAAGGGGGGAGTTTACAACTGCCGCGGGCTTCCCTCCCCCGCTCAGATTCTGTCATGTTATCAATAAAACAAACAACACAAAGAAAAAAAAAATAGGTGTTTTCGTCGGCGGCGGGCGGGCGAGCGACCCAGACCACCACCACACCACTACTTCCCTTGCTTTTGTCTCATGGGCTTGCCTTGGAAGTTGGCGTGGGGGCAATTAGTACTAGGAATAGTCTGATCAAAAGCAACTTTCTAACCCGTCGCAGCGGCACACACGACCTGTACTGTACGAGTATGGTGTAGTGGCTGCATCTCCGCCCAAGGGAGGGAGGGCCACTCCCGCCCATCGATCAGACACACTGAAGCGAGTGTATTTTTGCTTCTTTCGACACGCAAGAGGTGGAATGGCCGGCTGTGATTGGTTCCATGTCCCGGAGCTTGCGCGTACCACGCCTATAATTACATAGTACGAGTATGTACGAGTATGAGTAGGCGGCGGGCGGCAGACGCCTACTTTCTGTCGTCAGAGTCAGTCGTCGTGTGAGCATTGACTGTGGCCGTGCTTTCAGTGAGCAATTGCGCCGCTTTATTCGATTAATAATACTATATTGTCCCTTTTGGAAACAAAGGCCCCATCGACTATCGCTTCGGGTGGCGGTTGGCTGTGGATGAGTGACATGCTCTGGGGTTGATAATGACCTTTTTGATGATGCTCGGAAACGATGACCAAACGGCGTATGAAACAGATAGAATGACACTGGCCGTGCGTATCGTATCAGTATATCAGTGTTATCGCAGCGTCAAGTACGTCTGTACCATTTTATTTTATTTTACTCGTAATAAAAGCAAAAGAAGGCATCGCCACGCTGTTGAGGCGCATGCAGCAGAAAAAGCAAAGCCGCTCCAACAAAAAAAATCCTGCCTCTTCTAATGGCGGCCACATGTCCCCGTGTGGCGGGCGGCGGCCACTCTGTCTTTTTTGTTTTTCTTTTTTGCCCTTTCTTCCTTTTTCTCTTGGGCGTCTTGTGAAATCATCAGATCTCATGTTCCAGAATCCCGGTCGTCCGATATCACACGGCATCCTTCTTTTGCTTTCCTTTTTTGTTTTTTCCCTCCTCAAGAGACAACGCTATTTTGTATAGACTTATTACACCACCATCATATACATAAGAATCGCGTTTGATCGCTGTGGCGCAGTTTTCTTGTTAGGCTATGTGGTAATTGTTCTTTGAAACTACCTTTTTTCTTTTCTTTTATTAATAAGCCCCGTTGACGACATGTTGTTTAAAATATACGCCATTCATTTAAATTAAATCACCGTCTTGAACCAAGGTCGCGGATAGATGAGCAAAAACCGTGCACTACTTAATAGGACACACGTGACTGGCCAATACATGTACATTTCTGCAGCTTTCTCTATATTGATTGCAGTATTATTACCACACAGACGCTATTCCTCACCACTTGGTACTGCGCTGCGCCCAGCATAAGTCTCCGCAAGCGAGGGGTCGATCAATAAAATTGTACTGCACGTCGTCGTCCTGTGAGCTCTTGAGACCTGCAGCCATCCATCCCACACGGACGGCCCGGTGTGCGCAGGGACCTCGTCGGCGGCGACAAAAAGAAACGGCGGGTGTCTGTGTGTGTGTGTTTGCGTGTGTATGGCGCCAGGTATTTGGGACGGGAGGTCAGCGAGTGAGTGAGAGTAGACATATAAAAAAAAACAATTGTCAAAATTAATTTGATACATTTTTATATTATAGCCAACTTTGCTCATCCTTGCCTATACTAAGAAAACGCATTTTGGAGATGTACAGCATGTATGTCGCGACGTTGCAACATGTTCCATCAACGGGCCGTCTATCGTCTTTCTTTCTCCCTTGCAGCAGCAAGCAGCAGCAAAAGCATGTAAGTAAATGTAAAAGGGAAATTTAAAGTCACTACTGTACCCCATCTATAAGGAGCAACATGTCTATGCTCTCGACGTCGATTATTACATGCAGCGGCATTAAAAAAACCGACATGACTGGCGCACAGATGCTTAGTCTGCCGTCACTCTATGATTGGTATCCGACGATTGAATCGTCAATTGGATCAGAAGCCCTTGCGTATTATAGCATTGCTTCTGCCGAAAAAAGGAGAGACAGTTACAAGTTTCTCTATGCAATTGCAGTAGCATTGAAAAAAAATGTTTAAGCATAGGTATTGACCCATCATTGTAGCTTACACTGGTGTTGTGTTACGTCTACGCCGACCTATTCTGCATGCACCTTCCGATATCTGCACTGCATACATACAGCATTAACGAATCTGTTAAAAACTTGCAACATTACTGGGATTTGTCAAAAAGTAAAATGTTGTTGCGTTTGTATAGACAAACAGCTCACATTCTCACCCGACCCTCGCAACAACATACCTACCTACCCGCATCTGCAAGTCTCGATGACTTGAAACTGTCACACGCAACTACCCGTCCCGCGTCACACACATGCAGAAACAAAGTACGGCGTAACCGTAAACACTAGTTCACAAAAGGCGTCTTCTTGCGTGACCTGCATCCTTTTTCTCTCTCTCTCGTATGACAAGTACTAGCCAACTGTCTGAGATTTGTCCTAGACGGGAGATCGCAGGTGATCTGATATACCGTACCACAAAGCGACAGGACGCTGCGTTACACCGACGAGACCCTCTATGCCTTTTCCATTTTACGTTCAAGGTGCGTGCATGTCTGTCTTGAGCTACATTTTCACAACTTGGGCTCCTTCATTTGGCTTCACCGACTGCTCGGCTAAGGTACTGAAACTGTTGTCGTGGGTTGTTGCAGACTTGTAGAAGCACAATTACACGAGAATTCTGGACCATTTCACGCCCCCAAAGGCGTGAAACGCGATGCCGGAGAGGTTTCTTTTTACACACTTTTGCTAGATATGATTCATGCCATGTCTCGGCACAGAACTTGAGAGAATCTACCTCGTAGACTGTTTACAGTGACTCATTGACGAAAACTGGAAGAGCTGGCGTCGACGTCTGTTATGCCAAATCTTTTGGCTGATATTTTTATTTTTATCGAGACGGTTATTTTCAAAGTATCTAGTCTCTTTCCTCAAGAGTCTCCATAAAGTCTACAGCTTTGATCCAGCTTCGCCATCCACATCGCCAAAGAAGCCCATAAACGCATTGTGAACCTCTTCCGTAAGGTCACTAGCCTGCAAACTGCGTCCTTTCTTCATAAAAGCCAGTCGCGAACATTCCTAAATTTTCAAAAAGTCAGCGCCGCTCAACACTCCAAAAGATCAACCATCTCATCTACAAGTACTCACCCTTGTAATAGCACTGCCTCCAAACGCAGCAAGCCCAATCATCTCCCCCTCACCGAGCGTATTTCCCTCTGGATCGTCCCAAAGCTTATCCATATACGCCCTTCTCCAGCCCAAAAACGTAGCAATGCTGCCCGTCAGTGTATCTCCCTGTCCACCGCTCCTCTTCTTCCCGCCTTCCACATCACCAACCAGCGTCGTCTCGCCATTAGAAATAAAATCCTTTGCCCCCTTTTGAATAATAGTCACCCCTCCCAACGCCGCAGCAAGCTTCTCTACCCGCTGCGTCTCGCTGCTCTCCTTTCCAATCTCGACGTTGGCAGCCTTGCAGAGGCGCTCAAACTCGACGACATTCGGCGTCAGAATGGCCTCTGCGTATCCCTTTAAAAGATCCAGGTCCTTTTGCACGAGCTGGAGAGCGTCAGCATCTAAAACGAGTGGCATCTTCTTCTCCTTGGCGGCGCGAATCACTCGCGCAATTGTATCTTGCATCAACGGATCTCTTCCGAGGCCGGGCCCGATGACGAGGACGTGCAGCCGGCCGAGCATCTCGATGATGGGAGAAGCAATCAGGTCGGGGTTTGTTTCGTCTTCTGTTGGCTTGGGCATCTGGTTTTGCGATGGCGATTGGCGCATGAGTGGGTGAACCATGAGGTTGGGGGAGTATGTTTTGACGACGGCGCCGGCTTCTGGTGTGCAGATGACGTGAGACTGTTGTGGTCATTAGTTTGTAATTTGTTTCTTCAAATTAAGTAGTAGTAGCTCTTTGGAAGATACCACTTACCATGTCGCATCCTAGCCGAGCGCTAGCCATGGCGGAAAAGTACGGCGCTCCCGTGTAGTCTTTGCTGCCACCTAGCACTGCGACTCGCCCGAGTTGCCCTGGTATTGCGGCCGTTAGTTTGGAATCACGCTGCGACCAAGCGCCTTCAAGGGAATGACCAAGTTGAATTACCTTTATGAAACTTGTCCAGCATTGGCGGAACCATCCTCCGCACCTTGCTGAGGACTCCTCGGGTTGTGGCGGACATGGCTGGTCCTTGATCCGTTGTCGTCATTGCCGCTCGAATTGAGCGCACTTTTTGCGATAGATTCGTAGATTGCGGCGCTCTAGTAGCCTGACTATAGTATACTTTGAGCCAATTTCCAGTTCGAAATTGAGGCCTTGTTTAAATTGGGTAATTGAAAACGCGTTGTGTATGTTGTCAAGATGAAAGTCCAATTGAGGTTGGTAGAGGCAGCTCCCCACTTGATCGACGTGATGTCACCAAACTGTAATGCAACCCACTGCAGCGGACAGTGGTAGCACGGTGCCGACGGCCCAAGTGTACCAGACAACGCTTAATTTTTATGGCTGTAGAAACTTGGGCATAGTTTATGAGAGCACCGTGGAATATACAAAAAAAATTCCGCCCTAGATTAGGACTGAGCTACAGCCGTCGACGACACGGCTGTAACGGAAATGTCTCAGTGAGACTTAGTGAGCAGCTCACACCTGCTGATTTAAAGTGCACACTGCAGCCTAGAGTTTATCAAGATGGCTGCCAAATTTGTGGTAATATTTAAAGGATCTTTGAGCTTTTAGTTTGTAACTCTTTTCGCGTACAATGTCTATGTTCTTCACCTTGAATGCATCGTTGCTCCTGGGCCGGATGACGGGACACCAGTACGTTTGACTAAGAAACATCCACGTAAACTCAAGCACTGAGAAGAGAGAGAAAAGAGAAAACTTAGAAACATTCCTATCTAAACATGAATCTTAATACTAGAATACATACAATAACTAGAGTTACTAGAATAGATACAATAACCAGAATAGATACAATAACTATAATAGCTAGAATAATTAGAATAATTAGAACAGATATAATTACATAAATATACAGAATAATTAGAGTAGTTAGAATAGATAGAATAATCTCAATACTTGCATTAGTTAAAAACCAGTCGAATACTCACAATGTCTACACTACAAACACACGCACACAGACGACGTACGTATCCACACACAGCACACCATGCTCACATCGCTTGAACACACATAATGGTGGCAGCAACGCCGACACAACGCCGACACATCACCAACACGTGTCACCAGCCCGCACACACGAAAAAGTCTACGTTCTTTGGCTTGCACACATCGGCTAGGGAAACAACTTGTAAAAGAACAAAAGGAAATCGAGGGCGTTAATTGAGTTATGAGCTCTATTTTACAAGTGGTAGTACGACTGGCGAATCTCCTTCCAATCATCCATCGCTCCGTCCAGGCGCAACCCCTCGGAAATTCCCTCCGCTTAGAGAGAAACAAAGACTACAAAGATTCGGTATAGACAGCAACAGCCCCAACAGCCCTTCTCTTATCTGCCAGAGAGCACTTCTAGATTATTGCTTACTCAAGGAAGCTCTTGACAAAGGTCTCGGTGGCCTCCTTCAGCTTGGCCTCGAGATCCTTGCTGAGGGCACCCTCCTTGTCAATGCTGGACAGCAGGCCAGATTCGTTGGCCTTGAGGTGGGAGAGGAAGCTTGCCTCGAATTCGAGAATGCGGTTGACGGGGACCTTGTCAAGGTGACCGTTAATACCGGCGAAGATGAGGGGGACCATCTCGTTGACGGCCATGGGGGAGTACTGCTTCTGCTTGAGGAGCTCGGTCAACTAATAGGATGAATTAGCATCTTTGTCACTTCGTTATGGTGTGGAACGGGAATACGTACACGTTCACCACGGTTCAGGGTCTGCTTGGTGGCGGCATCAAGATCGGAACCGAACTGAGCGAAAGCAGCAACCTCACGGTACTGGGCCAAGAAAAGCTTCAGGGAACCAGCAACCTGCTTCATGGCCTTGAGCTGGGCAGCGGAACCGACACGAGAGACGGAAAGACCGACGTTAATGGCAGGACGGATACCCTTGTAGAAGAGCTCAGACTCCAAGAAAATCTGACCGTCGGTGATGGAAATGACGTTGGTGGGAATGTAAGCAGAAACGTCACCACCCTGGGTCTCAATGATGGGCAGGGCAGTCATGGAACCGTTACCGTGGTGTTCGTTGAGCTTGGCAGCACGCTCGAGAAGACGCGAGTGCAGGTAGAAAACGTCACCCGGGTAAGCCTCACGGCCAGGAGGACGACGGAGCAGCAGAGACATCTGACGATAAGCAACAGCCTGCTTGGAAAGATCGTCATAGATGACGAGAGAGTGCTTTCCATTGTCTCTGAACCATTCACCTACGGAAGCGGCTAAATAAACAGAGTTAGTATCGGATAGAGATTGAGATGATTAATATGTGTGTGTGGCCTGTGGTAGACGACATATGGGGAGCAAGATGCTGTGCAAGTGGGGGATGGATAGGCGATCAAACTGTAAGACATGAAAGTGATAAGGAAGTAAAGAAAAAGAAAAGTCATTCAGTAGCGCCGAAAAACATTGTTGAAAGGTAGAAGAGGCAGTAGACTGAACGAAAAGAGAACATACCGGTGAAAGGAGCGAGGAACTGGAGAGGAGCAGCCTCGGAAGCAGTAGCGGCGACGACAACAGAGTACTTCATGGCGTCATTCTCCTCAAGGGTCTTGACAAGCTGAGCGACAGTAGAACGCTTCTGACCGATGGCAGCGTAGACACAGTACAGCTTCTTGGTCTCGTCTTGGCCATCGTTCCAACGCTTCTGGTTGAGGATGGTGTCGAGACCAACGGCAGTCTTGCCAGTCTGACGGTCACCAATGATCAACTCACGCTGACCACGGCCAATAGGGACCATGGCGTCAATGCACTTCATACCAGTCTGCACAGGCTGGTTGACAGACTTGCGGGGAAGAATACCAGGAGCCTTGACCTGGGCACGACTTCTCTCCTTGGTGTTGATAGGTCCCTTGCCGTCGATGGGGTTACCGAGGGCGTCGATGACACGACCAAGCATCTCAGGGCCGACAGGAATGTCAACCTATTTGATAATTAGCTTCGTGATCAAACGATATATCTGAAATACGATATGAATTCACTCACAATTTGACCAGTACGCTTGACGGTCTCACCCTCCTTGACGAGACGGTCGGAGCCGAACAACACAACACCGACCTGGCCGGCCTCGAGGTTCATGCACATGCCCTTGACGCCAGAGGCGAACCTGTATTAGTTTGTTAGCTAAGCTGCTGAAATACAAGAAAGCTGTTCCTGTAGACTTACTCGACAAGCTCTTCGGCCTGGACATTGGCCATACCGTGGACACGGGCGATACCGTCACTATTCGGGTCAAGTTAGTCAACCAATTTCCACCATCACAATGTTCGTGGCGGCGCATCATGGGGTTGCCAGCTATTCGTGCAATGCTAGTTGGCCAAGTGCGGAGGCCACGGGATATCTCCACCTACCCGACAGAGAGGACACGGCCGGTCTCAGCGAGACCAGACTCCTCCTGGACACCACGGATGCGCTGCTCGAGAATAGAAGAAACCTCAGTCGGCGTGGCCTTGGCGTCGGCGTAGGTACGGGCCTGCATCGAGGCGACGTTGACAGCGGCGGGTGCGGCATTTCGGGTCTATGCAGAAAAAACAAGTTAGCCGAAGCCCCAGCGTCAGCGAATGCCCCGAGGTCCAATGCAGTAGCAAAACAGCTCAAAAAAGCTTTTCCAGCGGTTGTAGGCGTTGTATAAAGACCCAATTGGGTTACTGCCGAATTTTTTTCGATGGATTCAGGCTGTTTTTGCGTCGTGCTTCGATGGGCCCTCGGGCGGCTGGGGGAATGTCGAGAGGAGACTCACGGCTGCGACTCTGCCAGCAGCAGACACAGCGCCGACAGCGCGCGTCGACTGGCGAAGAGCGTTGCGGAACATGCTGAGGGAGGTAATTGGAGGTCTAAGATGAAAGAGAAGCAATTGCAGCAACGTGCAATCGGGGAGAGGGGAGATTGGGGGTTGCGGTGCTGCGCTTTTGCGTGAGAGCAAATTTCGGGAGCAGAGTCTGTGTCTGTGAGGGAGGTGGTGGAGCGGAGCTCCTAAGGCACCAATCAGGGGCACTTGCGCGGTTTAACCCGACCCGCGAAAACAATATTCCCGCCCCGGTCTCATTTCAGAGCTTGGGTTCCGAGCAACGAAAGCTGGTCTCCTCACAATAGCAACGGGATTCCTCGGCGTCAATCAAGGCACTTCGCTGTCCTGAGGCACCATCGTCTAGTGCATCGAGCCATATCACACTGAGGTAGTCCTGTATTAGCTGGCCTATATTTTGCACCATATGAGCCGGCAATCGTTCTATCTTTCTTTTCACCCTTCCACATATTTCAACATTATTTTTTTCTTCTTGGAATAACACAGCTCATGCAAAATTTGTTCCTTTATTCCGCCCTTTCCGCTGCATCCGCACAGTGCAATCGTAGGGCTTATAGGAATGGCGTTCCAGGAGCCTTTAACCGCAAGAGAATGCAAAAATACGTAATGAGACGTAAAGCTATTAAGAAAACAACTTCATGTCATGGTTATGACCGAAGTACGCCTTTAATATAGTAGCAATGTATTATCCTTAAAACTCAATTGGTCGTTTGATTGAAATTACCTACTCGGGCGATTCGGAGGAACGGCACTGCACGTGACTTGGTCGGGCTAAGACTTGAACAGCTTTGCCTAGATCGCATTTGAGGTCGGAAACGAGGCTGCGAGTATACGAGATACAGAGGAACAGCGAGATATCCTTAACACTCGCTCCGTCTTACTGCGAACATTGCTTCATCACTGGCTTGACAACAATGCTCTCCAGGAAACATGAATATCTCCCAAATGAATTACATGTTGCAAACCTACAAGCCACTGACATTTCTTGACAGCCATATTCGTAACGGTAAACCGGTATGAAGGGGGAAAGAGCGGGAAGTATTAGTGGAAGTTAGGAAATGTGTTCATCACATTCGGAGAGATAGGAAGCCGGCATCAACGCCGGTCGGTCTCTAAGGCCGAGCTCGCCTGAATTGCAGGTGGCTAATGCATATGGCATCATAAATACAATAATTCGCCTTTCATCCGTTTTTGTTCCCCTCAAAGATTCGCCATGGCCATTCCGTAAAGACAAACAAGATAGAACCCCCATTTACCTGACGATACCATCGAAGCGCTGCTTGAACCAGCGGACAGTCTCATCACGCTTGATGCGGTGGCTGGCACCAATGGTGCTCTTCATGCGGCGACGGCGGGTGACGCGCTCACCGGGGCGGGTCATGCAGCAGTAGAAGTCCATGCCGTAGATACCAATGGAGGGGTCGTACTTGATACCGAGATCGATGTGCTCGCTGATACCGAAGCCGAAGTTGCCGGTCTCGGAGAAGTTACGCTTGCGGAGTTCGTACTCCTTGACCTTGAGGCCACGCTCGAGAATCTCCTCAGCCTGTTTTATTGTGTTAGAGTCGTCTGTCTCTCGTTTTCCTCGATTTCATTCGGGTGTATGTACCTTGGGGCCACGGACGGTGACGTGGACGGAGATCTTTTCGTTACGACGGATACCGAAGGTACGAACAGTGTAACGGGCCTTGCCTGTAGATATTTGTCAACATTTTGTTTGCCCACAAGAGATCGCAAGAGGTAGAATCGTACTGTAGACAGGAGTCTGACCAGAAAGCTGCTCGAGCACCTTGGCGGCACGGGTAAGTCTGTCACCAGACTCGCCAACGGAGATGTTCAGAACGAGCTTCTGGATCTTAAGATCCTTCATGGGGTTGGAGGCCTTCTCGGATGCCATGGCTGCGGTTTGTTGTCGACGGTTATGGGTGGTTTGTCGTGGATTGGAGGTTTGTCGATGACAAGAAAGATTGGGTTTTGGCAGCGGCGAAAATTTGAGGGTTGGCTTGCCCTGTGTGTGGAAAGACGAAGAATATGTGGGGCTGGGTCCCAAACGGGGTTGGTGCCGAAAAGATACATCGTGCATGTACCGTTTTGCAGCCTCTCCAATCAGGCTCCGCAAATTTTGGACTGAACGGCATCCTCTTCAAAAGCTTGGAGCATTGAAGTTTACTGCGGTCGCGTACGAGCTCCGCGAACTATACACTTTTTGGAACACTTGAGCAGCTGTCACAGCAAGCTCTCACATATTAGCCAAGATGTCTAACAAACAAGGCAAGATGGTATGTCCAATGGTTTCTCCCTATGCAGCTTTTTTCGCGTCAAATGCTAACGATCTGTTGCCTAGGCCGGTTATGTATGTTTCCCCCCGAAGCGGTCGCAACGGCCAACGATGCGACATATAGCTCGAAATCAACTCGACTAGTAGTTTTAGCTAACATGGATGCTTAGATTAACTGGCGGATGAGGGTTACTCTGAATGATGGCCGTTCCATGACGGGGCAGATGCTGGCATTCGACAAGGTAAAGAGATTGACGAGCAACATTGCTCATGAATTGCAAGGCTAACGTGGCGAACTAGCATATGAACCTTGTTCTTGCCGATACCGAAGAGTTCAGACGCGTCAAGAGAAGACAAGATAAGTCCGGATCAGGCTCCGTCGTCGAGTCGGAGGAGAAGCGAACCCTGGGCCTCACAATTGTTCGGGGCGCGTACATCGTCTCCCTCTCGGTCGAATCTCCTCCTCCTGCGGATCCCAGTGCTAGACTAGGAAAGAGTGCTCCTGGTGGAATAGCATCTGCTCTGAGCGCTGGCCCCGGCGTTGCTAAGCCGGCTGGCAGAGGTGCTGCCCCTCCTTCGTTGGCTGTAAGCAAAACATCGTTTGATCACGATATATCTGAACACATTGCTAATATTCTTCACAGGGCCCTGCGGCTGGAGTTGGTGGCTCTGGCCCGCCCCCAGGATTCCCTGGCTTCCCCGGTGGTGCTCCTCCAGGCTTCCCTGGCCAAGGTGGCAGAGGCGGTAAGTGGCATACAAACCACCGACGTCGATGTGGCTTTTCTAACCGTTACATAGCTCCTCCAGGATTCCCTGGCAACCTACCTCCTCCTCCTGGCGGATTCCCTGGCGGTTCAGGCTTTGCTCCCCCAGGATTTCAGCCTCCTCCCGGTGGCGCGCCTCCTGGATTTAACCCCCCTCCGCGAAGATAGATACATATATGGCTTGAACGCTTAGGATTGGTACGAGCTGGAAAGGAAGTTATGATACCTCTACTAGAAGCGAAATATCTGGTTATGCAGTAGATCAAGGGACTCGGTCAGGGAGTTATGAGATTTAATTTTGGTGTCAGGGTAAAACTGTATTTCAACGTTTTTTATTGCATTTATTCCATTACATTTGGTTGTGCAGCTACATTGCACATTATCATGCTATTCGGCATAATGTTAATGGTGACTGAACGAACACAGTGCATTTAGCAGTTAAGGGCTTGGAGATCTGGTATCGGGTATCATTGGTGTTGAATTGCTATATAACTTGAGAACAACGATGAAAGTACAGCACGTTGGCAGTACAAAACTAACTAAATGCTATAGCTGACAGGCCGTTTATATTCCCGTCGCATGACTAAAGACCTTTGTCGCAAGCTGACTTAGGAGCCTTGTACGATCGTCTTGAGGCAACTCCTGTATAAAAGTTAGCTATCATGTTGGTAACACAACTCGTGCGGGAAACCTACCTGGAACACAGCATATACACTCTTCCCCCGCGCATCACGAACAGCTCCCAGTCTGTTACCAGCGACAGCACCAGCCAGCAGTCCAGGCACATTCGCGACAATGAAGCCCAGCGCACCACCGCTCACGCCTCCAATGACGCTCCAGAATTTACTCGTAGGTTGACTCGTTCCATCCTCGGCCATGCCCTCATCACGCATCATTTCCTCGAATACATCTCGGAACTGCTCATTCTCCGCCTCCTGTCGCTCGCCTTGGGCGCCTGTACCACGTGTGAAGAAGTTCCATGCCCACGAGTATGGGTTCTCACGAGACGTCTGCGGTGGGACTTCCTCGTCTGCTTCTTCAAATGGATCAGCAGGAGGTGGTCGGTTAAACATTCTTCTCTGCGCATCGTATTCGCTCCTCCTCTTTGGGTCTGAAAGTGTGTAGTATGCATCATTGACGAGCTGGAACTTGCGCGTACGTTCTGCGCGCTCGGGAGATTCTGCGGCGACTCGATCGGGGTGTGTTTTTAATGCGGCCCTGGAAGCGACGGATTAGTACTTTATGGGAGATCCGTGGTTGTTATATGCGACGTACCTTTTGTATGCATCTCTGACGCGGTCGAAGGAGGCATTCTCGGGTATCTCGAGGATGGCATCTGTGGCGCAGATTGAGTTAGTAAAGGCGTTTCAGCTGTGCAGCGGAAAGAGGGTGTGACGAACAGTAGTTAGGTGGCGCTTGAGATTCCATTGCGAATGCTACTGAAAAATGAAGCTGTAGGATTTGCGATGCTAGGTAGTATTGCGGTGGTATTTAAGGAGCTTAGCACTTGAGCGACCTTGCACATGCTTGGAGTCGTCACTGGTGGCGGTGATCGCCCCACTGGGACTGAAGCCTAGCGTTGCCTACGTAGATCTTGGAAATTGTAGCGACAAGTTGGCAGGTGTGACATCACTTTCAACTTTGATGTTTTCGCTGCTTCTGATATTTGCTTTTAGATCAGTAACTGGTGGTTATCTTTTCACACATGCCAACTGAGTTTATTGAGTCATGTAGCATGTAATATAAGTGTGCTTGCTTATTCTCCGGCTCTACACGCGATTGAGGGTTTACAAGTGGCACGACATCATTAGTTACGACATATGGCTGCACATGCTGCACACTATATCTTTTCAACGTAGTGAATAGCCCTGGACAGAGTTTAAACATATTATATGGTCTTTGATTTGTACATTTAGTGTTTAATTTCTGCTTCTATATTCGACTAGACCCACGTCGTCCCTTCATAGCTCCCACAATGTCAGCCTACCCTGCAGTAAAATCATGACTAAGCTTCCGTTGCGGGTCCAGCCGCTTCGCCATAAATTTCCGCCAACGGCTGCGAAAATCTACGCGCTTTTTCTCCTTTGAAAGGTGTGCGGCGGCATGACATGAAAATCTATACCCGTGTTGCTCGAGTCCCTCATCAATGGACGAAATCGGAGCGTCAGTTGTGCCACAGAGTAATTTTAATTGCACGCCTGTCACCTTACCCGCCTGGTTCTTGTATTCTCTTTCGACAAGAGCCATGGGTAGGGAGACCGGACAAATTTTCACCTTGAAACTTCAATTTTTGTGTGACTGGATACGATGTGCTCCTTAAATTAGTAAATCTGTGCATCCATGGGTACTACAACACTCTATACCACTCGAACTGCGTGCGACGCAATGTTCATTCTATAAAATCTTTTCCCCCGTGTATGCCGTCCAGACAGCCCAGCGCCGTGGCTCCAAAGTGTTGGCAACATGACCTCAAAGATTACGTGTCGGCGTAAAAGAGCCTGGCGACTATTTTACTCTATTCCTCGTCGCCAGCTTGCTTCAGCTTGCCCATATCTGTCTTTGGGCCAGCGTCTCCAATCAGTCGTACTCTGTCCACACGAACAGCATCTGCTTCGCCGTCTCCCTGTTGGACATACACAATGAGTGACGAGGTTTTCTGGAACTTGACGAATCGCAGGTTGATGTTTGCAGTTCCTTCAGAATTCCAGTCATCAGCACCCAGGGTAATAACTTGCGTAGGGTCAGACTCGTCCGCCTCGGCAAAGTCCATATTGTGTGGTCGGTTGATGAAGAGATGGACGACGCCCGGTCTTGAGACTTCGCCTTCGTCTTCTGCAGATGGTACGGATGTAATCTGGACTGGGTATTAGTACAATCTCTGGACAGACAAGAGCAGCTGTGCATTACCTGAAGCGTATGGAGCTTAGCTATGGATTGGAACGGAACATAGAGTAGAAGCTGATCATCTGAGCCACTTTGCACCCAGTCCTTGGAGGTGCCCTTGCCGTTATTGAGAGCGCTTGGCTTGGAAGGCTCAAACAGCACCCTAACTGTTCCAGCTTCATCATCAGCATTAAGCACCTCACAGTCTCTGATGTCAACCTGATCGGTAATGTCGTTGTATCCTCGAGGCAACTCCGCGCCGCGCCATGTTTCACCTGGCGCAGAGGCAGTCGTCGCACCCCCAGTACGCGACGAGTCTTTATTTTTGGTGGAATGTTCAAGATGCTTTTGGATATCCTCGGACAGCTGGCCTACTTCGGAAAGCTTTTTGACGCGCGTCTGCAGGCCTTCCAAGTCGTCTCCTTGAAGTTTCTCTGCGAGCTTTCCGCTCTCAAAAATTAAAAAGGTAGGGAACTCGGATATCTTATACTCGCTCGAGATGTCGGTATTGGAATCGTTGTCGACTTTGGCAAATGCTAGCGCCTTTTTGCGTGAGAGCGTTTCCGAAAGGGAGTCGATTGTGGCGGTGATTTGCTCGCTGCCATCCGCGGAACCCAAAAAGACTACACCCCTGAGTGTTAGCAAAGTCTGTTCCCAAGAGTGCCTTGAACGTATATTTCAATGCTGCGCCGAGCCCCGGCCAGCTAGGGGTAGAGGTGATATCCATCTTGGCTGGGGGATCAAGCGAGACGTACCACCTGCCACTACCGTGCGGGAGTCCTTGAGAATGGCATCAAGCTGCTCCTTGGAGCTAACAGATATCGCGCCCGACATTTGAGAAGCTTGTCACGCAAAGGCGCTTTGAAATCTAGAGGTGGCGATGCAACAGAACGATTTTGAAATGCTAGAGTGGTCTCCAGGTGGTGGAGGGGCAAACGTGCTGGGTCCGGATAGCTCCTGAGACGCGGCGTCACGGGTGGGAGGTCTGCCCGCGTCAACCGGTGTGCCTGGCGGGACTGGCGGGGATTTTTAACGTACAGGTAATATGACTGCGAGGACAAAGAGCACATAAACATATCTTGTTATAGAGCGAGTGTGTAGCCGATTCTTCTTGTTTTTATATGATAGCAAATTGACAAACTTGAAGAAAAAAAGAAACAAAAAAGAAGCGGTTTCTGTAGGTACGGGAAGTAGATGGCTCTATGAGTGTTATAGAGCGGTCTTCTATCTCGCGTAGACGTTATAAAAACACTTGCGCAGGCAGATCATCGAAATCCCCCTACCATCTTACATAATTACAAAGCCATCGCAAGTAGCCAAAAATGATGCAGGGCTGGGAGGTTTGTAGTACAGCTCGCCGTTGAACATGGCTTACACATGTACAGCTGAAGTAGTGACCCCCTGTTCCTTCGTCTAATAATGGGCCGGCCCGTCAGCTTAGCGTTGAGAGCGACACGAGCCTCTCTGAAGATCATAACAACAGGTCGAAACCTGGCCCGTACACCCCCTTTCTCTGTTCAAACTCTCGGAGTACAAATTGTTGGGCCTTTTGATGAGTTCGCAATGAGTCGCTACTATGGGAATGGAGAAAGAAGGCGGCCAGATCGGCGCACAAGCTTTGATTGGCGCATGGTGAGTTTTGCATCTAGCTTCTTACTACTACGCTCGATGGACAGATTCCTCTGACTTTGCTCATACATTGAAGCCTTCCTTTCGTCCTTCAGGAAGTGGCTCCCGTGAAAACCCGTCCCGTCTACGTCCTCTTCGGTACTCAGCCAGGTTAGCTGCCTATGATGATTTGATGCCACGGTACGTTCCACGTCCTGCATTCTTGGAACCATCTCGACGTCATAATCGGGCAGAAAGGTATAGAGCCAGTGAACAAGGCCCGCCGGGCTATGGTGCTGTTGAATTTGAACCTGTGATAGCTACCAGTTTTCCCGCAAACCAGCCCCCTGGACCAAACGAGGCTGATGTAGAACCTCAGCACAGGTTCTACAAAGAAGATCGCAGTGAAAGGGCAACCCCGTTTACGGTCGAAGAGAGAGAGCGCAGGGTATCACCACCTCCACCAGTCCACCAGTCTGCGTACGAAGACGACTATGATGATGATAGGCAGCGCATATTTGTCGTCGATGAGCGTGGGACGGCTGATGGTGCGAGACGGGGCTCGCGGAGCAGAAGCTCTAGTCGAAGTCGCGGCTGGATGCGTGGCCCCGGACTAGAAGACATGGATATGTACGAGTGCTTTGAGTTTGAATGCCCACGGCCAGAGCCGTTCAAAAATGGAGACACTTCAGATTTCGACACGCCTTCACTAGACACATCCACTGCCGCCCTGGATGAGAAGCAGACTATAAGAGGCACAAATGCAACTGGCATATATTCGTCACGCTACAGCGGTGACGCAGAACTAGGGGGGTACCACGAAGCGCTGCTAACGGAAATTCATAACCCAAAAGGAATTGGCCGACCCCTATTTAGGTGGCTGTAAGTTTGGCACAATTCCCGATCCCGGACACGAGGTTAACGTATAAGTAGCCATATTCAACAAGATGTTATGAACTTTGACGAGTTTTGGGTGAGTAGCCGTTTCATTGTATATGGCATGAGAATAGCTGACTGACACAGAAAAGGTTGAACTGTCTCGTCAAGTACATCTTTCGGAAAAGGAGAGGGCCGCTGTTGGCCGGCTCCGCGCCGATGTGAAGAGGCAGTGTATCAAATCTCGACACAATGCCAAGGGATACAAAGTCGGGTATATGGAGCCTCGGTACATGGAAGCAACCATAGAAAAGCCAGACAAGAAAGCGGACACAGTCCAAGATGACCGACCGCCGGCGGCTAAATGGATATGTTTACCCTACTTTGTGCTGCAGCAATATTCAGGACTGTTAGACGGATCAAATCTCTCTGCTTTCCCCACACAGACATTGCTGCAGGCCCAGTATTCGAGGTCGACGCAGCAAAGAGACATGGGCCAAGCCGTCTGCGAACTGGGAACAGCTGGCAAAGGAGAGTGCTTTCACATTGCGCAACTTTGGTGTCTAATACTAGACGACAGTGAGTATCCGCACATTTTATGCACTAATTACTTCTAACCTTCAAAGGTCTTCTGGTTACGTGCGGGACGATGTCCAAAACGAAATTACAGGCAGATATGGTCAAAGTGAATTCGGAGCCTTCGCCTACTGTTCTCGGCAGCACCAGCCTACGCAGAATTATTGTGAGATATACAGATGCCGTGAAATGGGTATTTACACCAGAAGAATGTCCTACATGGTTTGTAAGTACTGCCTCTATTCGCCGAGAAAAACTCATGAATCTGACCACACGTAGGACTTTATCTCACGTTTCGTGGCATTTTGGCCACAAAGCCTTGAATTTAGGCGCAACAACATTGTTGTTACAGCCAAAGACTGGCCAAAGGTGTTGAACTACCTAAACAATAACCGACACGCCAGTGTCACACTTACGATGACAGTAATGTACGTATGCACCATTGTATCTTGTGGTCGAAGCTAACAAAGTCTTAAGACGGCACTCTGAGCCGCCGGCGCGAAACCCACATAATCTGGATGCTAAAAAGGAAAAGGGGACTTCAGGATCTAAAGATACTAAAAGCGCAACCGCATCGCCTCGACCAGCTGCAATGCTGGAACTTATGAACTTTAAAGCAAACCAGACAGCTAGGCCGACTGGGTCTGATGGCGACTTGGCAAGCCAGCTGGCATTTGTTGAGAAATTCTTGCAAGAGCAGACCCCGTATGCGACCCAAACAGCTTATGAGAGCTGCAGGGAAACAACAAGAGACAAGATAGTTACCTTACTAGCAGCAGAGAGTACACGCGTGGAAGAGCAGAAAGATGACGACCTTCGTCGACGCCACGACCGGGATTTGGCCTTGTTTAATATGGCCGATTCCCTTTTCCAGCTCTTTTTGCCAGCGGATTTTGAAGCACCGACAGTGAGCAAGTTTTGGGGAGCTGTGATGGACTTTTGTACTGTACGTTTTTTGCAATCCACATAAATGCCTTCTTTGCTGACAACTTGGCAGGCGCCCCAGGGAGGCAGTGGGGGATTGAATAATTATACGTTCCGATCCCGGGCAATGAGTCTCGCAGCGTATCTAGAAGACTTGTGGTCAGAGATTCGAGCCTTTGAAGACATCATGTCTTTTATGAGTGATGAAGCGCGAGCAAAGATAGAGCCGCCTCGACAGTTTGTTACAGCATGGCTGCACGTTCTCTCGGGCATGGTTCTATGCCAACAAGGCAGTCGCGAGTGGGCAACGCACTTTACGAGGGTACTGAACTTATTGATCGATGGCATGCAACGAGTTATCCAGTCCATCTCTACGCATAAGCTGTTAGATAGCTGCACCGTTTTGCCATTGGAAGTGGCATCTCTTACTGCCCTCAACTTACTGCAAGATCAAGTAGGGAAGGCAGATGATATCAGTGAGACATATTCACAGTATCTCAATTCTCTTGTAAGCAATCCAATGTCAAACATTCACTCGTAACTGTGCTGACAATCCAAAAGGACACTAAAATTACGACAAAGCCATCGGATCGGTCTTATCAGCATCGCATCGATCTTGTCCGCCAAGAAATGACAGCTATTCGAAGGACAGTGGGTCAGCAAAGACACATTATTGCATCTCTACGACAAGACGTATATCCAAAGGCACTTATTGAGCTCTACCGTCCGGTGGACGACGAGGCCGGCGGCCGTCGTGCGGGTCCTGTTGGACGACATGGACAGCCATACAATGAGGTTGTGCGTTACGATCGATCCGGCCGAGATGACGGGCTCGATGGCCAACTTCTCGACGAGCTGGAGTGGGATTCCAAACTATCGCCCACGGAAAAGAGTGGTTTCCGGGGTCTCTTTTTGAGCGAATGCGCACGATTTCTAGAACAAAAAGCCTACGAGTTTCGCCGATATGCAGACTATGCAGATGACCTCGAGCGGGCGGTCGCGTATAAGATGGACTGGACCAAGGACCGTCAGGAAAATGCAGTGTACGCCTTTACGGTGGTGACGATTGTATTCCTGCCTCTCAGCGCGATTGCAAGCATCTTTGGCATGAACACGTCCGACGTGCGTGACCTGCCATACTCGCAGTGGATGTACTGGGTCGTCGCTCTTCCAGTGACGATTAGTACCATTGTGATTGGTCTCTGGTGGATGGGTGAGCTAGGAAACGTATTTAGGTGGATAACCGGGAGACAAACGACGGTTGGCGCACCGTCGTCGGGGTATGGTACATTTGTAGTGCCGGACGACGATGTGTATTACGGCGGAGGGGCCGGTGGCGGAGGCGGCGGTCAACCGCAGAGGCCAACACCGCACCGGATGCAGGAGTACATTGTGCCTGAAGGAAGCCGTCGTGATAAGCTTCATCTCAGCAGTAGCACGGCGCCGCAATGGGCACGAATACGGGGTGTACGTCGAGCACTGAATAGTCGGTATTGAAGGATGCCATCAATCTCCGTGGCTCTGAGTATTTAACTGTAAAGTACTTTATATGGTTTGTCAAACATATGATCCATCTCATTATTCGTAACATTGTTCGTTTCTGTGTTCAATTGCAATGCCGCTGACGCTCGCTTGTCGGATACGCCATACCCAAAAAGCCTCATTACTCCCCAAATGCCCGTAATACAATATCCCAACAGGTTGTTGTTAGCTAAAAATAGAAAAGCCTCTTGCCCAAGCATCAACCTTTTTTTTTTTTTTTTTTTACAGGCCAATTTAATAGTACCGATAGCAATCTCTCGGCTGGCTCCTTTCCCTATGCCGGTGTCTATCCTCAATATTAATCGTAATCCGTTCCGTGTCATCCTCACACCGTGGCGGCGCCGGCAGCGCAGGCGGACAGTGCCTCCTTGGCGCATCAACATAGCGATACGGCGGCTGCGGCTGCGGCTGCGGCTGCGGCTGCGGCGGACAGGGCCTCTCGACATGAACGGGCATAGGGACGGGGATATAGCGATCGCGCTCGATAATGACCTCGCGCTCGCGCGTCTTGGTCTCGCAGTGATTATTGCGCGAGCGATGGCGACGATGCTTGCGCTTGGGCGAGGGCGGGTCGACGTCGACGGCGATGACGTCGATGGAGTCCTCGCAGGGCTCAGGCTCTGGTAGTGGCTCCGGTTCGGGCTGGGGCAGGCATAGCGGCGGCGGCGTGCAGGGCCGTTCGGGCTCTGGCGCGGGAATCTCGACGCAGGGCTCTGGGCTGGGCGTTCGGGTGATGCGGGTTACGCGGGTGCGGGTTTCGTAGAGGTCTGGGTCTGGACGGCTGAGGTAGAGACGCTTGCTGTATGAGCGGTCTCGGGCTGGCGGTTGGTTGGTGTTAGCTGTGTGGTCTGTTGTGATCTTTTATGGTGTTTAGGAAGGTGGACTTACCCATGGCGAAAACGGCAGTAGCGCACTGAAAGGTGCTATGGAATGGGAGAGAAAAAGGGTGGTATGGCGAAAGGAGAGCGAGCCTAGAGCACAAAGAAGAGACGTAGATTCGAGGAGCGTGGATGGTTTATATGATGACGGGACAAAGACGTCTTTGAGGCTTGGTGTAGGATACTTTCGCTGGGCGGGGGCGGGGAGTTGAAGAATGGAACAAAGAAGGACGAGAGAAAGAAGGCAAGAAGACAAGGGTCTGTGAGCTTATTTCATATGCCTTTGGGCAGCGACGAGTCACAGGTATATTACACCGCAGAGAACTATAATATGCGAAAGAGGAGACTGTCACAAAAACAGGGCACATCCATCTCTTCATCCAAGCATTTGTAGCCAAGTCGGGCGGCGGGGTGGCTGAGCTGGTTCGACGCCCCATGACGTCTGTACCACGAGGCCTTGGGGAGATTGCCGAGCCCGGCGTGGACTGTATCAGCTGAGGCTTTTTTTTTTTTCATTCTCTAAAAAGGTCTAGAATAACCTTAGTAGTCCTGTATAATTTGTGAGGCTAGACCTCTTGGTCCGGCTCTTTTGATCTTTGGTTGGTAAACGAGCATCGACTTGGACAGTTGAAAAGGCTGGGCTGCGAATACGAGCATCGGTGTCTCCGGTCGCATCAGCCAAACCCACGCAGCCTTATGCTGGTCATGATTCAAAATGGACTCAACTTTCGCTCAGCGGGTCTTTATATTGACTGTGTGATTTCATGCGACTCACCGCCCTCAAGGTAGGTATTTAGTGACTATTCGGGGACAGGCAATGTTATAGTCGGGCTGCATTATATCGTACCCTCAGCCCAACTATACAAGGCAGCAAAGAAATCATACGATGAATGGAAGCCTAACAGGATGCATAAAATCACGCTTCATAGACAGATTATCTGACGTACACTGTTCGGGGAACCCGAGTATCGTAGTTGCGTAGGTAGACGAGCGTTCGAATTCCTTGCATCCCTTCAGAAGGCTGTACGTTGAACAAGTAAATAATAAAGGGAAGTTACAGAATTTCATTCCCAAGCCTGATTAGTAAGGTCTGGGAGATGCCTAGGTGTATTCCAAGGCGAAAGCGATTATACGAACCATTGCCTTGCACTAGTGGCAGGGTTGGCAAGGCTAGGCTCACGATATGTCGCCTTCAGCACTAGCACATAGCTAGGCCACCGCGCCACTGAAACGAATCTATGGCCGTATTAAGAGAATAATGATTGTCGTAGCTTTTTTGCGTATTTTTGAGTCTTAGCGACGTCGTACGAGATGCTGCGTAGTAAAACCTGTGGACTTCCAAGTTGCCAACTGTGGAGCACATTCCATCAACCAAAGGGAGTCTCCGTCCAAGCGTCTAAAAAAAGCAAGGAACCAGGGGAACCAACGGGAACAACGGGAGTGCGTCGTTGGGCTTAGCGCGGGTTTATTTTAATGAATGTGAATCAACGTTGTGCAGCCATTCGAGTACTTGTACAAAGTATTTTGGGAATAAAATACCCGTAAGGAAAAGAAGGGGGGGAGGGGAGGGACAGACTTTGAGCAAGCGCTTTGGGCTCATCAATGCAGTGTCGCCATGATTACATGGTGCATTCATGCATACATGCATGCATTTGGAGGCCCCAGTTATGCAAATCAATGCGGCCAAAATGAAGATGGCCATCTGCAATCTAGAAATTAGAGTGATGTAATGGCTCCGGCAAAAGGTGCTTTACGCGGTGGGATGAGATGACGCGACGCACGTTTGCGTACCCGTCGCCGTCACACATTTACATGTATTCGTAGCTATAAGTAATACATGGTAGGATACCGGAAATGTCTCTCAATCGGGGTCCAAAGCGGCCCCAAAGGAACTATTAGTATAAAAAGCCGATTTTCGCATGGCAATCTGCAAGGGCAACCACCAGGCGAGAATCACCCCATGGAACAGTTTTGTTTCGGCTCCATGAGCGGCTACAAATGGCATTTTCGAGTTTTTAGGACTATCTCATGAGTGAATGGGGAATGCGTTGGCATTTGTACCTAATATGTGCCACGCTGCACATATCCTGTACAATAGTAAATAATTGTTTGAACTGGCGCAAACAGTAATTCATCGACTTGTACGGAGTACGGCAAGAGGATGGCACAGGGATGCGGCGCTTGTCAAATGTCTGTGCGATAAATTAATAGTCAGTATCCCGGGCCTGCTGCCGTGCATCCCGGGGCATGCAGTTCTGCACATCACGACCACAACTACGTACTCGTAGCCACAGGAGGACAAAGCGCTATTCATCATTGGACAATAGCAAATCGACAAGGGTATACAAAGGTATACTGCAATGTTGGTACCTCTTTCTGGAAATAGAGCGCTAATGATATTAGCGTGGCGACGCGGATGCAAGGTACACTGATGAACCTGTCACAAATCCCATCACGAGATGGCCGCCTCGTGGTTTGATCTGCCCGCGAGCCAGTTCCCCTGGCTTGGCGGGGGGGTTAACATATTAAAACTCGTGCTACTCATTATTAATGAGATTTGTGTACGGAAATGGTGCCGCCGCTTGGTGGCATTGTGTACATAGCCGGATCAGAGCCAGCGCCGATGGGATACAGTTTGATGTTGCATCCAATTTCCAGGGCCAAATGCCTCTTTCCATGATTATTACTGTGGGCGAGTGTAGTTTCTGGCCAAATAGAAATTCCGTCGGCTCTTCGCTGTGTCAGTGCCTCAGTAATAATAACAGGGAGGCTGTTGTTGGTGGCTTGGGGCTGCGACAGATGAAAGAGGCTGATGATCTTGTCCAGAGTTGAGAGCGGTGAGGCGTTGTCTTCCCTGTTTTCGAGCTTCTCAATTTTTTCTTCCTCTGAAACCGAGTATTACCGAAAACAGAATGTCAAAAATCGCTTTTGCTTGTCGATTTACGTACGCTTGTTACTACGGTTCCAATACACATTGACGCGACACAACACTTCACAGGCTACACAGGCGTTTAACAAACAATTTCACAGTGTTGTATGTACCTCGTAATACCAATCATGCCATGTACAAGATAGCTTCCCCATCCAGGTATTCCACCAACAATAATACGTGGACGAGACGAGAAGCAGCGCCCCAAAGTCCCTTTGATCGCACAAACCGTAACTGGCCGATCCGGACCCCATCGTCCACGGCAAGGGGCCAAGAGTTCCAGTCTCAAATTAGGATGTCCCAGACTGTGCTTCCGAGAGGAACGAGACCCTTATTTTCGATGGATCCTAGCGTTGCTCGCCACTAATACCAGGTACTCTCAGTATGTAATACGCAGGCAACTGTACATACCTCGTAATATCCATCTTAGCGGAGACACCAGAACTGGCCCTTAATCTACGGAGCAAATGTCGCGAGCTTGACTTGTTGACAGGCGGACAGCGAGGGGCGCAAACGTGCAGACGGTCCACCACGACGTAATAAATCCATTTGCTTGGCAGAGGCTCCGACTCCAGGGAACCCTCCGCCACTACGAGTCCTCGCACGCCGTAACCGAAAACAGCCCCGGCCCTGTCTCCAACGGCAGATGAGCCGCCTCCGCCGCCGGCCGTTGTTACCTTGCAGGCCAAGCTGCAGCCATGCATCCAGTGGCTGCTCTAGGATGCAGCTAGTATCTTCCCCAGGAAAATTAATTAAAGAATGCCAAATGGCTTTGTTTTCGCATCTGCCGGGAATTGGGCTGGTTTCGGTACG
The DNA here is from genome assembly GCA_023628775.1 of Lecanicillium sp. S3808. Classification (NCBI taxonomy): domain Eukaryota; kingdom Fungi; phylum Ascomycota; class Sordariomycetes; order Hypocreales; family Cordycipitaceae; genus Lecanicillium; species Lecanicillium sp. S3808. The sequence goes on along the minus strand of JAMAJY010000003.1, from coordinate 936,253 downwards.
AAGGTATGCACATAAAGAAAAAAAAAGACAAAGTGTCTTGCCTGCACTTATGTATATCAGGGGGCAGTTAAACGTGTGTCAAGCCCCTGATTTAAAAGTTCCAAATCTCAAAAGGTACACCAGCCCAAAACCGCTTGCGACATCCCATAAAAGGGTACAGAGCTGCATCAGAAAAGAGACACGCGAAACGAGTACCTTCATCTCCATCAGAGACATGGCCTATCCACCAAAAAAATGCGGCCAACAGGGGTACCTGCTCTCTGTAAATTTCCCATCCGAGTACCACGTGTCCCCGGTACCGGTGCTGTATCCATTAACAGTCCGCCTGCACCACGACGTCCGGCGGTACCTCCAGGCTATAGTGCCTACCTAGGTAGATTAATGAATGTGGCGAGACACACAGCGGCTTCTATTGCGTCCGTCCAGGGACCCAGCCGGTGCAATTCCAGAGATTCGACGTCGTTTTACTCGTACTTCGTAACACGCCCAAGACTCTTCTGTACACCGCGTTGATGTTTTATTTGTATTTCGTTCTTGTTTTGAAGGGACAACCAAAAAGCAAAAACGTTTCCTACTCTATACTCTGTTCACGAGGCACTTGCATACCTACAGTACACTAGTATTCGCCTGCCCACCAAGAAGCTCAACGGGGCCAAAGTTACCCAGATGCCCTGTGTCACAAGCCCCTTGCCCGCAGCCAAAGTAGCAACTCTGCCCCAAATACCGCGCCATCGCGCCACACCACCCACACCACTCACCATACTACCACTAAACACCACCACCACCACCACACCCCCTACTAATTGTAATACGACTCCCGTGCCTCTCTAAACACATGCGACGTGGATCAGGGTGAAGCAGGCATCTCGAAACCCTCTTCTCAGAGGTGGCCCTGCGGAACAAATCCTCAGACCGACTCCACCACTGTCCTCCTGTTGCCGCATCATGTCGCAACCTGGATCTTCGCGGCGTGGTGGCCTTCCATCTTCTCCCGCTGCCGCCGGACATGAAGGTCTCTCACCTTCCACCAGAGACTTTTCTTCCGCCGGCAACTTGACGATACACAGCCAGCAGCAAGCTTCAATGCTCGGTCCTGGTCCCAAGTGAGTGAAACACTCCCCCCCTCGCGTGCCTTACTGCCCTTTCACCCATGCTACCCCGGCTTTTACTCTTCGGCTTGCTTTCTCCTCGACGAATTGCCTTTCGTACAAGAGTCCCTGCCGGTTTCTTCTACCGCTTCTCAGCTCTACGATCGCTCGTATACCGGGGGGAAACCGTCTCTGCCTTGCCCCTTTGCCATAATCTGTGCATGAGAGACTGCCCTTTCTCGATTGGCTGGTGGCATTGATCTCGCTGACCCCGAATCTTTCTTCTTCTCTACAGGTCCCCTCGACCTCCTGCACCGAGCCCGTTAGCGACGAGCCAAGACCAAGAAACTGCTTCCTCCAGGCACGGACACGACCGTGAGAGACAATCCCAGACGGCCCGGCCGAAACCGTCAAGATCACCGGCCGAACAAACCACTTTTTACTCAGACTCGTCAGAAGCCTCCAGCCCTGACGAAGAAGTTCCGGGGTTTGTTCTGCCACGCTGCCCTTTAGCCAACAGACCCCTAAAAGCTAACCCAATGCCGTTTCGCAGCTTCAACTTTTCGCCCAATGCCACAAATGATACACGAAGCGTCTCCGATCCTGTGAATTCGAACCCGCCTGTTGCGAGTCCTACCGGAAATCCTCGCAAGCCCGCCATGGACGGGCCGGTCGCTACCGCATCGAGCGGATCGATCAGGACCATGGGTCGAAACTCTTCTCTCGACACGGCCATCTCGGCAATGTCCACGCGTCCTCCGCCCAGTAACCAGACGACTACCGCCCCGTCGACGCAGGAGACTGACATTGCCCACTTGATTCAAACAGCTGGCAGTCCCGAGGCCGTTATACAATATCTGCTCAAGGAGAAACAGTCCCAATCGCAGCAAAACAGTCAGCTATGGCGCCTCGTCGACAAGCAGCGGGCCATGATCCTTGGCTTGAATAAAGATTTAGAGGCTGCCCTTAAAGACAAGGAGCGCTATAGGAGAAAGCTCAAGGATTTCATGGCGAACCCTGCGGTGCTTAGAGCGGCCGGTGGCCAACCCACGGACAAAGAATCCAGTGATGCCCGGCCGGCACCGTTAAGCGCAAGGGGACAAACGGGCCACAACCCAGAGTCGCCCGTTTTCGAGTCCGTCAGCCCCAAATCCTCTCCTATAGACATGAATATGGCACCCTACCCGATTACTCCTCCCGCCGACCACCCACATCGTTCACCTACGGCCGTTAGCGAAGCTCTCGATCCCTCACACGCCATGCCCAGGTCACACGACCACGCTGTTGACAACTTTGACCACGAAGCTGATGAAAGAGCCAACGACGAGGCTCGGAAAGAAAAAGGCGAAGAGCAGCTTCGTGAGATACCATATAATGTTGCGTTGCCAGCCTCCCGGCGCCTACCCAGCGAGCCACCCAAAATGCCACCCCCTAAACTTCCCGCCACGAGGAGTGACGTCTCGCCTCGACGCGCTGACGGGTCAATGGCGTTCCCTGGGCCACCGAGAAAAGCTCCACCGGCGCCTCTCCAACTAAAGAAGTCGACAAGGCCCAAGTCGTCCTCGCCCCCTGGTGACGAATCGGAATCCGATTACGATGACATTTTGGATGTGGAAACTGCTCTCGGCAGCCGTGGCCGACGGCGTACGAGAGAAGAGGATGACCAGAGCCGAGAAACCATAGCCCTTCAAGAAGCCGCGGAACGAAGTGCGTCGGGCGAAAACACCATCTTGGATCCTCCCACGATAAAAGAGCCTTCCCCGTTGCGAAGCCAGCAAGCTGCAGTAGAAGCAGAGGCATCTACTACATCGCTTGCCGAAGTTCTGAACGGAGAGGCTCCTGACGACCTGACGCCAGCAATACAGAGCCCAGGGCTGCCGGCCAGTCCTCGGCCAGCTACTAATCTTGCTTCAGCTCAAGCACCGCCGCTCTCGCCTCGAGGAATCCCTCTTTCACCTCGCCCACCGCGCCAAGCCATTCCAATGCCGCCTTCTGGCGGGCTACCTCACTCGTTCGCCGTTTCGTCTCTGAATAATGCAACAGTGGCGCCCCTCAGCGTAGCCAAGTCAAATGGCGATGATGCCGATTCTCAAGGATCGCCAATGGGACGTTCAAGCCCGGCAGAGAGGACTCAAATATTCAAAGGGCTCGTCACGGAAGAGTTCCCTGACCTGCTCATCTCTCCTGATTCTCTTCCGGCCATCAGCATCAAAGTGGCCTCGTCCCGCATGAAACCCTCAAGGGCGAGTCTTTTGTCGTTGACGCAACTCGAAGAGGACCCCGTTTTCACCTTGGCGGTTATTTCCAAATCGGATGGTAGTGAGCTCTGGCGCGTGGAAAAGGATACTACATCGCTGGCCAAACTTGACCAGCGGTTGAAACAGTGCTCTGCGTTTACCGCCAAGACTCCAGAAAAGTCGCTTTTTAGCGGCCATTCACCGGCCAAGCTTGATGCACGTCGGAAAGCTCTTGAGCAATACATGGAGGAGGTTCTTCACACCGAACTCGACATTTCTACTTCCATGGAGCTTTGTAAATACCTATCTATGAATACTCTTCCACCGAACTTGGACGAATCGGCCAAGCTCACTCCAGACCCGAGCGCGCAGAACCTTGGTCCCGATGGGCGTCCAACTCGCAGCGGATATCTCACGAAACGTGGCAAGAACTTCCGCGGCTGGAAGGTCCGCTTCTTTGTCCTGGAAGGCCCGAGCCTGAAGTACTATGAAAATCCAGGTGGACCACACTTGGGAACTATCAAGCTTCAGCATGCTCAAATTGGCAAACAATTTCAAAGCCGCGAGAGTCAGTCTGCGGCGCAGTCTGGCGCGGGAGACGAATCTGATAGCCACTACCGCCACGCGTTCCTCATCCTGGAGCCGAAGAAAAAGGATCCATCCAGCCTTGTAAAGCATGTTTTATGTGCCGAGAATGATCAGGAACGAGATTTGTGGGTTGATGCCCTTGTTCAATGGGTCGACTACCGCGAGCGGGACGCAATGGACGCGCAGGCCAGAAGTGGCACGACTCAGGATCGTCAAGCTCCTGCACCGACTGAAGCGCCAGGGCCAGCCAAGCTCAGGAAAGGTTCATCTCAAATTCGATCCGTTTCGCAGCCTGGAGACTCGGAATTGATTGGAGTCAGATATGATTCGACCAATGCTGGTGAAGCGCCGCAGGTTACGGGTACGCGGCCGAAGACTTCTGGTGGATTGCCCGAGCACCACAGCGCGAACGCCCTTGGAGGCGACACAATGAGCTCTCAACCCAAGATTATATCCGCCCCAAAGGACTTGCAGTTGATATCTGACGCCTCAGCCTGGGGTAACAAATCAGGCTCGACAGCCACAGCCACTGAAGACAAGAAGCAAAGGAAGCGAAGCTTCTTTGGCTTTGGCCCCAAAACCCGATCATCTTCCGAAGGTCAAGACTCCCTCTTTGGCAGTGAGAGTGGCTCCCTTGCTGCCGGCTCATCTAACAACGGGCTTCATGTTGGCCAAGTGTTTGGCTCTTCATTGGCGGAAGCAGTGCGTTACCATCCTCCGAAGGATGTAGTTGTTCCGCTGCCATCCGTGGTGTATCGCTGCATTCAGTACTTGGAGGCGCAGAATGCAATCCAAGAGGAAGGCATTTTCCGGCTCAGTGGGTCGAACATTGTCATCAAGCAAATTCGTGAGAGGTTTAATAATGAAAGTGACATTAACCTCCTCACTGATGGGCAGTACTACGACATTCACGCCGTGGCGTCACTCCTCAAGCTGTACCTTCGAGAGCTGCCCACGACGATTCTGACACGAGACCTGCACCTCAACTTCCTGTCGACGACAGAAATGCAGGACAGAGATGAAAAGATCAGAGCGATGAGCGAGCTGGCAAGTATGCTACCACAGGCCAATGCGACTCTGTTGAAGTATCTGATATCTTTCCTCATCCGGATCATCAACAACGCCAATGTCAACAAGATGACGGTTAGGAACGTCGGCATTGTCTTTTCGCCGACACTCAATATCCCAGCGCCAGTGTTTGCCATGTTTCTCCAAAACTACGAGGATATTTTTGGAATCAACCCGGAAGAGTATGAGCTTCCTACGTCGGTTGAGCCGGACAGCACGCAGCCTGAGAACAGACCACGCTTCGATCCGCCGCCGCGGCCATCGACATCTTCTGGCAGCGCATCGCCGCATCGCCAGCATAGAATCGATTCAATGCGCGACCAGTCAAGATCGACGCCAACCCCTCCATTAAACATGCCTAGGGCTAGGGATTCGCCAACGCCGCCAATAGCTGCCAACAGGCCTGCATTTGAACCAGAACATCTCTCTGGACAACAACGCGAGCAGCAAAATATACATATTGGTCAACGAGGGCCTGGCCAACCGCTTTACCATCATAGCAACGACTCGGGAAGTAACATGAATGTGCCTGCGTACGAGCAAGGTGGAGGCAACAGGCGACAAGAGAGCTTTATTCACGGCAGCGGAGTGCAGCACCAGAGCTCCAAGAGCAAACTGCGTGACGAGACTCGCTATTAACGCAAAACGGCGCACATGGAAGTGTTCTCACCACTGAATTCGAATTCAACAGCGACTATACCACAATTGTTTTATGATACCTATATTTCTATTCTATTCATTTCACTACTTTGCCCACTACAATACATACCCATCTGTTTTCGGACAGCATTGATACCATTTGGAGACGCTGCCGGACTTTCGAGAAGATTTACCCAATTTGGATGATATTTATGACTTTGTTTTTCTTGGTTTGGAGGTGGCTATTTGTTTCGACTTTCGGGCTTTCTTTTTCTTTTTTTAATATGTATTCTCGGTATTGATTGGACGGCGTTATTTGAGCAAAGACAGCTCGACAGGTCGGGCTGCCTAATGTATTTGCGGCGTCCTGACGGCTAATAGGCGGAGGACTTTGGGTTTTATTTTTATTTTTATATTACTGGGCCACCTTTTCCTGTTGTTGATACAGAATTGCATCAAGACTGTGCGGGCAACTGCGCATTCATATAGATTACTGGATTAATATTGCGAAGATGGTTAGTTCAGCCGCTTTTATACCAGGATGTGTGACGGAGTGTCAGTTGTTGTGTGGAGAGCAGCTAAAGTAGGTGTCGGAGATCGCGAGTTGCAATGCCCGAGCCGCCGACAGCGAGTAAAAACCTGGGGCAGCCAGTTTCGGGCATGGGGCCAGTACCTTGTCCGAGGCGGATGGACAGTCTAGCCGTTTTCAAAGGCCAAGAGAGGCCAGCTGAACAGGCGGTAATGGTAGCTCGTTTCCCTCGTTATGAGTGAATTTCTCGCCGGAAAAAACTACAATTCCCTAATAAAAACAAATGTCTGCATAACTTTTCCGCTACATTCGCAGTTATTCTCTCCGTTAGATGGGACATAGGTACGCTGGAACCAGTGTATTAGCTAATACGCCGCCGCCCACACTTTTACTGGGAGTCGGTCCAAGTCGGCACCGTCACTCTAGTACAAACCACGGAAGCTCGGCGGCAAACACATCCGCCATTGCTGCAATCCTGCCCGCCACACCCACCCAAGGTGCTCCAGCAAACAGCGACTTTTGTCTACACTGAACTGAACGAGGCGCATTTACCGCCGACGGCGCCGAAACCGCATTGCGAGATTACCCGCAGAGCAAAAGGCTATTGGCCGACCGAGCGAAAAGAAGGGGGTTCTTAGGTGTTTTCTTTAAATTTGTTTGCTTACCCCCCTTGGGGCCCCGCCTCCCGTTTCCCATGGATCTGGATCCGCGGCTGGCTCGCGGCCAAGCCTCTACCGGATCCTCTACTTCCTCGCCTTCGAACCCGCTTCATAACCGGGGAGGAGGAGGAGGAGGAGGAGGAGGAAGTGGTGGTGGCGGCGAGGATGAAGCTTCGGAAGGGTCGCCGGCTGTGATGCAGCAGGATGATGGTGGTGGTGGTGGTGGTTACGCAGACGAAGGAATCGACCCCAAGAAGCTGAGGGCGTGCGAGTCTTGTCGCGGCCTCAAGGTGCGATGCGAGCCCGATCCGAACGAAGGGCCGTGTAAGCGGTGCAAAAAGGCTGGAAGGAATTGTGTCGTTACTGCGCCGACGAGGAAGAGGCAGAAGAAGACGGACAGTCGGGTGTCGGAGCTGGAGAAGAAGATTGATGCGCTCACGGCGAGCTTGCAGGCTCGTGTTGCGCCGCCGGCGCATCATCAGTCACCGCATAGTCACAATCATCAACAGCAGCAGCAGCAGTATGGCAGTCCTGGTGTGGTGTCGCCTGGTTCTGCATCGGGTGTGGCGGCGCATGGTGATCGGGCGAGACAGCATTCGGATAGCACGCAGGGTAATGAGCATCGACGGTGGGATAAGGAGGTTGCGCCGTGGGATCAGCGTGGCGGACCGGCGGGTAATGATAGTCCGTTTCAGCAGCTGATTACAATCGCTGGCCAGAAGCGCAAGGCCGGCGAGGATGGCGGGCAACAGCAGCAACAGCAGCAGCAGCGGCGGGGAGAAGCAAAGGATGAGAGGACGCCATCTACAACAGCAGCTGCCATGGGCTGGCCGGCATATACGTCGAAAGCGACGGATGGGGATGTGGTTGACCGCGGGCTGGTGCCGAAAGAGATGGCTCTTGAGCTGTTTGCCAAGTACAAGTCGCAGATGGTGCGGCATCTGCCCGGCGTTGTGTTCCCGCCCAGCACGACTGTCGCGGAGCTGCGCAAGACGAAGCCAGTCCTGTTCTTGTCCATCATGGCGGCTGCGTCAGGAGAGAACCATTCATTGCAACGGGTGTTGCAAAAGGAGTTGATGCAAATCTTTGCCGAGAGAGTTATTGTCACCGGTGAAAAGAACTTGGAACTGGTGCAGGCCCTGACTGTTGCCGTCATCTGGTACTGGCCACCCGAGTACTTTGAAGAACTCAAGTTCTACCAGCTTATCCACATCGCAGCCGTCATGGCTATTGACATTGGCCTTGGTCGCAAGAGCCCACCTCGCGGAGGAAGAGGCGGCAGTTTGGCTGGAGGCGCAGCATGGCGAGAGAACCCGAACCGTCGTAACCCGCCGCCCGACCCGTTGAGTCTGGAGTCGCGCCGCACGTGGCTGACGTGTTACTATTTGGCTGCGAATACGGCGATATCCCTGCACCGACCAAACTTGATACGCTGGACGCCATTCATGGCTGAGTCGATGGAGATATTGCAGACGTCGCCAGACGCTGCGCCTACAGACAAGTACTTTTGCCATTTGGTCTGGACACATCATCTTGGAGAGCAGATAAGCAACCAGTTCTCAATGGATGACCCGTCAGCGGCGGTGAATATTGCGGACCCAAGGACGCAATATGCTCTCAGGGCGTTTGAGCGAGACTTGGAACGATATATTGCGACTGTTCCCCAGGAGCAGATGCAGGGTGAGTTTGAAATTACTACCTACCTCTCGCACCCGTATAATTGCATGCTTTTACTAACCGTGACTTACCAACAGCAACGCTCAGAATCGGTTTTGATCTGCTAAACCTCTACATGCACGAATCAGCCCTACAAGCGGACGCATCAACCGAAAAGCTAGAGCCCCCATTCACCGAAACTTCCGTCAACGAAGGCATCGTGCGCGAAGAGCCCCTCTCCGCCGCACACGTCAACGCCCTGACATCCTGCCTTTCCGCCATCAACGGCATATTCACGACGTTTCTCAACCTCGAAGTCACCAGCATCCGCTGCCTGCCCGTCTTCAACTTTGTGCGCGTCGCCTACGCCGTCGTCGTGCTGATGAAGATGTACTTTTCCGCGTCGACGGCAGGCTCAGAGCTCGGCCACGTCTTCACCCGCGAGAGCATGCAGGTGCAGTATTACCTCGACGCCCTGCTCGACAAGTTCCGCGCCACGGCGGCGGATGATAAGTGTCGCCCTGCGTCCAAGTTTTTGGTCGTCCTTGCCATGTTGAGGTCTTGGTTTGTCAAGCAGGGCAAGGATGACGCCGGAAAGAATAATACTAGGGGTGGTGGAAATAATGCGCCGGATAGTAGCACGCCAAAGAGCAATAATGACAACAACTCACAACAGCAACATCAACAACAGCCACAAACGGCAAATACACCACTCCAACTCCTCTCCGAAGTCGCCACAGGCCGCGAATCCTCATTCGGTGGTGGCAACAACACCACCAACAACTACAACAACTACTACCGCGCCCAACCACAACAACCATACAGCAGCACCGGCTACCCAGACCCGACTGCAGCGGCAGAAGTAGGCACAGGCATGACACCCCTCCCACTAGGCGGCGACAGCGGCGCAGAAGACCCCAACTCGATGTCCATCCCGCCATGGATCATGCAGGCCATGATGTCAGGAAACGAATTTGACGCGGGTATGGGCGGTGGCGGCATTGGCGGCTTTGATGTTAACAACGCCGCTGCTGGTGGTGGTGGTAATGGTGGATTTGACGGGATGCGGATGACGGCGAATGATCAGTTTTTTAGCGACATGTTTCAGGGATTGCCGGATAACATGTTTGGGTTCTAAGGGGCGTAATTTAGCGAAAAACAATTAGGGGGACGAAGAGGTGGTGGTGTTTTGGCATGTATTACTACACTTTTGCTTTATGGCGCTGGGAGAACATTCGCTTGTATAAAATATAGTCTACACTTTTTGCTCTACTAGATGCGGCTGTTCACGGATCATACTACTTCTTACTTTAACGAACGAATGCATTCACATATAATATACTGCAAGTCACATACAAGATAATCTGTTTCATTCTGATCCTGCCTAAGGAAGCTAAAGGACTCGAGACAACGCCGACAAAATATCAAACAAGCGACAAAATTGCGCAACGTCATCAAAAAGCGCACAAAGGTGATCCGAGTACTAATTAGAAGCCATCACTTGTCTGCATAGCCCCATAGCTCTCTCTTGCAATCTTTCTCGCGTACTCTTCCAAGCGGCAATCAATAAATCCAGCCTCGCAGTCTTGTTTCCTCCTCTGATGCCTGTCCAACGCCAACGCCAATCTGTCCATAGGTCTCGTCCAAGATTAATACATTGCCATCCATCTTGTCCATTGTCCGGGACACCAATAGTCGTCTTCCACGCCTGGGATGGTCAATTCCTGTTGACATCCTTTGAAAGTAATACATGAATAGAATCCATGTTTGCGTGCCAGGGATTCCCACTGGCAGCTCTGGGTAATAAGACAAAAAAAAAAAATCAACAAAGTAGAACCTTGAAGAACAATGCGGCCGCTCGCCAACCAATCCCAGAAGGTATCGCTTTCATTTTAAAAAACAATTCATACCACGGCCATGTTTGATTACCAAAACATTTTTTTTAGCCATCCGTGTAAAAGCCCCGTGAAGAACATGGCCGTTTTTTTTTTGTGAGACCTTGTACCGGTACTACTCCACAACGAAAATGGTAATGAAGATGCAGGTTTGCGCGCAGGTAAAAGAATTAAAACAAAGAGCCAAAAACAATTTCCGCTAGTTCAACGCCGCGCAGTGATGAAATGCCATTGTTAAATCATGCACTTTTCGAGTGCACTAAACTCCGTGATGAGCTCGGCTAGTCCATGTAAAAGTCGCCCTTGAGAATTCGCTCTTGGAAAGCGTCGGGCTTGGGCTTCTCTTGTCTGGGCTGCTGCTGCTGCTGCTGCTGCTGTTGCTGCTGTTGCACGGTAGGAGTTTGAGCAGGAGGCTGCGGCATGTCCGAAACGGAGCGGGTGCGGTCATGAGCGGCGGGGCCGGCTCGCGGGGGAGAGCCAAAGGAAAAGGACTGGCGCGAAGCGGCGCTGACGGAGCTCTCAGCACGAGAGCGAAGCTGTTCGGACCAATTGAAACCCTGCTGGTCTGCTCGTGAAATGGGATTGTCAGAAGTAGCTCTTGGATGCATGGTGAAGCTTGCCTGTGGAAGTGACGAGGACAAGACGGAGCTGGGACGGCGGCCCGTAGAGGATGCGGACGCCGACCAGCCCGCCGAGGCTGTAGGAGGAGACTTTTGGGTGCTCTGCCTACGACCGAGCTGGGCTGGAGGAGAGGTCGGGTTGGTATTACCATTGCCGGGACTGCCGTTGGGGCGATACCCCCTCATGTTGGAGTTTGAGTTGTTGTTGTTGGTGGCGCCAGAGCCGGAGGCGCCAAAGCTCATGCGGCGGACAAAGGGCGTGCCGGGGCCGCTTTTGGCTTGTCCATCATCGTCATCAATAGCGCTCTCATCAATGGAAGAGTTGGTGGACATGCTGCCACGGCGCATGCCAAAGGTGGCGGGCGTGGTGGGAGAGGTGCCCGATAGGCCAATGGTGGTGACTGAGAGGCGACGGCCACGAGGGTCAGCGGCGCCGTTGCCTGTGCCTGAGAGCGAACCGTTTCCATTAGATGGGTTGCGCTGGAACAGGTTGGAAAGCGCGGCCTGCGTGATGGAGCTGCGGCGGTGAGCGACAGCTGGACCGTTGGAGCCGTTGTCTGACATGGCGACGAGAGTATTGAAGGGTGAGTTCGCGGATGAAAGAAGGCGGATTGAGGAAAGTAGCTGGATGTGTCGTGAGCGCCGAGAGAGCCGAGCTTATGAGAAGCTCTTCTGCTTGAACTGCGCCGGAAGCGCGGGTAGACTCCTCAAGAGACGTTCCTTGCTTGGGTCGAAAGCGGGGTGTAAGACGAAGTGCCGGTTGCCCGAATGAGAGGGATGAGAGGGTAAAGTCGAGTCGAGTCGGACAGAAGTGAAGCGTACAAGGAAATGTTTGAAGGAGGAGAGATATGGGAAGAGAGATGTGGTAGAAGGAGCACGAAAAGGAGAGAATGAGGGTGGTGAGACACAGAGTGAGCGTCCCGGTGTGTGCGACTTGGGGGCGTTTGCGAGAGTGAGGGGGGATGTGGGATTTCACGTGCGTGGGCGATGATGTCGTACCACTGGTGTGGGTGCACTTTCTGAGGCAGGCGCAGGCAGTTGCGACTTCCCCGGTGGAAGGATGGAGTCGAGACAACAACCGACCGGATTCGGAAAGAATCCAATGGGGCGCTGTGCAGAGCTGGTTCTTTGGAAATAGAGGCGAAATGTAACAAGTGCAAATGAGTAAAGCAAGAAAAAGGAAGAAGTAAGAGGAGAAGACGAAGGTGGGCAGAGCGTGGGAGGGTGGCGACTTAAAGACGGCGATGGCGGAGGCACACTGCTGGGTTGTGAGGTGGTGCTCCTTAGGGTGGTGAAGCTGATAAGTGCTAATGGCTGTGGATGCTAACAGTATTACTCGTCCCTGGTGGTAGGGTTACCTACTTGGTGGCCTTGCGGTACCGCATCACTGTACTCCGTATACGTCTGGACTCGAGGTACCTGCTCGTAGGCGGAGAATGCTCCAGACTGGGGTACTGGGCAGTAACGAGTTTGGGGGTCTCTTCCTCTCTGGATGGGATGGGTGGGCGTCCATGGATGTGCGGCATGGGATGGCCCAAGCTCCTCACTGTCTCCTCACTCGCCGAGATGCCCGACTCCGGACCTGACTGGCGGGTGTGCATGAGCTTACGAACCCCGCAATGTCTGTGAGCTAGAGCTCCAGTGCCGCTGCTTCTCTTTATTTTAAGTCTAGCGCTAGCGCACACGAAATCTAGCGGAGTCCGTCGTTGGCCATTGGAAGGCTCAAGATAGGAGGGAGAGACTCGTCTGGCCAAACTCTGCTGGGAATAGTTATGCTGCAGGTCTAGCCGTCTGGAAATTACTTTCCTCGTCCGTTGGTATTGTCCGGGAATGCAGGCTGCCATGTCCGTTGTCTCCTTTGCGACCCCCCATGCTACGCCTGTCAATTTCGGTGCCAGATGCCAAGGTGTCATGGCGCCAGATTGGGCTGGCTCACTAGCAGTAGCCAAAGGCGGGGAAGCTGGTCCATCTGGCAAACCCTGTGGAACTGACGTGTACGAGTACGTGCAGTGTGTGCAGCACGTATACCAGCCTTTATCTTGGACACCCGAGTAACAAGCATGTTCAGGCCTCTCGAACCTGTTGCAGCGAACCCACTACACACAGTAAGCACACCGACGAAGCTGTTCATGCACTGCCGATCCCAGATGGTTGGATGCCTAGCATAGCAGATTGCCCAGCCCCGGAGGGGACCAAGGAACGAACCGAAACACGGCAAAAACAAAACAAAGATGATAAAATAGGGGTCCAGCAAATGCCACAGATTGAAACTGCTCATGAGACCAATGACGTACGACGTATCTTTGCTTTGCTATTGTCTGAACTGCGGCCCCCCCTGCTCGCTCCGTTCCCCAGCCGCGATTTTCATCTCTTGTTTCCTCATTTTTGCTCGCCCGGGGTCCTTGTCTACCCTATATCTTGTTGGCAGCCCCTATGACGAATGCGGAATGCCATGTGTCGCGGGCCTTGGCTTGTCTCGCCAACAAAACAGTTCAAACGGAGAGGAGGGCGGAAAGTGGACACGCGCCAGATTTGCGCCGCCCCGTTCATCAGCCCAAGACGGTGGGTTTCTGGGCATCCCAAGTGCCGAAGCGAAGCGAAGCGTCTGCGGCGGCTCTCTGTTACCTGCAATGCCCTCCAAGTTCCGTTCATTTGCATCAACAACTAAGAGCCAAAAGACAGTGAAAAATACAGTGTTGTGGTTATTCCCTCTTCTCCAAAGGTGAGTTTGCCGATCTATACTTTGAAACCTCTGCACCACTGCGCAGCCAAATGCACTGGCGCGCAATCCCAAAGCTTGTTTTGTCGTGGGACCGCCAATCAGTGACGTACCCCAACTGCAAAGGTAGGTAGGCAGGTACCGACCTGCTCCTACCCCAGGCTGGCTGCGGTGCAGAGCTGTTCGCCGTCACTGCCCCAAGTTGGTCGCTCTTTCCCCGCCGCATCTCCTCTCCGCCCCACCGGCGCCATTGAGCTCCTCTCCTCGCAGCTGGCGGACAGCTGGCGCGGACGAGCGCCTGAGAAGCTCTTTGGACAACAAACGAATCACCTGTGGACGATACATACAGTAGATGCGGCGCCCGCTACGGTGGGGTTTCTGGAGCATTCCCCGCGACAGGCGGCCCAAGAATCCCCCTCCCCTGTCTTCACGGTTAGGTTTGCCTCTTTACTCTACGTATTCGCACACAAGTTGCTGTTAGGTACAGTTACGAGTACATAATACTAACACATCACTTGACAAAACGATGCGCCTCTCGCTTCCAGAGGTAGCTTTCTCCACAACAGATCTTCATTCTGCCCTTGCCCTCTGGCCCCTTTCTCCTTGTTCGCGGCCCCCGGGTCTCTCATTCCTGCAAGGGTCTGCTTCAGATTCATTTATTTCAGTCTCGGTCCCCTTTGTGCTGCTCCTGCCGCGTTGGGCAACTGGTCGGCTATCGCGACGTCATTCATCATCATAATCATCAGAATACACAATGGCCCGGAACAGCACATACTCACTCTTTCTTTAACAGCGTACATCACACCTTTGTACGGCTCACTCTGCCGTCCTTAAACCCCACCCCTTCGCTTCGGTCCAACACGCAGCCAAACTACTACCGCCCTCTGCTACATACCATCCCCGGATGGGACGGGAAGATGGCCATATAATTACCGGTAGGTGTAGCCGTCCCCTCTATTGGTAGAAGCACACGACACATTACACTAGACCAGCCTCTCGAACACGCCACGTCGTCTTCCAGGATAGGTTCCCGCTCTATAAACCCTAATACTGGTAACCTAATAACGGGCTGATTGGTCCCTTGGGGGTCGCCGTACAACCTACTCGTACCTCCTGTCAGTGGCACTATTCCTCTTTGAGCTGAACTTAAATGAGCTGGTATTTGCTGCAGTCTATGGCCTTTGAAGCTTCATTAAGATTGTGTATTTCCTGTCGCTATTCTAATTGATGTCATCAAGTATCAGATTGACACGACACGGCCCACTGTAGCCGGCCATAACCTGCAGTTGTATCCATTTTCCTCCATAAAAAGAATCGATCGATCGAAGGGAAGGCCAACCCTAGAGAATACCTCTTGGCCCGTATCAAGTCATTTCCACGTCGACGTCTACCTCGGGGTCTACTCCATCAATGTGTTCTTTAATACCAAGAACAGTGTTGAGAAAACGAATGGCATCATCCATTCCCTTTGGCGCGTTGAACCAGTGTCCGCCGTCGGGATACTCGATCCACGTAACTTGAGCTCCAAAGCCCATTAAAGTATTCCGTAGACCTTCACCGTTCTTAACAAGCACGAGCGGATCATCAGTACAATGCTCAAGCAGCATGGGAGTCCTTGTAAGAACGTCGTCGTTGCCCAAGCAGGTCTCCAAGTTCATCACCTTGCGCATCTCGTCCAACGAACGTCCAGCAAACGGGCAGCGAGCAGAGAATCCCAGAAACGCCCCAAGCCTCCGGCCAACAGCCCGAGGAATCTCGAGGTTAAACAGCGTGTGCACACTCGTCGCCGCTCCCATACTTATTCCTGCCAGCACCAGCTTATCCCAGCTCCCACCGAGTAGGTTCGCCTCTTGGATAAGAATCTTTATAATTTCAGGGACTACCTCTCTCAGACCCTCTAGCTGAATTTCTTCGCGGCTTGCAAAGTCACGGACATCATAGACGTCGAACCACTGCGGAAACGTCTCTGGCCCGCTGATGCATTTCCGTATGGGCGCTTGCGGAAAGACCCATCGAAAGGACGGGAATACCTCGATCAGAGTGCGATTGTTTGAGTCTCGGGAGTAGTTGAGAGAATTGCTAAAGTTTTGCGCGTTGTCACCTCTGCCGTGGAGGAAGATGACGGTGTGTGAGTGAGCAGTCTTGGGGGGAAAGACGAGTGTTGGGATTGTTGCCATGTCTGTTTTTGATTTGTCTCGCGTGTTTTGGTGAGAGGGGAAATCCCAAAAGAGACTTGAGATGAATTAATCCCCTTTCCCCTCGCTGTTTGGGAGTAGTTGATATCGTTGCCTGTTGATGCCTATTTAGCCGCCCAAACAGAGGCAATGCTGTACGACTTGGCGCCTAGGCGCCCGCAGGAGCCCATGTCTACAATAGCCAGACTTTTAACGGTAGCCAATGGATTTTTTCACATTAAATATTTTGCCCGCACTTAAAAATAAAGGTAAAAGAATTGCAACTTTGAAAGAGCCTGCTCTGTCTCCTGGCTGTAGTTGCGACGGAACTAAACCCCTGCCCGTGTCACACCACACTACTTCTTGTTCTTGGACCAAACCACAACCGCACCAGATTGTAGAGGTACGATCTAACCCCCAAAGAAACTCAGCTACTGAGGGTTTACGACAGCTAAAGTCTCACAGAACGGGCGAATTTCTAGTATGGATGAGCCGATAAAGATACATAAATGCGATGTGATGGAGACGCTGTCGTTCATTGAGAACCTCTCGCTGCCTCAGCCTGGCGGAGCCCTTCTCACGTCGTTTGTGGTCGAGGCTATGAGCCGGGAAGTCGCCGCCGGCTTCATTAGAGAAAAGGCTACAAGCAAGGAAGAGGCACTTAAAGTGGTAGCTGATTGGATTTGCGCCGTTGAATCAAGTAAGTGTTGCAGATGTATGGTCTTGTCAAGATGAAACTGACCTTTATTACCACTTCAGTTACGGTCCACGGTAACGCACCGAAGCCGCTAGATGCAGCAACATCAAGAGCAATTATTCAAAGGGACGGGGCCAAATGCTGTGTCACAGGCAGGTCTGGAGGCTTCTTCGATCCCCTGATCGTTGTCTCTGTTCTCCCCATCCCCTCAAACTGGCTACGCGACCAGGTAGGTTCCCGTCGTGTCATCAGTGCATAAAGGGGCAGTATCTCACTGACGCACTCCTTGATAAAGAGAATGTACCAGCTATTAGGAGCTTTCTTTGGGATACATTACAGAAACTGGTGGCTCGATTATGCCAGGAATCCTATGCCACCTCTCCCTTTCAAAATCACTGGCTTGCTCGCAAATCTGTCTCCGAAGCACTGCGGATGGGTCAAGTTAAGCTAGTCAGGCTACCATCATCGCCTTTCGAGGTGCGTTATTTGAAAAATACACGTGATGAATTACATTAAAAAAAGTCCTTGCTGACGAAATCTATACACAGTTTGAAGTCAGTGACGTCTCTATAGCTGCCGAGGAGCAGGTCAAGATCAACGGACAATACGCTCTACTTGGCGACCATTCACGGACGGGCGTCGAGAAAGTAGACCCGTGTTTTGTTGGCTCACCCGGTCGCTTCTGCAGAAGCATCCAGCTCGTTGCCATTGCCAGAGATATTGCTCCGCAGCTATTCTCACGCGAACCAAAGCTGACAGACGACCCGCCTCACGCCAAACCCTTCACCGTGCCGGCAACATTCCCTGCTTACTTTCATGTCCCAAGAAGGGCAGCCTTCAGTCTCCAGAGGGCATTCGGGTATACATTTCTTACAATATGGAAACTTTTCCCTAATCGAATCCGCATGTATGCATACGAAGTGCTACTCAGATTCGGGCGACATTGGCATGGCTTGCAAAGTCGCACCCCAAATGTGCAGAGACTGCCGTTTGGACTCTTCCTCAAGTGCGGCGCGGATAGTTTACGAAACGAATACAATAGTCTGAAAATGATTCGGAAACATACCTCGATTCCCGGCCCGGAGCCGCTAGACTTTGTACAGAGACCCCCGAGCACGGATGAGCCAGCGTCGATTGAAAAAGGGTATCTTCTCATGACGAGGGTACCAGGTATACCACTGTCGCAGAGCCATGATGCTTTATCAGATGCGGATTGTGCAAACATCACATTGCAAATGAGGGACTATGCTTCTCTGTTGCGAGACTTGCCCCGCCGAGTTGTCTCGCCGGACACTACAATCTGCAATACTTTGGGCGAAGGTTGTCAAGATCTCCGCCTACGTGGCGGCACATCCGTTGGTCCGTTTGAAAACGAGGCAGAGTTCAACCAGATGCTTCGGTATCCGGACGATCCAGCACGCCAGGGACACAGAATAGTTTTCACGCATGCCGATCTCAATCCGCGCAACATCCTGGTTCAACAGGTCACGGGCGAAACTGGTGGGAGACGCTACTGGCGTGTAAGTGGTATTGTGGACTGGGAAACCGCCGGCTACTACCCTGAGTACTGGGAATATACAAAGGCCATGTTTGAACGCTACAGATGGCCGCGGCGGTATAATAGCTTGATAAAAGATGTGTTTGGCTTGCTTGGGGATTACAGCCGCGAGTTGGATCTTGAGATACGCAGTTGGGAAAGCGGCGATGCAGTATAGATGGCAGTCATTGTATTAATGTGGTATGAGCGTTTATTTGGAATTTGCATTATACTTTTTTATCCGCTTTTGCTGTTTCCGCCTTGTGCGCCTCAAATTGGTACGGACATACGTCCGAACACCGCCAATAAATAGCCAAGCTTGGCTTGTCCGAATGTCTTGGCCAGCAGGCCTCATAGGGCTGTGGGGGGGTTGCTCAGCTACACTTTCCAGTTTAGGCAGCAGTTCAAGCACAGCTAGCGGGCCAATTCAGGGAAGAAACGATTGAATAGGCGCTACAAAGCAGGCTGTACACCAGGCGTGGAAGACGGAGACTTTTACAACATGACAACGACAGGGGTGCCACAGCCTCAAATTACACAATTTATCTGCTTACTGTAATTTAATTTTCGCCTTATTGATTCTTCATGTTTGTAACATCACTATACGTCTTTACCAAAAGCATCATCTGCCAATATTTATTGAGCAGCGAGCAGCCGAGTTCGCCCACGATGAGCTTCTCAACCACCGCGCCGCCTGCAGTGACGCCCACGTCGGGCGCCTATCGCGACATCCTCATCTACGACGCTGCCGCGCCAGCTACAGTCGTCGCCAGCGTCATCGAAGGGCGTTCCGAGACCTGGGAGGAGCTCTTCTTTACCGCCCTGGTGACATGCCCCTCGCCGTGCCAGGACTCCGCGTTCCCCGAGCAGACAGTCACCTACCTAACCGGCTCCTCATGGGCCGGAGAGCTCACCGTCGACGGCACCACGACTTCCTGGGGCTGCCGTCTCGGCGACGATGACAGCGAAGTTACGCAGGGCGTCGGTGGCGACTGCTATGCTGCAACGGCTGGGCCCGGAGAGACAATCGACCACAATGGCACCTCGACCAGCGTTGGCAACTGCTTCGTTTCGCTGCGCTCCAAGATGATGGTGGTTACGGCTGGCTTTGAAGAGTATGACAAAGTTATGCCAAGCGCGACATTCCCTATCGATGAAGTAGTAAGCTATCGCTCTTCACGCCTGTCGGAGCTTGGCTGTTCTGCTACGACATCTACTGCGGCTACAGAAGCTGCCGCATCCTCTGCTGCGACCGGGGGAGCAACAAAGACGTCGAACGGCCCAGGAGAAACACAGCCATTAGCTTCAGATACTCCCTCTGGAACTGGGGAGCCGGATAGTGCTGGATCAGCGGTGTACCGCAACATGGCACTGTTACTTGGAGCGACTGCACTGGCAGCAATTGTGCAACTATAATCTACATTGTCAACTACCTACCCAGCCCACACAGCACCGTCGATACATTAATATATCCAACTACAAAACTAAAAGCTATGTTTTTGCTCCTCCAACCGAATTAAGCCCTCAATGAACAAAGAAGGCAGCCCGCGAGCCTTGTCCCCGAGTCCCGATGCCGTGATTATACCGTCTGAAAAGCCCAGATATGCCTGAACAAATGCATTCCAGAGTCTCTTTTCTTCCGGAGTACTCTTTCTTGGACGAGGAATATACGCGTCATTGGTCGCTGCCGCTTCAACCGCCTGGACAACACCATGGATATCCATGGTAATGCTCTGGACCTCGTTAAAGTCGAGCACCCAGAACTGAGTCGTCTCCCAAAACATGTCCTCGAACCTGCCAGACTCTGCACCAGTGGCCGTATCTACATCCATTTGCAATATTTCGTCTGCATTTCGCGTCAAAAGTGACACTTTGCCGCCCAGCACAAACTCGACCCCTTTTGCATCCGTCCTGGCAGCCCAGTGCATGGCTGCAAGCGCCATTGCCATCCTCTCCACTAGCTTCTCTATATCAAGGTCCAGTTCCAGCATCTGATCCAGGTACAGCTTGAAGTTACACAAGGAAAAGAATCGGCCCGCGGATAGGCATCGACTATTCTTTGACCCAAAATACAGCCGGACAAGGCAGTCATTATTGGAAACGTCGTCGAGCGCAGCTTGCTTAGCGTACGAAGGACAGTACTTTTCAATTAGTCTGGTTCGAATCTTTTCTGAAAGAGGACGGATTCTTTCAGATACTAGCACGTTGGTCGGCATATACAAGGCGTCCCTTGCTGCCAGCACGAGTTCAGGGTGCTCGTCAAAAAAGCGAGTTTGGCTTCGAGGGACAAAGTAGTGGCTCTTTGGCACGTGAACGGCCGGGCAATAGCGTGTCATTTCCTCTGAGATGACGGCTTGCATGCGATAGTCGTTCCAAAGACTTGTATCGATTGTCTTGCCAAGCTTCATTACGAAGCGGTCGTCTTGTCCGGCAAAGACGACTCCGCAACTGCCTGACCCAATTTGGCGCACAGTAGGCAGAGATTCTTCAGTGGCCGCGGTTGACGCGTTGCGTTTATCATGTTTGGATTTTTCACGTTTTTTGGTCTTTTCGTGCTTTGTGGTCTCCGCTGATGGAGGTCTTGCTGCAGACTTGGGCCTGTCGGCTGCCTTGTTGCTGTTGACGGTGTTGAGTGTCAAGAGGCGCTGCAAATCGGCGTTGATGTCAAAGACGCGCGTATCGAGCTGCAAGCGGGCGTCGATTTCGTCAATGGCATCAAGAAGGCAGGGTTTGATTGGGAGTCCTGATCCCATGGTTGCTGTTGCTGTTGGTGATGCACTGAGTGTGGTTGTGTTCAGATGCTAGGTGATGGCACAGGGAAAAGTTGGTATAGAAAGAAGAAAGTAACTAGAGGTTCAGAACAAAGAGTGATAAATATTTTTGCCGTTTCATCATGGTAAATTAACTTTTAAGCTCGCAATTTTCACAAACTTAGTCCAACACTCAGGGTACTTAAGTTCACTGCGTTGAATTCTACCAAGCGACACCACGTCGCACGATGCACGCAGTTTAGTAACCTCTATTCGGTTTATTGCCTTTGGTAGAAGTAAGCGGATTTAACAGAATCTAACAGAGCATAAGTAGTAGGTCCTAGATAATGCTGAATAAGTGGCTGAAGAGGATTTAAGCGCCTAAACAAAGTAGGATTTTTAACGAGCTTTTGGTCATTCGTGTGAGTGGACCAACTTGATGCAGACATTAGAGGCATGATTTAAATAATTCAAGCCTTCATGTACTAATACAGAAATACAAATCCTATACTACATATGTTTCATCATAATCTATAACATAAAGTTAACCCAAGGGTATAGTCGTAATCTCATAAACTTCTTCGCAAGATGAATGTTACTTTCGCTTCCCGCAGATGCCGCATGTCCCGCTGTCCGCACAGTTAAAGTATGCCGTGTCCTTGCAAGAATCTGCCCTGCATTGCCACGAGCCAGGTGCTAACGATGGGTCGAGAACATTGGAGCACATTGCGCATGTAAGGGTGTGTTGTGTGTTGTCGTAGGAGCACATTGCGCAACGCATTGTTGCCGGCTTAGCTGTTGTGGATGATGATGACGAGGGAAAGGTGATTTGTGGTTGTGTGCTCTCTGGCTCTTGCTTGACTGGCACCTCTTCGGTATGTTTCCGCGCTGGTATGGCGCTCAACTCTGGAGAATCTTCTTTTGGTTCGCCTTTAACTCTTGTCTGAGGCGTTTGCTGCGTTGCTGAGCTCGCTTGAGATGATCCAGGTTCCTTCTTCACCTTGTTCCCCCGAAACACATTCCGTAATTCATCAAGCTCATCCCTTGCTGATGGATCAGCATCATCCTCATCCTCACATACCTTAACCAGCGCATGCCCATCCTTGTCCAACATCTTTGACCCATCCAAATTCAACGCATCCTTGCCTTCGACCACCTCTTCAAACTCACTCTCGCTCGCCGTCTCATCATCATCCACCTCGTCCTTCACATCCCACTCCTCATTCTCCTCATCCTCTTCCTTCTTCTGCTTATCAAACCTCGCCAACGCTGCCGCAGCCCGCAACTCCCTCCCCCTCGCACTCCCCGCAACCCTAGGCTTGCTCGTGACCTTTTTCCCCTTTTCCAGCTTGACCTTTTCCTGCTCATCCGCCCCCAACGCAACACCATTCTTTCCAAACTTTTTCAGAATCCTTCGCTCCTTTTGCTCCTTGTAGCTCAGCCTCGGCTTCCTTTTCCTCCCCCTTCGGCCCCGTGAGCGAAAAGTCCCGCCACACAAATGCTCCGGCAGCACCTCGCCCTCGCGCACCGTATTCGTCTCCCACTCGCCAGAAGCGAGGCTCGCGCCGCGGCCCCAGATGCCGTCTCCTGTGTAACCCTTTGACCAGAGGCCGTACATTTGCGCAGCATATTGATTCCGGACTGCCCAAAAGGCGCGCGAGTGGTTCATTTGCTTGCAGTGGGCTAACTCGTGCATCATGACCATTTGCACGTACTCAAAGGGCAGCCAGCGGCCGCTGGAGGGGGATTTGAGGACGAGCTGGATTACTTCGCCGGCGTTGAAGTTGCGGCCTACGAATTCGCGGTTTGGTTCGAATTCTTCTAGCGTTACCACTGAGAGGTGGTGGTCTCGCATGACGGGAACTGAGAGATAGAGGCAAGGGTTTTTTGTGAGATGAGATGGGTCAGTGATTTAGAGGGGTGGGTTGAGGTTGCTTACGGCATTGTGCTGCTATTCTCTCGAGGAATTTCTCGGCTATTTTGTGATCTGAACCTGGCAGGGCTTTGATGAAAACAATGCTCGGGTTTGGTTGTGACTTTTTGGCATTGAGACGCTGGATGCCGAGGGGCATCGTTCACGGTAGCGTTGGCACAGAAAGGCCAAAATTCGCCCAGCCTCAGTATATAAACACAATATGAGCCTTAAAAGGCAGATACAGGACGTATTACAAGTAATTGAAACAAAGACTGGCCTTTCCGTCTAGTTTGCCACTGTAAAGTCGCAACCGTGAATGCTCGCGAAGAGCGATATCACGGGAGCACGTGACCGGGTCCGACTTATAGCATGCACCGGACACCGGTAGAGGGTCGCAACTTGAGGTCCAATAATTACTGAATCGTCACGGGGAAGTTACAGGCGGTTTTAATGTGTGAAATGTCAGAATTTCTATTTTCATTTCGCTAAAAAGTAGGTAGGAGCCTACATGAGCCACTCTCACAAGGCATCCAAAATCTTCCCCCTCTATATGCAACGCTAAAATCATAATATGCAAAATAAAAAGTCTATAAAATAAAATCAATGCGGAGCGAGATTTGCGCTCCTAACTTCCGCCCTCGCTTCGACGTTGGTAACGGCGCTCTGAATGGCACTGGTAAGATCAACGTGGAAGAGAGGCTTGTCCAGGCCAGTGACGACGGCACCCTTGCGGCGTTGTTTTCTCAAAGCCGCAGTAGCGGGTTTCTCGGAAATGCCGCTGGAAACACCGCCCTCGTCAGACTCTGAGTAGTCAGGGTCTGCCTTGCCCATCTCCTCGTCCTGGTGGCTCTTCCTGATGGTGATCTCGCGCTCCAGGGCGTTATCCTCGGCCATGGCAGCGGCGGAGTCTTTGCCACCAATCTCGGCAACGCTGAAGATGGACTTCCAGCCGTGGTGTAGACCATCGCTAGGTGTGGTAGGAACACCAAAGCCACCCGCGATGAGGGCGCGCTTGGTCCAGCGGTTGTTGATGCAGGCAACGTGCCAGTCTACCACGTCGGGCGCTGTGTACTTGTCCAGCTGGTTTCGAACATCAATGAGACGCTGAACAGAGGTGATGTCGACATTGTTGACGGAGCTAAAGTCGAGAATGATGGCCTTGAGAGCTGGGAGCTCATTCTCTTGCGGTTGCTCTCTGCCCTTGGCTGACTTGGCGGGACCGGGATTGTTCCACGGGCGATCACCCTTGCGCTCAAAAAACTCAGGACTAGTACGACGAGTTCGCTCCTTGATGAAGTCCGTCATGTACTCTAGAGACGAGTTTGCGTTGGGGTAGTTGAAGCCTTCGGAGAACCGGTAGATAAAGATGCCAGGGTATGGGTTTTCAACCCCGACTTCTGGGTTGGATCCATCGCCGTGATCAAGAGGCAGGAAGACATTGCGCGAAGAGTTCTCAAGGGTCTCTTGAAAAGTGCCATACTCGCCCATTACTTGCTTGTGATCGGCTCCAATGACGTGATCGCCCAAGACGGAGTGGACGCGAACCTTGCCCATGAAACGGCCACGTGCCTTCAAGATGCGGTAGAGGAGGATGGCTGCCGACAAGCAAACTGTGGCATACAAGCCTTCTTCAATGTGCACAAAGACGCTGACAAAGACACCGGTGAAGAAGACAAAGACCTCAAGTGGAGAGACTCTCCAGAATTGGTAGACTGTGTTTGGCGGAGTGATGAGATCACCGACGGCATGGATAATGACAGCGGCCAGTGACGCAAGCGGGATATAAAAGAAGACGGCCGTAAGAAGGTAGGTGGCCAACAAGACAACCACGCCAGTGATGATGCCCGCGGCAGGAGTGCGAACACCAGCCTTGGACTTGATTGCAGTTCGGCTAAAGGAACCAGTGGACGGGTAAGCACCGAGGAAAGGACCAAGAATATTGGTCATGCCAATGGCGACCATTTCCTGAGAGGGATCAATGGTGTAGTTGTTCACACGACCAAACGACTTGGAAATGGCAATGTGCTCCACCAGCATGACAATGATGGTCGCTGGTAGATGGGTACCAAACTTGGCAACGAGTTCGCTCGTCAGTGCAGGTGCTCCGGTATGACGGAAACCCTTGGGCACAGTTCCAAGCACTTCAAAGAGGGTATCATCCCGTCTATTACGGTTGACAAGCCATGAGACCATGGTGTAGAGGAGAATGACAAACACGGTTCGCATCGTATTTGCAAAGAAGATGATTCGCTTCCTGGTAGGATAACGCTCGGCGGCATGCGTGAGAACGGAGCGAATGAGGTATAGGAGGAAGAGGGCAGTGAGGCCCATGGCGGCATCGATCTTTGTGTCGGGGAGATTTTTAAGGGTATTGATGATGACCTTGTATGGCGAGTCGCGGTTGGAAACACCGTTGAGACCGAACAGCGATGGAAGCTGGCTTGTCATGATGGTGATTGCGGACCCAGTCATAAAGGCAGAGAGCGATGTGATGGAGATGAGATCAACAATCCAGCCCAGACGCAACAGTCCCATGGCGAGAACGATGCAACCGGCAATAAGAGACAGCGATGCGGCGACGACGCCAGGAGAGTAGTCTAGATCAGAAGACTCGAGATCTTGGACGACTGTGCCGACGACGGTGGACAGCACGGCGACGGGGCCAATGGAGATGTCTTTTGAAGTACCAAAGATCCAGTAAATGATAACACCCATAAAGGACGAGTACAGACCGTACTGCGGCTCAAGTTTGGCCAGCAAGGCATAGGCCATACCTTGCGGGACCAAGACAGCGCCGATTGTGACACCGGCGACAAGGTCACCGGCAAGCCATTGGAGATTATAGTGAGTGATCCAGGATAGGAAGGGGAATAATGACTTGGTATAGTGGGCGGCCTCGGCTCGAGTAGGCATCTGCTCCTGAAGCCATTCTAAGCTGGTGGGAGGGCCTTCGACAAAGGAGTCGGTAGTCTGAGCAGACATGACGGATTCGCCTCTGGTGACTCCTTCGTCACCATTGCTGGCGTCTTCCAGCTGAATGCCAAGCACCTTGGCCAGGCCATGGCCTATTTGCGTGATGACGGGGGCCATGATGTGTATGTGTATGATTTGTGGTATAAGCGATTGTGGTATGGATGGAGGCACGACCTAGAGATGACGAAGTCTAGGTCGGTGATGAGGAAGAGGAGATTGATATACCCCTCAAATAATCATGGCGGCGTCAGGCAGAGAGGAGTGAGGACTTTTGACGAGGGCAAGACGTTATGAAGGAAGAAGCCAGGCTAACTATTTGAGGTAGCCAGTAGCCTTAGGAGAGATGTGTAAGCGGCAATAGGCTTGCCGAAGGGAACACAAAGATGCAGGGTTGTGTTACAATCAAGCCCCAAAGACGTGTCTAGAGTCTAGACCTGCCTGGTTATGTTGATGCCGTGTTGTGTGGTTCAAGGCTTCAGTCTGTATAAAGCAGCTCTTGTAGGGTGTACAAGCGACGAGCCGTGGGCCGGATAATCGGCGCGCGGGGAAGCGTCTAGAGTAACTTCAGACGATGGCCTGCGATGCCAATGCTATAGGCGACAGTGCGGCAGAGACGCTGCTTTTATGTCGGAGCCTCGCAGGTGATGGGAGAATCGGTGGTCGGCCTCCGTGGAGTATGTGAGGCCCGGAAGCGACGGCGGATAGTGTAGCACCGAACGAGCGAAGGTGTACTGAGAGATTGATAGTGGTAGGAATGGATTGGATATTGGGAGGAAGAGGTGATGCTATAAAAGAGAGCTGTCCGATATAGGATGGAAGATGCTGGTTATGTGTTTCGCCCAATGTTTTTTTTTTTTTACCTCTCCCTCCCGTTTGCTTGATAATCTGGGGGCATACCTAGTGCTCAGCGCCAGCAATCACGACAGCATGACGGCAGCGGGCAGCCTGCAGCGCAGTGTTTGGGGCTCCACAGTGGTTGATGTCGCAATCGGGTCTAAACCTGGAGGGGGCTAGCTGTACCTTGTGGCTCTCAGATAAGCTACCGGGCTGCAAGTACCGCTATTGCGCCATCTGGAGGGCCCATTTTGTCGAGCCGCCCAATGTACCGGATTTCTGGAGAAGGAGACCTGTAAACTGGAGAGATCTGTCAGCCAAATCCATGTACCTCCGCGCAGGACTGAAGACACCAGCAGTACCTGTCTACTCAGCGGAGCTTTTCTCCAGCAGGACGGGATGGCCACTGCTTCCCGGGGCGCCGTAGAGCCTCAGCTTTCTTAGGTTTTCTATTTCTATGACACGAGAACCACAAGTTTGTAAGCACCCTGCGCAGACACACCGAGACGGGACCATTTTTGCTGGCGTCATCGTGAGCGACCGCCCGCTCGCAGTTCCATACAATTACCTGACATTATCTCCATGCTTTTCGCTTTTCTCCTCCTTAACTCCGGCGTTGCTGCTTGATTGAAGCCTATCTACCGACGATCCGTCCACGTAGTATTCTTTTTTTGCTTCGCTCGGCAGGTATATGCCCAGCATTCCAAGACTTGCTGGCATGATACCCGCGGGCCACCACGATTGCAACCTTGCGCGGGAAACTCGGCACTCGCGACTTTGTGTGAGATACATAATAAGCTGTGTCAGCACGTGTGATTCAATTGGTCTCAGCCCGCTCAATTGACTCCTGCCAATCTCAGCTTGTAGTGCCATGCATCTGTAGACGGCTACCAGAGTTCTCGAACGATGCTACCCCCCAGCGGAAGCCTCGTGCCGGTCGCTAGCTATATTTACAGCAACATCTCACTATCCTGCTCCCAAATCCTGCAATGCTACCTAAGAGCAGCCCCAGAGAGCCGCATAAACTGACATCTGTCGGCACAAATTTGCCTAGATTCGCGCTAAAGCATCCTGCTAGCAATGTTGTCAAGTCTGGAGACGCTGTCAGCCGGCATCGTATAGCCGCGTTCATGCAGTGGACAAACTTCCGTGAGACAAGGTCTGACGGATCTTTGCCATGTAATAATAACTTTCCCAAAGTTACAGGACCAGGGCAGTATTTCTGTCGTAAACCGATTTATCAGATCTAGCAGCGAACTACCCTGTATACTCATGAGCCTTGCCATGACGAATCATACCCCTGCTCTTCGCATGTCAGCTAAACAAACAAAACTGAGCCACGCTTGCCGTGGCGCAGGAAAGATAAAAGCTGCTCAGGTTGCGTTAAATTACTTTTTACTTTGGCCAACCCCAGCCTTGCGCTTCATCAAACGTATTCTCGTTCTTCAATGTGAGCAAGTCCGGCAGTCAAGTATGCAGCACAGCGGTCAGGTAAAAGGCTACTTTCCTTCCTGTCTCTATTGCCTCTCTTGAAGTTATTTCCCGAAAAAGCTAATCGGATTGTAGGCGCCGCCATTCCACATCTCTTTGGATGGCAAGGATTTTCCAGATGCTTCTCGTAGCAGTGACTTTGAGCACATCTTGCTATGCGGCATCCCTGCAGCATACAAGAGCAAGAAATATGACATAGTATCACCACGTCATGATTTGAAAGCCTACATTGAGCATGAGCTCAACATGGAGACTTTGGAGAAAATTATAGGGATGCTCGGCTTTGCTGGGTACCTGTATCCTTCTCGCCCACTGCATTATCAGCTTTCTCTTGGTCGCAACATTGTAATCACCGAGCGAATGGACATGCATCTTGTGTTGGAAAACGCAGGCAAACGGATATACATGAAGCCCATTCCGGTGATGCTTCTCATGCCTCGGTTCTGGACTGAGTACTTGGCCTGTTCGCAAACCTGCGGCTGCCTCGTGTCGAGCTCTGCGTTCAAGGTCGGCGAAGTGCCTGCCTGCACACAGCGGAAGCTACGCATGACTGCATTGGGGTTTCTCTACTCGTACTCGGCACTCATTTCCTATGAAAGCGACTTTCATGTAGCAAGGGAAAGGCATCTCCTACCCTCCTGTGTCGATTGGCCTCAGTGGCAGTCGCTTGTTTATCAGCTTGACACAGAGAGCATATACCCAAGGATCCATCCTAGATTCCTTTATGGCGAGCTGCGCGTCATTCGTTTAGATATGCTGCTAATATTCACGGGCCAACGACTCATTCCAGGCTTTGCTGGGCGTTGGAATCAGTACAGCATCTTTGTCAAGGACAACATTGCATACATAGCGACTGCAACCATTTTTACGGCTCTGATTCTTAGCGCGATGCAAGTAGGCTTGGCCACCAGCCATCTTTCTTTCGACGAATCGTTTCAGGCGGCTTCCTATGGCTTTGCTATATTTACGATTATATTTCCGCTAATGTTCTTTGG
The DNA here is from genome assembly GCA_023628775.1 of Lecanicillium sp. S3808. Lineage (NCBI taxonomy): Eukaryota > Fungi > Ascomycota > Sordariomycetes > Hypocreales > Cordycipitaceae > Lecanicillium > Lecanicillium sp. S3808. The sequence goes on along the minus strand of JAMAJY010000003.1, from coordinate 907,189 downwards.
GATCCTAGCCATTGGGGTCACGTATGGGTTGACTGTCAATCAGCTTGCGCTCTACTTTGCGACACAAAAGAGACTAAAGCATATTGGGGCAAGCGAGACTGCAACAAGAGCCCCTTGATTGGCAACTCGGGAAGACAGCAAGGGCTGCGAGGTGTGGGCTTTCGATTGTGTGGCTACCATGCCAGCTATCAGTGCACAGCCCATTCATGATCAAGAGGTTCCCAAAGCAATATTTATATAACCCTACTGAAGACGGGCGATTGTAATTACATCGTCACACTGCAATTTTACATAACTAGTCGGAAAACATCAACGGTAAATCATTTTATATTTGCGTCCAGACTAAAGCATTTATTAATTGACGATGCAGCCGGCGCAACCAAAGCAACTCCGGTTCAAACATGCGTGTAAATCAGGTCATGCATCAATGAATGGCGTACTAGTGCGCACGAAGTACCTCATCGTTATATATCTCATCCTGGGTAACCATCAGTTGCTCAGAAACAACCAGCTAGGCGACGCTGTTCTGTTTAATGCTTCCAGCGTGTCCAGTACACTTATGCAGGAATCATGGCCAGATTCACCTTGATGCATTGGCGCTCCGGGTTATCAGAGGCTGTATTTCCCACCCTTCCAGTCAGTACAAATTTCGCTAAAAACAAAATCTTTGTTACAGAACACGAGAGCTCAAGACATACCTGTGTTACCGGGAGGCGAGTAGCGAAACTCGTGTCTGTCACCCGAGGCCAGGCGCACACAGATGTGTCCGCCCGGCAAATCGGCACGAGCCTTGAAGTGCAACTCCTTCTGCAGAGCGTCGGTGTCGGGATTGCAACCATACACGACGTCGTAAATGGCGCGGGGGTCACCACGTTCAGTCATGAACATTTTGGTGGTGTTGTCAAATTCCGTGTACTGAAGGGAACAGTAAGGATCAAGCGACTTTGGCCGAGTTGAGGAGTGTGTCAGTTCAGCACTGTCTTACCTCTCCATTAATCACGGCATGGAGGAGTTGGCCACCATGGTGTTGTGTGATGATGCCATCAACAAGTGTCAAATCGTGTGTTTCATTGCCAGCTGGGCTGAGATACAGGTGCTGGTCGCCGCCCCCAGCAGACCACTGGTTCAACAGACGGTTATGCACGATGGGATAAGACGCATTCTGGACCTGAATGGCAAAGCCCTCGGGAACGTCGTTGGGCAGCGTACCAGGCGGAATGTCGCATGCCAGAGAGACAGAGGCGGCCGCAATGGCAGTTAAAGCGCTGGAGAATCTCATCCTGTTATTAGCCGTCTATAGAGTTTTGGCAAGGTCTACGTGGAATGAGATTGTTGACAGTGGTCTCGACCTCCTGGGAGAATATATACATTTTTTCTTCTATATGCTGATAACGCTTCTGCAACTTGAAAGAGCTAATTACGTACAAACAATGTTTGCCTAGTTTCTTTCATGCAAAGCGCCGGCCTAGCGATTGGCTAAATTGTACGAGATGCAACATAAATTGACCAGTGCGCGCGGGGTTCTGCAGGATGCATGATGGGCTGAGGTTGCAGACCAGCTGAAGTTGGGAAGGAGGTGAAGGTTTAGACGCGGCACTACTGAGAGACTAAACGCCAACGTTGCAGCACAGGCGGGTACAAGTCTAGCCAGAAGGAATAGGTACAGCTGAATAACAGGGAAATATCACCTTGGCTACATACAAGCTAGGAGGTGTTGCATACATGTTAATATATTTTTCTTACGCAGTGCATTGATGGACCCTGCAGCGAGGCGAACACGGGCCCGTCCCGTGGACCTTGATATGCCACCCTGAAGAACCCGGTGGCTTGCATGAAGGTGTTACGATTTTTTTTTTCTAGAGGGATGGCAAAGTAATGTTGCAATGAAATGAATGAAGAATAGATCTCTCCCGTGTATTCACGATATACTGGCGAAGAGAGCCGGTTGCAGCGTCTCTTATATCCCCGACTAGGCATCCGCCGATCATATGGGAACTGCAAAGCGCTCCTTTAAAGTCACCACGTTTCAAATAATATATGTCGCCAAGTAAGAAAACAGAGATTTTGACATTTAAATCTACCTTAGACCGTTTCGCGGTCGCCATGTAAGAAGTTCTAAATAGTAATGTGAAAGTGAAAGCGCGCAATTTGGCAATTCCGCCCCAATGGTGTTCCAGATCTGGCTCAGGGCAGCGGCTGTCCCGTGCGTCAAAATATTCCCCCTGCGATCAGAAAGCCTAATTTAGAGCCATGGATCCTTACATGACTTGTCATTCTCCGATTGGGTATTGCTATTTCGGGACACGGCACCAGCCTAAAGAGGTGTGCCTGCTCACTTTGCGTAATCTTATGTCAGCGTCTTTTCTGGCTAAGCATTTTCATTTACTTTGTACAAGACAAAAGAGTCCGTTCACAGTCGTAGATGTGCCAGTAGATTTACTTTGGGGCTCTACACGGGCGCAGATCTGCAGGTTTTGCGGTGGGAATCTCACTTGCATAACGCTATCCCGGATCAAGACGTACGCGGCGCCGCAAAGTATGAGAGCCCAAGGCTGTATAACGCTCTCTATGAAAACTTACCGAATAATCATGGAACCCAAAAAAAACGTCACAGCTTTCTTTCTCGGTTTTATGTGTGCTGACTTGACCTGCTTTGTTCATTTTACACTACATGGTTGCGAGTATTCCAAAGTAAGTACTGCAAAGGTCCCCGAGAAGTCAATGAGGACAGAACAGGCCTAAAACTCAAGTTTTATGCATTAAAGCTCGTAGACCACGGAGGTATAAACATCGTGGGTAACACTGACGCAAAGTCAGAGCCTTTCTGCATCTAATCGGGAAACATGCAGCGCCAGAATGTGGAGAATGAGCAAGGATGGGAGAGACATATAAGAAGGTGTAAGCACACTCTTTATGGGTGAGTGAATCTTTACTTTTCAATTTCTAAGCTAGAAGCAATTGAGATCAAGTCAACAAATCTCACGCCGTCGAAATGAAATGCACCATTGCATTGCTTGCAGGTCTCTGCGGCCTGGCTGTAGCCGCCGGACCTCTCGAAAGCAGGGAGCCTCTTGGGGTATGTACAGGGCCTTTCACTTTATTGTACCAAACTGAACCAATATGAAACCCTTTCAATTTCTAGGCCTACTGCCGAGAAGTATGCGACCGAAAGTTTCAGCCTCCTTCTTGTTGCCATGCCTGCTGCGCGAGGGCATGCGAACCTTATAGCGGAAGTGTAAGCACCAAACCGAAACTGCCCAAGTATTCTTAGGTAAAAGCTAATGAGAATACTTTGTGCAACAGCGTAAAGTTCGTTGTGTAAGTTGCGCGTTGTCTAGGGTGTGTGTGACTTTGCCTATGCCGTTTACTGACAATTTACACAGGAAGCTGCCTGTGTAAGTATCTGCGATGCAGAATAGAGATCGGTTGAACAACAAATCAGGAACGCTGTTTACTTATAAAATTGGGAACACAGGAAGTAAGTCTAACGTTCAATTTCAAGCGAAACATGTCTCGTTCTGACACGACTGTCTGTTATAGATTGTAAGTTGATATGAAACCGCCATTGAACAAGGTAATCTATCCAGACGTCAGCGTGATATTGACACTGGGAATAGTACGTAAGTAGTCAACTCTGAAACCGAACAAGCATACCACATTTTTATACTAACATTAAGTCTTCAGTGCGTAAGTGTAGCCCCCTCTGTTCCATCACCTAGTCAATACCTGCGATTGATTTACATATTCACACAACAAATTTTTAATAGCAAGTAAGTAAACCGTCGTCGCTTGAGCTTCAAAGCAGTCAGGCACTATGTTATAAAAGATGAGACGCTGATTTGTCCGGTAGGGTTAAATCCTGGCCACCGCTCGGTGCGCTCCCCGCCGACGTCGTCGCCATCCACGACGTCACCTACGATAGCCCAACGCCAATTATAAGACCCGATTTGGAGAAAGAGGATATTGAACGCAGGAATACGAGTATTAATCTGGGTCGCTCCGTGGAGTTGTCGTTCCCGCCTTTGGAGGGATATGACGGCGATAAAGACGAACGCCAGCCAGATCACAAACAGGGAGAGCCTACTAGTCACACTAAAACAAAACAAAGCCTCACATTATTGCTTTGTAATCTTTCAATTGGACTCTTAACAATTGTGTAGCTGCAACGTGAAATTCTGTCGTGTAAAGACGAGGCTGGAAATCCATAGCCCGGGTCCAAACGCCGCCGAGTGTCCACCCAGCCTCCTCCCCCACTAAAGCCATGCTCGAGACCACAAGCAACTCAAATCGAGCTCTTTCAACACCCAACAACCACAGCCGTAAACCTTGATCAGCTTCCTTTTGCTATCGAATTACCAAAACGGCTGCCGCTGCTGCTGCCATGCGCGCCGCACAACCGCCAAAATGCCCAGTCCAACCCGCGAAACCGGCCCGTCGCAACAGCAACACGCGAACCTAATGCACACCGAGCTGCAAGCCCCGCCGTCACCGCGAACCCATCGAGCCCTGCGCCGGCTGCAGTCTGCGCACACCCTTGGCGCCAAAGCTGCTGGCCAGTCGTCGCTGATATCGCAGCAGCGGAGGGAGCTGCAGCGTAATGCCTCGCCTACGCGCTTAGGAGGAGGAGGGGGAGGAATTGGTGGTGGCGGCAATGCTTCTGCTGGAGGGGCAGGAGGAGGAGGAGCGGCGGTGCCACCACCAGTCGCAAAGCCAGTGAATCGCGGCCGCGCAAACAGCGATGCCACGCCGCCGCTGGTCCATCAGATGAATACCGTTACGGCAAGCCGGCGGACTGGGGCCAAGAAGCCTGTGTTTTCACATGGGCATCTGTCGCTTCAGCAGATTATGAGGGATGGTCCCGCCGATGGGGACTTCCTGGGAGCTTTGGAGAGTGCGCGATGGAAGGTGGTTGATGAAGGCATCAAGAGTGCCGAGGATGGCATGGTAAGTTGATTCTGAATGGCGCCAATTGGGGACCCAGGAGCTGATGCGTGCTCAATGTCCAGTCTACTTTACGAATATACGTGTGGCTAGTCTTTTTGGACGCACCTGTCATGCCTACCGACGACTACCTTGCACTGGTTCATAGAGGAGCTTCACCGGCATACTCCAAGATCCGAAACGACACCTTCCGAACATTGACCACAGATCCTCTCTTCCGAAGAAGAGTAAGCGAAGCAAGCTTGATTCGTCTCCTCAACGCCATTGCATGGAAACTCCACGACGCCAAAGAAGATGAACGAGGTAGCCGTCCAGCTAGCCGATCGTCATCACACCCGCGAGAGAGTCTCGGAGGAAGTGTATCGGGCACATCACAAGCTCGTAAGCATACCCAAATTGACACATGATGAACCAATTAGCAGCTCAGGATTAACATTGACTACAGGATCTGGAGCCGCCCCAGAACCAGGCACCTACGTCCAAGGCATGAACGTCCTCGCCGCACCTTTCCTCTATGCCGCCCGCAGCGAAGCCGAAGCTTTCGTAGCCTTCCATTCCCTCCTTACACGCGAATGTCCAGCCTATATTCGCGGCGCCATGGACGGCGTGCACCGCGGCCTCGCCCTCGTCGACAAGGTGCTTGCCATTGTCGACCCAAAGCTTAGCCTGTACCTGACGGCCAAGGGCCTCTCGGCAGAGATTTACGCCTTTCCGTCTGTGCTGACCCTGTGTGCTTGTACGCCGCCGTTGCCAGAGGTGCTAAAGCTGTGGGATTTCCTGTTTGCGTATGGGCCACATTTGAATATTTTGTGCATTGTTGCGCAGCTTACAGTTATGAGGGCGCAGGTTTTGCAGTCGCCTAGGTATGTCCAAGTTTTTCTCTTCCCTCTTATGTTCTAAAATCTATTTGCACGAATGCATACTGATGTTTTTTTTTTTTTTTGTAGCCCGAATAAGGTTTTACGATCTTTCCCGCCTCTTAATGCGGACTTGATCAAGACTGTGACTATTGGCATTCTCAAAAAGATTCCGGATGACGTCTATGCCGAGATTGTCACGCATGCTCTGTAACTGATGGAAGTGTACTGCATTATCTCTCAATTTGCATCCAGGCATGTGTTTGATTATTTGGTCTTTATTTTACGATGGTTTACGTTTTTTTATGAATCTGGGTTACATCTTTTTTTTTGCATTTGCATTTGGGTTTTTCGGAACAAAGGAAATGGCCACTTTTTGCATCATTGTAACAATATCACGAGAAATGTCTGGCCAAGAAAGAAATAGTTTTTGTTTTATTACAGGAATCGGGGTTGCATAGCACAAAACACGGGAATTGATTTGATTAAGAAAAAGTCGACACGATTGAAAAAAGAAAGATGCTTCTTTCTATTGACTATATGTGTGTGTTGTCATGGCTGCTGCACTTTCTATGGCTCTATGAGAATTTGCAATGCAGCGCCAGGAAAACAAAAAGGTATGTTTTTCAACAATGATTCCTGAACGGATATACATTGGAAAGAAGAATGTAAAGCTTAAAAAAATCTACCCAAACGCCGATGTATGATGCATGTATGCAATTCTTCCTACGTGTTTCTCTGATGTGCTGCTTTGGCGGCAGCACACCACCATCATAAATGTATGCCGTTGCATCATTGTACATCCCCATGACGCACTCGTATTTCGCTTCGGCCGTAAAAAAAAAAGATCGTATATACATCGATTTTTGATCCTTGTTTCGATCGACTCAAGATACATGTACAGCAGACATGAAACGGAGCGCAGATCAATAGTGCACGGGACAGCCTCCCTCGAATCGACTGAAGGCGTTGGAGAAAAACTCCTGCATGGCGGTATAGTGAAACAGAATACCACCAAGAACAGCAGCGTGCCACAAATTGTGACTTCCTCCGATATAGTCAAACATGCCGGGGCACCATCGCTCAGGAATCTTGCTGGCGTAGACGACTGCGCCGCCAAAGTAAACCAAGATGGACTTGGTAATGGGCGAGTAAAATCCAAGCACAAAGTCTGAACCGTGCGTATATAGTAGCTGTAGAATAGGCATGAAACCAGTCAATGCCAAGCCGACGTAAAAGGCAACGCGAGCCCATGCCATGTCCGCCCCGTTAAAGCGCGGGTGCCATGGCAGAATAACTCCTCCAACGCCGAGGAACGCTGTCAGCAGCATGTACGTCCATCGGCTGACGGGATCGCAGTAAAACGCAGTGTACTCGGTTGTCATGATGGACGCAGCAATGAGTAGTGATATGCCGGTATAGTCGACGCATGCAAAGATGGAAATGGCGTTGACGTCGGCAACCGCATTCATGGTGTGCCAGATGACGGAGCACGCCAAGGTCAGGCATGCCATGATGAAGAAAACAGACGCTACAAAGACATCGCTCTTGGTGCTGAGCGAAAAGTTGGCACTGGTCGGATACATGTACAGGGCGACTGAAAGGACGAGGACGAGCCCGATCGCGTGGGACCAAATGTTGATGAACTCGTTGGAAATGTTAAACATGGAGACGACGCAGTCGAGCGGCGTCTCAACAAAGCGATAGCCCTTTTTAATATGAGGGTTGTTGCGCCAGGGTAGGGGCAATTCATCGTAGACGAGCCTCCTCTCTTTGGCGAGCAAGATGGCTTGCTGAATATGTTCCTCAAGAGACAGGGCCGCACGCCGTGCACGTTCAATACCTCCGTCGACGACTTCTCGGGCTCGCTCAATACTCTCGGTGGCCATGCGGCGACTTTCGCCCATGAATGCTTCTGCAGCATTGGCGGCATTGGCAAAGCCCTGTGCGCGCAGCTTGTGCGCACTCGACTCAAACTCGGTCAGCATGCCTTCGAGCAGGTCGATGCCGACGCATGCCTTTTCCTGCAGAGATTCGGCGGCGGCCAAGGTCCCCTGGTAGCGAGCCTCGAGCGTCTCAACCATGACATGCAGACGGCGTCTACCGGCGCCAATGACCTCTTCCGACGCATGCGCGCATCTGGTACGAACGGTCTGCAGCGTTGAAAATGCGCGCGAGAAGCTGTACTCGCCCAGGTCGTGATATCGCTCAATGAAGTCGAGGCGGCGCTCCAGCTCTGACAGGAACAGGTCCACCTTGAGCAGCAAGCCTTCCTCGGTATCCATGATGTGGCCGACTATCGATTTTCGCCGTGGGAGGAAAAACGAATGTCGCCTCCTGGTGACTTGTGGCTGGTTACTATCGTTGGGATTACTATTGTTGTCGCTGTTGACATCGGCGCTGGACGTTACGGCAGAGGCCTCGTTGTCGCGGTCGACTCGGCCAGCGCACGCCGTCGTAAACGCCGAAGTGACGGCGGGCATGATGGGCTAAAAAGGAATGTTTGGGTACATCGATGGCGCAGTCCTTTTTATCAAGACTCGAGACGGTGGTGTGGTTATGTTTGAGACTGAAGGTTCTGATGCCTCACCAAACGCTGGTCGGTGGTCGTCTGCTTTGGGCACGGGCGGGTGCGGACAGTGGCAATTGGTTGGGCGGCAAGACTGGGGCTTTTCCGACTGTGTCCGGCGCACCCCTCAACAAAGCGGTGCGGACCTGCGGAGCCTCGGGTAGCGACCGTAGTGGCACGAGTACAAAAGGGGTCTGCAGGTGATGTACGAGTAGGCGGCTGCAGAATGCCAATGCGGCGTAGCGAGGCCAACGGGCAAATCAGAGATGCGAATGAATGGTTTTCGTGATGGCTCAGCGCTGTGATTGATTGATGAGAAGAGGGGTTTTGCAGCAGAACCACTCTGGCTTGCAGGCTGAGTGAGTCGGAAATTGTCGTGACACTGAGAACCTTGGCGGCGTTCAATAGTACACTTGGTGAGCCATTCAGAGCACTCGATGCTGCTCGGGTGCTGTGTTAGGCAAGCCGAAGACGCTACGTGGTTGGCCGACTCCAGTAATTTTACTCCAGTTTGGTGAGGTTGTTTTGCATTTTTTTTTCTTGCCAATGTTGGGGACGCTGCACTATTGGCACATTGGAGCACCTGCAAATCACCGAGGTTGCCCACTAATAGCCCATGTCCGACATACGCTACAGCGCCTGGTCAGAGCCACAATTTCCCCCGCCACAGCCACCAGAAGCCTGTGCCACAGGGCCTTCGCCTGAGCTCGCATAGTCAGCAAACTTGTGTGGCTCAGCTTCTCAGTTTGCGCGACCAACAGCTTTGTCTCCTCCCCACAAGGCATTGCCGAAGTTCATCCTCGACACTCGAAGCATCAGTTTGCCAACAAAGGACTCCGATTGCAACTACAATCCATCTGCCTTGGCCTGGCTCAGTCGCGTATTAAATCCAATCTTCCAACACAGCTGCCAAAATGACTGTCGACAAGATTGTTACCGACCCAAGCCTTGCTGCTGTGATCCAAGTCTCGGATCAAGCTCGCGACCAGGCGCACGAGCTTCTCCAGCTTGTCCGCCAAGCACAAGGGAACGGTACGCCAGAGACCGAAACTCAGATTGCAAAGCATCAGAAGCAGCTCCTTACCAGTATCTCGCATCTACGCGGTCTGCACCGCAACGCCTCTTTTGCGGCACGCGACACAAAAACACGGACGGCCGAGCGTCGTCAAGAGGTTGACCGTCTGCATCTGCAACTGCAAAACTTATACTACGAGCAGCGCCATCTCCAGGGAGAAATCAGCGCCTGCGAATCATACGAGTACGTTTGACTACCCGTGAATTACCTTGCAGTAGGCTCAGAAGGCTAACTTTCCTCCCTCTCTAGTCATAAATACCAGCAGCTTCCTCTCATCCCGGCCGAAGAGTTTCTCGCACAGCACCCTGACCACGCCAATGACGACGAGAACGAGCTTATGTATGCACGAATTGAGCACGAGCGAGCTGAGCGAGAAACGCTGGAGCAGCGTAGACAAGAGCTGTTGAAGCGGAAGCAAAAGCTCATTGCTGAAAACACACGGCGCAAGGACGACCTGGCCAATCTTGACCAGAACCTCGAAAAGTTTATCGACGTATGTTTTATAAAACTCTGTCTGGGATAATCAGCAACTAACATATGTTCTGCAGGCCGCCAAGCCCATTCTCGAGTTGTTTGAAAAGGCTCCTTGATTTTGCGACCAACTACCAAGCACACACTATCTTATATTATATACTTTTCTATGGGTTTGGACGTCTTTAGTAGTATCCCGTGAGCACAAGGCATCTTTGCAATGCTTGCGCGTATCCCTACGAAAAACGATATCCTGTCATCAGGTCGCCAGCGATCGATATGCCTTTGCAGAACGGTTACAAGCCGAGTCCAAAAGTCAAAATTCCCCATCGAGGGTCGAACATGTTTTAACAAATACAGCTACAAGTGGAGCCGGGATTCTTTTGCAAAGCGGGAAAAGAAAAATCCAGAGCGAGTCACGAGACACGTTCGTCCCAATGCGACGCGGTGATGAGAGCACTACGTGCCGATCAGAGACTTGGGGCAGATGATGGAACACGATAGCGCCAGTCTTGTGCCAGAGATCTTCCATACTGCTCTGATCCGTATCAGATTTGAAAGTCGATTGGAGCATAACTCCGCAGCGGTGACAGCCTGCCATCGAAAGCCGATTCCATTAAAAAAAATCGTTCAATAGCTGGTTCCTTGTTCGCCAATAGTCAAATCACCTTAAACATTTAATTTTCTCATAAAGAGGCTCATCTCCTTTCAAAACGTCGTCCTCTTCTCTGGTGCAAATTTATCAAATTGCTGCAACTCATCACGCAGGGCAATGCTTCCATGACGTAGCCCTGGAATTGCAATGCACTATTCAGGGTAGCAAGAGATTCTCCTAGATTCAGCCGAGAGACATCTGCTTTTCTTAGCATAATAATCTGCCGAACAAAGATGATCAGCCGCCAGCACGTGGGGGCAAAGGACATGGCAATAGCTCTCTCGCTGCCATGTCGTACCGAACAGTTGGCCCATGGTTGTTCTGTGTAAGACGATTAGCCAGTCCTGGGCCAGCAAGTGGGCACGCTCAACTCTGAGTGGATGGATCTGGCCACCAAACCTTGCAGGGTTCTGGGGTCTTTAAGCCACTGATGTGCCCGCGTGGGTGTGAGCATCGACTGCGATTCGACTCTGGAGCAGTCTCTCACCGCAGATTGGTGTCGGCTAACCTTGACTTGGGGCCCTGTAAGGCTAGGGGAGGTTTGCCCGTGGAATGTAACTTTTCCCAAGGATATTACAGTGAATGCGACGTACCACTTTCTTTGTCTCAATTTTCTCGCAGTACCTGGAACGCACGTACTCGTACTGTACAAACGCTCTCTGAATTAATTGAGTGCTCGCTCCTGGCAGCAAATCCAAACAGCGTGGCTGGTCTCTGTTGTCAGTGTTGGTGCTTGGCGTTGGAGCGTCTAGCCACTAAGAAGCGGACTCTAGCCAACGTTGGGAGAGTTGTTGGGCGTGGAGGCTGTGGGTTGAAATGGTACTTGGAATAGGAGTAGCGCTCTTGTGATGGTGCTTAAAACTTTGAGATTTCAGTGACACTACGTCAAGGCATTACTGTACATTTCTGCCGAGCCTTGAACAGGCTTCGTTGGCTGCCTCCGGTAGCTTGGTGTCTGAAATAGCCTCCTGGTTCGACCATGACTAGTAAACGCGACAAAAGCATATAGGACGGATTAAGATATGGATGGCCCCTTTGGGGAAAACACTAATAGCCCCTATAGTTGGAATAAGAACAAGACGAATACAGGCTCGCGCAGCTTCTCTCTCAGATGTGATGCTCAGAAGAAATCTCTGTACGTACGATTACGAGTAATAAAGCGTTTACTGTCTGCTCACCAAGTCTACAGTACGGAAAATTACAGGAAAAACACTTTACTGCTCGTACTCGCCCGCAAGCAGTTTTTTTGGTAATTTTACAGTGCCCCATGCCAAGTTGCGCCATCTGGGCGGTCACCAATTGTATGAGCACCCTCGCTGGCTTATTAGCGTTCGCCAATCGGCCACGAGGCCCCTCCGAGCGGCTCTCATCGTCCGCTTTTGCTCAGGTACCCGCCCTCCGCAAGTGGGGCACCACCGACCCGGGGCGCCGTGTAAGTGAAGGTACTTGGACCACATGTACAGACCTGCCGAGATTTGTGGCTTTCTTTTCCTCGATCACCAGCTCCCTGCCAAGCTGCAGTATGTACATACGACTGTTTGTAATGAAGAACAGGTATTACCTCGTACATAGTGCCGCGGCAATTGCCATCCGTAATTTCTGTTAGGGGACCTTGAACGGCGAAACAGGGTCAGCTCTACCTATACGCACCCTCTCTGGCTGTCCTCCCACCCCCGACTTGCGTGTCTTGCCTGATAGAAAACCTTGGCGATGTCGTCATGACAAACATTTATCTTGCAGTCTGTCAACTCATCTTGGTAGATTTTGAGAGGCATAGCTAGAGATATTTCGTAAGTTGCAAGTATCGCCCAGATATATCCGGGTCAAACAGACACCTCGTCACCAACGTCCCAATATACGGTACAAAAGCAGCTCAAAAGACAGCATATCGAGCTCGACCGCTACTCTCTTGAACCTGAAATAAGCTGTGGGCCCAGTTTCTTTCATTTCTTTTAATGATACTCTACTCGTAATAGCCAGACGTGGTGTGGCAACACGCCCTACGCTAAGCCCACGGCCGCCCATGCATGCGGCGCCACCCTCTTTTTCACTTGCTCATGCAATCTTGCACTGTCGTGCCAGCCCCATGCATGCTGATCGTGTATCCGATGAAAAAGTTGAAGGGGTCTCTCCACTTACGCAAACTTGCATTGTGCTTTGTATGTGTGCGTAATGTATCATACCTACGTTGCGCTCTCAACTAGTCACGCACCAGTGATCCTCTTCCCCCCCTGTTGCGCTGCGTCAGACCTAGCTCGTCACAACCCCAGCTCGTTTCCTCTTCTACCCGAACTGGAGGCTGAAATTTTCTATCCTTAACGTTTTCTGTTCAGTCAAGTGCTCTGGACCCGGGGCTCAAGTGGCTTCATATTCTACAGGCAATCTGCTTTCGACATACTCCAAGTCGTCGGCGCCAAATCCCATTGCCTGCCTTTTTCCCAGCTCGACAGACACAAGAATCACCCAACAGCTCCACGCGCCCCCTTTTTGAGCTGTTTTGACCGCCGAGATGGGTTTACTTGGGTGGTGCTCGCGAAGGGTCGGCGGACTGAGCCTACTCGCCTTGATTGCCCTCTGCTACTGGGTCATTTACAAAGAGTACGGTGCTGCTCGTCAGCTGTCTCCCCAAAATACGCCCTCGGAGAACACGGCGACACAAAAGACGAGCTATGGTGCGGGTATATGGACCTATGTATTTGCATACTACTGCCTCTTTATTCACCTTCTCGTCTTCATTGCGCCTGTTCGCGCCTGCAAAGCTGTGTGGGACATTACCGAGTCGCTCAGGCGTGAGGCCAGGGCGCTTGCCATCCGCGACTACAAGCAGCAGAATGTGCAGCGCCGAATCTCGCAGTCTTCCATTTCTAGCGCTGAGACTTTGACGTCTGACAATACTGCTTCCTTGACGTCGACTAGCGAGGCTACCAGCGATACCGAGGTTGAGGAGTTTGCTGCGGTGGACCAATCGTCGGCTGCCGACATCGTTCATGCGATTGTCATCCCCAATTATAAGGAAGAGGTTGATACGCTCAGAGAAACACTTGAGGTGCTGGCGTCGCATTCGATGGCCGCAACAAGCTATGATGTAAGTAGAGACATTGCCTCGTTTTGCTCGTGGCGCTGGAACACCGTCGTGCCCTGCCTGCCCTTTTCTCCAGCTTTGGGTTACTAACAATACTGAAATAGGTTTACTTGGCCATGGAGCAGCGTGAAGAGAAGGCAGAATCAAAGGCCCTTGATTTGATTCAAAGATTTGTCAAGAAGTTCAGAGCAATCGATTTCACAATCCACCCTCCTGATATTCCTGGCGAGGCTGCAGGCAAAGGCAGCAACATGGCATGGGCAGCTAAGAAACTGAGCGAAAAGTACTTGGCTTCGAATCGCAAAAATGTCGTCGTCACTGGAATTGACTGTAAGTCGGAACCCGAATGACTTGTTTACCGTAAAATGCTGACTCCCAAACAGCCGACAGCCACCTCTCATCTGGCTACTTTGCTCAAATTACAAGCCTTCATCTCTCGCACCCCGACCTCGCCTCAACAACAGTCTACTGTGCGCCCATCATCTTCGACCGCAACGCGCACAATGTCCCCGCCCTTGTTCGCACCGCCGATGTCTTGTGGTGCGCGGCCGGCATGTCTGGTCTCTATCGCGGCTCCGTCATTTCACCACCGACTTCCGTCTACTCGCTACCCCTCGAGCTAGTCGATCGAACTGGTGGTTGGGATACGGATGCCGAAGCCATTGGCGAAGACTTGCACATGTACATCAAGTGTTTCTTTACCACGAATGGGACCCTGACTTCTCGCACGATTATGAGCCCCGTTAGCCAGAGCAACATTACATCCGGCAAAGGTGCTGGTATCCGCGGTGCAGTCGCCGACATTGGCGCCCGATACAAACAAGCTCTTCGTCACATGTGGGGTGCACTGGACTCTGGATATGCTCTTCGCAAAGGCGCCGAAATGTGGCGAGATAGGAAGCGAACTTCTCGTGCTTTCAGACCCGTGCATCAGCAGACTGGTGACGTAGCCGACTACAGCTATCTCGATGGCCAAGCCACAGGTGAGAATACGCAGGAACCAAACAGCGGCATCTTTTCGGATATTACGCGCGAGACAATCAGCGAGCCAAACTGGGAGCGCATCTTCTACCTCTTCCATCGGCTCTTCGAAGCCCACTTCCTGCCCGTTCATATGGCCGTTTTGGTAATTTCGTCTGGAATCTACCTCTGGGTGACTGATGGAAATGGTGATCCAAAGGGCGTTGCATGGTCCTTTACCATTTCCAATATCCTCCGTACTGGTGGTTTCATGGCCTTTGCTGGCTACCTGTTCCTCTACGAAAGCTACCATCGTTTGGGCGTCAAGTCGCGTGAGCGGGAAATGCGCATGGCAGGTCTCTCGACGGGCATGTCATTTTCGCACAGGTCCGTCAAGAAGAACATTTTTGACTACACCTTGATTCCGCTTGTCGCTCCTCTATATGGTACAATTCCAGCCATGCAGGCTGTTCTGGCGCATTTCTGGACGGTGGATCTTGTTTACACTGTCAGCAAAAAGGCGACTCGGCAGCGCTCCAAGTCCATGACTGCAGCGAGCATGGCCTGATCGGGGTCGCGAAACATTTTCTTTTGAATATTTGTTTCGGGCATAATTGGCATTGCATTCGTTTTTTTGAAATCATTTGGCAAGTGCTTTATCAACCCCTTTGTACATAGATTCTTTTCTCGCCGGCTGGAAATTGGCCATTAGATTTAACTCGACTAGACTGGAGTTTTGGTTGCCTTTTCTCATGGGGAGTCCAGGCTGGTCATGCACATTCGCTTACAGGATAAAGAAATCAAGGGATCAAGGGACAAAGGAGAAGCTTTGAAATTGATGGAACCGGCAAGGGATTCAGAGTTTTTCGGGTCAGTCGCATGAGCGCACGAGTCGGGTAATGATAATTGTGCAGGGAGAATGAGACGAGCTTGGTGCTATGCGACTGATAGGATACTCTGGGCCCGTAATCATAATAGCTAATACAAATAACGATATAAAATAGCCCTCTTTTTCTTTCCTTTATTGACAATAAAGAAAATGCTCACGTGTCTCTGGCTTAAGGACTGCTGCAGACTGGCAGGTTATAGTCGTATACTTCCGAGGCCGCTCGGTTCGATCCGAGAGGGGCCGGATGTAAATGGCGTCTCACCAATGACAGTGCTGCGCGCACTCCGCATCACCCACATTCACACTCGTCGAAGGATCCCGCCAAGTGTATTATCCGGCACTTGGTCGCCAAAGTCAAGGAATACTTGGTGACTATAGCCTGAAAATATTAGTCAGGCCGAAACCGTGCGGATCGTTAGAAAGTGGTCCGTGAATATAAATAGACTTTCCTGCGCACGCCTCCGAAACGTATCACCTCACCTCCCATCCATACAACTATCCTGGCCTTTCCTCTTAAACCCGTCATAGCTACCTTATACACCATCGTTTTTCTTGTTCCTGGCCACCAAACTTGAAAATGGCATCGAAGCATATTCATATCGGCGTCTTCATCCCTCATGGCGCCCAAACCCTCGACGTTGCCTGCGTCGACGTCCTTGGCGTCATGTCGCAAAAGTACTTTTCTGCTATATCCTTTATCCCGCAAGAAATGGCCTCGACTGCACCAGATGTAACCGTCTCATTCATTACCTCCCCTACCCTGGGCAGCATGGACGTGCCGCTTACATCGGGCGTGGTCATCAAGGCTACCCACCTGTACACTGACGAGGCCGTAGCGCCCGGCAAGTTGGATATTGTGGTCGTGCCGGGCCCAGACCCGAGCATTGATTTTGACAAGGCCGGTTTGGAGTGGTTGAAGAAGCAGTCTGAAGCGCCCAACGTGGACGTGCTGAGCATCTGCACGGGGATTTTCCTCTGTGCTGCAGCGGGCGTGGCAGAAGGCAAGTCTGCAAGCGGGCCAAGGGGCTTGCAGGACGGCCTCAAGGCCAAGTTTCCGGGTGTCAAGTTTGTTGGAGAGGGACAGAGATGGGTGCAGGACGGGAACTTTTGGTCAAGTGGTATGTCGTTGCTATCAATCTTCTTTGTTCTTCCCCCCGGAGGTGGCTAACACGATCTTGTCTGTAGGCGGCGTCACCAATGGCAATGACTTGCTTGCGGCTTATGCCAGGTCTGGAAAGCACTGGCCATTGTCCATTGTTGAAGCAGGACTTGCATTGACCGAGGTTGGCGACCGTGGTCAGTTTTATGACAAAGAAGCGGCAGCATAGAGGCTCTGCTTGATGACGCCGCGCTTGTTCTTTGTATTAGTGGGAGGCGCGGATCAAATTGTAGGCACCGAGTTGGGGAGATGGGTTCCAAACAGACGCTCTATATAGTATGACGTAGCAAACAATCTAGCCATTTTATCTTCACGAATTCAGCCAAATAACATCAAACAATGCGACTTACATATTGCCATGGCGTTTCCTGTTTGGTAGTAGAACCGTCCCTCTCAAAGGCCAGGCCGGGCGGTGGAGCAGCCTGATTACCGGCCCATCCACCAATTGGCGGGGCCGTTGCTGAGACAGCGCGGCCGCCTCACCGATAAAGACGCTATCGCGCCACACCATTGGCCGCAACCGCTGCATGTGGAGCGATACCCAGGCATCGTTGGCTGCGCAGCGGCGGCAGAAAAAAAAATGGCAAAGAAAATTTCCGTTCGCTGCCTCTCTTTCACTGTCTTCCCACCTGAAAACCTTCCAACCCAGACTTCACCTCTTCCCTCTCGAACCCTTTTTTTGAGGCCGCATAAAGTCCATTTTGCTCTTTGGTCTTACGAGCGACGCTTTAAAAAACTATTCATAGACTTCTTCCTTTCTCTTCCCTTTCCGATACACATTCAATCCGTCACAATGTCTGGCATTTCTGGTCCTGTCTATGGCCTCGAGGTCCCTCCTGGCGAGATCTTGATTCCCGCCTCCATGGACTTCCCTGCCTCTGTAAGTACTGATTTAGTTGAGCTGCTGGTAGCTTGCGACAGCGACGATGCCGCACAATTGGCGCCTCGTCGGCCCTGCTCGGATCAATGGCTAACCGCGAATCTTGTAACAGTTCCGCATTACCATGGCTGCTGTCGATCCCACGGAAGAGCCCGAGGCTGATGAGGATGGCAACGTTCCCAAGGTCCCCCGCTCGACCCTGCGCCTTGTCAAGCGTGCTTTCCCCGGCCTTGAAGACGAGGATGACGAGGAGATTGACGACGAGTACATGAAGGCCCTCCTCAACGGCGAAGACGATGATGATGAGGACGACGACGATGAGGATGACGATGAGGAGGCCAATGGTGGCCCCAGCGACCCTGCCAAGTCCAAGAAGCAGAAGCAGGCTGCTGCCATCAAGAAACTTCTCGAAGCCACTAAGGACGAGGAGGATGATGATGACGAGGAGATGGAGGATGCCAAGCCCAATGGCGTCAAGTCCAAGGGCAAGGCCAAGGCCACTGATGAGGATGACGACGAGGATGATGATGAGGATGAGGATGACGACGACGACGACAGCGAGGATGAAGGTGATCTCGAGAACTTTGTCATCTGCACTCTTGACACCGAAAAGGTGAGCACTCGGCATACAATTGCTAGAATATCTCGAAATACTCGTTGCTAACGGCCTCTTCAGAACTACCAGCAGCCCCTCGACATCACTGTCAACCACGGTGAGAAGGTCTTCTTTGTCGTCACCGGCTCCCACGCTGTTTACCTGACCGGTAACTACATCATGGATGATGAGGAGGACGACTACGACTCTGAGGATGAGGACGACTACGACTACGACCCCGAGGAGCTCGATTACGCCATGGGCGAGGAGGCCAGCGACGACGAGAGCGACGACCTGGATGACGTCGAGGATCCTCGTGTCACCGAGGTCGACTCCGACGATGAGGAGGCTCCCAAGCTGGTTGAGACTGGCAAAAAGGGCAAGAACAAGCGTGCCGCCGAGGATGAGAACCTCGATGATATGATTGCCAAGGACGAGTCCAAGCTCTCCAAGAAGCAACAGAAGAAGCTCAAGAACAACCAGGGCGAGGCCGTCGCTGCCGAAGATAAGAAGGATGGTAAGAAGGTTCAGTTCGCCAAGAACCTTGAGCAGGGCCCTACTGGCTCCGCCAAGCCCACTGTTGGCGTCAAGGTTGTCCAGGGCGTCACTGTTGATGACCGCAAGATCGGCAACGGCCGCACTGCCAAGAACGGCGACACTGTTGGTGTTCGCTACATTGGCAAGCTCCAAAACGGCCAGCAGTTCGATGGTGAGTTTCTACTAAACTCGATTCACAACAGCATGCATTGCTAACTCGCAGTACAGCCAACAAGAAGGGCAAGCCCTTCTCCTTCAAGGTCGGCAAGGGCCAGGTTATCAAGGGTTGGGACGTCGGTGTTGTCGGCATGGCCATTGGAGGCGAGCGTCGCCTGACCGTTCCCGCTCACCTCGCCTACGGCTCCAAGGCTCTCCCCGGCATCCCTGCCAACAGCCAGCTGACCTTTGATGTCAAGCTCCTCGAGATCAAATAAGCGCATACCGATGAATCTGCCTGTTTCTTCTCCAGTTGTTTTCATTTGTATTAATAGCTCGTCTCAGCCTTTAGGTCTTTGAGATTGGGCCGGATTGTTTCAGGTCTACCGGAGTTTCCATATTGATATCATGCGATGAAGAAGAGCCTTGGACCCAGACACTTTGCTTGCGCATAACTGGTTGCTTCTGGTTTCCGGCTTGTGGGAATGACGAGGTGAGGACCTACATCTGCATGGGCTGGCGTATGAGTTGTTTGTAAAATCTTTTCGTCGATAGTTCACTTGGAGGCGTCTGCGCAACCTTTCAAGATAAAAAGTTATTGTGAATAGATATTTGTCCGTTTAAAACCTTGCTTTTCTTTACTTTAAAAGGGCGAATGACACGAAATCACTTTCGAGCCATGTGGCATATTCACCGTGGGAAGGAGCATCGTCGCTAGCCGACTGTACCAAAGGAGGAAGTTGCCTTTGAGCACCAGTACACCGCTGAGGATCGGACACTTCTCTCTACAGTATTTTGTAGACTGTAGCTTTGCATGGCCATTGTTCTCACTGCCATTGTCTCTCCTTTATTGGCCTTAGTTCATCATTATAAACTCCATCCATGTTTGAATAGTCCTGCTGCGGCAGACGGTCGTCAACCATGTGGCCGCGCCTAATCAGCAAACACAGCTGCCCGACACTGGAGCCTCGACCAAAGTCGCCCGACTTTATTCCCAACCCAAAGCCACCGCTCCAGGCGAGGCAATCTCCAGATGCTAATGGAACCGACGCTTTGAAGCTGCATCGAGCAAGTTCCAAGGTTTGGTCTGAGCTCTGTGGCGCCATCAAGGCTATTGGAAGAAGTGAGTTCCCAAAGGGCGCCGCGATCAAAATTAAGCACAGTCATTAACCAGTGGCAGGCTCGCAAGACTCGACTGTTATCGAATAGGATTTAATAGAGCCGGCAACTCCAACAAGTAACGGCGTCAAGGGCGATCGAGCTCCCAAACGGATTACTTCACATGGCAAGTCAAAGGCGCTGATGCCGGTAGAGCTGATCAAGAAGCTTCGACACGATAGTCCTGGCCTTCCGCCAAGTACCACTGTCATACTTCGCAGCCCATTGCGAGGTAAACGACGAAGAAGCTCTCTGCAGCCATTCAAGGATTCTGGCTATCAGATGTCAAGTGATGCTGACAGCACTCAGTCGCTCGACAAGTGCTGCGATACTCAAACAACCAACACGGCTCCTCGAAAAGTATCCCTCGAAACTTGCGCCTCAAGTACGTCCAGTCGCGACGGATCACAAAGGCGTAGCAGCCGCCGATTCTTTCGGACAAAGTCCACTACCGAGGCACTCGGTACCATCAGTGAAGCAACCGTGGACTTCCCGCGGCCGACGGTCGTCACCACTGAAAAGGCTGCTGCTGCCAAAATATACATGGAAATGCACTTTTACGAGTTACTCCATAAAAACAACCCGCGAACCATGCGAAGGAGGTACCTTGAATCTCAGTTATATTACAGTCCTCACCTTAGTGCCCAGCAAAAGGATGGCATTCGTCAGTCTTTCTTCTATCACGAGACATGCCACCTACGAGAAACTCGCATACTCAAAGGACAGAGTCGCAAAAGACAGCTCTACAGGCAACCGAGCTTTTCTTGGCAACACTACGAACCTCTCAAAATTCTTGGCAAAGGCAGTTTTGGAGTGGTACGGCTTGTTCGGGAAAAGTATAACGAAGGACACCAATGTCCAAAACAAGTTTATGCCATGAAAATCATTCGAAAGTCTGAAATGCTTTTCAGCAGCCAGGAAGGCCATCTTCGTGCAGAGCGCGACTTTCTCGTGGCGTCGGAGGGGTCTAGCTGGTGAGTCGTCCAAGGCGGTAGGCTTACAGGTACTAACATCTGCACTAGGATTGTGCCCTTGGCTGCAAGTTTTCAGGATCATGCCAATCTGTATTTAGTAATGGATTACATGCCTGGCGGTGATTTCCTGAATCTCCTGATTCGTGAAAACACTCTGCATGAGGGAATTGCACAATTCTACGTCGCAGAAATGATTCTCGCCGTGGAAGAGACACACCGACTCAAGTTTATTCACCGTGACATAAAACCAGACAACTTTTTAATATCAGCCTCTGGGCATCTCAAGATTTCAGATTTTGGTCTTGCTTTCGACGGACACTGGTCTCACGATGCTTCGTTTTACAACTGGCACCGGCATTCTCTTGTGCGAAAGCTCCAGGTGCCGCTTGTGGGCGATGAAAGAGACATCAGCGAGTCCCAGACTATTAAAGGCCAGCTAGAAAGAGCGAAAGCCGTGATGGCAGAGGCTGAACGCTACGACAGGGGAGAGCATGTAAGAGACCACGACCTAAGACCCTTGGTTGGCTGGCGAGACCAGTACGGCTACCACGCCACAGCAAAGTCCATAGTCGGAACCAGCCAGTACATGGCCCCTGAGGTGATTGCTGGAACAGGGTATGACGGAAGATGCGACTAGTGGAGCATTGGTGTTATTCTGTACGAATGTCTCTACGGTCATACACCCTTTATAACCGACAAAGGGCGAAAAGAGACCAAGCAAAACATTTCGGTGAGCCAATAACAGGTGCAAAGATGAGAATTTTTCTAACGGCGAGCAAAGAATCATAAAAGGACATTTTGCTTTCCTCCGAATCGAATTGTTAGCGATCGATGCAAAGACCTGATCCATCACCTAATTCAAGACAAGGAACACAGACTATGCTCAAAGCGATATCGAGCAAAAGATGGCTTTCCAGTAGGTCCGAACAGACCAGTAGACGTATTTGGAAGACACGTATTTCCTGATGATGCAGAGGACATCAAGAGCCATCGCTGGTTTCGAGATGTTGCTTGGGACCATGTGCACAGCATTAGTCCGCCCTTTACTCCCCAACTTACCAGTCAGGAGGATACACAGTATTTTAACGAATCGGAGCCACTGGAAGAGTTTTCAAATTCATGTCCGTCAGCGTATGCGACTCCTGAGGCCATCGAAAACGTGTTACGAGGCTTTTCGCCTGTGATGCAAGGCATGGCGGAACACCTGGTTGCAGAGCCGTATGACTCGTCAACGTTGCGTCGCATGGATATCGAAATTGACACATCCGAACTGTTATCAGCAAGCGAAAAGCTGGCACTGAAGCAGTTTGTTCGATCGTACGGTCGCAAGGTACGTAAGAGGCCGAGGGACCGCCTCCTGCGTGACAAGAAATTGCGCGACATCGTCATGGACGTGAGAAAAACGAGTGCATTTGCGGGGTATACTTGGCGGCGAATGAGGCCGGGCGGCTACACTTTGCCTGCGAGACCGGGAATTGGGATTTGAGAAGACGTGTTGAGGGACAGTTTCACCAATGGAAGATGCAGCGTCTAGTGAATGATTGTAAAAGACTCAAAATTATTAGTATGTTTACATTATGCATGCTGCTTGATTTGAAAGTGTAAACTTTTCCGGGTTCACGCTTGATGTGTATGCTGATGTGCCAGGGAAGTGTAGAAATGCAAATGAACCACAAAGAAGACGCCAATCGATGCTATCCGCCAGAGACTTTACCGTCATTGGTTTCCTGTTCCGCCAATGCTTTAGCTTGTACCATTTCCCACTCAAACTCCTTGAGAGCCCTCAGCTCAGAGGAAATGAAAAGCAGAGCAATCAAGCCGTCCACCACACCGGTAGTCAAAACAAGACTACCAACCAACAACAGGATAAAAGCCACATAGTTGTGGGGGCTAAACCAAACAGCAACAAGGCATGCAACCCAGACAACAACGGAGAGGTAAAAGTGCACGCCGCGCCACGACTGCTGCCTCACCTCGCCCTTTGCGAAGCTCCGCGCCATTTCGATTAGTTCAGCGTATGTTTCTGCTGGTAGACCCTGTGGCGACGCTGGTCGAAGTATCTGCGCGTCGTAGGCGGCGTTGGGCCGTGTCTTGTCGACCGTGTGCTTGCGGAGGGTGGCGCAGACTGCAAAGTGGTCCGATAGCGAGCAGAGCAGCTCTGGGTGCCGCTCCGTCATGCCTACTGTCGCGGCGTGGACGACCCAGCCCGACTCTGCGCCCGTGGTTGCAAAGATGTAGTCTAGGCGTTTTCCATTCGGGCACGGCGTGCCTGCGTCTACGGGGCACTCATGGCCGTTTGCGAGGCGGCGTTGCCTCGCCTTGCTCCAGCGCCAGGTGTTGTACTCGCCGTCGCTGGTTGCGCCGTTGACGAGCAGGTTGTGCTCTGCGGTTGGGATGGGGAGGTTCCGCGCTGCCTGGGACGGGTGGTGGGCTGGTCCGAGGGAGCTGGAGGGGAAGAGCTCGAGCCAGACGTCGCGGAGGGGCGAGTGGGCGGTTATGAGGCGGTGGTGAGGGCTGAGGGGGAGCATGTTGTAGTCGCCTAGGGCGAGGACGAGGCTGGTGCTTGTGCGCTCGCTGGCGGCGTGGACGAGCTTGGAGAGGTGCCAGGCTTGGGTGAGGCGGTGGAGGGTGTAGGCTGATGGTGATTTTGCTGAATCGTAGGGTGCGTGGGTCTGAGATGGAAGGGTTAGTTAGTTGAGGGTGTTGGTTGGTTGTTGGTTAGGGTTTGAAAGAAGGCTTACATGTGTGTTGAAGACTTCGAGAACGTCCTTCTTTCCGGGCCCATATTGTATCCTGGCGCTTGCAATGCCTTTGCCGACATACCAGTCTCCCCTCCAAAAGGCGGATGGGCGGCCGTTGAGCGGGTAGTGAGAGAAGCTGCTTTCGACAATGGGCCACCGACTCAGGATCGCGAGGCCGCTGCCGAATACGCCGGCATAGTAGAACTTGCCATGCGGGAGGACATGGCGCGTAGCGGCGCGGATGGCTTCAAAGTCGGCCGTGACGAAGCATTCTTGCAGGCAGACAATGTCGGGCTGCGGGGAGGCGTTGGCGAGCTGGCGGCCGATTTCGGCGAGGCGCGGTGTGCGGAGGGAGGAGATGTGTAGCAGGCCCCAGCAGTTGAGGGTGACGAGGTTGAGTTCGGATGGTGGTTGTGTGGTGTTGGACATTGTGACATGGGGGGTTGATGATGAGGGGTGGATTTGGGAGGTGATGGAGTGTGGAGGACGGCGTCGTTATTGGTGAGACATGTTTTGTGCAGCGATGAGAAGAGGGTGATTGATATGCGGTGCGTTGTTTGGTCAAGGGCGTTTGTAAGCGTATAGACGGCAAGGCATTGTAGTCGTTTGGTGATGGAGTTTTGGAGCTTAGCTACGTTGAACGTTGGAGCTCGCTGGGCAGGTCCACAGTAGGCTGGGGTTGTAACGTGGGGCGGTATGATATGATGGGAATCTCCTTTGTTACTAAGCAGATTCCGCATATGAATAGACTAGCATCTCTATATAATGAGATCTATCAATAGCTTTAATTAAATAGAACTCATCAAGGCTCTTTAAATATTTTCTGCTAAAACTTGATCCCAAAACTAAAAACTTGACCATATAGATATAAGCCAAGTCTTTGGCTGGTAGCACTAGTGCCTTCTTTACATAAAGAAAATAACCTTGGTTTTATTATAGTCAAGCATATTAAGCTTCAAGGTAAACTATTAAACTAATTAGCTCTTTTTCAAAGATTAAAGTAAGAAGTTCACACACAACGTCTTTTTTATTTGGGCGTAAACGTGAACCACCTTTTACTGTGTAAAGTAATAGTGGCCCCATGTCAGTTGCGGCAACCTTCATCTCCGCGGGGACTTGCGTGAGTGTAAACGGTGGGACATTCGATTGCGAGTCTGGGGTTCGGTTCCTGCAAATTGAAACACCGCCCAGAAAGACACAGCCTCCTAGTGGAACACTCGGAAATAAAAAATAAAATAAAATAAAATAAAACCACCCTTGGTAGTATCAACTGTAACGGACCGGGTAGCCTGCTGATAGTCCTGCACCTCGCAGCTCGCCGACTGTCAGACGGCACTCCCCGGGGGTTACAAGTAGGCTGGATGGTGTAAGTACAGTAATACCCATGTTTATCTGGGGAACTTGCAAGCAATTCTTGACCTGTATTCCGCGTGACATAACCTTACGTGACTTTACGTGACTTTTGTAAAGAAGACGCATACACATATAGTCTGGTCTCAATAACTTAGATCCTTATATCTCGATTGGCACCACTAGCCCCTTGGCCACTTTGCTTGGCCACTTTGCTTGGCCACTGCGCTTGGCCAGCCCATTCCAATGAATGAGGAGAGCAACAAGCGATTTACATCAGCCGAGTATTGATGTGGACCAGGTTCTCTGGCTAGGTGTGTGGGCCGTATGCTCCTCCCCCCGCGTTTCTCCAGATTTTGCAGTCTCACTGTCGTGAAAAATACTCAATATTTTTTACAAAGTACAAAGAGTGGATGTCAGATTCCCAATGCTATAGCAATCCGACAGACTCAAGTAGGAAACCTTACCGCTCACTTTCCCGGCGCACATCTTCCGCGCGATCCGGAGGATGATGACGGCTGGTCTCCGTAAATTCAACCACATTCCGCACCGGTGATATCTGCCCCTTGTCATCGGGGGTCGCCGTCCAAAAAAAAAAAAAAAAAAAAAAAAAACCTTATAGCCCAGTGCTATAAAGCCCATGACTACAACAGCTTCAGTTTCGAGTGATTCATTTTGACTGAAACTTGCTCATTCGCGTGGTTGTCTTGTTGGTTTCTGTCTGCGACGCTCTGTCTTCCTTCTCCTTCCTCCTGCATCAAGCAAAATGGGCAAGGCGGTGAAATATTTTGGCCTTCGTGGCCCAGCTCTAAATAGGGCAATTTCCTTGTTGGTTGTATGGCCTGCTTTTGGCTGCTATGCATACAATCTGGCTGTGATGGGAGGTTTGCTGACCCTCACCTCGTTCATTACAACCTTTCCTCAGTTGGATACTATCACGACAACCGGCCATCAACAGTATTTGAACTCGCAGATTCAAGGTATGCAGTAGTCTATTACTCTATCCCTCTCTCTCTCTCTTTCCTCTCTCTAACATTTATTATAATAGGAACGGTGGTGGGTGGATACAATATTGGAGGCATCTTTGGCTCTTTATTGTGCATGTACTACGGCGATCGTCTTGGACGTCGGCGCGTCATCACCATTGCCGCTTCAGTGGCCATCATCGGCGCCATTCTCATGTCGACATCGTTTTCGCTTGCCCAGCTCACCGTCGCTAGATTGATTCTCGGCGGCGGAACGGGCGGGTACTTGGCAACAGTGCCAGTATGGCAATCAGAACTTGTTGGTGCGAGCAACAGAGGTGCAAGCCTGGTCATCAATACGGGTTTTATTGGATCCGGCATCAGTCTCGCCTTGTTCATCGATCTCGGTTTCTACTTTGTGGGATCAAACTCTGTCTCGTGGAGATTCCCGTTTGCGTTCCAGATCGTGCTACTCCTCATGATTGTGATTTTGGTCCCCTTGATGCCCGAGTCGCCGCGTTGGCTGATCAAGCAGGGCCGTCGGGATGAAGCAGGCGAAATCCTTGCCGTGCTTCTGGACGTTGACGTGGATTCGGACACCCTGCAGGCCGATTTACGCGATATTGAGAGCTCACTGGCAATATCGTCGTCCGAATCGTGGCTGGGCGTGTTCAAGATGGGCAAACAGAGGACAATGCACCGAACTATTCTTGCGGCCAGTGCCCAATTCTTCCAGCAGATGTGCGGGATCAACGTCATTACTCTCTACACCACGACCTTGTTTGAAACTGTCATTGGGCTCAGCCCCGTACAATCTCGCATATTATCCGCTTGCATAGGCCTTGCCGATATAGCGGGCGGTGTCGTTGCCTACTTCACCATTGACCGGCTAGGTCGTCGAGTACTCATGCTGGCAAGCTCTGCCGTGCTGTGTGCCAGCATGGCCATCATCGCTGGCACAACAACGGATTCTGGAAACACTGGCGCGCTGGTTGCAGCAGTCGTCTTTGTATACGTCTTTGAAGGAGTCTTTTCCATCGGCTTCTCTGGCTTGCCGTACCTGTACGCCGCCGAGCTTGCGCCTCTACAACACCGAGCAGCCACCAGCGCTATTTCTACGGCAACTGTGTGGGCGTTTAGCTTCGTCATTGCCGAAGTGACTCCAATCGGCCTCGACGCCATCAGCTATCGATACTTCATCATCTTTGCCGTCTTCAACGCTGTCATCGGGTTGGCCGTGTACTTTTGCTTCCCCGAGACAAAAGGGCGCTGCCTTGAGGAAATTGACGAAATCTTTCTGCAGTCTCACAGTATTCTTGATCCGCCCAGGGTGGCTCGCAAGCTGCCGCATCTGCGCCTTGCCCAGGCCTTGTCGGATGCAAAGCTGGAGGACGAGAACCAGGATGGCGGTGACCACGCTATGCATACTATTTGAATCAGCTGCCGGGTGAGTTGTTTTCGTTTAGATCGCCCAAGTCCGGCGTTGCTAACTTGATTTCATCTTCTGAAATGTTACAGCCTCATCGACGACTCGACCAGCCTCTTCGAGTTGGTGCGAGCAACAGGTATGTGCACTACAGGTAGTCATGCTATACAAGGACCATTTATGAATACTCTACAACTTTGATAATGTCACACACTATGTATAACCCGTGTTGCCTTTTGTAGCTTCGGTAAAGATACAGTAAGCGAAGTAAGGCACAGCACGGAGATGAAAGCACGAATGCCGGCTCCGCTTCCGTGGACCCATATTTGCCATTTGGCATCGGCATCCGATCGGAAGCGCTACCCTGAAGGATAACGGGCCTAGTGGGAAAGGACTAGGTAAAAGATAATAGGGTCGATTGTGCGGTGAATATGCTGCCACGCAAGCATATTTGGGCATGGTAAAAATGTATTAGAAGAAATTGACGTCTATGCGATACAAGACCTGTAATCTTTGGGCTGAATTGTGGTGAGAGAAAATACATCATGTACGGCTGATATGGCAGAATCATGACGCCATGGCTTGCTGCACGGGAGTAATTTCACCGAATACCATGCAGACTCGACGTCAGCATAAATGACAAGCAAAAACGTCTTCATTTACGCCGTCAAAGCGCACTGACAAGACCATCTGTCACATCACACGCAGACAAATTAAATACTTTATCACAGCGGGCACTTCCTTGTACGCCGCCAAAAGACCGCATCACGCGACAAGGCGACGGCAAAGTTGACAGGGCAGAAAGCAGACCACGTAACGTCTACTCTAGTGTTACCTGGCCGGCCGCATCCTTCCATCACGGGGTTCCAAAAATATGATAAAAAACAACAACAAAGAAATCGCCAAGGAAAGGATAGAAAGCCTTGTCATGTGATGAAGAGTATAAACCGGAATAGATAGACGGCCCAGCAAGAAGATGAGGCAATTATGCATCTTGATTTTGTGATAACGCTCTGTGCTGTACCCAATGTACAGTATCTTTGAGCTGGTATCTGGCATCGCCTGCCCAGATTCGCTCCGATAGCAACGGCGGCTACAATCGGCCGGCGCAGAGACGTCATTGGCCCGATTTCGCGGCATGCCCGGGGTACCTGTAGTAGGCAAGTAGCTCGTATGTACATGTCTTCTGTGTGCGAGCGAGCATGTACAAGTCCCGGACCTGCTGGCGGGCTTTGGGTTATCGTAGCAGCACGACGTATCAATCAAGCAGCACAGCCCTGTGAATACATGTACTCGTAGCACGGGTATTTTACGTACTCGCTACAGTCCACGCATTGCAGAGAGACATGCATTATGCGCCTCAGAGGCAGCCCAGCCCAGCCCAGCCTAGTCTAGCTCATGCTCACATGCCAAAAACAACAGGTACCTACGTCGTAGTAGTAGTAATAGTAGTGTGTTCCACGGCCATTCCAACAAAGCGCGCCGGAGCCGGAAGTCTCCAGGCATCTGAGCCTCGCTCATCATCCACCCCCACGCCGACAAGTGTAAGCTACTACGAGTTGTCGCTTGTGTCGGCTCCTAATTGGTATGTCCTTGGTCCATTTACTCTCGGTACACGGTGTTATGTACCGTATTCCGCTGTCCGTCTTCTCCGCAAAGCCCTCTCTTCCCCTCTGTCAATCTCCTTTGCTCACCTTCCTGATTGCTCGCTGCTTCTCCACATGGCCGAAGCCCGCCTGTGCACTGTAACTCGGTCCTCGTTGGCATAAAAGCACTCTGGCCACCCCCCGCTGAACTCTCTGAAAAGCGCCGTAAAACGGTGGACGCAGCACCACTAATTCTGGCCACCGCACCGGACCTACAGTGGTAGTACTTTGTAGAAGCCCGTTTTCTCCAGTTCTTTTTGGTACGACTTACCCTCTACCACCATATACAGCACCCCGCCTACCCCCCTCCCTCCTCCGTTTCTCGGCGCCGCTTGTGCCCATCGAATCTGTCTTTTGACCTTTTGCCTGTTTTTTTTCCCTTTCTCGAATCTATATCTCGGCATTTCCAGTTTTTAACTTTCATTTCTCTTCTTCCAAGCGTCGTTTTGTCCTTTTCTTTCCTACTTCCTCTCCTCCTATTACACACAACCCCCCCATCATACACAATGGCAACGCAAGAAGCCATCCAACTCTCCATCCTCCGCTTCAAACCGACACCCTCTCCCTCCTCCCACCACGCACCACCACAAGCAAACGGCACCGCAACCACCAACGGCTCAACAACCACCCATAACCACAACCACAACCGCAACCACAACCAATACACCACCACCTCTCCCCCATCCACCTTTTACGACGTCTGCGCACAGCTCCAAGCCGTCCCCGGCGTGGCAGCAATGTATCTCGGCCCGCAACTCGAAGACCCCGACTCCTGGGTCTGGGCCGTCCGCTGGGCCACCGGCGCCGCCCTCGACGCCTTTGTCGCCTCCCCCACTTACACCCGCTGGACCGCCGGCCTGCGCGCCGTGACCGACTCGATTGCCAGCTCCCGCACCTCTCTAAACGGGTGCAGCGCCGCCGCCGCCGCCGCCCTCAGCAGCCCCTGCACCGAAGTCTTTACCGCGTTTGCCACGGACCCAAACTTTCTCGAGACGCGCATGCGGCCGTTTGCAAAGTGCTTTGAGCGCGAGGACGTCCCCGGGTTTCGGGGCGCGGCGTTTGGCCAGTGGGTGCCTGTGACGTTTGAGAATGCGCCGCTGCCGGTTGGCGAGACGGTGGGTATGATTTTGGGGTGGGATAGCAAGGAGGCGCATTTGGCGCAGAGGGGTGAGGGCAAAGGTATCTTCCTCTTTTCTTCTTCTTCCTCCTTTTGAATCGGGCTGCGCTAACGGTGAATCCCAGTCATTGATAGATATATTCACCATGTAAGAGATGGGAGGAAAGCCGTAGGCGTCGTAAGTGCTTCATTTTCATCGCCCACTCACAGTTTCATGCTAACGTTGCTTCCCAGTATCACGTCAGTCTGCAAAGATTGTGACGTTTACGGCGTCACGGGCGGATATATCATGTACTTGGCAATCACGACACTCTAGCGACTCCATTATACTCCATCACGATAGCATGCTTGAATAAAGTCTCTGCAGCAGCAAACGACAGGCGTCAATGCATAAACATGTCTCCTTCTCTCGAAATACCCGCAGCCTTCCATTGACTCTCCCCACACATCAACTCGTCTAGAATACACATCTGCCCCATTTTCTGTGCACAGCTCAAACGCAATCTCGCCAAGAGGGAATACCATTTTGTTTCTCATTAAGATAAACTCCACAATGCGACCAAAAAACAAGACAAGAGAAACAAAAGAAACTTGGAAAAGAAAACGAAATAGAAAGCCACATCCCTTTGCATAAACCCCGTGTGTAACGATACAAAAGATATCCTCATTAATCCTAGGTCTTCGAAACCCCACAAACACATGTTCCAATATCCGTTTCTCCTCGCCCCCTTTTTGTGTAAAAAACATTTGATTGTTCAGCTTTTCCTGCTTTGGGAGACCTTCAGGTTTACATCCGGTGCTTCTCAGAGTCTGGTGACCAGGAAAAACAACAATGCGCATTTGGTCAGCCTCGGTTAAATCTTTAGCTACCGGTCGATCTGTTTTGGGTCTCACCAAGTCGCGAATACAGCATGTACAGAGCCATCCGGTTGCACTCCTCCGTTCCTGAAATGGTCACCAGGCGCTCGTTGCTATTGTCCTGCGGCTCGTTAATCTTGATCACGCTGCCGCTGAGCTGTCGAATCTCGTTAATCTTGAGACCGCCCTTGCCGATAATCGCGCCAACCATGTCGTTGGGGATATAGATCTGCTGCGTAATCGGCCCACCCGGCATGCCGCCCTGCATCGGCTGCTGCCCATGAGGTCCACCATGAGCCTGCGGCCCCGTGTGAGGACCCATGTGCGGCTGTGCATGCGGTGCAGCTGCTCCGTAGCCGCCGCCTTGTCCACCGCTGTAATGCATCGGCATGCTTGGGTGTGCCGGCTGCGCGCTGGGAGGATACTGAGGAGGATACGGTGCAGGAGGCATAGGTGGCCGGCGCTCGTTGTGACGTCCGTAGTTTTCGCTACGGCCATAGTGCCCAGACGCAGGCTGCGGTGAGTACGGCACAACTTGCATTCCACCGGGGATAGATCCAGCCGGTGCGCCGCTCCTCGTGGCATACGCAGAAGCAGCAGGCCCGCCAAAGCGCTCGTTCAGCTGCTCAAGGAGCGTGCTGCCGACATAGTATGTAGCAATGTGGACAGCATCAGCAACGCCCATGACCACGAGTGACCGTTCGCTAGACATTGGCAGGCAAGAGTCCGACGCATTAAGACGGGCACCAGAAGCTTCTTGGATTTCCCGAATTCGTGCACCTCCCTTGCCGATGATGGAGCCTATAAGGATATGAGGAATCAGCAGTCGGAGGGGATATGTCTTGGACGAGGCAGTAGATGCCTCAGTAAGTGGTTCATTATTAAGGGTGCGGATAATCAGACCAAAAGCCTATTTCAAGTTAATAAGTGTCACTCGATCAAGTCTTGTATCAATACATACCTTTGCGGAAGCATCTACGATGCCGCTTACAGTAAGGATACGTTCAACCGCTCCCTTCTGATAGTCGCTCACGGTGCACTTGGCATTGGACATCTTGCGAATGTTGGACACATTCTCACCGCCCTTGCCAATAATCGTGGCGGCCTCGGGGCTGGAGATGACGGCGCGGATATGAATCCACGAGCTTTCATCGTGCGCTGCGGCCGAAGAGGCAGCATTTGACGAAGTCGCCGCCGCTGTTGCAGCTGCCACTTTATCATCTGTTAACCCGTCTTCAGCAGCTGGCTCGGTCTGCTCAGGCTCTAAGCCATTGGCAGCATCGTCGCCATTCTTGTCTGCAGCCTCAACTTCCGGCTCAGGCGCCGAGGGCAGCACCTCCGTCTCCTCGTCGTTTTTGATAACCTTGTCGAGCGCCGGGCGCTTGGCCTCGGGTTGATCGCCTGTCCGGGAGGGAGAGGACGCCTCCTCAAGCGGGCGCTTGGTCGACTGGGTCGGCTGTGGTGGTGAGGCAGACATTGTGCTCACGGCAACTATTCACAAATGGCTGAAATTATATGGAACCTTATCCTATGAAGGAAGATTGTCCTTGGCTTGTATTATTTTTTGATTGTCTTATCTACACTCAGGGGGTTTTCGGGAGGAAAACGTGCTGGTGTAGTGACTTTGGGTCGGAGGTGCTCGATGAATCTTGGTGAAGTCTTTCGTGAAGTGGTGTCGAGCTGCCTTTGGGAGGACGTGCTGGAATGGGAGGAATTGGTTGCGCAAAAGGAAAACTCTTCTTTGCGTGCCAGGTAGTGGAAATGCAGAGCTTCTGCGGGAGATGGTCGGAAGGGCCAGGCGCTTAAAATTCCCAAGGTGATGGTAGAGGAAGAAAAGGGACGATGGAAGTTGAGCGGTTGGTGGTGATGAGAAGTATGAAGGTTGTGCAGCGAATTGTAGGATAGGTGGTTCGCAAAAGTAGAAAAGGAGGCGCGCGCTCAGCTCAAACCTTTTTGGCTACACTGCTTCTGCTATCACCGCGGGAGATTGGAGTCGTGGGCGTACGAAGGAACGTCGCCGACGGAGCGGGTGATCGCAGCTCAAGACACAGCCAGGGGTTAAACCT
Organism: Lecanicillium sp. S3808; assembly: GCA_023628775.1. Lineage (NCBI taxonomy): Eukaryota > Fungi > Ascomycota > Sordariomycetes > Hypocreales > Cordycipitaceae > Lecanicillium > Lecanicillium sp. S3808. The sequence goes on along the minus strand of JAMAJY010000003.1, from coordinate 874,062 downwards.
GCGGGTTTGGCCGAAGCAAACTGTCTGAGCGTTGGGTTGGGCGTGCTGCAGATTCCGGGAACCGTTTCGCGGTGCGGTCGACGATCGGCTGTGACGATGTCGGAACACTATCGCGGGGCCTATACGATGAAAGCAAGATAAATATCTTGCTGCCACACAGCGGTTCAATGGTCGTTGGTCCGATGGCGCGTCGCGATGAGGTGGCATGAAGTCGGCTGAAAGAAGGCATGGTTGAGGTGTTCCCCGTTTCTTGAGTCACGTGTATGGCGGCCCAATTGGGAAAAGTGGACGGTTGCAGAGAGCCTGCACTGTGATCGACACAGTGCACTGGTCCCTGTATAGCATTGGGGCAGCAGGTCCCTTGGCGGAATTCGGCTGCTCAATACAGTGCGAATCGGGCTTTCAATGACTTGCGCTGTCATCCGGGACGCGCCGCCTGACGCGACATGAGCATCGGTGATGGGCAATTCTCAAGGATAAGCCTACGAAATAATATTACATACATATATACATCACAGGGGCATGGTTGATCGAAGATCACAGGCAGAGAAATACTCTGCGTCAAGTTAAAACGATGGAGGGCACCTCAGAGTCTGCACATACAAACAATCTCGAATATACGATCAAGGAGCTGCAACGCAAGATCCGTGACAGCGAAAATGAGCTGAAAAGAGTAAGATGAGACCGTGTGCTTTAACACTCTAAAAGAAGCTAACAATTAAACAAGCTCAGAGCACGAGAACAAGATTCAGTGCTCTCACCCACAGCCCAGGCTCAGGTCATCACAACAGCTCTAAGGGACGTCACAGAAGCTGAGCCGTACCTACCATTTCCAGGCTCCGTGTTGCCGTCATTACTTGCGATGCGAAAAACTCACTCTGTCATTGTGGAGTCCAAGACTGCAATCAACAATCAAAATGAAACTAAAGATGCCGAGAACCGTCAACTGGAAGCTGATAGAGCCATCCTCAAGGACCAGACACTCCTCACAGACGCGCTAACCGCGCGCATCGAGACACTGACCAAGGAACTCAACTCCAACGCAGACCTGGCGCAAGAAGACGCAGCGCAAGAGAAATTTGAAGAGTTACGCAAAAAGAAGAAGTCTTACGATAAGGAACGCGCAAAATTGGTCAGAGCAACTCGAGGCTTCATCGAGAATGAGCTGGCTCCATTGCTGGCGGCAGAAGAACTAGGCGGACCTGTGGTGGGAGATCTGATGGATATCGATGCTGGTGACCTTGCTGGAGGTTTCACAGCACAAGGAAAGCTACGAAAGGCTGGCAAAGGAGATGCGAGCCGCGACAAAAGACAACGGCGCATTGATGAGATTTGGGGAAACCAAGATGATGACTCGAGACAGCAGCGTCCAGCAGACGAAGTTGCAGCGTCGGGAACCGAGATGCGCCAGCTGACAGAGGATCTTCTTAACAAATTGAGCAGCGCTAGCGATAATTCAGAATCCTACGTCTCAATACCTCGCGAGTCCGCTGCCGCTAGGTTTCTCATTCGCTCCAAGGTGGCGCAGTTTCACCCCAAGGATGCTACGAGGATAAGGCTTATTGATTTCGGAAGAGAACTCGAGGAATGAAAAAGCGTACGCGAAAGATGTGTACGAAGTCATATACAGGAGAGCAAGATACGCACACACGACATTGCCCACCACCCGCACAAGATAGCGTTTGATGCAGCTGAGCAAGCCGTGAGAACTCTTCTCAAGAGCAGACTCTATCTCAAGTATAGTGTCCTCGCATTGAATCTGCTGCTTATATCGGTGTTTTTGGCGCAGCACATACCCTGGCTCGGCAGCGGCCACAATTACGCCGTGTCATCGGTGGCATGCAGGGCACTTTGCCGAAGTGTGCGATTTGAAAGCAAAATATTTTGGATAAAGGGGTTACGCATGATCATATTACAGATCCAATACGACAGTAATGAATAATGCACACTCCCAGGGAGTTTACTTCTCGGTGCCAATACCACCATGGCCAGGGAGGGAGGAGGAGCGACAAGAGAGGCTAAGCCCCATCCCGTGCCGACACATAATGAATATAACGTACACATTTCCTTCCCAATCACAAATGTTTCAACCATGTAAGCAAACACACAATACTTTGACACAAATAAACATGAGCAAATGCCCCCTAAAAAGCAATATCCCCTCCTTAAGCCGCCCTCTTCGCTCCGCTGCCGCAGCACCCGCACCCGCAGCGCCCCGCCAGCACCACTTCCACATTCACCCCGCGCACCACCGCTACGCGCAGGGTCGCGCGTCACGCGTCACCTCTTATCAAGCGCCGATAGCCGTGCAACGACGTCTTTTCTCAACAGCTTCACAACTCCTCCATCACAACATGACTGCCACCACCGATTCAACCTCTGCCGCACCCGCCGTTTCCTCACCACCGGCTAAGCGTGTCAAGACCGACTCCAACACCATGGACGCTATCCCGCTGCAAGTAAAGAAGCTCGCGCCGTCGGCGAAGCTGCCTACCCGCGGTAGTGCCTTTGCTGCAGGCTACGACGTCTATGCCTCCAAGGATACTACTGTCCCTGCCCGCGGCAAGGTGCTTGTTGACACGGATATCAGCATTGCTGTCCCTGCCGGCACTTGTGAGTCTCAATTGGTTCCAATTTACAGCTAGGATTGCCAATGGCGTACTGACTATTTTAAGACGGCCGCATTGCTCCCCGATCTGGCCTCGCTTCGAAGCACTTTATCGACACCGGCGCTGGTGTCATTGACGCCGACTACCGCGGCCAGGTCAAGGTTCTCCTGTTTAACCATGCCGAGACCGACTTTGAGATCAAGGAGGGCGATCGCATTGCCCAGCTTGTCCTGGAGCGCATCTGCACGCCCGAGGTTGTCGAGGTCGAGGAACTCGAGGAGAGTGTCCGTGGAGCTGGTGGCTTTGGCAGCACTGGTGGTTTCACCACTGCTGCTTAAATGATTTTGGGTATTAATGGTTAATGACGAAAAGGGCGCCAAAGCGGTAGTCGGTAGTCCCAAGACTCTGACAGGGATAAAAGTGCAAACTATGCACCGGAATACAGCAACAAAAAAAGTAGCAAATCAAAAGAAATAATTTCATTATGCCGACAACAATACAAGCGTGTCAGCCTAAAGCAATAAACCGCCCACACATCTATTATCCCATCATGTATATCTAGTGTACCACTTTCCTGCCACCCCGATCCGTCTAGTTTTCGTTTTTACATGTAGCTGACCTGGATTTTCTTTTGCGGATTCCGCAAACAGTCCAAGTGCCTCACCAGCTGCAGCTCAGCAGCCTTCAACCTCACCACCCGCTGCTGCTTCTCGCCCTGTCTCTCCTCCTCCTTCATCTTACCCTCCATGCTCTCCACCACCGCCGGCATCGCCTCCTTTGTATGCGACAGAACCTCATGCATGCTCGCCAGCACCTTTTCCGTCGCGCGCGCAAGCGGCAGGTCCACGGCGGCCACATCATCATCGCTCAACCAGCTTTTGCGAGCCATCAAGCCGCCCTCGCTACTATCATCAGAAGACGCAGCAGCAGCAGCATTAAGGGCGGCTTCGCGCATGCGCACGGAAATCAGCGCGCCAAACATGTCGCCCGTGCCGCTAAAGTAGCAGTCGATCTTCGGAAAGACTGTCTTGAAGAGACGCGCTTTTCCGGTCGATGTCATGCTGGAGCCGACTACGCACAGGTGGTTGGCTGGTACGTCTGGCGCGGAGAGGCTGACGGACGTGATGACGACGTGGGGGACGGAGTAGGTTTTGTGTAGTGCTTGGATAGCTTCTTGGAGGCTTTCCATGTCTGTGATTTTGACGCCTGAGAGCAGCCTATTTGTAGTTCATTCTTGTAAGTAGCAGCTCACAGATCAAGGAAGAAGTAAAGAAAGGAAAGGAAAGGAAAACGTACTCTGCTTCGAACTGGTTGGGAATAACAAGGTCTGCGTATGGAAGTAGTGACTTGTACGCAGGCACAACATCCTCAGAGACGTAAATCTTGCCGTTGTCGCCCATTACCGGGTCGAGAACCCAAAAGAACTTGCCGGGGTGAAACGTGTTGATCTGGCCCAGCTCCTTGGCAATCTTGCCAACGGCCAATACGCCCTCTGCGCCGGGGACGTAGCCGGACAGCATCATGTCATAGTCGTCGATGTAGTTGTCCTTGAGGCCCTGGAACAGGTCGTAAATTTCCTGCGCTGAAGCTTTTGTCCCCGTCCAGTGCCTATATCCAGTGTGATTGCCTAGAGGCATCTCAGGTTAGATACTGTCTACCACGATATGTGGCGATTGGGAAGTGCTTACTGAACTGAACAGTGTTGAGTGTGGCGGTGTCACAGCCCATGGATTGCAACACAAAGGCCGCGACCTTGTTTCCGACATATCTAGACGTCATTGTGTCAATATAGCATTTCATAAGACATTCAAAACGCATAACCACTTACCCCGAGACGACCTGCACGAGACAATAGCTATTAGTCACACGATCCCAGTTGTCGCAATTTAGGCGAGAAAAGACATACATGGCTGGCAACAGCTAGTACCCGCGTCGGGGGTACAACAGGACCCGAAGACATGACGACAGGATCAGGTTTAGTCTTTGTGAAACAAAACAGATACAGCCAGCGGCAGGGCTCGTGCAAAGTCCAGCGGTCCGACAAATGGCTGGGCTTCCAGAAGGCGGCGGAAGGGCGTGGCGCGGGGCAGCGAAAGCCGCAGTCAGAACAGGAATCTCACTCGCGGAGGGGATGGAAAAGCCTCCAATGGCAATTATATTCCGCAAGGGAAGCAAGACGATTGATCGCGTATGAGTGCTGAGTATAGAGTATGAAGAAAGATTGAACAAGCTCGGCCCGACCCGGATTATGAAGGAAAAGCGCGCGCAAGATTGGCTCCGTTGCGGATTGATGACGAGACTGCCCCACGCCCGCCGCACCAAGTCCAGCTGCCCCGCCAGATGCGGGCGCAACGGCCACCGGCAACGGTGCGTCAAGCACGGAAACTCACTGGCAAGACTATACAATTGCAGTAATAATTCAGAGCCAATTAATATCCCATGTCATTATCGTGAGGGGCTGGTAGCCTACGGCCTGCATCTCTCACAGACTATATAAAAACCAAAACGTTTGCTATGTCTCGAAGCTCCAATGCCATCGCATCCTTCCATCTATGCGCTGGTGCTGGCCATTCCAACCCGTTCCTTTCCCCGTCCTCGTGCGACGCGTGCTCCATGCTGGAGCAAATCAGTTTTTTTCCGTGCATACCGTACCTGCATCATCCGTGTTACACGCAGCAAAGAGTTGTATCCTATTTTTCTTTTCCTATTCGTCTCGCGACCGCATTTACTCTTCATCGCCAATCTGAGAACAAACGTCAGCATGTCTTGTAAACTTGTTACTTAAACTGCATTGCCAATACTCACCTTCGGTGCGAGGTAGAAGCGCAGATAACTGCTTCCCGACAGGTTGTACTCGACGAGCAGCGGTACTTCGCTGGACAAGCAAATCTTGACCTGGTTCGACAGGCCGGCAGCCTTGCAAAAGTTGGTGAGGTACTTGAGAGAAAAGGTGAGGGAAACGGGCTCAGTGAGCTCAATGTCGACATTCATATCGGGCTTCTCCACGTTGGTGTGGCTGCGAAGAGTGACGGAACCGTTACCAATGTCACCGTTGGCGGAGAACTTGACACCATCCTTGGACGCCTCAATTCCGACTAGATTTTGAAAAAAAAGTACATTAGTTAACATGTTACTTGAAAATATACCAGGCTCGTAAAAAAAGCCTCTAAAGAAGTAGACGTACCTGACTCGGACATAGCAGACAAGTCTGTGCAAATGCGGCGGAACTCAGCAGCGGGCATGGCAATAGTAGCAGCATACTCCGTCTCGGGAATGCCCAGGTGCTCCTGGTCAATGTCCATGAGCTTGAGGTCGTACTCGCTAATGCGGTCGTTGTCGCTGCTCTCAAAGATGAGGTTGAGCACATCGGGGGCATCCTCGGCCTTGAGCGTCAGAATGTCCTCGTTTTGGGCGGCGCGCAGGACCTTGGTGAGCGACGTCAGGTTGACACCGAGGGCAATGTTGCGGTCGCAGCGGTAGGGGGAGAATCCCTCCGCCTTGAGCATCATGGAGACCAGGGCAACGTGCGAGTTGTCCATGGCCTGCAGGGCAATGCCCGAGTCGTTGCAGTCGAAGTTGCAGTCCTGGACGAGGTCCTTGATGGCGTCGACCACCTTGAGCAGACAACAAGGGTTAGCACAACTGGCCAGGCGGCTAAGGATTCAGTCGCGTTCATAGCGTTTACGTACCTTTTTGAGGACATTGGCCTGTTCAAGTCTTGCTTCCAACATCTTCTATTCCTCGGTTAGCCTGTGCTAGTCGCGTGCTCGAGTCCCGGCATCGTAGTCGACGCGCAGCCATTGGTGTCTCCAGAAGCTCGAGAAAGAGGGGTTCACGACGTACTGCGGTGAGGAGCTGTGAATTGGCGAATTGAGGGGAAAAGAGGACGAGAGAATGGATGAGAGCCTGGTTCTACGGCAAAGATGAAGCGAGCACCGGAAGGAACAAAGAGGTATTTTGAATGAATCGGACGGTATATGGGAGAGAGAATAGTAACCAGAAGAGAAGAAAAGAGAAGAGAGCCCAAGCAGCTCCAAGCAAGCACTTTACACGCGGTCGTGCCAGTGTGGGTAAGACCAGACGCGTCTCGGCGGGGTTCCCAGGCCCTGCGCACGCCCTGCACAGCTATTAATTGAGTGACGCCAACTTTACGCGGCGCGGGGCAGCAGCCACTTTGGTGCACGGCACAGAGCTCGCCCTGCTTATTACAAAGAGCGGCATAGAGAGACAGAACCCGCAGAACGGTTAAATACAATGCTAGCGCCAATATTTCCAATACTACCCATTTCACTTTCAGTATAGGTACAAGGATGCCTACTTGTCCCCTCTGCCAGTAGAAGACGCCCTAGGAAGTACTGCTCAACAGCCATTCACAGCCCTGAAACAAATCAGATGCCACCACTGCTCGTGCATGGCTCTTCTTTCGTCTCGGTACGGCAACATAGCTAGCTACTGTGTCACACAGACGGCGGATCAAAATTTAGCATAACATCGTATCAAGTCATTTATTATAGAAGCTACCAAAAATCTTCAAGTCCAAAAGGCAGTAGCCAAACTAAATCCAGGGAAAAAAAAAATCAAAGAGCGTGGCCCCCAAAGAAGGAGTAATAATACAATATGCGCATCGTACGCAAAAAGAAGAGAATACAAGCGTCTGATGACTGATCAGTTCCAACCGAAAACGCCGTTGGTCCAACCTAAACTACCGCCTTTGGTGTATGTATGTAGAGGTAAAAACAAAAGATATAATATATCCCTGTCATGATGGTGTGCGACAAGCCCACAGTGTATATGATATCGGAGAAGAAAAGAACGATAAGAAGTGAAAAATGGGTGCTGTGTTCCTTGACTCCTTGGCCAGGCCGGTTATGATACGAATAAATGTGAAACTGGCGTGGTTCCGGCCCCGATGCGCCATAGATAGTTGCTAATTTGTGTGGCCGTGACGACGATTCGGTAAATGAAAAGTAAAGCAAGGAATGACTGATACCCTCACTGCAGCTACATCGACACGACACGCCCTGATGGCTTTGTTGCCGGTGTGGTTGGGGTGCTTTGTCGATTCTGCGGTCGAAGGTTGATGACGGTTTCTAGCTCGCGGAGCATGCCTCGTGTAGCGTCCATTTGCTGCCGCGACTGAGCCTTGTGCTCCCTGTCTTCCTTCATCTTGGCAAGTCTCTCGTCCCTTGTCAGCATGCTGCGAGGTCTTGGTTTGGCAACGGCCTCAAAAACTTCTTGGGAGTCCACTTCTGGAGTATCTTTGGCCTCCGAGCGTCCCGGAGACTCTCCAGTCAGTGCCTTGAACGCATCCGCGGCGTTTCCGTCGTCATTTGCTGTCACACCACTCATCGAGCTTCGTGGTGATAGCAACGTGCTCATGGACGACAGCCGCTTCTCGTTTCTATCGATACCCACGGCCAGGGCAGCCTTGCCCTCTTCCCAAGCAGCCATTAGCTCTTTGAGATCGGTACCTATTGACTCGTACTGGGTCATCAGATTAGGACCGAGCTCAGATATGTCATTGGAGTCGTCCAAAGCCCTATCGGATTCTTCTCTAAGCAAGTGGAGCTTCGCCTGCAAGCCTCGAATACCGCTCGACAAGGAGCTCAGCTTTCTGAGTTGCGACCTCCAGCGTTCGTGACCTGGTGTCAAGGGCGACTTTGGCGTAGGGGGCACCGGGAAGGCTGTGAGGTTCGTTAGTGGATCAGCTTTGATGCTTGGTAGAAAAGCGTACTTACATTGCTCATCGCTGAGAATAGACTGCAGCCTCTCAAAAGCCGATTTTGTAGATTTGTTCAAACTCTGTAGAGCTTCAACAGCGGCAGTCCATCGCAACAGATCCGGTTTCTCGCCATTGGCGTCCAGCGCCAAAAGACAACACAAAAGCATCTTTCGTGAAGTGTGGAAACGGGCAGCCAAGACCTTTAGGGTCCGCAGAGAGTCTGGATCTTCAAATTCGCCTTCCGTATAGCCTTGAAGAGCATCCGATATGTCAAAATCACTAATGTCGTACATGTCGTAGTACTTTTCGAGCTCTGTCTGCTCAGAGAAACCCTTGACCACATTGGATAGTTTGTTGTAGGTCTCAAGGGCATCTGCCAAGCTTGTTCTGAGAGCCTTGCGTAAACGGACGCATTTGCGAGACTGAGATCGATCTTCTATGCGACTAATAGGCGGTAATGGCGCGCTCACTCGGAACCCACGCGAGACCAACTCGACTTCTTGAACGAGAGAGAGAGTAGCCTCGGTTGCGCTATCAAATTCATGAGAAATGGACACAAAATTGACCAACTCCGACATGGATTGCTCTCTTCGATACCGAAGCCATTGCCGCCGTATGTAAACCTGGCCAAGAAAAGCTGATGTGGCCAATAGTACGACGAGCAAGATGAGTCGTTTTCGAGTAACATATGCCTGGGAACTGCCAAAGACCCAACTGAGAATGACTGCAACAGCGAGAGCGGCTAGGATAGACGCAACAATTCCTTCGCTTGTCAATATCGACTGGTCCAAATGGTCCGTAGTACCAAGAGCTTCAGCACCAGCATTCCGCCGTGATGCAATCGTATGGCCACTAAGCAACTGGGAGGCAATGATGGTGTAGCGAAACTGCTCGAGAAACTTTTCGAAATCGGCCCGGTCTATGCTTGCTGCAACGGCAGACTATAAGCTCTCTGTTAGCATTTCGGATCTTCCAAAGTCGTACAAGGCCATAGGAGCGCTCACAGAATAGTGTCTCCTTAATTTTCGTAGTGGTGAGACGTTGGCATTTTGCTGTTGAAGCGGATCCGGAAGCTTGCTGCGAAACCGCTGCTTTACGAGCGGCCGACCGGAAGGGGCAAATGCCGGCGAGGGAGAAGCTGGTGGCGAAGTGTCGGATTGTGGTGATGCTGGACGATCCGAGGCGCTGTCGGCAGCCGCCCAACCTTGATCCGAGTCGTCGCCGTCGCCATCTGGATAAACAGTTAGCTTGCCACAGGGGACATTTTGCACAGGTAGCAGAGCGTTACCCTTGAGGTAATCGGCCAGAGGCGACTCCTGGTAGACCACGGGCTCCATCTAGCAGCTGTTGAAGAGGGATGGAGTAGAAAGGGGCAGTCGTAGGGCCATGGAGCGAGCAACGCGCAATGAAGCAGTGAAGCAGCTCGCGCTATGAGGACGAACACGTGCGACGGCAGCGCCTTATCATGTCGCGATCGAGGCTGAAGCACTATCCGCAGCAAGTAGACGAGTCAGTCAGATTTACAGTCCTCGGGTTTCGATTCGATGCACGTGAGAGGCCGTGATGGTGTTGGCGATCCTGTCGGCTGCCCACATGTAGCGAGATGGCAGCAGGCGAGTACGAAGTACGAAGTATGGAGATGTGGATGTGGCGCTGGACACCAGCAGAAAGGGAGGGTGGAGGTGGCAGTTCAAGCGGCAGCGTGGCAGAATGGGGACGCGGAACTGTTTACCGAAACAAGCAGAGTGGTAGCTTTTGGGTTTAGTGCCGCTGATGGCGCCTGCGAACCGCCTGTAATTTCCGTCCCGTTTTGTCCAACTTTCTGGTTTTTAGCGTGCCTGTTCCTTGTAAGGGGTTTCAGACTAACAACAAGGACAATAACAAATCAACAACACGTAACCCGGGCTCACATAGTAATTACGGAGTACATATGATCATATTGGGCGGTTTATTATTAGGCGTTACTGGGATTTCATTCAATGCATCCCCTTTGAGATGCTGGCTTTGGATCTGAATCAGACTTGGCCCGACAAACATGTACAAATCTGCCTCTATTCACGACCATTCTCCTGATTACCATTACGAGGCTCAATGTCGGTATGGTTAATCACCTCTCCATCTACAAAAAGTCTCCCAGGGCATCATCGAGCGTCTTCCCCTCCCGCAGTGGAATCGCTTCTCCTTTCGGCATCAGCCCAACCTTGTTGTGCCAGACAACCTTCATGCCTGCCCTTGTGGCACCCTGCACATCGCCAGCGCTTCCTGCAACGAACAACGCCTCACTTGCGTCGAGGCCCATCAGGTCCAAGATGGCCTTGTAGGCTTGTTCCACAGGCTTGTAGTAGCCGCTTTCCTCTGCCGTGATTACTGCATCAAATGTGTCTGCGTTGCCAGCAGCCTTGGAAGCCGCCAAGTGGCCCAAGGTTTTGGAGCAGTTGGTAACCACTCCGAGCTTATAGCCCTTGTCCTTTAAGCGCTGCAGCACGTCTGCATCTTCAGGCCACGGCTGCAAGTTGGCCCAGTTGCGTATCAATGCTTCAGGAGCACTCTCTGGAAGGCCAACTTCGGAAGCGGCCTGTCTGACGAGCTGCTCATAGGACACGTACGAGCCTTTGCCGAATGTGATTTCGAGATAACGCCCACGCCATAGTCTACCTTCCTCTGCGGTGCCAGATGGCGTGGATGCGTCCCAGAGGGTCCATGAGTCGAGCAAAGCCGTTAAGAGGTCAAAGATGATTGCCTTTGGCTGCCAATTTGGGTCGTTTTCAGGCATTGCGGCGTCTTGTTCTAGTAGACGGCTGGTATGATCTGAGCCCAGTCAATGTAGTGAGTCTGTCGGGCATCAAAAGTAACGGTTCAGCCTAAAGTCAGTATACTTATTTATAAATAAACCCGCGGGCACATAAGGCTGGCACCAAAAGACCGGAAGTGGCTAATAGGCGAATAAAACCAAGCAGCTCATTGACGCCAGAAGCCGACTCACACACGAGCACCCGCTGCAGCCTCGTTGATGCGCAGGTGACAAACTTGGGAGATCCACTACGAAGTTGGCGTTCCTGCACACCACTTTCGGAATAGCGTCTTGCTCCGCTCAACTCCACGCCATTGCGGTATAAGTGAGCAAATCAACATTTTCGTACTCCAAAAGTTCCGATTTCTCTCCGCATGAGGCATTAAAAGACTTGGGCATAGCTCTGTATTCTTGTGTCTGTTAAAGCTCCTTCGTTGGAACCATCGCAGAAACCAACCATTCCTCTTTGGATGTCGGATCACTCATTCAGCAGCCGCCATGTCTGTGCCGCAAAGACTCACGCCGAGCGTTGAAACGCTCAAGCAATTCTATGTCGGCAAAGACATCCATCAAGTACCCAAGCCAGCACTGATTCTGGACAGGGCCAGGATGCGGCGGCACTGCGAGGCATTGTCCAAAGCTGCAGATGCGCTTGGTGTTGGCTTTCGAGCACACGTCAAGACTCACAAGGTAGGCAACTCTACTCTACAACTAACATGGATTTGCCGTGCGAGGTACTGACGTTTTATTTTCTAAGACTAGAGAAGGCACTCTCCTGCAAGTAGGCGAGACCAGAAATCCGGTCAAATTGGTAGTATCCACGATTGCGGAAATAGAGCATTTGCTCCCTGTCCTAGACGAGTTCAAGAAACACGGCCGCAAATTCAACATACTGTACGGTATCCCCTTTCCCCTCTCTCAAGTCGGCCGACTGGCAGAGCTGGGACGTCGATTGGGCAAAGACACACTTTCCGTACTCATCGACCACGCCGCTCAGCTTGACCACGTCGCTCAATTCTTTGACGAGGCCAAGTTCCCAGTCGGCGTCTATCTCAAGGTCGACACCGGCTATCATCGCGCCGGCCTGCCTCCAAAAGGGCTCAACAAGGATAGCCTTGTTTCCCGCGTCATGGCCCTCGAGGCAGAAGGCAAAGCTGAGCTTATTGGGCTCTACTCGCACAGCAGTTTGAGCTATAACGATTCCACGCCAGATAAGGCAATGCAGAATCTCGAAGGGGAGATAAATGGCTCTCTCGATGCTCTTAACGAGAACAAGAATCTCTTTGTCAGTAAAAAAGAAATTACAATCAGCGTCGGCGCTTCACCCCAAGTTACAGCAGTTGAGAATCTGGTCGGCATGGATGGTACCTTGTCCGCCAGCGCAGAGGCGCTCCGCAAAGCGATACAGAAAGTGACCGCTAAGAGACCCGACGGCTTCCAGACCAGTCTCGAGCTTCACGCTGGTGTATACTCGATTCTCGATATCCAGCAGCTTTCCACGCATTCGAGAGCAAATTTTGGCGACTACGAAGATGAAATCGCCCTCTCTGTAATCACTGAAGTGTGCAGCGTTTATAACAGCGGAGAACGTCAAACACCAGAAGCGCTTGCTTCCGTTGGTGTGCTAGGCCTTGGCCGTGAGCCTTGTTTTACCTATAAGGGCTGGGGCGTCGTAGATCGCTTAAACTACTCATCAGAGAGACAAACCTCGAATCGCTTGATTGTTGGAAGAGTCAGCCAGGAACACAGCATCATTGTCTGGGACGAATCAACATCAAACACCAGTAATGGAGAGATGCAGCCGATACCGCTGCAGGTTGGTCAGAGCATCACCATTTTTCCCAACCACGCTTGCATAACCGGTGCTTTATACGGGTGGTATCTTGTAACAGACTCTGACAGCAGCGATGCGGACAAAATTGTGGATGTCTGGGTGCGGGCCAGCGGGTGGTAGACGAATTCATAGATGGATAACTTATCCTCGGGTATCATATTTCACTTCTTAACTGGCTTATATATACTGGTAATATGAATAAAGCCTCCCCGTTGTCCGGCATCGTCCAAAGAGCAGCATGGAGCTTATAAGTTGGCTGTGATATGAGCCCAATTTGCCACGCCCGCCACCGTCATCCTCAGTCTGAAATGCAACTAACACGTCTTGTCCACTTTGCTTTTCTCGGTTAATAAGTCGGATTATTGCCGACGTTTGAAACACCGGGAAGCTGCCCTCCTCAAAATTGCCCTCTTTCAGTTGGCTCTGGAGCCAGTTCTCTATCCACACGCCAATCGCCAGCGTGCGAGAACGGAGAGTACAGGCTAGCAGCAGGCTACTCAAGCCTATTGAGTAGGCGTTGAGTTGAATACAGCTGTTCCAGTCAATGCCCGCAGCTACTCGTAGGAGAACCATGATCCAAGCTTCTGCCTCCTCATAGGCCGCAGATATAGCAGACGAATCGGTGAGTTCCAAACTATCCAGTGGCCCAGAACATTGAAGCACTCTTGCAGTGACGTAGTAAGCGTAGCTCATGGCTGCAGTGTGAGATTCAAAGTGCAAGGGATGGACCTCGAGCTCAACGCTGCTTGTAGCTATTGCGCTGGTATCTTTAGCAGTTTCGCCCATTATCGGCGAAGGAGCTTGCCAGCAGTCGAGGTATTTGCCCACAGTTTCAAGAAGCGAGTTATATTCCGAAATTGGAGTGCTGGTAATGAGCGTGGTGTTGCGCTGAGATAGGTGCTCATTGGGCGTGTGCTTAGCCCAGTGAGATATAATAGCAACATTGCTGAGTCGCTGAGACTCGCATAGCGATATTAGCACAAGAGCTCGATGGTTCTGGGCACGGAGTGCGCTTTGCAATTCCGAATCAAGCATCAGGACATTGTGCTGGACTTGGAAGTCAGGCGTGCTAAAGTAAAGTCGCCTCCACCACATTTGCATTTCAATTTCGATCCACGCCGCTAGAAGCTCGAGGCCACGGGGGTAGGCAGATAGCATTCCCGATGCATAATTTTGAATAAGTCGAGTCATAGCCGCTGAATGTGTCCAATATGCTTTGAATGTTCCCATTGATGATTCAGCATAGCAAAACAGGATCAAAACTGCGAGGCACAAGGCTGGATTGGCCTCAAAGTCTTGTGGTGTCCACTGGGCCACCCTTCTCATCACAGAGCCGTAAAAGTCATGGCTTACCGTCTCATGGCCGCTATCTGGACGGAAACAAAGGCCCGGTAAAGTTGATGGCTTGTACATCTTTCGCTCCGGCTGCGTCCGACTAAGCCGGCACGCCGACAGCGCTGTCACCATTTCCGATACCGTCGTTGAAGAGCTGAAGATTGGATCGAGGAGAGCTTCCTGTAGTATTGGAAGCCTTAATTTTTTCCAGGCATCTGAATAAAATTTAATGGGGTATTTTGCATCGCGTCCTGGTGTAAGCGGTTGGGGGACGGTCATGGCCTTGCGGTAGTATTCGCTTTGTTCTGGTATGCCAGTTGAGACGATAAATTCCATATTCAAGAAGCTAGATGCAGAACTTTGTTCCTTTTCTGACCTGTGGTCCGTCGTTTTCGGTGCATTATGGTTTGTATGAGTGGTATTCATTCCTTCATCTTCACTCTTGGCTATGAGGCACGTTGGGTGACGGAACTTGAACCTCGGTGCTTGCTCACAAGGTGTTCCGAACTTTATACACGCGCTGCATTTAGGTTTCTTCTCATCACACTTTAATCGGGCTGTTACTAAAGGTGCTCTCTTTGCAGGTATGCTGACGTGACTGACCTTTCGTCGTCGTTCCTTACAGGCGTTGCAACCTGTGCGAGCTCGAGTTATGTTTGTCTTCTTTGGGCGAAGCGGAGCCGGCTTATACATTGAAGACATATTATCATTACTTAAGCATGGGTATAAAACCGAAGGCTGGCCTATTAATTTTTTGATATAGTGAGACGAGGATGTAGCCCTGCTGAGATGAGGGTCGCAATGGACGAAGTTTGGGACTCAGCCAACATGTCGTTTGCGCCCTAAAAGTGCCCGCTGACACGCACTGAAGAAGCCAGTGAGGGCCACTCTTCAGCGGTCTGTCCGGGCCAAATAGCGCATCTTTCAGGGCGATCCGGGGACCAGTGGTGTTTACTTTCCCCACATCTCGGAACAATACTTTATGCGCCCACCGGACCCTCCACTCCAATCACCTCTCACGCAAACAATGTCCTGCCAGCATCCATAGGACGTAGCTCGCGACCAGCAATAAAACGCCCACGCGATATCGCAATCACACTTGTCTGTATCGTATCGACTCACGGGAATGTCGAATTGATCAGAGCCTCAGTTAATCAACACCAATGGCTGCCCGGTACCCGGCACCGTGCCGATGCACGATACGGCGGGTGGCCGAACCGACCGCTGGCATTTGGGTCACAGACTCAATGCTAAGCCAGGCCATTGAACGGTATCAACGCAGCTGTCGCCCATCACACCGCCATATTTCTTCTCACAGAGGGGCTATGGAAAGCCGACGCCGCAATGGGGGACGTAACATGACGGCTGGAATGGGCGTCGCACCGCACAACCCTCCAAGCTGGTACTTTGACGTGATGCAGAGCACCACCTGGCAATGGGAGGCGCCTACGGCTCCAGAGCAGCGCAAAAATGCAAATAAAGACCTCTCAATACCTGGAATCTATAACCGCTTTCGAACATGGCTGGAACAGTCGGATGCGGGCCAGGCATTCATCCAACCACCGCAGGACCTGGCAGCTGCAGACGCCAAATTCATCGCCGTGGACGCAACAATGCCCGCGGTTGCCGACCCCGCCGAGACGAGAGATACCACTGGACACACGCATGAGCCAAGTTCACCTCATGAGGTTGACCGGCTGCGACTGAAGCTTGCAAGCCTGCCGTTCCCCCACGAAGGGGTCGTAATAAAGCTCTGCAAGCGTTGCGGACAGTCATTGGCGAAGAGAATCAGTTTGGGCGAGCTGTCTAGCGACGAATTAATGGTTGCTCTGAACCCAATTGATGCCCCTACCCGCCATCTACTTGCAAACACGAATCTGATCGACCGAATAACGACTATGATTCGCCGCGAAGTCCTCTACGGAATGCGCCTGGCAGAGGAAGGGGGGTCGAACCTTGTACCAAGAAAAATATGGAAAGAGGTGGCTTCATATATATCTGAAGAGGGGTTCTTCGCCAAGACTGGCAATATTGCGTTCTTCACGCTTCTATTGCGAACTCTACCGGAAGCGTACATGAGCCTTATCGAGAGTAAAGACATCTTTAGTGCTACTCGCGCCGTTATTCAAAGCGAAGAAGTATTAGACAGCAGCGCAGCCAAGGTTGGAGCAATGCGTGCTGGGAAAACTGCTTCGGCGTTAAGTCGCCTCGGCGAGGTTCAGTGGGCCGAATTGTCTGAGCAAATGGCTACATACCTAGGCTCCCTGACCGTATCTTCCGAGCAACGCTACAAGATGCGCCGCATGTGGCTCTTCATTCAAGCACACAGCCCGTACACGACGCACGAAACCTTCACTTCCGCATACCAGTCGTTCGTCGGCTCCGAATCTCAAGCTTCCCGCAAGGCCAATACATGGCTGCTTCTGTTAGCTCGCCTCACGGCAACAGGCAGCATTACCCGCGAAACGCGCACAGCGCTTTACAACAACGTTTCTCAAAACTCTCACGAATGGGTCACAGTTCTGGGACATTTGCACAAATCCGAGGCTCCTCAACCCCGAGTAGCTGAAATGTACTCACTCATAACAGCCATGAACGCCAAAAACTCCTTCCTTCAATCCGTCGCAAACACCACCCTCGAAGAAACCGACGTCGCAGCTATCCGCGATCTAGCCATGTCTTCCAACGACGCGCTCTTTGCTCTCCGCACCTTTGAAACCACATCTGCCTCTGCAGACCAAGACGTGCTATCAGCGCAGTGGCACTGGTCAACGTGGACGCCCTACCTGCAGACCATCCTACAGGACAAGAAGCTAAACTCCAAGCTCATGCGCGTAATCACCAGCACAGCGCCTTCACAGAGCACCGAAAGCACGCAATCAAACACCCCCTTCCTAACCGCAATGGCACAACACTACCTCTCTTTACCATCTCTCAGCGAACGTCAGAAACTCCGCCGTCTAGAATGGTGCGCCACGCGACAACGCCAGGTCTCAGGCGCTGTGTCTTTTGACCTATTAAAGATGATTGCCGAGCACGTTACGGATGACCTGAGCAAGGGTCAGTTTGGGCGCACGGCGCGCCTAAAGTGGCTGTTGCGGCTAATTGATGAGATGCTTGGTGCGGGACAGGCTGCTGCATCACTCAAGGCTCTACAGGGATGGCGATGGATGATTGTTCAGGCATCTCGAAAAGATGGTCCCAAGATTTAGTGGCTGCTAATGCAGAGTTAATACTTACATATACAATACATAGAAGCTGCATTAAAAAGCGTGTATAATTTTACTACATGGTATATTTCACATTTGAATACTTTTTTAAACCAGTTGAAGTGAAGTGGCAAAAATGTTTAAATGCAAACTATATAGTCAAAATATCTCCAAAAAGCGTAGCATGATACACGAAAAGCATGGAGTAAACTCAGCTCAGATTTCATAATCAGCCCCAACTAGATGACGAACCTGAGCCGAAATCACTCCAATAAAGAGTAAAAAAGAGCTAATACTAAGTACATGCTGATGCTAGTAATCTGCCATCAAAGAAAAATTGCAAAATGTCCGTCAAAAATAAATACCGTAACTTGTTTAAATACCCGTGAGAAATAGCCCGCTGCTCCCCTTTTCCCATTCCATTTTTATATTTGCACCGTAAATACCCAATGGCGCCGACATCAAAGAGAAAAGATTCAGATCCCGCTCTCTCAGTATTCGCCTTCTTGCACGCCAGTCATAGCATCAGTCACAACGCTAAGTCTGCTCGGTGCGCCAAGAGAGGCACCGCCAGCATCGCTAGATGGCGTAACGTGACGCTTGCTGTGTTCGCGAGCAATGAGGACCTGTGCGGGACAGACGACGATCTCGTCGTCCCCAGCACCAGAGTCGTCACCCTTCTTGACAACGAGCGGGAACAGAACGATCCGGACAATGGCGCCGTCAGCCTCAATATCTTCGTTGGAGGAGGTGTTTTTCGGGCTGCGCTCATTCATCATAGAGGCGTTGAACTGCACAGTGTTACTTAGTTCTCCATCGGCGTCGTACTCTGGCTGGAGAGGCGGTAGCATCATGTATTCTGCCTTCTGAGTGCGCATCTCAACTGAGAGCTCAACAGCTTCGCGTATGACGCGGCGCAGCTGTGATTGGATTTGCGCCTCCAGGTTGCTAGGCGGTGGCAGAATCTTGCACAACGTTTGGAAAATGGCTTGCACAACAGCCTCGGTGTCCTGCTCACGCTGCTCTCGGAAATTATCGCGCTTTGATAGTAGTGTAAGAGTAACCGCGCGCCATTGGCGCACAGCATGCTGAGGACCAACTTCGGTCAGGAGCTTCTCAAGCGACTTGAGTTTCTGGCGCTGCTCGCGATCCATGCCAAACAAGTATCGTGTAAAGACAAACTCCCAAATCATGTTCATGGTCATGGACATGAAGATATCTCGTCTCTTGACGCGGTCGTTGAGATAGTTGTCAACATCGGAGCCATCAAGAACGGCATTGTCGAGGCGGTCGATTGTCTTTTCATCATTGATCTCACTGGTCAAGCGACAGGCGCGCATGTCGGAAAACTTGGAAAAGCGCAGAACCCATTGCTGAGCATGTGAGCATAGCTGTTGGCAGCGGTTGTCAAAGTAGTCCTCGTCTTGGACCGTGAGAAAGTCGGCATCCTGTGCTTTTGACTCGAGGATGCGACGCTGCATGTCGCGGACCTGCTCTTTGGCATCTTCGAGCTGTTGGCGGAGATCGGCAATTTCAGCGTCTTTTTCTTCGAGCGTCTGCTGGCTGTAGCCTTCGGGGCCATCCAGGCTTCGTGTGCCACCACCACTAACGTGCAGGCCGGCGTAACGGCTGTCGTCTTTATTGGCAAGCTCGGCGTTTGCGCTTGTAAGACCCTCATTGACTTCGGTAAGGCGAGACACCTCGTGTTGCAAATGTTGAATCGACTGCTTGAGGGTATCAATTTCGGCATCTCGATCTGACAAGAGAGAGCTGGTGCGGCCTGATAAGCCTTGTTCGGCGTGGTTGCGAGCGTCTGTGAGAAGGCGGTTCTCGGCTAGGAGCTGCTCGACCTTAGACTCGAGCTCCAGTACTTGCATGCTCTGGCGACGGCGCATGCTGTGCGGTCTCGTCGGAGACCTGGGCGAGCCGACTCGGCCTTCGCCATACCCATCCTGAAAATCTGGTGGTTAGTTTCTGTGGTGCAGGTTGATCGATCGTAGCTGAGAAGATGGAGCAGGAGGGTGGAATCTTGGGTGTAAATGCAAGCAAAGCCAAGGTAACAAGCAGAGCAAATGCAAACGGACAAAAACACACTCGGATCGCTGCTTTTTCGCACAGAAAACTTGGAAACAAACGAGGGAAAATAGCAAAGCAGCGGTCCCGCGGAATCAAGGGACACTCACGTATACGTCGGCCATGTCCTTACTACGGACACGACTCTCGTTGGCTACGGGCGGCGTCTGGTTGTTTTGTTGACGCAGCGCTCTCAGGTCGCCGCTCATGCGCTTGTCGACCCGCCTCAGTGGTGGGGTTGGCGTGGATGCGCCACGGATGCCTGGGCTTTCAGGCCGAATCTTGAGTGGCTCAGGCGTGCGTTGCCGGGACAAGCTCGAACTGGAAACTGTGCGGCGTGCCACAGGCTCGGCCCGCCCACCATGTGGGCCTTGGTCAGCGTCGTATCCCGCCTGAGTGTCGGACACGCTTCGTGATCCTGTTGCAGCCGCCGCCGCCGTCAGAGCAGTTGCATCGGCAGCGACGGCACCGTAATTCTTGCCTGAGGAAGGTCCCAGCCTCTTTTCTGGATCAGCTACTGGAGTTCCGGCATCTGACCGCCTGGGCTCCTCCAATACCGGAGTGTTGCGCTTCGAATGACGCAGGCGACCAGTTTCCGGCGTGTAAGCCGGTCCGCTGTCTGTCCAATCGCCGCTATGAACACCGCTGTCTCGAATGGGCTCATCTTCAAAGTGCGGACTCCTGCGGCGCTGCGGGTTGGGAGATTCTGTAATGAAGCCACTGTCACGGTTGACTTCCGGCGCCGGAGCCGGCCAGAGACCTCTGGAGGCATTCTCCTCCACTTCGGGCATTTCCTGGACTGCAGGTAGTCCTCGCGTGGGAGACGAACGTAGCTCTCCCAACTCAGAATGCACGTCTCTCGTATCAGTGCGGCCATCAGCAGATTCCTCTAGTAGACCGCCCACCGGCTCTTCCACCTTGGAGTCACGGCGGAGAAGTCCAGTTGGCGTTGTACTAGATTCTCCGTCTCGATCGACGAACACATCGTCTTCCAGTGATGCTCCTTGTCTCGCAGTCTCTTTCCACCCGCCCTCAGATCCCGTAAAGCTGGCGCTGGCGGGCGTAGTGGTGACAACATCTCTTTGCTTCTCAGTGTCGTCATCTTTGCTGGTGCCCCAGAAGTCATCCGCATTCTCCTCTCCCCGTGTCACCTCTCCCTCCACAACCTTTCGTTCCGCGCCTTCCCACAGCGCCGGGTCGTCGAAAATATCTTCTTCCCGCTCTGATCTCTTGTCCACCGACTTCTTCTTCTTCTGCTCCTTCTTCGCCTTTTTGCCTCCGCCAAATTTTTGCGCCAGCATTGCCACACCACCTGACAAGGCTGCTGCTGCACCGACTTGCTCCAAAGAGTCGCGGTTCTTTCTCCTCTCCTTCTCGTCCGTCGGTCTCCCCCATTCTGCCGACTTTCCTTTATCAGAACTGCGAATCTCCTTGTCAACATGCTTCGTCTCTTTAACTTCGGGCTCTCGCTCTTTGTCGACTTCACCAGCACTAACCACTTCATGTTCATCGGATTTAGCATCCTTTTCAACACCCTTCTCTTTCTTCACCTTGCCAGGCCAGTCCCAGTCGTCTTCTGGTGGCGATTCCGCCTTCGGAGCAAAGTACTCATCATCGTCCCAGATGTCCTGTTTAGCCTCCTTCTCCTCCCGGGGCTCCAGCTCAGGCTCTGGCGTGTCTTTGGTGTCCCAGCTTATGTCCATAGGAGTAGACTTTCGCTTCTTGTCTTTCTTGGACTTCTTTTTGCCGGACACTTCCCATGAATCTGTGCTTCCCTCAACTGCTGTACTAGCCCCGGACTGTTCAACATCCGGCTCTTTCGTAGCTTCGCGTTCTGTTTCAGCAGTTTCGGGCGTGGAATCGTCCCAGGCGAGGGAGGTGCGCTTTCCCTTCTTTCCCTTCTTCCCCTTCTTGACAGGAATCGCCCACTCATCATCCTCTTTTTCTTCGGGCTTATGCTCGATGGCCGCGGCGTCGGTCGACTCAGCTTCGACAGTCGGAGTTTCCTTTGTAGAATCTTCGACATCTGCGTGCTTGTCTTGAGCTTCAGACCCCCCAGCGGCAGCATCACTCTCTAAGCCAAGCCCTGATTTGCGTTTCTTGTCCTTCTTGTCTTTCTTGGACTTTTTCGTAGTGACCGCAAATTCGAAGCCATCGTCCTCCTTTTCCTTCGACTCCTCGGGGGCGACAGGTTGTGATGGTGTACCGTCTAATTCATCCATCTCGTCAGCCCATGATGATCCAAATGCCCCCAGACTGGGGAGTTCAGAGGCTTGCTCTTTCGTAGTCTCCTGAGACACAGTTTCCGGGCCAGAAGTAGTTGGTGTCTGCGGCTCTAGTTGCGGCTCTGGTTCCGGCTCAAGTAGACCGAGCTTCTTCGCCTTCTTCTTGTCCTTCTTGGACATCTTCTTGGGAGCCCAGTCGTCGAACTCGGCTTCAGGATCGGCGGCTGGTGCCTCATCCTGGTTTGCATCCGCAGGGTCTTCTTTAGGCTCTGGGGTTTCGTCGGCAGGAGCTGTAGCTGATACAGCTGCGGCCTCAGCAGCAGCTGGCAGAAGGCCCTTCTTCTTTAGCTTCTTCTTCTCCTTCTTAGAGAGACCTGAAACCCAGAGATTATCCTCGTCTTCTTGCTCCTTGTTAACCTCGGGAGCAGGAGCCTTGTTTACATCAGCCTCGTCAATGACTGGTTGCTCAGGTACAGCAGCTGCATCAGGTGTAGAGTTGCCAATAGTTTTGTCGTCGGGTTTTTGCTCTTCTGACTGAGGCAAGCTGTCATCAGCGCGTGCCTGCTGAGCCGCTTCTTCCATCTCTTTCTTCGTCTTTTTCTTGTCTTTCTTAGAAGATTTGGTGGTAAAGCCCCATTCGTCCTCAGGTTCAGCAGCAGCGGCTGTACTTGGCTCTTTGGCTGCAGGCAATGATTCCGTGGGTTTGACTTCGGCAGTTTCGACATCAGGACCAGGTGCATTCGCAGTCTCAGTCTCGGGAGCGGGCGGCTCATCCTCGAGCGCTAGAGAAGCCCGCTTCTTTTTCTTCTTGTCCTTCTTAGAAGGCTTTACGGTGAAGCCCCATTCATCCTCGGGCTCAGCTTGCACAGGGGCGCTTGGCTCTTCGGCTGGCTCTGGTAGACTCTCAGCAGCGGGGGGCTCTTCTCCTTCTGGCCCAGTCTTAGGCACTGGAGGCTCCTCCTCAGGTTCTAGAGCAGCCTTCTTCTTCTTTTTCTTGTCCTTCTTGGAGGGTTTCACAGTGAAGCCCCACTCATCTTCAGGTTCGGCTTGCGCAGCAGTACTGGGCTCTTCTGCCCGTGCAGACGAAGTCTCCCCAGCAGCAGCTGCCTCGCCTTCGACAGCGGGGGCTTCTTCTTTCGGCTCCTCTTTGGTCGTAGAAGGCTCGTCTTCGAGTTCCAGAGCAGCCTTTTTCTTCTTTTTCTTGTCCTTCTTAGAAGAATTCACCGTGAAGCTGCCCCATTCATCCTCGGGATCGGCATCCTTCTTCTCACCAACGTCGAGCTCCTTAGTTTCTGAAGGAGGCTCTTCCCCTGTTGGCTCGATAGGGTCGGCAGTAGTATTAAGATCTTTAGCTGGCTCAGTAGTATCAGACACCTCACCGATAGACTTCTTCTTTTTCTTCTTGTCTTTCTTAGAGGGTTTCACTGTAAAACCACTCCATTCGTCCTCAGGATTGGCATCTTGTTTTAGAGCAACACCGAGTTCTTTAGGTTCCGAAGCAGGCTCCTCTCCGGCGTTTGCAATATCCCTGGGCTCGTGCACCATCGCCTCGATTGGGTCGCTTGTTTCGGCAGCAGCGGACAGATGCTTGGTCGAATCGGATGTTTCAGAAACGTCGCCAATAGACTTCTTCTTCTTTTTCTTGTCTTTCTTGGAAGCCTTGGTAACAAAGCCACCCCATTCGTCTTCGGGGTTGGTGTCCGGCTCTACTGAAACAGGAGCAGTAGACTCGTCGGCTACATCCTTCGGGGTAGCTGGCGCTTCAGCGGTTTCGTCTTGTGGAACCGAAGCATCAGCGGGCTCCTCTTTGGTCTCTTCAAAGGCGGCTTCAAGGGCAGCTTGCTTCTTCTTCTTTTTCTTGTCCTTCTTAGAAGGCTTGATCGCAAAGCCACCCCACTCATCGTCAGGATTCGCCTCTGGTTCTGGTCCCCCCTCAGTAATCTTGTCTTCAGATGTACTGGGCAAAGCAGTCTCTTCGGCAGCAGGTTCAGCTTCAGCAGGAGTCTCATCCTTTGTAATTTCTGGAGCAGCCTCTTCTAGAGCGGCCTGCTGCTTCTTCTTTTTCTTCTTGTCCTTCTTGGAAAGCTTAACAGGGAACAAGGACTCTGCTTCGTCTGCAGGTGCTTCGGTCTCAGGAGGAGCTGTCATTTCATCTTCAGGCTTGGAAGACTCCTCAGTAG
Organism: Lecanicillium sp. S3808; assembly: GCA_023628775.1. Taxonomy (NCBI): domain Eukaryota; kingdom Fungi; phylum Ascomycota; class Sordariomycetes; order Hypocreales; family Cordycipitaceae; genus Lecanicillium; species Lecanicillium sp. S3808. Next base: position 850,084 of record JAMAJY010000003.1, on the reverse strand, counting down.
GTATTTTGCGAGTCGCATCGTCAATAGCCTCGGTGGCCTCAGCATCAGTCTTCTGAGCATCCGGGGTAGAATCTTGCGTTTCTGGCTGAGGTTCGGCTTCAGTGTCGGCCCAATCAAAAGAAGTCAACGACTTTTTGCCCTTCTTGCCCTTCTTCCCTTTCTTGCCAGTCTCTGTTGACCATTCATCGTCGACGGGTCCCGCTGGTTTAGCTTCGTCAGCTGGAGCCGACTCTGGAGCTGGCTCAGGAGCTGGTTCTGGAGCCGGCTCAACAGGATCAGATGGTGATACTATTTCACCAGCCTCAGCTGCTTCAGCTGCTTCATTGAGAAGTAAGCTAACACGTTGTGCCTTTTTCTTTGCCTTTTTAGCCTTCTTGGTCGTCGCAGGAGTGCTCCACTCGTCCTCAGCTGCCACTTCTGCAGCTTCTCCAGCTGGTGGCTCGGCAGCGAGATCTAAGTCCTTGGCTGTGGCAGCTTCGTCCTCTTGCGCGACTGTTGTGTCATCGGTCTTCTCCAAACCATTATCTTCTAGGAGATCCCAGACATTCTGGCTCTTCTTCTTGTTCTTTTTGCTCTTCTTGGAGGTAAAACCCCATTCCGAGTCACCATCCGCAGGGAGTTGGCTCTCAGTCTGGGTTGTATCGACGCTTGTCAAGTCGCGTTGGCTTTCCTCAAAGGCAGCATCTTGGGAGAACAAGGGCTCTGACACACTGGCCTCGAGAGCTGGCGTTTTCTTTTGGCTCTTGGACTCACCCGCGGTTGCATCAGCAGCGGTACCAGTAACTGGCAGAACACGAGAAGCAGAAGGGAAGTAGCCTGTATCGCCTGCTGACAGGTCGGGCGATTTGGGAGAGTGCAGACCGCCACTGGAGGGATAGTAAGCGCCCCTCATGTCTGCTTCGTGACTCTCGCCAGTAGCAGCAGAACCGACTTCCGGTTCAGGTTCCCACTGGACCGACTTGCGTTTCTCCTTTTTCTTCTTCTTGTCCTTCTTCGAGCTTGACGGAGTTGCCCAGGTATCATCAGCACCAGCAGTAATTGCTTCGGCCGGCGCAGTGGACTTCTCGTCTACAGGTAGATCACGATCCGCGGGAACTTCCTCCAAGGATTTATCTGCATCCTTTTCGGCTGATTCGGATTGAGCTGTATTGTCGAGTGCCGAAAAGTCGAGCTGCTGTGACTTCTTTTTCTTCTTACTCTTTTTGGTGGGCACCTCCCACATGTCACCCTCTGTCGCTTCTGTCGGAGCTTCCCGAGATGCTTCTGGAGTATCCTCTGTGGTCTCAGCCGAATCTTTACCAATCAAGGCCCCAGCAGCGACGGCTCCGGCACCAATTGCAATCGGCACGGCTTCACCAAGCTCATCCTCCCATGAGCCTTCTTGCTGCTTTTTGTTCTTGCTCTTCTTGGACTTCTTTGGCTCCTCGAAGTCTTGCGTCACCTCAGGGTCCTTAGGAGTCTCCTGCTCGACAACTTGTGTGGTGTCATCGGTCTCAGCAGGGGTGTCATCGGTCTCAGCAGGAGTGTCATCCCAGGCCAGAGCCTCTTTTTTCTTGGCCTTCTTGAGCTTCTTCTTCTGCTTGGAACTCAAACCAGCAAATTCATCGATTTCTGGCTCAGTTGTCTGTGTCTGAGCAGCGGTGTCATTGACAGATTTATCCTCAGACCAGTGACGTGAATCTTGAGATTGCTCGTCCAGAGCGTCGGTATAGTATTCATCTGTGGGGGCCCTGTCCTCAGCAATGTCAGGTAGATCGTCAGATTGACGATGCCGACTGGTGGTGGAACCGTGAGGGCTCTGTGTTGAATCGCTATCTAATGTCCTGTTGGTCTTGATAGACGACGGTGTTGAGTTGAGAAGATAGGAGCTGCGGTCTTTGGACATCGGGTCCACAGGATCAGGATCATGAGCGCCTGTATCGTTTTCAGCTGAAGGAAACTGCGGCTTCTGTTCAGCTCGAGGAGTTGTCTCCTGTGAGCCGCCATGGTGCTCCAGAAAACCGACATCATGAGATGTCTGGATGTGAAGGCCACCAGTTGCAAGGTCATGCTCTTGATAGTCGAGATTAGGATCTTCTCGTGAAGATGGTTCACTTGGCGGCAATTCGGGGAGGTCTTCCTGTTTGACGATAGCCTCGGTGGAGTTGTGTCGAGAATGCTCTAGCAGATAAAGTGGCTTGAACTCTTTACTGCTGTCCCATGACGTATGGCGGCCGGATCGTTTGCTAGGAGTTTCGTTGGAAGGGGATCCAACCGAAGGTGGTGACCTGAAGGTGCCGCTGGGGCTAACAGGACCGCTGCTTCGTTGGCCAAGGCGTAACGAGATCGGAATAGCTGTGTTGCTGGGAGATTTGGCGGGAGTATCTTGGGTGCTGCGTCTTCGGCGGTGTGTGAGCTGTTCGCGCTTCGCACTGCGCTCTTCTGGGGGTGTATCTGGTCTGCTGTCAGGAAGCGTGGGTAGCTCTTCCGGGTCAGACCGTGGGCTGCCTGGCTCGCTAGGAGGGAGAGGTAAAAGGTCGCCATATTGAGGATCAATGGCTGGTTTGATTGCACGAGGTGCAATCTCCAGGTCGAAATTGTCGTAATTGTCAGTGACCTCGGAACTCTGGTGAACATCTCTCGTGTCATCAGAGGAGCGATGGGTGGCATTAGAGCGTGAGATGCTGGAAGCAACTACTGCGGCAGCACCCGCCAAGCCGACACCCGCGCCAAGGGTGTCGGCATTACCTAAAAAAGACTCCTTTCTATCTTTATCTCTGTTGTCGTCGTCTTTCTTAAATATGCTCGCAAATAGTCCGCTTGATCTCTTGCTGCTGGACTCCTTGTCTTTGCTTTTGCGTGAGCCTCCGGGAGCAGATGCAATGGACCTGGCATCATCATCGTCGTAGTTGCGAGATGAGCGCTTGCTGCTCCGGCTCTCACGTCGACGATCGTCGCCGCGAGCCTCCGAGACAACCGATGTTATTTCACGATCATCAAACAAACTCCTTCTCCGTTCAGGTGGATCGCTTCCATACCCACCAAAGTCGTCTTCGGTACCGCTGCGTCGCTTAGACTTGCTGCTGCGCTTACCCGAGCTTGAAACCTCGGAGCCAACGACAGGGTGTGATGAGTCGCGTTCAGACTTTGATTTACGCTTGGATTTCGAAGTCTCCCACTCATCGTCGTCATTGCCGCTCTTCCTAAGAGACTGCAAGTCGTCAAAAGCATCCGTTGGGACAGTGATCTCTTCGTCTTCCATGTCGCGGCTCTTGCGGTTCTTCTTCTTTTTCTTGCTGGAAGACTCTTCCCAGCCATCGTCGGCAGCTTCATGAGATTGAGTCTGTTCGAGCGGGTCCTGAGCCTTGTCCTCCGTGCCATCGCCTTCGAGCAATGCAAGAGCCTTGGCTTGCTTTTCGCGCTTGCGTAGCTCCTTCTTGCTGAGCTTGGAAAGGTCCTCAGTTGTGTCTTCAGTACCAATATCAGTAGCATCCTTCGAGGTCTCAACTGGTGTTGATTCGGCAAGATCACCAGACTGACGTTTTAACTTCTCTTGCTTTTTCTTCTCTTTCTTGCTCAGCTTCGTTGGGACTTCCCACCCGTCGTCGTCGAGAACAGTGGCATCTTTAGGGGCGTCTCTGTCACGGACACCAGCTGGCTCTGAGACAACAGAGCGGTCTTTATCCTTCTTATTTGTCACGTCCGTGACAATATCGGACATCGACCGGTGATTCCAATCATCGCCGTTTGCCTCCTTGCTGCCAGGAGGTGAATCACGGCGCCTGTAAGTAGGGTCGTCAACAACAATGTTGGAGTCAAAGCCAGTGTCCTTGAGACCCGCTGCGAGTGTTGCCGCAAACTCAACGTCATCAGCAAAAGACCCAGGCATCCTCTGACGTGTAGGGCTAGTAGGTTTTGGTCCGGGCACAGGAGGCACCTCGGCAGAGTAGACCTGGTCTTGTCCAGAGGCCGTAATGTCGCGGACAGAAGAGGATGTAGGTGACTCAACATCCTTCTTAGATTTCTTGGACTTCTTTGACGATGTGTCCAATTCAGTCTCGGGTTCATGGGTACTACCTGCAATAGCAGCGGCAAGAATGCCCCACTGACTGCCCTTGTTCAGCGTTGCGCGCGACTTGTCCTCATTCTCCTCAGCTTTCATCTCCAGCTCCCGGTCGCTTCTAGAATCGGGAGTCTCGACTTCAAAGCTTTTCGTAGAGTTCTCGCCCCAAGTGACAGATTTGGACACGTCAGATCGCATAACATCGCCCTTTGGCCCAATAACCACGTCATCGGGTATATCGCGTGAAATCGGTTGCTTTTCTGGGGCAGGTGTTGGCTCTCTGCTAGGTAAGGGGGTCGGGAAAACCAAGTTCAAGAGCGGCCTATCGCGTTCACATGATGGATCGCGAGACTTGAACTTGGATTTGCGCTTGCTCTTACCTGACTTGGCCTTGAACTTGTCGGCCTCATCGGGAAAGATTTCGTTATCAATCCTCACATCAGCATTCGGAGCCGCGTAGCGATCTTCGTGAGGCTTGTCGGCCATGTCTGGAGGTGTTACAATTGTAAACTCTTGAGGATCATCGCTGTGCTTCCATTTGTTAACAACGGATCTGTCCGTTTTCTGGTCTCGCTTCTGCTCTTCTTCAATCTTGCGAGCAATGGCGGTTTCACGGTAGTACCTGTCGGCTTCTTCCTGAATAGGGTCACGATGCCTTTCTTCGCGGCGTTCGCGGCGCCTTTCGTGGGAGCGCTCGGCCTCGACAGCTACAGCAGACGCAACTGCAGCCGCGCCAATGGGAACCGTGGCATGCTTTGCCTCATCGTAAATGGAGTGAGCCTCGTGTTCGCCCTCTTCGTAGTCATGACTTCGGCCTGCGTCGTAACGTCCTACGTCCCTGGATCCTGAGGCGCGCTCTTCGGCCATACGTTCAAGTTCGAAGGAGTCTTTTCGGCTCAGCCTTGACTCTGGCGCAGGAATCAAGACAGGAAGGTCCTCGTCAAAGTTGGGTTCGCGGTCAACCGTGATGACGTTTGGCGTCAATGGTCGGTCTTGATTAGCCAAGTCGGCAGCGCTATCGGAAACCCGGTAAGCGAATGGATCCATGCTAGAGCCAACCTGGACAAGTTCTTTGCCCTTGGCATCTATGTCGCGATCACGATCACGGTCACGGTGACGATCGTCATATTTATCGTCCCGGCTAGAGTAAGTTTTGCTATCCCGCTTTGAACGGGAAGACACCTCGCTGCGTGTATCATCGCCATCTTTTCGGCTGCGATCCTTGCGAGATTTGTGATGCGAAGATTCAGCGTAGCGGTCATCATCAGTTTCGCGGCGTTTTCGGGGTGGGTCGTCTAAGTCGTCATATTTTGAAGAACGTCGTGACTCTTTATCGTCGTATTTTGAAGTAACAGAATCTCGCTTATGCTTTTTGTGCTCCTTGTCTCTTTCCTTGTCCTTTTCAGGTTCGCGGTCCCTGCGCTTCGAGTCGCGATCTCGGTCACGATCTTTATCGCGGTCACGGCGATCTCTCTCCTTGTCCTTTTCGCGCTCGCGCTCACGCTCACGATCTCGTGATTCATGGTCCTTGGAGCTGCGCTTATCAGATTTGTCATCCTTGCGGTCTGATGCTAGTGCAGCAGCACCGATGGCAGCCGCAGCCATTCCCGCCGCAGCGCCGCCACTGAAGCCTTTTCCGTCATTTCGTTCCCGGTCTCGTTCCCAGTCTCGTTCCCGGTCTCGTTCCCGGTCACGCTCACGTTCACGATCTCTGTCGCGGTCACGGCGTGAGTCCTTGCGGCTGACATCCTCCAACTTTTCAGCATCATACACCTTGGAAGAAACCGGAAGCTTAGGAACTGGTTGTTCAAGCGGAGTAGCAGACGGGCGAGAGCGATAGGGAAGGTCCCTGCTGGATGAATCGATGTCAAATCGAGTGGGATCAGAGGTTGAAACAGGATAAACCTCGCGCATGGGTTGATCTCGGACAGACTGCGAACCACTGCGTCGAGCATCCGCAGTAGTCTGGTATTTATACGCCGCGTTTGGATCATCAGCAAAGCCGCAGGGCGTATTGACTATATCGCGGAGTGAGTTTACGGGACCAAACAGTTTGGGGTCCACAACAGAGCTCTTCCTGCGCCGGTGGTCTCTGCCAAAACCAGACGCAAAGGCAGCTCCGGCAGCTGCACCAGCTGCACCAGCCATGGCCGGCCGGAAGTTTGAAGACACAACCGAGCCAAAAGCAAGATTCGAATCAGCATCGCTCTCATCCTCAGACGCAGACTCCCAGTCATCCTCGTCACTTGACGAAGATCCATGCGGTTTAGAGCTACCGATGCCTCTGGTAGGTGAAGAGCGATCACGCTTATTCTTGCGATACTTGTTTATGGCGGCGGCCGTGGCAGCAAGCCCCGAGGCCTTGGCGACGCCAGAGCTGCGCAGGTCTGCCTTATTCTGCTTCTTGGCCATGTCCGAAAGCTGGCGACCAAGCGAGAGGATTTCCTCATCCGTCTTGGCCCTCCTAGGCGCACCAGGCCTGGACGTCGAGGAATACTCTCCGCCAGACTCGCGGCCCCTGTTCCTGCCGCTCGAGTAGCCCGCCGCGACGTTTCGAGAGCTGCCGTTGCGGCCCTTCATCTTTGGGATGTATCCATGTCCGTATGCCAGGTCAGAGTTGACAGACGACGAGGAGGAGTTGCCTCCGGCAAAGTACAAACCCCGGCGACGGTTTGCCCTAGCAGACCTGCGGGCTCTCCGGCGACGCTCTGAAGGTGCGCGGAAAAAGGCTCTGAAAAAGCCGCCATGGCGACTGGAAGGGTAGTGTCTCGAGATATCAAGCAGGGACGACGCCGCGGAGCTCGAACCAGAGCTAGAGGAGGATGGGGCTCTCGCTCTAGTCCTGGTCGAGGTTCGCTTCTTGGATTTGGTCGTTCGTTCGGGGGAGGAAGGTCGATATTGAAAGTTGGTATAGGAGGCCGGGTTTGGCATGGTGGTAAAGTCTGGGTGAGCACGATCTCGGGTCTTTTCCCTGTCGCGAGAACGCTTGCGCCGCTTGGAGTCGTCGGGACTCTTTGGGCGACTTTCCCGCGCCATGGTAGGTGAGTTCTAAAAGATTCGCCCCTCAAGCTTTATAACGGTGGTAAAATATTATACAAAATTGTAAGAAATCATCAAAATCAGTGGGATTAAAGCATTTGGGGGGCGATGGGATGGGATGTGTGGGTGTGGTATGTTTTGTTTTGGAATGAGCTTACAGCTTTTTGGGTCTAGTAGGCGAGTTAGCAGGCGGGGACTCCCCATCGACCCGAGCCGGTCCGCTGAAAAGTTGCGGTGGCTGGGGATCCAGGCCAACGGGGCCGCTAGGTGGCTACTAATTTGGAAGAGGGCAGCAAAAGTGGCGCCGCTTTAAGGATAAAGGGCGAGATGGTCGTGTGGTGATTGTGTTGCAGTAATCATGTCCACGCTACTCTGTGACTCGGGACGATATATCGCTTTGGGTGCCTATTAGTCTGTCGACAAGTCCCTATCCGTATCTTTTCTCTGGTATAGAAGTTGCATACTAGGCAAACTCAATCTCATTCCAAACAATGCGAACAATGGACTCTGTGGGTCTCCCGAGTTGACTTGACCAGACACTTACACCGCCTCTCCACCAGTCGTGTGAATTAATAAGGAAAAGAACAATTATGAAGAGTCTCGAATGAGATTACAGTGCCAATAGCATGCTACCTCTTCTCATTCCAAGTCAAGTTTTGGCTCCTATAACAAAGGGCTCAACCTCGGACATGAAACCATGCATAAAGCAGCGCTTAAACTAATCCCCTTCAAGCAACGCGCCGCAGCTTGTGGCACAGTTCCAAGGCTGGCAACCGGCAGATGTGGGCCCGGTGCTTTGGCAACGTCACTGCGTCCAGGTGAAGGAAAAAAAGACAACAAGGTGTGGCATATACATTCATACTCGTACAATTCATAGCCAGATAATCTAGACTGGACAGCACACAAGCAGGCATTGCGGCATTAACCAACAGGGGCAGGACACAGTGTCCGAGTGCTCGTCACTAGAGGGCACTTGTTTTCGCTATTCCCTCGTCTAGCATCGTCCATTTCCAAGGCGAATCGTCGCAGATTTTCAGCTGGCATTGTTACTGGATGCAGCTGCGCCACACCCTTCATGTCGCGTTGACAACTGGCACCACGTCACCAGCCACTAGCCGGGGTGCGCATTACACCATTTGCCGTGGGTGTGTGTCTCACTTCTGCAGGACATTTCTTTGCCTTGGTGTGTGGTCACTGTCCAGTTGACGGAACATCGACCCAGAGCAACAGCAATAATTTTCGTATCGAAATCAATGTCAAGAACTTGATTCCGGTCCATTAGCATCGCCAAGTATGGTTCCCAAAATGTCTCGCTTACACATGGTAATTCTCCGAGTGAAACCGCCCAAGCCTTTTCCATCCCTGCTGGAATGCCATCAAATCACACCACCACACGCAAAAAAGACGACGATACACAATCTTTCAATGAATACAATTTAGTCCTAAAATATACAAGCCCGCTAAAACCCAGGCACAACCTTTCCAACAACATGCATCCCCCCCTTGGGCCTGGCAACAACCCCCGTCTTGACATTCATCTTCTCCTCATCCATCAGCTCCTTATCCCTAAGCTCAAACGCAAACCGCCCAACCCAACCCGCAAGCAAGCACGCAAACTCAGCCCTAGCAAAGCTCGCGCCAATACAGCTCCGCGGGCCGTGCAAAAACGTCAAAAACGCATAGTTGCTCTCGGCGCCGCCATTGTTATTCGCCGTCTGCTGCCCGCCCTCACTACTCGCATTCAGCCACCGCTCCGGCTTAAACTCTGCCGCATCGTCGCCCCATAGCGCCGGGTCCTTGTTCGTCACCCACGGATTCACAAACACCACCGTGCCCTTGGGGATATGCTGGCCAAGCAGCGTCGTGTCGTGGACTGCCTGCCGCGCCGTCATCGGAACGGGGCTATAGTAGCGCAGCACCTCGCTGCACACGGCATTCAGGTACGGCAAGCGGTCAATGTCGACGCTCGACACGTCTGTATCAGCATCCATGCTCGGCAAATTGGCGCGGACTTCCTCGCGCAGCTTCGTCTGTACATCCTGATGCCTGCTGAGCAGGTACAAGGCCCACGTCATGGCGGTAGCCGTAGTCTCGTGTCCGGCCGCGAGAAAAGTCATCAGCTGGTCGACGAGGTTATCGTCTGAAAACTGTCCGCTCTCTAACGCCACAGACAGGATATCCACGTCCTGCAGCTCCTTGTTGGCCAGTCTGGCCTTTTTATCTCGGATCAAATCCTTGCACATCTGTCGAATCGCCGCCGTCGCAACCTTAAACTCGCGGTTGCGCTCCATTGGCAGGTTCTCAACCAACCACCTGGGGAAAATCGCACCAAGAAACAGCAGCAGCTGGCCCGAAGCAGACGGGTTAAACACGGTGCGATACTGCTGCGCAATCTTGCCATCCATGCCTTGCGTGGCTTTAAACTCATACCCCAGCCCCGCAACACCAATAATATCCAGCGTGCAGCGCGACGCCCAGTCTCCCACGTCAATCTGAATCTCGTCCTTGTTGCCGCCGCCAGAGGCAGTCATGGCCTGAACAACCTCGCGCGTCTTGGACCAAAACAGCGGATACAGGTCCTTGATATGCCTAAACGCAAACGCAGGCATCAAATTGCGGCGCTGCACCCTGTGCTCGTCGCCCTCGGCCAACAGCACGCCATATCCCGTAACTCTAGCCAGCGGGCTTACCATGTTTTTCGGCTTCTCAAACGAGTAGCTATTAGTAACGAGTAGCTCGCTGATGGCCTTGGGCGAAAGCACGACGACGCGCTCAGTGTTGAAGAACCAAAAATACCGAATCAGGCCATCATGCTGCACCTCTCTCATCCTATTCACATTCGTCAGAAAACATCAATTCTCTTCTTTTTAACCATTTAACAACAAAATTTCACAAACAAGAAAAACGTACCATTTCCTGAGGGGCTTCCCAACCTCGGACCGCAAAATAGTCACCGCATGTCCAAAAAGCCAATTATTCCCCTTGGGAGTCGGCAGATTCCGCAAAGGTGAAAACACACGCGGATACACAAACGCCATGAAGACAAACCAGACCGAAAACTGCGCAGCCCACAGGCCAACAAAGGCCTTGGCAAACTGCATCATGGTCTGGTCCTTGGAGTAGATGCGCAGAGCATACGTGCCAACCGCCGCAACGGCCGTCCACATGAGTTTCGGCGCCATAATCGTGCCTCGGTGTCTCTTTAATCGAACTTCCTCTGCAACAGCCGTTTCCTTTCTTCTCTCTTTGTCGTTTTTTCTCAGGTAATATGGCACCACAAGTTCAAATACACAAGAGCTTGTGCAGCCGCGTGTCCAGCAACAGCCCTCTTAGAAAACAAAGGCGGCGTTATTCAATGGTAACTATCCAGTGTTAGAAAAAGCCAACACAAATCCAACACAGGGAGTCCCAAAATAAAATGGTACTGTATGCTCCTCAATAAATAAAAAATGAAATGAACAATGCAAAAGTTGTAGAAGCAAGAAAGAAAACTACTAGTACTGACCCCCAGTTTTTACTAGTGTCAATCGCCACGTTTGGAATGCTCGGACAGCCACAGCCCCGGCTCCGCCAGGACATTCGCAACCCCCGCCCGCTGTTCCCCGCGCCGCTCGCCTCGGCCGCGTGTCACACGTTTGTTGCCCCGATTATCCCGGCGGACTAACACTAGCAGTCTTTCAATAAAACACCCTTTTCAGCTTGGATCAAGCCACGCACGGTTTGATAATACAGCACATGTGTCAAAAGTTGTCCATATGCCTCAGCTAAAGAGGGGTTTGTGCGCCCACTTGCCCCGGGTTCCATAGTTCGATACGAGTCAAGCTCCAGTGCAAGGCTACACATCGGATCTTTCGGGTTTGGACGAGTCCGTTGCCGGCGGCACGCCTAGCCGTTGATGACATACTATAGGCAGCAGCACCGAATCTACGATTACGTCTTGCTGTATTGCAAAACGTAACGTCAATACGGGTTAGAAGCCCGGTGTTGCCTTGTACACCTTGCCAATAGTTTTAGAGTTTGCTGGAAACTCGGCAACTATTACGAGTATTAGCATTGAGGTTTGGTATCCACCAAAGTCGTTGAGTAACAGATAGATGCTGAAATCTTGATATTGGGTAATATTCTGCGAGAGTCCGCTACTTCCTCTTCGTCAAGAATCTTTTCCCAATCGCTATTCTAAATACAATTATACTCAAAATGTGCACAAAAAGCACATCTATCCGTTTCCCCATCCACAGGGCTCGGTCCGTGAAATCACCAGAAAAAGAGACAAAAACGCCATCGCTGCAGAGCCAAACACTAAGCCGCCAATACTCAAGTGGTTTTATGAGCCCTGGTACTGCCAATGTGCAGTTGCAAAAATAGAAGACAGTGGGAGAAAATAAGAAAAAAAAAAAGAAAAAAAAAGCCAAATATCATGTAACGCCGGCCCAATGCTCTCTTCCCAGTCGCAAATCACAGTCGTCAATCTCATAAAACTTGAGCCGGCCCGGCCGCACTCCAACGGAAAACACCCCATCTCAATCAACCTCTAAATCATCTTCTCGGTAGTTGTCTTAGCGCCCGTCGTAGTTGTCAGAAATCTCACGCCCGTCCGATACCTGTTTAGCACGAACCGCCTACACTATTTTGGCCGACATAGGTACTGGTGACGTTATTTCCTCGGTAATTTCGCGTCGACGTAAAGCTCATCTCAGACATAGAACCATGCGTATGGCGGGGTTGCGTGCCATTCGGTCGTTGCAAAGGATTTGGCAAAGGACCATCTGACGCGATAGAAGCAAAACTGCCATTAGCAGAGTTTGCCATCTGAGTCTGGCGGTCCTGGGCCCGGCGTCGGCTGGCTCTAGCATTGCTCGCAGCAGCCTCGAGCATAATACGACGTTGCTGGATTGCATCTTGCTGCGGACCAGCGGGAGCAGGTGGCGCGGATTCTGGTGCCGTCTCGCTAAACAACCTTGGGGGCGTGGGAGGCAATCGCTGCCTCTGGACATTGACATTCCGCGGTGTCAAGGGAGTATTGTCGTCGCTGGATGCGCTATTTCGCCGTTGTCGAGTCCTACGCTGTTGATCGGCTGCGGTGTCGGGAGGAGGTCGGCGTCCGCCAGTGGGGGATCTAGCGGCGATCGAGCCCAGCTCCAAGTCGTCTCCATTTAGTATTCTTCGGTAAAGGTCTTCCGCGTCACTGAGAGTTCTGTCAGTGGTCGTGGCTAAACCAGTATGAAACCTTTGGGCAACGGACCGGGCGGGGAGATCTAATCCACGCATTCGCATTATGTTCATAAACGTCCGTGCCGAGCTTGTGCTGTGCTTCGGTTCAGAGTGCAGCTTGTCTCGGCAGTAGGGGCAGCTGTCGGAATCGTCGAGCCACTTTTTGATGCAAAAGTCTCCAAAGACGTGCCTACATTTGGGTAGCCGCAACGGAGACTCGCTTACACCCTCGGGAGTCTCGACGCCATAGTCGTTGTAGCAAATAACGCAACCTATGGAGCCGGTTAGCTAGTTGTAAGCAGAGAGTGTCAAAGGTCAAGAGGCGGCACATGCATTTTTCGTTGTCAGCCAAATCGTTCATGTCGACCCTTTGTAATGATCGAAGGGCAGATTTAGAGGCCACCATTTTGCTCGTCACAGCACCACGAAGCAGCTGCAAGTGCCGGCTGTTGGCATCTTCTACGGTTGTTACGTAGCTCATGCTGTGCGGGCGGCGAGCAGCGGCAGGAGAGATATTCTCGCCGAAGGGTTCAGAAGCAGTGTGCCGTGCACCATAGGATCTTCGTGCTCTAGACTGTCTTTGGCGCGATCGTTCGGGAGGAGCCGGAGAGGAGAGGTTATTTCGGTCCAAGCTATTTCGCTCTGAAGACTGTGAGTATTGTTGGTATTGGCCTATAACAGAGCAAGTCAGCATCTGAAACGCGTGGCATATGCGTGCCCTAATATAGTGGTAATTTTAATCCCGTGGCGGCGCGGAAATTGCAAGTGGCACGAAGTCAAGATCCAAAAGATTTAACCTCTGCCAGGAAGCATCATCAAGGGAAAGCTTACCATATAATGGCGCCCGAACAACGGACGCAGCTCGCGACGAGGAAACAGGGCTTGGTTGAGGATTAGTTTGATAGCGGCCTTGGCCTGGGGTAAAAGGAGCCGCCGAAGGTGAAAAGGTCGAGCCTGATGACTGAGGAGGGTGTGAGCGAGCGTTTGCGGGAGAAGCAGAGACTGTGGTCTCGATGCGCGGCAGTGAATGGTGGCCCCGCGCAGCCGCAGAACCACTGACGCTTCCATGCCTCGAAGTGTTGACAGCTGGCGGCGGTGACTGATAGGAATGAAAGCCTGTAGAAATAGGTGCCATGTAGCCGTGCCATCCAGGCTGGCCGCCAAAGGAATCGTAGGCTCCCACAAAGCCATAATTTAAGTTTGGCGGAGTCAGGGTTGCAGAGGCCGGAGCTTGGGCTGGCCAGGAACTCAAAGGTTGAGACGAGGCGTGAGTTGCATCTCCCATCATGGCGCCGCCGCTGTGGCGGGGAGACGAGTACGGACTCTGCAACGGCGGTTGCGACGGCTGCGAAAAGCCAGCCGAGGGCTGGACAGGACCGTGATGCACAAAGGGATTTGCAAACGGGCCGGGATGATAAGGCATAGGGACCTGGCCGAGGTAACCTTGTGAAGCCATCCACGAGGCTTGGTGACTGTGGAGGCTGCTATTGTTGCCTTGAGCGGGCGTCCCAGGCTCCTGCTGGAAAGTATAGTCCATCGGATCCATTACGCATATTTCCTAGGCGTAATATATCGGCCGATGCCAGTCTCGGAAGGTGGTTCTTTTTTATTTCACTTGCCGTGTAAGAGACGACGCCAATATAGAGCTCGTAAGTTCGCGCTCGCGCGACGACAACCTGCTGGGCCCAAGACCAGAGGAAACCGTTGATACTATTGTATACTCGAGTATGTCTGTATCCGCGTAGAAGTTGTTACTTATAACACTATCAACAAGGGTCGTCGTAAAGACAGGTCTAAACGAGCGTGCGGCAGCGGAAGCGGAGAACAACCGGCCTCGGAGTTGCTGTCGATGTCGAGCATTCAGTAACTGATTCAGGTCGTATAGCTGTAGACTCCCAAGGAATAAAATTTGAAAAAAAAAAAAAAAATCTATGCCAGGGCGCGCCTTGGGAAAAGAGTGATTTCCTTGACGACAATAGGAGCGACGCCCTGTATGCGCTTCTGTCGACAGTGGAGGGCACAAAGGGCGGACGGCAGCAGGCAATGCGGGTGACGGTCGGCTGCAAGCGAACGACAAAAGGTCGGCGAGCTCCTTGACTCCAGACGCAGGTATAAATCGGAAATAGATATAGCCGAGTGAATGAGGGCGCAGAGGCAGTGAGCTGACGGCGCGGGTGTAGATGAGAGAGGGGGAGAGAGAGATGGTCTGCGCCGTGAGAGAGGAGTCGTGAGCGGGGGTAAGAAGGAAGCCAAGATGTGTAGAGGAGCAGAGAGTCGACAATACGCCAGGCTTATAAACGACCAAGTGCGGATCAGAAAACGGAGGGAGGGAGGGGTTTCCCAGGATGGCTTGGAATGGTCACGAGAAGGCGCTGCAGCGGTGACAAAGGCTGAGCGGAAGGAAGGCGACAAGACCGAGTACAACCTTGACGACCAAGGTCACTACGCACAGGTAGCTTGGGCGTGGGTAAGACGTATATAAGTCAACCTCGTAGGTAGGCACTGATAAAAGAAAGCTCGGTCCCGAAGTTCTGGGCCGCAGGTGGTGGGCGCGGCGGCAGGGGCGTCAATAGGGTAAGCAAAAGGCAGCGTAGGTAGATAAGTATGTATTTAGGTTTTGTATGTGACGACAGAGAGTCGTTGGTTGGGCATTCCTCGAGCCGCGACAAGCAGCCAAACGGGCAGCGATGACGCGGGAAAGAGAAGACGGGCCACGGCCGTGCGGGAAGAGGAGGGGAAACGGGCTGGTAAAGGCGGCGACCGGCGGTGGAGGAGGAGGAGAGGGAGGAGAGGGAGGCCGGGTTGGATAAGAGAGGATGGAATTTGCCGTGTATAATAAAAGATGTACAAATCCAATGGCCCGAGATGCAGTACGTCAAGTCTGGACTTGATGTCTATTGGTGAAAGACAGGCCTGGTGACTGGCAGAGAAGACTAAAAAGTCGGCAAGACCAAAATCAGGCGGGAAACCGAAAGCCTGAGTGTTAGTGTAGTCCCGCGTATTTTACGAGGTGGGAAGTAAGAGTCAGGGAATCTGTGTCTAAGGCGTGTGGAGGAGTGACGACCAAGGCTACCTGTAGGCGTGTAATGTGGAAGAGGTGTGTGGAAGAAAAGCCAGGTAAAGGGGAGTACAGGTTGATAAAGGCCATGTATTATTGCCTGGGACGGTGTCGAATAGATGAAATGGACAAGGAGTATCGAGGTGGCATGTACTCCTCCCGCTGCTACCACAATCAAGTACAGCGCCCGCCACGTCTTTCGGACTCGGAGCACAAAGAACGGGGCATCCCACGGCAAAAGAGACAAGAAAAAAAGGCAAAACCGGGAGACCGGGATGAGATGGGCCGGTGGTGCCGGGGGGATGTCATGCCAGGTCAGGTCAGGCCAGGCCAGGTCAGAAATGGCACGCTACCCGTACATGGTAGGGTACGAAGTAGGCCGTTGAAAATCAAAAGCCCCGGATGACCAGATGACCAACAAGTTCCGGGCGGGGGAACGCGGACAAAGGAGAGAGGAGGTATTGCTTTCGAGTTGACTGGACCCGGAGCCACGGAAGGATTTACTACAAGAGGCCGGCGTCTGCCTACTAATGTACGAGTATCTATATGTTGCGGTATGTAGTAAGGTATGCCTTGGTAGTACGGGAGGGGTGTATTCATGCCAAAAGCTGCTGAGCAAGTGCTGTGTGCGTTGGGGAAAGCCTGCTTTCTACTATTAATATGGGCATGTAAGACGGCGATGTACGACGAATAAGGGAACCCGAATTGCGTGCGCCATGCGAAGAGGGGGAAGAGTGTAATATGGCGACGAATCAGATCTACTCTGCAAGTGTGTGTGGCATGTGTGGCTATTATTATAGTGCATGCATGACCATAAGTGGCCATTCTGGACTCTTGTGCATCGACCAAACGGGTGCACAGTCAGTGCAGTGCAGCGCAGCGTAGAGGCAGCAATCTGGTGTAAAACGAAAGTCTCTCGCCCAACGTTCGAACATGAAAAAAAATAAAGAGCCGGAGATTGCCATCTTTGGCCGGCTCAGAGGCAGCTGGACCAGCTGGGTCCGGGCTTGCACTGGTGTAGCTGAAACCTCACCCCAGTTGTGCCGTAGAAGGAGGCTCGGGGCACAGCTGGATGGAAGCTGCCACGCAATTCCTTGTCCCATGGTTGCTGAGAGCGAGTCATAAAACAATCGGGGTCCAGATTGCAAACTTGCTTACAAAAATTTTTGCTCGTCATGCGGACAAAGTTTGAAAGAGGAAAGAAGACAAGAAGAAAACGGGCTTCCGTCATCCGTCTTGTTGGCGGACACCGCGTGTGATGTGAGTGGATGCGGGTGGCGGGGTTGTGCATGACAAGGCAGGTATTCTGTCATGGCATGGATGACACTGGCTTTACTAATACCTAGCTCAAGCTCTGACACTGGAAAGAGTATTCTATGTAATGAGGCAAAAGAGAAATAAACAAGTTAAAAAAATAATCAAAAAAAAAAATAAGAATAATGCTACTGTAGCTTTTATAGCCGTAGCAAACTTGGAACGACGCTACCACCAACTGCCCACCACCCCCTCGCAAACAGAAACATACATGCAGCGGCGTATCGCGGGCACTGCAAAGCGGACAGGAGAAAGGCAAAAGACAAGGCTTTTGTTGGGCTCACTAGCTGGTTGGTTACTTGGCCTGTGCTGCGCAGCGAGATGCGAAAACGAAGGCCATCCAAACGAGACTAACAACAAGGATAAAACGTTCGAGAACAATTGATACAATGACCCCGGGCCAATAATAGACAGCTACAGAGCCATGATGAAGCATTCAAGTTGTATCCATATCCCATACCCACATACGAAAAGGATCGGAGCAAGTGTATAAAAATAGGTCATGCTCGGTCATGGCGAGATGGTATACCTAAACGAACAAACCACCAAATGTGACGAGATGCGAGGTGGACCAGCCAAGACGCCACAGTCTCAGAACATACCTACCGGTTTTCCCTTTCCCCAGAGAGAGCGACACCTGAATGGCCCTAATAATAGCACGAGGAACAGCGCAGCATTAGCGCATCGCCACGCCGTTTATCTAACACCAACATGATTAGACGTTTTGCGTGGCGGCGTGGCGGATACGCGCGCGCGAGCTATATGTAAGACGGTAAGATTTTGGAAAACATGGTACAGCCAAAATGCATCCAACAATGTCCATGTGCCGGATTCACTCTCTATATGTGCACCATTTTCTTCTCTATTTGTTTTCTTTCTCTTCTTCTGCTTATCGACCAGCGGTAAAGCTATACGAGAATCTGGCTCCAGTTACATGCTTTGGCAAACACTCCGTCCATCTGAGCCCACACCTTCCCACGACCAACTAAATAATATTCAATACCCAGAACGCTGTCTCTTGTATTCTCCTACTTCGTATCCGTATCCTCCAAGTTTCCAAGATTCTGAAATCTTTGAATTCTACAAGTCATTTTGCACGCCTACTTCATTCTAACCGCGGCTCGCTTTCCACCAAAAAACCTTAATTACACCGTGCAAGCCCAAATGCACCCAAAAATCCAACCATACTCGTGCCAACAGTAATTCTGTACTAGGTTTCATCAATGTAAAAGATATTTCGCCACATCAGAAAAAAAAATTGCATCTTATTCACAGCAAATAGGCTCTAAAACATGCTTCTTTAGTCTACTTCCTTCCTCCACTCCCTCATTTTCATCATGACAGAGTCTCACGCCTGAATCGCCCGAGTTTCAGCTTCTCCCGCGCAATGACTCCAATATATAAGGTTGACAACCCGCCGCCACTTTCCACTCTGCGAGGATTTACTCCTTGAGAATGCAAAAATAATCCGCGCTTCATGCCCGTAAAAAAAAGAATACAAATTCCAAGAGCCTTTGTTGGGATTACAGCCCGTTTGCCCTTTTTCAATCAACAGAGCATATGCTCCCCAAAGGGTGCACAGCCAAACGACGGGCTTCTTGTTGCTTCTACTGCACTCATTTCTTATGCGCCCAACTTAAATACACACGCATGCGAGAGAAATTTCACACCACGTACAGCTCAGTCCATTCCCGCGTTGGGCGACATGCAAATGCGCTTCTTTAGCTACCTAATCCGCGTCCAAGATAACTTGGAACTGCCGTATAAGTGTCAGCCTGTCGCTTTCTTTCCGATATAGGAAGTTGCACAACCCATAACTTTTGTTATATCAGCCTCCTCAGTGGTCACACAAGAAAACCCAAAAGGAGCGGGCTGTTTAAAAAAATAAAAAAACCACGTGTTGCCATGACTCAAAAACCCTGTCGTCTCTTCATTTCTTCGGCAGCCGATACTTTCCTCCTGCAAGTTCCAGCTCCCCTTCGGCTATTTTCTCGCCCAAAAACTCTTGCAGCTCCTCGTTGCTCCAAGGACATCCGTCCGAAATGAGCATCTTCATCATCATGGAAATCTGGCTGAGCGGCATTGCTGGTGCCGAATTCGTCAGCATGCCCACAATAAACTGCCAGTACACAGTCCTGCGCTCCTGCTCTGCCGAGTCGACATTCTTGCCCTTCTTGGGCGATGGATGCCCGCCTTCTTCATCCACATCGTCAATGGACGTGTCCGCTTGGTCGTCTGCGGCCACTTCGTCATCCAGACTCTCGAGTACGATATACGTCTGTTCGCCGACGTCTCGTAGTACGCGCTTTGATACCCAGAACTCCAAAGCAAGCTCCAGCAAGTCTTCGTCAATCATTAGTTTTTCCCATATCTCGTTAAATGTCCGCTGCTGCGGTCCTGTTGCCGATGGATCGTCCTGTTGGAATTCGTAAATTACAGCTGCTTCATAAGTCTTGCATTCCACCTCAATCGAGCGGTCCTCCAGGTCCAGCTGGACAGTTGCTGAGCCAAGGTTATCCATCCATCCCAATTTTCTTGATGACTTGAGCTGCTCAAAACCTGCCTCGTATTGGCTCTGGATATGCTGCACCGGCGGCGGAACCTTGAACGTCTCCTTTGACAGACTAGGCCAAAACAGACGGGAGAGAATCTTGGAGTGGTATGACAGAGGCTGCCCGCCTCCGTGAGAACCCCGTAGATTTCTTCGCAACACGGCATCGAGCCGCCGCGAGTCTTGTATATCCTTGACCATTACGTCGCAGTTTTGGAGCGAGCTCTCGCCAAATCGTTTCTTGAGCAAGCCCAAAACTTTAATCTCCTGCTGAAATCCAGCCTGTTTGGAAAGTAGTCGCTCAGCAATGATGGACTGAAATTCTTTAATAAAGATGTCTTGCGAGCCCAACGCACTGATGAGTGTACCAATCACATCTTCATTCTTGGGACGTTTGTAGTTGACACCTGCGTCCACGGGGTCGGGAACCCATGACATGTCATCCCAATCCAGGTCGTCTTCGTCGGCATGCGTGCGCTGCTGTTGTGATGCTTCATTTAATATGACGGCCATCTCAACAAGTTTCGTTTTGGACTCTTCGGCATAATTGCTGCCCGGATTCGATAGCAGACCAGTGACGACGATTCGAATAGCATCATCGCGCTGGCACAAGTATAGTTGGAGTGCATGCACTACACGGTCAAGCAGGACCTTCGAATGATCAAGTGCATGAAAGGTGCGAATCATGGAAATGTATGTTTGCAGAATTTGCAGCGTCGACCGCCCAGGATGCAAGAGCCGCCGTTGCAATGCTGCTGAAAAAGCGTCGGTGAGCTGCAGCCTGCGCTGCGGTGTCGTAACCGAATATCCCAAGTCGTCGAGGCCGCCTCTGCTCGCCGGCCAACTTAATACTATATCGAAAAGTTCCTTGATTCGAAGTGCTCCAAGCCGACCAATTGCTATCTCTCGCCACTGCTCGACATCTGCCCAAGCGACCTGGCCGCCTAACCGACTAAAGACTTCCACGGCGAGCCTCCCGTATTGGTTCTCAATCCAATCACAGATGTGTGCTATGCAGCCAGGGCTTGTAGCGCCCGTAACTTCGTCCCGCGACTCAACAGCGTCCCATACTTTGGCATAGGTGGTAGTGATGAAGTCTTGCATACAGCTGTCCATAAGCTCGGCAAAGAGGACCTGGAACTTGTCGCCAGCTAGTCCAACTTTTCGGAGGGATTCAAGTAGGCTCAGAAGCTCCTCACGAGCGGCAGAAGTGTGCTCATCTCTTCTCAAACTGTCCTGTGTGCTTACATTGGACGGCTTATCCGACCCCAGAATCGTCCGAAGCAGTTTGCGCAGTACTGGGTTGAGAGCATCGACCAGACCTTGAGTCCATGAGTTGCCGATAATAGCGTGCAAGTCTCTCCTAAAAGTGCTCAACGCTTTTTCTGAAGCTGACTCGTCCTGAAAACCTCGAACTACCAGCATCAGCCCCCACGAGTACTGCCTGTGGGCCGCTTCGAGCGTATTGATGGTGCTGGTTACCACTTGTGAGGTGTCTGGTTGACAGGCACAAGCCGCAAGGAGAGGGAGCACATGGTTCACGAAATGCTGCCGCACTTGCTGTGCATGCCATAATAAAATGTCCTCGGTATGTGCTGCACGGGGGACGTTACGTGTCGGGTCCAGGATATATGGTAGTGCTTCGTAAAACGCCACATCGCCATCCTGCGATTCTGAAGGTAACGCGCCAAAGGAGTCCTCAATAGTGACAGACGAGCGAAGCTGGATTTTAGATGTAATCACATGCCAGGCTCTATCCCATTTGACCTGGTCGGATACGCCATCAGTGGACGCTTGTCGTCGAGGCCGTGTTGACGCGTTTCCTGTTGTTGATGGTCCACCAAATGGCTGCCCGAACTCCGTCGACGGTATCCGAGGCGTAGGCTGTGAAACGTCTGTCTGGAATACGGAGCTAAATATCTTTTGCTTGCGCGCCTGCACCGCCATGGCGTTATGATGCAGCAACGCTGTTGGTGATGTCCATGCGAAGGTGTTTGATGTTGGTACGCGTGAGCACGTGGAATGTCCCTGCAAGGCGTGCAGTGGCCCCGCAACCACTTGACTTCACCCCACCGCTGCCAGGTGAGCGTTACCTATCACTACCTCGCCAATCTCAAAGCACTTTAATAAAAATTTATTTACACTGTTATTTACAGTAAAATTCGCCTTTCTAATCTCAAAACTTTCCGTACTCCGAATTTCTAGTTGATAGACCACTTGATATTCTTGCGAAGCGTCCCGTCGCCATCCTTGCCGTGGAAAGCCTTCCAATCACCCAAACACATGTCAATAGACCGCTCACTGCTCGTATTCTCATCGGCGACAATGGCCTTGCGAGTGGCGCCCTGGTACTTCATAGTAATGACCTTGCCACAGAGTTTGTTGTTCTGCGCCTTGCCGTACTTGTCAAAGACGTGAGACGGAATCGCGACAAGTGACATGTTGGGGTCACTTTGCCCCTGAAATAGGTGTTCAGGCCACAGGCGCCAGAGTCGTAGAAAAGCTTGCGACACTTTGCCGAGTCGCCAAACATGAAGATGGAGCCATTGCAGGTTCCCGAAGGACCAGCTGTAGCGTTGACAGCGAGCGCCAGAGTGGCGAGGGAGAAGGAGAGCTGCATTGATACAAGGTTGATATTACGATGGACAATTATATCGATGATGCGATTTTGTTCTACAGGAAATCTCCCTGCTAAAATGTTCTATTTCATTTTATATTTGCTTCCTCATACGTTAACACTGTCAACACGCACCCCAGGAGATGCCAGGCTAAAATCTTATGCACGGCGCTTTGCGATCACACCAATAAAGCAATTGCCGCTCGTCAATGCGATCGGGCCTTGCAGAACGGAACAATTCTAACAGCCAATCACCCCTCGCCTCACATTGCTCTTTCATCAAGACTTGCCCAAAGAATGTATAAAATGTGACACTGCAGGCCTCCACGACGGCCTAGATCTAAGTCCTGCTCCAATCTACGCCTAGCGTGGATAAGCGCATCGACCAACTAGGTAAGCTTCCGGGCCATAACGCTGGCCCATTCGTGGAAATATGCACGGGGGATGCCGGTGATTACGGAATAATATATCAATCATCTTGTTCGACTTTCCCTTCCGAGTTTTGCCAGACAAACGCTGGCAAATAGCTGTGCGGAAAAACAAAACGAAAGACTCCTCGCATTGCCCCTCAGATGGTAAATTTCCTACTCATCATCCAGATGCCGACTCCGACAACCCCAAAACTAAGCGACCATTTCAAGACCACAGACGCGACCTTGAGGAAGTCTCTCTTCAGCTTGGCCTTGAATGCGACTTGTAACGCAGCAGCCTCATTCACGTGAGGAAACGGAACGTCCGGCACCGTCTTGTCCAGAAACTCGCACAGCGGACCCCATCCGTCCTCGAGCTTAAATTGAAGCAGTCGCTCTGGCGGCAGCAGGGTCGGAATCGTACGATAGTGCCTATCATATACCTGTCTCGCATTGCGCCTCGCTTCTTTGATGTCTTTGGCTTCAAAGTAGCCCAAGATTCCCTTTTTGCCGGCACGGGCAGCAACCAAGCCAAGTAATGGCTCGATGTAGTCCATATAGAACTGCACTACGGCGCTATCAAACCACCAAAAGATGCCGTCGTCAACACTCTTGTACCACTTGTCAAAGTCGCGCTTCACGAGCACCACCTTGGTCTCCGGGTACGCCTCGATGAGCTCCTTTCCGAAAAACGACGCCATATCCGTAGCAGCCTCGTAGCCGTCGTACAACTCATCCCATTCGGCCCGCGAAAAGGATCGGTTCGTGTAGGTCGGCAGCGTCGCAAACGTGGCGTCGGCGGCGCGGCCATAGATTTCCCAGTCGTTGGGCTCGTCCATGACGTACAGTGCATGATAGACGCGGTCGTAGCCGAGAGTTGCAAAGGCGCTCGCAAGAGAGGCTGTCCCCGTACGCGGGAGGCCCAGCGAGAGGACCTTGAGCCCACGCTTCGTTTGCGCCGGCGGAGGCGCCGGTATTGACGGGATTGTCATGTTTCTTTTGCTTGAGGCTTTGTACAGCGCCGCGGCTGTGGTAAAGACTTTTGTCAACAGAGACTCGAGAGAGACATTTTTGTGTGACTTTGTACGCTCAGGCCTAAGGACCCTGAATGTCATGGGAATTGATCGCCCGGGTAGCGAAGCGACCGGCGTTAGCGCGCTTGATGGAGCGCATACTTGCGGCTACCTGAAAGACAACCGCAGGGAGATACGTCGAGAGGTACTTTCTTTCGTCAATGAAGTCGCTTTTACTGCGGTATTTGGGGTGAGAAGCTTCACAATCGAGCATGAACCGGCTTTACTAGCATTGATTCAAGACTGTTTATCCCCTACCTCATCTGCGCAGTAGGATGGCTTGCAGCCAACCGTCTGGTCTCAGCTCGTGTGGCGGGCCGACAGTGGGGCAGACAAGGTGTCTGATCATTTCCGCCCAAAGACAGCCGCCAAAAAGAGCGACGACCCGAAAGGATTTGCTACGACTAAAGCAGTAACATTCTTCAACGAGCATCACTGTACGAAATGAGCAGATCAGAAACGAGTACAACCGAAGGCGCGAGTATCGTCAAAAGAGGAGCGAGCTTCGTATTCGAAATGCCTTTGTGCCTCGGTTCTACCCATTCCGGGAGGGCCGTCATAAACTATTTTCTCACCCGACTGGAGTACTCGTGCGGACATAGTGCGGACTGGAGAACCTTCCCCCCCCCCCCCTTCTTCTGGGCGCGGCTGAAGGCACAACTCCGGGCTAGCGACGGTAGTGGCAAGGATGTCTTGAAGCTACGAGCATTATCGCCTGAAGACAGAACAGAACTGGACAAGGTAGGGGCCGTGGTTGGAGAAGCATCACAGGATAGCATGTGGCATTTTGCAGCATATCAAGAGGCTCACAAGGCTACACATGCGTTCAAACCCCGGACTTTTAAAACAGGAACGAATCTGCGTTCCCATAAATGATCGACAGGAGGAGCTAAGACAGCGAGATCTGGTGTGCCATTCGACATTGAACCCAAGACTGACCAGTTTAAAACGCGACATAATTAACACACACCCAGCCCAATAGCTGCAACACGTACAAGCGTGGTCGGGGTGTCATAATTCCGATCGTCGGAACGTCGGAATTACCCAAGAGCACACTAGAAGCAAAATCAAGTCAAGTGCAGATGTCTCTCTCCACAGACTACGTCGCCAACACCTCCAGTTTACTCATGGCACCCCTTTTCAGGCGCAAATGCTCCGGCTAATGCTAATTAGCAGCACACAAAGACGAGAAAAGAGGCTTGCAACGCCCAGCAAGCCTCACCAGGCTAGTCCAATGAGGGGACTTCGCGGTGAGTTTCGACATGTAATTAACCCACGCCTCACGCCAACCAGCCAACTAGTGCATCAGCTTCTACGAGTACGTCGTGTGTCCATATCTATCTTTGCCCCAGAGCTTGTCCCAAAATTAGTAGCAATACCAAATAGCTCATCTGCAAGTAAAAGAAGTACCAAAATTGGTCTCCAATTTTCTACGCGAGTTAGCGCTCTCTGGCATGTCATGGTGCTGTCATTGCTTCTACGAGCCGTACGGGTTATGGCCATTCTCAGGCGAGGCGAGGCAATATCTAGATACGAGTAATAGTAAAGTCTGTTTGGGCACCCAAATGAATCACACGCCCCCAAGTTCTCCATCCGCCCTTGCCGTCTCTCTTGGCACTTACTTAACCTGCTTTCGGACCCTACGCGACTCGGCTAAGGCCGACTGTAGTGGTTAGAAACACAAATACGTACAACACCGTACCCGGTTATTATTTGGTCTCAAACTGACCTGACCCTCTACTACTTGCAATGCCTGCCGCGTATGATAGCAGAGCAAAAGAAATACCACACACACAGGCGCGCGCGCGCGCACAAACACCTGCTCCCCCATCGGCTATCCCGCCTTGTTGGCAACCATCCGCGATATCATCACCCCAATTCCGGCCCACCGCACTATACCCTACTCCGTAATACAAGCGTGCCATCCACCTTTTCGTCCCCTATCCTCGCCTTGTCCTCCATACGCCCGCTCCGCCCCGTAAGGCTAGTGCTAACTTGGTTATTATCGGCTGCGGTGATTACTCCATAACATGGCACGTTACAGCAGCCACTGACAGCACCAACAAATGCCACACCAACTCGCCTTACCTGCAATGTCGCTGGGCGACTCGTGTCGGCCGGTAAAAGGGCCTCCCCTCTTGCTCCGAGCCGGACGCCCTGCTGCCGCCTTTAATGACGAGTGGCTTCGCCCGGCCGTCATCGTGGACTTGGGCCCTAAGTTGACTTGCATGCAGGTAAATTGGACCCTTCCCATATTCGTATTTACCATTACTGTAATGGCGTTTTTAGACAAGAAATACCTACCGGGCGCTATCAAGAATGTGAGAAGCCATCAATAAAACCTTGGCCCCCCATGTAGGCCGGCTGAGGCTGGACCAACACCTAGCCCTATCGGCAATTAGATCTGAATCCTTTAAAATTTCGAATAGGTGTAAATTTTGTATTAAAAACAAAGCCCCATGTATATTCGTGTACTGCTCCTATATTTCGACTGCTTGGCTCATTGCGCGCAGAAAGCAACGTCTAGAGCTGAAAAAGGGTATAAAGCGCCTGCCGGTACATAATATAACAAAAAGATAAAAACAAAAGGCAAAAACGTAGACACCTGGTAGTTTTCATTTACCTTGTCTGTACGCCCGAAATCAACCCATATATCTCAGGCCGAATGAACTGCCTGATTGCTATAGAAAAACACAAAAAACAGCATTGCTCCTGACCCTGCTTTGCCTGCGTCTGTATACTTGTACAAGGTCTCTCACTCTTTGAAAAAGGCCGCATACGTATACAAGAAAAACTCCCGTAAAGAATCGTAACTCATATATCTTTGTTTCTTCTTTCCATTCTTAGTCTAGTAAAAAAAATGGCAGTCTCAGTTTCACGGGCTGGTCGTGCTACGGCGCTTGCACTTTTCATGCAGCATGTGGCCGTTTCGCGCCGTCGTTCTCGTAAACTCAGCGCCGCAGTTGGGGCACGATGACTTGGTGGCCTGGCCCGACTTTTCGCGTTGGTGTCGCAGCAAGTTGCTAAATGTCGAAAACTGTCGTCCGTTGCAGCCGTGTTCCCAGCATCTCGGTTTCGGTCGGCCTTGTACGACGCGAACGTTGCCGTTTGTCTGCGGTCCGCTTTCTTGCGCGCTTTGAGGGGCTGTTGGCGCCATGGGGCTTGGTATTTGGTAGATAAAGTTTGGGTCTTGGTTTTGTGTAGCTGGAACGGAAGTTTGTCTAGAGGTGTTGCTTTCTGGCTGTTAGTTGGCTTTGATCGTGCGAATCTCCTATAGCATGATCACACAAACCTGAATGCTCCTGGGCTAATATATGTCTGGTAGTCTATTGGAATGTTGTAATTTTGAGGCCTACGTTTAGTAAAAATTAGCTTAAAAGAATATACCAAGAGGTGAATAATGTCAACATACAAGGGTTGCTGGTAAGACATGTGATAGTTCTGTCCAGGCACGGGCTGTTCCGACATCGCGGGGCTGTACTGAGTAGCGTATGATGATGGTGCCATGGAAGAAGGCGGTTCTCCCAAAATTGACATTGTATCTGGAGCAGCAGATGAGTATCCTGAGATTCCCATATTGCTCACTGTGTCAACAGAGCCCATGGGAGATTGTTCGCCATAAGAGGTACTGCTGTACCGGCGCATTCGGGCAGACAGGCGCGAGTCTCTTCGCGCGCGGTCGTGCTGCCTCTTCAACTCCCGTTGCTCAGACGTGTAGGACGAAGGCACAGGACTTGAAGCCCTGGAACCCTGGCTCTTCGGCGATAGAGCTTCGTTTGGCTGCTCCAGCGAAGGGAATTCGCTGTCAAACATCATGGGTGAAGAAGGCCCCGAGGCTAAAGGATCTTGATATTTTGGCAACGTATGTCAGCAATCTACAAAAAGGGCACTGCTGAAATAGTGCTCTGGTAACCGCTTACCTTCTCCCGAACCGAAATGTCGCGATCCAAGCGTCAACCTCGAGTCCACGGGCAAAGCAACAAGACTAGAAACGAACGAATTAGCAATGATGCGGCAGTATGGGTCGCTGGTGTGCCGTACTTCATGCTGGTTTAACCAAGATGTAGTATAAAAAGTAGTATAAAAAAGGAGTAAGAGTCCACGGAAAGCACTTTGCGCTCTTTAGGCGGGAGCGGCTCGCGCCACGTCCAACGTTAACGTAAACGGTGCAGCTTGGGGTGAGAATGAGCGTCGTAACGCTGGCCGACAAATGGATTGATTCTTTAAACAGAATATTCGTTGTTTTTCGATTTCCAAATATTCGCCGGGCAAGCAAGCGCCCAACTTTGCCGCTCTCTAGCGACGAAATATGCTCGTTGGTTTCTGTAATAGATCGCAAGCCAGGTAGACTTGACTGCTACTGTTTCCCAGCACTAGGCTGCGGCGGCAGTGTTTATAGGTTGGTTGGATTTGTAAGGCAGTTTTGCGACGATGGAATATGCAAAAAAACTCGAAAATGGGAACGGGCAATGGTTTGAAAGTGGTAAGGCCCGAGGAGGAGAAGTGGCTTATATGGAGGCAAGCGTGCGGGTATGGTGTGTGGAGAGCCCAACAGACACGAAGGCCAACGACTGCATGAGTAACGCCAATGGACAAGAAAAAAGAGGACACTAGTAACAACATTTGCAATCGATGGGCCGCGTGCCATTAAAACTACCAGATACTGGGAAACTAGATGCGTATGGGCCATTGGCCAACTGCTTGCATGGAGAAATGGGGACACCGGGCGGGCTAGTAGCTTGGGGCAAGGATGGCGCAGGACCCGGGCGAGAGAGAGAGAGAGGGTAGTGTTGGTGAGACGCAGTCGCCGTCGAGACAAATTCGGGCCAACTTCTTTCTGTTGTTATTAGTGCAGCGGCCGGTGGAGCGAAGCGCCAATGGCTCGAGATGGGGGGGTGTGCGGTTATTATTAGAATGTTGGACCACCAGTTTGGTGCCAACGGCGGCACACTTTTCCCATGGCATCAAGTAATAATAAAACCGGGGGCGCCCAAAAGAACACACACACATGGTTGTGTTGGCGAACCGTCTCTGGACTATTACTGTGTACGCGTACAAATAATGCAGGACGGGTTTTAGGCTTTCCGGATCGGACTGTAGTGCATTATATGCCACTAGTGCCTGTTTAGGACCATCACTCGTAGACGCTTCCTTGTTATTTCAGGGGGCTAGGAGAATGATCTCAGGCTCGTAGTCGTCTAACGGCGCAGAGGTGTACCAAGCCACGCTACCTGCCTTCTCATTCTCGCATACCAGATGTTCTGGTGGCCGCCCGGAAGACGTATGCATGGGGAAACCGACTGGTGCAAGGAACTCTTGGGCCAATTGTCACTCCACCGGCGGGTGTGGATCACCTAACTCCCCGGGTACGTTATTATAGTACGCCGAATGTACACAATTTACGTACATGACGATTAGGAGGGCGATGACCATTCGCGCCAGGCTTACCACTTTGGAAGATTCCTGTAGACCACCCGATTTCAACTCTAGGATAGTAGTTGTGCATGCTGTGCTTTGGAAACGGATCTTGCTAGCCGTAGTGCAAACTACATACCATTGAACACTTGCTGTCTGTTTTGGCCGTTCCGACGAGCAGGTTGAGGCTCCCCACCCAAAGTGTGGTAGGGTGTGCCGCTGGACAAAAGGACCTTGCGTTGACGCCAGCATGCAAAGAAGCGTAATTTGCTCTCGTCGGGCCCGATGCGGGACAGGCAGGTGACTGCCACGCGATAGCCCTTGTGTATCGCAGACAAATCATGTCTTGTACCGCGAGTGCGCAACTGCGCCTGATGCTAGGCGGTGGGCGGCCAGCCAGGACACTCACCTAGAGGCGGGCGATTCCATCGCCGATCGCTACATATCATGGCTCATTACAGCATGCTATGGTTTAGACGCGCTCTTCTGGGGGGGTTGAGAGTGTTAAGGGGCCGCGGACTCTGGTATGCCGGTCAGCAACAAGCGCTGCCGTCGCAAGGCATAATGCTGGCGCGGTGTCAGATTATGGTCGCCAATCATATGTACCCGTAGGGTGATCAAACTAGGCCGGTGGCGGCTTACGGACATTGGGGGCATTTCCAAGCACCGTGCAGGACAAACCACGGTGCTACTGGGGCGCCATTGCATTCTGCTATTACCGCCTTTTTTTTTCCTCGCCAGGGAGAGCCAGGGATGAAATGGTAGGAATCGACGAGAGAGCTGTGCCAAGGCTACGAGAAGGAGGGCTTGCCGGTGCGGTCTTGGTTGCACGGAGAAGCCTGCCCAGAATGTGGCAGCCCTACCGGGGCAAACGGATGAGGGGAAATGGGGCGGGAGCGGGGTTCCGCCGGCGAATCACCTTGCTCACATTGCCTCCAAATCCACTGCCTCCTTTGAGGTGGGAAGGTACGTCCTGACGACGGGCGAGCTCCTTCCCACTAGCAACTCTCTCTGTCTTGGGTGTGTCTTCTCGTTCTCTATCCACGACTGCTCAAAGCTGTAAGCAGAAGCTGCATTGACGAGAAAACAAAGGCTACCAAGTATTCCTAGGCATTCTTATATATTCCCTTTTCTTCTTCTTTTTCTTTTTCCCCTTTTAAAACATGTGCAACGTCGTTTGTGTCTATGCCGAATATCCACGAATGGGTATCACTCCCCAAAGCATTCGCATATTCCATAAAGCAGAGCAGAACTGCAAGAAAGCAACCCCAACCCTATGGCCACATACGTCAGCGCCTCCGGGAATAACACAACATCGCATCCTCTGTAATCATAGTCTTTCACCGTAGGTACTATACCCTCACCGAAGCGGAACCCGCCGATGCTTTTGCTCGCACGCCGTCATCGCTCCAAGTCTACTGGTTAAACATTGACAATACTCTCGTTCCTCCGGCAATCTCTGAGTAGCTCGTAGCACCAAACCCGCCTCAGCTGAACGGCGCCCCCCGCTGTGATCAGACTAGCGCGGCAGCGTACAAACTCGCCCGCGCAAGCTATTGCCCTACGAGTTATAGCGCCAAGCTAGGCGCCCACCCTTGGTGCGAATGCAACGCCATGAGCACTCTTCCGTGTTCCGTCCGGGGGGGTTTCAGAGGCTGTACATAATTACAGGGCGGATGAGGCCATTTTCAGGCTCGATTCAAGATATACCCGACGGGACCTAGGAGTACTCCAATGGGGTGTATCTCTGGCCAGCCAATTACTATACAGAAATTCCACTGCCTGGGCGTCATTTTGGAGACATTTCAGCGTGCTGATTTGGTATTACGCGCGCAGAAGGTTGGGACCCGATAATCAAAACTCTACCCCATCTAACCAACCCTTTGCATGTTCGCTAGCAAGCCACCAAACAGCAATCTGGATGCACTATCATTACCGCCAAGCTCGGATCTGTAGTTGCCGATGCAAAACAGTGCCCGTTTCCTGGCTTTCTGCCAGGCGCTTGGAAATTCCTTTGGCACAACTGGTGACAACCGGCCAAGTCAACAGTGGTCACCACCAGTACCTCCTACCCGCTCCATTTCCGACAGCCTCAGCTAAGTCGTTTGTTTCAAGGTTCGTTTCTGCTGTGTTTCCTTGAAAACAGCTTTCAAGTTATGAGAAGCTGAGATGTGTCAACCAATCCAGCACGTCGTTCCAGGACACCCTCAGAATCAGAAGTTAAAGACCAGCAGTCCCCGAAAGAAGTGTCATTACAGGTGGGAACTCTCATGACGACTTTCACATAATTAACAACGGCTGTCTATATTTGACAATGCTGAGGGGGTTGTCTCTGCCAAGGGTTTTGGAGAAGAGAGCGTGCCCCGTTGTGCCTAGGGCAACACAGCAACGTCTGCAGTATGTTGTGCAATGGCATCCGCATCCTACAACTGGTTGAGATTGTCAACAATGTTCCGAGATCCTGGGCAACTTCATCGAGCGCCGGCCGGTAATGAGACCTCCCAGCTTCGGCATTTCAGCGCGGGCTCATCAAGACGCACGGAGTGTCCTTAGCTCCGAGCTCGCTGATGAAGCCCTACCAGGGGGTCGGCGGATGTCATGGCTTAATGCTTTGCCCATGTGGGTAAGTGATGATCAGGGAAAACACATGGTATGGCTGTAGGGCTAGAGGATCGACATGTAGGGTGAAGGAGTTGGGATGAGAGGGGGGTGGGCTTACGTGGCAGTAAATCTCACTTGTCCATGCCGTAAGAAGAAGAATTGGTACGCGCGGCCAATTCATTCAAATGAACCTATTACATGCACTATGTAACGTCGATGGCAATATGTACCACTATGCTCGGCGCAATTCTATCATTTTGACGCGGCGTCTGACTAGCTGGACCGACAGCCAGCCGTACCCTTAGGCCTATTGTCCTTGTCGTCCAGTCCAATGAGTGCTGTCAGCCCCTGCTTTCAGAATATAGCTTTACTTAGTTATAAGTGCTAAATGGCCATCAGTGGACTGCGTTGCAATGCCTGTGATTCTTCCCTGCCTTGACCAGCGTCAAAACACCGCGTGCACAGCCCCTAGTTTTGTGTCGCCCATACCAAAGGCGGAGAGCAGACATCTACTCGTATACGAGTAGCACTTGTAGTGCCAGCAATCAAATGTAAGGCCAAGACTCGAAATACCGAATCCGCCGTTATTAGTTACTACGAATCAAGGCCAAGTAGCCCGGCGCAAAACCTACCCTGTCTCAAAAGGCTTCTCCCCACACGTAATATTCACGCTCACCACGAATTCTCAACGGAGGGGCGGAAGGGAATAAACAGAGGGAAAAGTCTCCGAAAAACACAGCCAAAGAGACTGGTAACTTCGCTCTAAAGTAAAAAGCGGCACTGAGCTCGTATTTGGTCGGCCTTTTATTATCTTCGTTTTGTACCCACAGACGCACAGAGAGAGAGAGAGAGAGAGAGTCAGAGGGAGGCAAAAACAAGGACAAAAGGATGAAGAGCATTGAGGCAGATGATATAGGATTTTACACCATGTAACTCTGACACTGTGGCTAAGAGTGCGATAAGCTGACAGCCTGCAGAAGATACCCGGCGGCGGCGGAGTGTATGCCATGGATATCGGGACAGGGAAAAGACAACCAGTCTCGCGTTTCAAAGCGGTAAAGCAAACCTTTCTGTGGTGTGTTTGTATCAAAGAGATACTGTCATGTAAAACTGAATGAGGGAAGCCTGGCGGAGGCAGCGATTCCTATGTTTGGTTCAGGCAACGGTGACCGAACATGCCACCAACGTTTGGCTTGCCCGTCCTAACAAAGATGGGATTTCCTGCACTAATGCACCAGCAAACAACACATCACTTCTAGACTACCAAATATTTATAGACATCTACACATTATAGCAAAAAGCACTGCCATTGTGACCGTCCTTTTAGGCCAATCTTGTAAGTTCAAAACATGCCGCGAGAGTGTGACCCTGCTACCCTATACACCTGCAGCTCGACCCTGGCACAATCTTATCACCTGATATGTCTCGCGCAAGCTTGGTTGCGGAGGGCAGGGTCACCTCGACGTGACGTAGCCGGCAAAGCTGTAAGGAAACGACGCAGAGAGACCTTGTTTCTGTCCGTCGACGAACACATAAGGCTCTTGCATATCAGCGGCTAGCATCCTGGCGTCTCAAAGTCGGAATATCTTGATTACCGCCCTCTACACGGATCGAAACGCGAGCCTACGTGTCCACCCGCCGCCAAACTACGTGTTCAAAGCGACAAAAGACACATATCACGACCAAAAAGCCACGACTGTCAAACGAGCGCGAAAGAAATTCCAAACGAGACATACATCCCTCCCACGAACCTACATACCAAACTTGAAACCGTTGGCCGTAGGCAAACTCCTGAGCCAAAAAAAGACATGGCATCCTTTGTAACCGACCTCTGGGAGTCCATCTTCACCCCAGGCACCACTCCCGTCCTCCTCAAAGCTACAAACCTCACCTTTGCCGCCCTGCAAATCACCCTCTTTGCGCTCCTAATCGCCACATACAGCCTCCATTTCGTCGCGCTATCCATCCTCTGCGCTGGCCTGTGGTGGTCCATAAACTGGTTCGCGACAGAACTTGCCGCCGCCAAAGCTCGCGGCGACATACCCTCTGGTAACGACGACGCCGACAAGGATAAGAAGACGGACAATACTGCCGCCGCTAGGGCTTCTGGCCCGCCAGAAGGTGACAGCAGTGATACAGAGGTAGAGGGCCGCTCAACACGGGGCAAGGCAAAGGGCAGGCGCAAGGCTGCAGTGGATGTTGAGCCCGTGGATGTCCAGGGTGATGTGAAGCATCGTGGCGGCGCCGATAGTCGGTTATCGCAGTCTAGTGTTAGTACGGAGGATGAGTGGGAAAAAGTCTCGGGAAGTGAGCAGGATAAAGAGAAATAGGAAGCTTTGTGCTGGAATTTTTGCTGGAATTTTGCATGACAGCATAGGAAGACTTGAGCGTTTCATCTAGCGCGAGCGTACAGATTGCCTTTAGCCCTTTGAGAGATACCTTTTTTTTTTTTTATAAATCAAGAAGAAATTAAAACTTTTTTTTGGGGGAGTGCCAAAGCTAACAGAAAACATCCCAATCAGACCCAAATCCCGTAGACCTCTGAAGCACACTGCTTAAAGAGCTCCTGGACCCCATATCCAAAACCGCCGACACACCTCTACAACGTCCTCAGTTTCTTCGTCATAAATGAAGCAACGACGGTACTCATAGCTCCAATAAACAAGCAAACGGAAATCGCGTTTGGCCCCGTGACACTCGGCTGCGTATCCTCTTCCCCTCCGAGCTCGCGGCTTTTGCCTGGCTCAAGAACGGCAAACACAATCATGGATATAAATGTGCCTACAAACTGCGGCAGCGTGGTGTAAATGTTGAGGATACCAAAGTAAATACCCGATAGCTCACCTGCAGATGAAGCTGCGGGAGCGCCCGGCACCTCGGAATCCCCGTCGTTCAGTAAGCCTTGCTCGTTTAGTGACGGCAGTTCCATTTCGATGTTTGAAAGGCGCCGATATCCGCCTGCTTGTTCTGCTAGTCTGTTGACTTCGACGCCGAGGAATGCACTTGGCGCCCATGTGGCGATTGCCCAAGGGCTGGAAAAGCAGAACGTCAGTACAAGAACTTCGGTATAATCGTGGTAAATAATTACTTACACGCCGCAGATGCAAACGAGGGCAGTGGCAAAGCGGAAGCTCGTAGCAAAAGGCGCCATCGACATGGTGACAGAAAACAGCAACTGGCCAAATATCCATGTCGAAAGCAAGTCTGGCTTACTCCAGCTAAAGTGCCTCACAAGACCTTCAATCGCTGGCGGTGGCCGTGGCGTAAAGTTTTCATCCTCTGGCGACCGCACAATCATGGGGAGAACAATCGCGCCCGTGAATGTAATGATGGAATAGACGACAAAGGCTTGGCTGCCTATGCGGCCCATGTCACCGAGGACATCGTCAGACTTGCCCGCGTCGGGCGCGTCGTATCGAAAATAGGTCTCGCCTACCCAGGTGGTGCTGTAGAAGAGAAAAGGAAACCACCCTATCCACTGCCAGAACTGAGCCCAGCAGATGGCCCTTATACGCGGTGGGAGATGCAGCAGGGTGCTGTAGATCTGCTTCACAACCTTGAAACGGCTGCTGTCTTTATTTGAAGCGTCCTTGTCGACGAGGACCTTTTCCGTCACGGCCCAGCATGTAACACCGGTGGTGGCGAGGATTGTCACTACGGCAATAACACTGAGTTGCTTGAATTGCGTGTCGCCTAGTGTTGGTCCAAGCACTTTGACAAGGTCGACTGCGCCGCCACCATAGCCTATGATATGGCCTACGGCAGACATGCGGCTTGCTACATGACACAGTTAGCCAGAGTCGTCTCAAATGCGCTCGTTGCGTACTCACCCCAAGCCGCTCCCGCTTGTTGCTTCTCAATCGGCAAGACATCAACAACAAGGCTTCTTGAAGTGGACATAACTGCACAACGCAAGTCAGTACACCCTCATAATGAAAGGCTAGCAGCAATACATACCAACGTTGATAGCAAAGTCGACAACATAAATTGAAAGCACAGCCAGCACAATTGTTGGCCGCTTGGCAGCTTCGACATCTGCAATGACCAGTTGCACAAGCTCTTTTGTAAAGCCAAGCACTAGCAACACAACAGCAACAACGACGGTTCCAATCACCATCATCGGCCGTCTTCGGCCCCATCGCGACGTGCTTTCATCAGATAAAACTCCAATGACAGGCTGAACAATCAATCCCGATAGGGGACCGGCGACCCAGACCAAGGAAGTGTTACTCTTGCTCAGTCCGAGGCTCAACAGGTAAGGGGTGCAGTCTAATGATAAATGTTAGCTAGCTAGATCATCCAAAATGCAACCAACGCGTAGACGCTAGCGTCCTTGAAAAACTTACAAGTCATTTCAACACCCCAGGTAAATCTGCAGAAATGATAATCTCAAAGTCAGCTACTCATCGCGACAGGCCGCAAAAGGGCGCCAGTCTAAACACGTACGTAATCCCAATTGAGCAAAACGTCAGCAGTATAAACCGCACCGCCTCCGACGAGCCCTTGATAGACGATTGTCCCACAAGTGCTGCCATTTTTCCTGAACAGTAGGCGTTGTGTTCCAAGAAAAAAAGTTCAACTGCAAAAAAGAAGGCTTTAACGCAGATGTACGCTTTACATTGCGTCGTAAGTGTGCGTCGCGGACGGGCGCTCAATGCGACCAGGATGCAGCCCCGTTTCGATTGACAGTAAACGGCGTGCGTTTCTTTATCGCATCACGGCTTGAATGATTTTAGTTAACGAGGTGCGAGGCTGATGCAGTAAGTGTAAGCTATTGTTGATGGCTTTGGGCTTCGTTGCTTTGAGTTGAAGTTGGCATGAGGTCATACCATTGCTCAGGAGACGGTTGCGTCCAAACTGTTCAGCCACTTTCTGCGTCGCCACATTAGGGATCGGCCGAACAACATCCATTATCCGCCCAGCGGCAAAACAACGACAAGTTCCGACACCGAGTACAAAGTAAATACCTCAAACACATTTCAGGATGCTACACCGTTTCATTGGCCTTGTGCTTTTTCTGGCTTGCAGTGAATCGCGTTATATCCTTTCCTTGGAGCGAGGATATTTTTGCTTGGCACCGAGTCAACGGTGATACGTCTACGGACTACAGATGCACTTGTTCCGTGCCAGTCTGGCGTATATAAATCAATTGGTTGGTATCCGAACTGCACTACCTCTTTGCCATATTGCCTTGCGCCAATTGAGTCATGCACATGTTAAATACATCTTCCCCATCCTGTCTTTTTGTTCACAAACGCCAAGCCGTCTCGTTTTAGCTTCCATAGTCGGGTCGATAGCAGCCAGCGGCTCACTACTACAGCAACTATGAGGCCAAGTCACCAAAATAAAAGTCGAAAATATAGTATAAAACAAAACAAAATAACATATGGCAGAGGAATTTTGTAGAAAGATGCACTGCTTCAACTGCACGCTGAAGAATGTGAAGAAGAGAAGGACAATGGAACAGATGCAAATAAAGAGAATAAAACAAAATGGCCAAATAGACCATTCGCCCCTGAAAGCGCTAATGGGCCGTCGCTGGTCGAGAAATCATGGGGCTTCGCAATGCCAAAAGTAAGTCAAACGCCATTCCCCTATTTTCCATCTACCTCTCAGACGTATAAAGTAAGTTGATTCGGCCGTTGTATGCATTTGTTGGTCAGGGTATATACTTGTCGCTCAAAATTGTGAGAGTCGGGCTGTACAGCATACCCTTTTCTCATCATCCGTCAATGCAAGTTCATGTGATGAATGAGTAAAGTTCGATATTGCCTATGAGTCGGCAAGCTTCGCAAAGTGCTTGGACCAGATCCAGCCAACCTCGTGTGATGGGTCGTCTTGATTCTTTGCTAGCCAAAGCTCGCCTTTCTCGGCAATTACATCAAAGATCTGCACACCTAGTTAATATACAATGTGAAGTACGACATTCCTCGCTATACTTACTTCGCCAGCTTGATAAGTGAGATACGGATAGCCTGCCTCTCGCTTCGTTGTCTCAATATTGAATTCGAAGAGAGAAGCTGCCAACCAGAGAACATTGTATCCATCTGTCGTGCCACTCCTCTCTCTAGACGAAGCTCTGGACGAGCGATAGCCCTCATCGGGTCCATCAGAAAGAGGAAGGGCTGAATGGAACATATTAGAGAAGCGGCCGCTGTCCTGCTGCTGATTGGAGTAGTTCGTCGTATTGGAATCAGGTCGATGTAATTGGGTGGACTCTGAGCTTTGCCTTGGCAACCCGCCCGAATCCAGACTTTTTCCAGTGCTTGGTCGTGTAGAGGTGGGCCCTGTTCCTCCTGCAGAGCGCGCGCTGCCACCCATGTCTGCGGACCTAGGTGACCCCGAACTGGTGGCAGATGTCTGAATGCCAGAGTAGTAGTCCCGGTAATAGTAATGGTGTGGGTTCAACGAGTTTCCACCTGCCGCACCAGTGGTACTGCTACTAGCTGACATGGTCAGCCCAGCGCTGCCTCGCTTTCCTAAGTCTGGCGTGGGCAGCGATGGAGCATTATCCTCATGTACAGATGACCCTCTGCCGCGCTTCTCAATCTCGGAATAGCGCGATCTTGCATCGGTTGAGTTTGAAACGCGGCTGACGTTGTCAGGGTTAAGAATACCGACGCCGGCAAGTTGTTCTGCGGCATATGGGTAGTCTTGATGGAACGTGGCCACCACTTCTTCCAACTCCGGCTTCTCGGGGCAGTCGCTCAGAACAACCCGCAGCTTCTCTTTCCAAATCTTGTACCAGCTTGCCTGGATATTGACAAAGTTACCTAGGCATATCTTGCCCACCTTCTCGGTAAGTAGTGATAATTTCGGCAATTCCGTCTTAAGGGTATCATTGAGCGCATCATATTGTTCGACGAGCTCGCGAAGCTTTGGATCCAGGGATTTACCGCCCCGCCTGAGCTGTTCAGCCCGTTCGTAGTCAACTCTCCTCTTCTGTCTCTTCTTCATAGCCAATGAAGGGTTACCATACGCTTTGATAACTTGTTCAAAAGGCTCAATAACTTGTTTTCGAACCAGAGCAAGCTGCATCGACAGCATTAGCTTCATACAAATACACAGAGAAGAATGACATAAATAAAACTTACGTGATCTTCCAACGCGGCCTTTTCCAAATCCCTCATAGAGATGTTAAACTGAACCCATTTACTCTCAATCTCGGGATAGCTTCCGGGTTGTAACCTCATTACGAGCTCGATAGAAGATAGATATTGTAAAAACTCGTGCACGTACTGAGATACCTGTCTCGTGTAAAACTCGACGTCTCGGAGTACAACTTGGAGTTGAACAAAGTCATCGCCAAACTTTTCGTTCAGTTTGGCATAGACTGGATCTTCGGCTGGCCGACTTCCCGAGGCTTGCAGCTTGTCGACACGTTTGCCAAAAGCTCGTGCGAATCCAGCTTTCACATCCGACTCTTTCCGTTTTCTGCCCACAATCTGACCGACAAGCTCAAAGTTTTTCTTCGTCTTGTTGATTTCAATAATAGCTGTCTCTAGTGAGTCTTTGGAGCCGACAAGTGATTCTCTGTCAGGGTGATCCTCAGGTGTGTGCTGGAGGAGCGTCATGATCAGGTTAGGGTACTTGGTGATACGTTGCATTGGCTTGATCAAAAGTGAGTCCAGGTCCCAGGCCGCTGTGAGGTCTTTGGCGACTTCGTTACACTCAGCAAGCCAGACTTTGACAGCCGAATCCTGCTGGATCTGAATGAGTTTCTTTGCTGCCTGATCACTATTGCGCAGAAACCCTTCGTGTACGGCCTTCATTTTTTCGAGGTTTCGATGAAAGACTGGGCCTATCGAGGTATCCCGATCCTCCAAATCGCTAGGCTCCGATTTATGTTGGCTGGACTCGGTCCCTGTTTGTGGCTGCGTCGGTTTCGCGGTTCTGCCCCCCTTGGGGACATAAACAGACGCAACAGCCCCCTTAATTTCGGCGAGGAAGGTGGTATGAAACTCAATAACCTCGTGGCTATTGCGAAAAATCAGCTTCACAGTTTGGTCGTCCAATCTTGGGCAAGCCTCAGCAGTTCCCTTGTAAATCTCCTCAACGATGTTCATGTCTCGGACAAAAACGGCTTCTGTATCAACCAGTTCCTTGATGACATTTCTCCGCTGAATCAGCCTATGGCGCTCTTTAGATGACGCATCACCCTCCTGAGTAAACGATCTGTTATCGCTCTCCGTTGCTCGATGGCCAGATTCGTTGTCGGCCGTTTCCAAAGACGTTGCATCTCCTGATCGAGGAGTGTCTGCGTATGAAGCATAGCCTTCACTGTCACGTTCTGAATTAAGAAGAGTACTACCAGTCTGTGACTGCTCATAAAACGTGCTGGACGCTCGAGATTCGAAAGCGGACCCGGATACAGATTTTGGAATAGGCGGTGGCTCATGACTCGGTGAGGGCAGATAAGTCAGGCTATGCCTGGGCTGAGGGGAGAGATATGGAACGGAGAAGCCCTCTCCAGTATCAAGTTCAGGGAGTTGATGACTGAATGACGAGTTTAATGAGCTATCATAGCGAGTTTCTGCTTTGTGTGAGAAGGGCTCTTCTTGAGGGCTTGCTGATGATCGATTCTGTTCATTGTGACTGAACGATGCCGGCCTGCTGTCGTAATTTCCCGCCATTGCCGCAAAGTCCGAGGCAGAACTGTCCACCGAAACATCTGTCCATGTAGATTGATGACTCAGTCTATCCGGACGATACCTGGACGATGGTAGGCCCAGGCTTCCAGAAGCTGTCAAGAACCCCCGATCTTGCGAATAATGCTGTAAATCATCTGTGCCGCTTATGTCGGAAGACGCACATGTAGAAGCTCTGTTTGATTCAGGCATGTCACAGTACGGTATCTCAGACTGCGGTTCACAGCGATCGCGATCGTCAGTCTCCTCAGTACAAGCATCCGTCGCAGCGTACTCAGAGCCGAGATAAGTGCTGTGCCGTTGCGATGTACCAGGCACACCGTCGGCGTCAGAATGGCATTCGGATTCGTCTTGCGTGTCCATGCGGGGGAAGGGAACTTTGTAGGCCGTGTTTTCTGTCTGTTCATCACCAGCGGTTGCAAAAGGTTGAATTGTAGCCGTCGAATCATGAGGTTGATGCGATCGTGCTTGCTGTCGATGGATGAGAGGGGTAGCCGAATCATCACCGGCAGTCTCAAACTCATTATTTGAGCCTTTGGAAACAGCAGGCGCATGTTGGTTAATCGGAAGGTTCTCCGCGAAAACCGATTCATCGGCAAACGGATACTGATATTCTGATTTTTGACGGCTAGGAAGAGTGGCGCTCGGGCTTGGTGGTTTAACTATCGTAACTGGTACGCTTTGCTCTTGTTGCGCAGGAACTGGTAGATTTGTTTGCATTTCGCCATCAAACTCTGTAGTTTCTGAAGCTATTGACGCCGATGAAAGAGGTCTCTCTTCTTTGCCTCTAATCGGGCTGGATTGCGGAAAAGTTCCAGGAAGCCCAAGAGTAGGCGAATCTTCGGAAGCTGGCATATTGAAGGCATCGCGTGTCGGTGATATCGTCAACACAGTAGTCTGTTCGGGTCGTGCTGAAATCGTATCATCCTGTGCCGTATCCGCATTGTCAACAGTATTCGATGTTTCAGATGTGTGAAGGTCTGGCTCGGGAACGGGAAGAGGTGGCTGATGTTCTGGCATTCCATCAGTATGAGACGCTTCCAAGCGATCAGCTTTCTCTTGCTCGACTGCTCTTTGTTTTGCTTCCAGGGCTTGGCTAGCTCGAATGGATTTACTATATGCCAGTCGGATATGTTCTCGCCGTTGCTCAAAGTCAACTGGTCCTACAGATATCTTCCGGCGGCGGCCGCCCTCCCCACCCTTAGAGGCTACCTTACCCGCCTTGCGGTGTGGTGACCGAGCTCTGCTAGCACTGCGCATTCTTGAGCTAACAGTCGAGGCAGACGAAACAGGCTGTCGCGGCCTAGAGCTCCGCAACGGAGGTGAAAGCTTTGGAGGCGGAACGCCAGCATATGCTTGCAAATGAACAGAGCTGTTGAGATTATTGAGGCTTGGAGGTACCTGTTTTCGCTCTTTTGTGCTATTTGTCGGTGTCTTGGCTTGCGAAGTGGGAGTTCTAGCTCGTGACGTGGGCGTTTTAGATCGGGGCGGTATCGCTGTTCTGGTTTGAGCACTATCTGTAGGGGAAGTGCGCCGTACCATCGAGGGGGAGTTTGCGCGGGATGACGATGTGCTCTCGGACGTATTCGCGCCACTAGGCTTTCTAACAGGTATCGGCAGCTTTGAGGAAGAGTGCGGAGTAGGGAGGGACGAGGGAGGACTCGGGGATTTGTGACCAGCCTTACGGGCCACGGGTGTTCTTATCGATGAGGTATGCGATGAGGCATCGCTCTGCGAGCGAGTACGGGGCTTGTGAAACGCTGCACCGGGTGACCCTTCATCTTGAATATGCTGCGTGTGATGTGTAGCAGCGCTTTTGTAGGAGCTTGTCGTTGACACAATCTCCAAATCTAAATCAGAGGAAGAACCGTGGACAGCATGTGACTCGGATGTCCGCCTCGGGCGGACTGAATCTATACCATGCCCCGCAGATTGTGAATCGTACTGCTGGGGCAGGATTTCGCCAAAAAGCAAAGGCTGCAATTGTGGCTGGTCGTCGACATGTGCCGCTGTCGAACTTGGGGGATTGGGTATCTTGCGACCACGGTGAATGCCAGAGCTGGCCGAAGACGAAGCTGATACGCCTCCTGAATTGTTTATGCGATTGGCAAATGACTGGGGGCTGCTTGTAGGATTGGCAGAATGAGCCATTGCGTCTGCGTTGTCCCTGTCGCCGTGATGTGACCTCAGAGCCGCCTGATTCACAGCACCATTTTGTATTTGGGAGCCTGAAGGGCCAGCATGCGGCGATCGATGGTGAGCTGTGACATTTGAGGGACGCAATGGGGTTTTCTGTACGGAAGCGTCGCCGTTTTGATCAAATCTCTTTTTGAGGTCTTTCACGCTGGGGCCGGGACGCGGTCCGCGAGCGACGCCTGATGCAGACCGTAAGCCTGGCACGGCGGGCGAGTGGCTCTGCGACGAGGAAGTGTCGGTGCCATTGGATTCTGGCGTGGGCGGAGTAGCAGCAGGCGCCATGGAACTAAAGCTCGATTCGGCATTGACAGGTGTTCGATAATTCTTGTAGAAGTTGTCGGGGTCTATCGGCGTGGTGGCATGTTGCGAGGGCGGGTTTTCGTCGTCCAGCTGGGACGTGGAGGGAGGAGGAATCGGTGAAGAAACGCTGGAGGTGAGGTTGTGCTTATCGGGGTGCGAGATGCTGAGTGCATCTGGAGATGCGTGTTCGTGTGCGGTCAAATTGCCGGGATTATCCTGAGCATCATCGAGACGGGGAGTGCCTGGCACGCCAGAGGCCGGGTCCTGAGCCATGTTGGACAGGACCTAGGCATCAGACGGGCTCGTCGGGCGGAGCGACTGGTCGAGGACACGACGAGAGGCCCATGCAGGAGCGAGCATTGATGCGCTGGCGTTGGCTGGCTGCCTGAGGGGGAGTTGGGTCACGATGCAGGACGAGTACTGTGGTAGGTGAAGTGAGATGTGGATGGGTTGGATGGGTTGGTATGGCGTGGCACAATGCCAGGGTCAGGGAGACAGAGACGATTGGCGGCGACTCCTCGAAGCGTGAGTGCGACAAGCAGGGAGGTGGACTGCGGTGCTGAGGTTTCTCTGGCTGGGCGGGCTGGCTGGAGCGAAGTGGTGCGGGCCCAAGCGCGTGGCTGGTGCCTCGACTATGCCTTTTTCTGTCCTGTTGCAGCTTGTGTGCTGCTAGTACTTCGCAGGCGCTGGTGTCAGGATGGTGTCAGGATGGCGCAGGCGGGTTGCAGGCTCCTCGTGTACCAACAATGGGAGGCGGGCCGGCGAAACAACTGGATACAGGGAACCTGTTAGCGGCCCGTGGTATAACGCGGGCCTTCTTAGCTGGTGCCACAATGAACCAATGGATTGTCGCCCTGGTCTGCCTCCCCTCCCTTTGTTCGGGGCCCTGGTAGCCCGCACTCTAAAAAAACCTATGGAACAAATCCAGCTTCTCGTCTGGATTTGGTTCTTTTGGCTGGGTATGAATGGTCACCACCTGTGGGGAAATGACAACTTTGACTTTCATCTTGCAGCCACCTGATTCTGGTATAATACAGTCTAAATGGTCCTGTCCTGACTGCTCGCTTGAGTTCGACACACTGTCCAGCTCAACCCGCACGTTTGCCTCGTGGGCTCGTGTCACGCTCCAGTATTCCGTAAACCGTAGCACAAAGGTACCTTTTGCCAGCAGCTTGACAAGCGAAGCAGCGAGGCTAGCGCTACCGGACGACATCCCTACTTATGGAGCACAGT
This sequence comes from Lecanicillium sp. S3808, assembly GCA_023628775.1. NCBI lineage: Eukaryota > Fungi > Ascomycota > Sordariomycetes > Hypocreales > Cordycipitaceae > Lecanicillium > Lecanicillium sp. S3808. The sequence continues at coordinate 806,376 of JAMAJY010000003.1, read as the reverse complement.
ATTACTACCTACCTACCTACCTTAGGTACATGGTATTTGCAGACCTGGCGCGCTACATGCCAACGGCCCATCTCGATCGGGCACCAGGTACACCATACCACCCTTTTCTAAGCATTGGCCTCGCTTGTGTACCAGCTCATTGAAGTACCCAGTACGGCTCCGATGATCAGCGCTCGCCAAAACCTGGTACTCCAGGTCGCCTAGCTCGTAAAATCCTGGAAACGAGCCTTTTCCTGTGCATGCGCATAAAGCAGGACCGGAGTTGAAACCTTTCCGCGGCTATTTCGGCCCTCCCATACTGACATGGCTTGCCAGTTGAAGAATTTTTCTTCGTCGTTTCGCGATACTGCCATGGTCTGAGGCGCAATTGCGTGCGTCTTGGCTTTTTCTCGACTGGTAGCTTCACGGCGTAGGAGTCAACATGTCTGGATATACAAACACCTACGCAGGAGCCTAAACTCGTGTCAGCACATGCATACAGGGGATATGAATAGTAAACCTGTCTACATAGTACGCGAGTATTCGTACACCAGAGTCGAGACAATTATGAGTAGTTATGGGCTCCGACATGCAATCCGCTCTGCGGCCGCATCCACAATTTTTCGCCTTCTTGGCCCCTTCGGCTGCAGTCAAGCATGTGTGATGCTCCCGGCTTAGCGCCCCATTCTCCATGTTGCAGCACAGACGGGGCTCGGGATTCGATGCAGGTACCAGATTGCTCACCAGCCACACTTCTTTGTCCTCAGCCACAGTTTGACTGCACCAGCACCTAGCGTGAGGCGACTTACAAACGCGCATCCCCCGACATGGCCTGCCATTCAGAGAGTGTCTTGTGACGCCCGCCTCATGAATTATTAACATGAAAGAGATATGTCACAGGGAGCAAAACGAAAGAAGAATCATGAAGACGCGTCGACACCTGAGCAGAAACCAAACTTTATAGCACACAACGTGCCTGTAAAACGCGACCTCTTGGCGCGCCTTTATCCACGCTGCGTCACCCTGCGCGAGTATGTCCTTGACAAGCTACCCAAGTCATCCAAAATAAGACGCCGCAAAATACAACATCTCGGTCAAGCTGGACCATGCGGTGTATCAGAGAACTCGCTATGCCAGCTGCTGGATACATCTCTCGTTTGCTATACCGACGTTGACGTTGAAGAGCGCACGGTTGAATCAAGATGGGAGCAGTGGCTGTCATTTTCGCAAAAGGCCGATGATTCAAATGTTACACTCTCCGGGGCTTCTAGTGAATTCTGTCAATCCGAGGTATGTTGGCGTTTGATGATTTCTTTTCTTTTGCAACAAGTACTCATCAATACAGATTGTTGATTTTGTCATTTGGCGGCTCTTCTCTAAAGGCCAGCCTGGTGCCATTGGGCCGAAGCATATCCTCTGTGATGGATTTCGAAGGCAATTCTCCGAAAAGGATCAACTACAGCTCATCCCTGGTGTGTTCAGCAGGTTCGCCAACGACCATGTAGCCACTGTGAAATCGTCGCCTTGGCCAGAGTTACTTGCGCAGCTCGGCCTGTCTGGCGAGAGGATCATGATTGGCTTATTAGTGGACTGTTCAATATTTCTGTCAGTTCAATCAGGTCTCAACAACTACTATCAGATCTGCGGTAAGATGTTACAATATCGAGGAAAGATACAACAACTAACTCGAATAGGTTTGCCGCTGTCTGAGCTTGAAGTCAATGGTGTCGCTACGAGGGAGCACGTCATAAGCGAAACAGAGCCTCGCAGGCTCTCTGAAATCACACTCGTGAGGAATAGACTGTTCTATGCACGACCTTCTTTGACAGCCAAGGGCCGGATTCGAATGGGCCTCAAACATATTCGTATGTTGATTAGCAATTCGACGATCCGTGCGAAAGCTAACAGGCTCAGATGTTTTCAATCGCTATGCTCTGGGTAAACAGCAGGTCCAATCTGAGACCGAGAAGCTCAAATTAGATGCACGAAATAATTTGAATACCGCAAAAGTACTAATGTATATATTTCCGCGGCAGTTTCGACTGCACAACGTCTTTACATCGACAGTCGATGCTTCGCTGACGACGCAAAAATTTCAAGATTATACGCTCCGAGACGAGGAAATCGCCAATTTTCTTAAAGGTGCTAAGGTGCCTCGAGCGGTACCCAAAATTCCTAAGCGACTGAGAGGATTGCCAGAGACACTGACCCATGCCCTGCTGGTCAGGCACGGGCGATGCTCATATTTTGAGTTGCTTAAGCATTACTGCCCAACTATTTTGGATGAATTCAGTCCAAGTAAATCGGGATGCGGTACTAACTCCTCAAGTGGCAATGATAGAGGCAGAAATCAACAATCTGGCTCGGCATCTGCAGAGCGAAACAAGCAAAAGGCACATAAAAGCCAGTCGCACGATAGCACCCAGCTTCTCGACGAAGTCGAATCCCACCCAGTTGTGGAACTTGCTACTCCGATTTCAAAAGTCTCGACTTTCATTCAAGCTGCGGTTTTGAAAGTAATACCGAGCGCATTTTGGGGCACGGGAGATGACGGCGAACACAACAAGTCCCTTGTTGGCCAGAAAATATACCACTTTATTGCTTTAAGAAGATATGAGAGCACCAACCTGCACGATTTGCTGCAAGGATTCAAGGTATCTAGTTACTGTATTTGGCCTCTGAAACAATGCTGATCACTCGCAGCTGTCGAACCTCGCATGGACCCAGCTCCCTGATCAACAAGTACAGAGACCTAGCCGAACGGAATCAAATAAGCGGCAAGAGATATTTCTCGAGTTCTTGTATTACATTTTTGACTCGTTTGTCATACCGCTTATTCGAAGCTGCTTTTACGTCACCGAGTCAAACAGCCATCGCTATCAAGTTTTTTACTTCCGGCACGATATATGGAGACTCGTGTGCGAACGCGCAATGTCCACTATCAAGAGTGAGATGTTGGAGGAGTTTAAGCCCAAGGCAACACATACAGCGATGCAAGGCCGACAGCTGGGCTACAGCCACATTCGTTTGCTACCGAAAGGCAACAAGCTGCGGCCTATCATGAACCTGCGTCGACGATATACGAGTAAACTGAATGCCAGGATGTTGGTTCCAAGTATCAATACAGTCCTGGCACCAATCTACAATATGCTAAAGCTTGAAAAGGTACGACATAATTTAATCTACGAAGCATATAACTAACAGTGAGTGAATAGGCCACGCATCCATTGAAACTGAGATCAACGCTGTTCTCCGTTGGCGACATCTATAAAAAGCTCAAATCATTCAAGACACGCCTGGGCAAGTCGCATACGAAATTATATTTTGCAAAGCTTGACGTACAAGCAGCGTTTGATACAATTCCACAAGATGCTGTCCTGCAACTGATGTGCTCGGTGCCAAGTCAGCCGAACTACAAAGTGGTCAAACATGCAGAGGTCAAACCCGGAGAACAAAGCATTAGAGAGAGTGCAGAAAATACGGCGGCAAAACCGATCAAGCGCTGGACTTGGACAGCACTCCCCAGCGAAGACGCTTCCACATTTACTGACAGGCTTGAGAGCCAGCTGGGAGGCCAGAGAAAGAATACCGTCTTTATCAACAGCGCAGCCCAAAAACACCACAACACCCGCGCCTTATTGATGCTGCTCATTGAGCACGTAAAAGAGAATCTTATCAAAGTAGGGAAGAAATACTACCGCCAAAAGCGAGGCATACCTCAGGGCTCAGTCTTGTCATCATTTCTGTGCAACTATTTCTACGCAGATCTCGAAATGAAACACTTGTCTTTTGTCGACTCACCAGACTGCCTGCTGCTTCGGCTTATTGACGACTTCTTGCTCATAACACTAGACAAGGCCAAGGCAGAACGCTTCGTCAAAGTCATGCATGGTGGCCTCCCGGAGTATGGCGTGCAAGTCAACCAGCGAAAGTCACTTGTCAACTTTACTACTTGCGTCAATGGCGAAGACTTGCCTAGGGTACCAAACGAAGAAGGATTCCCTTATTGCGGCACGCTGATTAATTGCAAAACGCTCGACATAAGCAAGGATGTGGATCGAGACCGGGCAGTTGGTACGTGCAACAGAGCCCAATCAAGCATCATGAGTCGTACAACGCACAATTTGACAAAAGCTAACCCCTCCTACAGACATATCACATACCCTCACAGTCGAATATGGCCGAAATCCCGGCCAGGGCTTCGAACGAAAAGTCCTCCGTACGCAATAGCCCCCTTCTAGGCAACCCCCAGCCAACTAAACGTATCCATGTTAACCATGAAAGCAGATGCCTTCAAAATCCAATCCCACCTCATGCTATACGACACCTCACACAATTCGATCCACACCGTTCTCATTTCTCTCCGTGACGCATTCACCCAAACAGCCCTCAAGATGTGGGCGTACATTCGTTCCCTCGGCCGGCAGACGCGCAGTCAGCGGATTCGTCCAAATCTGGTAATACGTAAGTTGGCCCAGTCCAGGCGCTAAGCCCCAGCGCCGTTTTTTTCCCTCTTGTCGTCCCTTCTGCAAAATTAGAAGGACTGGCTCTAGTCAGCCCCACGACTTTGACTTGAAGTTTTAGCGTTGAATTGAACGCTCTCAAACTCCCCATGCAATAACCGACAAAAACCGCCTCGGAGAGAAGAGAGAGAGAGAGAGACAACAAGCCACACACCCCTACCTAGTATTGGTCAGCCGCGCTAACTTTTCCCTTTCTTGCGGTTGTATATACAGGCGCCATTGGAAGAACGATAGAAGTAGCCCATTTAGTACTCACAAGCCGGTTCCGTAAAATGAAGCACGAGGGATACATGTGCTCACTGCGCAAGAGCCAGGTAGCATCGTGAGTGAACCCCCTCACCTCCGCTAGTGCCCATCAAACTTGCACGATATTTCCTTCATCAAAGCAGAAATTTTGCTAATCATTTTGGTTTTACTTACTGCAGAGTTGCGTACGAGGCATTTGAACGGGTTTTGGAAAGGAAGCAAACTGGCTATGCAGAGGTGTTGGCCTGGTTACGTGAAGAAGCGAGGAAATTGAAGAAGTGAAAGATAACCTGGAAAGAGGCAGACTTACTCGGTAAAAAATGGACATAAATACAACGGTACAACGCCGACCCCAAAATATCTTTTGCAAATACATTTCACAGTAGAGAAAAGCATATCATCCATCGGCACGTTTCCCGTCAATACTCTGTAAGCAATCAAAGAATAAGCCAAGCTCGAAATCGCAGCAACAATAAGTTCCAAAAGGGGGCCAGCTTCAAAGCTAGTCCCGTGCATCTCTATTAAGGTATCATGTATCATGGCTAATTCTATGCCAAGGATGGCTCTCGTCTAAGTGAGGTAATATACAAAAATAGGTCTAGAATCCGGGGGCGCAGGCCATGCAAAATCTCAGTAGCCTTGAATGCACGCCCCTATTTAAAATCTTACAGATTACCAATATATGCAGCAAATAAAATCAACTCAGCCTCATTTACATGGCTATGCCACTCTCCCACCAGACATGCCCGGTAAACCATCGAAGCCCATAGTGATGATCCCAGCGCCACCATCTGTCTCCGGGGTATCCGAGCCCCGCTGCGCGAACGACCGAAAAGGGAGCGGGTTCGAGTAGCCATATGCCATTGTCAGAGATGTCGTCAATGAAGAAAGGCGCCGTAACGTAGAGCCATAGAGCGGCAAACACGAAGTTTGCCCAGCGAGAGACTGTTCTAGGCATTCGGGGCAAGAATCTTTGCAACAGACGACTGGACTCCTGTTGTATGATGATCCCAGGCATCTGGAGGAGGAAGAAAACCATCGGACGCCAAGTTTTCGTCCTAGGTAACGTGGTAAGGCTGCCTGACACGTGGAGTATGCCTGACTGAAAGAACGAGGCGAACAGCGACACTAGAGCGGCAGTTTGACTGCTTTTGCGTAGATATCCGTTGGCAAACAAGTAAGTTGACGGACCCAAAAACTGCTGGCGAAACGTCTGATGCCACCACGCTCCCCACCAGCCCGCAAGACCACGTTCAAAGACCGGATCAAAGGATCCAAATGTCGAGGCAAAGAGCTGAGGAATGGCCCGGGACGGGAACCACGTCCTGATTACCAAGTATTGGATAATGTCACCGAGAGAAAATATTCCACAAACAGCGCATACCACCCCAGCCAGCGCAAAGACCTCATGGTAAGCCTGGACTAGTCCCGGGGACATCCAATTCACAAACCAAGGTCGAGTATAGGCTCCTTGGCCGGCGTGGAAGTCGGCACTTGGGCCAACAGTGAAGTAGGGATCCTTGACCATTAACGTTGCTATCAAGTCCAGACCAAGGAAGGACAGCCCCATGACCTTTAGTTTATTTTGAAAGAATTCTGCCTCTGTGCTCTTGGATTCGTACCCAGCCTCAGTAATCAATGGCATTGACTGGATATCCACGAGGTCGCCGTCATGGATGACTTTGGGAATATTCGGCCGAGGAATGGCAGACATTGACCATGTCCAGCCTGCTCCTCGAAAGCAAAAGATGAGGTCCGTCGCCCAGCCGAATCTTTGAACAAAACTGCCATCGTGAGGAAATCGCTGCCACCGGTATTCAAAACCAGCCGTGTCAACGTCAACATCCCGGCCCGACCCAGATTTGGCAGCATTGCCTGCCGTGGCGTGGCGCTGGCGCAGTTTCGACCCATCCCCATCCCCAGTACGTGCATATGCATATGCACCAGCAATATTATCAAAGTTACTATCATCCGTTTCTGCAGGGAGCTCCGATGCAGCATACCTGCGGACTTTGATGACTCTAGCGGCGTCAAACTGCGGGCGGGTCCAGATGAGCAAGTGCAGGCAAACCAAGGAGCCATAAGCAGCAAACAGGCCAGCGCCATAAGAAAACGCTACATTCGTGCTCGAACACCTTGAGATTTGCTCAGCATTGAGGCCAACAACAAGCAGTGCCACGGGCCACCGCGTCTTGTACAGCCAGGGCCTAGTGGTATGGGGGATAGAGAGCCAAAGCGCGGGCAGCAAGTACGAGGCGACCAGAATCTGAGGCGAGACTAGTTGACGCCTGCGACCATCGGCGACAGCCTGCAGAAAAGCGGCCCGATAGGCGTCCAGGGTTGACTCCGCGAGGCCGTGCATGATGATGGCCTCGTCTGTCTCGCTGGCGCTAACAGCGCGGCGCTGAGCGGCTGCTGCTGGGGCCTATCCTGTCAAAGGACGTCGCGAATGAATCGGTCTGATTCGCAGCTGTCATACAAAGTTCAGGGAGGTTGGCTGGGCTTTATTATTATCTGCCGGCGCGGCTCCAGGTCATGACGCGGGGGCGTAAGAACTAAGAGAAGATAGGAAAGTGGCCCTGGAGGCGCTACTGGGAAGCTAGGCCGTTAGTTTCAAGGCGAAGTTGGTCGTCTGGCGTTTGATTGCGCTGGCTGGTAATAGTGGCGGCAGTTGGAAGAGTGTGACTGTTACTTTTGAGATGCTGTAGGGGGAAGGCGATGCGCGTGCCTGAGGATTGATAAGGGCTTCTTTGTTCTTGGTGTTTTGTGTTGTCGGTGTAGCGGTTTCGATATTACTAACAGTACGAGCATGGACAGTTGCACCGCGTGGCACGTCATCCACTTCAACAAAGGGGACTCGAGGAAGGAGCCAACCTGCACCAGGCGCGCCAAAAGTCGCCAGGTGAGCGACAGCCGACTCGCCCAATAAGCGCCCACCTCATAGCAGCTCAACCAAGCGACAATGCGGCACCAGGGCCGTCTCTCGTGTATACAGAGAGTAATTTGCCTAATGCTAAACCTTTAAACTACAGAAGCTTAAGCGTACCAATTATAACTGCCTGCGGCCGAATGGCATGGTACGTTACAGACAGCTGCCAAGATGCCCAAAACCCGTCAAAGACTGATGAGCGTAGCATTCGCACTTATACTCGGACTTAGCGGCTCACTATCCGCGGAGGTGCGGCAATGTGATAGGCACAGACCCTGCAAGCTACTACATAGTACATACGCGTCCCGTTGACCTTGGTGTATCTTTTGCTATCGCCAGAAATAATTTGGTCTACATACACACGCCCAGAGTTGGAAGCAAAGATCCACGGCATGGCGGTGCACGGTATTTCAAATTAGTCCCGCTGACCGGACAATATGAAGCCTTGCAAGGTAGACGGACCATAGCCGAACAGGGGCGTTATCGTCACTCCCTTTGGCAAGCGCCGGCAGGCAGGACAGGCAGATTTATTGCTGGGCCACATGGTAGGGCGATCCGACAGCCGAGTCCACGCGTCACACCGTGAGTACTGTACGACATATGTAGAGAATCATGGGGTCAGCTGGCGGTGAGGCTAGAACCTCTAATATTGGTTTCGGCCCAGGCGAAGCACTCGGTAGCTCAGAAGCGCTTACTCGTCTTAATGAAAGAAGAGCATGGTGCTGGCCCTATCTATACCCGACAGACCCCGTTCTCGGGGCGTGCTTGGCTAGGCTGGGAGGGGGCCAGCCAGGCACATCTGGAAGAGGAGGCGTGCTGAGTGGCCCCCCCCCGTACTCGTACTGGTAGTTTGAAGAGAGAGAAAAGGTCCCAGGAGTTGGAACAAGCTTGGTGGGGGGGAACCATGTACCACTGTGGCACGATTTCAAATTAAACAGGGAGCTGGGAACTTCAACGGCGGAGAGCAATGGCCGAGCTTGGCGCGACTACGAGTACGGCGTTCCCGCCATGGCTGACCCTGCAAAGCTCTTGTTGGCTTGCGGAGTTTGCGGGAATGCCGAGCACGAGGATTGAACAAGGGCAAAATGGTCGTCACCAATCCGCTGACCAAGCCATAATAAAGTAGGGCCTTGAATAAAATATGGAGCCTCAGAGAGACTGATAACCCGCAGACTGGATAAGGCGAGCAACCACGATGAGACGCCGTGGGGATTGATGACTGAGTTTGTGACTGTCCCAGCACAGAGTAGGCAAATGGCTAACCTACTATACTCTCTACTTGAATGCCGTCATGCCGCGACGAGATTCAACGGCTGGAGGCGCAAGCCAAAATTTGAAGCCAAGCTCCTGGCGTCTCGGGGGAGCAAGCCAAATCTACGCCAGTAGACGTCTAGTATGGTTCTGCATACATACTTCGTGCTTCTAATAAGCTCTAGTCGGCGCCGGGGTGTTCGGGTCCGGAGCAGCAGTGCAGAAAAGAGTAGGAAGGAACCTGCAGCTGTACCACCAGTGTTGATCATCAAGCCTTCCACCCACCCCTCTCTCCCTCTTCATGAACCTAAGCCCCATTATTTCCACAGTGGATGACGGCGCGGACTTGACGCTAAATGTGGTGGTATTTTGGGCGACTTTTAGCTTGGCTTTTTCTTTTAATTCTCACTGGGTTTCGTTCCCGCCTTAAAAAAAAAAACGCTTTGCCATGGGCAACAGACAGGCCGTCCCCCACATATGATGGGGGCTGGCTTACTGTGTACGGACTATGTCCTTGTGTACAGAGTACGAGTACGTGGGTATTATCCGCTCACTGCTGAATTCGGTTGTCAATTGCGCGGCAAGCGACGACTAGCTTGGTTCATCACAGGGCTTAGCTGAGTTCTCTCCCGGGGCATCCCACGATGGGGCTTTTACATGGAGCGAAAGCTCCTGGTTCGTTGTTGGCTTCCCGGTCACAGGCTGGACAAACCTTCATAGCAGCCATACCAGACTGAAACACATCACAGGTTTAGAACAATCTATATGTGAGTCTCGTGTTCGCAGCTCTACAATGTATTGAGAAATGGTGACTGCATCCACTTTCAACGAGGGAGCGAGCCACCACAATGAGGTTCCGCTAATACAAGGGGAGTGAGCCCGTTAGACGCGCAAGCCACGCAAAACTGGGCAGGCAAATGGGAGGGGGGGGGGACCGAACCCTTGGCAGGAGGACGGTGATTCATCTCTACGAGAACAGGCTAGTGCGAATCTGAAATTGTCTACGGAGTATTACTCTATGAGTAGGTTATTTTCGGCGCCGCGAACGCCACGTTCTTATTGCCGTACATAGTGCACATCCACCACGTTGATACGCGGCTTCTTGTATTACATGGCGCCCGGCAATTGGCACGCTTGGGCTGCTTACTAGGTAATTAGCCCCCTCCCAGCAAGGCTCAGGCAAGGCTTTGGAATCCCTGCCTAGCCTTGGGCGCAAGGCCGCCAGAGAACCACATGCTTGGGAGTCCAGAAGGCGAGGGGAAGCGAGGTCATATTCATATCGAATGCGGCATTAGGAGAGGAGAGGGGGAGACGAGCGGAGGAGGTGGGGGTTTCTTGGGCTTTGCGACGGTAGTTGAGCCGCAGATATGAATTGTGATGAATATGCAGCACAGAGGGTTTGATTTCCATGTCGGCTATTTGAGTATAGAATTATGACGTGGAGCAGTGATAGAGCACATGTAGCCAAGCAGCGCTTGTTAGCTTAGACTAAGCTTGTAAAGACTGGAAAAAGAAAAGACTGAAAAAATTCCAAAGGCACTAAATGGAGAAGACTTTTGCAGAATGCTACGCTGCACGTTACAACCATCTCGGTGCCGACAGTTCACCCAGATGCGCCGCGCCGTCGTTACACGCCCCCTCCTCTCCCCTCCCCCAGTTCAACCAATCCTTGTAATCGCCCAACCAGCAAGTGAGCCGACTTCCCCGACTGGCGTTTCCGCCTCGTTAAATCTAGCGCGACGATTGCAGTACAGTGTTAGCGAGTGGAATTGACAATGTAGGTTTGTTTTGGAGGATGTATGTATTACGAGGTTGCCATGTGATACGTTGGCGGCATTGTTTATAAGCACGAGTGGTCGGGCTCTACAGACTCCAAGCGCCACGTTCTTCACCACGCTGGACTGCGCTGATGTCCGCGGGAAAGTCAATGCATCTTGGGGAGAAGAGCCTGGCCAGGTCGGTGGCTCCTACCAGTACAGATATGTACGAGTACATCTCGTACATATTGCCATGGCACCACCAAGCCCCGGCACGCAAAACAAAACTCCGTGTTAGTGTCCATCACCAGAGCCCAATCTCTGCCTTTTACCTTGGTCATTCCCAGGGCCTCTTTCTCTCCCAGCCAGTAATGTACAGCACTGTACGAACTACATTTTATTACTGAGAGACACTCGCAAGAAGCAAGAACAGACCAAAGAGTTTGAACTAGTGACCCCCGACAGCCGGCTTCACGACGGTGGTCGCAGCCCTCCGTAGTCCAGAAGCGGTGCCGCGTCGTTCCTCGCTCCAACGACGATGGAACCCCGAAAATACTACTGCAAAGGTAACTAACTAACTAGCCAAAAGTCAAGGACCAGACCGACCTCGCGCTGTCCTATCAGAGTCGCCTGGTTACTGTACCCAGGTATGGAGACGCTGCCATTCATTGCCCGCTGCCGCTCCACTTACAGCACTCCGGCACCTAGCACCCCCCACTGTTGACTGTCGCTTTGTCAGTGTCCTGACCGGCCTCGCCTGCTGTTACCGCTGCCCATTCCCCCCCTCCTCATAGCCTACCTGCCATAGTACGGCGTGTTCAGAGCTCAATTGGCCGCCAAAACCATGCACCGGCTCAACAAAGCTCGGCCGAATCCCAAGTCCACGCACGCCACCACCACACCCCCCAGCGTCCCCATGCGTCCCCAGTTGTTCCCACGCACCTATTCGTACGAGTCCTCTCATCCCTCACGCCTTTTCTACGACGTCTGCTCTGTCGCTGACACACACGCGGCCGCCCACCTTGCGACGGCGCCAACCTGGGCTCGCTTCTGCGCGAGAAATACCTGGTAATAGTAATAATAATAATGCCCTCCTCTCTAAGGCTCCAGCTCTTGATGATGGGCTGGGGCTTCCTTACACACACGCCCATGGACCCGGCTGTGGCCTGGCTATAGTGCCTTGAGAGGTTGCAGCCGGAGTACGCCACCAGCTGCACCGTACTATGTATATCTATATTGTAATTCTTCCCATGCAACCGTTTTAAAAGCCTTGCATCCCATTACCGTGCCGTGACATTCTCTTCTTGCGACGAATCCCTCCATCGTTGACGTATCCGACCTAATACACCTGTGGGTAATTTGGAGATCTTGATTGCGATCAAAGGCCATTCGACTACCGTTCCTTTTACCCAAGGTGTGCGATAATTGCGAGTGCCTTGCCAGCTGTAACGGACCGACGCCTCGACTAGTTACCTTCAGCCCATCACTCACTCACCCAGGTTAAGTTGCCAGCCTTCATGCTTCGGACTTGACGGGAGCGACATCCGAGACCAAGGCAGCAAGCGAGAAACCACACCGTGACAACCACCGATCGACTCTTCTTGACCGGTCTCTCTCCGACTTTACTTTCTGTCATCCTTTATTTTTATTTTTATTTTTGGCAATCGAGAAACGCCAATTATTCTAGCCGATTCTTATCGCAGCACTCAAACCTTGTCTCAGTCGGTACTTGTTATTGCCGCTCCTACAGTGAAGCCGACAAACAGAACATGGCGACATCTACGGATATACCGGGTACCAATGTTCCCAAGCATCGAGCCTGTGACGAATGCCGTAAGTAAACCTCTGTCGTTTTGTGCTTATTAGCTCTCCATGAATTCGTGTGGGTCGAAATGCTCACCATTCTTTTTGCCTTGCATCACACAGGTGCCCGCAAGCTGGCTTGTTCCAAAGAGCCAGACGGCTGTTCACGGTGCAAAAAGGAAGGCATTCCTTGCTTTTACTCACCTCAAAAGCCCATGGGCCGGCCCAGAAAGCGACGACAAACAGACGAAACCTTGCAGGCATCGCCGCCTTCAAATCCGCAATCCGTCCGCCCAGGCCCAGTCACCGGCTCCTTTACTCTCGACCCAACTCCCGTCACCGCGGGCCCAGAACCCAGCATAGCCTTCTTGGATCAACAGCAAAGCCCAAACATGTCTTTTCTCGACCTACTCCCCGATTATTACTCGCAAAATGGCGCTCCCTCGCCCGGCATGATGTTGCCAATGGCCAGCTCATCACAATCCATGCCCTACGACGGCTCAATACCAATCGTCCACACAGACATGAACATGTTTACCAACTATACGCCATACGTCGATCACACGCCTTACTTTACGCCGCAACATAACGAAGACTTTGGCCACACGCCGCCCCTGTCTGTCGGATCTCACCACTCATACTCGTCATCATCGCCCCCGAGCAACTCTTCCTATCACATGAGCATGCCTACCGACGAAGGCCTGATGCAACAGCAGCAACAGCAACAGCAGCAACAGCAACAGCAGCAGCAGCAACATCAGCGGCGTCTCAAGGCCATTCCAACTGTATCTTGCGGCTGTTTGTCCTCTCTCTACATGGCCCTCGAATCCCTCAGCAACTTGCCTCGACAAATCCTACCCGCCATGCGCATAACCCGCAGTGCGTCCAAAGTCGCGCACGAAGTCATTGTCTGCAAGACGTGCGGCCGAGGCTTGGACGACCCGACACAATCGCCGCCCATCCAAAGCTTCCAGAATCTCATGTTCCTTGGAACCCTCGTGCCCTCAGCCTGCAACGCCTACGCCGCCATTGTCGAAATGGTCGACGCAGAGTACCACCAAGCCAAGGCCGAAAAACGCCTCTTGCACTTTTCCTTCCACGACGTCGGCGGCCAATGGGGACACAGCCTCGATCAAGATCCCGCGGCGTGCCTCGACATCCAGGCCTTTGACAACTGCGACCTCGACCCGGACGTGTGGCGGCGCATCATGCTAGCCATACTACGCCTCGACGTCTACGGCAGCGAAGACACGGCCCTGTGCAGACGCGGCGGGCCCGCCAGAACAAAGGGTCTCAAGGATATCATCACCCTGCTGGACGAGAGGACTCGTCAGCGCCACGATGCCATTGACCAACTTGCCGCCCAGGGAAATATGCCAAAGCACTCGCACTACCTGATGTTTCAGCCCAGCGGCAACCAGTGCAAGCCAGAAGACAGAAACTGCGTGAGAGTGTTGCAAATGGCCCGCGTGGCACTTGATAGCCTCGTCATAGCGTGATGGGGTGGGGGAGAGAGCCAGGCTACATTTGGGTCTATGAGGCACCACAATCATGTTGATAAAAACACCACTCCAACAATGTCGTACGATTTTGTTACATGCATATATTTATGGGTATTTGGGGCTTTGACGAAAAGTGAGGTTTTGCTTACGAAAGGTTTGGGGTGTGAAGAAAAAAAGGCGTTTTGGGAAGTTATGGGGAGATGAATTTATAAAAGAAAAGCACACTAGAGGAGTTGGGGCTGTGATGTTGTCACGTCGGTTATTTTGAACGACAGCGATGCGATTTTGGACGTGCTGGTTTTTTGTTTTTAAATATATTTATTATACCAATCTATGTTTTGAGATATATAAAGAAAGTTAAACATGCAAATTACCTTGCACATTGTATCATTTCCCGAAACCAGTTATTCTTTGTAATTGAATTGAAAGCTGTTTGATATTTTCATGTATGCCACGTCTACAACATCCTATGCAAGGTCATTCGAGACTATATTTTCCCCAAGGCCAATATACTATACAAACCAAATAGCCCAAATCTCGACCAAAAACAAACAATAGCCAAAGATGATAGAAAAACGCCATGCTAATGATATAAAAATGCCGCAAAACAAAATGCTAAGAACCCTCCTCCACCACCTCCAGCAGTTCCAACTCCGTCTTCACCAGCTGATCAAACTCCTCCCTCTCCATCCCCATGCTCTTTGACAGCTGGAACAAGCTCCGAATGCTCCGCGATACGTGCTGCTTCACCCCGAATTCGGTCTGTTCCTGCATGCCTGCTGTAGCCTCGAGCTTGGCGACAGTCTGTGAGCCACTTGAGCTGGCTGAGGATTCGGGACGGGGTTGTACAATGGTATTGTTGTTGTTGTTGCTTACGTCGCCTTCTGTTACAGCGACCCAGCTGCCGCGGTGTTCTGCTGAGGGTACCTGTTGCTGTGGCTCTGTTGTGGTGTTGTTGCTTCCTATGCCTAGCGGTGGAGGATCGAGCTGTGCTTGCTGTGCTGCCTCGTCTGGGTCATGGTTGTCCATGGCGGGCTGTACGTCGTCGTACTGCGCAAAGTAATCGTCGTCATCCGTCTGAAAGGATGCCGCGGGCGGCGCGGTGCCGCCATTGGCTGCAGACGGGGGAGCAGGCGAGCGGTTGTGCGCGGGTGTACGTGCAGGCGTGGCATCGTAACGATCCCAGTATCCGTCATCCTCGTCGTCCTCTTCGTCCATGGCAATAGAAGGGCCACCGTTAGCAGCGACAGCGGAAGCCTTGACAGCGGGAGCAGCAGCTTGCTTCTCCTTGAACTGCCTCTCTGCCTCGGCGATGCTGCTCACGCCGCCAAACTGCGAAAACGGCGACGGCTTCTCCGGGACAGTCACCTCACCCACACGCCAGCCGTCGCCGCCGCCTTCTGCATCATTGACGCAGTAGACAAGCTGGAACACAATCCCCAGCTCCCCCAGCGCAACGAGCGCCTGCAGCGTCTCGGAGTCGACGCGGCGAAAGCGAGTTTCGGCGTCATAGTCCCAGTCCACCTCGACCTCGCCCGAGACGGGGTGCGGCTCCAGGCCGCCGGTGGCTACGGCCTCTGCGAGGCGGGGCGCTTTGGCCGCGTCGTAGCAGAGGAGGCGTAGCCATGGCTCGTTGCTGGAGGAGCCTAGGATCTTGACTCGTTGGCGGAGGATGGGCGAGAGGTATGGCAGGACGCCGTTGGCGGGGGATGTTGCGACGGCGGCGGGAGGGAGAGCTGGGAGGAGAGGCGTGAGGAGGGTTGGCAGGTCTGGTGGAGGGATTGGAGCTGCCATGATGGGCGGCTTGTGTCGTGATGTGCCGCTTGCGGGGTGGTCAGAGGAGAGGGGGAGATGGTGGTGATGGTGGTTTGGTGAGTCTCTCTCCTCTCTCTCGGTGGACGCGCGATGAAAAAGGGTAACGAGGTTGTTTTTCTTCTCTTCTCTCCTCAGCGTTGGAGGTGAGGATGCCCTTCTCGCTTTTCTGCCGTCGTGGCCGCTTGAGGATACTGCTTTCGTGAAGAGTTCACATGCAACGTTTCTGTGCACGCGGAGCACAAACCATGTGCTGCAGATGTTTCTAGCCCCCACGTAGCTCCGGGGTGGTGCCTCTGGTGCACAGAAGCGTCTTGCCAAGGAAGGATTTGCTGGCTCGAGTTTCTGGCGTTGAAGCTCTTGTTGTTGAGAAAGTGTATCCAATGAGTGAAATGAAAGGAGATAGATGGGAGGGAACAGAGTCGGAAGACAGGTATTGGGAGACGGAGAAAAAAAGGGAAGCATGTGCTGCTCGCTACCTTGCCCTCCGTCATTAAACGGGGTATCGTGGTTGCAGCGCCGGCACTGGGTCTGGGTCCCCGCCGTGCAGGGCACCGGAGGGTAGGACGGAGGAGCCAATGGGCAGCCGTGGTGAGTTGGAGCGGCTCCATTTGGGTCGGGGGAGCGGAAGACTGTGCCTGGCTTTGGAGAAAGCTTGTGCGTGGAGCTTGCCGAGACGGGCACTGGCGGTGGTGGTGGTGGTAGTAGTGTGGTGAGTGCAGTGATGTTGGTTTCATATATCCGGTAGTATAAGACTCCTTGACATGCATTGTGCAATCGTAATTTGTATCACACCGTTTGAGAGGGGAGATTCCCTGATTCTATCAAGTACTGCGATGTAGATTCGATACTTGGAACGCGGCTGTATATACGGCAATTGAGAGGCTTCGCATTGAATAAGGTGGCCTTCGTTTCCGAGTACGGCCACTGCCTTTGTACACACTCAAGATTCTATTTAAAAAAAATAAAAATAAAAATAAAAATTCAACACAGATGATTCGCGTCATATTATGCGGATTGAGAGCTCTCGGTCAACATTGCTCGCCAGGTGTCGGCAGTCAACATGCGCTCCTCAGCGTCCTACAGACCAGCAACAGATCTTATGCCTTGGCTATCCAACCGCTCTACCTTGAAGGAGAGACAGTCAAGCTGCTTCTCAAAAAGAGAGTAGGCTTTATAAAGACCAATAATACAGGTAAGACGATGCATCACTTGGTCATGGAAGGTTGTGGAAGTAGCACAGAAGGGATGCAGGCTCTTATCGATCGAGGACGGGAGCTCAATAATCAAGACCAACAACAAGGTTACTTTGAGGCACGGGTTAACAAGCTGGACCAATCTGGGCCGGCAGCTGTTTCCTAAGCTGCGAGATCTGGTATTTCGACAGCTTTTTGGCTTCTCGTCCGTGCGGGAGCTGCAGTAGTATACGTCTGATTCCTTTGGGGCTACTGCTGCATTTGCCGGTTGCTCGAAACGGCCATAGGATTCAGTGGCGGCCATTTTAAAAGCTAAACAGAAAGTGTAGAGCCGACAACATATTCCGGCCGCGTGCTGTAATATCATGTAAAATATACAACCTGCAGAGGCTGGGTGCAAGGGTGCACGTATCCGTCCCGGCTGTCCACTCGCAGTCAATGTACGATCGTAGTAGAAGTGCAGGGTATCATGCCAGCTAAAAAGAAAGATTATCAAGTGTGCAGCTCTAAAAGGGCGTTTCTACATAATGAAAACCAAGTCTCGAATAATATTAAAGATCTTCAGAGAGAAACCACACTCCCCTACACGTCGGTTGGGGCCTGGAATGTCGGCCCGCTCCAGCCCGGCCGCCACGCTCCGACAGTGACGGCACCAGGCTCCACCACCGCCGCCCATTGTTCAACGTTTTACAGCGGAAACCCTTTTGCCCAACTTTTTTAAGCATTCCACATTCTAAACCGCCAACAACATCAACACTGACGGCCAACATCTTGCTTCACGACTTTTCTGCTTTTGTTAGTTCCGTCACCACATGCGCAAAGGAAAGACGAGCTTTGCCGTGACGACTTCATAACGCATACGCGCGAGCCCGCTACGGGCCGCAGGCGACGTTTATGTCGCCCGCCAACTCCTCACAACGTCTCAAAGATGAGGTACGCACTCTCTCTCGCCTTGCCGTGATCTTACTTTGTCCTGACTTGCTTGCAAACAGGGCTCCCGACTCCAGGTAGTATCTGCAGGCGCAATAGCCGGTCTCATATCGAGGTACACATGCGGAACCTTGTCCCTCCCCCTCCTCAAGCCTCCTTTCTAACCTGCTTCGCCAAACAGATTCGTCATTGCGCCTCTCGACGTCATCAAGATCCGACTCCAGCTCCAACCGCGCGAATTCAAAAAACACTATGGCATCACCCCTCGGAAGCCAGCAAACACATACGAAGGCACCTTTATGACCCTGCGCCACATTCTCAAAAACGAGGGCATCACCGCCTTCTGGAAAGGCAACGTCCCCGCCGAGCTCATGTACGTGTGCTACGCCGCAACGCAGTTTACCGCCTACCGCTCCATCACGCTCTTCCTGCAAACCGGCATACCGACCAAGCTTCCCGATGCCGCCGAGAGCTTCATCTCCGGCGCGACGGCCGGCGCCGCCGCAACGACAATGACGTACCCGCTCGACCTGCTACGGACACGGTTCGCAGCCCAAGGCACCGACAAAGTCTACCGCGGCCTCCGCTACGCCATCCGCGATATCCAGCGCGACGAGGGCGTTCGGGGCTTCTTTCGCGGCATCTCGCCCACATTGGCGCAGATTGTGCCGTACATGGGCATCTTCTTTGTCGCGTACGAGGCGCTCAAGGTGCGGATTGCTGATATGCAGCTGCCATGGGGCACGGGCGATGCAACGGCTGGCATAGTTGGCAGCGTCGTCGCCAAGACGGCCGTGTTTCCGCTCGACCTGGTGCGGAAGCGCATCCAGGTGCAAGGTCCTACGAGGACGCGGTACGTTTATAGTGATATCCCGGAGTACAGGACGACGGTGGGCGCTCTGAGAGCGGTTGTTGCCCGCGAGGGGTTCAGGGGCCTGTACAAGGGTCTTCCGATTAGTTTGATAAAGGCTGCGCCTAGTAGCGCGGTGACGGTTTGGACGTATGAGCGGGCGTTGAAGCTTTTGATTGAGACGGGTAAACCCAAGGAAGGGGCCTTTTTGTAACACTAGAATAGACTTTATCTTTGTTTTTTATTAACGACTACAGCATAGATTTGCTTCTTCTTTTTTTTTTCAATTCTTCAGGACGCCTCAGAGGCGAGGGATACACGGGTAATACTAACGAAGAGAAAAGCGAGTTAAATTTTGATATTTTTCATGTGCTGCTTTTTCTGTCTTGTTTCATTCTTGTCATAATTTCTCTATTTGATTCATAACTTTTTTGATTTCACACCAGCGCCTTTTTATACCCTGCCGACCTTGGCATTTACCTCATCCGCCGCAGCTACACACTCCTCTGTAATCTGCCAAAACTTGGCCACATCCATGCCACGCGGTATACGCACGCCAGGCTCGCCGATAGGGGTGGCCTTGGCTGAAGTGCGTCCAGTCTGCTTTGCGCCGGCCTTGGCCTCGTCAAAGGAGCCTTCAGTGACAACTGAGACGTCGAAGCGCTCATTGTGCTGCGGCTGCACGCTGCGCTCGGAATCCCATTCGTAAAAGGGGATTTCGTCTGGCGTGCCTAGGAGGACTGCGGCCATGGCAATGGGGTCATGCAGCGGAGGACCTTCTGTGATGCCAAAGACGTCACTGTTCGGTGTTAGCATCTCAAAAGAAGCAAGCAGGATGGGAGGGGGTGCGATGACTTACGAATACGTCTTTGCAAAGAAATACAACAGCTCAACCAGCATCGTACGCAGCGTCGTCTTGCCTTGCCCACCCTTCTTATCGCTCCCCTTGCCGTGAAGGAGTAGATCCCGCACCTCTGTCGTAGCAAGACACTGATGGCTCAGGTCAAGCGGGACGACAAACATCTTGCTCGCAATCTCCTTGTTGCCAAAGAGCTCAGCCGCCGCCTCGGGGTCAACCATGATGTTAAACTCGGCATATGGCGTCACGTTTCCGATGCGCTCAACACCATCAACGGTGCCCATCTGTGCGGCAGAGAAGTTGTCGCCAAAGGAGCCGCCCATGATGCTCAGGCCCTTGATGTGCGAGGCCAGCTCGGGGTGCTTGCGGAAGAGGGCGGCAACGTTGGTTACAGCGCCGGTGGCTACGATCCAGGCCGTGCCAGCTGGCTGGGCCTTGAGGGCTTCGGCCATGGCATCGACTGCGGGAACGGGGGAGGGCGTGCATTCGGCCTCGGGGAGGAGGTCGGTGCCGTCGAGGCCGCTCTCGCCGTGGATGTCTGCGGGAGCGTGGATGGCGGGACGCTCGAGAGCCTTGCCTAGACCAATGTATAGGGGAACTTCATTGTTCTTGCCCATCGCCGTGAGGAGGCGGGCTGCATTGTTGGTTGTGTGTCTGCGAGGTTGTTAGTGAAATTGGTGTATGAGAGGGAGTGTTGATGTGAGCTTACTCTAGAGAGGCATTGCCGAAGACGGTGGAAATGCCGAGAAGGTTGATTCTGGGGTGGTATGCTGCCATGAGCATGGCAAATGCATCCTGGAAGAGGCAAACGTCAGCTTGTGTGTCGTTGGAGTGAAATACTGTTTAAGGTTATGGCGTGTATTCGGGATGATCATCCGGGGTTGCATCCGCATCGGTAGAGAAACGCCACGCCGGAGCCAATCACCATTGGCTAATATCGTGCTCAAACGGGAATATAAAACGTAGGCATTGAAGTTGAATAAACAAACAAGCAAAGGTGATTAAACCTACATCATGCCCGGGGTCGCAATCCAACCAAACGGGAACCTTTTCCACAGTCATACTGGGTGAACTGAAAATGAGTGGTTTTTTTTTCTCTTTTAATACAGTTTAGAATCTTCTTATTAAAATCTACTCGCTCCTCAGAGGTTCAATTCACTTTTTTACCAAAAGCTCAATTCTTGATAGGATGCGAGGGAAAAAAAGAAGAAAGAAGGAAAAGAAAGAGGAAAAGAGAGGAAGGAGGAGGAGGAGAAGGAAATAGGAAAAAGACAGGTCGGAACGTGTGACCGTCGTCGGTTGGAGGGGTGGTAGGGGCGCCCCTGCACAAGCCCACAAATGGAGACGGAGGTCTCCGGTCCGGGGCATTCGGGCGAGCCTTCTGGCACCTGTACGTCCGTAATGGGGGCGCCTCTCCCTCCGTAATGCGGGCGTACCGGGGCTAACGGGGCCTGCAGACCCAGTTTTCGTCGTCATGGCTTACGGAGGCAGGCGGATTCGGCAGGCGAGGATTGCCGTGAATATCCTGGTTCTACAGGGGATTGGAAACAGAAAGAGGATTGGAAACAGAAACGAAGCGCCATGAGAACGTCCTGTGTGGCATGTCAGGAATATTTGATGTCTGTTCTATGTTCAATATATATTATATAAGCAATGCCTCGCAACGCCGTGTCTGTTATAGCCCCATGTCCAACGCCCTAAATCAAACCCAGACTACTTCTTCTGCTGCTCCATCGCCCGTAACACATCAGAAGCGCTATTCACATCGCCCTTGCGCTTCTTCGGACGCACTCTCTTCTTCTTGCCTTTTCCACCTTCGCCTCCCTCACCGTCATCATCAGCGCCCCACTTAGATAGTTTAACGTCAGAATCGTCAAAGTCAGCCTCATCCTCGTACCGGCTGGTGCCAAAGCCCATGTCCATATCCTCAGCGTCTCTATCCAGATTTTGCAGCATCTTTTTGCGTCGCTCCTCGGCCGCCTTGGCCTTTTCACGTTCCTCCCTGATCTTTTCGTCATCGTCTTCATCGTCGTCCTCGCCTTTGCCAATGGGTCGCAGAGCGGCTGCTCGCTTGATGGCCGCCATGATTGCTGGGTCAGACATGGACGGTGACTGCGTAGTTTCTTCGGACATGAGACCCGTTTTGGAATCTTTGAAGTAATTTGGTGCTGCTTTTGGTTTCGGTGGCGGTGGCATGGCATCACTTGCTGGCGACTTCTTGCCCTCTTCCATTTTGGGCTTCTTCTCTTTGTCATCCTTGCCCTCGTCCTCCGAGTCAGATCCAGAGCCGTCCATGCCAGCCAGCGGATCATAGTCGTCTCCGGCATCCGCGAAAATATCGTCATCTTCCTCTTCCACGACAGGCTCATTTTGTCTGTATTGCTCTGGTACTTCCATGCCCAACGGCTTGGCATCCTTGTCCGGCATCAAAAGGCCATTGTCTGTGGATTCGTTGGCTTCTGTCCCCGGCTGCACTTTTCGCACCTTGCGTTTCTCGTGCCCATCTTCATCGACAATGATAAGAACCTCTCGTCCTTTGCTGTCGCGCTCAATTCTTGATCCAGGCATCTGCTTCGCTCCAATCTTTTTGAACCGGTTGCCCAGCGCTGCGTCCGCGTCTGCCTTTTCCTTTGCCGCTTGCCGCGAAGCCTTGAAGTCCGCCAGAATCTGGTCGCGCGTACGCTTCTTCCCTGAAACGGAAACCGTAGATAGCTGACCCTTTTTCTTTTCAAACTTTTCTTTTCCTGGGGCATGTACTTCTTGCTGGGCAAGCTGGTCAAACGCATCATCCACATCGACCTCTTCCGTAGCCTCTGGCACGTCCTCCTCCTCTTCTTCCGGCTTTCCAGAATATACGTCTTCGCCTTTTCGTACCCGTTCCAAGAGCTTGAAGTCAAGACCCTTGACCAGATGCGTGCTGGAAAGGTCACCGCCCGCTATCTGGTACCGCATCTTATCGTACGTCTCCTGGTCGATTTCCTCATTCTTCAACGACTCTTCCAGAGCCTTGAGCCTTTGTTCTCGGTCGTCTGAAGCTTCCTCGCGCTCCTTTGCTCGATCTGTATAGCCTTCCGCGAGCCGTACACCCCTAGGTGCCGAGGTTCGAAACTTTTTCGCCGTTTGCGCCGTGCTCTTGTCTCGTTCGGCCATTTGCCTCGCGAAATCGGACTGTGAGTTTCCTACTGCGCGGCTGAATAAGTGTAAGCTTTGTTTGTTCTTGTTGTAGTCGAATCTGTACCTCGTTGTAGATCAAAACTTACGGCGTCATTGGGATGCTTGATCTTTGTCGCGATCCTAGCGATACACCCGGCGTCGCATTCGGCGCAGGCGGTGAGCCTGCATCTTTCGCATCTGACTGCTTGGCTGCATTGGCCAGCATCAGCTTGCGAAACTGTTCATTATTCATTGTTGCAGAACAGAGCCTGCTTCGTGGCGTTCGGGGTTGGAAAAAGAGACGTCGTCGTGGCGCCCGCGTAAAAGACGAAACCAATGTGGGGCAGGTTCAAGGTCTGGCTCACACGCTTGCGTACCCGGGACTTGGGCCGATTCTCACTGGTAGCAGGATGACGCTTGAAAAGGCATTGATTCAAGGTTGGAGAGATGTATCTGAGTGGTTTTGTAATTATTGAAATGTTTTGGGTGTTCTGTCCTTTGTGATGCGCCGCACGTCTTGCCTCCTCCTTTTCTTTCGTGCCTATAGGTTGTCTGTAAACCAGTTCGCTATAGGATATGTAACCAGCCATAGTTGCCCAGATCCTACCCCATATGCGGCTTGTAATACCTATTCAGACTGTACATTTTAAAATCATCTAAATTATCCGCTATTGACTTTCCAACTCATCTCTTCTTCTACATTCAGCTCAGGCTGGTCAGCCCCGAGTTCAGAAGCAACACAGTCACAGGCTTCCGTGAGCCGGTCGTGTGGCAAAGCTCCACTTTACGCGGGTGAACGCCACTCTCTCACGCCTTTGTCGACTTCACTCAACATTCACGCAAGATACTGTGATGCGCCCTCTCCAACAATGACAGAATTCAGCTCAAATGTGTAGCGCTGGGTTTCATATCGGCAATGTATCTATAGCGCTGGCAGTTTCTACGTCTACTTGAACGTTGGGATGAACCCTCCTAGCTTTCGCGACGCATCCAACCCACTTGCGACGTCGCGCATTCATCACGGTACTACCCCGAAGAGACCAACATGGGAAGCGTGCTGGAAAAGAACTCGTCGCTGGTGAGGAAGCGTATTGAGGGACACACTTTTGAGGGCGAAGATGGCGACGAGTACGAAGCAAGCGAGTTCAACGGGTTTGGCGACTACTTTCGGCGCAAGAAGATAAAGCTGCAGAATCGTGATGCCGATTTGCGCGCCAGTGCCGGAGATGCGCCGCAAATTTTCAAGGGCATTGTCGCGCATGTCACAGGATATACACAGCCGCCTCTTCATGTGTGAGTACTCGCTGAAGGACCTCGTAGATAAATGCTAACTAGTACGGCCATAGTCTTCACAAAGAAATCGTTCAACATGGCGGCGGATTTCTGCAATACCTGGACTCGAAAACAATGGCTACCCATATAATTGCATCTACCCTGCCACCGAAAAAGACTGTCGACTTTAATCGCTACCGCATCGTAAAGCCAGCATGGATCGTGGACTCGGTCAAGGCTGGCAAGCTTCTGCCTTGGAGCGATTATCGCGTCTTGGACGAGGGGCCCAGGCAAAAAGTCCTCAAGTTAGACGCTTCGAGTGGACTTTCCCAGGCCGGACCTGTTGTCAAGCAGGGTTACAGGGAACAGACCGACAACAGCTTCTACACATCGCAGTTCCGCCAATCCGCGGTCAGCGAGTCATGGACCCAAAACGTTGAGCAGGCGCCGACGCCAGGACCGTCTACGTCCACAGAGAAGCAGAAGTCTTCAGAGCATAGCCCTCTACTTGAAGAAGAAGAGATCCCAAGCGATGACCAGCATGACCCGACCCTCAACGTGGATCAAGACGAAATTCCCGACAAAGTCCTTGCAGAAGCAACACCAGATTATCGCAGTGAAGTCGTGGTTCCGCCAAATGAAACCTCCAAGAACATGACTTCTGAAGAGCATAATGCTTGGCTGTTATCGGACCCACGATTGCGAGAATCGTCCTGTGCTAACCCTGAGTTTCTAACCAAGTTCTACGCTGAGAGTCGCCTGCATCATTTATCCACGTGGAAGGCAGAACTCAAGTCGTCCATGCAGAAATTAGCCGCAGACAAGGGCTTATCAGAGAAGAAGTTCAAAACACGCCCAGGGGCCAGGCGATATATTATGCACGTCGACTTTGACAGCTTCTTTTGTGCCGTTTCCCTGAAAAAGTTCCCCGAATATGTCGACAAGCCGGCCGTTGTTGCTCATGGTACTGGCTCCGGCTCCGAAATTGCAAGCTGCAATTATCCTGCGAGAAAGTTCAATGTCAAGAATGGCATGTGGATGAAGCGTGCCCTTGAGCTCTGCCCTGACCTCAAGGTTGTGCCATATGATTTCTCGGCATATGAAGAGGCGAGCCGTCAATTCTATGAATGCATCATGAGTATCGGTGGTGTTGTGCAAAGTGTTAGCATCGATGAAGCTCTGATGGACGCAACAGCAGTAATACATGGTGCAGCAGGGTCGCAAGGAATCGGTATTGACGAAGGGAGCCTGTGGCGAGAGCAAGAAAAAGTTGAAGAGATTGCGCTGGAGCTTCGCAAACGGATCAAGGTCAAAACTGGATGCGAAGTCTCCGTCGGCATTGGAGGCAATATACTATTAGCCAAAGTTGCACTGCGGCGAGCAAAGCCAGCCGGGCAATATCATCTCAAGCCAGACGATGTTTTGGACGTCATTGGTGAGCTCAAAGTTGAGCAACTCCCTGGCGTGTCCTACAGCATCGGCGGGAAACTCGAAGAAATTGGCATCAGACTCGTCAAAGATATTCGCGAGGTGTCTAGAGAGCGCTTAACGTCTGTCTTGGGACCTAAGACTGGTGAAAAGCTAGCAGATTATGCGCGCGGCATTGACAGGACCGAAATAGGCAGTCAACCACCTCGAAAATCTGTTTCTGCAGAGGTCAACTGGGGTATTCGCTTCATAACACAGCAAGAGGCAGAAGACTTCGTCGTAAACCTCTGCAAAGAACTGGAACGTCGTCTTGTAAACGAGCAAGTCAAGGGCCGGCATCTGACAGTCAAAATCATGCGTCGATCGTTGGATGCGCCCCTGGATCCGGCAAAACACCTCGGCCATGGAAAGTGTGACACTTTTAACAAAAGTTCTGCCTTTGGCGTGGCCACGCACAGCACAGAAGTCATTTCAAAGGAAGCAGTCAGCATTCTGCGGTCGTTCCGATTCAGCCCTGGAGACTTGCGTGGCTTAGGTGTGCAAATGACCAAATTGGAACCTATTAAAGCAGGGACAACAGCTGCGGATAGTAGCCAAAAGAAGCTGGAGTTTAACGCATTTGTGGGCTCAGCATCTGCCAAGAAGAAAGCCAGAGCCGAAGGCATTGACGATATTGATTCACCTCCTCGGTTCAAACCAAGCCAGCGAAGTGGCCCGCTTGACGACCCAGTTACGGATGATCCTCTCACACCGCGAAAACCAAAGATGCATCCAGCAATGGCCCTTTCCAAAGCGGCTGAAAGCGACGTCAAAGCAAATACTCCGCTAAATGTCGGAGGAACGCAGTTTTTGATCCCAAGCAATGCTGACCCGGCGGTCGTTGCAGAGCTGCCGACAGATATCAGAAGCAAACTCATGGCGCAGCGATCCAAATCAGCCACCCCAGTGTCTGACGGTCAGCCAAATTCTAGATCCGAGAGTCCTGCTCCTCCAGACGTGCTACCGTCCCAAGTTGATGCAGAAGTGTTCAATGCACTGCCCGACGACATGAAAGCAGAAGTCTTGGCGCAATATGGCCGGAAACCAACGCCTACCCCTCGGCAGTCGCCAAGAAAGAACCAACTTGCGCAGCAGAGGAAACCTACGACTCCAACGAAACGGGGTGGCATTCGTAGCATGTTGGGCAAAGGACACCGTGAGCGAGACGCGAAAGCAGGCGTCGTGCAGACAAGTTTCATCCCTGCCCGCCCTCAAGGCGATGGTTTCATGGAGGAGCAAGTTGATGAACTCGATCCTGAATTCTTGGCCGAGCTACCAGAAGACGTGCGAAAGGAACTCATTGCCGACCATAGGCGGAAGAAGCTGGCACAGCGCTCCGGGCTGGATGCACCGACAGCACGACGACAGAATAACACGGCAGACACTGAAACTGGCCGCCAAAAACAGATCGAATTCCCGGCGCCGCCAAGCAAGATTTCCTTTGCTAGCTCTGGCGTAACGTCGACTCAAGAGATGAAAGACTTGCTGGATGCCTGGCACTCGGAGACGCAAAGCGAGGGCCCGCACAGAGGTGATGTGGAGGTATTTGAAAAGTACCTGGTGCGGGTGGTAAATGAGGAGCGGAATATGGAAAAGGCGAGTACATTGGTGAAATGGCTGGATGTACTGGTAGAGCAGGATGGCAAAGACGGGACAGGAAAGGTGGCATGGAGGAGCTCGATGGATACTGTAAAGGCTGTTTTGCGGGATGCGTTGCGTAAAAGGCGTTAGGCGATGATTTTGGATGCATAAATGATACCACAACACTTTCGAGATAGCCTTTTTGTATGAATAATTGATTTCTATTTTGGATGCTGCTGTTTTGAAGTCCGTGTCTCGTGTTTTTATAATACCATCCATCCCGATTTAACGCCGTGTCAATGTATTTTAGTCAACAGTTCTCATGATACCCAGGCAATGGTCAAAGCGGAAATAGCCAACAGGCCTGAGATTGACATGCCTGCTGGAGCGGCAGATGAACGGTATAGAGTCAACTTGAGCGCTCCTCCACAAGCCATCGTCTCATTACCTTCGCAAGGGTAATTGCACTCTGTGTCATCCAGCTTTTCGGAAATGCCAGATAGGCTATCACCACACCAGCACTCACTACCATACGAGGTCAGCTTCGAGTCTCTCTCAAAGATATTGAGCTTGGGACTTACCGTGACCACTCAAGACCAGCATAGCGGTACTGCTTCTCTCCATTTCCGCAAAAGTCGAGGCACATTGGCACCGTCATTTCACCCTTCTTCACCTGACTGGGCCCGTCCAGAGCGCGCGAACCGTCGGAACCAGCAATGCCTGTTGTTTCATTGTAGCAGCCGTAGTAGCTATATTTGTCTGATTGGTCGTAGATGACTACGCTGCCTTGTGAGTCGGGCCCCTGAGCGGATGCCGATGTGGCTGCGAGGAGCGCCAGAGAGGGATGGACGAGGCGCATTTTGCGTCAAATGGCTGTAGTCGATGATTATATTATGTCCCAACTGAAGTTATTCCGCGGTAAAACTGGATTACTATGATATTATAAAGATAATCATCGAGTGAGTGCAAATTACTGCATCGTCACACAGATCGCGTCCCCTTGGTCGCGTCCGTAAATAGCCTGAACCTGCATGTATTCTGGAGAGGCGGCTGAAAACTGGGATTGGGGTAGCTTTTTGCGGGCTACCAGTGGCTTGTTAGGTACGCCACAGTAATCTTGCTGCAGGCTCTGCTGACTCGCTAACAGCCCGGCGTACACCCGAGGCAAGCGGGCTGTCAGAGGGCCCGGCTCCCGTCTCCTCCTCTTTCCCCCACATTGAAACCCCAGCTACAGCCTTCCATCCCATCCATCTTACTTTTAAGCTTCGTCGCACCAACAAATCTGTTCTTTCGTTTAGTGCGCCGCCATCAAAACTCGTTTGTCGACCTCGAATTGTACTTGCCTCTATATTGCAGAGCATACAACTCTTTGGCGACAGTAACGAACCGCTCTTTTTACTCTTACTTTTTCCTTTCCGAAACACCGCGCACAGCTTGCTCTTTGCTTACGTTTGTCAAGATGGACGGCTGGATTGACTGGAGCAAGACGACCAAGTCGGCCAACTACAAGGGCTCGGCGTCGTTTGCGACCTTTATGATTATTGGACGTAAGTTGCAGTCCTCTACCTACCGGCCATGATGCCCTCCTCGGGACTGCGCCGCGCAATGGGCGCATGTCAGCCAAAGCAATCCGGACAAACATCGCAATGCTAACCCACCTCTCTCTAGCCACCTGCTTCTTCCTCGGGATGCTCTTTGCCGGCTTCCCCTACGACTTTCCTCTGCTTTGGAGCAAAGTGACCCCGGACGAAACCTTTTTCCAGACCCTCGAGACACACTTGCGCTTCCTGTACGCGTCGCCGCCGCTCATCAGCCGCATGCTCAACATCATGGTGTTCGTCGCCTTTGCCGGCATGCTGATCAAGCTCTTCCGCCCCAGCGAGGCCAACTTTTTATTTGACGGCGCTTCGCTATTCCTCTACGTCATTGCCTTTGCTGTCTACACGTCCAACATTGTCAAAGGCCTCCGCACCGTAAGCTCCGACCTGTGGAACACCGAGGAGTTCCGGGAGACGCGCACCACAGAGGTCGAGGGCGAGTATGTCCTCGGCAGACAGGATAGCCTGCGCGTTATGGCTGCCAGCAACACCATTCTTGCCCTCATCCTGATTGGTGTCCTTGTCCTGCAGGCCGGCCAGTGGTATGCCGAGAAGCGAGATGCCTCGGAGCCTGAGGAGGGCGATGAGAAGGCTGCTAGCGCTCCCAGCAAGAAGAAGAAGACGTCGTCTCCTACGGCCAAGAAGAGCAAAAAGACACAGTAAGTTGGGAGGCTAGGTAAGGCTTATTCTTTTACTGAATGAGACAAAACGGGGACCGATAGAAAAGTGGGAGTGGGAATGACGATGGATAGATTGAAGACCGAGAACCGTGCTTGAAGCAAATATAAACTGTCCGCAAAAAACTTTGTATGCCTGACTGCGTGAGTAATCGCAAAATAGATACCAATTGCCGATTTTGGATAGAATATATGCTGCAATGAGAGGCTGCCGCGGACATCGCAGGCACCATGACTTTGAATGTAACCTGGCCGGCCCGCGAGAACCGGTTTCTCAAGTGTGACATGCGCAAGTGATGCAATTGACATTGCAATATGGACGGAGTCTGTGGTTCCAGTGCACAGAGGGATCGGAAGTGTCACGGCGCTAGGACACGGGATTGCGTTACGTGCGATGTAACCTTGCGACGATCTTCCACTATGAGGGCTTTCGGATTCGGCACATGCCTACGCTTTTGCGGCCGAGGGATTGTCAAGTCTTTATAGCGCAGCATGGCGAGCAAGGCACGGAATTCCTGGCAGATGTGCATATTACGTGTCGCGCACAGTCTTGAAACGATTGACCTGAATATGCCTCAGCGGGATGGCAGTGTACGCAATATCAAGCTTGGAGGACAACCTCTCTACTCCTACAATCAATCTCTGAAGCGACATCCGATCAGATAACTCGCGCAAACGCCCCCCAAAATTGGACCAGAATACGTAATTAATATCGACTTGTAGCCCAATTCGAAGTGGAAAGATCCGCAAATACAGGGAAGGTCGTGGGGGTAGCATTTCATGGGTACGATGGCGCGATACTAGGTAGTTCAATGTACAGCACTAATAAAAGTCGCTGCAGAAAACGGTAGCAACTGATGTCACTGCCGCACTGCCGTAAGGGTGGTGGTGTGGCCCTTTGATAGCGAGCGATAAGATTTTTTTTTTCTGCACAACCGCCGTTCCCACCACCCACCACCCACCACAAGGCCCAGACCGGTAGCGGCGTGATCGGCAATGACACAGTCCCTTTGAATACATTTCTGCCGGTTTCCCGACTTGCCAGTTCTTACGCCGACCAGTGTTAAGCCGGAGCTTTGACATGTGTATCGAAAGCATATAATCCGTGCCTTTCCTTCTTACTATCTCGCTCTTTATTCTGCGCAATCTCCTCGTTCTATCGCGAGGATCTTGCCCTGGACGACTGACCCGCCAGTAGGGCCCTCTCTGTGTGTCGGTGTGGGCTTTCGTCGCAGCCCCATCTCGAACCGGCAATTCTGCAACTGATAATCTTTCTCGTTGTCCGAGCTGAATCGGAGTTTGGCTTTCAACCATTGTTTAATATCCTGCGAGCGATATAATATTGTGCGACCGACCGCGATACCATAACACCGCCATCCTCCAGCGACTGGCTCTTCTTCAAACAGTGCTCTAGATCAAAGTATTCCCGACTTGCGCCTCGATTACCGAGATGGAACCGAGCGCAGTGGCCGTCGAGGCCGCTGCGGCTCCTCTGCCCTCTGATGCTGTCCTCCGCAGCAAGAACGCGCTCAAGGAAGCCGTCGAAGGCGTCCTTTACGGATCCGTAAGTCGCCCGCCTCACCGCCGCCGGCTTTGTCCAACAGAGACGTCGCTAACCGCCTTCCAGATTGCCGGTATCGTCGGAAAATATATCGAATACCCTTTTGACACAGTCAAAGTTCGGCTACAAAGCCAGCCCGACCACCTACCCCTCCGTTACAAAGGTCCTGCAGACTGCTTCAAGCAATCGATCCGCTCCGATGGCTTCCTCGGCCTATACCGCGGCATAAGCGCGCCTCTATTCGGCGCCGCCGCAGAAACAAGCAGCCTATTCTTGTTTGAGAACATCGGCCGAGAGGGATTATATGTTACTGGTCTGGCAGCCTGCGACAAGGAGCTGTCCCTTCCTGCGCTGTATGCCACGGGTGCCTTTGCCGGTGCTTTTACATCTTTTGTTCTGACGCCTATTGAGCTCGTCAAGTGTAAGATCCAGGTACCTGGCGCCCGGCTGCGGCCGCTGCCCGTCATCCGTGACATTTTCCGACATGATGGGATCCGAGGTTTCTGGCACGGTCAGCTTGGTACTCTGATTCGAGAATCTGGTGGCTCCGCGGCCTGGTTCGGCGCCAAGGAAACCGTCACTGCCATGTTTTATAGCCTCAAGCTGCGTAAAGCGGCATCAGACAAAGAAAAGGAGAGCATAAAGGCAGCGCCTTTGCCGTTCTGGCAGCAAGCTGTCGCTGGTGCGTCGGCAGGCGTGTCGTATAACTTCCTCTTCTTTCCTGCCGACACTATCAAGTCTCGCATGCAGACGCTGCCACTAGGCACTCTCGGCGAGAAGCGCTCATTCTGGGCCGAAGGTACAGCTCTTTGGCGGCAATATGGCCTCGTGGGCCTTTATCGCGGCTGCGGTATTACATGCCTTCGTTCAGCACCGAGCTCGGCATTTATATTCATGGTTTATGACGGGTTGAAGCGGTATTTCCCAATCCAATAGCCCTGGCAGATACTGTCACGACCTTTTTTCTTTTCTGTCTATATTTGGATGGCGTATATATTCGTCTATGCATTTGACGGCGTTTGGATCCATGATGGGAGTTACAAAGGATTATAAAATTCAATGTTGACGATTCATACCAAGGGACTGGATAAACGTAACTAGAGGTAGATTATTACTATTATTGGGCATCTTACAATGCATTTATTTTACACTTGGAAACACTCTGAAAAGTTCTACCGCAACAGAAATCGTCTTTACTGCTTCGTATCTGTAGGCTCAACCTGCGCCGACGACAGGTCCCAGTTGTTGAGATATCCGGCGCCAGCACACAGGTAGGTGGCAAAGCCCAGCCAGCCAAGGTACGGAACCTGGCACCAGGCGGCGACCTCATCAATCGAGCTCCAGAGGTATGTCATGTAGCCATTCACGCCGATCAGAGCGAGAATGTCGACGGTCGCGGCGATGGGGCGCTTTGCGACAAAGAAGAGGGGCATCCAGACGAGGTTGAGGCCTAGTTGGACGGTGTAGAGCGTCAAGCTGTGCTGAGTAGTGGCTACTGTGTCGGCAGAAGCCAAATGTGATAGCCCGGCGGCTGCGATTCGGTGGGAGGCGTAACCCATGATGCTAATATTGGTTTGTCAGTTCCTAGCTTGCCTACCTACGAGATCGAGCTATGCTAGGATTAAGCGGGACTTACCCATAAAGGGCCGTCCAGACAGGACCAAACAGCCATGGCGGAGGATGCAGCGGAGGCTGCTTCAGAGACATGTATGTCTTTTGGGTCTCATTTGCTGTACCAATGTTAGCCTCGGTTGCTTGGTGTTAACCTGATGTCGAGTCGCTGCTGCTCACGTCTGGTGCCGTAGCCGACGGCCGTTCCAAGAGCTACAGGGAGTAGAATGGATGAGGCCGAGTGCTGGAATACCTGGGCCGGTATTGTGAGGGACGGGATATAAGTCGTCATTTCGCTTGAGTCGTGATGTGCAGTTGCTTCGTGGAAGATGCGGAAGCGGAGTAATATGTTGACAATGTGGTTGGAGCTGGCTTGCTGCTTATGGCGTCATGGCTGGGCGTTTACAGCTACGTAGCCTCGGCCTCGGCCAGCGCCAGACACTTTGCAGAATCAGACTCAAGTGAGCATTGTCAGCCACTTCTCTATATTCAGACTCGCCCTCGTAGAATCTAAACGTATAATTTCCCGTAAACTCCCCTTTTTAAAAAGAAAATTGGAAATCGTCGACTGTAGTATGTCGGCTCTGCGAGTACGTTGTCTCAGCGCGCCACACGCAGCCACAGGCCCGTGCCACACCAACGCGGGACGCACAGACCAGCACTTTAATGGGATATCGCGTACAGGCGCGTCTCGGCGCGACACTTACACGCCCTGTCGGTCCCCGCCCATAGCCGCCCTTGTCGAGGGAACGCAGAATCATCCCTGCGCGTAGCCTTTTTGTCTCTCATCGTTTTTTTTAACACACTCTCCTCCCAAAGCTCGACTTCTTCTTCTCAACTCATCTTGCATCCACACATTTGCAACTACTACCTTCTTCTTTTCTGCCTGTCGAAAGCTGCGTTTTCTTTCATACCTTTCTGTTCGGATTCTGTATTGGAAGGAGCTACGTTCTGCCCCGGACGAGATGGCTCGCACAGCTCTTGGAAAGAGGTCCCGGAGCTCCGTGGATACAGCCGGTAGGTGGCAGCGCTGGGCAAGTGCAAATTCCTAGAAGCAAACCGCTAACAAGATTTTCGGATAGACATTATTGATTCACCCACCAAGAGACCTCGCCGATCGTGTGCCAATGTCAACTACAATGACGAGAACCAAGATCCCGAGGACACCATCCACGTTGCGTCTGTGGTCAAGACCGAAGTCGAAGAGTCGCCCAGCAAGCGAAAACGTTCAGACTCTCAATCGTCCGTAAAAAGGAACCCCGTCACGCCGTCTACGCCACGACACCGGGATGCACTGGCTGGATATCCTACCACTCCTCGCCATGCCGTCATGTCGGCCGGCAAGCTCTTCAAACGCCTTACGCCTCAATCTCCGCTATCACCCAACACGATCCAGACAGTCTATCACTCTGCACGACAGCTCTTTGCCCGTGGTGCTGAGCCTGGCCAGCTTATCGGCCGTGACGATGAGCGAAAACAGCTTACCGACTTCTTGGATCGTTGCTCGTCAGCATCGCCCAGTGGATGCCTCTATGTCAGCGGCCCTCCTGGAACTGGCAAGAGTGCCATGATTACGGAGCTGATCCAGGGATACTCTGACCGCGAAAACGTCAGCACAGCCTACATCAATTGCATGAGCGTCAAGTCGTCCAAGGATCTGTATATTACGCTGCTCAATGGCATCGGGCTGTCTTCGGATGGACTTTCCGAAGCGGAGGCTGTCGAAGCGCTGCAGAGGGCGTTTATCCCCAAGGAAAAGTCGGACACTATTTACTTGGTTACTCTTGACGAGATCGACCATATCCTGACAATGGGCTTGGAGAGTCTGTACCGCGTGTTTGAGTGGTCTCTGTACAAGTCTTCGAGACTGCTGCTAGTTGGCATTGCCAACGCGTTGGACCTCACGGATCGCTTTCTGCCACGTCTCAAGTCGAAGAATTTCAAGCCGGAACTGCTTACATTCTTACCTTACAATGCTGCGCAGGTCAAGAACATCATCACAACCCGTCTCAAGTCTTTGATGCCTGAGGGCAAAGAAGGCTATATTCCGTTTATCCACCCAGCTGCCATTGAGCTCTGCTCCCGCAAAGTGTCTAGTCAGACCGGTGACATTCGCAAAGCATTCGAGATTTGCCGACGTGCTCTGGACCTCATTGAAGCAGAGACGAGATCCAAGCATGAAGAAGAGGCACGGGAGACGCTGCTGCAGATGACTCCGTCGAAGAAGCCGTTGGGGGAAAACGTAAACGGTGCCTCGCAAGGTGGGCCAAGAAGTGTTGTGCAGGTTATGGCAAACTCTCTCAAGTTCCTCAAGGCTGAAGACGCCCCGCGAGCCTCGATCGCCCACTTGAACAAGGTGACGGCGGCGGCATTCAGCAACGGCACGACACAGCGACTCAAGACACTCAACTTGCAACAAAAAGCAGCCTTGTGCGCTTTGGTAGCGTATGAGAACAGGACGAGAGCGATAGCCAAGGCAAACACGCCTCTCACACCGAGCAAAACACAGACATTGGCTCCGACAATCAAGACCTTGTTCGATGCCTACTGCCGCCTCTGCACGCGCGATTCTTTGCTGCATCCTCTTTCCAGCTCGGAGTTTAGAGAGGTGGCTGGTAGCCTTGAGACGCTTGGTCTTGTTAATGCGGTAGATGGCAAGAGCGGAAGCTTCATGTCGCCACAGACACCCAGTAAGCGTGGAAGAAAGATATCTCTGGCCAGCGGTGATGACAAGCGAATTGCCAGCTGTGTTGGTGAAAAGGATATCAAGATGATGGCGGAGGGACTTGGATCGGGCATTTTGTCTAGCATTTTGCAGGGAGAAGCATTGGATTAAACACAACATTGGCGTTTACGCATTTTTGGAAGTTTTGCATCAAAAAGGAGTTTGGATAAGGGCATTTATGCTGGCGTTTTGGTTTACGGTTTCGGTGTTGGACTTTGATATACCACCTGATGTTTGTATGAGTTGAAAAAACAGGAGCTTGAAGGAGTAGCTCGATAGAGTAGCACAATATTATTGTCAGAAGCAATTCTCTGGGGCACCATCTCTGTGATAAAGTACTTGTATTGTTGAAGGGTTCACCTAAAAGTTTAAAATTCAGTCTCCCAAGACGACGAAGCTGTTTGAATGCAGCTCACATGTCGCACGACGTACTCCGTACACTAGAAAGCCTGTCGAGGACTGCACCAACAACCTGCCTATAGTGGCATAGTCAACCCCGCTGCTGACGGCGTTGGGTTGCATTTGCAGTATGTCGACCACCACACCACAGCCCAGCATTCGACCGGCTCACCACTACGAGCAAGGCTAGAGGCAGTATTTTAGAGGCTGGGCTACACTCGGTGGCGTCAGCGTTTTACCACTTTTCGGCCGTATCAACCAGCCTACTTTTGATTTGAGACGCTTGAGCGCCAGAGAGCTTGTGCAACCCCGCGTCTGCAGCCGCCGTTCCTACCCACACCCACCAACACGCTGAGGCGTTGGTTGGTTGGCGTGGGTTATATGCCGTTGGTGACCGGCGGCGTTGGTCCCTAGACCTTTCCCCCTCTGACATGACTTGAATGACGTTTTACCGTACATGCAAGACTTTAAAGACCATCATATCATATAATTGCCTATTTCTCTGCTTTCATCATCTCTCGCCAACTCAGGGGCCGATCTCTGATTTGCTAGCCAACAACGTACAGCCAACATGGGCAACGCTTTGTCAAAGACCGACTCCGGGTTTGGCCCTCTGTTGGCGGGCAAAGGTTACTTTACTTTGCTCTTTGAGGATTCCGTCTTTACAACCGCTCCGGCTATAATCGCAATTCTGGCCACGCTCATACAATGGTATACTATTGTTGGCGGGCCGAAGCTCGTGCGAGCAGATCCGCTTCTCCTGGTAAAACTGCTCCTCGGTGCTCTTTTGACGGGCTGCAGCATTGCCATGGTAATATTTTGGGCCACAATGCCTGCGATATCAACTAAAATGACTATACCGGCGGCTGGTCTCTCGGTTGCGGCTTCAGTGTGCATCACTGTGTTTCTCTTCACTGAGCATCTTTACTCGTACCGCCTGTCTACTTTTCTCAGCTTGTTCATGTCCATCACGCTGCTATTGGGCATTGCAAAGACATACTCGTGCTTTAAACGCGTTGGAGCTGGTCCTGCTTTCTCCGTTTACGTTCTTGACTGCGTCACGCGCTTCGTTCTTCTTATTTCGCAAGAGGTGTCGAAACGGCGGCTCATTCGCCAGGAGACACTGAAGTCAGATGTTGGCTCTGAAGCTGCAAGTGGATACTGGACCAGGGCGTTGTTTCTTTGGTTGAATTCTACTTTGCTACTTGGATTTCGCAAAGCGCTGAGTGTGGACGACTTACCTGCCCTGGCTCCTGAATTTCGCGCCAAAACTCTGTTTGAAGCCTTTAAACCTCAGTGGGAAAGAGGTAGGCTAGCCCCATTGCTTATTAAATCGTTACTGACCACCGTTAGTTGATAAAAAGTCCAAATATGCCTTGATCAAAGCTTGCCTATCGGCTCAAGCTGTTCCGTTTATTACAATCACGCTGCCTCGGCTGTGTCTTATAGGATTCACGTTTGCGCAGCCCTTTCTCCTTTTACGTACTACTTCGGCTATTAGAGAGGAGGACTTGCCAGAGCAGACAACTTATGGTCTTATTGGTGCCACGGCTTTGATATACTTTGGAATAGCTGTGCGTCATGTACATCTGAAACGTTTGGTTGCCGTTTGACTAACGTCTTCTTCGCGCAGGTGACGAAAGGGTACTCTACCCATCTGGCATACCAGGTCACGACATGTATCCGTGGAATGCTCACAGTCGCCATCTATGATAAGATGCTACGGCTGAGCCATCAAGTTCTCGCCGAGTCAGCCGCCGTTACACTCATGTCTACCGACTTGGCAGGCCTTGAAAGGCTTGTTCCGCTCTTCCACGACATGTGGGCTGCAGTGATTGAGCTCGGGCTTGGTTTAACTATTCTTGCGCGGATCGCTGGTCCATCTTGCATTTTGTTTCTTGTTCCTGGCATTAGTAAGTATCCAATTTGGCTGCCACTGCGACTCTACCTTGCTAAGCTTTGCTATAGTTACGGCGGGAGGATCATCCCTGGTGATGAAAAAGATGGTTGTCGCTCGAACTGCGTGGAATGAGAAGATCCAAGATCGTGTGGCAAAGACGTCGAATGTTATTGCGCAACTAAAAGCCATCAAGATGGCTGGCCTTTCTGAACCGGTGCTAGGTTTCATTGAACGGCTTCGCACTGTCGAATTGGACACGTCCATGCCCGAGCGATACTTGCGAATTGCCGTTGGCGCTTTAAGTAAGATCTTACTGCTATTGTGCCCTGTCAACCACGCTGCAGAGCTTTAGCAAGGCATTCAAACCTTCAGCTTACTAACGAGTTAAATAGATGCCTTCAATCGTGCAGTGGTTCCGGTCATTGTACTTGCTGGTGCACTGTTCTGGACCGGAGTTGGTACTGGCCTTCGACCGGGAGAAATCTACACAATTCTTGCCGTGGTTGCAATTGTCTCACAGCCCCTGGCTACTTTGTTGCTGGCAATACCCGCAATCACATCGGCAATGGCATCGTTCCCGCGCGTACAGAAATTTCTTTGCGAAAATGAGCAGGTCGATAATCGCTCCAACATCTCTGATAGCCGTGTGGCTATCAGAGCTGCAGGTGTGACAGTCGATTCCGACGTAGCTAGGCTCATATTCCAGGGTATCAACCTTCAAATCATGCAGGGGACTGTTGTCATGTTGACAGGTCCCGTGGGATGCGGAAAAACCACACTATTAAAGAGTCTAATAGGTGAGGTACGGCTGCAATCTGGCTCGGTACAGGTCGCTCAATCCTGTCCCGTTGGATATTCCGACCAGGTGGCCTGGCTGGAAAATATTACAATCAGAGAGAACATCTGCCACGAAGATTATAATGCAGTTTGGTACAAAGAGGTTCTCGCTGCGTGCGCTTTAGAGACTGATCTGGCGGCCTTGCCTGCTGGGGACCAAACAGTCGTCGGTGCCAACAGCTCTAATCTTAGTGGTGGCCAAAAACAGCGTGTTGTACGTATTGCCCCTGGGCTCATATTAATTACCATGATGCTGATCAGAGTTCTGGGCAGGCCCTCGCTCGTGCGGTCTACTGTCAAGCACCATTGTTGGTCCTAGATGACCCGCTTAGCGCCGTCGATGCGACCACGTCGTCAATCATTGCGCAGCGATTATTCGGTGAAAAAGGTCTTTTGCGAAAACGAAACGCAACTGTACTTATGACGACAAACTCTGGTGAGTGCTACTTTGGCGGAGATGCAGTTAGTAAGTTGAAAGGCTGACTGGGTATCCTTTAAGGCGACCTTTGCTCTGCTGCAGACCTGGTCTTCACAATGGATATGGAAGGAAACATTGGAAGGCTGGAAAACCTTTCACGGGGGACAAAGCCGCAACCTGACGTGCAAGGATACTCCAACACGCGACAAGAAGACCAGGAGGGGCTGGATGAGAAAGCCGGTGCCTCTACCGACACTTTTACCGCGCCGCCTGCTGCTCGTACTGCATGCGTAGATACCACGGATGACATGCGAAAAGGCGACATTTCGTTATATTCATATTACATTGGATCCGTCAGACCCTCATTAGTTGTCTTAAGCCTTGGTCTTATTGCATTATCTTCTATATCGGACCGGCTTCCAGGTGAGTATATACCACGTCAATGGATACGAAATTATCCTCTGACCGTGACCAAAGCAATCTTCATTCGAGTATGGCTAGACGTGGACCCAGACAATAAGCTCTTTTTTATTGGCTATGCCGGTCTTGGCGTCTTCAAAGTCGTCGCTGCTTCGATATCACTATAGTACGTTACTAAATGCTTTCCAAAGCCTGACAGTCTACTAAGATGACCTTCTTAATTAGTTTTTTCTTCAAAAATGTTGTAACGAGTTCATCAAATGTCTTGCACAAGCGTCTATTGAACGCATTGATGGGGTGAGTGTCGGAGTCAAACGATGATGACTGTTGCCCACCAAACTGACTCTCGTTATCGCAGCACAACATTGTCCTACTTGAATGAGACAGACCCTGGGTCTATTCTTAGCCGGTAAGTGTTTGCCGTTCTTTAACGGAACATAGATATTGAACAGACTTGGTACTTTAGATTCAGTCGAGACATGTCTATGGTTGCCCAGTCGATGGCAATCTACTTCCTGAACTCGTTTTATAGTGAGTATAACTTTGCTAATGCTTTCACCACGCTAACCTTTGGAAGTGATTGTAACAATTACCATGGAGACTGCCATCATCTGCTCAGGTGCTCGGTATACTGCGAGCATGATCCCCGCTCTCCTGATTGTTGTTTATCTTGTGCAGCATTTCTACCTCCGCACTTCTCGGCAGCTGCGTATCAGAGAGTTAGAGACTCAAGAACCCCTCTTCACCAAGTTCACAGAAACATCAAACGGTATCCAGCATATACGTGCCTTTAAATGGCAAGGCGCGTTTATGCAGCAGATGCAGGAACTTTTCGACCATACGCAGATTCCATATTACAATCTCTTTTGCGTACAGAGATGGTTGACGCTGGTACTAGATCTCACTGTGACCGCCATCGCAACAATGGTGGTTGGTTTGGCCATTGGCTATCCATCACTGACGGATGAAAATGCTGTTGGTCTTGCTATGCTCAGTATTGTGACGTTCAGTGACTCCTTGGCGGGCTTGGTGAACGCATGGGTCGAGTTGGAGATTTCTCTTGGATCTATAGCGCGCATCAAAGCGTTTTGCTTTGGCACACCGCAGGAAAAGGAGGAGGACAGCGGCAACAGCGGCAACGTTCCTGACCATTGGCCATCATCAGGTCGAGTTGAATTCCGCAGTGTTTGTGCAAGCTACAAGTAAGTTGATTATTGCGTACAAAGGATTTGGTTGTTTGGTTGTGAAGAATGATATGTTTAGCTAATTGAATGGTATAATTCGCAGAAAGCTGGATGGTACCGCCCACCAAGTGCTTAGCAACGTCAGTTTTACCGTTGACGATGGTCAGAAACTCGGTCTATCTGGCCGAACCGGCAGGTAAGAGAGCATGGGTATCTTACAAAACCGGGCCCAATGCTAATAGTAACGTTCAAAAGTGGTAAATCTTCGGTATTGGCCGTGCTTCTTAGGATGATTGACTATACTGGGAGCATTCTCATTGATGACCGCGAGCTTCGAACCATCCCACGCCAGCTGCTACGATCACGGCTCATCACACTCGCTCAAGATGGGCTCCAATTGCAAGGCACTATTCGCCTCAACCTCGACCCGTATAATCTGGCAGACAGTGCACCTGATGACGACAATGGCAGCCATCGTCGCTTATCTGACGAGGCACTGATCCAGGCACTGACCCGAGTTGGCCTGTGGGATAGCGTACAGCAATGTGGTGGACTCGACACAGAGATGGCCGCCGCGAGTTTCTCACAAGGTCAGATACAGCTACTTGGAATCGCGCGAGCACTGTTGCGAAAGCCATATCAGTTGTCAAAGATTGTTCTTGTCGACGAAGCGACGAGCAGCGTTGACAATGACACGGACAAGGCCATGCAGGCTGTTTTCAGTGAAGCCTTTGCAAACTGCACCGTGTTTATGATTTCTCATCGTCGTGATGGGCTTGATGGGATGGACAGAGTCATTACATTGAAAGGGGGCCAGGTTGAGGAGGGATAATGGGCTTCCTTCGGGTTCCCAGAATGACAAGCACCACCAGTTATCCGCACCCAAAGCTTACATCGCTGGTTTTATTTTAGGCTATTTAGATTAAAGAACGTCTTGTCTCACTCACCAGAATAACTGTCACTGCCCTTTAGCCCCAAAACCTGAGAGCCGTGATGGAGTGAGGACAAAAATAAAGGAGCAGACAATGTGAACGGGATACATAGACGTGCCACACGTGGACAATGCCTCCCCCCCCGTTTTTTTCACCGTCTCTAAATTTTGTTGAGCGGCGGTGGCTTTTTGCATAATACGAATTGGAGGGTGAGCGAACATGGGGCAGATAGACATCTCCTGGCCAGACAAGAGGGAGAGACACACCAACTACTGACCACCTGCGACAAAAGCGACGATATTTCACGCAAAAGCAGCAAATGAGGGGTTCATCTGGCTTACATACTCGCAGGCAGTGCTGATCAGCGTTCTTGTCATCTGAAGCAGGCTCCTCCAAAACTACCAAGCTTTTGCTTGGCGTGGGCTGTCCCTTTTCCCGGGTCTTGGCAGATGTGTGCCGCTGGCGGAGGGCTGCGGCCTGGAAGCCTGGCCTGCAAATCTGGGGGGGCGCGTATCAAGCGCTTTATTGGGGTCCTATGTATGTAGCAATAATGATGTGATGTGGCAATTGGGTAGGGAGAAGTACTCTGACTGTAGACGACTGATCTGTGACGAAGGCATTCTCGTTTGTACGAATAAAGTGCGGGAGAAGCCACGCATTTCTGGTATTGTACCAAACACCATTACGTGCCGAAAATCATTGGTATCGCCCAACCTTGCAGCTGGCCGCCAGCTGGCCAGAGAAACGAGGCTGGTCTGGTACTCGTACTCGCAGGGGCGCGGTGCACTGCAGGGTGCCCACTGTACCGTATCGACCGCACCGCAGAAGCCCCCACCGCACCACTCCGGCGACTCAGTATTGCACCACACCACACCAATATTAGTGCCTGAGCCAACCTAGCCAGTGGCTCCATATTGGGCGCACCTAAACCCGCCCTCTAAAGAGGCACCCGGAGGCTTTGGAGACGATGACCCCGAACCGTCGTCGTCAACGACCTCCTCCACCTACCTAGTACTCGTACCCTCTCTGCACTGTACTCTGTCACAGCCCGGGTGTGGTCTCTTCTACTAGCCTTCTTCACCGTCACAGAAGCT
Source organism: Lecanicillium sp. S3808 (assembly GCA_023628775.1). Classification (NCBI taxonomy): domain Eukaryota; kingdom Fungi; phylum Ascomycota; class Sordariomycetes; order Hypocreales; family Cordycipitaceae; genus Lecanicillium; species Lecanicillium sp. S3808. The sequence continues at coordinate 763,910 of JAMAJY010000003.1, read as the reverse complement.
GAGTGCATCTGCGATAGTGTACCGGGCCAATACTCTGGTCGGTCGCGTGGAAAGCTTCCCTTCAAGTAAAGCCAAGCCAAACGAGAGAGAGTGACAAGAGACAGCCACGCAACGCGCCAAGTCGACACGCCCGCCGCCTTTGCCCCTCGAAGCAGCGACAACCACGAAAACGAACGGGGGTAGCTCCCCCTCGGCATCAAGTCGCATCGAAGCAACAGCGCCATAGGATAATTCGTCCTTTTGCCTGCCTTTCCTTCCTCCGGACACGCACAATCCAAATAAAACGCCCGCGCATGATCTCGCATCTACGCAATTACCCTCATCGTCGCCCATGCCGTCTGCTGCGCCGCCTTCGGGCGCCGGCCGGGCGTCGACGTCGTCGGTGAGCTCGGGTCCTACGCCTCCAGCAGCGGCAGCATCCTCGTCAACACAACCGAATCTCGACGGTGTCAACGGCGCTGTCGTCAATGGAGAGGATGCCGGTGGCTCTGCGACGACAACTGGGCCCGGGTCCGCGAATGACGCCGCCGCCGCTTCTGCTACCCAAGAAAACAGGCCGCACGCAGCTCCCTCGATAACCTCGTCGACATCCTCTTCGAAACCTAGCTTGCTGTCGCGATTGGGTATGCCGAGCCTGTCGTTCCGCAGTCGCAATCGCAACGTCGCAGACTTTCACGTCCGCGCCGACGAGCCCTACAAAAAGTACGCACCCGGTGACACGGTTCGCGGCGCTGTTCAGCTGGCCGTTTCGAAACCCATACGGCTCACACACCTTGTTGTCGCCTTGCACGGATACGTACACGTCTATAGAGATGCCTCTGCTGCTGCCAAGGCGCAAAACACCAGTGTTCAGCCGCGCAGTGGTACTTCGGAGCTTCCGCAGTATCATGGCAACGGGGTTGCTAGTCTGTTCCAGGACGAGCAGGTCTTAAGCGGAGAAGGACGCTTGGAAGCCGGCCGCTATGAGTTTGGGTTTGAACTGATATTTCCAGACATTGGACTTCCTAGTAGCATCGAGGTTGGTCACAGCCACCAAATGAGTCTCTGCCTTGACGGTAGAGGTAGCCAAGACTTACTGACCTGGGCCGCAGTTTGAACGAGGCACGATATCATACATGATTACCGCAACGTTGACGAGACCAACGGCGATTGCTCCCACCACCTCATGCGATACACGCATTTTACTCTCCGAAAACATTGACGTTAGCCACGTACCTCCTCCTCGATCACGCACCATCTTCCTCGAGCCCATATCAAAACGGGCGCGTCGCAAGCGCTCTACGGGACTCGACAAGGCGACTATTGATTCCCAAGAGACGGCCACGCCGAGTACTCTTAATAGTAACTCGGTGCCTACGTTTACAAATGATATAACGTCCGAGCCAGAGACGGTTGAACGCTCCGTCACTGCATCCGAGTCTGCACGTGATAGCCAAACTGAGTCCAGGCCCGGCACACACATCGATGCGCGGAGCGAAATCAGCGGCGAGAGCGGACGCAGCGGACGAAGTGGCCGCAGCGGCAGCACCGCCATGAGCAGGAGCGATTTTGCGATGTCACAGGCGAGCTCGGCGTACAAGTCGCCGGCCAAGCAAAAAGTGGTGGACAACAAGACTATAACTGCAACCATTGATGTGCTAAAGGGGGGTTGCCTCGCTGGCGATACGATATCTGTTCGTGTTTCTGTTCAGCATATCAAACGACTCAAGAGCATGACGGGAGTTATTGTGACGCTATACAGGCAAGGCAAGATGGATTCTGCGCCACCAGCAAGTCTATTTACAGGAAATGACATCGAAGATGGCAATGAGCCTCACACGAGGTCAAGGTTGGGTCTAGGTGGGTTGTCACTATCTTCAACCGGTTCGGCCAGCATGTTTCGCAAAGATCTTGATCAAAATACTGCGCCGCTCATCGTCGACCCCAACACACTACGCGCATCGGTCACTTTGTCGCTGAGGCTGCCAGATGACGCCTTCCCGACCATCAGAGGCGTTCCCGGAGGCATGATTAGCTTTCGATATCATGTGGAAGTCATTGTTGACCTTGGTGGCAAGCTGTCTAGCCAAGTAATGCAAGGCGGACAAACGTCAAACTCGAGGGTTGCTCAACCAGGATTGGGCGACTCAGAGCCGAGCTCCAACTCGTATGCCCCAAGGATGGCATCAAACATTATCGACACATCGCCGCTGAGAAGGCAAAAGGGCGTCGTCTCCGTCTCCATGGAAGTCATTGTTGGCACTACCGACAGCGCGCGGGGGAAGCGAGCTCTGCGCATCAGCCCCCCGCAAAACACGACTCGTGTTACCGAGAGCGACGAAGACGATGCCATCCGGCCAGACCAAGACGAGCGCACACCTATTGCTGCATCGGCACCATCGCCGCGGATGTACTTATCCCCTCCATCCACAGAGCGGCTGTACACTTCTCCCCCTTCGCACCCACCTCATCATCCACCCAGTCCAGGACCGTCCCAGCCTGGACATGCCCAGCCCAACGGCTACACACACGAAGCTGCGCCCGCATACATTCCACGACCTGAGCTTCCCGATCAAAACGAAATGTCAGAAAAGGAGCGCATACGACAGGCAGAAACGCGACTGCTTCCCAGCCAGCCTTCTGCCTCGGGTGCTGGCTCTTCCAGTGCTCCAGACGAAGACGACATTTACGAAGCTCAAGACACTCCACGACCGCCATTTGCCTCGCCATCGTCGCCCGAGACAACTGGAGATGCGGACGTCGCAGGGCCATCTGCACCAACGGAAGCTGACCTCGCATCTTCATCTCAAGGGCACCCTACAGAAGATAAGCAAGAGCTAGAACGCCGCCGCCTTATCGAAGAAGCCAGCGCACCGCCCGAGTTTCCAGAAGACATGGAGAACTCCAACGAGCCAAGTGCGCCTACAAACGGCGAGGCTTCGTCTGAAGCGGAGCCTTCAGCGCCAGTCTTGGACGAAGAAGAGGAAGACTTGACGGCGTATGGGGTCGGTGCAGGCCCGTCGTCTGGTAGAAGGGACCGAGAAGCCCATGAGCAATTACCTGCATACGAGAGGTAAATTAGAAACGTCAGAATTTGTCTTATCATTCGGCTTTGTTTTAATGCAAGGAATGCAGCGACACTAGCATGTAAGCTTTTTTAATATCTTTTTTTTCAAAGTCTTGTTTCGAGTCTTCTTGTTACATATATATACATTTTATGTTTCTGTATATACGCGAATTATGCACCGATGGACGCATTGGAGTTTGTTATGGGATCAGATGTGGCATTTTGCTTGGATTGAATGGAAGCTGAGCTTGTATATAAAAGGGTGTGTTGAATACAAATGTATGCAAAATGAATTGAAGCCCTGAAATCGAATTGTGAAGATGCTGAACGAGTAGTATATATAACAATACCTATCTTGGGTCCCCCTTGGGTCCCTCTATATGTTTCTGTCCCAGCCAGTCTATCTAATATACAAAGTGACACCAGCATCGCCGCCTCTAATGCTCAAGCACAACCGGCTTGCCCTGCTCCCAATTATCCAAACTCTCCCGAATATTCACCCAATACCGCATCCTAACCGCCTCCCTCTTCGCCCTATCCACATCATCCTCCACAAAAGCACTCTCCAACAAGCCCTCACTCTCCAGAATGCGCGCCTCATTCGCCTTTCGCGGCTCCTCGAGGTCCGTCTCGCTCTTTGCCTCCTCAATCTCCTCCCTCGCCTCGAGCACGACCATGAGCAGCTCCGGCTCCTCGACCTTGAGCGTCTCGTCGTTTGCGACGTCCACGCCCCGCAGCGAGAGCAGGTACTGCGCCCGCAGCAGCGGGTTGGCGAGCGTCTTGAAGGCGTCGTTTATGAGCGCCGAGGTAGCTTCTGCGCGCGCCTTGGCGGCTGCCGGGTGCATGTCGGGGTGTGCGCGGGCTTGGAGCTGGAGGAATTCGCGCCGGAGAGCTTTGGTATCGATGTGGAAAGGGCCCGAGGGCGGGGGGCCCGAGGGAAGGCTAGATGGGAAGATGTCGTAGTGTGTTTTGGGCGGTTGTGCGGTGGAAGACTCTTGGTCGGAGTTATCGGAGGAGAATGCGCGGTTTTGGGTGGATTGGAATTGTGTTGGTAGTGGACGGCTGGCGTGGGATTTTGCGGCTGCTGATTGAATTCCTTGCGATGCCAAGGGAGAAGGAGCATTCAGAGCAGCAGCTTTACCCGTCGTCGTAAAGGCTCGTTGTGAGGTGGCGATGCGGCATCGTGGGCAGCTGCGGGAAGCAACCCGGAACGAAGCGGCGGTTGGGCGCATAATGAACAAAAACGCTCCAAAGAGTAACTGCAAGCAAAAAATCCAATGGAAACAGAAGACCAAGAATATGCAGAGACCAAATTTGCAAACAAGGCCCAATCGGCTGTATCGCGCGTGCGTAAATGAAGCTCCGGTCCCGGCGTGTCAGATACTCGGACCAAAAAGAAAAGTTGTTGGAAAGGTAAGCTCCAGTGACGTCTGCGGGTGCTGCTAGGTTGTTCACTGTGGCACAAGTCAAGTTTACTAACTAAAACAACTGGGGCGACGGCCAGAACAGGAAACCCGCGGCGAAAAGCTCCCACGCTGGGCGAACCTCCCACTGAATTGGGAGTCGGTTGGGTGCCATTTCCCCACCAATCACGCTGCTTGATTACTCGCCGTTTGCTGAACCCCAGACCCGAAGGCGGCAATTGACTGTCGACTTTAAACAAGACATCATTCGCCGTTTGCCCTATTTACTTGCCTTTCTTTTCTTCTGCTTCTTTAGTTTAATTCACATCTTCTTTAGAAGAATTTCTCTTGTTTCCTTAATTGGCTGTGCATTTCCTTGGGTATCGCTGCAATTTATCTAAAGCGTTGGAATCGTCGGCGACTTCATTCCCCGAGGGCGCAGCTCCCGAACAGATACAGCCAAAGAAACATCTTATTGCGCCTTTTTGTCCCACATTGGATTTCCTCCCCGCAGGATAAAGCGTTTCTACCCTTTTCACCTCTCTAAATACACTCTACAACACATAGCCGCAAGCATATCGACTCGCAGGCACAATGGCCAAAGTCTTTGACGCGGCAGAAGGTAAACCGCCTCCAAGTCGAAGCCTGCGCACGGCCTCTGGCTAACCTCCCTCCGCAGTCGCAAAGCACAGCACAAAGGACAGCTGCTGGGTAATCCTCTACGGCAAAGTCTACGACGTAACCGACTTCCTCCCCGAACACCCAGGCGGCTTCAAAATCATCCTCTCCCTCGCCGGCCAAGACGCCACAGAAGACTACGACCCCGTCCACCCGCCCGGCACGCTCGAAGAAAACCTCAAGCCCGAAGCATGTCTGGGCACCGTCTCCGCCGAGAGCCTGGAAAAGGCCAACGCTGCTGCTGCCGCAGAGAAGAGCTCGTCCCAGGCTGCCGCTGGGCCGAAACCCGACGACTTGCTACCGGTTGAAGCACTGCTTAACCTAGACGATATAGAAAAAGAGGCTACGAAGCGCATATCGAAAAAGGCGTGGGCGTATTACTACTCTGCGTCGGATGACATGGTTAGCAAAGAGCGGAATAATGCAGTGTACAAGGATATCAGCCTGCGATCGCGTGTCTTTGTCGATGTGAAGCAGTGCGACATGTCGACGTCGCTACTGGGCCAAAAAGTTGATTTACCCATCTTTGTTGCGCCGGCTGCCATGGCGCGACTGGCGCATCCAGACGGCGAGCTGGGCATTGCTAGAGCGGCGTCGCAGTTTGGCGCCATGCAAATAGTATCCAACAATGCTTCCATGACGCCGGAGCAGATTATTGAGGGGTCGCCGCCTGATCAAATGTTTGGCTGGCAGCTCTACGTACAGGATAGTCGCGAAAAGAGCGTTGCCATGCTGCGTCGCATCAATGCCATGAAGGACCGCTACAAGTTCATCTGTCTTACGCTGGATGCCCCGACGCCGGGCAAGCGTGAGCTCGACGAGCGAGGCAACCTGGACAAGACAATGACTGTTCAGGCTGCTGGCAATCCGGGCGTTGAAAAGAGACCTGGAGGTGGCGGTGTCGGGCAGCAGCTCTTCTTTGGCACGGCGGCCGATCTGACGTGGGAGACGACGCTGCCGTGGCTCGCTGAGCATACAGATCTCCCCATTGTCCTCAAGGGCGTTCAAACGCACGAAGATGCGTTCCTGGCGGCGCACCACGCACCTCAAGTAAAGGCCATTATCCTTTCCAACCACGGCGGACGAGCCATGGATACCGCAACGCCGCCTATTCATACCTTGCTCGAGATTCGCAAGTACTGCCCCGAGGTGCTCAGCACAATCGAGATCTGGGTCGATGGCGGCATCAGGCGCGGGACAGACGTTGTCAAGGCATTGTGTCTAGGTGCCAAGGCGGTGGGCATTGGGCGAGGAGCCTTGTATGGTCTTGGAGCCGGTGGCCAGGCCGGCGTGGAGCGCATGTTTGAGAGTAAGTCTTTTGATTTCCCCGTGATACTCTTCATGTTTCGTCGGCCTGTGATGTCGGTTTTGTCTTTATCTGGGGCGTTATTACACCAGATATACTACACCATTCCGAACACTGTCAAATTAATATGCAGCTCGGCAAGTGCCAGCAGCCGACTGTTTCGCTTTGCATACTGTCAGAAGCAAGGCCGATGTTGTTTTCATTCAGGGCGTTTTACTGCGCCGGTCCACCGCATCGGGCTGCTTAACAGCCTGCTACACGTGCCTGAGCCAGTCTATAACACAATCATATGCTAACGATGCCACTCCTATAGTTCTCGCTGCAGAGACAGCCACCGCCATGCGGCTCCTCGGAGCCAAGACTATCTCGGAGTTGGGACCCCGATTCGTAAGTCTACTCTTTCTCACAGTGAAACTTGACCCTTGCACAATCTCTGTCCTTTCCACCATATCCTTGCTGCAGTTTTGCCTTGCGCTATGGAAAGGTGCGCAAACAAGTTAAATGAAGGCACCACTCGAGAGGCTCTGCTGAAGAGAATACATCGGGACGTGGTGGTTCCATGCCGATGAATTGCCCTGTCTAGAAACCTTTGTTTCGACTCTTTCTCCCCACAGCTGACCCCGGCGCTTTTGGCGATCTTGTCGCTACTTGGCCATTTCCTCCTCAAGAGGAAGGTCTGCCCTGATCTTCCGAGCCGGGGTCGCTGGCCTTACCCATCCTTCAAATTACAAACGATAGCAAGTACGGAGCCAGGCTGCTAACGCCCCGCATTTTAGGTCAACACTAGACTTGCAGAGAGAGATATATATGACGGAGACGCGGGGTTGGATCGTAAGGGCTTGTGGACAAAGTCCAAGCTATGATTGGGACGTTTGCCCGATTGTGTGAATAGTGTAAAGAACATAGACGCGCCAGCCACTTTCGTCGTCCTGTAACAGCCTCGGCCGCTGGTACTGGTACTTAAAACATAGAAATGAAAGCGCGGGGTCTTCATTTTGCTTCAGCCCCCACTACGGCGACATGCGAATTAAATTATCCTTTTCAGTAGAGCCTAGACGGTGCAATAAGCAACGCGGCCTGGATGGCCTGTCATACGCCGGTGTGTTGTTGGTCCGAGACGATATGAGGCCTCAACTGATTTTCATGATTTGCACATGCTTATTAGCCTGGCGGATGGATTGGGCTCAGGCAAGATGGGAATGATTTCTTAAGACGGCTGGCTGTCTGTGATAATCTGCGCTAGCCCCAGGTGGCGGTGCCGGGATGAGGACGCCACTAGGCGTTCTCAGGGTGTTCAAGCATGTGGAAAGCCTGTATTCGTAATTGGGCCTCAACAGCTTTGCCTCGAGTGCGTTGGTTGGTCTATAGCAAATATACACACGGGCCCATTGTGATGGGCTCTGTAAATTTAATGTCGAACGCATGGTTGCAGCCAGATATCTTCAGCATGTGTATCGTGACGGGCGTTTCTTTGCCCTGCAGTCCCGTCCTGGAACTAGTGTTGTAATTCGCATGAAAGCGACCAGCACTTGACGCTTCACTATTGTACAATAGCCCACAAGCTCAATTGGGTTTGATTTCTTTTTTTACTTCCAACCACCCTTTCGCTTCTCTCCCCTGCCAGAAGTAGACCCAGGCGACTCCGTATTCGAAGCCGAAGCAGCCGCCACAAACTCAACCGCACTCCTCCCCGGCCCGGACCTCGCCACCTCTCTTTCCTTGGCCACCACCTCCCTCGTCCGTCGTAACTGATCTCGAAACGCCCAGTCCGGAAACGCGCCGGGATCCCACAAGTCTGCGGGCAGCGTGGTGGTGTACTCGGCCGCACGTCCTGCCGTCCCACTTCCAGCTCCGGCGTTCCCGCTGCTAATGTCGACAAAGGCGAGGAGCTTGTCTGTTAGTGAGGGGTTACGGAGGGCGGCGGATTGTTCTAGCTTGGCATTGAAGTGGGTTCCTTTTTTCTTGAGTTGGAGGAATTGCTCGAATTTCTTGCTCGTGGCGGCTTGTGACGGTGAAGGCGACGTGCCCGTTGCGGGTGGTGGGGAGTCTGGGATGTCAAAGTTGGGGATGGAGGGGAGGGTTAAGTCGTGGAGTAGGGAGCGGGTTGTTGAGTATGGTGATGAGGGAGCTGTAGTGTTGGTTTCTTCGGCTGTGAGAGGGAGGTCTTGGTCTTGTGGTTGTTGTTGTGGTGGTGGTGCTGTTGCCATAGGAGGGAGTGATGGGCCGAGTGGTGCAGCGGAGGGTTGAGGTTCGGGACCTTGTTGTGGTGCATTTTGTGATGCTATATGCGATTTATTAGCTTATATATAGACTGCGGGTATGAATTTGCACTGACTTTTGGCTGGAGTAGGCTCTTGTGATGTTTTGCGCGCCGCTGATGGCTTTGGTGAGGGCTGCTGCTGTGAAAGATGTCAGTGTATGCGGCGCCTTCCGGTGCTGATTGAGGCTTACCTTGGGTGGGGATTGCTGCTCTACCTCGCTTTCTTCATCGCTGCTTGCGTAGCCGACGAGACCGGCCATTTTCGCTGTGTGTTGGTGAGATGTTGATGAGATGCTGGTGGTCGTGGTGAGTGAGAAGGGATGGTGTTGCGAAAAGCGAGATGCGTGGCTCAAGTGGGGCTACGCTGGAGCGGCATGCCATGGCGGTACAGTATCAACTTATAACAACATCCGCGGCGCTGACGCTGTATTTGTTTATAATTCTTATACCAAGGATTCCTTATATTTGGTAACTAACAGATCGACCAGATTTTGTTCTTCTAGGCCGATTCACCATACCATACTATAGGATATTATTAGAGTCATGCTTCCAGCAACCGACGTTCAACCACCCATTGAAAAACTGGCGGTATTCAGTATTATCCCAAAGACTTTTTAAATGTAAATTTGATATTTGCTGAGCTAGTTTTATTTAGTTACTATTGTAATCACTGCTTTACACGCCTCGTATACTTGATAGTCCCTTCACGTGCTGTTGTGTCACAACGGGTGGCGCGTGTGGGGAAATGTCGGCCAGCCTTGCTGCCTATCCCAGAAATTTCTCGACAGCGACCTCATCGTTCAACACCACGCCCTTCCATCTCCAACGCCACCGCTGACACGCGCATCAGCGAACCAGCTGCGCCATTTCTTGGTACAAGCGATACTACCGGGGCGTATTGCTTCCCACTCGAGACTCTGCGCCGGTGCGCAACCAACGGCAGCGCGCGCCAACGCCAGCCACAAGCTAGTCGCGGCTCCTCGGCCAAAAAAGTAGTGAACTACGCACCAAGCATCGTAGTGTCCTTGCCTGAGCGTGCGAGACCACACCACGATGGCTCGGCCAAGAGACTCGCGCTCACCAAGCCCTGCAGGAAGCCAACACAGCTCTCGGCGATACCGCAAAGATGACGATCGAAGAGAGCGGGACCGTCGTGACGACCGGGCGGACTATCGTCGCCGGTCAAGGTCGCGCACCCCAGAGGTATGGAGGCACCATGGCAGCAGCAGCAGAGCCTATGGGCGGCTTTCTAACAGCAAATTGGACCAGCAGTATCGATACCGCGATCGTGGCGGCCGAGACAGGGACCGGGATCGGGATCGGGACTACTATCGCAGGCGAGAACGCTCGAGATCCCTAGACAGACGAGATGACGAATACTACCGTGGAGGAGGTAGAGATAGACGTCGCTCGCGAGATCGCTACAGCGACAGAGCCAGATCTCCGGACCGACGGCGGAACCGCAGCCGCGACACGGATCGCGACAGCAGACAACGAGACGACTCAAGAGATCGAAGCGGTCGCGGCACGGCTAGTTCCAGTCGTAGTGACAACAGAGGTGGCAGGACTCCGCTTGCTGATAGCGGCAAAACTGCTGCAGACGACGTTCGTATATTGAATTTGCTTGCTGCCCAGCGGATTCTTGCTAACACGCATACACAGAGCTCCAAGACTGCCACTGCAGCTGGCGCGCAGACGGACGCCGACAAGAAAAAGGCCGAGAGGCTGGCCAAGCTCGAGGCATGGAAGAAAAAGAAGGAGCTGGAGAATCAGAAACAAAAGGAGGTGAACCCCAGCCAGACTCGCAACCTGCTCGCTGAAATGGACAAGAGAACGAGCGGTGCCGTATCTCCTAGCTCATCTGCCGCCTCACCGGCACCTGGGACGGATTCAGGAGCTGCATCGCCTGCTAAGCCATACGCTGGCAAGTTTGATCCCAAGTCTATTGCTAAGAAGGCGACTGCGCGATCACAAGATTCAACCAGGGCCATTCTGGGGTCTTTAGATGTTGAGCCTGAGAAGCTTGCTGGCCCGGTAAAGCAAGCGCCGACTGGTAAGCACTCGTTCCCGGCAAATTATATCCTGGAAACCTCTAACCTTTTCACCACAGCATCTGCTCTGCCCGCAAACCGTGGCAAAACCAGCGCCTTTGGCTTCGGCAAGGCTCATGGAGATGACAAGCTTCCGTCAAAACGAAAACTGGACCTAGACGAAGAAGAAACTACGAAGCGAAAGCTTACAAAGCTGCCTGCTCTCCCTGTCGAAGCGGATGACACACCGTACGCCGATCAGGACGACGATGAGTCTGATGGTGACAACTTTGCAGAGAACGAGGAAGAAGCGGCGGCTGCTGCCCGTGCTGCGCATGAACGCCGAGTTCAAGCTGAGGCTGAAGAGGAAACAGCGAAAGAAACGGAGGCGGATGCTGATCACCCCATGAATGGCGAGGCTACAACAAACGGCACCGCCACTGAAGCCACAGCGCCTGACAAAATGGACGTCGATGAAGAGGAAGACGATGTTGACCCTCTTGACGCTTTCATGGCAGACTTGAAGGATACCGATGCCAAGCGACCGGCAGCATCCAAGGCACCTGCGGCCAAGAAGTTGCCAGAACCGGAGGCGTACTTTAGCGACGATGAATATGCTTTCGACGCAGAGGAGGACGGTGATGCCAAGGCTCTTCTCGCAATAGCAAATAAGCGCAAGAAGAAGGAGATTCCTATTGTTGACTACAGCAAGATGGAGCTTGAACCTATCCGCAAGAACTTCTGGGTCGAGCCTGTTGAGCTCAGCGAAATGAGTGAGGCTGATGTCACGGATTTGCGACTGGAGTTGGACGGCATCAAGGTTAATGGCAAAGATGTCCCGAAGCCAGTACAGAAATGGGCCCAATGCGGCCTCACGCGCCAGACTCTCGACGTTTTGGGCGACATGGGTTTTGAGAAGCCCACGTCGATTCAGATGCAAGCTTTGCCGGCTCTCATGTCTGGCCGTGACGTGATTGGGGTAGCCAAGACTGGTTCCGGAAAGACAATGGCCTTTTTGCTGCCCATGTTCCGTCACATCAAGGATCAATCGCCCCTCAAGGACATGGACGGCCCCATTGGCCTCATCATGACCCCAACTCGAGAGCTGGCCACGCAGATCCACCGAGACTGCAAGCCGTTCTTGAAGATGATGGGCCTGCGTGCAGTGTGTGCATACGGAGGTGCACCCATCAGAGATCAAATCGCTGAACTGAAGCGTGGCGCCGAAATTATTGTCTGCACTCCTGGGCGTATGATTGATCTGTTGGCTGCCAACCAGGGCCGAGTCACCAATCTCAGGAGAGTTACCTATGTTGTATTGGACGAGGCTGACCGAATGTTTGACATGGGTTTCGAGCCCCAGGTGATGAAGATTTTCGCCAGCATGAGGCCAGACAAGCAGACAATTCTCTTCTCGGCTACTATGCCACGCATCATTGACTCGCTCACGAAAAAGGTGCTTCAGAGCCCCATTGAGATTCAGGTGGGCGGCCGCAGTGTCGTCGCTAAAGAGATTGAGCAGATTGTGGAAGTGCGGGAGGAATCATTAAAGTTCCACCGCGTGTTGGAGCTTTTGGGTGAACTTTACGACCGCGACGAAGATGCGCGATCACTGATATTTGTGGATCGACAAGAAAAAGCTGATGACCTGCTCAAAGAGCTGATGATCAAGGGCTACCCATGCATGTCTATTCACGGTGGCAAAGACCAGGTTGACCGTGATTCTGCCATTTCAGACTTCAAGAAGGGTATTGTGCCCATCTTGATTGCAACATCTGTGGCAGCGCGTGGTCTGGATGTGAAACAGCTAAAGCTGGTCATCAACTACGATGCACCGAATCATTTGGAAGACTACGTTCATCGTGCCGGCCGAACGGGCCGCGCTGGTAACACTGGTGTGGCTGTTACGTTTGTGACGCCTGAGCAAGACAACTGCGCGCCTGGTATCGCCAAGGCGCTTGAACAGAGTGAGCAGCCCGTTCCTGAGAGGCTCAATGAGATGCGCAAGGCGCACCGAGAAAAGGTCAAGTCGGGCAAGGCCAAGGACACGTCAGGATTCGGCGGCAAGGGCTTGGACAGGCTTGACCAAGAGCGTGAAGCTGCCCGTCTTCGAGAACGCAAGACACATGGAGCTGAGGGTGAGGAGGAGGAGACCAAGGAAGAGAAGACGGAAGATGAGGAGAATAAGCATGAAAAGGCGCTCGACGCCATCAAAGCTGCAGCCTCGGGCGTGCAGGCTCGCAAGGCTGAAGACGGCGAGGAATCAAAGACGGCGCAATCGGGTGCAGGCACTCCAGCAGCTGCAGGTACAGGCGCTGGTGGCGACAAGTCCAAAGATGCCCTGGACAAGGTCAGCTCGGCAGTCAGCGCCATCAACAGCCGATTGGGCAAGGCTGGCCAGCTCCGAGCCGGACAGTCGATCGACAACAAGGGCCCAGACGCGGGAGCGTTCCACGCGACGCTGGAGATCAACGACTTTCCGCAAAAGGCGCGCTGGGCCGTCACGAACCGCACCAATGTGGCCAAGATTCTCGAGTCTACGGGTACTTCTATCACTACAAAGGGCAACTTTTACCCTGCGGGCAAAGAGGTGCCAGCCGGGGCGGACCCCAAGCTGTACATTCTCATTGAGGGAGACACGGAACTGGCGGTTAGCTCTGCGCTGTCTGAGATGACGCGGCTGTTGCGCGAGGGCACAATTGCTGCTGCTGATGCGGATAGCAGAGCACCTGCCAGCGGACGGTATACTGTTTCATAAGGAAGAGCTGCTGCTATTGTCGGGATGGTGTAGTGGGATGTAGGTGTATAGGAGTTTTGCGTGGATTCCTGGTCTGTGTTTGTCGTTTTGTCGCATACAAAGCTCGTTAGTGCGATGACATAAGATATTTTAATGAACAACATTTACAGAGTATCGTTTCTGTACTTGTATTTTCAGGGTTTGAATGTGTGAACTGTGAAGAGAACGGACGTGAAGGCCGGGAGAAATTGAAGCCCATTCAAAGAGTTGCCAGGTAGTTACAGCCTCGAGTGCAGACCGTCGGATGAAGGTGGGCGGGATGTGGAGCAGGTGTGCGTCTAACAGCCGCGCCGTAAGACGATGACTCCCAACTTGGAGCATCCACCCCCCACCAGCATTTAAAAGAGTGTCTATATTCCACCCCCAGCCTCGTCCTCCTCTTTCTTGCTCCTCTTCTTCTTCTTCTCCTTCTTCTTTTTTTTTCTTTTCCTTTTCATAATACTCCTTCTTTGCTGGCGTTCTTTTGCCAACAAACTTACCGCTTCTTCTCATCTCTAAACCTCTCTTCCGTTTGGCCTCGCGTTAAGAGGCCTCTTACACGCTGCAAGAATGGGAGCAGGAGCATCATCTGCTGCCGCCTGTCCTCGTCGCCCCGCCGCCTTCTTCAGACCTGCTCAACAGTCTGAGTCTGCCATTTCAGTATGACGACTCAGATTGTGTGTTTCCCGACCAGCTCCAGCATATTCGTGATGGTCACCAACAAAATCATCATCAAGAACAACAGCAACAACATAATATCGACAATTCTACCGGCGTCTCTCCTCATACGCTTGCCTGGTCCTCGGTTTGCGCACACAATTTCAACAATACCCACAACTTGTTTCCCAACTCCAACGTTGACAGTAGCCATCTTGCTTCAGCTTCGATTTCTACCTCTACTACTACTACTACTACTCCCATCTCTTCTTCTTTGCCCTGTCCCGCTAATACCAACTTGGACGGGCTTGGCTGGCCGCTTCTCGACGGGTCCTTTGACGCGGCGTCTGGCGGCTTTGGTTTGTTAGACACCGCGACGGAGGAGTCTATTGCCGCTGCCGTGGAACAGACGCTGTCTGAATCCCCGCCGCCTTCTTCCATGGCGTCGATGGATACTTCGTATTCATCTGCGGCTGTATCGGCTGCCATGGCTTCTACTGCTTCTGCTGCCGCTGCTGCAACCAGCTACTCAATGCTGCCTCTGCAATACCAGCAGCAGCAACAACAACAAAGACATACGCCAATTGCTGCGGCAGCAGTAAACAGCAGCAGCGGCAACGACGCATCCTCTACTTTCATGGCTGGAGTCATGCATCAGCAACATCAGCATCAGCAGCATCAAAAGCCAGTAAAGGGCAAACCCGGCCGCAAAAGGTCCCACGACCCGTCAGACGACGATCCAGACGTGGCCCTCAAGCGCGCACGCAACAACATTGCGGCCAAAAAGTACCGGCAAAAGAAGATTGATCGGATCACAGAGCTCGAGACGGAGGTGGCAGATGTCAGGACGGAGAGGGACGAGTTGCGGGTGCAGCTGGCGAGGGTTGAAGCGGAGACGACGGCGCTGAGGGAACTGCTTCGTTTGGCGAATGTGAAGAGTAGTTAGCCTTTTGTCTTTTTTTTTCTTTTGTCTTGTTAATGCATTATTTATCATGGCGTTTTTAAGTGGAGTTTTAAGGGAAATGAGCTTCAGGCGATGTCGGCTCTGTGTTATTTTGTCTTCAAGGCTTTCCGAGGAAGAGAGCTGTTTGATAGTATCATGTTCAGAATTGAGAATTTGTTTTTTGCATCATGCGCTTCTTGCCTTTCATCAGTCATTCCTGTCTCACTTGCTTACTTTTCTTGGTATATTCTCGCATTATTGCAGCGTTGTTTTCACGATTGGCCCAGTCTTGATATTTGCTCAGTAAAGGTATTGTCTTCCGTCTAATCTGCAATTACACAAACACCATCACCTGCTATATATTCTTTTTCTTTCTTGAGCGTTTTCATAGCCAATATATCGAAACCTACAATATTCAACTTCATATTCACCCTCGCTCAACATGATTCATCCCAACTGCCAAATCCTCTCTCCATTGACAATCTCAACCCGGTTGGCTGCGGTAGAGAGCGAGGGTCCAAGTGGGGCATTGGCGTTTTGATTTCAGTATGATTCATCCTATACGGCCACGCCCCCCACCCCCCCGTCTTTTAGGTCACCCGGCTTGTACAAATTCGGTTCGCCGAACGTTTGATAAAGGGTCAGTAGGAATGAGCTTGAAACCATTTTCTCCGTTGAATACTGATCGTTTTGTTGTGTCAATCGAGACTGCTGCCCTGCTTAATTCTTATACAAGAAATGTACTCCTATGAATACTGCAGAGCATACAATCAGTAACTCTTCCAAAGGCAGTAGCCAAGCTACCGCTGCATATAGCCGTCTACAAAATGATTTTGAATTTTTACTGGAAATTTCGGAGCATAAGAAGATGTACTTCGTACCTACTTTGGCATTTTCATTCATACATTTATCCTCATCGTAATCCAAGCATACTGGTATACAGTACGCGCAGACAAGCACCAGCACCAGCCACACGCTCCCTACTACCTAAGCCACAAGCTACGCCAGCCTGTGGACATGCCAAGCTCCCCGCCTCCAAACCAGTGGCAGCTTTCGACGACCCCTCCAGTTTACCTGTCTCTTGCGATATAATCTACCTTTTCTGCGTGTCCTGGAGCTGAAGTCCTGGAGCTAGCCTGCCTCTGATACCCCCTCCTTGAATTCCTGGATAATTTTTACATGGGCTCATTCATAATACTGCGCGCCTCTCACCCAGCCCTACGAGATCCAAACCGGAAAACAACTCTCAACCCCCCCCCCCCCCTCAGCGCCAACAGTCCACCGCCGCGTAATCCTTCATTCAACTCAGTCGGCCACCTCCTTCAGTTTAACCCCCAGCGCGAGAGAATCCACAGCACAGCACAGCAAATCATAGCCATACATAGATAGAATGGGTAACATTTGCGGCAAAGAGTCCAAAACGGACAACTTTTCCCAGCCCGGCCGCGTCGTCGGCTCCGCGCCCGCCCCGGCTCCCAAGACGGCTCCCGTCCCTAAAAAGGTCGGTGGTCCTCCGCGGACGCTCGGCGGCGGCGGGAACAGCACCGAGGGCGGAAGCACAGAGAATGCAACCGATGCAAGGAGGAGAGCGGCTGAAGCTGCAGAGGTGAGTTTTTATATTCCCACGCTACAGAGACGAGAGGGGGGGAGAGGAAAGGATGTTGTAAAATGCTAACAGACACAATCCCCAGGCTCGGGCTAATGCCGCGAATAAACCCGGTGGGAAGCTGGGCAAGCAACTTGCGGAGTCAAAGAGACAATCGCGCCAGGATACGCTTACGCAAGTAAGTCGGGAGCAAGTACAGGCGAGAGATGCGGATGAAGCGGCCAAGGCGCGGAATTGGGACTGAGGATGATGGGAGAGGAGGGTGGTGGTCCTGCGTTGTTTGGGGCTTTTTTTAGTTGGTTTCTTGGGTACAGCTCTTTTTTGCTTCCGAGGTTGTATACACATTCGGTTGTCGTTTTCTCTTCTTTTACATGCATGAATTAGCCGGGCGTTGTTGTTGGCGTATATACGTGCCGTAACCAGACTTGAAGGCTGGTAAGACGACTGGATTACCTTTGCCTACAATTCAATACATTTTGACCTATGGTCGTCTCATAAAGCGCACATTGTGAGGGACCATTACTTTATGCATTTGCTTCTCTTTGGCGCCCTCGTTTGGGCATGTCTTGGCAATGGGGATTGGACGGCTTCAATGGCAAAGATGGTTCGACTAAGCAACATCTTTTCGCCATGGCTTGGCAAATTGCTACATGAACTGTGTCAATTCTACACTAGCAACGTTTCAACAAGAGAGAAAAGAGGGGGGAAAAAAAGGAAAATAAACCATATTCACAAGTAGGAAATACGCCAGCCAGGAACTTGGCATGGCCAAATCGGGGGTCAAAATTCAGTAACCTATAAAACCAGGAAGATGTAAGTATTCAGCAAAGTCAGTGGACCCAACGTCATGTTGGCATTCTTGCAGTGCTAGTAGAGCCGTCTGCATATATGCATAATCATAAACGAGCGATGCAACAGAGCAACACGCTAAATAGCAGGCAAGGCTGTATGGAAATCTCGTGTATAATGCGTAGCAAGGCTCACCTTGGCAGGGATGGGTTGATTTCCAGCGCTGAGATGCGGCTCGGCGACTTTTCATACCAACTGATGCATGCTTGGCAAAGACTCCATACATGTAAGCCGCAGTATGTCGTGAGTAAGTTGGATGCACCGCTAGGTTGGAAGAGACTGTCAGCACAGAGGATGCGATGTCTCCAACTCGACGGTTGCTTGAGAATACCTATAAATAATGTTCAGGCGACGACAGCTGATCACACGGCTAGATTGTCTCTTAACAATTGAACATTACCTCGTCTTCCAAAGCAACCGCTGTTCTACTTTTCAAATTACCATATTTCAACTCTGGTTGAAAGCATGTACTTCTTCCCGGTATCCGCCGCTTTGCTCACTGTCGCCACGGCGCAGCTGTCTAAACCCGTCATCAATCCTCCCTTTGAAGGTGGAGGTCTGAACAGCCTACACAAAGGTCTCGAAGCTAATCTTCCCCTTGCAAAGTACAAATGGGATCATTGGGTGACGGACAGGCTCCCCGAGGCATGCAGGGACATTGCCGAGCAGGCAAAGAACGCCGGCTACAGCGCCAAAGACGTACATGCCTTTTCCATCAAGTACGACGACTGCCCTGATCGATGGCACTTTTGTCGCCACGAGAATGCAGAATTGTCGGCGGAAAGAATGATTAGAATCTTTGGCCGCATGCCCGTGCACATGCGCCAATGGGTGCGGCACATGATTGCTCTTCCCTCTGCCGGTACTGGTAACAACGCCCTCAATTATGGCTCCGACGATATCAAGCTTAATGGCAAGCTTGGTACCACTGTCTTTGTCCATGAGATTGGTCACTCGCTCGATCGTCATGCCTTTTACGGTGGAAGGCAGCTGATGTCTTCCTCCCAGCGGTGGCTCGATGCCTACAACGCGGATGCGGCTGTCCCGGATGAGTACGCCTTGACCAACCAGCTCGAGAACTTTGCTCAAAACGTCGTCGTGGCTCTATTCAATGCCAACGTGCCAGGTGGTGTAGGTACCGTCCAGCCAGCTTGGCGCCAAATCACCCACCAGTATCACCTCATCCAAGACTTGATCCCCGGTACCATCCATCCAGGTGGTGTTTGCTCTCATCGCTTTAGAAACTCGCCAGCTGTTCCCAAGACGGGTCCCAAGTTTGCTTCCTCCATGGCGGAGGAAGAGGAGGAGCCATATCAGGAACTGAGCAACGAGGTCATTGTTGCCGAGCACCTGTCCCCCGAGTCGGTTCCGGAGACTGTTGAAGTGGGCGTTTTCGATGACAATGGCAACTTTTTGGGCACCGAGACAGAGGCTCTGGACTAAAACGGTTATCGAGGGGAAACAAAAGGCCTGCTGGGCTTTACTTCTTTTTTTGGTTGGATAATTCAGCAAATGCAACATACTCCAGCCAGCACCTATCATCTGGGAAGGGGATCCTTGACTTGTCTAGGTCACGGCATAACTCAAAGCTTTTTAGGTGCTGAGAACAATTCAAGTTCCTTTAAGCCCATTTACTCATCACCAAGGCAACTAAGTACATGTCAAAATAGAGTAAATACCTAGTGACAAATATTACGTAGTCGCAATCATTGCTTACTTGGAACATCCAAAGCGAAGTTGTCGTCGTTTGCCAGACCTGCACTTTCCGTAGATTATTTCCGCGCGCCGGTCTGGAGCCGACAGGAACATGACTCTAGTAGCTGGAAGGACCACTGGTCGAGCCACCTGGAAGCAAATCTAATTAAGTACAGAAAATGGTAAGAGCCCTGCAATGTAGATGTATATATAAGTCGGACCCCTCCTTGGCTTTCTCGCATCGTCTTTTCTTCCCTTCCTCTTCATCATCCAACCTAGAAGCCGGTTTCAACTTTCTCCCATCCATTTGTACATAGTTTTGCTCTACCGCATGCTCGACCTTCAAGCGTCTATCTTTAGGTAATTTGGGAACATCACATGTGTTTATAATTTTTTTTCCCTAACATTCTGGCTCTGTAGCCATACACAGTGGTGGCGCCAAAGCAGCTTGTCGTTGACATGAGCTTTGCTTGGTAAGCCCAACGTCGACATCATAACCATTCAACTGCTAATTTGCAAATATTGCAGACTGCTTCATTCCGCAGAGACGGACTTTGACCCGATCGATGATTCGTTCTTAAGCTGGTGACCTACTTTGGTCCCTCGTCCTCAGCAGGACGCTAAAAGGCTGCTCTGCAGAGAATACAGCATTTGAAATCGATACCGACATACTTATATGTTGACGTTATTGTTATGGTTTTTTCTGAAGCGGGTACTTTTGTACTAACCTGTTTGTTGTGATGAGTTATGAAAGGATGGCAAGCTGGGACACGAGATGGGGGATTTCAGGTTCAGGAGTGAGGCTGTTGGAATCACGAGTAACGTCAAAAGTCGAGCCTACGAGCAATTCAAGTCTTGCCTTGTCCCAAAATGGTCCCCTGTCACATTAAGACGGTAAAGTGTGTAGCTTGAAAACCGAATGATTTGCATTAATGATGCATAGGCTATCTGTAATAAGAAGAGCAATTATCCCAAGCTACCCACACTCCAAACGACCTAAAAGACGACAAGAAGAGGAACATAATAGTGTACACGGTGGGCCAAGCTATGTAGCTGGTTGTTGATGGCGGATGCGGTGGCGGCGATTTGTGGTGTCGAGAGGACTGCAAGGCAGATTTACTTGGAATTCTTTCCAAAGTTGCTGTCACGGGGGCCGTTAGCAAATGCAAGTCGACTTTTGCTTAAAAGGAACAGTGTCATGAAACATACTTGTGGAAAAACTGGCTAAAGACGCCGAGCTTGGCTTGCTGATCCGACATGCTCTGACGACGAGCGGCGGCCTGAGCGTTGCCGCGTTGCTGTTGTAAGCCATCAAAGGCCGGCATGAAGCCGGAGCTCTAGGGAATGACAATAAGTTAGTTATCCAGATGCAGCCAGCACCCTGTGAATAAGTGCATGGAAGCTTATTACATACCCTGCGTCGGCTAGGGCTGGCGGCAGCGGCAGCAGGAGGGTTCTCGGTGTTCTGAGGCTGGTCGGTATTCATATTTGTTGTTGGTGGGTGGGTTGATGGAAGTGGTATGTAGTCACGCGATGGACAAGTTTACGATTTGGTAGATGATGGATCGGGAATGGGTTGATGATTTTGATGAAACAGGTGACGAGGGGAGGGAAGGAGGGTTTATAAACACAAGAAACAGGATTGGGCGGGAGCTTCGAAGTTATTCTACTCTATGAGTAAAGGCGGGGAAGGGTAGCCAGCTCAGCCATGGGCACGGGATCTGGACTGTGATGAGCAACTGAAATACGCACACTGTGGACAGGAAAGCCGGCCGGGAACGTCATGTTTCAATGGGTGTCCTGCATTAAGTTTTGCCCAGTCTAGACAAGACAGCACTGGTAGAGTGCGTGAGAGCGTGGGAGGGTGGTGTAACTATGACGACTCGACCAATGATGGGCAGCATGGCTGGGAACATCGGCCACTGAGCATCGAGCTGAACCCCTCATTTTGGAGCCTCGATTGTCGCTGATTACGCCGTTGTGGCGGGGAGGGGAGAGTTTGAGCGGGCAAAGCGATCAGCGTTCGGCACATTGCGTGCCTGAAATCGAAGGGTTTCCCGGCATGACGCAACTCGAGAGGGATGGAGAGTTTGTGCTCATGGTTTCCGGCGATGTTGGGCATGTTGGACTGAGGTTCCTGGATCGTGCATTGGGGAATTGGGACCGCTCGGATGGCTGCGGCGGACTGGGGCCGTTGGCGCCCGGCAGTTGGGTACTTGTGCCCACTATGGATTTGTAGGCTAACGGAGAGGTACCCTTGGTTCGTTGCGGTGCAATCTTGATATGCTATGCGTCACTGCTATTGCACCTTGGGCACCCATTTTTGGATTGAATAAAATAATGAGAATTCTCCCCAACTTCTTGGAACAGTAAATCAGCCATCTTGAGACATCTCGTCCCCCGTATGCGCCGGCTTGAGCCGTGTCCCGGTCACTTCATACCGCCGCGGCCGGCCTCTCAATCCCCACTGCCCGCAACGGCGACCGCCCGCCGACAGATCCCCCCCTCAGGTTCCCAGCATTTGCGGCCCAGGAAGTACCAGGGTACCAAACTACTGGTTTTTGAGAGGGGCATGAGAGCCACGCGATTGACCAACGGGGCAGTGTAATTGGTCGGCCCCCATTAGGTAATGGCCACGACTCTCCGCCAGGCGCCCGCAAATTGCCCATTGCGGGAGGACCAGTGCTGCAAGTACCTGGTACCCGACCGCCCGCCGTCGCCGCCAGGTAAAAAAAGACCAAGGCCACACACGCAAAAGGCTGTTTGTCCATCCGGGTTCTCACAAGATCCCGCCTTGCGCTGGCCGCGCCTCAACCAACCGAGCACGTTATTCGGCCGCGGGCGCAGAGAGAAGCGGGCTGGTTCGTCGCTCACTCGCTCGCTTCGTCTTTTTTTTTCTGCTCATGCTCTGGCTATGCCCTCTTGGAAATAGTGCCCTGCATGGTTCCAGTGTTTCTTGTGAGCTGTGCCTCTTTCATGGTCTCTCTTCGCATCTCGAACCTTTCTCTCTCGACACTCTTCGCCAGCTCGTCTTTGCCTTGTTCTACTTGACTTTTTGCTCCTGCTAGCGACAGCGTCAGCCAAGGACGTATCTCGTTTGGTATATCAGCCCCGCGATTTAAAGGCTCTTTTGCTTGCCATTTTGCGCGCGCTTCGTCGACCCGCTCCTCGTCCCGAGGTTTTGCGTTCCTGGGAAACCCCTCCTCTGTCTGCCCGCTTCTTATCTACAAGATCAGGACTCCTTTTTGCCATTTCCTACTGCTATTTCTCCGTTTTTGGGTGTTCTCGCAGTGAAAGGAGCCTCTTTCCTACTCAATACACGCAATGGAAGACTCTAACATGGCCTTTAATGGCCCTTCTTCCAACGACATGGTCAGCATGGGCCTCGATCTCGAGAGCATGATGGCCTCCGACATGTCCCTTTCTGAAGGCCTAGATGCCTTCACAACCGGCATCCATGATGACAGTTGTCTTGACCCCAACGCCTTCAGTCACTGCAGCGTCGGCGCAAAGGCACACGCTCATCAGGCAAAGCCACCCCCCATGGCGCAGCGCAGTCTCTCCCAGACTCATATTCGCCAGCGTCACAGTATATCGACCTCGGGAGATGCCAACAATGCGACCACCTCTCAGAATACACCGCAAGAACAACAGACTTTTCCGTCGCCATGGGACTCCATCTTTACAGACAGCCTGCTGCAAGCCGGCATGTCCTGCACCGACTTTGATGTCTGCCACGACAACGACTGCGCGTCTGTTTCCTGTAACTCGGAATGTGCTGGCAGCTGTCCCAGCGAATGCGGCGAGCCTGCCCATGAGGTCTGTTGTGAGGACGATGCTTGCGGTCCACCAGATCTCTGTGTTGATGAAGACTGTCATGGTGCAAAAGTCCCTTGTACAGAGGCTGCTTGTTCAATGTCTGATAATGAGGCCGCGGCAGCGGCCGCTCTGACCTCATTTGGAGACCAGTCGGTGCCCGGGGCTTCTAATGGTCTAAACCACATGCAAACGGTTCCTCCCACTCCTAACGAGGCCGGAATGTCATACATGGACTTGCCTGCTGTGCCTTGTTCGTCTCTCTCCTTGGACAACTCATATGGCAATGCCAGCCTCTTCTCTGGGCAGATGTGGGATGTCGCCCCTGAGTTTATTCTCGCCAACCATATCCTGCAATACCACGATCCCACTCATCAGGATAGTCATGTGCGGCCTTGCATTGCAGACAAGCCCAATTCTGTCATGACTATGTGCTCTCTGCCGAAACACGACCACATGAATGGCGAGGCGATGAACTCGCAGTCTCACGATAGCATTTGCGGCTTTCAGATTCAAGACCCTTATTCTTTTGCTCAGCACATCTTTCAGCAGCATCGCCCCTCTATAGCACACTCCAACCTCACACACCCCCATTACCATCCCATGTTGAACACGCACAACTTTTCCTCCACAACGTCTCCCTCTACCAACGTTTCACTTGGTAATTCCCTCTCTCCTACTCCTGCCTCTCTTCCTACGCCTTCTACTGTAGAAGGACCCAACTTCTTCGACTTGGGTGCCAATGGCGGAGATGCTACGCCCGTCTCCAAGGAAGACCAGTACGTCTGTCGCTGGCTGGTTCCCAACGGCCAAGGTGGTCACACCATTTGCGGTCACACGGGCAAGGACCACAAGGACCTGCAAGACCATTGCAAAGGCGAGCACTTGAAAAGGATCAAAAAGGACCATTCTGGCTTCTACTGCTCATGGCAAGGTTGCACGAGGAATGCCACATTTAGTCAACGTAGCAAGCTCGAACGTCATATGCAAGTTCACACAGGCTGTAAGCAGACTACTCTCCCCTCAATCCAATTTCACATAGCTAACTCTAAATTAGTCAAACCTGTTCAGTGTAAAATTTGCGGCACGCAGCTGTCCGCAAAGCAGTCGCTGGAGCAGCACATGAGGACACACACTGGCGAGAAGCCTTGGCTGTGTTCTTACCCAGGCTGTAACCAATCTTTTAAGCAGCAGAGTGCTTTGAGTAAGTCTATTTCTTTCCAATTTGTGCCTCGCTAAAAAATCATGCTGACACTGGAACGCAGCCATGCATGAACGTACGCACACGGGGGCAAAGCCTCTTCAATGTGACATTTGTGGCAAGAAGTTTGGCGAGTCCTCCAACCTCTCCAAGCACCGCCGCATTCACAACATCCGTGGCTCGCACGTATGTGAGATCTGCGGCAAAGACTTTCACCGGCTAGATCAGCTTCGCCGCCATATGGGCACCAACCACAAGGATCGTCCTGAGGAAGTAAGCAAAATCCTAAGCCGTGTCAAATCAGGCCGTATATCAAAGTCTGCAACTCCAAGCGGCGCTACCTCTGCTTCCAATGACGATGTTAGCGACTTTTTGGGTTGATGAGACTCATGCTGCACTCTAGGGAGGTGACATCTCTACTTGATGCGCCAGCTATAGTTGGCTACGTCGCACAAAATTCTTTCGGTTTGGTGCATGATTTGATATTTGCATGGCGTTGAAATCTGCTTTGTTTGTGTTTTTGTCTTCCTTTATTTCTTCAAAAGTTGGGCAATGGTGGCCACGGGGAACGGTACGAGGACGAAAAGGTCTCTTTCTACGACTGGGCTGGCTTTATGGATTTTGATGATTATGGAGTTTATCGTGTTTTGCTTTTATCTGCATAGTTTATGTTATGATTCTTTGTAAGAATCGAGTATAGAGGAGGGGGCATGTGAGGTAACAATACGACGCGATGGGGGTAGTCGCGTGGCATGAGAAGAGTAGATGACTTCTAGCTGATGTGGGAAATAATGATGATACCCCCTTTCCCCGATATGTATTTGGCAATTGTGGTTGTGATGTTGAAGCGTCCTCGCATCGATAAGACTGTCTCGCTCTTGCCAGAATTATAAAAGCATCTTCAAAAGCAGTGGGTGGTATGGCAGCAGATCGCCAGCGACGACTATACTAAACGGTGTCGATACCGATTTGATGGAACATCACGTCACATCACATATAGCAGAAAAAGACGGCAAATAGTTTTGAATCATGACCTCATTTTTTGAAATTGCTTGTAGACTGCCTGCGGTCTTGAACAAGTCTACTCGTGGATGACCATAAAAAGCCCCCGTCCTTCTCTCTTCCCAGTCACCACCACCCTTTATACACAAGGGCAAGTTCTTGGAAGAAGAAAAGAAAGAAAGAAAAATGGGAGGATTTAAAACGAACACGCCACGCCTTTGAATAAATATTCCCAAATGCCAACCCCATGGTTTTTGTATCACAATTGGTTCTTGATTTTTTTCATTTCACCCTTTTCTCCTTTCGCTTTACAACAGTGCCTTCCCAAGTTTCGCCGAATCCTAGCAAAATGTAAAAAGGAAAACCATTTAGGCCTAATGATAGCGAATGTTAGTATACGTTGTATCAATCAGAAAAAAAGGAGTTGGTTGGAGAAAGTTGATGAAGAGAGCCCCTTTTGATGCAAATTGAGCATAACGAGGAAAAAGCCACCGTCGCCGCCGCATCGAAAGAATAAGTGCATCAACAACATCTCTTCCACTTTTCCCACCAAGTATCTAGACAAACTCCGGAGGGACAGGGTAGGAAGAGGGGAGAATAAGAAATCGTACCTTGACGGCAAACTTGCGCTGAGGGAAGTGGGTATTGCGCTTCTTCGTCTTCTCGAGCACGCGGGCCTTGTCCTCGGGTGATAGGCGACGGCGGATGGCACGGGTCTGCTTGGGGCGGAGGTCGAGAGGAGCGAAGGGCTTGTCCTTGTAGAACAGGCGGAGCTGGTTGCGTTGCTTGGCGTTGATGACGGTCAGGACGCGAGCGATGGACTTGCGGAGATCGTGGCTTTTTTGAGTCGTTAGTATTTTTGTCGGTTTGGCGCTCG
Source organism: Lecanicillium sp. S3808 (assembly GCA_023628775.1). Classification (NCBI taxonomy): domain Eukaryota; kingdom Fungi; phylum Ascomycota; class Sordariomycetes; order Hypocreales; family Cordycipitaceae; genus Lecanicillium; species Lecanicillium sp. S3808. The sequence goes on along the minus strand of JAMAJY010000003.1, from coordinate 737,765 downwards.
TTTTGGGAAACGAAACAAAAGGGCGAAAGAGAGAGAGAAAACGTACATCTTGTTGAGCTTGCTGCCAGAGGAAACAACCTTCTGGATGCGGAGCTGGCCGAGCTCAGTCTTGAGCTCGCCGAGCTGCTTCATCAAGTCATCCTTGCTCTTGTCCCAGAGCTGGACAGCCTTAATTTTTCCCGACGACTAGAGAGAGATAGATTGTCATGTCAGTTGTCTGGTTCCCCTATTGTGTGTGGTCCGACGAAAAGGAAGGAGAAAATCTGGAGAGCATTTCGACATGGCCGCCGTGTGACGATGAATCCCTCCGATCCTTTTAAACGTTCATGGATAATAATCGCAGCGATAACTGTTAGATCTCGTCGTAATTGGCCGTCGGAGGATCATCGTCAAAGGGCGGTTCGTCGCTTTTGCGTCGGGGAATAGTTCACGAGATCAAACATTGACGAGGCATCATTCATCGCAGGGCAAGCAAATGAAAATGTGCAAATCAATCATGTCCTCGCTCTCCATTTCTGGTAATCGTGGAAAACATTCAAAAGGTGTCCGGCATCTACTCACCATCTTGGATATATTTCGTGATGTGTGTGAAGTGGTGACGGAGTAGCAAAGTCAAGCCTCTTCAGTGCCCTTGGGTGTCGCGATGGATCGAATGGCGGGAGTCCCTCTGAGAATTTCACGTTTTGCCCCAGAACGGTGAAAAATTGCCCTAGGGCTTCGCCTGTGTGCTGCCTTTTGCTTGGATTTTTCGCCTGCAGTGAGTAGTTGTGCGTAATTTTTCATTGGCTGGTCGTCGTCGAGTGGGGAGGATTATGGATATATCACGTGATGGGTAATTGACCCGCTTGAGGCGGTGACTCGCCAGGGAAAGATTCTGCCGCTTTCTCAAATTGACAGAAGAGACTGCTGAGTCAGCGATTTACTCGTCTCGGGGAGGCAGCACTTACACGACTGTACACTTCACTTCACGGTGATTGCGCAGCAGAATTCATTGGCACTTATGCTCTCTTTCATAGACAGCTCTATTATATCAATCTTTTTTCCAAGTCTAATCTCTAAAGTGTCTGACTGCAGCACCGCCACCTATGACACCTATTGGCTTACACCCTGCAGCGTCCCTCTCTTTCCAAGTTTCAGGTAAGAGTTTCTTGTTGAGCAGCTCAAAAACTCGTAAAACATGAGAAACTGAGAATCCTCGCTAGGTCTTTATTTTTGGACCCGAGAGAAAACTTGGCCTACAATGAGCCTGTGTGCTTTGATACATCGCTGGAATCTCATCCGTGCGACACCGGCGTGCTTGGATCAGTTAATGTCTTTGGAGGCCTTTAAAAGTTGCAAATCAGTGAATTTAGCCTGATACTTGACTAGAAACTTATTATTTCAAATACTTTAAGGGAATACAAACTATCTTCAGTCCCTTTTAGTATATTGTACCAACATTGTTGTCGGGGCCCCACATCGCCCCTGGCGGCGCCGTTCACAGTGACGTGGAGTGCTCGATACGCAACCGTCGGGCAACCTTTCAAGATTCATCATCTCGGGGCATCACGACAGCAGCCATGGCAGCGCCAACAGCAAATGCAGGCTGGGCCCAGCTGAGGCAACAAGCGCGAACATTGGAAACACAGGTAGGCAGCTGACCTGTGGTGCTCACTACATCAAAAAGCTGACATTCGAGGCAGACGGAAAGCTTGTTCCATACGTACTCGCAATACTCTACAGCACCCAATATCTCGCCCAAACCGACAGAAGAAGAAACAGACACAGAGAAGAAGATTGAAGATTTGCTGGAAAAGGTACGTCTGCTGTCTAACAACCTCCCCGCCGGCTGCAAAACGCAGGGTATAGGCTGGCTGTGCTGAATACAAGCTAACCTCGGCTCAACGTCCAGCGCGACTCTACAATCCAACAACTCTCTCGCCTGCTCGACTCCGAAGCATCCCTCACCTCCTCAGCCCTGAAGCAAAACAACCTCTCCCTCCTCCGCGACAAGCTCACCTCCCACAAGCGCGACCTGACCCGGCTACGCTCAACGCTGCAGCAGGCACGCGATCGTGCCAACCTCCTGACCAATGTCCGCTCCGACATTGACGAGTACCGCGCCAACAACCCCGAGGCTGCCGAGGCAGAGTACATGCTCGAAGAGCGCAACCGTATCGACAACAGCCATACCATGACGGATAACATCCTGAGCCAGGCGTACGCGGTCAACGATAACTTTGGCCTGCAGCGCGAGACGCTGGCCAATATTCAGCGCAGGATTACATTGGCTGCGAGCCAGGTGCCTGGTATCAACTCGCTGATTGGCAGGATATCGGCAAAGAAGAGACGAGATGGTATTATCATGGGCTGCTTTATCGCGCTGTGCTTCGTCTTCTTTTGGTTCATTCTGTAAAGCTTTCAGCAGGGGAAATTTCTCTAGGATCTTGTTTCACGTGCACTGCCGGCGTTTTTAAGGGGGGTATCAGCGTTATTTATCTTTCTTCTATATGCAGGTTATACAGGATGACTGGGTCATATGCAAAGTAATATACTGTACAATGGAGTGTTGCTGCTCTAATCGTGCCTCCGTATGTCTAAGATTGCTGCTGTGGTGCGGCATTCCTCTGACTAGCAGGACGGGGCTTTTCCCGTGCTGATGCTGGCAGCTTTGCCTCCTTCTTGATTCCGTCAACCAGCCTTCCAAGGCCCCTGGCTAGGCCGTCACGCTCGTCCTCATGGCTGGGACCACTACCTGCCCAGCGGATGCGGCAGTGTTGGTCCACCAGATATGTATATCCAACCTTGCTGTTCAGGAAGCCAATAGATTCACGGATATGGTCCGTAATGCCCCGCCGGACAACAAAGTACTTGTTCCAGTCCTTCTCAGGGAACCGGCGGCGCAGCGATCCCATGAATAGCCGGATGAGCCACGCTTTGCCAGCATTGTCTTCGTAGTTTACTCGAACAATCTGCCCCAAGTCGCCGCTTTCCTTCAGGACTTGATGCAAGGCCGGATTGGCCTTTTCGGAAATGAAGCTATCGGCTTGTTGCTCTGCCCACTGACTGCTAAAGATGGAGACAATCGTGGCCTTGCCTTCGAGGACAGGTGTAGTGTCCCGCGGTGTATTGTCACCTTTGACAATGGTTTCGCCGTACAGGTTCGGAAAGTAGAGGGACAGCTCTGCTTTGAAGAGACGTGGCGGCGCGATGAAGGACTTTCCTTCGTGGTATTGCAGGTTACCCCAGTCGCGAAAGTATGGTCGTGAGAGCTTTGCCGTCCTAGATAAGACCATGTTAGCAAGCTTGTCAAGTATACATCATTACTCCCATGCTGATTTGCACTTACAGCTCCTTGCGTCGCTCAACATGCTTCTCATAGTTGCCAAAGTCCTCTTTACGCTGGGCCCTCGTTCGGGTATCCAGACCAGTATTCTCACCCGTCTGCGGCGGCAGAGGCAATCCAATCGGTCGAGGCAGCGGCTTCGGCGTGAATTCGCCCTCCATCTTCTTGCCATAGCTTCGTGGCGCCTCGATGGTCGGTCCTGAGATTTCGCTTTGGGGATCCATCGAGGATCCGGTGCCAGGCGCTTCATGCCTAGCAGCCCGGATAGCCGTAGCAGTAAAGCTGCGACGTCCTTGACAGTAAACGCATGTCAGCGGTCGACGCGCCAGACCTAAGGCGGTCAGTTTCAAGCGCCGTGATGACATTGCCGCGGCGGTGATACGCGGATAGATACGCTTCGGCACCCCTTCTAGGCAGAGAGGTGTTTTCTCACGCAGGGCACAGCTCCGTAGGCCGCGCGACCCCCAAATTTTTTTTACGCCGCCGCTGGTTGGCGCGTACCCCACACATTTGCGTACAGGCGCCCAAACTCCCCTGGCCCATAGCGTCATTGCTGTATGTACACAAATTGAGAGAGCGCCCGCCGAGCATAGAAAATCGGCTCTCCAAGGCCCAGTCCCCGGACTCGGCTATTCGCGGGGGCTCGCCTCAACGACACCACAATGCCGACTGAATGCGGGCTCGACCGTTGACAAGCAAACCGCTGGCAAGCCAAATTGTTTTGTGCCGTTCTGCTCCATCCTCCCCTCCTCCCGCGTGGAATTCTTCTTTTCTCTCATTATATCCTGCGGACTTGATTTGGCCGCGACTTGTTTTTGCTAATTACAGAGACGAGTCAATCATAACACCACGCCATGTTTCTCGCGCGAGGGTCGCGGGCGCTGCGGACGCAATGGGCCGCGTCCAGAGCCATGGGTCGAGTTGCCATGGGCAAAACACCACAGGTCGGCATGCCACGCTGGTTTAGCGAGTCGCGAAGACTCTACGCCGTTAAGCCTGTTGTTTTAGCTGATATTGGAGAAGGTGTGTGCTTTTTCTCTGCCTCATTTGGCGTCATGATTCCAATACTAACGCCGGACTGACTAGGTATCGTGGAATGCGAGGTCATCCAGTGGTTCGTCGAGCCTGGTGCGCAGGTCGAGGAGTTTTCACCGCTTTGCGAGGTTCAGAGCGACAAGGCCTCTGTAGAAATTACGAGCCGCTTCACCGGAACCGTCAAGAAGCTATACTACGAGGCTGGAGAAATGGCAAAGGTCGGCAAGCCGTTTGTCGACATTGACATCCAAGGCGAGGCTGGTGAGGCAGAGGCTCCGCCTGAGCCGAGCAAGAAGGAAGAGGCGCCTCCCGCATCGACACCCTCTGCTTCGAATACACAGGCTGCTGAATCAAATGATGCACCAGCGCCCAAGGAAGCTCCCAGCGCAGAGGCACCGCAAAAGACAAAGGGCAAGGCGGCCTCAATAGCCACCCCGGCCGTGCGACACCTGTCCAAGCAGCACAACATTGACATCAACGACATTGACGGCTCGGGCAAGGATGGCCGCGTGATGAAGGAGGATATCTACAAGTTTATCCAGAACAAGGAATCTGGCCAGCAGCAGGCCACCTCACCGTCACCGGCTGCTCCTCCGGCCGACACCTCCGTGCAGACCGAAACCCGCCAGCAGCTCACGCAGATGCAGCAAATGATGTTCAAGAGCATGAGCCGCTCCCTCACCATCCCGCACTTCCTTTACGCCGACGAGGTCGACTTCTCCGACCTCGTCAAGCTCCGCGGCCGCCTGAACAAGGTCCTGGCCAAGTCCCCCGCCGAAGACGGCCAGCTCTCCAAGCTGTCCTACCTGCCCTTCATCATCAAGGCAGTTTCTCTGGCGCTGTACCAGTACCCAATCCTCAACGCCCGCGTCGAGGTTGACCAGGACACCAACAAGCCCTCGCTCATCATGCGCTCCCAGCACAACATTGGCGTCGCCATCGACTCGCCGCAAGGCCTGGTCGTGCCCGTCATCAAGAACGTCGGCTCGCTCAACATTGTGTCCATTGCCGCAGAGCTGACCCGTCTGCAAGGGCTGGCACAAAAGGGCAAGCTCAGCCCGGGCGACATGTCGGGCGGCACAATCACCGTGTCCAACATTGGCAACATTGGCGGCACGTACCTCAGCCCCGTCATTGTCGAAAAGGAGGTATCCATCCTCGGCATCGGCCGCATGCGCACCGTCCCGACCTTTGATGAAAACGACAACATTGTCAAGAAGCAAATCTGCAACTTTAGCTGGAGCGCTGACCACCGCGTTGTCGACGGCGCCACCATGGCCCGCGCCGCCGATGTCGTTCGCAGCATCGTCGAGGAGCCAGACGTCATGGTCATGCACCTCCGATAGAGGTAGCGTGGGCTCGAGTTCCTTGCGTACAATTTTTTTAACCCGCCCTACTGTTTTCTCGCCCCTATGCCGTTTTGTTGATGTTATTTCCCGTACAGACAGACACCACTACGTGTCTGTCATGCTGCATGACATCTAGCAAAAACTCGCATCGTTTACTTGTCTCGCTCCCTCTCTCCCCTTTCCCCATTACTCTTCAAAATCTACACGCCAAGCCGCAAGGCACTTTTTTTTCCTTCGCACTCCTTCCTCAAGCGTACATTTAAGCAAGCGGCAAGCAACAGAAGCCCTGCAGGGGTTATGGAGCCGGGGTGGGAGAAAAAATGTCCCATACGTCAAAGCCAAGCAGGGACCGGGGTCAAATTCAGCAGATGACCATGCCCGTGACCGCATACCTTGTGTCATGCAGCCAGAACCATGCATTGTACATGCACAAGCGGAGGAGGGCAATATTCAGGCCCTGGAAGTAGCTACATCCGGGGTCAAAGTCCCCACACTCTATATGGCTGTATGTAACATATGTTGCATGTGGTGACGGTTTTCTTATTAGTTGACGCTTGTCGCGCGGGAACAGGCAGGGACAAAGGGGACTGTTTGTTGAGGAACTATATACAACAAAAAAAAAAAGTAAAATAGAACTGATTGAATGAAAAAGTTGAATAAAAACGTTAAAACACAATTTATATTTGACACACGCTGTTTATGACAGTTCGCCTACCATGCGCCACGTCTCGTCAGATTTGTTATGCCACAAAACACATCTCGCATATGTCGGCCGGCTTCGTGCCTCCCAGCAAGGCTAAAAGGGGCTAGCATAGGCCATATCACACTGCAGGACTTTAGCGTGTCTGTGACGTGTACATGTATTGTGCGCTCGGTGCTTTGGGGATATCATGTCCTCCCGTGACGGAGGCAAAATGTATTTGCTCGTAGTTGCCTACTATCAATCCAAGTATCTAATGCGGTCCATCAAGTGCGCTGGTAGTCCTGCTGTCTGGCGCATGTGTATCCGCTGCAACGGAGGCTATGCTTCATGGGGCCTTAAGGCCTATGCTCGGGCCATGTGCGTCTGTAATTCTGTGCGACTCGTCTCTACTGGCCAGTAATGTAGTAAAAAATGCTCTTGTTTCCGCTTTAAAGAGTGCATAACCAAGCTCTTCACTAGCGGTCGCGGTGCTCATTGTGCCGCATCCGCCTTGTCTTGTTCCATAACGTTTCGCACTTCGGCGAGCACGTCTTGCTTCACATCCTCCATGGTTCGGCTGACGTCAATCCGGATGACGTCGCTTTCATCATGTGCCGGTCGCTCGAGAATCTCGAACTGACTTTGTACCATGTTGGCACCCATATAGTGACCCTTGCGCGCCGCGACACGCTTGAGTAAAAGTTCCTGTGACGCGTCCAGGAACATAAAGTGGATAAGAATGTTATGATTATAATATGCTGCAACTCGAATGACGTCGCGGTACTTGCGTTTCAGAGCAGAGCAGGTAACAACCACGCCGGCAGCTCCGTCGGTAACACATTTTGTAGAAACGTCTCGCAGTTGTGTGAGCCAGTCCCACCGGTCAGCATCCGTCAGCGGAGTACCGCTTCTCATTTTTTCTACATTTGCCGTTGTATGATACTGTGGGCAGAATCGTTAGTTGCTGTTTCAAGTCATGCATGTTGGCTGAGATCTGCATCTTACCGAGTCGCCTTCCAGATATGGCAGGTTTAGTTCGGCAGCTATATGTTCAGCGACGGTGGTTTTGCCGCAACCGGCTGGGCCAGTGACGAGCCATATATGGTGATGCTTTGAAGTACCGGGCGGCGTCGGTAAGTTGGCGGACAAAGACATTTGAGATGATGCTTGCAGATTCGCAAGGCTGGATTTGGTGGCGGTGGCCAGTGCGGGGGTCATGGAGGTAGCGTCGTGTCCATTGACGGCTACCGGCGAGTCGAAGGAGAGCATTTGGAATGGCAAAGGGCGAGAATATTGTGGGAGTGAGGCGCCTTTTTAATGTTCAGGGAGTGTATTCGCACAAACTTTGGCGGGTGAGGAAACGAGTGAGTGAGGTTGCGACCGGGTTAGGTCATGCAGTAAGATCGACGCTAGAGTACCACGCGGTCGGGTCGTGCGGGCGACAGCAGATCCAAAGAGGCAAGGCTGGCGGCGTACAAGAATGCAACTTGGAAGCGACAAATGTGACAGGATGCAAAGTGTGGTATCAATGAAAGACGAGAAGAGAGAAGGGCCGGCCTCCTTTTTGTGTAGCCACCTGAGCTTCAAGCGGCCTGGTGCGAATGGGCAGGAGAGGGGGCCGAAGAAAAACCTGGTAGCGCGGAGTTCGTCACTGTGGCACGGAGGTGATGCGCCAAAATGAGCCTGCGAGTCAAACTGCCAACGGGGGCCTAGTCCGGGGGTCACAGTGGGCTGACAATCCCACAGCGAGCCATTCAGCGACGCTTGTTGGGCCTGGATTGTGCATTTTAGTGGCACGGATGGTTAAGCAGCAGAGCGCGGAAGACCTGACCGGAGCCCTGCTACTCCATCCGGCACATCGGGGCGATGGATACCTATTTCGTCTTACACGGCAATGATTAGGGGTTGGGGGTCAGTTTCCACCACATCTCCATAGATTGTGCTGGTCCCTCGTAGTGATGAGGTCTCTGGCTCTTGTTTCTATTCGAAAAGTGGCATTTGCCTCCTTTCTCGCCGCCATGCAAAAGGATTGTGTCTCAAGTACCGCCTTATGGTAACAAATGATGTATGCTGTGCATTTGGTGTGGCACGGGGTAAGCCTTGCGTTGTCTAAGACCTGCGACGGAAGTAGCACAACAACTAAGGCGTCTGAAATGCGACAATGCAAGTGAGGCTGCCGCATGCCTGCCTTTTTCGACGGGGCAGAAACATTGTGCGGCCCTGGGGCTATATCGGCCAGCCATATGATAGTATGCGACGGTCTACGCTGGTGAAATAGGTCGGCGCTGCGTACATACGGGGTAGACAACGTCATTTCCGTGTAGCCCGCGATGCCTCTCAGTGTGATGGGGTATCATATCATCTTTCACTCTCTTGAGGGCCCTCGTACTGCCGGGTCATGTTTCATTCAGGCGGATACAACTGGATTCGTTGAAAATTCTCCGCAGCCCTGCTGCTTGTCCCCGTTCCTCAGCAAGCTCCAGACGCGCCTTTCGTATTGCCGCGATATGCTGCTCGCTGCCGAGTCCCAATTCAGTGGGTGTTGGTATTGGGGGCAAAAGACTCCCACGCAGTGATGGTTAGGTGGGGGTCAGAGAGCTGTTGGGTGGGCCTTTATCAACGGGCCTGTTTGGCCTCAGAAGTCTTGTGCCGCATCAAGCTGATTGTTCGGATAAACTAAGCTGTGTATGCCGGGCCGCAGGTAGATAAGATCTGGGTGGGTAGTGAACAGAATCAGGTTTATCGATGTAGGAAAAGGGCGACTCGTACTATATAGCATTGATTTGACGTGAGCGTTGGGAGAGCCACACGAGTAATGTGGCGTGGGCAGCCCGCATGTCATAGGCACACACAATCGTCTCCCGTGCCAATAGCTAGAGAATCACTGGAGGGCGGCGTAAATAGCATTTGTCCCATTTGACGATGGAATGCGATGCAATCGTTGAGTATAAAATAGGAGAATACGTTTTACAGTGAACTGTTGGAAACTGACGTCTGGCACACGTCGATTACCAAGCAAAACGGTCCGTTTGTCGACGCCGCCAGCTGGCGGGCAGGTGGGCTAGGATGGCCTACCCTAAAGACAGCTTCCGAAAAAGACTTCAGCTGTATTTGATATAAGAATCTATTTTAGCAATGAAAACAATTGGTAGGTGGCTCCAGATACTTTACACGCTTGATACTATTTCCAAGGCCGGGTATATTGCTCAGCTTTCTATGTGCCCAGTACGTTAAATTGTGTCTCATGGGCAGGCTTTCAATGAATGGGTGAAGTTATACTATGGACGACCCGCCACAAGCAACTGACAGATGAATGAATAAGAATAAAACAGAATAGGCCCATCGGCAAAGAACATTTCAATGTGATATCATTTTTCATGTTTTTCGCGGTATTAGACGCTTTCTTGGCACCTACCTAGTACCAAGAGCATTTTCGCGTATCCTACTCGTACTCCGTTGGCCAACGCAGACGCGGCGAACCCCGCAACTACGGCAAGCCTGTGCCTGGTCTGAGCGGGGCACCAACAAAAGGTCTTTGACGGCTCCAAAGTCCAACGGAACTAGTTGGCAGAGAAATGGAGGCTTAGGCTCCAACCATGGCAATATTAGGGCTGTACTCTGTACAATAGTTGGCGTAGGATTCTGGAGAGCAGAATTGCCTCATTTTCGGCTCTTTTTGTAGTAATAGCTCCCGCTTCGTGAAGCAGAACCATATCAGAGTATCAGGTACCTACTTAATATTATAATGGACCTGGCGCAAGGTTAATCCGGACACCGTACCGGTGCTCGATAGACTGCTATTATATAATACCGAGTAACATGACAACCGACAGGTAATAGATATACCATCGCGCCTATTCCTATCCTCACCAAACCAAACCAACTACTCATTACTCATACCAACGTCTGTAACGGTTGTCCCAGAGCCCTAACTGCAAGCCAGCCAACCACCTGTTGCAGCTGAGCAGGTCCTTGTCTTCCCGCCCCATCTCATGTGTCGACAGTAACTTGATTCGGCAAGTCGACCTGCAACTCAAGCGCCTCCCCCTCCCCCGCCCGCTCCGTTCCCATAGTCGCCTGATTGACACGTTACTCGTTACGGCCAACCGCAGTGCACCATTATAAGGGACCACGGATTGCGCTACCAAACCGCCTCCGGCCCGCCAGAAACCGCTGCTGCTGCGCCGCCTGCAGTGGCTCAAAAAGTTCCTGTTAGATAAATACATACAGCCGCCTCGGGACCTGCACCCGCCTTTCGACGACTTTCTTGATGACTCTCCGCATCCCACAGTCTTCAACCCTCTCAAGACTGTCTCCGCTGCGAAATCTAGCAGCATCAAGCATCAAGAAGCCCCAGAACGCATCTTTCTCAGCTCTGCGTTGTCAGAGAGCTCGAACTACGGCCACTCCCTCATTCTACCGCCAGTTTGCGACAGCCATGAACGCCGAAGAGCGCAAGCACTACTTGGCCGACCAGCCCCCAACAGTAGTCAGGCTCGAGGTCGAGAAGCACTTCGAGGCTCTCGATGACAAGCAGAAGCGTTATGCTCATGCCATCAGCAAGTAAGTGATTCCTTTGCTTCGGTTGGGGAGCGTTGCCACCGCAGCCACACTTGGTCTGCCTACGGACGACACAAAGTTAACACTACATTGTAGAGCCTCCTTTGCCGGGACCAGGGTCCTTCTTCGCCAGGTTTCTCCAGAGTCTGAAAACATCTATGACTTGATCATGACCCTCCACAACAGTTGCAATGGCGACTGGGAAGCTCTTGGTCAGAAGGCTGGCATTGACTCCGACGAGTTGAACAAGTTCCTCGACTACACAGCCCAGTTTCTCGGCAACTGTGGCAACTACAAGAGCTTCGGTGACGCCAAGATGCTCCCCAGATGCAGCGACAAGTCTGTTGCCGCTCTGGCTGCCACCTCACCCGAGGCTGCCAAGTTCTATGAAGCTACCAATGGCGGCATCTTCAGCTGCGACAAGCAATCTCTCCTGCATCTTGGCTTTCCCGATGAGGGCCACTTGTCTACCTACTATCCAGACTCCCCAGACATCACCCAGACAGAGATCAACGCCGTGTCTGCCTGGATGGGTAGCAAGGGACTGCTCCCTGAGAACACAAGGCTTCGCAAAGCTGGCGACACATTTGAGCTTCTCATTGCGTCCGCCAACACCTCGGTTCCGGCCAATGGCGGCGATATCGGTAAACAAACCGAGTTCACGGTCGAAGATGGTCCTCTCAAGGGCAAGACCATCAAGCTCGTTTACGGCGACTACTCGGCCGAGATGAAGACCATTGCCGCTCACATCCGCGATGCCGCTGCCAACGCTGATAATGAAAACCAAAAGAACATGCATTTGGCTTATGCCGACTCGTTCGAGACCGGCTCTCTCGAATCCTTCAAGAACAGCCAACGATTCTGGATCAAGGACAAAGGCCCTGCTGTCGAGTGCAACATTGGCTTCATTGAGCAATACCGAGACCCCGCCGGTATCCGCGCCGAATGGGAAGGCTTTGCTGCCATTGTCAACAAGGAGCGAACCCGTGCCTTTGGTGCTCTCGTTGATGCCTCTCCTGAATTGATTCCGCTCTTGCCTTGGGGTAAGGAATTTGAAAAAGACCAGTTCCTCTCTCCTGACTTTACCTCGCTGGAGGTTCTCACCTTTGCTTGCGCCGGTATTCCTGCCGGAATCAATATTCCCAACTACGATGACATTCGCCAAAATGAGGGCTTCAAGAATGTCTCACTCGGCAACATTCTTAGCGCTTCCGCTCCTAATGAAAAGATTCCATTTATCCGTGAAGAGGATCTAGATCTGTACACCAACCTGCGCGTGCCAGCCTTTGAGGTTCAGGTTGGTCTTCATGAGCTTACCGGTAGGTCTACGCACGGCAGCACATCTTAATCGCAGTATGCTAACTATTTCCAGGCCACGGCTGCGGAAAGCTCCTCCAGGAGACCTCATCTGGCGTTTTCAACTTTGATAAGGAGAACCTACCTGTCAACCCCATTACACAGAAGCCCATCACTAGCTGGTACAAGCCAGGCCAGACGTGGGGTTCCGTATTCGGAAGCATAGGTGCCTCATATGAGGAATGCCGTGCCGAGCTGGTTGGTATATATCTGAGCTGCGAATTTCCCGTATTGAAAATTTTTGGCTACGGCGACGGAACGGAGAACATGAACAACGACGCAGGTGACATCCTCTATTGTTCGTACCTCAGCATGGCCCGTGCCGGTCTTATGTCCCTAGAGATGTGGGATCCCAAGAGCCAGAAATGGGGCCAGGCTCACAGCCAGGCTCGATTCTCCATTCTCAAGTGCTTTCTTGATGCCGGCGAAGACTTTTGCAAGCTGGACTACACCAAGGACGACCTGTCTGATCTCACGATTAAGCTGGACCGCAGCAAGATCCCTACAGTTGGCCGTAAAGGTTCGTTGGCCTGTTAAACTCATTATTTTATCAGTACAACCCAAGCTAACCATGCAATGCACCACAGCTGTCGGAGACTATCTGCAAAAGATTCACGTCTACAAGTCCACCGGTGACCTTGAGAACGGGTCCAAGCTGTACAACGAAATGTGCAGAGTGGACATGGACTTTTGGGGTACCAAGGTCCGCGATGCCGTCCTGGCTCAGAAGCAGCCTCGCAAGGTCTTTGTTCAGGCCAATACTACTCTGGACGAGGCAACTGGAAAGGTTGCTTTCAAGCACTATGATGCCTCGCCCATCGGTATGGTTACAAGTTTTGCGGACAGGAAACTGTAATGGCACAATGATGAGGTGAAGGAAGTATATATACAATCTAGATATATTAGAGCAGTCGGAGTCTAAAAGGAAGTAGAATAAGTCCAACTATATGCATATGTCTCTTGCACTCGTGTAAAAATGTCTGTTTGCCTTACTACGATGGAAGTTGCAGGGCTGCACAAGTCCTCCACCCGTTCGCCAGAGTGGATTCCACACCACACAGCTGTTGCGTGTGTCAATATTCCAACGGGCTTACTGTTGATACAACTCCGAGCACCGCGTACAGAAGCAAAAAGGGGGGACAATATTAATAGTTTTTGTTCATGGTCGTTTAATTTTTTTCTTTGACTGTAAAAACCTGATTACAGACGCCAAGATGTGTGACCGAAATGCCGTCGACTTCCAAAAATGCAATTGGCCAAAGACCAGCCCATTCCCATTTCTCTTCTAACAACGTTTCCGTTATTTTTCGCAACAATTCCAACCGCGCCTTTCTCTTCTAATTGCTGCCAGCCACAGAACGAGATTTCTTGCATTTCACCGAAATCTCGCCCTTACTCTCACCAGATATACCTGCTTTTTCTCCCATCTAAATTTTGTCCGTGCGTATTCTCACATGTTCATTTCCCGCATACCACCCATCGTAATCTCCTTGACCTCGCCTTTCTTATGTGGTCTGTTAAAGGTCTCGATTTGTATGGAAGAGGACTGCTGGATGTTGCAAATAGCGCAGGCAAAATTTACCAAGCCATCTCGTGGGGCTTGTCGCCCTTCCTCAGGCTGAAGGAGCTGGCGAGGTAGCTGGGGAGCATCTCAACCTTCTTGATGTTGGCAATCAGAGCCTTGTCGATAGCCTTCTGGTCAGCGGCGCGGCTGCTGTTGATCTGCTTCTTCTGTAGACACAAACGACATGTTAGAACATCGTTTCTCCAATCCAATTTTTTTTTTGGCTTCTTGGCTGCCAACTTTCAAAAACGTACCTGGGGCTTCTCTCCCTGCTTGAAGAAAGCATCGGCACCAGCCTTCTCCTTGGCCTTCTCGGCGGTGAAGTACTTTGGTTGAGAGACCTCGTTGACCTTCTTCTCGTCAAGACCGCTGATGTCGACCTTGTAGGAGGTGGCGATGACGTATCGGGAGTTGATTCGGCGCAGGGGGACACCGTTGATCTTGAAGGGACCGGTGACGAGGAGAACACCCTGCTCGAGGTTCTTGAGGAGGACAACGCGCTTGCCGCGGAATCGGCCGGCGAGGAGGATCAGGACAGTGCCGGGCTGCAGAGACTTGCGGGGAGTCCAGGCACGGACAGCCTTGCGGACCTGTGTTGAGGAAAAAAGACAATGTCAGTAAAATGTACAACCGATTTGGTGCGAAACAACACATCTCCCAGAATTGTCAGAGTCGGCTCTTTCGATTGAATTGCTTATCGCGCAAGGTCATGTTTGACCCCTTAGGGCTTCCGGATAGGTCATGTCGTCCAATACATGTTTCGTCAACGGCCACCAGAATCCATCGTCCAGGGCGAGAATTGTCGCTTGTCGATGTGGTCGCTGCGCTCTGTCGTGTTCCGAAAGCCAAAGGAAAGTAGACCGACTCCATGGGAAGATGTGTATGCTTCGTCAAAGGACATCTCGCGATGTCATGTCATCGCAAACTCACCTGCTTGGGCTCAGCATCGTCGTCGGGGTTGTACCACTTCTTGGCCTTGTCCGCAGCCGCGGGAACCTCCCGGGTCGACTTGCCGAACTTCTTGGAAACAGGCTTCGTCGACATCGTGACTCTCTCGATTGTGTCTGTTGAGGTGTGGAGAGGGAAAGGAAGACACGTTCGTGATGGTCCTCCAAAATGTTGGATTTCTTTGTGAAAGCCACTAGCGAGTTTGTGGGAAGCAAAATGTGAACCCTCTGGCACTAACCACTTACGGAAGCGGTACGTACCAATTTTCACTCGCCCACCGTGCGGGTTAGGGGCTGGCGCACGTGATGATAAGATTGTGCGTCTTCGACCTTTTGCTGGCTTCCGCTATGCCCCTTTTGGGATTAGCTTGCCTGCGCCGGATAGACCCACCCGGAATCTGCGAGAAGGCCCTCCCAAGCTCGGAGAAAGTGTAGCGGAGCTTCAAGGCCAAACAACTAGATATTGAAACCTTTTTCCCTCGCATCTGCCTGCTGAACAGTTATGATTTTAGCTCTGTAAATATCCAAGACCTATTCCTCATACGCCGGTCGGTATGCAGGCTAGACGACATTTGATATCCTCGGCTCAGCGCCTTGCTGGTGCCACAACGCGCACCTCACGACCTCTCGCCCTCGGTGTTAGACTTGCCACCCGAACCCCTTCGCTGCGATTACTTCCTACGATAGCAACCCGAACATATGCAAATGGCAGACCCCATCCCCCAGGCGGTACACACCGCATGAACCTGGGCGGTGGCGAAGAAGAAAAGCCAGCTTTAGAACAATACGGTATCGACCTGACTGCCCGTGCGAGGGATGGCAAGCTTGATCCTGTCATTGGGCGCGATGCAGAAATCCAGCGTACGATTCAAATATTGTCCCGGAGAACAAAGAATAATCCAGTCTTGATTGGTAACGCTGGTACTGGCAAGACGGCTGTTCTGGAAGGCCTGGCGCTCCGTATTATACAAGGTGACGTGCCAGAGTCTATCAAAAACAAGCGTGTCGTCAGCCTAGATCTTGGTTCCCTCATTGCCGGCGCAAAATTCCGCGGTGACTTTGAAGAGCGACTAAAGAAGGTATTGGACGAAGTTCAGAAAGCAGAGGGCGAAGTAATTTTGTTCATTGACGAATTGCACACCCTGCTTGGATTGGGCAAGGCTGAGGGCTCAATCGATGCCTCCAACTTGCTGAAACCTGCCCTTGCCCGAGGCGAACTGCAGTGCTGCGGTGCCACAACGCTTACCGAATACCGCCAAATTGAAAAGGACGTGGCTCTTGCTCGCCGCTTTCAGCCAATTATTGTAAATGAGCCAACCGTCGAAGACACTATCAGTATTCTTCGCGGCATCAAAGATAAATATGAAGTCCACCATGGTGTCCGAATTACCGACGGAGCTTTGGTCTCTGCTGCAGCACTGTCCAACCGATACATAACAGATCGATTCCTTCCTGACAAGGCAATTGATCTAATGGATGAGGCAGCTAGTCATCTCAAGCTGCAGCACGAATCCAAGCCGGAAGACATTATGCGGCTTGACCATAAGATAATGACGATCCAGATTGAGCTGGAGAGTCTCCGTAAGGAAAAGGACATTGCCAGCAAGGAACGTCGCGAGAAGCTCGAAAAGGAGCTCAAGAAACTTTACGACGAAATTTCTGAACTCAACGCAACCTGGGACAAAGAAAAGTCGGAAATTGAATCTGTCAAAAAGGTGCAAGAAGACCTTGACAAGGCGAGATTTGAGCTTGACCAGGCTCAGCGTGTCGGCAACTTTGGCAGAGCATCCGAGCTGCGCTTCGGCGTCATCCCGGATCTTGAGCAGAAGCTGCCAAAGGATGGCGAGCAGCAAGACGCCGACCATACACTCATTCATGATGCAGTCACATCTGACGACATTGCTAATGTTGTCTCTCGAATCACCGGTATTCCTGTCTCGAAGCTAACTTCCGGTCACATTGAGAAATTGGTGCATATGGAAGACCAGCTCGGAGAAGCCGTCAAGGGGCAAGAAGACGCTATAAAGGCTGTTTCCAATGCGGTCCGCCTCCAGCGAGCTGGACTTAGTGGTGAGAACAAGCCGCTTGCTTCGTTCTTCTTCCTTGGCCCGACCGGTGTCGGCAAGACGGAGCTCTGCAAAAAGCTCGCCGGTTTCCTTTTCTCAACCGAATCGGCCGTGGTTCGTTTCGACATGTCTGAATTTCAAGAGAAGCATACCATCTCACGCCTCATCGGCGCTCCCTCTGGCTACGTCGGCTACGATGACGCTGGGCAGCTCACTGAAGCTGTGCGACGCAAGCCCTACGCTGTTCTCCTCTTTGACGAGTTTGAGAAGGCTCACCGCGACATTTCCGCTCTCCTTCTCCAAGTCCTTGACGAAGGCTATCTGACCGACGCGCAGGGGCACAAGGTTGACTTCAAGAACACAATCATCGTCCTGACATCCAACCTCGGCGCGGATATCCTCGTCGGCCAGGACCCCATGCACCCTTACAAGGAAGACGAAGCTGGCGACATCGATCCGGATGTGCGCAAAGCAGTCATGGACGTTGTCGGAAGCTCATACCCTCCCGAGTTCCTCAACCGTATCGACTCCTTTATTCTGTTCAAGCGCCTCGCCAAGAGCGCTATCCGTGATATTGTCGACATTCGCCTAAACGAGCTGCAGGGCCGTCTCGACGATCGCCGTATCGCTCTCGACGTGCCGAATACCGTCAAGGACTGGCTAGCCGAGCGCGGCTACGACCCCAAGTTTGGCGCCCGTCCGCTCAACAGGCTCATCACGAATGAGATTGGCAATGGGCTTGCGGATAAGATTATCCGCGGGCAGCTCAAGATGGGCGAGCGGGCAGAGGTGAAGATTAAGGAGGATGGATCCGGGCTGGAGATTGCGAACGCTCCCGCCTCAGCGCCCACTTCGACTTCTTCCACAGATGCTGATGCTGCATCTTCTGGTTAAATATGCAATAATTTTGTAAACTACATGGTTGAATTTTGTTTCGGAGTTTGCGGCGACTTGTTCTTTGTTAGAGCTGCTTTTTTGTACACTATCGAGCCTCGACTCCGCTCAGTCTCTTGTCAATATTGATACCCCGAAATAACTTGAAATAAATAATAATGCCTCTACAAAGATGAACTAATTCCCCTGTATCTTGCCGCAAGGCCCAGTCACGGTAGAAGTCTTAAATGGCATTAATAGTGCCCCTCTTAGATCAAGGAATAAAGCACATGTCACGAAAAGACGTCATAGTAGTAGCGAAAATACAAAGTCTAGCATAAGCACCAGTCTCTTCCTTTTTTAAACTATGTCATTCACCCAACCCCAAAACCGAATTAGAAACAAGACGAAACCGGGAGGCTTTTACAAAACATTAAAAAAAGCAGAAAATCCGTCCCCTTTCTTTTTTTCTTATTGCCTCCTTCCTCTCTATTTTTCTCGTCGGTTTTTCTTTCTCCCAACCACGGCCCAACTCCGTTTCATTCAACTCTAGAGCAAAGTGAAGAAGAGCAGACAGAAAAAGAAAAGAGCATTCAGAAAGGAAAGGAGAGGAACAAGAGTACAGAAGAAACAATATCGGTGGAAACGCGCCATAATCAGACCGTCAACGCCATACCGATCTTTCCTAGGGAACTCCAAACCTCTTGTTAGCCGAGTTTCTGAGCCGCGATCCGTCGCCAAATGTATAGAAAAGTGAACAGTGTCGTCGAAATGCGATGCCGTTCCCCATAACGCAAAGTCGTTAAAAGGGAGAGGTACAGGCCAAAATGTGAAAACAACAAAAGACCATGTAGGCTGCAAATGCCAGTACTCGCAACATCACATACAACACACCAACAAATCAACGAAAGCGCGACCAGACGAGAGCAAGGCGGAAATCGTAAAAGATACTCGGGACAGTTTTTTAATCAACTATTATTCGATATTGGTTGACCAATATAAGCCTTTTTGTTTTTGCATATTACAACCGAACCATCGACTTTTTGCTTGACAAGAAAAACCGACGAGAGGGAGAGGGTACGGAGAACAAGGAAGTAGGAGGGAGAAGAAGGAGTATGGCCAGAGGGTGCGTCTCTTTTTGTTCTTCTACTGATGACCAGCCTTCCTGAGGGTGGTAGCAAGCCACTCCAGACCCTCGTACAGACCATCTCCAGAGGTAGCGCAAGTGGACTGGATGTACTGTTGTGGGAAGAGCGTTAGCATCTTGAAGTGGGAGCGACGTGGACGGGGTAAATTCAGCGACTTACCCAGCCGCGATGTCTCAAGCTGTGAAGACCGAGCTTGTCGGTAATCTCGGCGGCGTTCATGGCGTTCTGTAGGAGGGGAAAAAAGGGTCAGCAAATACGGCGTAATCAGAATAATGTTGTTGTTGCGGAATTTAAACGTACAGGAAGATCCTGCTTGTTGGCAAAGACCAGGAGAATGGCGTCACGGAGCTCATCCTCGTTCAGCATGCGCTGGAGCTCTTCACGGGCCTCAATAATACGGTCGCGATCGTTGCTGTCGACGACGAAGATGATACCCTGGGTGTTCTGGAAGTAGTGTCTCCACAGGGGACGGATCTTGTCCTGACCACCGACATCCCAGACGGTGAACTGAATGTTCTTGTACTCGACAGTCTCAACGTTGAAACCTGTAGAGCAGAGGAAAAGAAACGTTAGCACGTGAACAATGGTTGGCTAGTGAGAGACGGGCCGCAACGGCTACGGGGGCGCCTGTGAGCAAGGGGGGGGTCGCGAAGCCTGTCGCGAGAGTACCGGAAAGACCGCTCAGATGAAGCCTATCCCGCAACCCCCCTGGCGACGAGCGAATTTCCGAGCCCCGAAGCCGTCGCGAGATCAAATCAAACAAAGGGCGCCGTACCAATGGTGGGAATGGTGGTGACAATCTCGCCGAGCTTGAGCTTGTAGAGAATCGTGGTTTTACCGGCAGCGTCCAGACCGACCATTAGAATTCGCATCTCCTTCTTCCCCCACAACTTGTCGAAAAGCTTAGAAAAGGCGAGACCCATGATTGCGGTGTTTTCGGCGACGAGAGGCCTACAGCAAAACGCGTTGAGAGGCGGGGTGGGTTGGTTGGTGAGGGTTGTGGTTTGTTTGGTGCAGGAGGGAGGGAGTGGGCAGAGAGAGAGACTGGAGATATGTGTCCTAGTTGCCACGCGTAGTTAGCGGCCGGTCCTGTGAGTGAGTGTGTGCTGGAGCGGTGCGGTGCGGTGCCCGCACAGTGATCCCGGGCGGCGGGCTGGGCTTTGGGATTAACCAAGGAGGGGTTTTTTAGGCCCGCTGTCCGATCCCTCACAGTAGGCAATGACGACGACAGGGGGGGGGCACAACGACTAAGTTACCCTCTAAAATTTAAGGCGTGACGAGGGGCGAAGACGGAAGCGAAAAAAGCGTGCTGGCTGGTTGCGATGACGGCTGATTTTGCCTCAATGGCTCTGGACAATCCTCACAGCAATGTCCATAGGCATTGAAGCAATATTTATGCCCTTGCCGCACCAGCACCCAGAGAGGACACTTGTTCAGCGCCCGCCTAGTAAACTGTGGACAAGGCAGCCGCTTTTCTCTCAGTGGATGGCATCTTGTGGTGCCTTGTTGTGGAGTGGCTTTGGCTTTGGCTTTGGGGCCATCGCATCGCTCTATAGTCTCGACTCGTGCGAGGGAGAGAGGCGGGGAGTAGAGGCCGTTTTGTTGCAGCCGCGGTCGTCGTACATGCCGCTGAGAGGGAGGGACCAATTCGAGATGCGATCAAGACTTACTCTTTCGTCTGTAAATGGTGTCGACTACGCTAGAAAAATTCTGTGCGTGCGTGTGTGTGGTGTGTGTTGGATGGCTGTACGTCGGTGCAAGTTGGCACTGTTCTACCAGTAATAAGTCTTGTCGGTGAAGGGGCTGCTGCACATCTGTCTCTCTGGCTGGCCAGGCATTGCGTCGCACCTCTCAGAAAAGGCTGATGCACACAGTGGTGCTGGCAGCCGCAAGAAACAGAAAAACTCAGCTGCATCCCTTATCATCTACCCGAAAGATACATTGCCTGAGCACGCGACCGCACCAATAGACACATACATGTTCAGGCTTTTGCCTGTACTCCACCAGTACCTCTGACCCCCTGAACTTTCCCCTGGAGAGCCTGCCGACCAAAGTAGCTGAGCCAGGAACTCGGTGGCGCAGCGTAGCCCAATCCACCGGTTCCGAGCAGGGCCGACGACCGCTCCGCTCCAAAAAAAGTGTCTCCTGAAATGGCAGAAAAAAAGGAGAGGAGCACCAGCCACAGCAAGTCTGTGGCGCACCACCACTGGCGGACCAAGCTACCAACCAGCATTTAGGTGCCAGTAATACTACCAGTACGGAGTAGCCAGCGCAGAGCAAAAGGTGTCAATTCGCGAAGCGTGGATCCCGGCTACTACCTACCCCCTCGTGTCTTCAACGCATCAAGCTCCCTCTCCAGCTCCCGCAATTGACACGCGCCATTACATACAACAGCAAAAGATGCATTTCCTAACGGCCGCGAGGACATTCCTCGCTGCGGCCGTCGCCTTCCAGACTGCCGCCGCGCACAACATTGTCCTGCCTGCTCATGGCCTCGAGTGCTTCCACGAGTCTCTGCACAGGGATGACAAGATGTCTGTCACCTTCCAGGTCGGCGATCGCGAGTTTGGCAGCGCAGGAAACCTCGATATTGATTTCTGGGTATGTCATGAATCGTAATGACTCTTTCGCGCTTCAGCAATCGCTTCGGATCGAGACGGCGAGGAATACCATGTCGTTTACTTCCCCATGGCAAACACATGTCAAATGGCCTACCGCATCCTTCCAGGCAGAAGCATTCTCAGCATTGACACCCTGTCAAACTCTCATACTAGGCAGCAAGTTTAGCTAACAGACACATCTTTGGACAGATCACGAACCCCACGGGCCAGTACGAAATCAACCAAAAGACCGTCTCCAACGGCGACCACACCTTTACCGCCAAGTATGACGGCAAATACACCTACTGCTTCGGCAACCAGCACTGGGGCGCAAACAGCAAGGAAGTCTCCTTCAACGTCCACGGCGTCGTCTATGTCAGCGAGTCTGACTACCCCTCTGACCCTATGGAGGTTGAAAGTACGTACAAACTACAATCCCGCACCCCTTAAAAGCCAAGTAACCATATCAATCCGGCAATGGCAATAATCTAACCTCGCGTCAAATTTAGTCCGCCGTCTATCAGAGCTCCTTGCCCAGGTCAAGGACGAGCAACAGTACATTGTCATCCGTGAACGCACCCACCGCAACACCGCCGAGAGCACAAACGGCCGCGTCAAGTGGTGGAATCTCTTTGTTATTGGTGTCGTGGTTGGCGAGTCGCTCTTCCAGGTTTGGTGGCTGCGACGCTTCTTCGAGGTCAAGCGTGTTGTCTAAATAAACTTTGGAGAATGGATAAATGGTGTGACAAATGGGGAGAGCGCGAGGAGCCGAATGCATTATAAAAGAACACTTCAAACACCCTGGGATATTAAATAGCCTAGGAGAGTTTTGTCTCTTTCCTCTTAATAGCCTCGCAACGTTTTGGTCTTGCGAGTATCATATAGCCGGCGCAATGATGGAAAAGGGAAAAGTAGAAGCGCATGGTTGGATGGGGTGTCAACTAATAGTTGGACAACTTAGTACAGTCCCAAGCTGGTTCAACTGTGTACAAACGATATCACGGAGAGGGCAGGAGGCGAGAAACAAGCAAAGCGACATTCAATGTGGCATATGACATGTAGTAATAGCAACCACACTGTGGTTTATACAATGCAAAAGCTTTAAATCATCTTCAACAGCTTACGTCTCTTTACTTGTGAATATCTAATGCAACAAAGTAATCTTCAAGGTATCCTGTTCATTTATATTTACTTTTCAACTTATAGCCAAGAGGTATATATATATGTGTGTAATCTCAAACTGTAAATATTTCCAACGCCATATCATCAGGGCTAAATACCAAAACAAAACACGTCTACCCGAGGACGTCATGCCGCGCTTCAAATTCAACAACAAAAGGCCAGAAAACGTCATGTGCGCTTCATCTATGCATTAGGATCCGACTCAGGCACAGACTCTTGCTCCTCAGGCGGTGCTTCAACTGGCAGTTCAACTTCCTTGATGGGATGTAACAGCATCGGCGGGAGACACATTCGGCCCTCGCCACCAGGCATGCTGCCCACACCACCCTCTTTGGTGGCCTTGCTCTTGTCCTCGGTCTTCTCAAACTCGTCACCGCCATCATTATTGACCCGCAGTCCTAGCCAGCGCTGGTACAAGTTTGGCGCAAATCCGGTGTTGTAGAACCAGCTCAGGCCGCGGAGGTTATGCTCGCGATCACCGTAGACGCTGGTACGTGAGCCACCCGTTGCGCCGTTGTGCCCTGCATTGAGCGTGTTGGCAAGGTACTCGACCGGCCACTTGCGGTCAACAAAGAGAGGATGCGGCACAGCAACGGCTTTGTAGCCGTGCTGTAGCGAGACTGTGGCTGCCCACATTTCTGAAAAGGCAAACTGCTTCTTGAATGCAGTCATGCGATGCATCTTCATGAGCAGTCGCCGAGACATTCGCGACGTCGTGATGATGCTGGCGCGCCTGGGCGGAAGAGGATGAGATGCGTTAAATCCCGTAATGTCATCCCGAAGCCCCCATGTGGTGCCTTCAGGGTTAAAAATAGGGTTTAATGTGATGAGATCAGCATCCTCTCCAACTCCCCATTGATAGCGATCGCTTTCATAAGGCGTCGGTGGCATTGGGTCATCGTCATACTCAAACCAATCGTTCTCGTCACTAGGGCGAAGAGGACCCCAAACCGACTTGTCATTCTTAGTCGGCAGCTCTGGCTCATCTTGATGCAAGTTTGGCACATTGCCCCAGACGTTGTCTGCGCTGACAGTGCCCATCTCGGTCTGGACTCTAGACATTTGCGAAAAGTCCTCCCACGAACCATGAGTTTCCGGGATGTAAAACCTTCCGTTACGCTCCCACAGCCCCTTTCTCGGTTGTTTCTTCGCCCATTCTTCAATCTTGGTGATGAGGTCATAGTAGTGTCCGGTATAGCGAACGTCCATTTCCCACTGCCAAAAGAAATCATATTCGGGATGCATGTATGCAAAGTGTTGCATGGCCATGGCTAAGCCTCTGTATGAGCCGTGGACTGGGTGCTCTGGTCCTGTAATCCAGAGGTCATGCATTCCTTGGTATAAAGCGAGCATTTGGGTTTCTGTCCACATTGTTACAAGACCACGGAATTCTTGTGGGATAGCCTCCTGAATTCTGGCATTGTACGCCTCGGCATCAGCCCAGATGGAGTGGCGGGCGTCGTTCCGTACTTGCACTAAAAGATGAATGTCATATCGACCACCGGAAGCAAGGCCAAGCTCCATTACCATGGATCGCAAATTTGCAACATCGTCCTCGCGGAAGAAGAACTCGTCCCAACACCGAATAACGACAGCAGTACGGCTAACCTGGGCAACATCTTCCGTCTGAGTTTTTTGGACGCCTTCCCGAGTCTCGTCAGATCCTGACTTGTAGGGTTCTGTTAAATTGGACTGCGGTAGAGTTTCTTCAGAAGCATCAGCTGCATCATCTTCTACTTGCCGTCGTTGATGTGATCGTTTTTCAACAGTATTGAAGAAGCCAAGAGTAGTAGGTGGAGCTGAAGGCGAGGGTTTAAATCTTTTAGAGTTTGCTTGCAGGCATCTTTTTTGAACGTCGGCCCAGTCAACGTCCTGGAAATCAACCTGTGGCGTGCTTTCCCAGACCATCTCAGACCCTTCATTTTCGCTATGCTCTCCGGTTCCCAAACCGCCTTTTCGGGTCGAGTATCCAAAACCATACGGACCGTAACGCCCATATCGTTCAAAGCAAATATCTTCGGGCAGGTTGAGCAACTCGTATGAGCCTCCAATATGCTGTGGAAAGCCATGTGGGCGGCCCTTAAAGTACCTGACTTCTGGTACGCGAATCTTATTGGCAGCATCGACGAAGCACTCGGTTACACCATCTTCCTTGCTGGCTGTACTGTAGCCGGTCCATGCACTGCTCGCAGGCAGATCCCGTTTCGAAGGTCTGCTAGTCTCCTGATCACCACGATCAGGTCCAAGCGAGATAGAAAGATCCGTAACAGGGTACTCCGGTTCACTTTCATTCAAAGGGGCCAGAGTGCGTATTCCACCGTAATAACGTTGAAGAAATGGAAACTTCTCCCAAGCCGGGGCTGGCGCTGGGCGAGCCGGCCGTTGTCCGTTGGCTAGCTTCCAATTTTCCACCTGGCTGGCACGTACCAGAGTAAAGATCACGAATGCTGTTGTACCAATAACAATAAGTAGAACATATCTCGTAACCCTCGACGGGAGTCGGTATGGATACAGTCCTGATAGCCATCTCGATTTGGTGGGCTTTTTCTTTGGCAGTGCTAGTAGCGACGGGTGTGGGAAAGAGTCGGATACGGTCCGTGAACTGTGTCCTGATCGAGCAGAGCTCGAGTACTCGGTATCCTCATCTGAATAATAGTAGTCATCGTCCGAATAGCGTTCTTTTGTGGGCGAGCGGACTCGTTGGTAGACTGGAAGTTCCCGCTCTTGCGAGCGCAGTGGATTGGTAAACAATCCCATACTGGGCGTCTAGTCACCTGAAAGAGTAATTGTCAGTTGATTTTCCGTTACATTGTGCGATCCAGGGTCTGCCACTGCATACCAGACTCTGACTGCCCAAGGAAGGTGCCGAGTTATGCAGCTCCGAATGTCTTGGAATTCTGTTTGCCGCTAGGCCGGAGTTGTTTAGTCGTTTTGGCCTTCTCGCGCCAGTTGAACGTGTAGTAGGATTATAACGGCAGCAAAGGCAGATGCTCTTGTAACAAAAGTTTTCGCTTACTTGCAGCAAAAATCAGGAAATTCAGAAAGCTGCTGATTATTGTCAACGGCCGCAGCCTTCTGGTGGAGGAGCTGTCACACCTTGGCATGTTTCCACGGCAACCATCGTGACTGGTCGCATGTGGAGCACCCCCAAAGAGTGCGCAACAGACATCAAACCTATGAGACGCATGACAGATTCTGTGGAAATTGTAGCATCTGTCTTAAGAAAATGATGACGTGATTTCCTTTATCTCAAAGAGTAGTTGAGCTAGCGCTAGTTCAATCAATTTACTAGCATACAAACTATACGGGCTGTGGGTATCATGCCGCGGTTGGCATTTGTATTAAGTCTAGATAAATTTGGGAATAAATTATATGGCGTAATTAGCCCTTGAGCCGGATCATTCCTCGTCACCTTCCTCTGCCTTTGACTTTTTAAACTTTTCCTTCCCCGTGGATAGATAGGCTTGGACGGTGCGCCCGTCAAAGGATCTCCCGTGCATCATGTTTATACAAGCCATTGCGGACTCGGAATCTTTAAACTTGACTTTGACGATGCCATCCTCTTCTTGGTCAAACAAAACAACGCTTGTGACCGCTCCAAGCTTGGAACACTCGTCACGAATGTCTTCTTTAATTTCAAGCAGAGCAGCAGGGTCTTCCTCGAGTTCCTGCAGCGTAAACATGTGCGCCAGCACGACAATCTTGTCGCGTTTGGCGTTTGTATTTGGCATGGCCGCCGGCGACTCGTCATCGCTCCAGTCTGCGAGCTTCGCGTCCATCTTTTGTGTCTTCTTGATTATTTTTTGCCTATCGTTGGTGCGTGGCCTCTTTGGTTCGCTCCTTTGTACATGCCCCGACGTGCCATTGCCGCCAGCGGCATCATCTTGGTCATATTGTACCTTTTTGTAGGTCGAGTCTGCTTCTTGAACCCGAATTCGCCCCTCTCGCGTGCCACTTGGAGTTATTCTGAAGTCGGTATCGTCTAGTAGCATGATGGCCATCTCCACACTCTGAGGCTTGAAAAAGACTATCAATGCGTCACCTTTGAACTCGCCATCATCACCTGCGTACATTTTGATTCGCGGTGCACCGCTATCAATCTCCTCAGCAATGACACCTCCTTTCCTTGAAAACAGCTCGTGCACTTCGTCGACGGTCGCGTCAAGAGGGAGGCCGGTAACATATACTGCGGTATTCTGTTTTGGTGGCGGCGGCGCCTTTTGCTTCTTATTTCGTTTCTTCTGCGGCTCTCCGGCCTAACAATAAGCCCTCCACGTTAGCGCACAAACCTCGAGCAATTGCGACGCGGTATCGTCTCGTGTCGGCAGTGTGAGCAACCTACCTCTGTGCCATTCTCGCTATCATCACCAGGACGCCTCCTCTTTCCGTTATTATTTGAGCTGATCGCCTCTGGATCATGCTGATGCAATGCATCATGTGCCTCGTCGTCAAACTCTTGCTCTTCTAATGGCTTCCATACTTTGCGGTCGTTGTCGAACTCGAACTCGGTGCCGTCATCGTGGACAGCGATAAACTTGTTGTCCAGCCTGGAAAACGAGATCCGATCGTCGCCGTCAAAATCTTGAACGTTTGTCGGAAAATCCGCCATTTTGCCGGCTTTCGATGCAGAAACAAGCAGTGCGCTATAAATGAAGTATGCGGCCGTAAAATTATTGTTGTCAGTTCGAGTTTGCGCCAAAACTTTCTCGTAGCCACTTGGAATGCGTGGGGCCGCCGAACTAGGCAATCACCTTACAAAGCTCGAGGTACTATCACAAGTGAGCACCACAGCTCAGAAATTGAGCACACAACATTAATGAAGCCCTTCGCATACACCAGGTAAATATTTGTATTTATCTAATATTTTATTTTTTAAAGGGAAACCCCTAGCTTTGGTCACCCGCGGCCATGCCTCGAAGCGGTAGGTTCTATTCTCTCTTTACCCTATATGTGAATTTACTTTCTCTGTTCCTTCGCAGCCTTTGCAATGCCGTCGACAAACGCCTGAACAGCTTGCCCGCCCCCCAGTGGCATTCCTCCTTGCTCCATGTATCCTCCATTTTGTACGCTAACACCGAGTGCATCAGCGACGCTGGGCAGGCCGCCATCACGGAGAGCCATGGTTAGAGTTCCCAGAGCCTGATGGAGCTGAGGGCTTCTGAGGACCTTTTTCAAAAGAGATCGCTTGTCTTCCAGCGTCAATGACCCCTTTGCGGCCTCAACTGCATCAGGCGAGGGTTCGGGCTTGCTGTCGAACGTCGCAGATGGGTTTGTAGCCAGAACGATGACGGATGACGGTAGATGGTTCAGAAGCGAGTCGATGTGCTCTGCAGGTGCGGAATCCACCATGGGAACAGTGATAGATGTTGGTAGCAAATGGTTGAGATATGGGTACGGATAATCAGCGTGTTGCTGTCCCTGTCCAGCTGCCGTCCCAGGTTGCCCTTTCAACGAGTCTAAAAAGTTCCTTACCGCCGCGGCGGCATCAGGGGCAGAATTAGAGGCTCTGGAAGAGAACGCGTTAGCACATGGCACGTAGGTAGCCGCAAGGCGCAATAATTTGCTGTTTCCAAGCAGTGTGTCTTGCCCCGGAAGAAAAAAGGTCTATTAGTACATCGCTGCCACAACAAATCTTGCCGTCTTTACGACGGGCAACGCGCGAGAGATGGAACATGATCAACGGGCAGCATTGGCCAACAATTACATATAGGGAATCACCTACGCTCTTGCGCCATCGCCGCCTCCTTCCCGAGCATCTTCTCCCTCTTCCCTTATATCTCCACCAGTAGCATCAGGGCCGGCGCCACCGCTGCCGCTGCCGTGGCGGTCCGTGGGTGCACGGCCCTCGACGTCCTCCATCGTCTCGTCACCGTCATCGTTTCTATCGTTGTTATTGCGTACAGATGCAAGTTCGCGAGAAACATTTACCTCCTCTCCTTGTAAGAGGCGGTTGACAATATCGCCAATCTTGCGATCGCGAGGACTAAAGTGGCTTGGGTCGCCGTTTGCACCTTGCGGTTTTGATTGCATCCAAAAGAGGTAGCGCTGTGAAGAGGACGCAAACTTGAGCACGAATATACGGCCATTCGTTTTCGAAGTAGGCTGGGGCGAAGTAGTATACTCGTAGGGAACGAATGTGCCATCGGTGGGCACCATGACGAGGTCGAGCTCGGGCTCGTCAGCAGACTGGGCACGCTTTCGCCAGCAGAAGTGAATCAAATCTATCACAGTTAGGCAACACAATAGGCGCATAAACTCAAAGACGCGGGACGAACCATCTTCAGAATAAAGGAAGAGATAGCCTGGATCGGCTTGTGGCTTCACCTTGTGAGGTCGGCTCCCAGAGGACTATTGCGCATCGTCAGCATGAGATAGCTCTTTCGCATAGGTAGCGCAGCAGTCATTTACATACGTCAACCTCGCATTGGCCGGCCTTGAACGTGATAATTGGTGAAACCGGCATGGTTGGCAGCTTGCAGTTCGTATTTTGGCAAGGTGATGAACGAAGTCAACTACTGCGTATATTGGAGCGTCAAGAGGTGGCAATGGTTGCACGCGACGAAAGGTTATGGTGGTTCGATTGATTGGTGGTCCCAGGCAAGCAGGTTAGCGCTCGTAATAGGCTGCAGCTCCTCTTACGTAGAGCTGCTGGCAGGGAACTGCAGACAGCTCTCCACCAGTTTAATCGCCGGACCGACTTTAATCCTGGCCAACCCAAACTGGAATCTAGTGCACGCAGCGAGCTGCTCCACCCCTTTCCATGCTTGTCTGCCTAGTACTACCTTAGGGGTACTAAGGCAGGAGGCAGGTTGGGGCCACAGGCCATCGTAGCCACAACTGGCCCCTTCGCAGCAAATTTGGGTAAAAAAAAATCCTCAAAACCCCACCTACCACATCGACCTGACAACCATTTCCTCCTCTTCTTTCGTCGTCTTCTCTCTTCCAAACTCCTCAATCTCTCAACTTTTGGACTTCCCTGCACAACACCGTCAAAATGGGTTTCGCTGATCTCCTTTCCGACGCTGGAGCTACCAGTAAGTTATGCGTGAGCCTCGCTGTTGTCCCGTCACCGCCACTAACCTGTCTCTTCGCAGTGCTCAACAACTGGGTTTCCACCCGCTCCTACATTGTCGGGTAAGCTTCGCCGCCGTTTCCTTGTTTCGAGATATTCGCAACGTACCCTCTCTTTGCCCGTTCCCTGTTCTCTCGCTGTCTCTTCTTCATGATGAAAAAATTTGGTCCGTGTTTCGGAGGCGGCCTCAAGACCCGCCATCAGACGAAACAACAAGCTTTATGCACTTCTGACTTTTTATGCGCAATCCAACTTCTCAATTGCTTGAATTATGGCTTCAGTTCTCGTTACTGACCTGGTTCGCACAGCTACGGCCCTTCTCAGGCTGATGTTGCCGCCTTCAAGGCTCTCAACTCTTCTCCCGACGCTGAGAAGTACCCCCATGCCGCCAGATGGTACAAGCACATCGCCTCTCACGAGAGCGAGTTCGCTACCCTCCCTGGTGACCCTTCCAAGGCCTACTCTGCCTACGGTCCTGAGTCTTCTGACTTGACCGTCAACCCTGCCAAGGGCGGTGACGACGACGACGATGTCGATCTGTTCGGCAGTGACGAGGAGGAGGATCCTGAGGCCGCTAGAATCCGTGAGGAGCGCCTGCAGGAATACAAGAAGAAGAAGGAGAACAAGCCCAAGACCATTGCCAAGTCCGTTGTCACTATGGATGTCAAGCCCTGGGGTAAGTCAAAGAATCTGAACGTTCACTTAAACTGAATCATGCTAACAAGGTGCTTAAAGATGATGAGACTGACCTGGAGGCTCTCGAGGCCGGTGTCCGTGGTATCGAGAAGGATGGCCTGGTTTGGGGTCTTTCCAAGTTTGTTGCAGTCGGTTTCGGTATCAAGAAGCTCCAGATCAACCTCGTCGTCGAGGACGACAAGATCTCTCTGGATGACCTTCAGGAGGAGATCCAGGAGCTTGAGGACTACGTTCAGTCCTCGGACGTTGTTGCTATGCAGAAGCTGTAAAGCGCTGCAGGGTCCTACGGTCGAAGTCTGAATGTAATGAGGCATGATGGGTGGGATTGATGACTCCGATGAGATTTTGATGCCTTAACGAACGGGCTATACTGCGCGGGTCGGTCTAGCTATGGAATATAAAAGCCTTTTTCAGTCTAGCATAGACTTGCAAATAAAAAAGCATGGATGAATGAATACCAGTCTCTTGCTGTAAAGCCAGATCATTTACGAATATAACTCAAAGTAACAGTCTTCGTTAAAGCTTCTGGCATGTTTGTCCTGTGGAGTACTAGCGAACTAAGCTTAGTCGCCGTGCTATATTTCCATGAAGTTTTGAAAGCTGTGAGTTAATTCCAAAGGCCGTCCGGTATATTGAAACTGGTGCGGCGCAAAATGTTGCGAACGAGGGGCAGTTAGTCTGACAGGGTCGGGGTTATCGCCTTAAGCCGTACTTTGGCGGGGTAAGGTGGTCTGCGAAAATGGGACCACCAACGCGTACCATAACCCATTGTCGCGTCTTCTAACGAATACTACCTACTACCTACATCACACTCTGACAGGTTATTGAGTTATTGACACCCGAGCAACATGTACGGAGACCTTGGCGTCAAATTGGTAAGACGATTCGATTTTCGCTACATATGGAAGGATACCAAGACTTACCCGACACGACGACAGGTCCAGCACGCGAAGCGGATGCAGAACCTCTCGCATCTGCCTCCGTACCAAACCGAGATAGTTCGAGCCGTAACGAGAGAAGTGCGAGATTTGGAGAAAGATGTGACGGATCTTCTCGAGCCCTTTCAAGGATCTTTTGACCCAGCAGCCGATCAAGCTGTTGCCTGCACACTCCTAGTCAACCATCTGTCAATGCGACGTAATAAAAGGTGCCTGCTTGCCTACCATCGTACGCGGACAGATAAGCTGGAGGAGCTTGTATGGAACGGCTCGGATATTGTAGATCTCTCGGGTCAGCAGGTTAGAGAAGCCAGTGCATCCAATGGCGCACCGCCAGCTGGTGGCGATGGGTCAACAAGCAGTCTGAGTCCACAAGAGGAAGAATATGTCCGGCAATATAGTGATTTGCTCGCGGCTTTCAAGGGACAATGGACCGATATAGATCTCACCGGCAGCCTTCAACCACCACGAGATCTCTTCATAGATGTTCGTGTTTTGAAAGATGCTGGTGAAATACAGACGGAATACGGGTAGGCATCAGTAGAACCTGACGATGACGAGACCATGAGCTAACAAGGTAGATAGGGCTATCAATTTGACAAAGAACAGCCAGTTCTACGTTCGACAAGGCGATGTAGAGAGGCTCATTGCCCAAGGATACCTTCAAAAGCTTGACTAGCTCTTCCATTCAGCATACCTAATGAGCCACGACTATAGGATTTATCACGAGAACAAATGGATGGCATTTAAGGGTTGAGCCTACAGGGCGTGTGCATTAGACTTCTGGAGTATTCCGTGGAAGAGCCTTGCCAACCGCAAGAAACCTTACGCAGTGACTCTATTGAGGCTGGGTGAGTTTCATTGGAGTTTCATCTGCGGACGGATCGGGCCGTGGCGCATAGACCTACAGTCATTTCTTCACTGCAAAAGTGAAACATGTCGGCCATCTGTATATGCGAGTACGTTCAACACGTTGTGGTGTAACCGAAGCAGGTGCCCAACTGTCGAGCCCAGCAACGCGAGAATGCTGAACCGTGAAAGTGCTGTTCGAAGGTTCTGCGGTCAGCAACACGTTTCCATATTCAGGGGGATAGTGTATAGCAACTTATATGGTCGTCTGCCACTCGTGCATTGCAAACATCAATTCGTTTTTGCCCCCCGAGAGAAAGTTGCAGTTTAGGTACGAGACGGGATTCCACTCTGTGTGACCTTTTATGCAGAGACAACAGACTTACACGGCTCCGCCTTTCACCTGCATTCCCAGCTTCCATGTGACCAACATGATCTGTCGTGGGTATGTATGCGGCAATTATTGACGACTCTCAGACCCGGCTGGTCGCTCGCCATCGCATATGTTCTCAGACTATAAGGCCCTCGTCTTGGTATCACAGAATTATATGAGCCCAAAATCAGAGCCACTTGGACTATGCTGACATGTCGCAACTCGACGTGGCTCCTCTAGTTAGTAGAGAGCTGCGGCAGCTGACTTGGAAAGTTGTTTTCAATATCTCGTTATTGGATCCACGACATCATCGCCGAGCCTCACTTGCATCTGGCGGACTGTCTACAAAGCTAGTGTGCCGCATTTGCGGCTCGGCAGGGGCCCAACAAGGAAGAAGCTGATATACCGGTTAGGTAGCAAAGCACACAGAGATATCATGATAAATAGAGCGAAGAAGGCAACAGTTTCGTAAATTTCTTGTCTGGATAAGTCTCTCAAGTCTAAAGAACTCAAGCATTCTTGCAATCACAAAACCATTACAAACACTTACCAAGTAAGCCGTGTCTCATATGCATATAACAGTAATTGTTAACACGGCGCCCTCCCCAGGTAAATAGACATGTCTGACAGGAGCAACACTGGCCCTTTGTACGGCGCGTATACTGCAACAACGGCTTCGGGGAGCACCTCAGCAACCATTATAGTCACACCGAGCGAGCTGTCGATCATGACGGCAGCATCAAGTGCGGCTAAGGATAACCGACCGCTGGGCACCACTGCAAGAGGAACGGGCACTGCGGGTACCACGTCAAGCACGACAAGCGAGAAGTCGAAAAGCACATAAAGGGAAAGGGATGCGGCTGGCCACTGCGAGGGGCTGTTTCATTATTTTGTTAGTTGAATGTGTTTTGTGTGCTTGTCCATGTGTGTCTTGCTAGTGATATATAATTCTCAAAGTACGTGTGAATGTTTTCAGTGTTTATACCAACCAAGGGAAGTAGATGTTGCGAGTTGATTGGTTCTCATACTAGTCCAAGTATGGCAACAATTCACTGTTTAAATGAGAATGTAATTCACTGTCTGAAGTGCACATGACGCATGCATTAAAAAAAAAACGTGGTGCAACATGCATTCTCTTTGACCTAAATGCCGCGGCCTATAAGTGTAGGCTGGCCCCAACGTGAAAGCGTTGTTGACCCTCTAAAAATCCTTTGTCCGGAATTTGTTATTATTAGCACGAGAAATACCATGTCTACTCAGAGTAGAAATACATCTTCTCAGAAGAAGTCTGAATCTTCGGGCGGTTCCCAAATCAAAATAGCCTGTTCGCCAACTGAGTTGGCTCTGCTAAAGTCGTCCACAAAGGCTACCAAGAACGCAAGAAGTGAGCCGGGGTCGTCGCGACGCAAAGCAGGCGATAGCGCGGCATCAAAAGACGGAAAGCAAGGGAAGACATCGTAGACACCCTTGTTGGGCAAATTTGGAGAGCACTTGGACTGAAAAGGTGCTTATGCCAGGCTCCCGAAGAAGTGTCGCTATCCCGATGATAACCCAAGCACCGGCTTATCCACTGGACGGGCTGCTTACTGTACATGGGTTACAGTGGACATGCGAGACAGCTGCAGCTGCATTGCAGATTGCATGCATGCATCGACATACCTGTAATAATTGTCAAGGGCATGGCCGGGAACTCGGCACGGAAATCGCACGACGCCATGACAGGTGTAGATTGCGAAATTGGACGATGCCCGCTGCACGAAGGTACTTTGGCGGCAGTGACGCCAAATCCGGTTACAGGCGGCCGTGTGCCTTGTTTTATAATTACTTAATAACGCAAACACTGGAAACCGCTGAACACAGGTCCTATCCACCTCTCAGTGGGCGTCCATTATTAAGTCGCCGCTTGTCAGGCTTATCTTTGGCTGCTCCAAGCTCCCCGCTTCACCCACTAAACGCGCTAGCTCCAACACGGTAATTTTGACGTCCTGGCCAAGGCCTAGCTGGACCAAGGACCTCGTCTGCAGTGGTAAGGCAAACCTGTTCATCAATCGGCTCTGCGGCGACGATGCGAGGGTGAAGACGTGGTATTTCCATCGAAAATTGCTCATCGCTTGGCTACTCTTACCATCATCCTCATGAGATAGAGCATCGCAAGCACCGCAGCAGAGCAAACGAGACGCATCCCAACCTGGCCGGTTCCCCGATCCCGGGCGCGGCGTCCCAGCTGCCCTCAATGTCCAACTCTGGCCGTGGATTCTCGTCCTGGCGCAGGAGGGCGGAAAGCATGTCATCACAGCAAAATGACGGGGACCAAGACCAGAGCGAGGTCAGTCGCTCGGCGGAGGCAGAGGCAGTCCCCATTGGTGGCCAACAGCCGCTGTCCTCGTCCGTCGGCTCCAGCCAGGCATACCGCGAGCCTATTCGGTCATTCATCCAGGGCACAGTACGAGATCAGCTAGGTACGTCTCCTCCATACATTACATCCTGATGTAGTCATCATCGTTGGCGAAAATCCAGCAAATGTGGCTAACAAAGTTTCAGCCCCGGTGAACAGTGAGCAAAATGCGCGAACCGTTAGAGAAGACACTGCAGAGCTCGCAAACTATTTGCTCTCCGATGGGTCCTCCCAGCGACACCGCGCAGTTCTTCAACGATCCCGGTCCTCTGTGCACGACATCTTCCCGGCGACTGATCCTAGCGATGGCGGCTCCATCGACGGCAACCAGCGCAGCGAGACGATCCCGGAATTGTCAGAGCCAGTTACGCCAGACGACCAAGGCATGGAGTCGGAGGCAAACAGTGACGCTGCTGGACCCTCTGTATTGGCAAATCTTCTTAAACGATCGTCGCCACCCGAAGACGAAGCATATGCCGGCTCCAAGCAACCGGAAGCACGGCGGCCAAGCAACAAGCCAGACGCATCGAAACCGAAAGATAGCAAACCAGACTTGCGCTCCGCCACCAATGCAGAAGCGACAGAAAGGACACCTTTGCTTGGCCAGCCTTCTGTCTCTTCGACCTCGACAGACGACCTTCCTGATCTTGAAAGCCAGAGCTACAAGCCGGGAAAACAGTGGCTGAACAAGCTCAAAGAAAGAGGCCAAGATGTCGAATCTGCCGTATCACATGGGTTTGCCTTTGCTGTAAATCCAAAGCGGTGGAGTGGAAATGCGATATTGCACAACGTTGTTTTAGATCCTGCGTCATGTCTGCCTGCTGTTGCAGTCGGTCTGCTCCTTAATATCCTGGACGCGCTGTCCTATGGTATGTATCGTCGTCGCCACAATGAGACGAAATACAGCTGACAAACCTAGGCATGATCTTGTTCCCGCTTGGAACTCCCTTGTTCTCTCACCTGGGTTCCGCGGGAATATCAATCTACTATGTCAGCACCATTATCTCGCAGCTGGTATTCTCCACTGGCAGCATATTCAAGGGTGCCGTGGGCTCTGAGCTGGTAAGTACTGTAATTAAGGACTCATCCTAAATTTCACACTAATTACCCATGCAGATCGAAGTTGTTCCCTTCTTCCATAATATGGCTCAGAAGATTTTGGACACTGTCGGAGAAGATGAGCCTGACGCTGTGATTGCTACAACAATTGTCGCCTATGCCCTCAGTTCCATGCTGACTGGCCTTGTTTTCTACCTCATGGGCAAATTCAAGATTGGTTTCATGGTTGGCTTTATCCCACGTCATATTTT
The DNA here is from genome assembly GCA_023628775.1 of Lecanicillium sp. S3808. Classification (NCBI taxonomy): domain Eukaryota; kingdom Fungi; phylum Ascomycota; class Sordariomycetes; order Hypocreales; family Cordycipitaceae; genus Lecanicillium; species Lecanicillium sp. S3808. Next base: position 701,445 of record JAMAJY010000003.1, on the reverse strand, counting down.
AATAGGCTGTATCGGTGGAGTCGGATATTTCTTGATTGCTACTGGCTTCGAGGTCTCTGCACGGCTGGATGGCAACCTTACCTACAATCTCGACATGCTACGCCGATTAACCGCGCCAGACACGGTGTTGCTTTGGGTATTTCCACTTGTACTGGCCATCGTCTTGTTTTATGGCCAGACAAAGGGAGCCTCGAAATACTTTTTGCCCCTTTTCATTCTCGCAATCCCCCTGGTCTTCTATATTTTTGTCGTATCCATTGATGCTCTTGATACAGACGACCTCCGAGATGATGGCTGGATTTTTGAAGGCCCGCCACCAGGAGAGCCTTGGTGGTATTTCTATACCCTTTATAGTATGTTCCAATATTTAGTCCCGGGCTGCTCCTCGTTCTATGTTCTAACCAGTCGCAGAATTTAATTTAGTTCGCTGGGATGCGATTGCGCAAGTCATACCAGCCATGCTTGCATTGACGTTTTTCGGCATTCTGCACGTTCCTATCAATGTTCCAGCGCTTGCTTTAAATACTGGTGAAGATAATGCGGACCTCGACAAGGAGCTTAGGCTGCATGGCTACTCCAACTTTGTTTCTGGCTGCTTTGGAAGTATTCAAAACTACCTTGTCTATGCAAACACGGTGTTTGTTATTCGTTCCGGAGGCAATAGACGTCTTGCCGGCTACATGTTGGCCGCGCTCACCTTTGCTGTGATGCTTATCGGCCCTAGCATGATTGGCTATATCCCGGTTATGATGGTTGGCACACTCATTTTTGACCTTGGATTCGAGCTGTTGCTGGAGGCTGTGTGGCTCCCGCGGAAGAAGCTGAAGCTTGCGGAGTACCTCACAGTGATTGTTATTGTTTTGGTCATGGGCATTTACGATTTTGTTGTCGGCATTGGCGTTGGAATTATCCTTGCATTTGTGTCTTTAATTATTCAGACATCGCGAGTTTCTGCGATTCGCGGAACGTTTGATGGCGACATTGTCACATCTACGGTGAGAAGAAACCCATCGCAACACCACTACTTGCATCAGGTTGGCCAGCAGACATATATTATCAAGCTCACTGGATATCTGTTCTTTGGCACCATTGTTAGTGTCGAAGCCAAAATTCGAGGCTTGCTGGACGATGTTACTTTTGCAAAGCGGCCCATCAAGTTTTTGGTTCTAGACCTCTGGCACGTGAGCGGTCTGGACTACTCAGCTGGAGAGGCATTCAATACAATCAGCCGAATCCTTGACAAGAAGGGTGTCTTTCTTGTTCTCAGTGGTGTCGACGCAGAAAGTGAACTCGGGCGCAATCTGCGTGCCGTGGGCATTGGCAGCGGCAAGGTTGAGGTCATGATGCTACCCAACTTGAACTCGGCGCTGGAGAGTTGTGAGAACGAGCTTCTCAAGACACTCTATGTGAGGCAAGAAGAGCTCAACTCCAACAAGCGCACTCCCACAGCCACTCTGGACGTACCAGCAACTACCTCTCCAAGGCTGTCGTCTTTTGACCCTCCATTCAACTCGCCTCGGCAGACACATTTGGTTGAGGCTGCCCAGCAAGCTCTAAAGACAGTAGAAGTTCAGCGGCCGCAGAAGTGGCAGAGCTTCAACGAGCCCCTTAGGTTGATGCTGCAAATCTTCCAGGGTTTGAGCGATAAGAATGAAGATTTCTGGTTTCCTGCGACCTCGTACTTTAAGCGAAGGGAATATACCGCTGGAACGATCCTGTTCCGCCGTGGAGAAAGGGCCAGTGGCTTCTATCTTTTGGAGCGCGGCATTCTGCGCGCAGAGTACGATTTGCCTCAAGGCTGGCTGTGTGAGAATATCGTTGCGGGAACGACTTGCGGCGAGCTGCCATTCTTTTCGGAAACAGACCGTACGGCAACGGCACAGGTTGAGAGGGACTGCGTGGTTTGGCTAATGGATCGGGAATCGTGGGAGCAGCTGCAGAAGGAGAAGCCAGATGTTGCGAGAGAGCTGCTTCGGATATCGCTGAAGTTGACCAGTGAACGGATGAGCTCTATTACGTCATATATATTGACAATGGCAGGGTAGTGTGCGAGAAATGTAATTTAGCATGTAAATTGAAGAAGATATTGTTTGGATTTGAATAACGTATCTCGCTCCTAGTGAGTGGTCTAGTTGTTGGTTGTCCCACTAGTACAGGGTACATTTGACTTGTATGTGTTGCTCTGGAAGTGTATGCTTCAGAATGATCATATTCGCAGGGTTTGGAAGCAGGAATATCTTGAGCAATCTATCTCTTTTTGAAAATGAGAATATAAAGATTGTCATTTTACTGTAACCGACAGAACAGCGTTATTCTTGTTACAGGTCGCCGTGGTTCCATTGCTAGTGGGACCCATTTTTCGCCACTCAACGACATGTCGTCTCAAGGGCGTTTAAGCAGGCAAACCTACTTGCATATTTCAACAACTCATCAACACAGCACACAGTCTAAACATGCCACAAAGCCTTCGGTCAATCCTCGGCTCCTCAAACCGTATACGAAAGCCCTCGCGACCAACAACGCCCGGGAGAGCCAGCGGCTCAACAGAGGCGACCTCATCACCATCTCCACGCAAGCGGCAATCCAAAAAGAAAGCTGCCGCCGGCGACGATGAGGACGCTCCCTTCCAAGAAAGGCTCGCAGACGTAGGCATCGCCAAGCTGCTAGCCGAAGAGCTGACGCTACGGGATGTAGTCCAGGCTATGCGCTATATCCGCAACCACATGTTTACGCCCGTCCCAGCAACAGGACTCAAATCAACCCGCGTCGCAGAGATTCTCAACTACAGAGCCACATTACCGCCCATCGTCACCCCGGGACATTTAAACGCGGTGCTCAACTCGCCTACAAAAGTCGAGCGCGAGATTGTCGAGCTCCTAAACAAAGGCGTGCTACGCAAAGCCAGGGTGGAAAGACGCGGCGTTGCGGGCGAGGCTCTTATTGAGATGCAAGGACTAGAGGACATGTTGCGCCGAAGCAGCAGCAGCGTACAGGAAGCAACGCGCGCAGCGTTTTTGGCATTTCTAAAGACGAATCCGACGGCGCAGGCCCTCTCGCGCGAGACGCTTACAGATGAGCAGATTGACGAGCTCGTCCGGGCAGGGTTCCTTACGAGCTCGGTGCGCGCTACACCGGGCACGACGCTGCATGTGCGGCCCGAGGATCGCACGACGCTCACGTCGATTCAGCGCGTGTCGCAGGCTGCTTCGGGGACGGTGTCGGCCGTAGGCGGGCAGAATGCAATCCACTTGTCCGGCGGCGGCGGCGGTGCGCGAGCGCTGACGCACTCGTCGTCGCAGCTGAGCGAGGCAAGCGACTATCGCGTGTCGGTGCCGGGCCACGGGCGGTATTTGAAGCTGGTTGAGGGCGCGGTGGAGTGGATGCGGGATGCGCTGGGACGGACGAAATGGGGAGAAGGGACGGAGAGCTGGTTGCGAGAGCGGTTTGAGGGCGGCGGACTGTACGGTCCGCGGTGGAAGGAGTTTTGGGGCGTGGAGTGGGAGTGGGTTGTTGGTGAAGCGGTTGGTGTTGGGGTTGTAGAGGTTTTTGAGACGGGGAGTGTTGGGAGGGGGATAAGGGCTTTGGGAGGTTGAGGGATTTATGAATTTGGAGTTTTTGGACCAGAAATTGGGAGGTTTTATGGGAGTTACTTTTGGTTGTTGGCTTTATACCCGGGTTTTGCTATACTATGGATGGGCTTAAGTGGCGTTTGATGGGGAATATAGAGATACTTTGTATAAACTACACCATGAAGCACATGGCGATTTCTTTTGCTCCAGAAGCAGCCTGGAGGGCTACGGCATGGTGGATACTGACATGGACATAAATTGTCATGGAATTCCTATGCATATTGGAGGTCTCCGAAGAACATGGCGCCATGTATAGCCAAAGTCACGTAGTAATTGGCCAATGAATGCTCTCTCCCGTAGACAAGGAAATGGTATGGGTTCCCAGTACGGCTCTGGGGTGTTTTGTTCTGATTTAAATGCCGGTACAGGTAATTCAAATGACTTGAAGTCTTCTAGAGTGAGCAAGCCTGCGCGAACAAAATTGAGACTCGTTGAGTAAGCTGTATCCTTTTTCAAGAGGACAATCACGTCGTTTTTGAGATCAAATGTCCAAACACTGTCGAAAGCACCACCGCGGCGATCACCAAAGGGATTCACATAATCGTAGACGTCCTCCCAGGTCAGACGTATTCTCTGTTCCAGAGTGTCGGCGATCTCAGCTCGGGTCGGGTTAGCAGCAGAGGCGTGGCGTGACAATATGGGATGCAGTTTCGTATGACATACATGGGCATTTCTCCTTGCTCGTTAGAAGACGAGAGTAGAGTTCTAGGAAAGTTGCATCACCTGCATATCTTGCAGTGTAGCCCCTTCGCAGAGAAGTCTCTAACATTGTGTGTCAGCACACGGTAACTGGAAGCTGGGACTGAATGTCAAACCTTGCGCAATATAGACAAGAACGGATCCGGGTGACATGTTAGTGTCCTGGCTTACTGATGACAATACACACGATGAACAGCCGTTGGCTGCTCTTATAAGACATCACAAGGTCACGGGAAGGATTTGTTCACGTACATATTGTGTATCGTGAAATACCTACACCTATTCTTGATAGATGGCTGCTGTCAAAATAGTGTCACTTTCCACATGTAAGTCTATCATAATGGAGACATTGTTATATGATGAAGCCAGCGATTACGAAAGAACTGGGTACTTTGAATAATACATTATAAATGGCGAAGAACGTGACGGTCACTTTGGCTCATGACTGAAGCGACGTTCTCACAGGCAAAATTAGACTGATAACCACATCGCTTACTCACCGTACACGGAAGATTTTAGCTGCATGGAGGCGTATGCAGTGAGCAGGGCACGGCGGAATCAATGCAATTCGGGGCGATACAACACCCAGACTGTCGGAGTTGGGGTGCAGGTAAGCCTCGATTCCTTCGGCAAGTCTAAAAGTGTGCCTCTCTTCGTGGTTGCATGTCCCTGCATTAGCACGATGCACCAGAGGATAGCGGGTGGTGGTGCGTACGGCAGACTGAGTTTCTGCGGCGCGAACATCATTCGACGTCGGGCTGCAGGTGTGGGTTTGTTTAGTTTGGTGGCTTGTCTTTTTGGGCGGCGCTCCGTCTCTCTTTTTTTCTTGCACCGTTCCCGTTGTCGATTTCTTGGGGTGTCGTACGAGTAGTGTACATTGGTTTAGATTGACGCCATTGGATGCTTCGCTTCTGCGAACACGCTAGTACATACGAGTAGTAGTACCTCGTATGTAAGGGGCGCGTGTTGCTGGTGGTGTGTTTCGAGTTTTTGACTCCCTTAGCCCATATGTAGCTCACATGGTTGCATCCCGAATTGCTGGAACCGCTCTTTTACGTGCCAATCTTTATGGACGAGTGAATTTGCTTGAACATGGGTAGATGTCGAGTATCCTGGAAGTGCTTGATGGAGAGGACTGTGATTTGCCGAGGAATAGATGCCATGGGTGAATAAACCATAACAGGATAAGGGATAGTTGTGAGAGCTGAGAGAGTGGTGATGTTACCTCATTCACTCTGTGGAGTTGCTGGCCATGTGGGAAACTTTACCGAGTGATGTGATTAATTCCAGTGAGTACGTAACTGGCTTAAAAGTCGTCTTATACCGCTAAAAGTGCTTGAGTTTTTGATGTCGCATCGTTAAATATGGAGACTGGTGGTTATGCTATTTGGTCCGGGCTGCTATATCGTGCATCGTAGATGGATGGCAAGACCAATATGCCGTGAAACAGGCACCTATAGCATCAAGTTCGCTCCAGACGCGTATTTGTAATTCAAAGAGCCAGCCGTATGACTTATTGCATTGGTGCTTTATACAGCCTGTTGCACAAGACCGTTTCGTGTTACCACATGTTGCAACGGGCTGCGTTGATAATAGCAGACAGGGAGGGAAGTATATCGGGGTACGAGAACACAAGACGTGAAGCATCTCGTCTTCTGAAGCGAGCAACTTCCATTGGTAGTTTTAGCTTACACCTTGCAAATGCCTGTCTTTTACTCGTAGATACAATGAAGCGAGATCTGTTATCGTGCTCCCCGTAATGCGCGATCGGAATTCGCTTGCGATTTGGGGGGTTTGTTGGCAGCGTCGCTCAATCGTGTCTTCAATCCACCGAGAAGCAGCACCTGCCAGGGCTCACCACTTTACTGGATCAACGCACCCATGCTGCTAAATAATTTAATGAGAGTACCTAATGAGGCGCTAATTCAGGCGTGGTGGGCCCGCTGGACCAGGTGAGCGCCACAGCAAAAGCTGGTGTGGCTCCACTGTGACACGGCCCGGATTCCCCCAAGGATGGGCGTGGCACAGTGGCGCCCAGGCCAGGTACAGGCCCGGCTGGCGAGGGAGTGTGGTGGTGGTGCGAGTAGCGCAGTGCGGCTGGCCGGCTACTCGTAGTCGTAGTTCAGGGGAAACCAGACCATTGGGTGTGGGCGATGCTCTGTGGTTTCTCGAGTCTGCTACGGGACAGTACACGTACGAAACTGTTTGTTTGTATTGATTAGTATATAATTTTGCTGTTGTGTCTCTGGGACGTTTCTTTTCCTCCTTTGCAGTAGATAAGGATAGGTAGGGGGAACCTACTTTGTCTAATGAGGTACTCGAACTCGAACCATGAGGTGGATGTGTACTTGGGCCGAGGTACTCAGTGGTACAGTACAGAAGGTAATGTGACAAGACGGGCATTATCACACTGGGAAGGCTCAATTCGTTGCGATGGACATCGTCAGGGGGCTCTTCTATCATCAGTTCACCCCTGCCGAGATGGCATCACCGTTGGGTGACCAGTCAACGCAAAGGCCTGCAAAGTAACTATTCGTACGAGTAGACCTGGGATATTAAAACGGAGCTGTCACCACGGCCACGACGAAGCTGGGCGACAACGCGCGCCGAGAAGCTCTCCCAAAAAGTGACCAGTTGCGCCATGTACCACCCATGGCGTCTGGGGCAGCATCACGGTGCCGGGTACCCCTGTCAGGCTTAATTACGGCATTTCGAAAGCTTGAGCCAGTCGGACGCCGCAGAGGGACCAACTGAGTGTACTATGGTAATTACTATGTAGCAGTGTGAGTCTGGTGTTTGATTTCTTGCGGGTTATGTATGTAGGAGTATGTACGAGTATGTACATACTGTATTTGCTGCTCTTTTTGCCAACAATTGGCTATACTCGTACTCGTCCAAGTGCACGGCGCTGCATTCTACGACTCATGTATGGCAAAGTACTCGCATGCTGCGCAGAAAAGGTAGAGCGAGGAAATTGGCAGGCTTGGAGCGGATGCGGTACTCGTCGGTACATGATGCCGTACTCGACGCATCTGGCCCAAGTACCTTAGTATCGAAGCAGACAACACGATAGTCGGAGCAAGGATACTCATATTAATACGGACAACGGGCATTGAGTGTCCTTCATCCAACACTGGTAGTTTCTTACCAAGATGTGCTGCCTTGTGGAAAATCAATACTCAATTTCATCTCTTAAATAACTTCAATAGCCTGCTTGTTGGCTCTTTACAACGCTCGGTACCAACCTATTCGTGGCAGTAATCATTTTTTTTTTCTTTTTTTTTTCTGTAAAGACTGCAGTGGGTCGGCCAGGAGGGGATGCTCCCACTATTGCCGCTGTTAGTTTTTGCTGGAATACTCGTCCTTACTCGTAGTCGTGCGTACCTCGTGCCAGCTAGTGCGAGCTGTTAGTGCGAAAAAGGTACGAGTACATCCTCCGGACCTCTCATCCTCATCGTGCTCATGCACCCCGGCCGCCTCTCCCGGGGTCCTACGGAGTGCAGTCGGTACTCCGTAGTTGGATGGTGGTTTGTCTCCTCCTTAAGCCTGCCCACCTTTTGGACCAGCACGCCAACAAATCGACTGTGCAGCCCACTTCCAGTACATGTACGGACTAGCGTGCGAATACCCAGTCGAATGAATGACCCCCGGGGGGAAGCCCATCTCTTTTTTTCCTTCTACTAGCGCCAACATCTCTCTCTCTCTCCCCTTCTCCTGTGTCCTGCTGTTGGCGTTGATTTTGCCTTCTCTCTCTTTTCGTTTTTTGCTTCTTGTCCCGGTCTCTCATCGCACTGTCCCTTGCGCATTTGGCGTGTGGCTTAAAGCTGCGAAACATCAGTCGCTTCTGCTCGTCCACTCAGCACCGTCGACATCTGAATCAACGTCCGTGGTACCGCTCCGACCTACCTACCTACCAGCTCGCGCTCGAGTACACATACCGTCGCCCACCATACGGACAAGGCGAAAAAGAAACAACTCGGCCGCTATTTACGCTCTCTCCCGTGCACCATACATACATACGTGCTAGTGCCCGAATACTAGCTCGTCGACAAGACGCAAGTCATCGTCTCTTCCCGCAGGCGCACGTCCACTTCTACGCACATTGTGGTTGGTCTTTTCCTTGCTTTTTTTTTGGCTTCTTCCTTGCACTCTATTTGCCCGGCGCGAAACAGGGGACCTACACCATCACCCACCTCTCGAGTGACTAGCATTTTGCCTCAGACATTTTTTTTTTCTTTCTTGCTGCTGCTCGGCCGACTTGGTACCTTCTGACTCGTCGCAACCTGGTGGGTGGCCTCGCGCCCGCACCTGCGTCGACATCATTAGAGCTCAGGAGCAACCACAATCCCCCAGCCGGTGCACCTGGTGTGCAACTCCCCTCCATCCTCCATACCCTTTCCCTTCGGCTTGCTGGATCCCGAAGAGACGGAAGAAGAGACAGAAAAAAAGAGAACAAAGAGAAGCGCAAATAGCGGTTCCGGTCCGTCAATCACTGGACCCTTTCTTGTGCCGCACTTCTACTCTTTGCTCTTCTTCTATGCCCCTCTCTTCTTCTTAGCATTCTCACTGTCCAGCTCTTGCCCCTCGACCCATTGCTATACAATCGACTCTGGAATCTTACTCCCGTCTGACAATTTTTCCGAATTCATAGACAAAGTCGGCTGCATATCGTTCATTACCAGCTACTCGGCCTTTTTTAGAAGCACCAAGGCGGAAAACATTAGCCCTCGACAAGCTCCTTTGACAAGCGCCTTACAGTTCGGGGCTTGCGTTCGATCCCGCCAGGTCACGGCGCTACGACACACGATCCCGAGCCTTTTGGCCACTCGCAAGCTGCCTCGAAGCTGTTTTCGACTCCGCCGCAAGCTTTTCATGGCACTCGTTATTTAAGCGCATACACTTTTCACGCCTGCCAGCTTGCGCAGCGCTTGGGGTTCTCGACACCAACTTGCATTCGACCCCTCCGTCGCCGACTACCAAGACTCACCCCGACTGTCGCTCCGCCATGTCCACTACTCTCCCCCGCCCGTCAAGGCCCTCAAACGGGCCGCCCAACATGGCCCTGCCCGCCCTGCCCGTGGCTAAGACCCGCAAGAGCACTGGCGCCGTGTCTCCTCCAAACAAAGCTGTGCCTTCGCTGCCGAAGCCTTCACAAGGCGCCTCTACAGCTCCAAGCACCCCGAGAAGCGGGAGCGGCCTTCGTGCTCCGTCAACCAACTTTGGCCCTCCCACGCCAGCTCCCACCTCGGCTTTGCCTCAGCCTCAGCCAAAGGGCCTGCCGGCCCCGAATACTCCAGGAGGCAAGACTCTTAAAAAGAGCGTTAGCATCAACTCTTTTCCTCACCCGCCTCGAGGAGACCAGCGTACTAGCAGCCTGCCGCCCAGCCCGCTCGCCAACGACCGACCGCGCTCGGTACGCAAGTCCAAGCTGACCAAGGACAACAGCCAGCTTTCACTTGCCTCTAGCACCCCGAGCTTACTAAACGGAAGCGGCGAGGGCAAAGCGATTAACAACACCCGCATGTCAGATGGCTTAATTAGCATCTCATCTCCGCCGCACAGCCGAAGCTCCTCTGCCCAAGATTCTTACTCTACGTCTGCCACAACATATGAAGATCCAATGGACTCGGCTGCGCATAAAACTGAGCATGCTGCCTCGGCAAGCGCACCTGCCTCTTCAGAAAAGCGATCTTCCAAGTCGGAAGGCAAGGGCAATGTCGTTGTCTCTGTCAGAGTCCGTCCAGACTCGTCTGGAAACCAGCAGAAACCAGATGGTGAATGGATGGTAGACGGACGCAAGGCGCTTATTTCTTACAAGGGGAAAGAAGGCGGCGACCACCATTATGGTAGGTTTCCCACAAGACTTCTTACGGCATTGTCCGCATCACTAACAGTATTGTAGATAATGTATTTGCCACACAGGACAATAATTCTCGAGTATATGACCACATTGCGAAGCGCCTGGTGCGCCGCGTCATGGAAGGATATCACGGAACCGTTTTTGCTTACGGAATGACGGGCACTGGCAAAACCTTTTCCATGCAGGGAACCGGCTCCCAGCCTGGTGTCATCCCCCTCGCCATTACTGATATATTCTCCTACATTCGCGAGACTCCTTCCCGTGAGTTTCTGCTGCGAGTGAGCTACCTGGAAATTTACAACGAAAAGATTCACGACTTGCTGAGCATGCCTACCGGAACCGGAGTCGGTGGCAACAACCAACAAGACGAGATCAAGTTGCGCGAGGATAGCAAACGCGGCGTCTATGCCACACCACTCAAGGAGGAAATTGTTCAGAGCCCAACCCAACTGCTGCGCGTCATTGCCCGCGGAGATCAGGCCAGACGCACTGCTAGCACTCAGTTCAACGCCCGTAGTTCGCGGAGTCATGCCGTCGTTCAGATTGTTGTTGAGAGCCGCGAGCGTTTACCTGGTGCTGGCCCCGAGCAATCTTCTGGCAAGCGCGCCGGTATCCTACCTGGTGGTGTGCGAGTCTCAACCCTCAGCTTGATTGATTTGGCTGGTTCGGAAAAGGCTGCCGAGTCCAAGGAGCGCAGACAAGAAGGCGCCCACATCAACAAGAGTCTGCTCACGCTGGGCACCGTCATTGCCAAGCTGTCAGAATGGAAAGACACCGAAGGCAAGGCGGCTGACAAGGAAGGAAAGCACCTGCCTTACCGTGATAGCAAGCTTACCCGTCTGCTCCAGGGAGCACTGGCAGGAGACTCGCTCGTCAGTATTCTTTGCACCATCCAAATTGGCTCCGCAAACAGCGCCGCAGCCGTCAACAGCCACACCGCCGAAACCCTCAATACGCTCAAGTTTGCGTCGCGAGCCAAAAACAATATTGTCAGTCATGCTAAGAAAGCCGAAGAAGCACTCGGCGTTGGCGGCGAGGGTGGTGCGAGGGTACTGCTCGAACGCTATCGCATGGAAATTGTTGAACTCCGACAGCAGCTGGAGTCGCAGTCCAAGCGTAAATCGGCCGAGGATGGTGAGTTTGAAAAGGAGAGAGACCGTGACGAGGAAGAAGAGAGAGCTCGCGAACAGCAAGCCTCTGAGAGGCGCGAGGAACAGATGCTGGAGATGCAATTGGCTCGAACGGCTCTAAAGGAGCGCATCGAGCATCTCAACCGCCTCGTTCTCAGCTCCAAATCCATTGGCGTCAACTCAAACGGCTCTCTAAGCTCGCTGAGTCAATATGCGAGATTCTCACAGCTCTCTTTGACGGGGTCTCTCCGCTCATCGATAACCACACCGAGCGGCGGTCAGTCGCTCTTGGACAGAACGGCTTCGATTACATCGTCGTCTACTATTGGACGCCGTTCAAGTGGCCAGAGACTGTCTGCGGGAGATGGCGAAGGTAGCCCCGACAACGAAGAAGACGGTATGGGCGAGTTTGGAGACGGAATGGCATCATTAAACGTGCAGAACCAGGCTCTCCAGGCTGATCTGGCGGACAAGAACCGCTACATTTCGACCCTGGAGAAGCGGTTGCTCCAGGCACGACGCACCAGCTCGTCACGTACGTCGGTTGGGCTGTCGGCTCCCAGCAAGGCCATCATGGTTGGCGAGGACCACAGCGTCTCGGCCGTTCTCAAGGAAAAGGATGCCGAGATTGCAGACCTCCGGGCTCGACTGGATGACAAGGACCGCATGCTGGCGGCACTACGCAGTGCTGCTCGGTCACGCGACACTGCTGACGCCTCGACCGCCGAAGTGCGGTTCTCCGACCCAGATTTGGACAAACGGGGCTCATTGTCGGCGGTTCAGACACCGGTCAAGATGCATAAGCGACGAACAAAGAGCGTGGACGAGATGAACAAGATGCTAGAAGAAATGATCCAAGACCGGGTGGAAAGCGGCGACATCATTAGAGGTGTTCGAGGCAGCGTTCGACTACCGCCTGGTCAGAAGCTAGAGATGCTCGAGGAAACGTCTCAGACGCTTGAGCCCCTACGCAGAACACCCACGCCACCACAGGAGATTGGGTCAGCCGAGCCAGCTTTTGCCGCGGAGACTACCGACGCAGTCTGAAGAAGATACGTTCGGATGCATACGTGGCTAGCAGAACAAAGTCGGATGTGAAGTTGCACGAGGTGATTGAGTTTTTTTACGCGGCCCTCAAAGAATGGCATTATTGATTGTATTGGTTTCTATTCTACACGCCAAAGAAATTTGGAAGGCATCAGGCCAGGAGTTTGGGGATTATTTTTTTCAAGAGTCGTTGGCCGAGTTTGCGTTCCTTATACCCTGATTCTTTCTTTCTTTTTTTTTTGTTTGTCACGAACTGGCCTTACAGTATACAAGCATGCGTTGTTACTTTGTTATTTTTGGTTTTCTTATTCACGATGGGCGATTAATGTCAATGCTTCTTTTCTTTGTGAAAGCCTTATATATATTAGCAGAACGAAAGAAGGGAAGCAAATGGGCCATGTTGATTATCGGATACCCGAATCGCGCGCAAGAGAGGGCTGGGAAGTAGGTGCAGAAGTCGTGGTAGAGTAGAACAGAAAGTCAGCCAAGGTCTTGTACTGCATTGTATAGATGTATGAATATTGCTACAGAAGTGACACTAGACATTTATTTACATGATGGTATGACGCGAAGTAAATGTTGGACCCAGGTGTGGTGTTAAATGCAGGGATGGCGCAAGGCTGGGGAGAGAAGGGACTGGGGAAAGGGAGACTGGAGAATATGAAGAAGCCCTACGAGTGAGACTATTGTGTTGGTGTATCACAGAGTAGTTTTGAGGAATGGACTGTCTCGGACAATGAAGAAAGATGACGCACTGTTTCACTGAACCAAGGGATTTGCGTTAGGGCAGGTTATCTGGTATGCCATATTCTGTGTACGGCAGACCGTGGAAGAGGATAGTTCACATTTAGTTGTGCAAAGGTCACATCTTGATGCTTGGAGCGATTGATAGGTATGTTGATGCGGGTTGCCCGCGGTGATGGTTTTGGTTGTGGTGAGTGTTGGATGATACGTGAGGGTTGTCAGGGGCTGTGTAACGGTCGAGGAGTGTAAATGAGTGTAGAGACTAGACCGGATGGAAAGTTAGGGAGTGAAAAGGTGACTTCGGCTGAAGTCACAGAAATATATACAGAGACATCATACATGTGTACGTTGTCAAAATAGTGGTCGGATACAAAACCTAAAGGCCTAGAGTGCTGTATAACGGGAAACTATGACAGCTACAAGTAGTAAAGGGACAAAGACGATAGCTGAGTACGCCTGTATCTATACTAATGCGTTGATTCCACTACCTGCTGTGACTTACACGAGCCAGTCTGAATGGCAATCCGGAGCCGCCGGGTGCAGAGCGGCGATTCGATGGGCGGTATTCAGTATGGCAAGACGCCGGATCTGCTGCGGGGGCTTGTTGATGGGGAGCGTCATATCCTTTGGAGCAGTCTAATGAAACAGTGAGCCTCTGGATGGGATAGTTCCATTACCAGGTGACTTGGTGATGGAAACGTCTCGTGCTTGTATAGAGTCGATTTTGGCAGAGCTTGATGTGGCTTCATTCGCGCCGTGGTGGGGAGATGGCTTTATCACCACGTGGTACGTGTCGAGGCGAAGATTTGTGTAAACGGCGCAGTCTAAGTTTGGAATAGATATATAAAAAAATGGATATATAAAAATATTACTATTTGTTACAAATCAGGTGCACCGAATATGCCAGGACGGATGTATGCTATGCTAGATAGGAACGTTTGTGGGTTGAGCACCGGCGTGGCATAATGAGGACGTAAGACGTCGACGTGCGTAGGGTTAATGTACGGAAAGGAAAGATCTTGGGGACCCCTCTTCCTCTCCTTGTTTTTTCTCTAACTCTTCCTCTTAACCTTTAATTGTTAGAATTGTCAGATATGCTCAACAACCCGTCTAGACATTTATACTACTGGTAAGATTCTATCGTACTCGTAACCTTGTACGATGTGCGGCTCAAGACTTCCGTCCAATGGGCGTCCCAAGGGCCAGCAGCCGCAAGGGGAAGGAGGGATGGGGATGTGCGTTGTCGTCGACGATTGGCTGGGGATCCGTCAGCGGGAGGGGCCGGTGGAGGAACAGGGGTCCGTAAAGATGAAACGCGACCAGGGGGTGTTTTTGGTGGGGCCATGAGCTCACTTGTGCTCATGTGTGTGGTGCATCAAGAAAGGCAGGAGGCGATGGTTTACGTTTGATGGGAGGCTGTAAATCGGATATGATTATAGGTTTTAGTAGAATTGCTGTTTTATTCTGGACAATTCTAATATGATTTATAGGCTTATGGAGATGTAGCCTAGTTTAGCATAGTATCGCATTACTTCTTATTTCTTGGAATATTCCCTGCCTACACAGCCCATCTACTCGTATGCCTTGCTGTTATGCCTGCACCAAGAACAAGAACAAGGCAGTGGACATGGCTTAAAACTGGAACCTAGAGACCAGTTCCACAGCCAACTTTTTTCTTCTTCTTTGCTCGTTGGTAGCCGAGTTGAGCGGGCAAAGGACAGGAGCAAGACTATTTCAGATAATGCTGGAGCGGTTGGGCCACCTTGATAATATTTGCTTGGCTCAGTCTCGGCCCTGTTGGATGGCTATGTACTAGCAGGTGGCATCATATCATGGCTTGGTGGATGGATGCCGAGTTCCACAATGTACTTCGTACAGACAAGAAAAGCCATAATCCTTTCAGTTTGCGATACGAGTACATAGCGCGGCCAGTAGCATGGATTATGGACCCATAAGGTCTGTATTCACATCGGGACTCGGAGTACGAGTAGAGTAAGGGTTCTCTTTCATGCTGCGACTGTCGATCATTGCGTAACAGGAGAGCTGCGCTGGAATTCACTCCTCTGGGTTCTTGATTGTTGATTCATTAGTTGCATCTGTTTCATTTTCCCTTTTGCATCTTTGAGCTGTCAAGTTTCTTAGGGCTGCTCAGCACAATACCCCGTCCCTCCCTCCATCTGCGCTCTTTATATTGTTCTCTCTTCTCCACACAGCGTCTTGTCTCGTTTGTCCGTGTGGCAAAAACTAGACTTGGCCCTCTTCGGTTCAGCGCACAGCCTCCGGATCTTTTCTTCCTCGACTTTCTTTTTTTTGTTTTGTTTTATTTTTTTTGTCTATTTCTTGGGGATACAATTGCCTTTTCAATCTCTTTCTTCGCTCGAGCCGTGGGCATTTCTCCTTACCAATCATCTTCGTCCCTCTCTGCACCTCAGTTTTCGTCGTGCAGCTGCCCCACACCACCCAAGCACGCAGGTCGTTTCAAACCCCAGCAAGACAAAGACCCCAAGGCCAACAGCCCAACCTAGCCCCAAGGACGACAAAACGTCTCTTTTCCCGCCTGGGGTAGGCAGACAGACGTACGGGATTTTACTCTTCTCCTACGTTGTAGACTTCTTGTTTCGACTTTTTTTCTCTTTTAGGCAGCTGGGCTGGAATCTGGCCGAGGTGTTGTGTTTGCTTCAAGCCAAGATCGACATACCGTGGCACGACATCTGCATATATCTGAAGCACAAGAGTTTTACCCGCTGGTCGGATTAAGATCATTCACGCACTCCTTTACCTTTTACACAGAAATCAAGGACGCCTCACCCCTCTTTGACTCTTTGCATATAGTTGCAGCCTCGGCTCGTGGGACAAGCTGTCTAAGGGCAACAAACGACCTCTCCATGCCGTCCCTCTCTTGAGACAGACCTTTCCTTCTTCGTTTCCTTTATTGTTGACTTCTCTTCTCTATACAAGCTGGAAACCCCAGCTTACTTTTTTCCATTTTCTTGTCGGCCTCCTTTTCAACAGCGTCAACAAACACGCCTGCCAGGACACACGTCTTGTTGCAGCCTCTCACAATCTTTCCAATGACTCCTCAACTCGACCTCACCCACTCAAAAATCATGGTTGCCCCTGCGCGGATGAACCTCCGCAGGGGTCCCTCTTACAGAGACCACGAAAAGACTACTCAAGCCGGCTCTTCGTCGTCCTCGAGATTCAACTTTAGACATCTCGTTGCTTCGCCGCCGCCGTCGCCTAGCCTGCCGTCTCTCGTGCCGCGACATAAGCGATCGATATCGAATGGGTTCATTGCTCGTCCCCACCGACTCTTCAGATTGGTTCTGTACACGATAGTTATCTCGGCAGTATGTTACGCCGTGCTCTTCCTCTTTGGTCACCGACTGCCGAGCGAGCCGCTGTCGTACATCTTCAACGAGGAGTATGAAATGGTTGGCCAGGACGAGCTACCCGACTTCCCGACACCGATTGTCGTCAAGGATCACCATGGCCATTCCAAATGGACCGTCTCTATCCCCAGAAACTACAAGTTCCCTCTATCTATTGGCGAATACTCGGAAATGATGGGCCACTGCCGCGAGTCGGCGCTCCGGTCAGCAGGCCAGCTTGATGGGTCTCAGCCGAAACAAGCCGTCTTGTCGAGCAGCAAGGGAAAGGCCAACTTTGTCGACGTTGCTGAAGCAGAAAAGACTGGACTGCTACACTCGCCCCACGTGCCTCTTGCTCCCAAGAGTGCCGGCAACCTCGTTGGCACCGAAGAGGCCGACTTGGCTCACTTGCCTGTTTGTGACAACTCGCTTACCTATGTCCTCGAAAGCACCAATGCTGGCTTGGGACAGGCGCTCATGAACATGTGGACGTTTTACGGCCTTGCACAGTCCCTGAACAGACCATTCTTCATCGACGACTCGCAATGGGCATACGGGACTTATACCGATATATTCGCGGCGCCGCCAACGCAGAAATGCAGACCGCCGCCGAGACACCACATGATTCCTTGTCCTGCAGAAGCGTCTCACTTGGTTGTGTCCAGCGCCACTTCATCCGAAATGCTGCCCGCGCTTCTGGCCAAAGCCAAGGTCAAAAAGGAAGACAGCCGCCGCATGTTTGACCTTGCTCGGTCAGGCTACCAGGCGCTGTTCAAGCTCAACTACGAGGATGGAGGCTATGTAGACTCGCGCGTTTGGGAGCTGCAAGCCACAGCCAAGGCTGGAAAGACTTCTTCTACCGATGCTCCCATTGTCGGTCTTCACGTACGCCACGGTGATCGCCACCCGTTAGAGTACCAGTACCGCGATACGTATATCCCGGGAGAGGTCTTTTTGGGCAAAGCGCAGGACATTATCGACGAGCACTACAATCAAACCCACAATGAAGATGTTGAACGCCGTGCCATTACTCTGCTCGCCTCGGACGACCCCATGGTGCAAGAAGAAGCCGAAATGTCTGCCGTCTACCTCGCGCAGGAGCGCATCCAGCTCGCCTCCAAGGACGCAATCGACGAAGTCAACGACGACCCCAGCGTCCTCCATCGATTTGTGGACGAGACGTTTGGCTGGGAAGGCGGCTTCTTTGCACCCATGTTTTGGAACCTGGGCGTCACTCGCCGCAATAACGCAGCCGACGCACCCAACGGAGTCCCGTCCCAAGGCGTCGACTCAAGACCAAAGACGAAGCCATCGGAGCAGACAATCAAGCTGCGGAGCTTTATTGGACGTGCGTACATGATGGACTTGGCTGTTCTTGCTGGCGCTAGCGACAAGGTTGTCTGTGCTGTAAGTGCCACAGGCTGTCGATTGCTGGGTGTCATGCTGGGCTGGGAAGATGGTATTGCTGGTGGCCGGTGGGTAAATATTGATGGAGAGTATCCATGGCGAGGAGTGGAATTTGATTGAAAATAAAACACTGGAATTTTGGGGAATTTTTTTGGTTTGGTTTTTTTTTTAATTGCTATTTCGAAAGCATTGCTTGGCGTTTGGGCATACTCTTGGAGTCGATTTAACTATAGACATTCTTTAATGGCTCTAGAGAGCAGCAACAACAGATATAGAAGACGTTTTGACATCTATACCGAGCCGGCCTCGGAAAATATATACAACAAAATAAATGAAAGAATTTATCAGATAAAGAAGTAGTGTCCATTGCGTTTATCAAATGTGCAAGTACAATACAATGTCTGCTGGTAATAGATTGGTGTAGCCGTGCAGTGGCGTGTGACCCACTTTAACTTCTACCTCATCGCAACCACATCTCACGACCTCCATCCACTTTCCAACTTCACATCACATCACCTCACTTCACGGTTTCCTCTTCAACCCTCCTTATCCAGGCCAGCACCATGTCTGAGCCCAACGAAGGGGCCGCAGCAGCCCCAAAACCACGCCTAAAAATCAACGTCAACCGCTCATCCTCCTTTGTCGGCGACGGAGCCCCCTCCACAACCCCCGGCGGCACGCCCAACGACAGCGCGCGCAAAGTCAAGCTCAAGCTAGGCGGCCAATCCGCCACGCCAACCGCCGAAGGGGAAACACCCTCGAAGACAAAAGCAGGCCGTCAGCCGAAACCGACCGCGAAACTCGTAGAGAGCAAGAAGCGCCACCGAGACGACGACGACGATGACGCCCCGCTCGCCGCATCCGCACCGCCCAAGTCCAAGATTAAAATCCGCGGCGGTGTCGCGCCGGGGAGCAGCAAGGCCGCCGCAGCCGCCGCCGCAGCTCATACTCAACTGGTATTGAAGGCGAGGGGCCGCCCGCCGGTGCACCCGCCGGGAGACGGGTACGACTCCGAGGCGAGCGATCGCGAGGTTGACCCGGCCATCGAGGAGCAGTTTGTCATGCGCATGGTGCCCGGCGAGCACTGCGACTATGTGCGCCAGTGCATGGAGACGGGCAAGATGGGGCTGAGCAAGGGCGCCGGCGGCGCGGATATACAGATGAAGTTTTTTGACGAGGATTCGCGCAGGGCCGTTGTCACGGTCAAGGGCCAGCGGTTTGCGGCCGTCATGGTGGACTTGCCGACCATTACCGAGTCGATGAAGACGTGGGACCGCAAGTCGCTGCTCAAGGCCGCGGACGTGTGTCAGATGCTGCTTGTGTTTCAGCGCGTTGGCAGCGACGACGAGGCCAAGCGGGTTGCGCTGCCGCCCATGATTGATTCGAATTTCAAGTGGCCGCATGGCCTGACGCCGCCGATGCACGACTGCATCAACCGCCGCTTCGCAAAGACGATTAGCCGCAAGGAGATTGAGAATAAAGAAACAGAAGTGGAGCGGCTGCTGGCTGAGGATGCGCTGGCAGATCGCACGGCGTGGGAGTGGGTGGAGGACAAGGCAGACGAGGACGCAGACGCAGATGGTGAAGACGTGCTGTTTGGCGACGAAGATGCCGAGGGCGAAGTGGATGATTCCGCCGTTGGATACTTTGATGCCGGCGAAGCAATGGACGAAGACGCCGACCTGGAAGCCGATCTTGAGGCTGCGTTTGCAGATGACCTCGCCACGCCAGCTACAGGCGTTGAAGTCGCTACGCCACTTACGGCAACTCAGGCCAACACGCCCGCACCAGGTGTCCATCCAAGTATCGAAGTTGACGTCTCTGAAGAAGATGAAGACGACGACGACGACGATGATGACGATGACGATGACCTGGATGATGACCAGCGTGCTGCCCGTGACGAGGAACAGGGAGTCAAGGAGATTATCAACGACTTGCAGAAGCAGCTGGCCTCGCGCAAGGCTGACTTGGAGAAGACGACGAATAAGATTTTGAGACAGCGTTTGGAGAGCCAGATTAAAGGCCTCAAGAGCGAGATTGAGCTCAAGATGTCTTCTATTGGCATGGATGCGGATGATTAGCGTGGCGGATGACTGCTCTGGGGGCTTCTGTGTATAAATGGGATAGGATTGCTTTAAGCTTTCGGATCTTTGGTGTTTTTTGGAGTTTCAAACAGGGTTCGGATTATTTTCTAGGCGTTGGGCAATCGGACAGATACCATAATATCAATACATTTGACTACATTCTCAAAAGTAACAAGCAAGGTGACATGACAAGTTACCGCAGCAGACGCATCACGTCGGTTGTGTCTCTTACTAGCGTATCCTCCACTGCAGCTCTAACATCTGCCCATTCAACGCTCTCGCAAAACTCATCCAAGCTCCTGGGCTTGGGTTTAGAGAGCATCCTGGTCTTGACTCGTCGCTGGATAGCCTTTTGCAAAAACACTGCGACGACCTGGTCACGTTTCGACTGCTGCCGGAGGTAATTGGCGCAAAACACGGCTTCCGAGAGGTTGGTGGTTTTGTGGTCGCGGTTCCAGCGACGGGTTGAGTTGATTGCTTCGCGGATGCGGGATTGGGGAGATGTGCTTCGTTGTTCTATTCCCAACAATCTCGTCAGCTGACTTATAAGAGGGAATATTAAAGAGTAGGAAACAACATACTAGTCTTTAGAGGCTGTGTATCGGCCAGAGAACGAGCCTGCGTATCTCGCTCACTTGCATCCTGCCGCTTCTCCTCGCCCACAAGCCTCTTAACCTCTTCAGCAGAAGGCAAACTCGCCACAGCCTTGGAAATACCACGAACAGCACCCTTGAGCGCCTCAACCTCCTTCCGAACGTCGCCCACCGCCTTCTCCATCTCGCGCTTACACGTCTCGGCGTCGAGAAACGCAAGGCTCTTTTGCTCGCTCATGCGCTGCCGCACGGCCACAATCTCGCGCCACATGTCCTTCATGCGGTCTTCGTTTTCGGCGCGAAACTTGGCATCGTTGGCTGTTGCGAGGACGAGTGTCTTGAGTTCCTTTTCCATCCGGTTCGCCTGGTTGGAGACGGCGCGGAGGTTGAGTTCCAGCGTCATGCGGGCTAGGGCGTCGGCGTGGGCTATTAGTTTCGAGGGCCCGCTGGTAGTGGCTGCTGATGAGGTGGTGTTGCCGTGTGAGGTGGCGGTTGTTGCGTGTCGGGCGAGTGTCATTGGGATTGGTAGCGATGGAGCTGTGGTGGTTAGCGAGTGAGAGGAGGATGGACGCCGGGGCGCGGGAGGCAAGGAACGAGGTCTTGGGGCCATTGGGTCGCTTTTGGAGTGTTGAAGAAGATGAATGTATACGTGTGTCTGAGAATGAAGAATGTAAACGAATGTGTGTGTAGATAATTAGTTGCTAGGTAGTAGCCAAGTCCGACTTGAGCTCCATTGCATGTTCCTTGCAAGGAAGGAGCACTTGGAGTTTTTGCCAGCTGCCAGACATCCTGCACAAACACTTCTGAGATGGCAACGAATCTTGGTATCAAACGAAATCATACAGAGAAAGCAAAGGCCAAAAGCCTTGGGATATCTATTTCGTCCT
This sequence comes from Lecanicillium sp. S3808, assembly GCA_023628775.1. Lineage (NCBI taxonomy): Eukaryota > Fungi > Ascomycota > Sordariomycetes > Hypocreales > Cordycipitaceae > Lecanicillium > Lecanicillium sp. S3808. The sequence goes on along the minus strand of JAMAJY010000003.1, from coordinate 679,994 downwards.
CTCCTCCGCAATCCAGCCCAGAAAAAAGTCAACATCCTTTGGCACAGCATCGGGTACCGCCAACAACTGCACAAACTCGGGTAAAACGCCCTTTGCATTCGACGTTGTGCCCATAACCCACTCAATCTTCTTGCCGCCATCACCAGCATCGACCTCTTTGATACGCTCAATACTCGTATAAGCACCCTGTACCGTCCCAGACGCATTCGCCTGCGCAGGACCGCCCTTAAACGCAATCTGCACGACGAGAAACTCGTTGCGGCCCTTGGCAGACGCAGTAGCCTGCAGCACGGGAAAGACGCGCTTCTGCAGCGGGAACGGGAGCTTGTGAACCGACTCCTCGAGCTTGAGCGTCCAGGTATCCCACGTGTCGCCGCCAATCTGGATCTCGATGCCGCTGCAGTCCCAGCTCTGTCGCGGCGTAGTCCTGACCACGGTATCGGTGAATGCCATTTCTGAATCGGCGTGGTGCTCCTTGAAGTTGCTGTAAAATTCAGACCAGGTGGCCGTCTTGGGCTCTGCAGCGTCCCTGTGCGTGCTGCGGCGGAGGAACCACGTCTCGCTGTCGGTGGTGGCTGGATCGACTTGCGGGAGCTTGTCCTTGTTTTCCTGTGCGACCCGACGGAGTTCATCGGCCGCGACTTTGCGCTCATACAGGTAGACTGGCGCTGCCGAGGTGTTGTAGTGGTACGTTTTTCGGAAGCTCCATGACGAGGACTTGCTGTCAGCGTCAGGGGATGACTCGGCTGGTACGTCTTGGACAAAGGGGATTGCTTCGGTGAAGATGGAGCTGAGGTATGGCGTGAGCTCTTCGGATGTTGCCGATTCTGATGGGAGCTGGCTGGGGTCGATACCCCAGAGGTGAACGCGAGGTCCGTAGCTGTCTGGCATAATTTTTTTTTTTTTTTTTGGTTGAGTTTGTGAGGAGGAGAGGAGTTGCGATGTGACGTGTGATGATGGCGTTACAAATACGTTTGGGGGGATGGGCGGTTGCGCCACTACAGATGTAGCGACTCATATGACGATGACATTTCGCACATAATTTGTCAAAGTAATACCACGATTTTATTTTTATTTCAATATACAAAATTTCCATCATCTACTCGTAGAAGCAACAGGTTGCAAGATACAGCTTCAGTTTCCTTTCTACAACCCATTGCTCCCCGGAAAGGTACGTCACCCTTTTAAAAGCCGAGATGCTGCCAAGCACAATCTACCGATCTAGCCGTTGCGCAAAACGTCATAAATTTAAAAGCACAACCCGCTAAAGAAAAAATCGTCAGAAATCTACTCACTCCTATGACGGAATGTCGAGCAAATATTTAATCCCGGCGGAAAAAATAATATTATTAAAAAAGAAATCCAGACCCTGAAACACCCCAGAATCTGTCAACTCCCCCCCACCACTACCGTCAGCCCTAGATCTATAGCCTCCATCCGTGGTCGTAAAACAAAAAAGCGGCATCATTCAACAGCCCCCAACCAGCTCATCCTCCCTACATACCGTTACAGCCCTAAACGGAAACAAAGTCGAACGTGTAGGCTGTAGGCAAGGGGACCCTCCGACAGCACGAAACAATAAAGTCCCCTCGGTGTTTTGCAATCCTCCTCCTCCTCCTACTACTACTACTACTCCTCCTTCTCCCTTGGCTGTGTCTCCCCCCTCCCTTGACTTTGTTTCCCGTACATTACCAACTATTGATGGTTTTTCTTCACCTATATTGTGACTTTGGAACAACATTGAGAAACGCAATTGTTTCGAAAAGAAGATAAAAGTCGAAAATGTTTTGGTCTATACGTGTGCCAAGCCAATCTGATCTTGGTGCTCACGATATTCAAAAAAGGCCGTCTTTCGTGTAATCTTTACCCTCTCGTTTTCTTCTCTTCTTCCTTTCTTTTTCCATATCAGAATAACGCCCACAGGCAAACTTTCACAATCAACTCTTCAACTTTCTCCCTTTCACTTCATATATAATATATATATATATTAAAAAAAAAAGGTCGAGCTTACACACCGCGAAAATGAAATTCACCACCTTTGCCGCTCTCGCCACCATCAACTCGGCCCTCGCCGCACCCATCGAGGTACGTTTCACCCAAGGCTTGCCTTTTCCCCAAAAAACAAGAGAAGAAGAAAAAAAAAAAAAAAGACGCAGAGAAAAGCTGACTTCCTATTTTGGGAATAAAATAGAACGACATTTCTGCTCGGAACGACTTCAGAGCCAGGCCATACCCCCTCACACCAAGCCAGCTTGGCCCTGTCAGGCCTTTCCTGGCCAGCCTTCTGACTAGCCTGAACCTTGGCTCGCTGGCTGTTGTTGGTACTCCCGCCGATCAAGTCAGATTGCCCATTGACCTTGTTGCCCGTGATGAAACTGAGCAGTAGCGAGGGCTATTTGACTTTCTATTTCTTTCTCTCTTCTATTTTTCTTACCTTGATGTATTTCATAGTATAAACTTATTATGGGCTAAATAAAGACATTTCTTCAAACTCGTTGTATCAAATGAACCAGTATAATAATTGTGAAAGAAAAAGTAAACGTCTATTGCAATTATATATTATAAGCGGTGCGTAAATGCCCCATTCTACCCAATGGAGACACCTTGAACAATGCAAAAACTCCTGGCGGTCCGTACCGTGTCCATTTTAATGCTCTAGCTTGACCGAGATAATTCTTCTCATCTTATAAATTCCACGTCTATCTGGTTTTTAGTCCCTGCGCTCCCAGCGGATCTTGGCTGGCTCCAGCGGACGCGAAAACAGAGACGCATAGTCTGTGCCGATAATGTCGTTACCTCCGTCAACGTTGCTAAACTTGAACTCGCGAACCGTCTCGGCCACAATGGTCTGGAGCTGCACGTTGGCAAACTGCTCACCAATGCAGCGATGGCGACCGGCGCCAAAGGGCAGGTATGGCGAGGCGGCGCCCTTGCTGACAACACCGTAACCGTAGTCGACCTTTTCTTCCTCTTCGTCGCTGCGAACCATGGTCGGCGCGTTGGAAGAGCCAGCCAGCCATCTGCGAGGGTCCCAGACGTCGGGGTTGGGGAAGTAGGACGGATCGCCAGCGCTCACGCCGGGGGCGGCAAGAAGAGTATGCGACGTGGGAATGACATACTTGGTGCCGGGAACAGGCATGGGCTGCTTGACTGCTCGCATGATGGAGTGAATAGGGGCGTGCATGCGGAGAGTCTCCTTGATGATAGCCTGGTTCAAGGGCAGCTTGGCAAGGTCCTCATACTGGAGAGCAGGGAGGTCGGCGCCAAGAGCCTTGACCTGTTCCTGGTAGAGCTCTTCCATAATCTCGGGGTTCTGGGCAAGACGGAGCATGATCCAGGAGCTAGTAGAGGATGAAGAGTGCTGACCAGCCATCAACAGGGCAATCATCATGTGGGCGACTTCGTGGTCGGGGACCTTGACGCCGTTCTTGTAGGTCGAGTTCATGAGATGCTTCATAATGTCAAGCTCGTTGTCCTTGTCGGCATTGGCTCGGCGTTCCTTGATGGTGTCCATGTAAATCTTGGCGACTGTGCGCTGAGCGTGGTCGCGGCGGTTGTTCCAGGGGAGAGGTGCCCAGTGAAGCATAAAGTTGATGGGGGTAAAGCCCATGTCGAGATCGTGGTAGAGGGCGGCGAGCGACTCGTCAAACTTGGCGCGGATGGCGCTGCCCTGGAGAGCGTGAGAGGCGGTAAAGATGGTAATCTCGGCCATCTTCTTGGGGATGTCGACGATGCCAGAGCTGCCCTTGAAGCCAGAGTCGCGCTTAAAGTAGGACTTGACTTCGTCGGCAATAATGGGAACGTAAGATCGGAAGGCTTCGGTCGTCAGGGCAATCTTCATGAACTGCGCGAGGATTAGCATTTTGACTATGTAACGATCCGGCATCAGCTTTGCTTACCTTTTTCTGCTCCATCAGCTTGGCGTTGGGGCAGTCATAGACGACGTCGCGGCCAAAAACGGGAGTAGTCAGGACAGTGTAGATTTCCTCGGCGTTGACATCCTTGAGCTTTCCGTTGAGAATAAAGTCGTTTCCGGCAGGGCCGACGGCGACGGTGGTCTTTTTGCCGAGGAGGATAAAGGTGAAGACATCACCATGCTGAGACAGAAGCATTAGCAAGATTCAACTGCGAGTATTTGTCCAATGTCTTCATTCCTTACCTTTTTGCGGTTCTCCTGAAAGAACTTGGGAGGATCCATGCCGTACGTCACGGTGCTGCCGATGAAAGGGAACCAGTGAAAGACCATGGGAGGCTCATTCTTGTTCCTAAACAGCAGCTGCTTGGCGACATTGAGGGCAACAGACAGGACCAATAAGCCACCAACAAGCATGACAGCCTGGCTCATGATGCCCTGGGCGCGAAACTCTTGGACGAGCGGGTGGCTCGCCGCAACCTGGAGGACGCCCATGGTGTGTGTCGTGGTTGTTTTGTATTAAGAATTCGGAGTGTTTTCGTCGACAGCGCCCTGTAAAATATCTCTCTTAGAACAGAACGAGTTTGGAAGAAAAGAGCGTCAGAAATCGGGAATGAGAAAGAAAGCCAAACCCAATTGCTACTGTTGCGAGCAGAAAACGAGGATGCAGCGGGCTCTCTGGTAATTTTATCAGTAAATCTTCGCCGCCATCCAGGAACTAGGGGGCGCCGAGCAAGAGACCCACTGCGGCGGTGTGGTACAGTGGCGACCCCACGGCAGACAACGATGCCGTCCAATCAGAGCGTGCGATGACCAGTTGTTGGGCTTCGTATTCGCATTTTGTCCTTTGCTTCATCTCCTTCCCTTGGAGACGATATCCATCGCAAACACGCGATTGCTGCCAAAGTCGTATGCAAACGCAACGCTGCTGATGCCATGTCGTTAAGTAAGCATAATTTTCTTGGCCGTGGCTGGTGGCATCGGTTTTTTTTTTTGTTGTCTCTGGCCCCTAGATCTACAGGACTGGGTAAACGTATTTTTGGCTGTTCCTAGATCCACCTACTCGTAATGCGAATAAGAACTCGAGCGTCTGCCTGTATCATACAAGACCACCCACCACAGGACGGCAGACGACATGTGATTGCTTCAACAAAACTGTGATCGTAGAACAGCAAATCATGATGACACAAGGTATCGTACATGTTAGCTACACATTTGCATTTTTGAATCTACCGACAAGCAACCAACAGCAAGAGCGTCGTACATTGTATTGTAAGGCCGTCTCTGCATTGAGTAGCGGTTTGTAAGCTGCGCTGCAGCACAGTGATATATCCATTATAAACCATTAACAAGTTCCAAACGATTTCCGTAACCCCAGAAAAAAGAAAGTAAAGAAAGAAAACCCCTTTAAATGCAGCAACGACATGTCCGCGTGATATGGCATTGCTTCGTTAGGTCCAAACGCCTGTAAGTTCAAGTTAAGCCACCCGTCCCTGTCCATGTGCAGCACAATAGGTGCACTGCGAGCATGTTTATGCCTGGGCCACAATGCTCTTGCCGACAGCTCCCCAGCGAAGCTTGCGTAATCCTCCAGAGGACCGTATAACGTCTCTACCGGCGGATGTGGTTTCGTTGACCCCGCTGACGCTCGCGGCCAAGGCTTCCTGGGCCTCTTGACGTCCCACCTCGCGCCCGATCACGTAGCCGGCACCAAAACCAACCACGGAGACGAGGACGACGACACCAGCTGATACAACCCAAGTAAACAGCGTTGGTGATATCATGGCGTCCTCGGAGACTACGGCAGTCTTCTTCTTCTTGGCCGCCCTGGGGCTTCGTCCAGCAGAGCCTGATCTCTTGGGCTTGTCGGCAGCAGCCGTCGTGCTTGTTGGTGATCTACCCGGCGACGAAGGCCTCGCTCGAGCTGGCGCTGGCGCCGCCTCCTTGTCATTGGACTCGTCGTTGAGATCAGATTCTTGGACGAACCGCAACTCCATGGGTTGATTGCTTGGACCGACACCGGTTCTGGTCGTTCGCTGGCCAGCAGTCTCTTCCTTGGACTTTGGCAAGCCTCTAGCTGCGGCAGCACAAGAAAGAAGAGTAGTGAGGGATGCCCTCAAGGCAGCGTCGTTGTCTTCTCTAGCCGTTGGAGACATGAAGCTGGGAGCACCGCGATGGATTCTAGTATGTGATCTATGAGGATAAGAGGCGCGCCGAAACTCGCTGTGGGGGTGGGGAGGCATCGATGAGTTTGTCGAGTGGCTGCGCTGATTCAAGCCGGTTGGTGGATGAGAGAAAGCGTTTGGGTGTGGTCGAAACACTGGAGCGTCTGAAGTTTGACCCAAAGTCGTTTCGTTGTCTCCGTCGTCCTCGTCATCAGAGCCTTGGTCCGATCCGCCTGAAGCATCTCTCTCAGAAGAATGTATATTCTCGGCGGAGCTACTCATGACTTGGTCTTCTTCGCTCTCACTTTCATCCTCCTCATCCTGGCTGCTGACTTCGGGGGGATGAATAGTACTGCTCTGTTGGATAGGGACGGATCGCGCAGAGTGCGGTAGTCGTCGACGCCTGTGAAATGGACTACCAACGTGGAGGCCTGTTGTAACTATTTCGTCTCCAACGCTGGAGAGAGAAGACGATGAAGGTTGAGAAGAAAGTTCGACCCAGGATTCTGCAACTATTAGCACAGTGTATTTTGATGAAGGGCAACGGTTGTTCATACCATCGAAGCGTCGGTGATGGGGAACGCTGGGGCTTGGTCGGTTGCTGCCGGGCGAAGGCATGCTGCCAGACATGTTGTATTTGCTCTGGTTTGGATTTTCATCCATGGCGATATATGGCCAGTAATTATACGAGTGGGAATTCAAGAAGATGACGCGCAAATAGATAGAAAGAGGGAATCAAAGAGTGATCTGGGCGCCGCAAGGATTTGATACTCAACGTCCTACTGTCGGACTCGGCGGTCTGTCGCCGCCCCCGCCTTACAAGGGAGGAGACGCTGGATATGCGAGACGGCTCTGGTCGAGTATGTGGTGTGTCGTTTTGGTGTCTTGAGATGGGCAAAGGTTGGTTCAAGAAAAAACAAAAGAAGAAGAAGGAAGAGAAAGAGACAGATAGACAACAGCCACTGCACTGCAAGATCTCCGTGTGCAACGTATGGATCGAGTGGTTTGTTGAGGTTGGGTTGCCGTTGGACGAGTGCACGAGCAAGAGGCAGGCGGACGAGCGAGGCATGTCACTGGCACTAGGGGGGCGTGAGGTAGCGGTACATCCAGAGCGGGCAGCCACTTGCCAGCGCATCACGCGCCCGTTATTGCGTCACTGTGTGATCTTTCCTGGCGTCGGTGCCATTCCACGCGCCACCCGCTGTCCGAATCACAAACATACATGTGCGTAACGCTTTATCTAGGCATAGGCGCTTCGGAATCCAAACTACTTTTTTTGACATGAAGTGCTGCTGAATGCAGAGTGCCCTAGCTACGATGCCGTACAACGTCTGGTGTGATAAGCCCAGATACGCCCCTCCCTCGCGGGCCAGCGGTCAAGTCCAGCCGCATCAGACTCGTACTCGGCCTGTACTTGTACCTGTACTTTCTGTCCTGCCATGCACGTAGGGCGGGGTCCTACCAAAAGCGGCAGCCAGGACTGCGCATCAAAGCGCCCGTAATGCATGCGGCCACAACAGCCTCACGTCCTCCGAGGTCGCCTGGGCAAGCCACAAGATGCCAAGCTGTAATGCTGCTGCTCGTAGGCTAATTAGTAGATGCTGCGAAAGTGTACGGTTCTTTGGCTGCTTTCAGCTAGCGGCCGTTTGATGAGACGAGGCTGAACATGGTGGCTTTGATCCATGTCCCATTTACATGACAAGGTGGCCTTTCAAACTCGATAAACAAGTAATTACCCTTTGTTCGTTGCTACCTTACGCTCATAATTTGTTTCTTTGATCTGTCGCGACACACTTGTCTAAACCAAGAGATGAGACGTTGCAGGACCTTTTAACTGCCGATACATTGTGTTTTCCCAATTCCCGCCACTTGTGGCCATACATCTCGGTAACTATAAAAGCAGGGAATACAGTACCATGCATGACGGCTATCGACAACTCCAAGTAACTCCTTTGGCTAAACTCTTCTTCCAAGTCACACTCCAGCTCACGTCCTGTCCAATGGTGGTGTCGATCGCAAAGCTTCTCCGCGTAGACGGGCCGACGCTCCTGTATCTGCACATTTTCGCGCTCGACGCTTTCATGATTGGGGATTTCCCCATTTTCCACTTAGAAGTCCCGCCTAAATTTTACTTTCAGGAGATAAAAGGCTGGAGCTCCTGGTTGGCTCCAATGAGCCTAAAAATCCATCCAAGCCGTTGGGATGCTTTTCCAGCAAGCGTCTCATTTCTTCTTTCGCTCTTCGTCTGTCAGTGAAATGCGTTAAAGTGCTCTCACCAGATACAAGATACTCACTTGTCTACTAGTGCAGCCCAATGCGGCCACATGGCAGCGACCATCAGATCGTTCCGACTAGACATTGACATGATTAGAATCCAAGATTGTGCACCCAAGAGAAAGCCCAGACTCACACGGCATATAGCGAAATTCTGTCATCAAAGTCTTCTTCTGGGCTGGAAGCTCCAATCTCTTTTTTGTACAAATCAACAAACTCCAGCCCAACCTTATACCGTGGACTTTGCATACACTGAAACTCCATCTCATGATGACCATAAAACGCACATGGGTCAAAGATGATTGGTTCCTGCGTGTCACTGTCAATCTGGATGTTACCATCCCACAAGTCTCCATGACATAGACTTGGCTTGATATCTCGACCTCCAGTCTGCAACGGCCTTAGAAGACGCGTTGCAACTTTTTGGATGAACTCCTCAGCGAGCTCCATAAGCTCAGGGTCCTCACCGTGTGTCGATTGCATATACTTCAGCCCTGATCTGAATTCACGTATCCAAAACTCTTCCCAGTTGTCAGTCCAGTCAACTACCATTGCTGGCGGTCCGTAGAATGGGGTAACGTGAAAGCCAAACTTTCCAGTTGGTGAGACGGATCCTTGGTGCAGTCTCTTCACAATGGGAAGGAAATCCTGAAGTTGCGGTGTTCGCTCTTCAAGGTTGCGATACTCTGCCAGATACCAAGATTTGGTTTTAGATTTTTGAAAATAGCCCCAAGTAACAGGCTTGACAGAATTTCTGGGAACGAGGTCGAAAATGGCCCTTTGTCCTTCATATTCAGCCTCAGCCATTCCAACGAGCTCTTCGCGGTCGATTATCTGCGGTGCCGAGCGTTAAAGAGGTGGAAAATTAGGTACATCAATGAAATAACGTACCTTGAGAAAATAAGATTTTTCGCCATCTTCCACCTGTATATTGACACGATGACCTGTTGACCACTACCCCAGGAATCAACACCAACTGTGGCTGACTATTTCAGAGCAGGCATGGAGAATACCTACATTTGTCTTGCCATGCTCAATGACAGATGATACTGCGGAGCCTTTGGGAAAAGCTAATGCTAAATAAGACTGGTGCCATATATGTAGCCTTAAGAATGGCGGCTTGTGTCCTTACCTGCGAAGATTGCAGCATCAAGAGATTCGGTACCCATGATAGCAGTGAATAAAAGTTCAAACGTTGATGATAAATGTCGAAAGAGCGGTAGAAAGTTTTCGAAATCCAACGAAAAAGTCAAGGGAGAAGTTTTAGGCCGCCGAGACATCCCCTTTGATCATGCACCATTGTTGGCTCGTCCGCTTGAGGCGTCGCGATGATTGGTTCAGTAGAACGGGAGCGGTTACACAAAGCCATCCTGTTCCATATTAATTTGGTGTCTCACCGTCACTGTGAAAGCTGTATTTTGTATGTCAGCGGTTATTTGCTGCATGGGTATTTTGTGGCTGATGCGATACTCTTCAGGACGGTAGTTGCTTGTTTAGCCCGAGACGTATTGAGATTCCTGCGAGTGAATTACACCGCTATTGCCTGTTACATTTGACCTCGCCACAAAATACTATTAGCCTAATATCGGTGTCCCTTAGATAGCACGCTATGCTGCATGCACGAAACATGACTTGCTCTAAGTCGCCACATCATGGCGTTGGTTATATGGCTTCGGGATTTATGCACCTGATAGGTACTAATGGAGGCTGGGTTCAACGAAGACCAGACCAACACATAGATTCCCCGAACGAACCGTGGTTTCATACTTTCATACCCAATGGGATATGATTACAATAGCTCGTTGCCCTCGTATTTCCCACCGCAGACGGCGTACATAATCAAGTCATTTCAAGTGACACAATATAAGTTCATGGAATATCAAGTTCAATTACTTTTCCAGCCTATAAACGCCTAAAACTACAAATCATAGAGCAGTGACATGGGCATATATACTTACCCGTCCACAACAGCATAAAGAACGTCCGAAAATGTACATAGATGGGTGGGTAGTCAGACAGCAGTTCGTAAAGAACGGTGTACCAACTTGCTACAGCCAAGTATTTGCATTCTGGTAAGCCCCCAGGATCCCTCAGAAGTATTCGTACGTAACCAAATTGGTCCGCTCTACACTGTTCTCAAAAAGAACAGCTAAGAGTCTCTTCCCAACATTAGCCGCTCAAATCCCTCAGAAGCCCTCTGGTTTTGCTGCCGAAATACCCACGTAAATCGGAAGACGGATCAAAAAGCCAAGTATCCAAGCCCACAGATATCATAAGCCCCATAAGAGACACAGCCACGAGCCCACGGTCCCAAGTGAAAAGGAAGCCCCCAGGTCTATCATGCTTCTGGATGAAGCATTTTCTCAAAGCCCACAAGCCCAAAAAAGAGCCGCCAACTTGTTTTGAAACGACAGCCCACTTAGCCCGACCCCACTGAAAGTCCCGAAAGCATTACTCAGATTTGAGCCTTTAATCAAAAGAGATCTTCGTGCCAGAGAAGCTGCCACGAGAGGGAGAGCCGAAGCCTCCGCGGCCACCACCGCGTCCACCGAAACCACCACGGCCGCCGCCACCACGTCCACCACCACCACGGCCACCACCGCGACCACCAAAGCCTCCGCGGCCGCCGCCACGGCCACCGCCAAATCCGTTGCTGTCACGCGGAGGTCGGCTGCTGGCAAAGTCCAGACGGACGCTGCGGGACATTCTGCCATTGCCGATAGGAGCTCCGTTCTTGGCATCGAAGACAGACTTGGCATCGTCAATGGAGTTGAAGGTAACGTAACCGAAGCCCTTGAGGTTACCAGATTCACTATAATGGTGTTAGAATACATACACAAGGGACATGGTGTAGCACGTGGGAACTTACGGGTCAGTCGGGAGACGAACGCTGGCAACTTCGCTAACCTCGGCGAAGAACTCGCGGACGGCTTCCTGGTCGATGTCGAAAGGCAGGTTACCAACAAAGAGAGTATCGCTCTCAGGGCTGACAGTGTCACCGTGCTTCTTGGCGCGGTCAGCAGCTCGGTTCTGAGGGTTGGCCTCAGCAGGACGAGCGTTGGCATAGTCGAGGTTCAAGGCACGACCGTCGAGCTCCTGGCCCTGCATGGCTTCGTATGCCTTGGTGGCGAACTCAGGGTCGGTAAAGTCAACGTATCCAAAGCCACGGCTGCGGCCAGTGCCCTTCTCAGTGACAACACGGGCGCTGGCGAGACCCTCGAAGCTCTGGAAAGCCTCGTAGAGGCCATCGTCATCAATGTTCCAGCTCAAGCTGCCGGCGAACAGAGTGGTCGGGGCATCAGACTTGGTCTTCTTGGGGGTCGAATCAATATCCTCCTCAGCCTTGCGCTTCTTCGACTGAGGCTCGGCAGGCTTAGCTTCCTCCTTTTCAGAGGCAGAGTCATCGCTGTCAGAATCCTCGGAGTCGGAGTCGGAGCCGGAACCAGAGTCAGAATCAGAGTCAGAGTCAGAGTCCTCCTGTATAAGCGGTTAGTTAAATAGAAAAAGGAAACAGAGTTAATGTTGCGCGAACCTTGGCGGCGGGCTTCTTATCGCCGTTAACCTTGGCAGTAGCGGGCTTCTCGTCTTCACTCTCAGAATCGGAGTCGGAGTCGGAGTCAGAGTCAGTAGAGTCGGCGTCAGCCTTCTTGGCCTTGCCATTCAGCTTGACGCCGTTCGATTTGGGAGCCGCATCCTCCGACTCGCTGTCAGAGTCAGAGTCGGCGCTGTCCGAATCGGAACCAGACTCGCTGTCAGAGTCGGAATCAGAGTCAGAGCTTTCGGCAGCCTTCTTGGCCTTGCCGTTGGTAGCGGGCTTCTTGGCGACCTCCTCCTCGGACTCAGAGTCGGAGCTGTCGCTAGCATCAGAGTCGCTGTCGGACTCGGAGTCGGACTCAGAGTCAGAAGAGTCCGAAGACTCGGCCTTCTTCTTCTTCTTGAGTTCCTCCTTCTTCAGCATCTTCTTAGCGGCCTCCTTGGCGACCTCCTTGGACTGAGCCTTGAAGGATTTGGAGGACTTAGTGACACCAGCGCCCTTGACGGTAGGGACCTCGGCCTTTGCGACCTTGGTCTCCTTGCTCTTTGACTTGGCCATAATAAACTGTGAATAAAAGAAAGCTTTTCTATATGCAAAGTAGAGAAAAACTGAGGAAATGGGGTAAAAGGCAGGAAATCGCTATGAAAGGTTCCTGAAAAATGGTTGTGAAGAGGAGAAGAATCTGAAAAAAAAGTGCTGACAACTGATAAGACCGATGGCTGGGCGTGCAAACGGGTTGCCGCCGATTTTTTTTTTTTTTTTTTTCGCCTGACAAAAGGTGGAGATGGGCGAAAGCGGTGAACCAGCAATAGGTACGTACCTGAGGTTGGGCGATTCAAGCTGTTGATGCCTTGCTTATTAGGCGCGCCATTTCATTGGTCCAACGGAGCCAGAGGTTTGTGATGCCCGTCGCCTAAGATCACTACGACGCCAGCTCCTCGAATCCAATCCCTCGACCCTTGATAGCCTCTCCAAAGCCGACAAATACCGGCTTTCAATCACAGAGGATAGTCACACATTTTCAAAATGCCAACGCCAGAGTCCGACCTCTTCAAGGCTCAAAAGCCCAAGGTCGCGCCGACCTTCAACGGCGTCGACTTTGACGACACCAAGGCCTTCAAGGCTGCTGAAGATGCTGTCATTCGCGAACAATGGGTCGGCGCGATGATGACCAGGCTTGTTGGAGAGGAATTGAGCAAGTGCTACACCCGCAATGGCGTCAACCACCTGGAGAAGTGCGGCGAGCTGCGAGGTAAGTTGGCTGACGGGCTATAGCGCGCAGCTTGGACGATAGCGCCATTAGAGCACACAACTGATATAACTTTACAGAAAAATACCTGCAACTACTGGCCGCGAACAAGATCAAGGGCACCAAATTTATGCAACAGAACTACCTGGAGAAGAAGGACGAGGAAATGGATTTGGAGGCCAAGGTGCACACATCCGACAAGATTGCGAAGATGAACCAAGGGAGGTTTCCCGCTTAAGAGTTGGGCGTTGGGGATAATAGAGATGATTTAAAGGAGCCTATAAAGCTCTTTTCTCGACGGCAGCTGGATGGACAATGCTATACAACGCAGCGTGAAGCACCCAAGAGTAGGTGCGTGGTCGCGTGTCGAGAGGCAGTCGGAAGATGCATCCAGCTCTGTACGAGAGTGTATATATGATAAACAACGGAATTGACATTAAAATTTCAAAATTACGTTTTTTTAGTCTGCGAATGTCGTAACTGCTTCTCAGTGCTGGAGTTATCGCTTGCCGTAGCACATTTGAGCTCTTGGGTGTCCTGCGTCGGACGCCATTGGCCGAACCTCCACATCTGCCACCCAGCACCTCCAAAATTTCTTGACTGGCGCGACTGCACTCCTGACGCCTTCAACTCCAACTCGCATCGCCTAACCAGCCGCATCACAGCCAAGATGTTCTGCTCACGGTGCATACGCACATCCGTCATCCGACGACAAGTACCTCTAGCACGTCAATTTTCCGTCGCGCCCTTCTTGCGGTCCGCAGAACCGGCGAACCTGTCCACGCCAGAGACCGCACCCGGCGAGACACCTGCCCCGAAGAGCGAGCCTCGATCTATTTGCCCCGAGGGCACCGTTCTCACTGGGCTCAGTTATACCAAGGGCCGCGAAGACCCTGTGGCGCTTAAAGATGAGGAGTACCCAGAGTGGCTCTGGTCATGCCTGGACGTTATGAAGAAGACAGCTGATGGTGCCGATGAGGAAGCTGGTGATGAATTCTGTATGTCTAGCCCTTAATTTGGGACTATTTTCACCAAAAGCGCAGTTTTTGGTTCCTTGTGCAGTTGTATTGTTATACTAACCTGTTGTCCACAGCGAAATCGAAGAAGCAGCGTCGACTCGCCGCCAAGCGTCAAAAGGCTCTCGAGGCCAAGCTCCTATCTGAAGGCAACCTTGACGCTCTCAAACCCAAGACTCCTCTTCAGCACCAGTCGATCAACCTTCCTGGTGAGGAGGATAGCAGCGTGGCGGACAATATTTCTGCCAGTGAGGCGCGACAAGAATTACGCGTGGCAATGAGAAAGGAGAGGCGTGCCAAGATCAAGGAATCCAACTACCTCAAGGCGATGTAAAGGGTACGCTGAGCATGAAGTGCTTGAAATTTATCACTGTGTACAATATTACGAGGCGGCATATATGCCAGGTTGTATAATATATACAAGAAATCATTTGTTCAGACCATTTGTTCAGTCTCCTCTGCATCTACCACTCCGCTCTTACAAAGACATTGATTTCTAACGTACTTCAAATGTGACAATTCGATGTAGAATGAATAGGTTTTTTTTAAATTTTTGTTTTATTTTCGCTTGTATATCGCTGGTATGTATTCCATTACATCTGCCCCGTCACGTCCATACACCATCAGCACAATAACATTTCACCGTATTGATCACGCTGCGGCTACAAAGCGCTCAAGTCCAAAGGCACACTGCTTCCCCTCCCGGCACGATATCTCCTGGAGCCTCCCGCAAAGCCTCTCGGTTTTGGTAGCAAGCTTTCGTCTTTAAACTGCCACCTCGAATCGTTAATGATGATGCGGCCGCCTGAGCTGGGACTAGGAGAATGGTTCGATTGTCGCGAGTTGGGACCAGGACTTGGTGATTGAGAGCCATTCGCCGTCAAAGTGAAAGCACTGGGATCAAGCATCGATTGCCTCAAGGATGACCCACGGCTACGAGATTGAGGAGGAGGCGGCGGCGGTGGCGGCGAAAGGCTCGACGATGGAGGTGAAGGAGCCGCTCCAGGAGGAGGAGGAGGAGGGGGCGGAGGAGCAGCACTTGGAGACGGTTGATCGGAAGCTTTTGATGCTGCTTGAGAAGCGGCTGAAGGAGCAGCTCCTGGGGGTGGCGGAGGAGGGGGCGGAGGAGCTGCACTTGGAGATGGTTGATCGGAGGCTTTGGATGCTCCTGGGGGTGGCGGAGGAGGCGGAGGTTGCGATTTGGGCGGCGCGGACCCAGGTACAGGCGGCGCCGCTGATGGAGGAGGCGGTGGAGGAGCTCCCGGTGCAGGATTGCTTGGTGGTTGTGGTGCTGAGCTTGGAGGAGCAGGCGGCGGCGGAGGAGGAGCGGGAGCAGATGGGACGCTGGGTTTGGTCTGAGGTTTTCGTGATGTTGGCACGGGTGGTGGCTTTTTCCCAATCGGAGGAGGCGGTCCCTTGCCGCTTGTTCTTCCCAGGTTTTTTGTAGAGGCTGCCGGTCTTTGGGGGATAGATGGAGCAGATCCCGTTGGTGGTTTCGGCGCAGAACTTGTTGATTCTCCAGGATCCGACAGATATGAGGAGTCGGCATTGGCGCCTGTGTCAACTCCACCGCCTCGCTTCTTCAGCTTTGGCATCCCTCCAGCAAACAAGCCCCCAAGCTGTGGCGCCGAGTCCATTCCTGACGCGGTAACATTGCTGCCAGCCCCTTGATCGCTGTTGCTTCTCGCGCGATTGCCAGGTACTGGGGGAGCAAGGCCACCGGGGACAGGAGGTGCGCCGCCGGCCGGTGGTCCGCCAGATGACGATGATTTGTCGACCATTGGAGCAGAGCGGTCATTCGTAACGGCCTTCTTTAGGGATTTTCCCTTGTTGATATCGGCGAGGAGGGCGCCCTGAGACTGGTCAGTGAGGATTCTCTAATGCGATGAAGTTTACGGCGTACTCTGCCAGGCTGTGCCTTTGGTGGTCCTCCGGGAGCGCCGCCGGGGGGAGGAGGAGGGGGAGGAGGCCCTCCTGAACCACCTGGCGGAGGCGGCGGCGGAGGGGGCGGCGGCGGCCCAGGCATTTTCAATACTGCTGGTGAAGCTCTTGGTGATAGGAAGCTGTGAGGTTGAAGACCTTTGCGAAGCTGGTGCTCGACTGCGCCCGATGTGCCTCAGGAAGACGACGACCCTGTGGTTGAATAGCGATAATTTTGGGCCGGGTTATCAATAGCAGCCAGGGACAACTGATTTGTCTGGGTAAAGAGGTACTGCTGAACGAATGCTGCGGCCTTGTGTGTGGTTGCTGAGGCTGCGTTTGGTTTCGTCATCGGGTGACGAACGGCCTGCATGAGGAGCACCAGCCGCACACAGCCACGGGTTGGACTGGGAGCGCCTGTGGGTGCCCCACCAGACCGTCTTTCCGTCGTCAAGATACCCCAAGGTTAGCCGTCCGTACCTGCTCCTGGAGGAAGCAGCATGAATTATCAGGCGGTTTGAAAGACTCATAAGCTTGCTAAAAGGTATCTCTGTGATCCTTTTTAATCCTCGGTGAACCTCTAATTTACCATTGTACTCTTTGATCACGCTCTCCTCTTGAGAAAATGCGTCCATTGAGTGCTTCGTCCCACCTATGGTACCGTGCAAGCGGACAATTGAAAAAAGACCCTTACTTTGAGAAGCAGATTTAGATGAAATTCCGTTTTAAAAATGCTTCATTAATTTCTGTCGCCTTTAGACGAAGCAAAATGCAATATCTACGCTTGGCTCATTTACACGTCTGGGTATGCTTAGTCATCACTCTTTTCCCCCATTGAGCGGCGGAAATTCTTCCAGGGCCTCCCATCAATGACATCCAACGGAGCAGCCTTCCACGGTCCTGTTCGCTGCAAATCTGCGGCGCTCTAACTACTCAATACTCGACTGTCAATTCCTTCAAGTTTCTCTTGGTGACTACATCTTAGTTGCAATGAGGTCCACCGGCTCCCGTCGAGTCGGCGGCTTTGTGTGCCAGTCCTGCGCATTGATTTCGACACCGACCCAAACGACCACAACCCAATTCCTTGCTCGTCGCGCCATTACCGGAGTCAGGCAAAATGGTCTTCAAGGCCTCATTAGCACAAGAGTTCCCGTAAGATGGGCCAGCAACGTCGGTATGGCCGATGCAACCGACGAAGCCACCAGCAACGTCCAACATCCCAACATCCCGACGACGGCCCAGCGAAGAATGGATCCGCCCGAGCTGGCCAGCATGGCAGAAGACAGCTGCAACAAGTTCCTCTCCGTGGACGGCATACCCGCAAAGCAACTAACCACCGCCGCGCTGCAGTCGTGCCTGCGCGCGGCAGCCAGCCTGCACCCACAACTCAAGCGCGCCGAAGCGCAATCGAAAGCCTCTGCCTCGCGGCTCGCCTCACTCGGCGCCGAACGATCAGGCGCCAAGCTTCCCATTGACGGACGAATAAACGAGGCCATAAGCCGCGTCTCGTACGCCGCCTACACCATCATCACCAACCAAAACGTCGAGATGACGCCCGACTTCCTCGAGCTGTACGTGCAGATCCAGAACCAGCTTGGCCGGCCCGAGTCGCTGCCCGCCGTGTTTGAGCTGTTTGCCACAAAGCGCAAGCCCGTCGTCAAGAATGGCGAGATCCAGTACGTTTCGCAGAACCCCAATGCTGCGACTCGGGCGATTGAGCAGGATACTGCAGACATGGCGCTGCAGACGGCCATTGAAGCCAAGAACCTGGATGCAGCGCTGGGAATCGTGGAAGCCGGTGTAGCCACCCCAGCTTTCCGGCGACAAAAGTTGATCAAGCATGGTACAGCGCCTGCAATTGGCCTGGCGACGCTACCATTCGGCATTCTTGGCCTGTCGACTGCATACGCAGCGTACTGGCAAAACACCATGGACGTGATGACTGCTACAGGCATCGGTATTGCTGGTATTTCAGGGTACCTGTTCGTCGTCGGCTCCATGGGCATGATTGCCAAGCTCAGCAACAAGGACCAGATGAAGCGTGTGACGTGGACGCCTGGTACACCACTGCGGTACCGCTGGATGCGAGAGGAGGAACGTGCAGCGCTCGACAAGGTTGCTCTGGCATGGGGTTTCAAGGAGCCGTGGCGTCACGGTGAGGAGATGGGCGCTGACTGGGAGGGGCTTCGGGAGTATATGGGATACCGCCAGATGCTGCTTGATCGTGTTGAGTTTATGGAGGGTATGAGCTAGATAGACTCTTTTGTGTTGGGTTGATGGAGAAGAAACGCGGTTTCCGTATGTACTATTATAGACTCGTATTATATAAATCATGGCATGTTGAAATACAGAACACACTTTATAATTCTTCTACAAGCTATATGCTATGACTTGGAATAAATCGCACTGTTTTAGTTGTCGTTATATACATATACACACGCAGCAATTTCGGGCCACAAGTATGAGAGAGCAAGAATCGTGAAATGCATAAAATCTGTCTAATCCGTAGAATCCGTGCTGTCGAAACCGTGTCGTCCTGTTATAACACTAGCAAACTCCGTACCCAAGAACCTTAATTGCAAGACCAACACCAACGAGATAACCGCGCCTCTGGCTAGTTGTTAAATTGTTGCGTCGCGTGTCTTGTACGGAGTCTGCCCCACGTCGTGGTCCCGCTCATACGAGACCTCGTAATGCGTCGTCTTGCGAATAGCTCCATCGTATTCATCGTGGTTGACGGTTTGATCCACGGGCTGTAAGATGTATTCTTCGCTCGTTTGCTCGGGGTGGTGGACAACGATATGATTGACGCCTTCGAGATTTGCTGGTCCGGTGTATGGATGCCATTCGCCATCTATTGAACGAGAGCGTAGCTGACCGATGGTGACTGTGGGATCTGAGTTGTTGGAATTGGGGTCTTTGGGCGTATTATGGTCCATGTTTGAGCCAAAGACGCCGGGTAGAATCCAGGCAAGGACAATGCGGCACATGGGTAAGCAGGCACAGATGATGGCGACATTGACTTCAATCATTGTCCAGAGAGTAGAGGCAATATCATCTGTAGAGTGGCGTATTAGCTTTTATAATGGCGGCGGTAAAATCACGAAGTAGTGACTAACATGTAATATCTGGCGAAGTGGTTGAAAAGTCGAGTGTCGTGGCACGAAGAATGGAGGTGACGGTGACACTTGAGAAAGCGAAAAGTTAGCAACAATTTTCGAGCCGTATTTTGATGGTATTGACTTACAAGCCTCCCAGTGCAAATACCAACATTAGTGCTCGCTTTTGATTTACGGGCAATTTACTCTTCCAAATCGGCTGCATAGGCAAAGCCAGGATCAAAACATCAGTAGCAATGGCAAAGCCCGCATTGGCGTACCAGTTCTTGGTCAGGCTGATGCACTTTGGGCGAAGAGACTTGTCCCAAGCACCAGCAATAGGATTACACTGCCATATCGAGGCCCCAGTTGTAGCAACCATGTATGCCAGGATAAGTGTCATCAGGATGTATGAGCTGATGCGAAACCATCGTTGGACGAAAATGCGGAGGTAGAGGAGTAGGATCGACGCCTTGGTTAGGTTAATGGTGAGTTTGTAGAATATTTGCGCGACGTAGAAAAGCTGCTTTTTGGTTAGCAAAGGAAATGAAAGAAAATACAAGTTTTGTGATTTGCAAGATTCTGTTCATCTTACCCGAAGAGCAATAAGCTTATCCTCCGTTGGTATAGTCTTAATGTGTCTTCCGAAACCGTGGTTGCAGGAGAACATCATCGGGATTGTGGTTGCCAGAGTGCATGCCTAAAGAGAAAGTGTTATCAAAGCCGTCTTGAAGCCTCATATGTCTGCCTTGAAATTCAAGAGGTCCAGCTTACAAATGATACAATGATGGTGCCGTCATCCCAGCCAAGCCCAGTGCGTCGTGATATTCGGTTGTAAATTCGAATGCCAACAAAGATTGGAGTAATGACAAAAAAGACAATGCAGGGTATCCGCACGTAGTTGGCATGGCTTTCTGCGCTGTTGCTCTCAAACGGCGCCATTGCGCCAACTGCTCTGTATTGTCCGCGTTGTAAGGTTTGGGGAATGGCTAATGTTGACGGAGCGCGAGCCTTACAACAGCTTGAGGTCCCACAGTACGGAAAGCGCCGTGTATATTATACAAAACAAGAAGAGACTTGAGGCACGCCGAACCCCGGACGGATAAACGAGAGATGGCTTAATGACGGCCCGAACGAACCGGCACTGGTCACCGCCACACCACACTTACAGTGCAGGCTGATAGGGTAATGATAAGGGATAGTTTCAGACGAGTAAAAGTGTGAGCTGTGAAGAACAGGATGGGTTACGGCATGTACGAACAATTCCTGCGCTCGGTCTTGTGTGGAAGCCACGTTGGTTGCCACCATTTAATAACGTGCATCTGCCTCTAGTCCATGTTACAAGCCTTGTAAGAGGTTTATAATGGTAGGTGAAGTAGAGCTAGCCGAAGGCTCTGCAGCCGAAGCGAGATTTTGCAGGCGATTAAGCTCAAAAGAACCCTACTCGATTTGTCAAGAGAATCGGGGTTCTGGCCATAAGGGGAAGCTGGAAAATGGATCTACCAACCATGGCCCGTCCGGTTCACCTTAACACAGCATTTAAGACTGCAATATGTCAAAGGAATACGAATCGAAAGCAGGCAAAACTGACCAGCGAGACTCTAGTCTCCCTGTGGAATACAGCATCATGGAGCAGTGCGGCGTATCTCAACACTTGGCGCTGCATGCTGGACCGGTTTCGGTCAACTTGCTCTGTTGACAATTCAGTCGGCCTACGCTGACACCACCGCCACAATGCAAGCGTGTGGAGCTAAAAAGTAGTTGGTTGGCCATGCCACGTCTCTGTTTTATTAGTTGGTGCCGACTTCAGGTCTGAGACGCCAGCCTCGTGGTAAACCGTCTTTGCACTAGGCCGCCACGGGTTCGGAGCGTTGGTACGACCAGCGTGGTTATATGCCGCATGCTGCTATGAATGTTGAGCACTTGAGCGTGTCCGATATGCTATAATGGCAAGTCGAAGGGCAAAAATTCTTAAAGGAGCCCAAGATGGTATACAGAAAGGCAGACATTCTTCAAGGTTTGGTAGCAAGGCGCAAGGTACAGCTGGACTCTCTCGGGTTACATCCGTACAGATTGCCGTGTTTCCGTTGATCGTCGTGAGCGCTCTCGCGGCTGAGCCATTTCTCCATAGCGGGAAAGGGTCTCATTTCGTCATCTGGTTTCAAGCCACTACAGACAGTATTGTAACTCCTTTGGTGACATCAGTGAATAATGCCGTGGCCTGATGAATGCGTACGCGCGTGGTTGTCAAGCCATACCAAACGAAGCAACTGCACAGCGCTTATAGACGGACATCCAGGACAGTGGTCAGTGACGGGTGAACTTGTGCTGTGCCGGGCATGCACAGTCCTGGATGGCCTCTCGTGTTCTGCAGGTGCAGCACTTCTGCATGAGAGTTATTAACTAGTATGTAATGCCTTTCAATGCGAGTGGACTAATTTGGTAAGTACTGGAGTCGACGGTCCCCGCTCTTGAACAATTGTGGGCATGGCTTTTAGCGGACGCGGGTGCCCTGGATTTCATCGGATGAAGACGAGAGGCAACGTTGACGTTAAGGGTGATATCGGACCCATCGCTCGGGGACAATTCCAAGAGTGCTGAGATGTGCTATGAAGCTTCTTGAAACCGATGTCTTGCTTCCAATTGCTGGCATGCTCTCACACACATAGATGACTTCAACCGCGAGTTGGATTATTGGTTGGTGAAGCGTGAAGAGGCAGAAAATAACCAGCTTACTACCTCGCCCTCGTGGTTTGTGGCGCCAGGGCCTCTGAAATTAGCGACAATCTTTGCCAGACTTGGTCTCCAGCCTCGTTTACTAGTGGCTTCAGAAGGCCTTCTAGATGCGGAAGCTGGCGAAGGCGAAATATGCAGGGGCCTGGATAGCGACGGATTTTTTGTGGCTGCGGGACTTGTTGATGCGAACCTTGGTGTTGATGTGTGTGAGTGTGTTGTCCAGGTTGCGTTTGCAAGTACGGATACCTATCCTTCGCCTGGGCTAGAAGGAGCCTCAGGTTGCCATCACCTGTTACTTGGGTATTCGCGCTATTCCGCATGCATGCTGCACATAAATAATCCTATCATGCATAACTCACGTTGGCTCCTAAAAGAGGAAAGTACTCGTAATTATGAGTCCAGAATAAGCAACCATGGTAAACTACTAATTATGTACCGGACTGTCTGAGTAGGTGTTACATAGTATATTTTAGAGAGAAGGCTTGTTGATAAGTCTCCGTGGTCCTTGGCAGAGTGGTGTAGCCCGCCCATTCTCACTGCCCAGGCACAAGCATATTTGCATCAATTCCACTCCGAAGCCATATTCTCGTGGCGAGCAGGCTTTACACGTGGCGCCGCTAGCCTGTCGACAAATTTACGGACGACTCCAGCCATACAAATGCGTCGTACCTGATTCCATGGCGTTGATAGTTCCACTAGCAAGCGGTGTCTGTGTAATTGCTCTCATTAAGTCCTCCTCGTAATCGCATTGTTCACTCAGGCCAACCCTGTGTTCAAGAGGCTCCTCTGCTTCGTGGTAGCCTACGCAGTGCTCTATTTGCATTAATTGCTCATCATTTGCTTCCCGGTCTACTAGTCGTCCATCTCGCTTGAACAAACTTCCGTCCCTACCGCGGCACCACAAAGAAAGCGGATGAAAGTGGGCGCCGGAACGGCTCGTCTACTCCAAATGGCAGAGCGCAGACCAAACTAGTTGTTCGCCAGCGCCCACTAATTCACCTTCTCCGCGGCCACCCCACCTCCCTGCGTCGGGCTCCCAGGCGTTCGTTACAGGGGTCCAGCTCCCCCGTCCAAATAACACCGGACGGCAGCCAACAGCCCTGCGCAACCTGTCAGCTTGAGCTTCTTTCTTCTCAGCTCCGTACCAGAGCAAGTTCTGAACACCCTCGCTGTTGCCAACAATCAAGCCAAATATGCGATTCTCAATCAGCGCCCTCATCGCCGGCGGCCTTGCCCTTGCAGGCTTCGCCTCGGCGCAGGTCAATGGCACAATTGACAATGGCCCGTTCCCCGACGACCTCAACGGCTCCAACTTTACATACCCGTGGCCGGTCAAGGTCTTTCGCTTCAGCAACCAGCTCCAAGAGCTAGAAATGGCCTTTATGGACGTCCCTCCTCAGAACAGAGCCAACGGCAAGACAATCGTCATGCTGCACGGCAAGAACTTTTGCGGCCCTACCTGGAAGGGTTCCATCAGCCTGCTCACCAAAGTCGGCTATCGAGTGATTGCGCCGGACCAGATTGGCTTTTGCAAGAGCACGAAGCCAGAGACGTACCAATTCAGTCTCCATCAGCTGGCCATGAACACGCGCGGCCTCCTCGACGCCCTCGGCATCGACAAGACCATTGTCATGGGCCACTCCCTCGGCGGCATGCTCACCACGCGATACGGCTTGCAGTACCCCGACAAGGTCGACAAGCTGATCCTAGTCGACCCCGTCGGTCTGGAAGACTACGTCCAAAAGGGCGTGCCTTATATCAGCATTGACCAGAGCTACAAGGCCGAAGCAGGACAGACGTACGAGGCCATCAAGGGCTACGAGCAAGCCGTGTACTACGTCGGCGAGTGGAAGGAGTCGTACGCAACCTGGGTCCGCATGCTCATCAACATCTACTACGGCTCCGAGCGCGAGGCCTTTCTCCGGAACCAGGCCCAGATCGTCGACCTGGTCCTCACGCAGCCTGTGGTCCCCTACTTTGGCGACCTGCAGCCCAAGACGCTGCTCATTGTCGGCGACAAGGACAAGACGGCCATCGGCGCTCAGTGGGCGCCTCCAGAGGTTGCTGCTAAGCTGGGACACTTTGACGAGCTTGGTCCCGAGGTTGCGGCGCAGATCCCCAACTCTAAGCTGCACCGCTTCCATGATCTTGGGCACGCGCCGCAGATTTCGGACCCGGAGCGATTCCACGCCGTGGTGCTCAAGTTTTTGTGCAGTTAGATTGAAGCCACAGTGTGCATGTTGTTCATGCAAAGTGTGTGAGGTTATTTTTCAAGTATATAAACTCTTGTATGTAGAAAGCATGCCATGATTCTAATCTGGCTATATAGAGCACAAATGACTGTCACTTATGCCATTGGTCTACTTTCAGTTTGTGATGTTTCACCAAATCGACTCTTTCAATTATACTCAATTGTATGTTTCCAATGATACGTCAATTTCTTCAAAACTTCACAGAACATACGTCAAATGTCCCCCGCGGTTGAAAGATCTACCACCCTATTGGGCAAACTATCCGACAAACGAACAGGGTAGGAAGTCAATAAACAAGAATTTATTATTTTTCAATTGCTCGGAGAATATTTATAAGTATGATAAAAACAAGATCAACAATCATGAAATATCAGTAAAATCTTGCAAACTAGCAACATATTCCCGTTTGACTGTTCTTAAACAGCTCAACCGTCTTTGTCTCTGTCATGCAGGGTAGCCGCCTTTCAACCTGCAACAACCCAACCCTCTCAACAAAGAGAACAGCCCGAAGTGAATTAAACCCCGAAACCCCCAATAACCAAAACATGTAACAAATAAAAGAAATCTCATATATACAATACAGTACAGTACAGCTCGGTTCCCATCTCAGCCTCTTCTCTCATTCATCTCAACTTCCCTCAAAGCTACGCCAAGAAATGCACTTTCACCACCAACAATGATAACAACACCACTCCTCCTCCCCCGCTCCCGCAAGCACGCCTACATCCAAATCCTAAGCTGCCTCCTCCTCTTCTACATCTACCCAGCTCTCATCCCAGACTGGTACTACTTCCCACTCACCATCCTCGCCGTAGCGCTTCTCTCAGCGCCGTCCCGCGCCCAGCTTTGCGGGGAACTTACACGCGACACCATCATAAGCTCCTTCGTCGCCGCGAGGCTCAGCTCGTGTGTTTTAGCCGATGCGTCATATACCTTTCGCTGGAAAGCGAGTAAAGCTTTGGGTGTTTTTGGTCAAGAGCTGGTTATTTTAGCCGGTGCATGGAATGACGTGACGCGGTATTACGTCGCGAGAATCTGCAGTCGAGCAGCGGCAATTGCGCGCAACATACAAAAGGGCTATACTTTAGCTTGCACAGTGTTGAAATCCGTCTTTTGTATATTGAAATGGATCACTCTCGTGTTTGCGCGTCTGCTCCGTGGTATTATATCCGTCCCGATCCACGAGCTACCAAAGCTCTCGCTGCCGCCTCTACGCATCAGCAGCGTCCCGTACATTGTCGCTTCGCTGATATCTGCCATACTATCACCTTTTGTGCTTCTCGCGCGCCAAACGAAACAGCTTATCTGGCTGCTCGTCATGGTGGGCCATTTTCTGTCCTTTACCCTCGGCTTAACAATTATATTTCCCTGTCTGTGTGTCTACGGCATCGTCGTGGCATTCATGCATCGGATACTCATGGGAGGAGTTACACCACTTGGGACTCAAGGTTTGGGAAGCCTGAGCTGGTAGTAACCGTACATCATTTCTCATGTTTCATTCAAGACACTATTTATTTCTTACTAGATAGAGGAAAAGTAAACCAACGCCGACCAACTCCAATGCTCGTAACATGTTTGCACATATTAAAGCCGTTCTAAGCCGCCACTCTTCTCACCCACAGCGTTGTAGGCTCGTACTTTGCCTCCCTGTCCTGGCGCTTATATGCTCGATGCAGCATTAGGCCAAGCTCATACTCCTCTCGTTGAACCTCTGCCAACTCTTCCCGTAGCGAGTCGACCTTTTTCTTTTCATCTTCTCGCCGTTGCCGCACGTCTAAGCTAGCCATGACGCTGTCGGTGGGCATAAGCTCTGTCATTTGCTTGACGCAACGGTTAATGTTGATCCGGCGATTCGCCAGACCTTGGAGCTGCGCTGTGAGGTGCGCGATTCGATCACTGGCCGAGACCTCGGGCGGAGCAGGCGGGAGTGGCTTGCTGATGGATGACATGGCGGACGGTGGTCTCGGGGAATTGACCGCATTGCTGGTCTGAGGCCGCGAGGAGTCAACCTTGGGAGACTGGAGGGGCGAGGAAGAAGCTGACGAGTTTGACGCTGTGCGAATATTATCCGCCTTCGGGAGAGGACGACCACGCTGCATGACAGGAGTGGATGAACCTATCGTAGGTAAGAGCGGCGAGGGTGCGTCAGACCCCGTGTCGGGACGTGGTGTGTTCGCAGCTGTAGTAGCGTATGTGGTGGTGCTGAAGCGCGACGGCGGCTGCTCCCAATTGTTATCCTTTTCTGTAGGCTCTGCAGGCGGCGAAGGCAGAGGTTGTGGTGTTGGAGACCCCCGAGTCGGGAGCTCGTCTGGGTCTACCGGACTAGATGCCAGCGGATGGGCATGCGGCATGTTTCCATCAATGCGAGTAGGTGGAGGGGGCTTCCTCTTGATTTGATTTCCAGGACTCTGCTGACTGGGAGATGTATGCGGTGCTTGCTGTAATGGCATCTGGGAAAAGCGCTTCATCGATGACTCGGATGGCGGACTAGGATATGAGTCTGCTCCGGTGGTGCCAGAGTCCCAGTGGCCAGGATCCATTGGCGACGAGATTGCCATGCTAGTGGCTTTCTTGTGTGCCCTGGACGAGAGAAACTTGCGCATGGAGGAAGGAGGGCGGGACGATCCATCGCGAGAATGGCCAATGTGAGAGAGCCGATTGCGAAGGCTGCCCTCGCCTTTGCCAGAGGCCCGCTTGATTCGAGAAGGAATGTTTAGCGGAGAAACAGTCAGGTCATCGTGCATAGGCTTGACAGCTGATTCTCTGCCAGTGGCGCCTTGCCAAGGAGGTCTATTCTCTATGGCCTGCGCCTTGGGCCTCGCAGCAGCTTGTCTGAAGCGTTGACCCAAGGTTGGCCGCGATGGATCGTCGTTCTGATAAGGCCCTGCAGTGCTGCTGGGGGCCAAGCTTTGCATCGGACCGGCGCTGGTTCTTTTATTCTGGTTTGTGGCCGGTCTCTGCCACCTTGAGATATCGGCCTCCGCGGGTCGCTTTTGCTGGGGCTGGGGATACTGCTGTTGCTGGCTAGGCAGCGTGAGACGGACATCTTCCGTTGGCGCATCATCCAGCGTGGTTTCGCGCGGGAGCTGTGGAAGAGGGTGATCTCGAAGCTGGCTCGGAAGCTGGCCCGGCGTACTGCCCAGTTGCGTTGGACTGGTCAATGGGCGATTACGGCTCGGACCCTTTACTTTTCTGACAAACTCTTCCAGCGAGACATCCGAATCCAAGGGTGAGACATTATCTTCACGGAGGCTGCTGTGGGTTTGTTAGCCACGATTAGTTTAAGTGGACGCCACACAAGTGCGCAAAAGAGTAGGACAAAGACTACGGCAGCGTAAACGTACTTGTTCCGCGAAGCAGTATTGTCGGGCGAGCTCGGCGGCGAGACCAGCTCCAGAGTTGGGGGAAGCATTTTGGAGCACGCAGCACTTAGACTGGTGGTCGTCCTGGGACGAAAAGCGTCGTCGTCGCTGTGCTCAGTGTCGTAGTCTGTGGTATCCGGGGAATTTTGGTCCTGGTTGTAGAGGGAAGAAGGCGGCCGCGGGGGTAGAACAGTTTTGTACTGCGATTGCTGCAATCGACGAGGATTTCGAGGAGGAGGTTCGCGAATAGGGGCCGAGGGCGACAAAGGGTCGCGTAAGGAGAGACGCGGTCTGGGTCAGAAAAAGGAAGTTGACGTTAGCTAGTGTGTAAGCTAAATCGTGAGCAACGCGAGGCGAGCGGGAAAGCAGCATTCCAGACGGCCTGGGCTGGCGCGAGGGGGAGAGATCGACCAAGAAAAAATAAACATAAATCCCAAACTTGCTGCATGTACGTCGTATGGCCAAACCCAGTCAAAAAAACGTGGCGGGATCGTGAAAGACGATCAAGTCCAAGCTCGACTGGCCTGGGCTGAACGACGAGACAGAACCGAGCGGGCCAACGGTTCGGCTCCATCTGTCCTGAGGCAGGGCGGCGGGGAGAGCAGGGCAGCTGGAGTACTACTCATAGTTTGTGGTTCTACTCACAGGTTCTGGTACAAAGTCTGGCGCACAGCCTTGCCTTTGTGAATGCGATATTTCAAGGTAACGTTTCTGATTCCGAGGGCGTTGTGTAGGGAAGAGTCGAGGTCGGGCTGGCAGACGTATTCGTAGTCGTAATTATGGTGATAGTGGCGGTGATGATGACTGGTGTTTGTGCTGAAGTGGGAGTCGAAGTCGAGGTCGCAGTCGGTGTCAGCAGTGTCGTTGTTACTGTGCGGGTTTGGTATGCGGGCCTCTTCTGCAAGGGCAACAAGGCAGTCATCGCCCGCCAGGTGCTTCTCCAGCTGCTGCTGCTTCTGTTTCTGCTTCTGCTCAGAGGTCTGAGAATAGTAATGACGGCGGCTGAGCAGCAACGGCGGCGGCGTTGGTGGCGGGCCGGCTGTGGCAGTTCTGTGACGGTCCCACATGGCGTCGTCCCTGGTACCAGCCAGCAGGTGTTTCAGTGGTTGAGCGGGAGCGGGAATGAGGCACCAGCGGGTACCTTTGGTGGCGAGTCTAGCAGTTTACGAGTAGGGCGTGGCTCGGCGGCGCACTTGACAGTGTCTCGATGGCGGGGGCCTCCGTATCAGCCCGCTAGTGTTTCTATTTTCTCGCAACCACCGGGGTGCTCGGCCGTGCTGTGGAGAGACTGACAGGGCCAGATGACGCAAGGGGGGAGCCCGCCAGTTGGTGCACACAGACACGCGAACAGTCAAGACTGTTTCGAGACGAGGATGGGTGAGTGGTCCGTGAGAGCTGCGTTAATGCTAGGCTGTAAGACACAATCGGCTGTCATCGATGCTTGACAAAAGGAAACAAGTCGGTGTTGGTCGAGTCAGGATGCCGGCGCAGATGGATCAAGAGATGCGGTGAAGATGGCGTATGTATGGCAGTTGTATCGGATAGAAGGGTTCGGCAAGCTCTGTAGTCTGGGGGATATGTAATCCGACTGCTGATGGCTCGGCGATAAAAGGATGTCCTCAATGACAAGGAATGGTGAGCCTCGCAGAGAGTAAACAACGAAGCCGTAGAAGAACTGCTGAAGGTTGTATGACCGTCGTCTTCCGTACAATATGTCGACGATTCATCACGCAAGCAGCTCGGCCAGAAAGACGCACCACTCTCCCTAGCATCACCAATCGGCAGCAGGTCTGTATTTAATCTCGACCTTCATCCTCAACGCCCAATGTTCAACCTCAGATTTCTCTCATCTCCACCTTGTATCCTCCATCTCCATGGAATCATTACACTGCATCTGTGCAGCTTGCCGGGCGTCTAAGCCGCGGTACCTGCATCGCAAGGTGGGCGCATCTGACCGCCAGTGTGCACCTGTAGGCCATAGCTATAGCCCTTTAGGTGCTGCAAAGATCAAACGCTCTGCCATAATCTACACATGTCAACGCACTATCGCCCACCAACCGAATACCCAATATCATATATCTCGTTGCGGCCCGTCACCCCCTGGAAGCGGTTGCGGTTTCAGGGCCCTGCCCAGCCAGTGGCCTCTGATCCATCGATTGGTGCGCGATGGCTCGGTTGCGGGGGCTGTTTGTTTTAATGTTTGACGAGAGAGTGTTTCGTCTATACTTTGCCTGTCGTCTTCACAAGCCTTGGTTAATAAAATAAAATAGAGTAAAACAGCCACAATTCTCGCAAACTACTCCACGGGCCCGGCCGAGGCCTCACGCTCGCCCTACTTTCAACGCTACAATGTACGTACGTAAAGCTTGATTCCAATCAGCCCGCATGTGGCCCTGCATACTGCATACTGTGGTTGGTTTCATGTTCTGGCCCAAGTGCCCGCTCATTTCACCCTTGCACCTTTCCCGAGCACTCGATCCTCTGGCGGCGTGTGGCTAGAACCGAGATTCCAGATGCCAAATGTGGCGCGGATTTGCTCGTGAAAGCTTCAATGAATACCCCAATTAATACACCTACGCTGCAATAATGCATAACTCATACAATGAATTGAAATACACGGTAACTTAGGCTCTTCTGATTGTACTGCGGCCATAATCACTGCCAATCCTCGAGCACAGTATCCTTTGCCCCAATCTTGGCCACCTTGACGCCACACTCCCACACTTCCGTTCTAAGACCATCGTCCTTTACCTTTTCCGACGTCTCAAACTCCTCCGACCCATTCAAATACAAGAACCTCCCCGCCGGCGGTGCCTTGACATCAAAGCAAGCGCTAATGACATCGCCTGCGCTCTTCGTCGTCGTTCGGAACGTGCCGTTTGGATTGTACCACGTGCTGATAGCAGCAACCGGCGGCAGAAGAATCTTGGCTGTGATGATGCGCATAGCAAAGCTGCCACGACGGGTCAGGTCACTTGCCATGGCGCCTGGGTCGACGCTCAGCACGGCAATGTTGGACAGCGCCGGGTCTTTGCCTAGTCGGGTGGCAAGGTCGTGCCTATGACCGGCCATCAGCAACGACTCATCTTTGTGTTAGCTTGGATCGGGGGCAGAGCAATGTTCTTACATGAACATGACGGCACAGAGCTTGCTTGCGCCATAACGGCGGTAACCAGCCAACCAACTCGGGTCGTCTTGTGGTGTGCTCCATTCACCCTTTGCGAGCGCTTCTACGCCGGGAAACGCGAGCCATTTCTCGTCTGCAAATGGATTGAGGCCTCCAACTTCGTTGCGCGGATCCTTGGAGCTAGGTCACGTCAGATTTTATCTCGAACACTCCCAAAAACAAGGTGTTAAGATGACTTACTCGTGAGACCAGCTTCCCAACATGACGATTCTGCCATTCTCCTTGTCCATACTCTGCAAAAGCAACAGAGTAAGCAGCAGGTTGGCTAGGTAATTGACGTGCCATGACGTTTCAAAACCATCATTTGTGAATGTCTACCCGTGCAACTAGTCAGACAAAATGCTAATTTCTGAGTTGTAACGCGACTTACGAGTTCCGTGTGATCCTGATACCCCGCGTTCAGAATTAGTGCCCGGATTGGCGGAAGCTCGCCCTTCTCTACACGACCATTAATGTCCACCGCAGCAGAGCGCACATGCGCAAGCGACGAGAGGTCCAGCTCGACAGTCTCATGATGATGCGACTCCGGGGCTGCCTGGAGCGCGTTCTGAAGGTTATTCGCCGTCGCGGCGTTGCGGACAGTGTACACGCCTGTGTAGTTGTCCGCAAGGGAGGGCGTGTTGAGGATGTGATTGACGATTGCAGTGCCTAGGCCACCATTTGTGCCCGTGACGAGAATAGTACCTTTGGAAGACATATTTGGCTCAAGTACTAAAATCTGCTTGTATCGATGATGCAAAAGTAAACTGTCTTAAGGTTTGGAAGCAGGCCGCTGATACCAATGTACCTTGCACACTCACTGTACCTACAAGAGGTCACGGTGAGTTTGCGGTGTTTGCTCCGGCGCTGGGCCAATCACGCGACTTGGGGTGAGCAGGGTGAGCTCCGCTGGCTTGCGTTGCGCGACCTACCCTTCTCTGGCTGAGCCAGGCATCTTTGCAGAATACATGTCAACAAACTTGAGCGCTCGCAAGGCGACCGGCCCTCTAATGCGAAAGAAGAGACTCTAACGCATCGAGGCGGAAACAGACGACTCAGCAAGTTCGATAGCACGTGCCAGTTGCACAGAGCATGATCCGCCAGGAGCTGTTTGTGCTACTAAGAGCATTGCTTTATGATATAGAGATCGTGTATAAGCGGTGAAGCCGTTTAGTGACATAACGCAATCTTTTGGCAATTAAGACTTCTGTCCTTTCATAACGCAATCAGCGTGCTATTCGATACCCTTTGAAATCAAGACGTCTAAGGACGACCCGACGAACAAGTGACGCGGATAATATCAATGGAAGAATTTCCCGGCTATTAAACAGCTTGCCGCCTGCGGAACCCGCCTCGCGTCCTACAGCGTACCAGTGCCACCATGGCTCAACCATATAATTTATATGCGGTTGTACCCACTGCTTAGGGTACACGAAACGGAACGGTGACTCGCAACACGGCAGCTGGCAAATATTAAAACAAACCTAACACCGTGCATATCGTGGCGGCAGACACCTTGAGGCTCCATTCTCTGCAAATGGCGACTCTACCAATATTGCCTCCCCTTTCGGAAGGTTCGGTCAAGCCGTCATTCCCCGACGACCCTCTACGACAAGAACTTGAGGGGAGACGTACGTCTTGGTCGTCTCTGGCGCTTCTGGCAGATACTTCTTTTAATTCCTATGTACCCTACGGGTGGGGATTCACTATTTACCGCATTCGCTTCGCTGGTGATTCAGATGAACGATTTACCCGAGCCCTACAACGCCTTACAAATTGGATAAAATGGCTTGTTCGGGCTTCTAGGTATATTGAAGAGGGCGTTAGGGATTTGTTTCCTGGTGATGTGACATCGCCGCTACTACCAGCGATAGATGACCCGACCGACCACATCGCAGACCGCCTTGTTAACGAGGTTATTGAGTTTACGCCAGGCGATGGTGAGTGCGATGGCAATACAGTTGCCACTGGACCAGAAGGAGAGGAAGATTTTAGTGCAGTTGGCCGCAGATTTAGCGATTGGGTAGCGTCGCTAGGCGTAAACCTCTCGCAGTCTAGGAATAACGCCCGCTATGACCACTGCCTTATCATTGACGAGAAGGCGCTTAAGTCGCTTGAGCTATTACCTGAAGTCATGCCTCCTTTAGAGCATCGTAAAATTCAAAGCCCATATCGTGCGCCTGTTGCTGCTAGCTTTCGCAAGTCCTGGGTATGGGTACTCGATAGAAAGGCAAACGAAGCCTTGCTTGCAGGTAAGTGGGAAGAAGCGGAGCATCCACCTTGGCTTCGTCTACGGGTATTTTCATTTATGACTCTCTGGTTTGAAAGAGCAAAAGGGACTATTCCCCTAGATTGGTCGGAGCTGAGAGAGGAGGATAGGGATAAGTGGAAAACGGTAGGGTGGTGGAACTCGGAGGCTATTATTGCTAATGGTGTTCGACGACTTAACCGTGGAGAAGATCCCCCTTTTAGTAGCAGAAGGCAGAATACTTAGCTGAATCTCGTGTGCCTACATACATTCACGAAGACAAATTCTATAGCAGGGATTCAGATAGCAGCGCCTAATTAATATAGTAGCAATAGCCTGCCAAGTAGTGCGTTAAGGGAGATGCATAGTGTACAGTGTCATGCCAGTAGATAATACTTAATAGCGACTATCGCTGCCTGAGAGGCTAGTTGAGAAAATTCAGCCGACCCCCGTCATCACCGCCCTCCTATCACAACGCTGTCCGCCACATCGGAGCGTAGCCCTGACCTGCAAAGTAAAAAAGACAAGACTCCTGCTCCTTTAAGTTTGCCCGAGCCGTTTACTAGGCACCCAGATGCTACGCGTATCATCTGTACGCTGCACGGGTTTCAGCCTTATTGAAATACCTAAACGGCGACACCGACGAGGCTGCAAGAATAACTTTACTAGTGCTGCTGCTCATTATGTTAACAATATCTCTTGTCAAAATAGGAGATAATATTATGTCATGCCAAAACAGTAAAAAACAGGGGTTGAATTCAATCTTTGGCCGCAACAACCCATACTTTAAGCCACGATCCAAACGCCAACTACAACCAACAGCAAAACCAAAGTCATTGCCGGATTCATCGACCCAGAACTCGTCCCAGGCCCCGGATTCCCACCGCTTGTAGTTGTGCCTCCATTCACGCCCCCGTCGTGCTCCACGCGAAAGTCATTGGTCAGCCCGGCAGGCGTGCAAATGGTTCCCGCCGCGCAGTCCATAATGACGCTCCATCTGCCGCTTGCGCAGCGCTGCCATGTATGCGTCATGCAGTTCCATTGTCCTTCATTTGAGCATGCTCCGCCAACTGCTTCTGCTCTTGCTTGTAGCGTATGTGATTGGGCGGTTGGTACAATCCTGGCCGAGGTGATTTGCGAGAGCAGCGTCACAATTATTAGGATTGTGAAGAAAAGTGTGCTGAACAGCTGTTTGCCGTCTTGAATTGTCGACATTGTGTGTATCATGGACTGAAAATTTCGCGTTGACGTTGAATTTCGGTTATATGTATTTATCGTGCAAGTGTTGGATCTTTCGTCAACACAAGAATACGCCCAACCTTTCACGCCAGTCACACCGATGCCTGGTTATACCCTTTGTCCTCTCAACTTTCGAAACATGTAAATTTCATCTCATGTAGCCCAGGTGCTACTTGGACATCTCTGCGTTATATATATGCATGCAGAGACCCATGGGACAGCGTCTATTTCGCAATTGCTGCCCAGCTGTGGGTCAGGAACCCGATCATGGCATGCATCCGATTGGGGATCTGTTCCCCGCTTGAATACAAAAAGTGTTGAGTTGTCGAGAGTGTCGGTGAATGGATAAATGCAGCAATTCAAGTACCCTAAGAAGAAGTCAGGCGCATGAGCAGATGGTCCAAGGTTACACTCAATTGTGGTCGGGTACCTCGCATGTGCCGATCAGGTACCAATGCTCGACTACCTTTCTACACCACATCACGAACAAAGATGGGATACTTACGAGTATAAAACGCAACAAAACCGGTCTGATTTATCTCTATGAAAGTAATACCGTTTCCCTCAAACTAATTCTGTAAAATGGCCAAGACTTGGTACTCCCCGCCGAATCTTACGCAAATGGTACACCGCCTCTCCACCTCGCACGACCACCATGTCACCGACTCTGCAAGAAATCCCCCGCGTAGTAGCAAACAAATGCGGGAAGAAGAAAACAAACACAACTAAGCCGCAGAGCGGTCATCCAATTCCTTGACCGCATCGCTCACTCCCGCCTTGTGCTCAGCAAGTGCCTTGTCGCGGCCTCTTCTTCGCAGCATAACGAGGATAACACACACAAGCACCGTAGCGAGAATGACGAACCCAAGCATCGATGCAATAATAATAGTTTGTTTGTGGGCTGTGTTCTCCAGGTATTTGTTTTGCAGGATGTTGGACCCTGCAGATGACTGTGCTGCGACTGAGGATGCGGCGTTCTCAAAGGCTGGTAGCCTTTGTGTAGGTACGAGAGTCTCTTGAGGGACTGTCGTCGTGATTTCTTGACCGATGAAGCCGGGAAGCATTTTGAAAGCCCAACAAACGGTATGGTGTGTAAATCTTTGGAATACAGAGATTGGCAAGGCAAGGTGAGGTAAATGTTGCGAATGGATTGACCAAGACCAGCGAGAAAAACCTGTACGCTGGGATCTGCTTTATTTAACATGGCGCCAGATTCGATAGAGTGTGAACAAGTGCATCTGTTCTAGAGAATGACCACTGAACAATGTGTAACTGAAACATATGCAGTGCGGCCCATTATGCGTTGATGGGGACATTGTGCGCATACTATACTCTGTGATTGAGAACAATACTAGGCGGCGAGGAAGGTCAGACAATACTACCAAAATAACTATAGACATACTGTACCTTCACGAGATGAAATAGAATAAAAATAAAATATTGTTTTGAGCATAAAGAGCTACCGGTGGCCTTCA
This sequence comes from Lecanicillium sp. S3808, assembly GCA_023628775.1. Lineage (NCBI taxonomy): Eukaryota > Fungi > Ascomycota > Sordariomycetes > Hypocreales > Cordycipitaceae > Lecanicillium > Lecanicillium sp. S3808. The sequence goes on along the minus strand of JAMAJY010000003.1, from coordinate 644,346 downwards.
CTCTTTAAATAAAATAAATGGGGGGGATATACTGTAGTAGTATGCACATCTACCTTTCTGAGCTTTCCAACTGGTCAAGTGTCGTCTAGCTGTATAGGTGGCGTCCATTAGAGCTATAATAAACAAAAGCTCTTACGCTGCAACGGGAGAAGGACTCGGTTAATGCGTTTGAAGTTTTGTATGCCTTATCCGCACTCTAGAGCTTAACCCGCCAGGTGTTAACTTCGTCCTCAATGTAGCGCTGGTGGCGCCGTATCGTGTGCGGGCGGCCCTGGAGGTTCTGAATGATGATGTACCGGAGGATCTGGATGATGATGTACCGGAGGATCTGGATGATGATGTACTGGAGGATCTGGATGATGATGCACTGGAGGATCTGGATGATGTATCAGAGGTCCCGGATCGTATGGTGGTGGTGGTGTCAGTTCTGTGCCTCGTAGTGGCGTTGTTTCCGTGGCCGACGCAACGTGTGGTGCCGTCTGTAGCTTGTCTGTTGTCCATCTTGCCACTATCGAAATGATAAAAATGACTACCACTACCGACCAAAAGAATGTAAATGGTTCCCTTAGTGGAAGCGGAGGAGACAACTCGGGCGGCCGCCAGGGTGGATCTGGCCCCTCGCCATCAAAGTATGGTGTTTCTATAGCGACTTCCAAGGTCATTGTCAATGTCTGTTGTTGCTGATGATGAAGAGCCAGCGAATTGGTGACAGAGCGGGGTTTGTAGAGATATAGATGTGAATCCTTCGGCTTGCCTGGCCAATAGTGCGGTCGACGCCACCTGGCTAAGCTGTACGAGTATGTCACGCGACCGGGCTCTGGTGTGTAGTAATGTGTGTATGATGGTATGAGATCTTTTATTGTTAGCTGCTGCATGAATATTTGCCTCGCTGCCTAAAGACGAGTGGAACGATAGCTTATAGACCGTTTATTGTGATGTTAACAAAAGGCGATACGGTTAGGTTGTAGACTGTATTATGGTCAACCCAATAGGAGTACAACAGACAGGTAGTGTAGGTGGGGACAATGACTACGCCAAATCTCAGATACGACAATCTACAGGCCATCTTTAGAGATGTATCGATGATATTATAACGTTAGACTTTGGCCAATTGCGGAAGTCCTATATCTACCGCCCAGAAGTACCACGTGTAAACTAGCGGTTAATCATACTCTATGGGACCAACTTTCTTTTGAAGTGTATAAGTGTAAGAGGAATCTCTTTATACTCTAAAGAATATGAAAATTGTTGCTTATTGAAATAATACTTAACAAAATTTATAGAAAAATAAATAAACAAGTCCAAAGTAATGGCAATGTACAATGTGCTTCTGTCGCGGCTCTCTCTCCGCAACGCATGCAATGCTGCCCGATCTATCTGATCCCAAAAATCGACGCCATGCGAGCACAAAAAGAAGCATGTCTATCCGTTTCTTTACGTCTCCTGTAATTAAACATATTAAATCCTCCATGAAAGTATATCCATATGTCGTATTTGCTGTCCTGTTCTGCGTTGTAGTCGTTGTCGTGAGACGTTGCTCGTTCTCTGTCGTAGCCGAACCCAACCATACAGCGTGGCAGGTCAAGGCCACATGTTACATCCTTAGCGATAGCGCTGGACATCAGTGGCATTCCAAGGCGGGTAGCTCGTGTGCCACATTCCATTGTCGTATGTGTGGATGCTTGATGAAGAAGAGCTCTCTTTGCATGATGTCTGTGTCGCTGTGGCGGCGGACTGCGTCGTCGGCGGCAGTGTAATGATGCTTGATGGGCTGGAGGTTATGGTTGACGAGCCGTCGGCTACGCTCGATTGACTGGTGCGAAGGCTCGACGATCTTGAGCTGACGGAAGAGGCTGAAGGGTCTGGAGAGTTGAGTGTGCTGGTAGCAGTAGGCATATCTGTCCAGTTGGATGTTGGGTGGCCATCAGTGACAGTCGCCGTCTCGGAAGCAGTCTCGACCGGGGATGTGAGAGAAGTTGTATGGTTGGAAGGCCAAGGTACCTCGACGGAAGACGAGAGGATAGTAGAGATGGAAGGTGTTTGCGTAACGGTTACTGTTGTTTCAACCCCAGTAGCGTCAACGATTGAGATGACAGTGGTGGGTATGACCTGTGTAACTGTTTGGGGATCCTGCGCAACAGTGACAAAGTGTGTTACGGGATCTTGCGTCTTGACAATTGTCTCTGTCTCTGTCTCGGTCACCGTGACGGGCTCAGGTAGCTTCGAAGTTGTAGTGCTGCTGCTCCCACCCTCGTTTCCATTGTTCCCATTGTCGCCGCCTGGGGGCGAGTTATTTCCACCATCACTACCATCGCCTCCGTTGCCGTCATTGTCATCGCCAGGTTCGAGCGGAACCACTGAGTAGGACGGTTTCTTTGCAGAATCTGTTGACTCTGCGCGAGGCCGCAGCTCGATGTGCGGGAGAGCAGAGGCGGTGACGAGGCAAGAGGCCAGGGCGGCGATGAGCGACGTTGAGCCACGCATCTTTGCCGTGTGTAAGCACGAGCTCTGGTGGAAGAACACAGGTGCTTGGATGAGATTGAATGACGGAAACGCTACGTCGAGAAGAAAGAAAATATCAACTCAGCCGTAGGTTATAGACAGGTTCATGAGCAGAGTATCGTAACCGCCGTATCAAGTGGAAGATCAAACATGCTGCCCATCCTGCGAGGCGGGCTCCCAGACCCTTTTTCCTCTCTGCCTGCGCCTGTGTCGTGCGTGAATGTGGTGGCTGGGAGGATGCAAATAATTGGTGGTTGGCGTTGTGCGATGGCTGAATTAGGTAGGTGTTTTGCGCTAGCATCGGGAACAATCCGCCCAGGGTCGGACCCACAGGCGGCGTGTTTCGGTGCGTTTGGAGCGGCCGAGATGTTCTGCAGCGGTTCGACGGGCGGGGCTACAGCGGGCACTAGACCACTAGCGGCGCTGTATTGTTCTTCAAAGTCTTTATTTTCCCAGCCTCTTCGTTTTTCCCTTTGTGCTGCCTGACAATGCGGCATGGATAGTTTATGTCGTGCATAAGTTCATGCGGGAGGCATTTCATGCGCCATCTGTAGAGATTGCATTCCAAGCAAGCTAGTCGGATCCTAGTACTCCATATTTGCAGAAATTTTTTTTTCTTCACGTGAAAGATTGTGTGATGGACGGATGATGTCGACATAGCACCATGGAGAACGTCCTCGACCAACAAGGCCGAGCGAGAGGCGGGTATGCTCTCCCTTGCCGGAAAATCAGCCTCTTTGTCTTTCGGAGACATCTAAGATGCTGTGTCAGAATCACTTTATGGGATGACTTATACAGGAGTAAACCACGTAGTGTATCCAGCCGCCTGGCCGTGGCTGGAATCCTCCTCTGTCTGTCTCACTCATTCCTTTCCAACACACACCAGCAGTCATTGTTCCCAGAGACATAAATGCATTGTAAAGCACTGGTGTTTCAACTCATGCAGCACCATGTGAGCTCAACGGAGAAGAGGAATTTCTCCCTGCGTTTTGCCGAAGTTTTCACAGCCCATGCTTTGGTCTGTCACGATGTGCATAGCTGAGATTGAGAGGTTTGACGCCAACTCTATTGCCTAAATCTTGCCCCAATACACTGTATAGCCTCTCAATGTTAGCTCGCCATTTGATGATCTGCACATCTTTATTATTAGAATGCAGGCTGGAGCGACAAGCCACGTCTGCTGCATCATCGTACTCTTAGTTTGCCACAAGAGCTTGCATCCTTGCTCATATCTGTGGCTAGCGCTAGCGATAGTGGCGGTGCATGGCAATGGTCGTGTGTGGCAGGTGGGGGAGCGACGCCCAGCGCTGCATGCTGCCCCTCGTGTTGGTACGAGTAGGGATTGTGTGGCATGTGACGTGGCCTGCTGTCTTCTCTCTGCTCAATTAGCCGGAATAATGTTTTGGTCTAGCAGAGCCAAATTAAAACAAAGAGACGACTTGATGGAAATAGCACCTCCTTTTCCAAAAGAATGCGCCTCGCATAATTCCCACCGCGGATACCTACGATACCCTCCAAGGCACAAGCCAAGTCGCCCATGTGGGGTGCTCCAACAAGCGTTGTGCGATGACGTTTTGACACAGCCTGCTCAGCCTGCTTCGACGCACCAATAGTTTGTCAATGGCCCCAAAGTCCACTCTTCCATAGGGCAGAATCATTCCCAAGTACGCGTTTGGCACGGTCACTAGGCTGCACGATGGATGTAGAGCGTGGGCCAGCTTGCGCCCGTGGGTTGCGAGTCGGGCAATAGCCCAGGCCGTCGTCATGCTTACAAAAACTACCCGTCCCTGCAACCACCAGCTCAGCTACGGCTTTTGCTCTTTCGCACCCCTCTCCTGGCCAAATTTTTTGTCCTTCGACCCTTTCCGACCACGAGCGATTACTTCGAAATGTCGTACCCAGGATACGGACAGCCTTATGGCCGTGAGTAGTTGCACGATGCACCAGTCGATGCCGATTGCGACAAGCTAACAAGTCTATAGAGCCTCCCCCGCCTCAAGGCTACGGACAGTATCCTCCACCCCAAGGCCAATACCCTCCTCAAGGCCAGTATCCTCCTCAAGGCCAATACCCTCCGCAAGGCCAATACCCTCCCCCCCAGGGCCACTATCCGCCTCAGGGTCAATACCCACCACAACACGGCCAGTACCCGCCGCAGCAAGGCGGCTATCATCAACCGCCGCAACCGCCCCCAGGCCAATATCCTCCGGCTCACCAACAGCCATACGGCCAGCCGCCTCCGCCGCAAAACTATGGTGCGCCACCTCCGCCTGGACAACATGGACATCATCAACAGCCTTCATATGGCGCGCCTCCGTCAGCAGGCCACTACGGACCTCCTCCTGGAGCTCCCAGCGGTCCGCCAACCCCGCCGAGTATGGGCTATGGTGGCCCACAGCATATTCAATGGGATGGTAGCGGAGATGCCCAGGCTTTGCGGTCTGCCATGAAGGGATTTGGTACAAACGAAAAGGCGCTCATTCAGGTTCTGTCCAACAAAGATCCGCTGCAAATCGACGTTATTCGAGATACCTTTCGTCGCAACTTGAAGCGTAATCTCATTGCCGACCTTGAGTCCGAGACGAGTGGCTACTTTGAGAAGGGGCTTGTGCAGTTGGCGCGTGGCCCTCTCATGTCCGATGTGCACAACCTGTTTGACTCCATGTCTGGGCCAGGCACGAAAGAGCTTGTGCTCAACGACGTTCTTCTGTCCAGATCTAATGCTGATATCCGCGCCATCAAGGATGCCTACCAGCGCACCTATCACCGTAGCCTCGAAGATACCGTCAAAGGCGATCTCAGCTTCAAGACAGAACGTCATTTTCTCATGGTATTGGCAGCCAACAGAGCCGAGGATTCGGCACCGGTGGTGCAGCAGCAGGTCGACAATGACGTTATGGAGCTATACAGGGCCACGGAGGGCAAGATGGGTACCGACGAAGTGCTTGTCTGCAGTATCCTCTCTAGCCGCAACGATAACCAGATCCGCGCCATTGCGCATGCCTACAAACACAAGTTTAACCGTGACCTGGAGGCGGTCATCAAGAGTGTAAGTTTTTGCAAGACGCGTGTATCGCCTGTGCCTCACTGACAGCCATGTTATAGGAATTTTCTGGCCATATGGAAGACGCTCTTTTGTTCCAGCTCCGTCATGCTGTCGACAAGTACATGCACAACGCCCAACTTCTCGAAGATGCCATGGCCGGCATGGGTACAAAGGACTTCCTACTCGTCTCCCGCGTCGTGAGATTCCACTGGGATCGCAATGAAATGTCTCAAATCAAGGCCGCGTACCAGCATAAATACAGACAGAGTCTCGCGAGACGCATCAAGGGCGAAACATCCGGCGACTATGAACGTCTAATGATTGCTTGTATTGGCGAGTAAGCCACACAATCATGTATACAATTTGACGACAATGGAAGGAGGCTGTTTATTATGCTTGTGCAGCATTTCCCCGACTATGTATAATTAGCCCAAACTGAATAATGACGTTACGTATTTTAGCTGTTCACATTTTGTTCACATCCTTGAACGACATGCTAACAAGTGAAGCATCGTCTGCGAGAGCAGGAGGTCGCGTGATGAAAGCTACTGCCTTTTGACCCACGTTGAAAAGCTGGAAGTTACTTGCTAGACAGCAGACGATTTGGAAGGAAGGAAGGAGCGATGCCTGCCAACTCAACGTTTAAATACTGCGCCTTCGGTTCTCTCTAAACCGCCCTAACCACGATGCATCCTTTATGCCCTTTGAGTGTATCTATACGTCGACTTCTACTGACAATTGTACCGCCATGGCTCAAAACGACAACACCACGGCCGAATACAACTCATCCAGTTCGCGCACTGCCAATGAAATACCGCCCGAACCGATGACCTGGACATCACAAGACGCCGTATTTACCAGACTGTTCCAAGCGTGGGATAATTTGCCAGCCTACGACCCAGCCACCGAGACCAGTCTCTTGCGCGAGCTAGACGACATCATCCCGCCATTTGACGCCTACATCAACCACAGCGATGCTGGTTTCATGACCTATGTCAGGCGCCATCAGCGAGCAATGGAGCTCGGACTAGCTGATATGCCATGCTGGCCGAAGCTCTACAGGTTGGATAAAACTGGAAATGTAAAGTGGAAGGACGAGGAGTGGATCAAACGGTACAGCTTTCTTGTCCACCAGCGCGACATCATCGCCAAAAGTCGCCTGGCACAGATGACGTGCTGTCGCTAGGGGCAAAGGCGCGTCTTTTTTGGCAGGCTGCTGGCGCGACCACGACAGACGGTTCGAACCGTTGGCTGCAAGTCTCGCCCGGCGCGGATGCCGGCCCGATGGTACTGTCCACTGGACAGGGGCTTGGAAATGATGGCTGTGAATTCACTTACATTGGACTTGACGGAGTTGAGGCGGGAGTTTTGGGGGGATGCGCTAACGGAGATGGGCAAGGGGTCGCGTCAGGACATAACGCAGGAGGCGTTGGGGGATACCTTGGAATCCGCTGCCTTGGTTGCTTGAGTGGTATGGATTGGCCCGATGTTGAGTTTGGCGTGTATTGTGCTTGAATAAGAGTTAGCAGTGAGAACAAATGATAAGCGGCTATTGCGTGTGTATGCAAAATCCGTACGCGTATCCATACTTTGGTGCATATTATAAACGGCGCAACGTGCTGATTATGATGCTTCGTAGTTATAATCAGGGGTCTCTTTTTAATAGCCGAAGCGACTATTATTATTATTAACGCTAACGCATTTAAAATAGAGGGGCCCCCTATGTACTTAAATAAATGATGGGGCCTGATTTATTAGGCAGAATTATCGCTGTTGCGCTACCCTGATTGGACGGGTGAAAACGCGCTAGCACGTTAATTATTCTGTGAGTAGCACTTCACTTTCACGTAGCTGCTCCAAAGACAATGGGATCGCACCGTTAATTTGGATAAAACTGACCAGTATCAGCGGCTCACATTCACTTCTCATTTTGTCGTGAGATTTGAATTCAGAAGCGGCGTCTATTCCTCTGTCGCAACTTCGAAAAGCTTAAAGCCTAAAGCCAACATCATCTGATTGTCCAGTCGCCAAAAGCTGGTAACCCGATATAAGACGTTTCACACTCTGACATTGTGGCTCTCATTTACCAAAAGAGCATGAATCAAATTCTCTTGCATACGGCGCAGAGTTTATTCTTGATTTAGACTGCTCGCTGCACGGCGGAATCGCAATGGCCGATCATCCTGCGCCGCAACAGGCTTCGCAACAATACTATCCGCCTGCCCAACCTATATCTCAACAACATGCCCAGTGCCCACCGCAATATTCGCCCGCCGTGAAAGCTAATGTATTAGCTCTACAGCAGCATCAGAGTCCAAATCAGTCTTCAGAGACTCCTTTCCCACAAGCCCCGGCCCAAGCAAGCGCGCAAGCAGTTCAGCTTCCACCGCCCGTACGTCCACAAAACGCGAACATGTTGGCATCGCCACAAGGACAGTCGCCGGCGCCAACCCCAGCAAATACACAGCAAAATGGCAGTGGTACACCACAAAGTGCAAATCAAGGATTCAAGTCGCCGGTCATGCGAACGCTGCCGAATGACCAGCGGCATGAGAACGAGGTTGCTGAGCTGAAGAACCTCATGGCCAAGAGTCGGCCGGAAGCTGTGCGACGCGCCGTTAGAGATATGTTTGAAACGACCTTGGTTGGGTCAGACTATCACAGCTCCTTTGTCGTATGTTGCACTCCCCTCAGTTGAGCGCCGTCATTCTTCGTTACTGACTCACGAACCGCGCGACAGTGCCACTCAATATTTCATAAAGCTCCGCCGCATGTTTTTGGAGGGGCTGTCAAAGATCTTGGCAGCAAATTGATTAAGTCGTCTATCAATGAGGTTGCTACGCACATTGACGCCAGGGAACTGGATGTGGTTGCTGCCCAGCTGCTTCCCAAGGCGAGCACTGCCTTTTTGGATCAGGCGCTGGCTATTCGGCTCGAGTCGATACCTGGCCGACAGCTTGTCAATTTGCTTGCGCGGGCGGAACGTCTGGGATACAATGTCGAGGACATTGTTATGGAACAGAATAGCGCATCTGGGCCGGAGCGTGTTATTCCGGCGATGAAAAACATATCCGCCGGCATTGTTGCTTCGCATTCACCAGCTAGTCCGAGCCCATCAGGTACGACGAGTACGACGTCTTCCGCCGTTCCACCGGAAACAATAAGCCAGCTAGGAATTCAGTTTTGCAAAACGTGCGGGCGGCCATGTAGCGGCAAACAAGCCTTGGACGTGGTGCGTATCTACTACGTTCTTTTCGTGATGACAGGTTACTAACACTCATAGCAGCATTTACGGAACGCAAACTGCTTAAATGCGAATATAAGCGTCGCGCAGCTGAACAAGACTCTTTGCGTGCACTGCGGGCAGAGCTTCACCGGTACTGGAGGACTCAATTATCATACACGGAGCAAAGTTTGCGGAGACTATGCCTTTCCAGTGCAGCATGCTGTTGACACGCTACTCAAAGCCGCTCCACCACCTCAGGAACGACGCGACGCACCGCCTCCCACGGCTCTACCGAAAAAAGGCCGACCCCCAAACTCGCGGCTTTCGTCGCCAGGTGTTGCGCCGTACGACTCTGATCCAGCATACGCGAATCTTACGGCAGAACAGCGACAGAAGTTTGCGGAGGAAATGAGGCAGGTAGAAGAGAAATATGAGTTTCAAATGGACGTTGCGATGAAGATTGAAAATGTCGACGAGCGGACCGATGAACTATCGCGGCTCAAGAACAGGTACAATAACAAGCAAAGCATGACACGCAAAAAGTACGGGATTCGGCTACGAGAACGGCGCACAAGAGCCAAAATTGAAAATGAGCGCAGCGGGCTTTTAGGACAGGTAGATTCCGCCAACAAGCGTGCGCGAATAGATGGCAGCATGCCAGGTGTGATACCTTCAAAAAGGGTTTTAATGTCCGATATGGAGGGCGGTCTATCTGCTTCGGCGGGTACGGCAGAGCTGCGTGATCCCACGGTAAATAGTGGAATGCCGCAGCCGCAATTCCAAAATCACACTGCACAGGCATTCCGACCCATTCAGCCAGGCTCAGGGCAGCCACAGGTTACTCCGGCACGGACTTCAGCTTTCGGCACTGTTGGTGATCCAATGGATATTGAAGACACTAGCACTGACGAGGATGCTGACTGAGATGGCATCCGAGGTGAGCGGGACATTGGCGCGAAGCGGCCATGATTGGGGCGCGTTTTACGTGCCTGCATCTAGCAGGCCAGAAGTATTATGGCGACGAAACAAGGACGGATGTGTCGCTCGTGCCGGCATCAGCACATATTTGCTATGAAACGCGATATTCATTTGTTTCTTACGACGGGGTAAGGCGTTGTGTTTCATGAACAAACCGGTGAAGACTGGCAAGAAGCACTTGGGGTTGCTATTTCATTTTTACAACAGCATTGAACTTCGGAGTTAGGGCGCAACACATAATTATTCCACGCCGTTTTTTGCTCTCTAGACGGTGAAACAGCGAAGCGGTGGCTATTAGGGCGCAATACCAAGATATCATGGGGATGAGTAGAAGCCGGGAGACTGGGTAGTCAACTAGCTGGGCATTGGTAGTAGCATTCTGCAGAGGCAATTAAACGATAGTATACCATTCGACGATCCTTTGTTCTTTTTGACACTGAAGCTATGGCCCATTGTATGGCTCTGTAGTGACAAGGCAGCAGATGATCGCCAGAGCTGTCCCGCTGCGAGCGGTGGGCCATGCAGTCACGCAGTGGTGAAACGCTCTAGGAGTCTCACTTTGGACAGAAGCTTGAGAGAGGAAGAGTACGAGACAGTGTAGCTTGTTTGCTCGTGATGACATGCCTTGCTGCTTGGTAAAGTCATCGTGGTGTAAAGCAGCAGGAGATGAGCCTGACTAGGAGGATGTAGTAGGTCATTGACGTATCAACGGGCTGAGCGAGATATGAGTACTCCGCACGGTATCTGCCGGACTTTGCAGCCGGTGCCAGGCCACAGAGTTGCACTACAGGCCCTGCCGATGATTTTTTTTATTAGCAGGATTGCAGGGCCAGCACGTCAGTGATGAGTAGGCGTTTCACAAATCACAGCGTGACATTTCACACCTTGACTACCACTGTACAAGTCTACCTTGAACATATGCCACTGAGTTTGGGCGATTCTACCTTTCTCATATACGCTCACATCCTTTCCCAAACAAGTCACCTTCATTCTTCAGCAGGGCAAAGCAAAAGCCATGTATTTACTAGCACAGAAGGCAAAACGGCAGCGTCACTGAAACCCGTCAAGCCTCCGCAACGTCAACCACCCCCAACCCCACCCACCCGGCGCGGCTAGCTTCTTTGGGCAAGACTAGCCCCAGTGACGACATGGCAGGCCGGCGAATCAGGTGCCGCGCAGTTTCTGAAACAGGGACTGGCGTTTCGCCCTTGCTCATCTATCTGCAGCTGGGCCATACACCTATAGAGAGAAAGCCGGTGTTGATGCAGTGGCTGCGGCATTGGCTCTGCATTAGCGCTGTGCCGGACTGCGGACGCTGGGCTTAATTTAATTATTTAATTTTATCTACATACAACGTACTGAGAGAGAGCCTTAGGAGGCCTGAATCTACTCGTATACTTGCTTCGAGCAAAAGCAGGTTTGTTTTGTGAGTCCGTCTTTTGCTGTTTGCGAGTGTAATGTTGTGATGAAACACCTGTGTATCCGTCGCAGAGGTTGCTTCTTCAAGTGCTAAGCTCGTATACTGGGGGCGTCGTTTCCAATTGAAAAGAAACTAGCATCATGCCTGCGACACTACCCCATGTCCGGTTCATCATCGCCATCACCATCACCAACCAGCATGTGGCCTCTGCGCAGTCTAAATCGGGGCCAAAATCCACAGACCCCCCGGTGTCATCGCGCAGAGTGTGTGTCACGAGTACATACATACGACGTACATACATGCAAATGAGCCTGTACTATATCTGGGGGTGGCTTTTTTTTAGCGGTGCAGCGGCGGGAACGAGCAAAACACACCTGCATGTAATGCGGTTCATCTTTGCTCCGCCTTTGCCTTGGTCGTCACTGTTTGGATTTGTTTGAGGTTTGGGTAGGCTTTTATTTAGTACCGGGGAACCTCTTTTTCCCGTGGCAAATCATCTCGTCTTGTTGGAAAGTTTCCTACTATTCTTACTCTCTGTCTCTGTTTTATTCCCATTTGCTCATTCTGCAGATATTGTGATCTCATTGGGTTGCATTCGATAAGGCTGCGGCTAGTGAGGGCGGAAGCGCTTTGTCCCACGTCATTTCCCCGGTTGAAATTAGACCCGGTATATGACACTCTCTCATTACCTACAGAACTTCCGGTTGCGACATTATTTCCGATATTTTGCTGCGTCTGTTCATGATAAGCTGCAACAATGGTCCCGATACACCGCACTCAGGAATCTCGTCATGCCCAGCATCCTCTCGACAAACCTCGTCGCCCAGCCATGAATACTACTACGACTAATACTTCTACTGCTACTAAACCGCTTCCAAAACTGGCCTGCGAAACAGTCATAATCCTCATCGGCGCAAAACAAGCCGAATTCCACGTCAACCGTCGCCTCCTATGCACCGCCTCTCCCTTTTTCCGCCACCAGCTCCAAAACCACCCATGCCGAAATAGCTACAAGCCCGCTACCTTGTGGCTGCCCGGCGAATCGGCAACCATGTTTTCCCTCTTTGTCGAATGGCTTCACGACCAACGCAACTTTCGGTCACATCTCGACGACTCTATAGCATCAGCAACAGCAACAGCAACAGCAACAGCAACAGCAACAGCAACAGCAACAGCGACGGCGCACAGCGAGGCCAGCACGACGACGACCAAAGCAAACCAAGATATCCACTGGGCAATAATACGACTTCACCTCTTTGCCGCTCACCTGAACCGGTACTCGCTTCAGGATCTTTCCATGGACGCCATCCAGGATTTATACCTCAAGTGCGACTGGGACGTCCCGCCGGGCCTGGTTATATACCTCTATACCCAATGCGAGGCCATTGCCTCTGTGCGTCTGCGGCGATGGGCCGTCGCCATGGTTGCCTTTTCGCTCACGGTGTCGTGGCACGTCAAGTTCCATCCGCAGGGCCGCGAGACGTCTGATCCGGCGCGGTTCAGGGCCCTGCTGGACAGCATGCCTGAGTTTGCGAGCGATTACGCGGTGCATGTGCGCAAGATGAAGAGGTCGCGGCTGGACCTAAGGCTTAAGAACCCGCAGCTTCGCATCCCTTCTAACGACTTGCTTAATGAGAAGCGTGTGTTTGGGTTTAGGGAGTGCTCGTTTCACTCGCATCGTGCTTCTGTGGGTGAGGGGCCGTGTCCGCATGGTGTGCATGTGAGGAGGGGTAGTGAGATTGGGTTTGAGCTGGATGATTTGGATGCCAACGAGGACGATGTGGACGTGGATGTGGATGTGTGTGAGGCCGAGTATGTCCCTACTGGACTTGCGCCGCCGAGGAATAGGAGCATTGAGCAGGCTACGCCGCGACCTTTGTTTTCACACGCTGAAGAGAGGGAGGTGGTTGGTGGTGAGAGTAGGTTGGTATCTGGTACGGTTGGATATGACAATGGTAAGAGAAAACCGAGTGTTGGTCGTCCTGCAAAGTAATAATGACATAGAGCTAAGTGGGTAGCAACTTTAATGTGCCAGATAATGCAAGTGATTTACATCTTCAGATCCCTCTCAAACTACCCTCTCTTCATTTGTCCTATCCATGTATTACTCACAACGGAAAACATGCTTGTGCACGACATGATTCCTCCTCACCCGGTAAATTTAATGAGACTGTGATGCAAATATATATATTCAATCCAATCCTCAACGTAGCCAAAATATACACTTTCTCGTGCAAACAAAAGGCCAAAACAGACTAAAATATTCGGTTCTCGTACACATCATATTCTCGTAAAATAAAACACAACAAAATAGCAAGCTAACCTTGCCCTCCCAGAAAAACTTTATCGATATATAGTAAAGCATGGAAAGGAAAAACGGGCACAAATAAGTAAACGTGAAAAGCCTACACATTTCCATTTCGTGGCACAAGATGCAGACTTGGTTCAAAGCTCAGCAGTAGATCTGAACTGGTGTGGTGCTGGTTCTTGTTATAGGAAGAGTGGCATGATTAGGCAAAAGCAAAAAAGTGTAATAAAGATGTAGAGTGAAAAGAGTCCACCAACCCCGAAAGGAACGGGAAGAAATTGAGATGCGATAGTGACGCGGGTTGGTGTCTTGATTTTGAAAGCCCGCTCTTTTTTGTAGATGTCGTAAATCATAAAGTCGTAATTTGCTGTTGTCCTTTGCATTTCTCTTGGCCGAGAAAACAAAAGACCAACCTTGTGGCCCGTCGCTGGCACCACATAAGAACAAATGAGATGAATAGTCGCAAATCCCATGTCTGCATAGCAAACAACAGGGCGACATGTTGGCCTAGCAAATGCAGTCTAAGCAGTAGGTCCGAGTGAATGCCAAAGCAAAGTCGACAGTTTCGCGGCTTGGCGCGATATACCGTCCGTCTAAATGTCTTCAAGGTGCGTAAATCGTCACGTAAAAATAAACGTTTATATGGTGTCCTGTGGGGTAGACTCTCGTTGTGGGGATTGCGAGCGTCGACTCTCCTGGTGTGGGCGGCGGAAGTCTTGAAGACGCTGATCTATGTAGGCAAGCCGAGTAGCCAAGGTTGACTTTGCCGAGCTGCCCTCTGGCGTTTGCTGAACCGTTGCAAACGGTCGTCGGATCGTGCTCATCTCCATCCTTGCGGGACTCGAGTATCGATTGGGAAAAGAGAGGCTTGTGTTTGCGCCAGTAAAAGGTGAGCCCAGCCTTGGAGGGCCATCCGTCTGAGCAGCTTGACTCGGTGTGGTCACTTCCATGTTATCGTCTCGCGGGGTAGAGCGCGCCGAAGATTCAAAAAGCTGCTGCAAGTTGGCGCGCGGTACAAACATAGCATCGCGTTTGTGTGATGCCGTGGAGCTGAACTCGGCAAACGACCTACGTGACTTCAAACTGTGTGCTGTATTGTTGTCTGAAGGGTCGGTCCAAAAGTCTGTTCCCAGGCTGGGACGCTTTCTTCTGCGCGGCTCAAGCATCCCCTGTCTACGCTTCTGCGAACTAGGTCGGCTATCAACGAGCCTGGCAGGGGATGCGAGACGACGGGGTCCGGTTGTGTGGGTTTGGCGCTGCAAGTCTTGACCAAACTCAAAGGCCCCAGATAGTGAGTTGGATGCACTAGGCCCATAGCTTCGCGCGCCAAATGGTGAGCCCAGGCGACCTCTTGACGGAATCGAGGGCACTTCAAGCGATGATGTCGTATCGGCAACTGTCGGGGTGTCGTTTGCTCGGTCATGCTCAGGTTGTGATGCTGTCAGTTGGGCCAAGGGGCCATTGATTTGCATTGACTCAGATGTGCAAATTGTCAAGCACCGTGCCATTTCAGAGCCCGAGAAGACGGACGATGACGGGGCGGGAACCGATCTTCGGTTTCGGGCGCGGTTGGCCGTTCTGCCAAACGGCGTAGGGCTGCGAGAAAAGTATCGCTGATCTCGGACAGCAGAGCCTGCCTTGATCTTGCAAAGGTCGCGTAGATGACCGCGAGTTGCTGCGCAAGTATGCGGCCACTCTGATACAGGGGCGGACGGCTCTGCAGTAGGAGTCGTGTTCCTGCCTCGCGCAACGTAGTTCCTAGATTTTCGCCAACTGCGTTTGGCTTCCCTGGCCACTCTAAGGCATACGCCGTTTGGCGGAATTCCGCTCTTTCCTATCCTAACTGGCGTCACCTTGGGATCTTGCAAATACATCATGTAAGTTGACCACAAGTGCTGGCTCATAGAGCGAGTCCATGGAGCTTTTCGGGACCTCGCAGACGGGACGCGAGGCCGTGCAGACTTGTAGGCATCGTCTGCAGAGAGGAGGCTGCCAAAGCGTTCTGTAAATTCGGTCTCTGGGCTTACACATTGACTCAGCTCAGCCGAGGTAACAGAGTATCGGCTAAAGAGCGAAGAGCTTGTCTGCGTTGATCGGGCTGTGGATGGTCGGCTAGATTCGTACTCGGGGCTTGATTCAAGGCTGCTGAGAGCGCCATCAAGGCTCCAGTCGGGGTACTGATGCGGCGCGAGCGACGACACGATACCGGGCGCCGGCGTCTTTGGCGGAGAAAAGGGACGCTTCGACGGGTCCTTGTGTGCGCCGTGCAAGAAGTCGACCGGGTGGAAATCGGCGACAGAGTGCTGAGTGGTATCGATCATCATGTCTTCGTCCAATACACTCGGCTCCTCGATACTGGGGATGGGCACGTCAGCGGCCGCAACCGAGGCGAGGAACTGCTTGGTAGCCGGCGCGTTATTGCTCGAGGCAGTGCGCTTCCTCAGGCGGAATCTTGGGCGAGGAGACGGAGCGCGTTGAGGTTGAGGTTGCGAATCATTTGAATCCGCGAGGGGCTCTGGGGTTTTAGGCGGCAGAGACCTGCGCGCGGCGGATGACTCCGGCGCTGCAGGTTGGCGCAAGGGGTGATGCATGGCGCGGGGTCTTGGGCTTGTTTGGATGGTATGCAAAGCGCTCGGGTTTTTTTTTTTTTTTGAGACTTTTAAGTATGGGGCGCAGGGACATGCGCTACTGGCAGAAGCAATCCTGACACAGGTCCCGGGCAAAAGAAAAAGCCAGACAATGGTTTGTAGACAGCAAGCGGAGTGTCTGGAACACTTTCTTTAGTCGTTGGGTCCCGAAAATAAGTAGCGCGACGGGACAGGCAAGCGCAGCGCGGGCAACTAGCTCGAGAGGGGATGAAGCTATTTCTGCAGCTAAGAACTGAGTCGCAACTGGAACGCTATTGTTGGCAGACAAGAATAGAAGCCTGTCGGGATGAAATGGATGCGCTGCGCTCCGTTAAGGGCTAATCGGAAGCGGCGAGATCGGAAGCATGTGTGGGATGTCGATGTAGGATGTTTATAGAACAGAGGAAACAAAGTGAAGCAAAGTCGCAACGAGAGTCGTACAAGAGTCGATGGCGCGGAGAGGCTGACTGGTAATGTCGTGTCGTCGTGTCTCGGGGTGCGCAAGATGCGGCCTGGTCACGGATACTGCAGCGAGGACGAGGACGGATTCGAATGTCGCAAAGGACGGAAACTCATCAATCCAGAGACATCTGCTCTCAGCTTCGAGGCGAATCGCACAGACTGGACAGGCGCAAGGGAGAAAAAAGAAGGACTGGAATGGAGGATGAAACGGGGGGATGAGGAAGAGGATGGGTCAAGGGACGAAGAGAAGAGTCGTGGAACTTGGACCGGGGCGGGACTTTGGGCCTTGGGACTCGGGGGAGGGGGCCATGCACTGCACACCTCACATCGGCACGTTGTGGGCGCCGCCAATACCTTAGTACCCACCGCCTTCTCCTGGGCTGTAGTGCGGTGCGGTGGGTGGATTGGGGGACCACCTCACCACACTGGCGGGCAGGGAACACGGTGGAGCCCCTGTCTGGAGCTGCAGACACCAGGCAGGACTAGGGTACCACATCTGCTACGGCAAGTGGATGTGTCGAATGGTACCTGTACTTTGGGCATGTCCAAGCTCTTGGGCCAACATGTTCCATGGCTCCAGTCACCACAACTCTTGAGCAACGCTTCGCCCATAAGTCGGCTCAAAAGTGGAGTGTCTGATAAAGGGCACAATGTATTCCACGACGTCTACAGAGTACTGCTACCACGCGAACGGGACCAGTCCATGTACAAAACGGAGTCGTGAATGTACTCTGTCATGGCATTTTAGATAGCTTGCGCCGCGAGTCCATACAATCAAGCCCATGCTCCAACCGCTGCCAGGGTCCCTGATCCTTTTCTCTCGTTGCTGCGAAGCGCTATTCGTCCTCCGTCGTCGTCCTAAATGCGGTGAACTGGATCCCGGCCACTTACCCGGGTAGATTGGAAGGACGTGCCGGAATGCACGCTCCTCGTGAACTTGTCCTTGCGACCCTGGAGACCCTGTCGGCCATGGATCCTTGGGCTACTAAATTGCGATATGCTCCGCGCGGCGCCTCTCATATCCCACCCCCAGCGCCTTCGTGAGGGTCTGAAATGCACCATATCGAGCTCACCGGGGACCCTGAGGAGCATCCCCCTCCAAGCCCGCATTCCCCGCGAGTTGGCTGCACAAAGACGACAACCTCGATGAGTCTGCATGAGATGGTCGAAAGCGGGTGGCTGGTGATACACAAGAGTCTGGGGAAGAGGTGAATCCTGGTCCGACACTGTACGACTAGTCGCAGCTAGAAAAATCTTCTCTCAACGGCATGCGAGTAACTTGTCTCTTGCAATTGATTCACCACGGTGAGCATTACTTTTTGCCGGGGGTCGCTTCCAGACTGTTCCGGAAGAGAGCCAATCTTAGCGTCGCAAATTACACAGCAACTCGTCGGCACCGTTAAATTGGCTAATATTGCGGTGAGAATATCAAAGTACTGGCCGTTAAAGAGACTACCCGTAGGAGCTCAACAAGTACATGGTAATTCTGTTAAACGCACAAAGGAGCATTTTCTTCAGCCAAGAGTTAACTAGCTATGTGACTGGCGCGGGACGCCTTCGTGTTCGGACCATCAAGCGGCGTCCAGCACCAAAGCATTACGAGAACTGCAAACATCATTACCACTGCGGTTACTGTACTCCGTACTGTCAAATGGCTTAAAGCTTTTGTCATTCGTGTGGCAGAATTAACCGACCAAGTCGTCTTTGTGGAGTCTTGTTGGGTCGTCTGATATCAATGGAACCAAAGAGCGTACTCCAACAACGACTGAGACCTAAGCGGACCCATGACCTACTTGTCCCACTCAGCCACGCTGTTACTGAAAATATCCACACTGCTAACGACTGTTGCTTGTCGCAGGCAATCACGAATAGGGGGGTCGGCCGTGGCCATGATGTCTCATTATTGAGGAGCGGGCCTCTTTGGTCTTTGGATGGCGGTTGCGACTGAGAGCGGGTGGCTGGGCATTGCCTTGTCCATCACAGCGGGCCGTTGCAACACACCGTTCTGAGCTATGCGGCCTACGGATTTCTCCCAGGCCCTTGCTCGTAGCTCACGGAAAATTCGCCAACAGGTTATGCTCCGCACCAACCCTAATCCTTTCACCACGAGGTAAAAGCGTCACTATCGAGTCGCTGCTGGCGCCGCGTGTATGAACTGAGCAGTCACAAGTTACCATTCAATTGCAAAGACTCGCCCAAAGCTCTCCCAACTGCATCTGCAGATGTACCGTGACATTGTTCCTTGTACACACCAAAGTCGGGGTGGCGTGGCGGCGCAATTGACTGCTCATGACAACTCTTCAGGTTTTTTTGAGAGACGGTCGTGAGACGCGACAGACGCGAAAGAAACGCGTCTTTACGCGTCAAGCTGCATGAATTAGCGCCGTCGAGAGCGGGTCCCAGCCAGCGTCCGTGCCAATCAGGTTGCTCCCCACCACAACTGGCTTCCACTCGCCAACCAGCGTGAGTACGTGTGTGTAACTGTTCTCGTGGGTGGCTGCCAAAGCGGCAGAAAGTCATCTGGAAAGACTAATGATGCTGCCACACGATACGACTGTATGGCGCATGTGAGGCTTCATTGGATGATGCATCGCGAGTGCCGCATGACTTTGAGGTGGTTGTATCCGGATAACCTAATCCGGCGGGAGCCATTCATTGATCGAGGCGGTGCCATGTTCCTTTGTTGCAACCACAAGCGATTTGCTGCTGCGGATGCACCCGTGCCACAAGCCGTCCAGCCAAGATACACTGCTGCATCTTTACTGTCGTATTTGACAAAGTTGGAGTAAAGGCAAAGCAAAACAATGAAACTCAAGGCAAAAGAAAGAAGCAGGCCTTGTTCCGTCGTTTCAGTTGAAAAACGTGCCGTCACGAATTTGCTTTTCAGTGCTCCGTCGGGCTCCCATTTATTATGGCATTCAAATGCAGCTCATGATGAAGCTAAACTGGTACTGCATACGCTAATATGTAGGTAAGGCTACGTGCCGTTTTAGCTACCATGAGAATACTCCGGTCGACTTACAGCACGACATCATGACGCGTTCCTTGCGTAGTCGGGTTTTGCTTCTCCCGAGATCCACGACACACAGGAAAGATTACTTTCAAAAGACCTTTACAAGTGCTTCGGCTATGGAATTATGTCCATAGCAAAAAGAAAGCGACGCCGCTTTAGCTTCTTGACCCACCTCTTCGTCTTGCGACTTTGCTTTTGAAGCGGCCCGAGATGGCAAGTGTAAGGTAGCTGAGACCTGCATGCTAGCACGGGTCGCCGGAGCCACTCACTCGGGAGAGAAGAGGCCCAACCGCCGCCACCACCAAGACAATGCTTCTCATTGTCCAAGAAAGACAGAAGATGGTCGGGCTTCTCGTCGCGAGGTCATGCATGACAGCTGCATAACGACCCAAAGACGCGTCTCGTTGAGGCTATGCCAATGCAACCTGTTCTCCGGCAAGGACAGGCCGCGTATGCAATGCATCCTGTATGCACTCGGTATTACATGGTGCTTTCAAGTTGGCAAACATTGCTCAGAAACGAGTGGCACTTTGTACTGTAGCCATCCATGCCATCCATACACCACCAAATGGGAGCCTTTTCAGAAACGTTGCACCTTTACTCTCTTTAGTCGCACAAGCTTCGCGGTGCCATAGACGGCCCGGTCCCTTTTACGGTGTCACAAGCGCCAGATTCATTCCTTGCTGACTCGCTTTTTGTGGGCAACAGAATATACCACAAAGTGTAAACTAAACTGGGCCGAAGATTCCGCGCGGAGCTAAGTGTCGCGTGGTGAGAAAAGAGAAGACATTTACAAAAGAAGCAAAATCGCGGTATAACAAAAGAAACCGCCGCTAGTTGAGCAGAGCGTGGCGCGGTGTGGCTGTTTGGTCCCTGCGCCACGGTTTTAATGGATGGGCGTTGGGGACGTTAGCAAGCCTCTTGTAGACATTGCCGTTGCTGCGTGCACTCGTATACAATTGTAAAATTTCTATTAGCCGTAAGCAGAAATATTTTAGATGATGGATGGCGCACCGCTGATACAAACTTTACCCACCGGCTAATACCTGGAAAGCCTCTCTCACGAGTAAATAGGGCTTCGGGTTGAGTTCCGGGCGATCAATTGGCCAGCCCCGGCCCACTATTTTCAACGTCGTTTGTTCCTCATCAAACCATCTGCGAAACATCAAGTGTTACTTCGCGCGGGCGAGGGTCTTTAAGTCGGTTTCTTTCATTAATTTCTCTTTTATTCTGAAATTATTTACTCTGATTTTGCCTAGCCGTTTCTTTCAGGCTCTTCCAGCCAACATGCCTCCGTCGTCGGTAATCACAATCGACAACTTGTCGGCAAAACTCTCGCAATGGAACCCCAACGCCGAAAACCACCTCTACGCCATTGTTGATATGGGAAGGTGAGTATCCTACTCATCACAGTAGGCATGCTCAATACAATCTAACCGATCTCTTAGCAACGGCGTTCGCTTCTCCATTACCACCCTGGCTCCCCCAACTTCCCGCCTTTTGCTACCCCTCTTCTCTACCCGCGCTGCCATATCCCTCTTTGACGCTCTCACGCCGTCCCCTTCCGGCCTCATATTCCCGAAACAGACAATAACACAGGTATCCGAAGCACTGGCCGGATTTCATCGAATCGCCTCCTCCCATGGCGTCCCCCAGGAACAGTTTTACATCTTTGCAACTGAAGCTATGCGTCGCGCCGAAAACGCAGCGGACATGCTCTCCGCCATTGCGGATGCAACAAATGGCATCGGCGTCCAAATTCTCGAGCCCGCTGTAGAGACTCTCTGCGGTGCCGTAATGGGTTCCCGGAGCGGCTTTGTCGGTGTGCCAGGCGGAGCGTTGTTTCTTGACCTAGGCGGCGGTAGCGTGCAGATGACCTGGGTCGATACCGATGCTGATGCGTACGAGACAAAGGCTGCCACGACGGGTACCAGTATGGGCTATGGGGCTGCAAAGCTTATCCGAATTCTGGAAGAGCAGCCCGTCGAGACGCAGACTATGGAAATTGACAACCTCCGGGGCGGGATGAAGACTGCTTTTGATGGCCTCTGCTCACAGTTCCCGGCTCTCCAAGCAATTCAGGATGCGCACAAGCGAGGAGAGAGTGCCAACTTAAATGTGTACATGTGCGGGGGTGGATTCCGCGGCTACGGACACATGCTTATGCATGACGACCCGATTTCTCCGTATCCGATCCCGTCTGTGGCTACTTACACCGTCGACGGCGCGCGCTTCAAGCAGACATCCAAGATGCAGTCACTCAACATGAGCCATGACGGCAAGATTTTCGGCTTGTCAAAGCGCAGACGACGCCAGTTCCCTGCCATTGTGCATGTCGTGGAAGCTTTCATTGGCGCAGTTCCCAACATTGGGCGAGTTACCTTTTGTGGCGGCTCAAATCGTCAAGGGGCACTGATGATGATGCTTCCCAAAGAAATCCGCGAAAGCAATCCCCTCGAAACTCTTGCTGCCGTGAAGCCAAAAGAGAGGCCAGTGTTCAAAGCCGTTCTCCAGCTACTCTCACAATCGCTACCAGAGAAGGTCACCAAGGCAAATATCCCTACAGTCTTGTTACCAGGCCTAGGCAGCGTCTTTGTAAGAGAGATCTGGACGCGCGCAGGCTATGATTCGGATACCAACAAGACATTCGCGCTGCACAATGCGTTGATCCGTGACCCGGAGTGCCCTGGCTTGACCCATTTTGCCAGAGCTACCCTGGGCTTAACCTCATCGGCACGGTGGGGCCCAAAGCATGCTCCCGTTGATGCGCCGCTTGCACAGAGTTTGCAACGTATACTGTCAATGTACCATATGGAAGCGCCATTCTGGGCTCAATATCTCGGTGGCGTTGCCGCTGTTATTGCTACCCTTCTGCCTTTCCAGCCTGCTGAAGCCGATGATCTTGTAAACTCGGTAGGGTGAGTAAAATACTACACATATATCTTGATAGACATTCGCTAATGAGTTGTTAGGTTCGAGGCACATACTGTGGAAAAGGAAGCATCTACTGTTGTCCAGCTTTCTATTGAATTGTCCCCCGAGTTGATGAAGCGTGTGGACTCGGACGAACTCTCCGAAATAATGAAGTCTGCTACGCAAAAGTCTACAGTCGGACCCAAGAAAGTCAAGGTCAAGGTCAGTCAACGAGGGTGAAGTCAATGAAAGGTCATACAATTTATGCTATGCTACTCATTACCCATTCCTCATGCCGCGCAATGCAATTAAACCAAGTCCTGTTTTGCCACTGGTTTGGTGGGACAAATTCTCCAGTATGCCATTACTCGTCATCCTCATCACATTCATCGTCTCCTTTACGCGAGCCCTTCTTTGTCGACTTGGAGGCCCTCTTGCGGGCATTCAGCTTCTTCAGCTCATGATTGACGACAAGAGCACACAGCAACTGATCAATTTCATGCGAGGAGGCCTGCACTCTTCCGTCTTTGAAGCGAATTAGCGTATGTAGGTGTTGTGCGGTGTTTTCCAACACTTACAGAATTCCTTTCGGGACTCAATGAGGCACTTTGTGGTAGCTGCAAGGATCTTGCTGTGTCGAGCGTGGCTCGGATACTTGGAGCTCTTCAACCAGTCGAGAGAAACTTCAAGGCTTTTCTTGGTTCGAAACTGGTAGTGGTACAAAGTAGTGATGAGCGGGAAGAAAAAGTTGGACAGGAAGTGATATTGACGCTGGTAAGCAGAGACTGTGACAGGTGTTAGATGGTGGTGGTTGCCGCTTGGTGGGTAGCTGCTTACCAATATGTCCAGGCATCGTCTCATCGCTTGTCATGTACGAGACCTGCTTCTTGAACATGGCCAAAATCTCGCGATAGATCAGGATGATCTGCCACATGCTGGCCCAGATGGCCAATCCTTCGTCGTTCTTGGCAGGACCTTGCTGAGAAATGCAGTCGTCCAACTCCTTCAGAATATCGTGTTCAAGCGAATCGAGACCCTTTCGCGCAATGTTCCTGAGCTGTGCTTGGACCGAGATGGGAAGACTGACAAGCTTCTTGGATGGATCGCGGCACCAAAAGGAAGCTGTTTTCCAAATACGGAAGAAGCAGTTCATCTTGTGGACTTTGCTGACAAGGTGGTGCTTTGGCAAACCGCGACCTTCTTGAGCGTATGCCATCAGGAAGCTCTGGAGAGTATGCTTGAACTTGCTGCTGTGCTCGCGCTTGATCTCAGCCTCGACCCAATGCTGAAGCATGTGGTGGCTTGGTACACAGTCTCGCGGGAAATCTGCCAGACGCAGGCCACCAGCCTCTTCTTGTGCTTCATACGGACGGTAGGCCTGGACAGTGACCACGAGGGGTGAGGAGGAGAGGTCCTTTGTGAGGTAAAGAGCAATCTCTCTTGGCTTGCCTGTGTAAAAACGAGGTCCAGACAAGAGACTCTCTTCCTCAGCAGCATCCTCAGACCAGATGTCTGCAGAGACGCAAGAGTGTTAGCGACTATGCGGAGCTGGTTCATCGGTTGGGAAAGGTGGAGCATACCTGGAATCTTTCCAATGACGGGCCATGTCATACCGGGAGTGACACGGGTACAGACGAGATGGGAGTGTTCCGGAAAGGCCTTCCGGCACGTGGGGCACACACCATTATCCTGACACTGCATGACATGCGGCAAACGCATTAGCATGAATTCGGACAAACCAAGCATTGTGGCGGCTGCAAGGTGCGGGAAGTGGGGGGTGAGATGATGTCTTACACGAATCTTTGATACCCGGCAAGGCACACATGCGCCAGACTTGCGGACGTCAGCTGTCTGCAACGGGTCTGCGAGATGTCTGTGACGCTTCTCGACTTCATTGCTGGAGCGTCGACGCTTGAGGTTGGCCGGGGAGTAGTCTGGCGACTGGGCGTCTTGGGCCGGGATGCTGCGCGGATAGGCGAGAGCGGCTGACTTGGGAGACGGCTGCTGGTTATGGGGGTAGGTCCACTCATCGTCTTGAGCACGAGCCTCGCTCAATGCAACTCTTGGGCGACCGTTGTCCTCATTAGGGTCCGAAACTGAAGAACCAGAATGCTCAGAAGGGGATGTGCTGCCAGCAGGGACAAGTTCAGGTGGTGAACGGGCGCTGGTGTATCCTGAGGGGGAGGTGCCTTCCTCGTCCGAGTGGAATTGGGAAGACATTTTGAAGAAATCGGACTCTAGGGCGTCGAGAGACAAGGAATCAAGGGCAGTGGGGAAATCAGAAAAGTCCTTGGGCAAGGTCCGGGGCATATGATGCCTGCCGGAGTAACCCGAGTCAAAACCAGGATACGACGACTGAGAGTTGGCGTAGTAAGAGTCCCAGTCAAAGTACTGGTGAAAGAGTTCATCATCTAGCTCCGGGGAAGGAGAGGAAGAGGTACGGGAATATCTAACGGCCTCCATGGTTTTCTTTTGATATAGGGGTCTGTCTGGTCCCGGTGTAAGTCACGGGGGTGTATGGTATGCAGCGGTGCCGGTGTGGAACCTTGTCTCTTTTGGTTTGCTTCTTTTTGCTTCGAGTTGCCCAACGTGGAGGCAAATGCAGCAGGGCCGAAGAGATTAGACTGGTGTTTGCTTCCTTGTCCGTCTAGACGGGGGGGTTGAAGGGGCTGACAAGGCCCGGATGGCTCTTTTCGGGATGGAATGGGTGTAAGATTGGTTTGAATGACCGGTGGTGTGGGCTGCCGTTGTGCATACAAACGGGGGTTTGAATTGCTGCTTTGGAGGTAGTGGTGGTGGTGTGAGTAAGTGGCAGTGGTGTATAACCAAGATATCAGATCTGAAGCTAGCCGGGGATAGACTAGACTGGACAAGATTGGGGGTTCTTTTTTAGGAATCCTTTCTTTTTGGAAACGAATCTTTTGAATTAGATTGGCACTGCCTCTGAAAGAAGAAGAAGCTAAATTTCTTGCTACCTAGTATTTAAAAACAGGACGAGACCGGGGCCAGAATATAATTCGGCATGGCGGTAGGTCGTCCCTCCTCTTTGGCCCCCCTCCAGAGGCCCATGGGCCGGTGGTTCACTTACACCATCGTCAGTCGAGGTGCATTTTCGGTGAGACCAGGGGTATTGATTGGTTCAACGGCCTCGCGCCCCGCTATTATGAGCCAATGGATGGGCCAGCCTTCACCGATTTTGACCATCTCAGACGACTCGCGGATAGGTTGGATCAGGTGACTGGCGCTTCCCAACAAGGCAATGCCTTTTTTTCCTCTCCCTTTTCTCTTCCAAGCCGGGGATAAAGAAGCGCATTGCCTTCTTGGGGATAAGGAGAATAAGACTACTTGGAGAGAAAGAGAGAGATAGTGTGTGTGCGTGTGTGCCCGTGCAGCGTGCTGAATAAAAGTTGTACAACGACAGATTGTGTGGCCTCGGTTTTTATCCACTTCTCTCCTTGTACTTTAAAAATGGACACTTTGGCTCTTCGCCAACAAGAAAACAGCTAGGTAGAAGAGCAACGACTAGCGAGGGCAGGCTGCTGGTACCGAACCAGGACCACGCTGCGGCGTAGCAACGGATGGAAGGCATACTAGGTATGTGTATAGAATGGCGAGAAAAGAAGTCTTCCCGAGCTGGTGGGACGGGCATGGGGGAGGATTGCATAATAGTGGGTGCCGGGGAAGATGGTACCAAACTGCCGGGTCCTTCTTAGCTCCATTTGTCGACCGTAGACTCCGAAGTTTTTGAATATGCTTGCAAGCCTGTGTAGTAGAAGAGCACGTCCCGACAAGCTGGGTAAGCTAAGGACAGAGCTAGCAAGGATCCATGGAATAGGTGGGCTCTTCTACGACTAGTACAACCATCCTTTTCCTCTTGTTGCTTGTTTCAGACTGGAAGCGATGATCCTGTGGTACTCGCATGCCTACTGCGACGTACTGGTAGGACTTACACGACAGGATAGTAGGACGTCGGAATACGAGAGCGACATGTACGGTACCGGCATGGCTGGGGCTAGCTATTGTGATGTGCTGCCAGAAAGACATCTATTGTGTGTGTGTGTTTTTCACCCTTCTTTTTGTACTCCGTATGTTTATTTGCATGCTTGAGCTCGTCTATCCAACGTTGATTTTGCATCACCATTATCGGAGCGCAATTCGGAAAATTCCACATTCTGCTGTGCGGGGGCATCCGAGAAGAGAACCTGGCATGTACCAGGCTCTGTCGAAATGTCGGTCGACAAAGCGATCCCTGGCTGACAAGCAGCCCCCGGAGAACCAGTATGGACAAGAGCAAAAACGCTATACTAGATTCGAGGTTAGCGGGCGCCATTGGAGGAACTTGTTCTTGGTTGTAGCGGTCTGGAGACTCGAGACGGGAGGGCTGTTGAAAACGTTTCTTTTTCTGTCTTCTCGGGCAGAGCAGGCCGTGAATTTTTCTTTTCTCTTCAGAAATCTTCCCATCTCGTATGGTACTCGAGCAAGTTATTTTCCCCCGGTCACTCTCTTATCCGGAAGTAGGATAGTATGTAGCTACTGTATGTACAATATGTACCGATTGCGGAGAGCATGGGCGACAGGCAGGGGTGTGTTTGATACAGAACCGGATTGGTGAGCTATGGTAACCTCGATTGGGAAAACTCGGTGTGTTTCATGTTTTTTTTTTTTTTTTCTTCGTTGCCCTTTTGCTTTCCGTACATGGTCTTTTTCTGGGGTGCAGGAGGGTTACACTTGGTCATTGAATTTTTTTTTTTTTTAATTTTTTTTAGTGGGAGGGAGGGATCGGGGAGCAATAATGGCTGATTAGTATACGAGGCGTCATTGCGCAGGTACACAGCAGGTACATGCAGCGGTGGTTACGCTGCAGCAGAGCTTGCAGCCCTCCCGCTGGCATTGATGATGCACGTTTAATCTGGGCTTCTACTTTGTATTCTTGGCCGTGTTATTATAGGCGGTTGCCTATTATCGGGGCTGACTTGTGGTGTACATTACATGGTGTAGGGTATGTACAAGCAGACAATCCCGCGACACACGGATTACATATATTGAGTCGTACTTTGACCGGTTATATAAGGCTGATTTCGTACTGCAAAAAAAGATAAATAGCCTGTTGGCGGTGCAGTTGACCAGAAAACTAATATATATATATATATATATCTAATACGGGTATGCTCTTTTGGACTTGCTTGTGCAGTTAACAGAGATACCTGTAAAATGTAAGGGTGCATGGGCTTTTGTAAAAAGGTATCAAACACGTGCCTATTCCCAGCCGAAAATATAAAACGTTGAGTACATCTTTAATGTGTTTTTCAGATGGCCTTAGACATGTCGCTTACCAGATTGTCAAACAGTGTTGAATTGTCTCGCAATTTACAGCAAATCACCCACTTGTCGGCGGTTTTCTAGGATGAGACTGTCGCACAGCAGCATTTACAATTCTGTGAACAGACTACTAATGAAACCTTTTTCCCTCTCAGCGCATCGGAGGTGTCACAACGAGTAAAACGCGGGGATGTCTACTGGGACCCCCATACTGGATGCGGCATTCCAACGATTGCTGTCGACCAAAGTGCACAAAGGAAAGCAGATTGACAACAGCCAGAAAAACGAATGGAGTTAAAACAAACACGGACTAAACAAGAAAGAGGTCAAATTGCATCAGCCTCAAAACAAGAAATCGCTAACGAGTGAAGGAATGCAGTCGCATGCCTCTCTGTCACTCTAATAACTGGGTGTGTTAATATACTGAGAGGAGTTGGAAGTGCGAAACCACACCCACGCGGGAACGGATTTCTGTTACAAAGACTACGAGTATAATAATAAGCGCTCGCCAAATTGGAAGCCCGCTGCAACAACGAAGTTCTTGTTAGTACTGTAGCGGCCCAGCAAGACGAGGCAAAAATCGAGCTTGCGGATGTTGTCTTCCCGTCGGGGAGGGGCGGTGGGGGTTACGCGGATATAGGCTCGCGCGCGTGTGGCTGTGCCGCCTAGTGACTGATTTGCAGGTTGCTTCGCCACGCTCTTTTTTTTTTTTTTCCGCGGGTGTTGGTACGGTGATGGAATGACGACAGCGGTGATGATGATGATGATGATGATTGCACTGTGTGCGAATATTTTGGATATGCCATGGAATCAAGGGCAGAAGAGCAGTGAGTGAGGGAGCGATGAAACTGCGCAAACTCTTAATTGAGTGCCAGCCAAGTTTGCCGACGAATGAGAAATTGGCCGGCCGTTTCAAGCCGAGTCAGCCGCGCAATAGACGCCGAGACAGGTGCATGTCACTTTGTCGTCTCGGCCGCTAACAGACGCATAAACAACACTCCTGGACATGCTGCAGGCAGATTTTTAAAACAATTAAAAAAAAAAAACAGAAAAAAAAAGGGGTCTTGTTTTGTTGCTCGAAAATAACCTATAAATTGGCTAATGATACAGAGTCGTATTGTCGTCTTCTCCACCGTCGACTCCGTGAGCTAAGAAACTTGGCATTGGCTGGTTCCTTTGCTAGCCCGTGCCTGTCTCCCGTCGCGGTCCCGAGATTCTAGTCAGGTTCGCAATTGCCGCTTAGATTCGGGGTTACGCCATGAGATCATAGGGGTCCCATAAACACGAAAATGGACAGAAAAAGGTCAAAAGTTCATACCAATTGCGTCGTCAGAGTCCCAAAAAATATCCTTTGTCAATTAAATCGAGATGAACTTGTGCAAAGATGTACTCGATACAGTTCGCCGACTTTTTTGCTTATCCGCAAAGGGATGCACGAGGTAATAATAAGCAAGGAGCCAGCCAAAAGCGCCACCCGTTGGGAGGGCATTCAGCCACAAAGTGGTGTGTGTTGGGGCTATCCATGCATCTCAGTTGTTGCGCGAAATGCCAGTACTCAGTCAATGGAAAGGTTCTACGGAGTACCAGGGGGCAGGCAGTAGAGACAACCATTATTAAGGACCACCGACCTAACCAATAACTACAAAGTAAACGTAACAGCTTGAGTGCCCCGGGGGCCATGCACATCAAGGGCAGCTTATAGTGTGGATTTATTACCCAACCCAGGCTTGGTCAAGATGTGCAATCTACAAGTGTTGGGTCGACGGAGCAGGATTCGACGACGGTACGGCAGGCAGTATTGCGGAATACGAGTAACCAGTTTGTTCTTTAACCCAGCTTGAATGGTTCCCGTCCCTGTATTCACTTGCTTACAGGAGTTATCCTGGTTGCACGGCGACTTCCTGAAAAGGCAATGTCAAAGTTGACTGCATTCAGCCTCACGGGCTGTGTTTTCAAGCCTGCTTACGACGTATGGCTGCGTGAAATAGTAGGTACTGTACTCCGTAGTAGGTACTAATTAAGTAACGCCTCTCATGCGCCTTTGAATCACGTTTTTTTCTTCGTCCCTCTTTCTTGGTTCAGCCCAACCAAGATTCATTGTTTCCCTCTTATTTCCTCCACAAACCAACCACACCAACCCAACCCACCTCACCCACCAGCTTTGTCCTCTGAACCACGACTAGCCCTTGCGACAAACACGCGATGGATTACTCGTAGCGCTGCTTTCTTATTAGGCTGCTTGAGACATTCCTTTTTGCCCCTCCCTCTTCTCCCAGATTCGGCCCCCTGGCTGCTCCCAAAAGCTCCAAAAAAGCCCGCTGCCCCCTTTTGCAAAACCCACCACTCAAACGTCATCGCGTCTCCACCGCCCCAAGACCCGCGTTCCGTCGATCCAGAACCCGTTCGTATTGCGACGTCCAGCATACCTGTACTGACTCTCCAGTCTGTGCATTTGGTTGTGAGCACGAATAGTGCGGCGAGGCGTCTCGTTTCTGGTGTGCCGCCGCCCTTTGTGTGCTTTGTTGCTGTACCTCGCTGTTGCTCACCCTCCTCGGCCTCACTGAGATAGTACGAATACGCTCAGCTGCGTTTTGCGACACGCTTTCATACGACCATATCGGATCGTCATACGAGTACGCGCGCCTTGTTTCCGGTCCCGATACCCTCCTCTCCACCAGAGGTACGTACGAAATGCGGTAGAGTACGCTATTGACCACTATTTTGTCGCTTGGCTTGCGTTCTGCTGGCGTGCTTTGCTGCGCCGGGCCCCGTTGCTTGTTCGGTGCCCATCCTGCCCAGCTTTGGTATGGATGGGCCCTTGGTGGGAGTCGTCCTCGCCACCAACCCTGCGCCTCCCGTCCCATGTTCCATGTCTCTCCATGTCCGCGTGTCTGCTAACCCTGTTTACTCTGGCAGAGTTATTCATTTCTTGCTTTGGCTCTTTCTCTCTTTCTCTTGCTGCTGTATTGCTGCTCGATTCCTTGTCCATCGCCATTGGGCTCCTGTCCTGACTTTCCTGCTGCTTGCATGTAATCAAAATCAACTGTTCGCTTTTTGCTGTTGCTTTTTTTGTTTGCTGCTGCTGCCGCCGGGAAAGGACGGTCATACTTCGCCCATCATGGCCTCGAGTAAGTCCTTTCGAGCCAGCATCTTTCCTTCTTCTTTCTCTCTTTCTGCCCTCCGAGCCTCGACATCCTCCAACGACGCCACTGCCGACGACTCCCACCCTCACCATCACTCGCCGTCTCGAAACACGCCTCGTCGGAAACAGAGCTTCGATCTAAATCGCCCTCATCGCCAGCATCCCGCATCATCAGCCAGACGCCCGAGTACTTCTGCAGTGCAGCAGCAGCAGTTACATCATGCTCCCCAATACGAACCCGACCCCTACTCGTACCCCGGCTCGGAAACTGTGGCTTCCAACCCCATCAGCACAAAATCCCAATCCCAATCCCAATCCCAGAAATGGGGCGCTCGCGTCTCTTCTCTGCCTCCCTCGCTCACAACGTCCCAAATAGATGCCCACGCTATCCAACGAAAGCCCGTAGGCACAATCAAGGGTTCTCCCACCGAAGCAAGCACGCCGCCGCCCCCTCCTCCATATCGAGAACACGATCTCAAGGGCCCTCCTCCACTGCACGGCGAGGTACACGACGCGCCAGCTCCTGAACGTCGACCCTCTACGCCTTCAGCCAATACCAATAGCAACTTTCACCTGAGCTCTAGTCTTCCGATACTGCAAACCGAGATACCTCCCAGTGCTCTGGGCATCGACCAGAGCCCCCCGCGATCGACTGGCACTGCCAGGTCACCCTTTGAATCTACAACCACACCTACCATGGCCGAGCATGAGCCTGCTGCGGCTGTTAGCCCGCAGCGAACGGATTCTCTTGAGGGTACAGCCGCATCGACAATATCCAGGAAGCTACCCAAGCCAAGCCAGGAGCCTAGAAGGCCTAGAAGCAGCTCTTACCAAGCTCCCCCGGCCGGAGTGCCCCAGCCTGGTGTAAGGTCGAGCCAGACGATGCCCTTGTCGGAACGAAGAGGCCGCAGTGCCTCTTCTCATCCACTTCTCTCCGTCACGGATCCGGCCGGTGCCCCATCTCTCCCTCCGCCGCAACCTGCCTCTCGTGGTCCATCTCCCCGTAGCAATGCTAGCAATAGCCAAAGCCCAAGCCGCGGCCGTTTGCGGCGAAGCTGGATGCCCGGCGGTCGCTCACGGTCCAACTCTGAGGAAGTTGGCAAGAAGTCCACAATGCAAGCGTGGGTCATGACGGAAGAAACCGCATCTGAATATAATCCTACTTTTCTCAGAAACGGTGAAAAGGTAAGCACTGTCATGCCTCAGATCACCGTCACCGATTTGCTAATTCTACTTTCAAGGTCCCCGAACTCTGGAACGAGAATGGTTCAGTTCTAGTTTACCTGTATCCGAGAAGCAGTGGCGCTGGTCCCAGCTTCAAGGTGCCAGAGTTTACCATTACTGCTTCTTATATTTTCAACGAACTCATCTCTTCGGAGCTAGACTCCGCAACTGATCGACACCGGTCCCAGAGCTTTGGCGGAAGAGATAGCCTCTCTGTTGACGATGCCGCTCGTGGCGGCTCACCACCCGTCTCGCCTCAAGACGATTATTCAAATGATCTCAAACTTTATCTACCGGCATCTAAGCCATCGGCTACGACGCACCTCGCTGCTCCCGGCCAAGGCTCTGATGAAGAACTTGGCCGTCTTATTGCCATTCGAAACTTGTTTGCTTTCTTGACCGGTCAACCACTTGTCGGCACCAAGGCACGGCCGACTGTCTTTGCCGCGTTCCTCGAGATAGCCGAGTTGCTGGAAGAATATGGCTTCATAGGCGTCGACGACTCAGGTTTTGGAAATGCCGTAGACATGAGTTTTGGCTTCTACTGCGATTTCCTCGGGCTCGCTGAATGTCGCCACAGCCGCGAAAAGACCATTGAGGCCCTCATTCTCGGTGAACGTATGAGGTCCGTTGACTTGTACAATGAAGCATTTGCCCATGCTGCTGGCAAATATTCCGCCATTCTGGACCTACGGCTGCCCATTTTTCAAAAGATTTCCCCGCAGACCCGACAGCGTCTGGAACGAGCGCACATTGACCTCGTCAATCGCCAGCACAATGTCAATGAGCATCTCGAGCAGTTTGAATTTCCTTCCATCTTTGCTGGAATTGCAAATTCTACCTCTATGCCAGAACTCAAGGCGGTTCGGTTCAAAATATGGCGAAACTCTTTCAGTCGCATGCGCCAATTCATTCTTGGCTACTACAAGAGTGCTTTCGGAAGCTGGCCACCAAAAGCAAGCAGCAAGAAGAATCCCTTTGCTGAGAGCGGCTTGAACCGGCTCGTCCTCAAGGTTCTGTATTCTGACATGTGTGCACTTTATGATCTGTTGGTAGACCGCACAGACCTGACATCGAGAGTCATTGATCACACTCCGGAGCTATCAGAAAGCTCCGACAAGATGCTCAAGTCTGCGTTGCGCAACGTCATGTCCGAGTTTGACCGCTCAAAGCCCCCTGTCCTACCACCTATTCCTTTCGACTTGCCTCAACTGCCTACTGTGGCGTCTATTCATGAAACCTACTCGTCTCTTTCAGCCAAGGATCAGGCCAAGTTTGACAAGAAAATCAAGGAGCATGAGCTGCTTCTCATCTTGAACAAATCTTACAACTATGACACCAACAGCATCAAGCTACCATTTCTCGACCAGTTCAAGGACTTTGAGGCGCGGGAAGCAAAGGGCAAGATGGCGCAGGATCTGGTAGATCAGCGAATTGGCTACTGGCTATTCCTGTACTCTGTTCTGCAGTCACTTCCCATGTTGGTTGTTGACGCTCCTGGTCTGAAGTTTACCGAAGGCACAGAATACTTCCTTTGTGAACCTCCCATTGGGCAGCCCCCATGGGCAGAGGACCGCCAGGTGCGCAAGATGTGGTACGAAGTTGCTGGTGGCGGAGGCCTCGTTGAGTTGTCTGCAGATGCCGTCATGTTTAGTGTTGAGGCCACGTACCACCGGAGCCACTGCTGGCTTGCCGCTAAGAAGTGGGAAGGCCTTGAGGGTGCCGAAGCACCACCGCCAGAGGAGCCAGCAATGTCGCCTTTGCATCCTCCGCGTCCCAACTTTCAAGATGCAGATGGAACTCTCCGAAGCCCTCCGCCAGTAGCCCCCACGCCTTCCCCGCCGCTAGGGAGTGGTACACCACAGATGGCGATACGACCGCGCAACCTCTCACCAGCAGGTCAACGACGAGTCAGCAGTGCGGTACGTTCCAGCATGGTAATGGGCTTAGAACCTGTGCCGATGGAGCCGCCGAGCTTGTTTGAAGCGCACCAACGGAGTAGTTCTCTTGGCCCGCGACCGCTAAGCAGCCACG
This sequence comes from Lecanicillium sp. S3808, assembly GCA_023628775.1. Taxonomy (NCBI): domain Eukaryota; kingdom Fungi; phylum Ascomycota; class Sordariomycetes; order Hypocreales; family Cordycipitaceae; genus Lecanicillium; species Lecanicillium sp. S3808. The sequence goes on along the minus strand of JAMAJY010000003.1, from coordinate 610,132 downwards.
TGGGTGGCCGTAGCGCGTCGTCGGGCAGTCTCGCTGGAATGGCAGCGGCAGGGTCACGGATGGCGACGCCGGCCCCAGCAGCTACATCAGGCACAACATTTGATGATATCTTGGGCGAGCCGGAGAAGAAGCCGGCACCCAAGAAGAAGAGCCGATTCTTTTAATTTCAGCGCTGCATAAAAAAACATATACGGAGGGAAGAATATGATGTTTCCGAGTTAGCTGTGTTTCTTGGTTATGTCTTTTGTATTTTGTGGCTGCATCTTTTCTTTTCTTGTCACACAGCATATTAAGCATCCCAACTAAGGAGTTAATTTTCAAGTGCCCAAGACACTTGCACCGTTGTAATAATATTTGGATTGATGGCGATACTAGACATGAATTTAAAACGTTTACGGCATTTAATGAGTTTTTTTTTTCTCTTGCAATTTGTTTCTCTTTTTTAACTTGGTGATGAAATTTGAAATTTTTCCTTACATATGAAATGGTTGTCAGCGTGGCTATATGATTATGGCAAAAGTAAAGTAAAATAGGTATCATGATGCTAAGTCCAACGAAAACCCAAAGAAACCCAAAGAAACCCCAAAGAAAGAGAGAACAGAAACAATAGGAAAAAAAATAGAAAACCAAAGAATGACGTACGCCGTACTAGGCATGACTGGCTGCTGGTATTACCCCCTTACTCCAACTGCGGTCTAATCCACCGTCCCCGTTCCGTATGCCACCACCTCTCCTTTTCCTTTTTATCCGCCACAACTCCTTCTCTCCGATTCCAGCTCCCGCAGCATACACCACCATCGGCCGCGTTGCTATTTTCACTTATCCCCTCTCCCACCAGATCCGGCACGTCCACCAGCCCGCCCTTTTCGTCGGTCGAGCCAGGGTCTGGCCACAGGTGGTAGTCGATTGGGCTGCCGACGGTGCCGACATAGCCCGCTAGCTTAAAGGAATCTACCAGCTCGTGTTGCTCTGAGTGCACCCTGACCTGGAAGCGAGGCTTGAGCCGCGCGTCGTCGAGCCGGGACTGCGCGGCGAGGCGGGCCGTACGGAGGTCGGTGCCGTGGGGTGGTGGGGCCGAAAAGGCCGATGGCAAGCTTGCAGAGGTGGAGGACTTGTTCATGTTGGTCTTTTGGAGCTTGGCTGGTGATGTGGGCTGTGTTGTTGTAGTTGTTGTTGTTGATGAGGTGGTTGTTGTTGTGCTGTTGCTTGCTGTGCTGTTGTTGCTCCGGTGGCCTGGCGTTGTTGGTTGCGAGGTGCCGGTGCTGCTCCCGCAGCGCCCGCCGCTGGCCCAGATGCGGTCTGACGAGAGGGCTATGTTCTCTACCGGGCGGCAGAGGGCTTGGAAGATGCCCTCGGCGTCGTTGGGGGTGCGCAGCGTCCGGAGGCTTGGGAACCCGCCTGCTTCGATGCTGCGGGCGAGGATGTCGTCTGCGTCGTTCACGCCGCCGGCCGGGAGGTTGGCGGTGATGTCCCAGTGGATCTTGGAGATGCTCGGCGACGCGAGGTAGGGCATCATCCAGAGGGTGAAGACGTCGTCGTCCGAGGGCATGAGGGGGGAAAAGTCCTGCACCAGCGAGAAGAAGCGCAGCTTGCCGAGGTTGGACAGGAGCCGGGCCAGCGCGGGGAGGGATGTGAGTGGCGTGTGCCGCAGGTGCAGGCTGCGCAGGGACTGGCTTGTGCTGCGGGTTGCAAAGGTTGAGAGGCCGCTGGAGCTGATGCCCGAGATGTGCGAGAGGGTGAGCGTCTCGAGGCTGGGGAGGGAGAGGAGGTTGTTGTCGTTGAAGGCGTTGGCGGGGAGGTTGCTGAGGTGGAGGTGCTTGAGGGAGGGGAGGCAGGTGAGCGTTCGCTGGAGGAGGGTGTCTGGTGCGAGTGAGGCTCCGGGGAGACAGTGGATGGAGAGGCTGGTGAGACGTCGCCAGGAGCGGTGGTGGCCGAGGAAGACCATTTCTTGGGACGCGTCCAGGTCGGCGGGCATGTTGGCGGATAGGCCGCAGGCAGCAGATTCAGGACGGAACGGCTCTTGTTGAGCGGCAGAGGGCTCGATGCGCCAGTCCATAGTCTTGAGCTTGCGCCGGGTTGAGAGAGCGTGGAAGATGCGGTTGAACTTGTGGTTGTATGGCATCAGTGGCCCGGCGAGAGCCTCGAGGTTGGGGCATGCCATGATGAGAGAGGCTACCTTGTTCTCGTACTGCTCCATTGGCGAGGCGCCACCGCCTTTGGTTGGCATTGTGTCGCCGTTGGTTGCATCGGGAAGCGGCACTTTGAGAGAGCGCACCGTTGCAGCGAGGGATTGGTTTCCGCGCAGAGTGCGGCGGAGGAGAGTGAGGCGTGTGCCTTGGGAGAGCTTGAGCTTCTTCTTTTGCGATGCCGAATCGGGCCCGACGAGCTGGATGTCAGAGTACCTAGTTTGGCATCCTTGTTAGTTTCAACGCTGCAGTTGAGGAAGTGGGTGAGCTTGTATGCAGAAAACACTTACAGTGAGAAGCGGGCGACCTTGGCCCATTTTTGGCAAGACTGGCTCAGACTACACAAGTCTCTCATCCAGCAGGTAGCGCAGCTGTTGCTCTGCTCGTTGAGGTGTAGCTCCTTGAGCCACTCGAGTACGACTTCAAGCACCTCGGAAGGCAATGTACCGAAAAGCTCATTCGGCTCCGGTCCTCCTCGCTTTGTCACGGGGCGAGGGAGCAGTGACCCGGCTGTAGATGGGCGCTTCTGGCGGAACCCATACGTAGACGGTAAATCGTAGCTTGGCGGCGCCGACGAAAGCGTGTAAGACGGCGACGAAGAGCTAGAGCTAGTCGAGGAAGTCGACGAAGTCGACGAAGCAGACGTCGGCGAGTCTCGCGCGCGGGCGGCACTGCCGCTAATCTTGCGCGGACGGTTCAGAACCAGGGGCGCTGGTATGTCGGACGTCTTCTGGCTGTCTGATGGAGGCGTCTGAAGACCGGGGTACATGGGATATGAGCTTGGAAGCGACGTCTTGAGCGGTGGAAGCTTCTGCTGCTGCTGTGGAGAGGGCCGCGAAGCTGGCGCTGACGTTGTCGCTGGCGTTGGTGCGGTGGCCGGTCTGACGGGGACTGGTCTGCGAATGTGGCTTTGTTGGTCATCGAACTGGTGCTTCTGCTGCTTCTGCTGCTTGTGCTGTTTTAGCATTTGCTGCTGCTGGCGTAGCTGTTGCTGCTGAAGTTGAAGCTGTTGCAGCTCCTGCTGGAGCTGCGATGTGTGCGGGTCGGTGTGATACTCGACCACTGGCGACATTTCGGGAATCGTCTCGAACGCTGGCGGGTGCATTGGACGCACAGCTGTAGTTGGACTCATTCTTTGAATGGGTTCTGTTGCGAGGGCCCTAGTTGGCTACTCTCTGTGTGGTGGTATATTGCATTAGTAGATTGTATATGTCTTCGTTGTTGTTGCTGCTGGCGTCAATTGAGCTTGTAACTGCCCAGCAGAGTGGATAGAATATCGTCTGCTCTGCCTTGCTCAATATTTTTTTTTTTTAAATCTGATGAAGAAGAGAAAAGTTAAGAAGCTAAGCAGAGTCGGACGACAAGGACAATAAGGCTAATAGATTTTGGGGGAAAGGGTGGTGGTTAGAGGGATGTATGTCGAATGTGATATAACGAGTAGGGAGAGACAAGAACGAGCATATAGAAGCTGATCTACCACATTCTGCACAATAGTACTGTATGGGCGTCTCATTATTTTGAACCGCACTGGGGGGTGCCCTTTCTCCAAGGGTCTGTAGCGGCCGCACAAGCCCACCAAGCCTATAGGTTTCATTGCGTTCCGGTAATAAAAAGATGGACGAGACATCACTGGGGCGGGGACCCCCCCCCCCCAGAAACGGTGAGCTTGGCCAAACTGCGCGCGTCTACGAGTAGTCCCGGTGCTCGTGGTAGACGCCATCGAGCATGGGGGTTGCGAGTGGAGGAGGGAGTGGGCGCGATAATTTCGGGACTTGGGGGTGGTGGTGTGCCCCGTGGTGGTGGAATGGGACATGTCCAATAGAATGGGATGAGACAACGAGACTGGGCTATATTCGAATCGTCTTGTGAATTCCAGTGAGAGCATCTGGTAATCTAGATCGATAGATGGGCGTCGATGTGTTGAGAGCTCGAGACTCAATTGGCAATACTGACTCACCTCACTTGGAGCCAAGTAGCTCAAAGCTTTCGGTGTATTTTGAGGCCTTCAGTTCAGTCTAGTAGAACTCTCTTCTTCTACGGTCCTCTTGGTTACATGGGAGCTTCGGTAGTGCGACTCGACGTAAATTACGACGAGCCACGGCCAAGCTGTCGCCAAGCACGCATCAAAGTCTTGGCCAGAGTACATGACATTTGCACAGTTTCCTTTCCCACGCTACTGCAGGCTCTACTATTGTGCTGTTGGAACTTTAAGAATTCAACGGTTCTGTTTTTTTCTTTCTTTTTGGTCTTCTTCTCTGGGTGCGTTTATTTCCTATTTTTGCCCTGGAAACAATGCAACTTGGCTCCTGTTGCCCTGGCGCAAGCTGTAAACAAGGGCAAAAGGTCAAAGGGGGCAAGGATTGCCTAATTGGGGAATTGCGGCGGGGCCGGATGATACACCACCATTTAACGTGTTGAGCGGAGGGCACTCCGTAGAAAAGGGGGCAGTTCCGCAGCGCAGCACTTTATACTCGTACTCGCGCGTCACGAGGCGATTCTTTTTCAGTGATTTGATTTCTTATTTCGAAGGGAATGAAGGATTACAGTTACCTTGCTGATGCAAGAAATGGCAGAGGCTCTAAGTTGGTGAGCGGTCACGGGAATGTCGCCGGGAATAACCAAAACCTACTCATGTTGATATACATATGTGTGTACTCGTACACCCATCTCCAGCTCCCTTGACAACTCAAAGTCGGGATAGATCTTGTCTTGATGCGGAATGTGCAAAAGCTCTCCATTGGCACTTTTGTCACAAAGAATCAGATCGACAAAATACTCGCGACCCCTTGATGGATCCCCTGCTTTGCTCCCCATAGTTCTTTCGTCACTCTGCAGCACCCCGGTACTTGGCCACACCAACAGCAACAACGCTTGCATGCACATCCCTCGTGGGGCTACGAGCTCATACCCCGTAGGTTATTAGCATGTACTACGAATACGTATGTCCTTGCACGTTGGCCCATCAGATAACTTGATGGACTGCGATCGTCTCTATTTTGGCTGGTTAGGGGCCCATCCAACTACCCGCTGCGCAAGGCACGTGCCGACACAGCCCGACTTTGTTGAGGAAATCTCGACAAGGGGGAGTTGTAGATGACAATTCTCAGCCTGAGAGCACAATATTGCCAACACGAGAAGGCCTGTAACAATATGTATGTAGCCCCCCCGAAGCAAACCACCATCCCCCGGCAAAGGGGACTTATTATCAACTGTGCCGCTTCATCCCTCTCGAGGTGCCAATAGCCGCCCTATAACAGTCTCAGACTAAAAACTTCAGCAGCGTCGAGCAGATTTTTACATCGACGGTTTACCCACATAGCTCAACGTCCGCTTCATCGCCATCGGGCCAACCAATACACGAACCACCCGTTCGTCTTCCTCTTGTCTCTTGTTCCCTTGTGCCCCTCGTTGGCACCCGTCTCACCTCCCCTTGAACTTCTTTATATGTATTACCCCACCCCATCTCAGCCAATTCGGGCCCGCCAGGCCGTTAAATGTGGGTTGGTGCTTCGGTCAATTATTGAATTCCAGAATCAAGTGTTGGGGGCGTTAATTCTGCGTGTATATATTGATTGTATTGTATCGATATTGTACAAGTCGGGTATACTCGGTACTCTCAACTCATGTCGTAGCTGCTACAAATGTCAAATTTTCAACTTGAAGCCAAAATTTCAAAAAATATTTCACAGACAAGAAGAAATGAAGTCATGCGTGGTCATCCTCAAACAAATTTTATAGTCTTCGTCTCAATCTGCTGCAAACCTCACCCGTCTCGCTGGCGGCGGCGGCTCAATCTCGCCGACTTTATCGCTGATCTTGATGGCTTCTATTGGTCGCTTCGCTAGTACGGTCCGAATCGATGTCACGGGTCGGTCTTCTTCTGACTTCTGCTTCTTCAGTGTCGGCGATTCTTCCTTGATAATGTCGTCATCGAGTTCGAGCTGACGACCAAATCCTCTGCCGAATATGTGCAGTGGCGAACGTAGCGGTACCATGTCAGCTGCATGCGCCGCTCCCGCTGCATCTTTCATCGGCATGATCTGGGCATTCTTGATCCAATTGTAGATTGGTCGCACGTCCAGAATGGACTTTGCCCTTCGGTGCTCGGCCTGCGTCATGTGTTTTTTCCTCTCTAGAATGACTTCATCGATGCTGTCCTTCAGCACAAGCGTCTCGACCGACACGGCCTTGCGCTGGCTGATGCGTCGGACACGACCAATGGCCTGGGCTTCAACCTGCGGGTTCAAAACAGGATTAATAAAGTACACTCTCGACGCTGCCCGCATATCTAGGCCAAACGCTGCTTGTGATAAGTCCATAAGAAGGACCCTAGATCGTGTTAGCTTGCTCGACAATGGTTTTTTTGGAGATCCTGTCGTACCTAAAGGTATCATTATGGTGGAACGTGTTGACATATTGTGCTCGTCTCTCAACACTCAGTCCCTTGGCGTAAATGAGATGCTGTATTTGAACCTGACACACTTTGTTAGTAAAACTCTTGACAGAAAAGAAGCTATAGATCCTTACCACATCAAGCATACTGGCTAAATACCACGCCACATTTTCGTTCTCGTAGAATACAATTATCTTCTCACTGTCTTGGTGCTTTAATATGTTGTCAATCAAGTACGACAGCTTTGCCGAAACAGTCGATACAATCTTAGTCTCTGCCAGTGGTCCTTCGGAAAACTCGTGCGATACATCTTTGACAGGGTCTGCGCCGTTGATACCATGCGATTTGTTTTTGCGTGGGCTTCCATCGCCTAGTTTTGTATTTCCGGCTAATGTCTCTGACGTCTTTTCATTCTTCTTCTTGTTTGGTCCCCCGCTAGACTCTGCCTCTTCAGTAGCCTTTTGTCTCTCCACAATGCCTTGGTGTATGAGCCCTCCGTTAAGCAGCGAGTTCAGCTCTTCCGAGTTCTGGGCAGCGCTGTAAAGTAATTTTTGCAGCGCCAGCAGCATACTCGCGGATGTGCAAATGGGATCCTTTGCCTCTCCATCTAGTGACCAGTGTTGACCAGCGCCTCCCGGAAACCCTGTAACGCAAACTGGCATCTCGTGAAATTGGTTGCTAAGAGTTCGAAGCTTATTACTTATGACAAGGTGACCAAACTGTATTGCCTGGAACAGAAGCCCTTCATCTTCAGCATCTATAGGGACCTTCTTCTCCTCCAAAAACTTTTCGGCAGTTTCGACTGACTTTGTAACCTCTTCAGTGTTGAAAAATGATCCACCAAAAAAGCTTGACTGCTTCAAGTTGTGGACAATCTGCAACAAACTCTTTTTTTGTTTGGGATGGAAGAAGTAATCCATATCCGTTCTTTGAGATTGTACCGAGTTGAAAATGATCATCATGGCAAAAATATTCAAAGACAATCGGTCTTGATATGAGCCGTCTAGCATCACGATCTTTTCGTCCACTGGAGGTAAAAGGTCACCAACTTCATGCAATCGATGGCGGACAATTAGCGAATTCAACGTGTCTTGTAGGCAGTCCCATCGGCCCTGACTCTTGGCGTTGTGCCTCGGTAGCATCAAATATGTTGTCCAATTTGCCAATGTATCTTCGGTTTCAAGGCTCGTATTCGCCCATGGCCTTGCCTTGAGATAGAGGGCGGCAATAGATCCAATTCGCTCCAAATCTTTCTTTTCCATTTCAGTGGACGTTTCATTCAGAGTTGTTCCATTTGGCTGATGGTCTCCGTTCTTGACATTTTTATGGGCTCCATTTGATGGGCTCTCGTCGACTCCAAAGAGACCGTGCGACGGTGTACCCGTCACAATCCATCGGGAAGTAAAGTGCAATTCATCCAGTCCAATCAACAAGTTGCTTTTGCTGCTAATTTTCGAGTTTCCGATAATGTGTCCTTCGTCTACGATGCATCGCTTGAAGTGTATGGATGCCAAGGGTGACTCTGTGATGCTGGAAAAGCGCACAATCTTTTCGAAACGTGCTTGCGAGAAGAGAACGAGATCGCATTGCAAAAGCTCTTCCGTGCTGGGAATTATATCATTCTTAGCCAAAACGATAACCCTCAACTCCTCGGTGTGCTTTTTAATTTCTTGCTTCCACTGCGCGAGCAAGTTGTTTGGAACAACGGCAAGGCTGGTACTGCTGAGATACATCTTTCGAGGCGGCGAGACAAAATTGCTACCATGGCGTCCACATCTTCGAGGCTCCGGTCCAGGAAGGTAGTAGACGCCTGGGTTTTGCTTCAGTAAATGCACGCATCGAGAAAAGTCATAGTCCAATTGCGTCCTATACGTTTCGTAATATGCTTTCCAGGGCACGGCATGGCGGGTCGCCGTCGACGCAGCCATTTCAGCGAGAGTACCAACTTTTTCCCGTATTGGCACTTCTGTCGACCAATAAAATTCTGGGGCTTTTGCCGGTATATTTCTCGTTGCCAAAATCAAAGCAAGACAGATGATGGTCTTGCCTGAGCCCATCTCCTCGGCAAGAACGCCGCCAGATATGCCGTCGTAGTATCGAGGGTCTCTGAGAACCGTACAGGTAACTGGGTCTAGATACCATGGTGATCCGTTTACATCTTGTAGATGGAGCAGCCGAGGGTCCAGAACCTGCCCCGGCTGGACTTCTTTCTGAAGCATCAAAGCCGCTGAGCGTCGTTGATAGGGATACAATTCACTCGTCAATCCGGCCACACCACCCTCTAGCAAGTCGTACATTGCGTCTTTGACGTATGGCTCAACGACAGCAGTCGCATCCGGCTGCGGAGAAGGTATCTCATTGAATAGCTGCAATAGTGACGACTCTTCGCCTTCATCTTCGGTGGGGTCAAATAGCTTTAAACGAGAGGGTTCCGGTAGGCATTCGTCGTGCCATGTCGAATTTGTGTAGTCTAAATCTCTCAAGAGATGTCGCCGGTCCTTTTGTAGGCGGTTGTGAGATCGATCAATGGCCCGTCGTTCGACGTCATCTGGTAAGAGATGAGCTCGTACGATGCCAACTGAGGGGTCAATGCTGCTAATTTTGAACTCCAACAATGCCCAGTGTGCACGAAAAAGACGCGCACAATATACGAGCGGTTTCGAATTCAACAAGGCTATCTGGATCCTTGTCCCGAGGAACCCGTTTCCTCCTGTCGTATAGGGTACGCCGCCTTCAACTTGGTAATCAGCGTGAAGGAATGCTTTCCACTTTTGATGCTCGGCAAGATGCCAAATATCATCTTCCACTAAAGCTTCATCCTTGGTGATTCCAACACACCCAACAGGGATGTAGGAGAGGCGATACGGTGCCATTATGACTGCATGTCAACGCCGCAAGGAATGGTTTGGGAGTGATGATGTACAGGCTGCGAGTGATGAACTGCTCAGCAACCAGCGAAGCTGCCTTCAATCGGTCGGTAAACACCGAAAATGTGACCATGCAGCATTTTACCAATTATTTCGATCGGAATCTCCCGCGAGCGTGGTAGTTTGGTTGATGAGTGAGTTGACGGTGAAAAAGTGTTTTAGACTGGCTTGCTGCCTATCTTGACAGTGTGTGGGACGGCGCTGGACTGTGTGTTTTAGGCGAAATTTCCACGGCAAAAGTGGCGCCTGCACTGTGTCTCTGTAAGCCCTCCACTTCGGACTTAACGTACAGTCACTAACTTTCACTCTTATATTGAAAGCCCCCATGATAGTAAGAGGCTTTTGCCAACTTTTCGTGGCAAACTTTATTTGGAATGAAGAGGTGTCTTTTGAGTAAGTAGAACAAAACGAGGCTTATCCCCCTCCGCCACCGCGCATTTCTGCAGAGTCTCGCCTGGCTTGCTCATACACAGTTATGCAGGTGGTAATGACCATGATCTCAAATGGCTCACCATAGTCAACATTTATTTGTAGCACTCCGCATTTCTTGTAGCTCCTGTCGCTAGTAAAAATTGCAATGATCTTCTGAGTCTCCTCATTGATGAGCTTGTAGTTTCTCGAACTGGACCAGGGCACTTTCATGCCCTCAACACCAACTGATTTTGTCGTCTTCCAGTTTAACTTCAGCCGCCTGGTTTGATCACCTCCAGAAGATACATCTATCGCCCATTGGTGTCCTTTATTGGAAAAGCCATTCTTTGCCATCTCTTCCCATTGCATCGATGCAGGTTGGCTCGGGTCCCCAAAGCCTATTTTGAACGAATTCGACAAGTATGGCATATGTGAGACGGCAACAGTAGGGCTATTTTTACCGCTTCCTCGATGTAGGGTAAGATCTGGCTTATGGGACCGAAACTTCCACTGTTCTGCGTAATAAAGAGTCTCCCCTGCCATTGATTCAACGTCGTAGTGGTCCCCAAAGGAGTCCCTATTCAGCCGATATTGTTTCGTTGTTCCACTTCTGGCAACTTCTGAGGTTGTGGCCATTGTGATGAACTGTATTGAAATTAACTCTGTCGTTGGAAAGCTGCAGGTTTGCCGATGTGCGGGTCGCCTTCGTTCCCGAGACGGGTCAGGTAGCGTGACAACACAAAATATGTAAAAACGAAACTAGAATCAAGCGATCAGAATTAAAATAATTTGTCATTGGTATTTATTGCTCTGTCCCTACGCACCCATGCCGGGTCGTCAGGCCACTGCGTTGCGTGCATGCGGCTGAAGGCCGCTCGGCTGAGTGTGATCCAAACTTGGCGCGCTACAGGGGTCTTGGCGCCAGTCCTGCATGACCAGGCCTCGTTTTCCTTTTCGGGACTGACCCCATGCGAAGTCTTCAATTTGCCTATGGCACTGCCGCGATCGCTCTGGCAATGACGACAGTCAGACGATTGAGTATAGTTTGTTTGCAATTGAAGCCATGGGCGACGGAAGCTTCTTCGCCAAGCATTGTGTCAGTGAGTGTCAAAGATTTGAATAATCGGCTCAATCAGGTCGTGGATCCCAACGCTCAAGAAGACCAACTTGCCACTCCTGAAAGGACCTCTCGGACGAAGGCAACATAAGCCTACTTTTACCGAGGGTTTCCTGAGCCGTCTGAATAGCTGCCAACGGAAAACTGATGTCCTGTACATCCCCAGTGAGCGACTCAGTGAGTTTATTGGCTTCGTCGAGACTAATGCTGCGATACAGGACTTTGATTGCAGCTGTAGGAGGGCCTTCAAGCTTATTAGATGTGTAGACGACATTGCTGTTGAACAGCCATATATGCAAGACCGGGTTATCGCTCTCAGACTCGTCTTTGACGGGTGTTCGCGGAATAATCACAGACTTTGACGACCCAGATCTTGACAACGTTGAGATGAGCGTTGCAACTAGGCACTCTGAGCTCGAGGGGTATTTCTGAGCAGGTGTTGTGTCGCACTTAGTTTGCCACTTGAACAGAGTAACTGATGTGCTAATAATGTTAAAGGTACCAACTTCAGCGGCGCACTTGCTGCAATGGAGCTGGAGAAACGTCTCTGGCGCTGATTCGACGAGAGCTTGTTTGCTTGATTCATAGCGTTCACCAGAAGAAGAGAACTGAAAAAACGTTAGTCATGCTTGAGATACATTAACGGAGCAAAACGGCATGTGATGAAATGTATCTCCCGCAATCCCTCGACGCCGATTGCTCTAGACGCCAAGGTGAAAAGGGAAGACCTGTAATAACAGCCAAACCACTAGTAACCCATCTCTGAGAGAGGGTACACCAAAGGACGACTGCCCACAGAGTGGTAACAGTGAATAAAAATTGATCTTGGGGAATTGTATCGATGCCCAGGGCATTGGGAGGCGACTGCCTCGACTTGGCCACCTTCTAGTTCCCCGTTGCTGACATAAAGAAAAGGGAGAAAAAAGCAAAAGAGTCCTTGAACTTACCAGCAGATTTTGACAGTCGGATTCATGGAACAGGAGAGACGTCATGTCGACAAATCCAACGCCTTCTTGGGCAGTAATGGTGTTGGCAGCACCGTATCCACGCTGTTGAAGTCCGTCGTCTTCGGGCTTTGTATGGTCAACCGGCTTATGGCAGTGCCAGAATTCCATCATCTCAGCCCAGTTTTCGCTTGGCAAGTCCTTCCAAGCGTTAATTTTGCCCTGCTCGACAAAGCAGGAATCGCAATTCCTACAGGCAATTGCTGTGTCATGCCGAATATCGGCCGCCGTCCACGGTAGAGGCTGGCTTTCAGGAACAAAATGCCTCTTCTGTGCTTCTTGTGGACGGACTGGGACCCTCCACGTCAAGTCGACCGAGCCTTTATGAGATGTAGGCAAGGCGCCGGCGATTGGTGCCTGTGCAGGAAGGTGTAGCTCTCTTATGACGCCATGGTGCTCAATGCGAAATTTGTGGCCCAGGTCCAAGATCTGGACTTTTGTGGTTTGATCTGCGGGCGTTGGCAGTGATGCCTTGACGGTAATTTGGCGCAGATTCGTCAGAAGCTCCGCATAGATCAATATATCACCCGGCCCTGCTCGTGGCGCAGGCGGTGCTATTGTTGTTGATGCTGCCATGACCCGCGATGGCGTTGTGAGGAGCTAGTTTGACATGTGCTCGCTGTTTGTCGCCGGAATCGTTCCAGTTAGCATGGGTTGTTGGGAGCCCCACAATACCCGGCACCCCCAACTGCCCGCCCAACAGCAAAAGGCTGGACCACCTCAGCTGTTCATACAGGGCCTCTCATACCGCTTACATCAACAACTTTCGCATAATGGCCGGTATTCTCTCGCTGGTTTCTGGAGGCTTATTCTCAGGGTCGGCGTCGTTAGTCATCCATGTTGCGCCTCTAGACGTGCATGCCGTTGAGACGGACCCGGACCGCCAGGCCCGCTGCCTCAAGCACCTATTGAAGGCTAACCACGTCAATTACTCGATTGTGTATCACAATAACGAGTTTAACAACCACAATGCTCATATCCTCTGCACCGCTTATATCCTCGGCGCGAATGAGCTGCAGCTCAATGCGATTTATGAGGAGCAGATTCGTGAGCTGGAGCCGTGGGCGCCGTCACCGGCCGAGGTTGCACCACTCGATTGGATGGATTTCCTGGGCCGAAGAGAGTATCAGCGAGCCTATGTCGACTTCTTTGAGGATAACTTAGCCATGGAGTTTGCGTATGATTGGAAACAGGTTGTGATGCATTTCTTGTTCTCCAGCGAAGTGCCACTGATAAATGACTTGGTAGGAGGGTGTAAGTTTTTCTTATTTCTGCGTCGCTTTCTCTTCCTTTGCTGACGTTCGCAGTGGGACATCCGCTCATCCATCTCGGGTTTGCTTACGAAATGGATAGCAAAGATCTTGCCATGGAGGCTCTATCTCTTGCATGTATCCAGCACAACGTCCTCCACAAGTACATCCAGGATCCAGCATACACAAAGCCGTCCCCATTGGCAACGACGTCATTACAGGACCTGATTGGGAAGCTGTCCCAAGACGACCGACTCAGCTCTGCCGCTTCTTTCAGCTACAACCAGCTGGAAGCCCTTTTTGAGAAACATGAAGATGTTATACTTGACTATTGGAATGCCTGGGACATTCAAAATGCGACTAAGCAGTTTGAGCAGTCGCAAGAGGCTGCTGTCGCGATGCTCGTGGCCACCGCAAAGCCAGGGTCATACAACTTTTTCCTTGCGCACGTCCTCACAACGAACCACGCAGTCAGAACCCTTCTCCCTCACGTCCCGGACAAATTCCACATTACCCTTCTGCGTCAATGGTGGCTTTTGGCGCTTGTAGTATACATACTCACTGGCCGGCCCGCACTCGATCAAGCAAATGTCACGTCGCAAGTTGACGGCAGGGAGTGGACATTTGTTGCTGACAAGGCCCTCAACTCGCCATGGCGCAACGACTCACATTACGTTAAAGGTATGACTTCAAACTATCAGAGTCATTTAGTGATTGCTAACGCGATGGCAGCTATTCGGGTCATGAAAGAAGCTGCTAGCACCTGGGGCGATGCTGACGCACATTACCTTCGAGCTGCTCTAACATTTGTTGACAGTTTTAACGGATGGTCATTTTAAATGGCTCGGTTAATTTTATAAATAACACAAATAAAAACAAAATAAATAATTATCAAGAAAATGTAAACCACTTTCTACAATTTGGACTCTTTCAATGAGGTAAACATTGCAATGGCCAGTGGGATGACATACTCGTAGGTCAATCAGTGTGCGGAGACAGTGCGTGCTTGTGGTCGCGCCACACCCCTCTGTACGGTGGGCCTCACCGTTCAGCTACTCCAAGTACCGCGACAGCTTCACGGCACCCTGCCACACCTTACCTGAGGCGTCCATTTCGCTACCACATACCAGATGCGACGCCAATTTGTGTCACACTGCTGAACCAACAATGCCGAATCGATATACCACTTTGCAGATGCTCCAGTTACGGTAATGGCTCCGCCTGCGAAGCGCCGCCGGCGGAACACCGTGGACACTGAGGATGACGATGAAGACCAGCCCCGTGTCAATACCCTGACCAACTTTCTCGTTTCGTCGCCGAGCTCACCAGCGAAAACTCGCGTGCCGACTGCATCGCCTAGTCCCCTGAAAAGTCGTCAAACCACATCTAGAGCGAAAAATGGCGGCTCTCCTCGCAAGAACGCTGCGCAGGCTAACGATGACGGCCCCAGCCCGACAAAGATACGGAGCAATAGCAACGGCAAGGCGGATGACAAGGGAAAGACGGCCGACCTGAAGCTGCTGTTCTCAAAACAGGCACAGCGAGCGACCAAGAATGGATCCAGCACCGACAAGAGAGTGTCTCCCGTCGACGACTTAATCAGCGACCCCATCTCCGAAGAAGACGAAATATCAGACCTCAAAACAAGCTCATCGAGCCTTGTTGGACAGCATGCGAAAAAGAGGCTACGAAATGGAGCCCAGGCAGCTTCGTTAGATTCTACTAGCTCGAGCCAGAGATTCCTGAAGCCGCCCAGGCCAGCAGGTGCCGAAGACGACGACTTGCGGCCGTGGTCCGAGAGATTCGGACCGCGAAACCTTGACGAGTTGGCCGTGCATAAGAAAAAGGTTGCAGATGTTAGAAAATGGCTAGACGATGTGATCAGCGGAAGACTGCGACAGCGTTTGCTGATTTTGAAGGGAGCCGCCGGCACAGGCAAAACAACCACAGTCAACCTCCTCGCAAAAGACCTCGGCTGTGAAGTTTTGGAATGGAGAAATCCAGTTGGAAATGCAGGTACTGGGTTTGTATCCTCGTCAGCACAATTTCAAGAGTTTCTTGGTCGCGGGGGCAAGTTTGGCGCTTTGGATGTGGAAGGCTCAACGAATTCCACGCCAGCAAACTCCAATACAAGCCAACATGATAATGCCAGGAGGATAATTCTCATTGAAGAGTTCCCAAACACCTTTTCAAGCACTTCAACGGCTCTTTCGTCCTTCCGAAGCACACTACTGCAGTACCTCGCCAACCATACGCCATCACTGTCCATGTTTGCTCAGCAAACGAAAAGGGAGCCCATCAAGCCCATCGTGCTCGTCATTTCAGAGACGCTACTGACAACAACATCAGCAACAGCAGATAGTCTTACTGCACATCGTCTGCTAGGCCCAGAGCTTCTTCGTCATCCTGGTGTCGGAGTGATTGAGTTTAACGCAATTGCACCGTCTTTGCTTGCTAAAGCACTCGAGGTCATTGTTCAAAAGGAAGCCAGAAAATCTGGTCGACGCAGGACTCCAGGGCCGTTAGTTCTCAAGAGGCTGGGCGAGATTGGAGACATTCGTAGCGCCATATCGTCGCTCGAATTTCTCTGCTTAAAGGGCGACCACGAGGCAGACTGGGGTGCCAAGGTCGCATTCACGAAACAGAAAAGGGGAGCAAAAGATGGCATTGGTTTAACGAAAGGCGAAGAAGAAACACTCGAACAAATATCTCAACGCGAAGCAAGCCTTGGCATTTTCCACGCTGTTGGCAAGGTGGTATATAACAAGCGTGACGAGGCTCCATCTGGAAACGCAGCGGAGGACTTACCAAATTATCTCTCACAATACTCGCGCCCTCAGCGTTCTCAAGTTTCTCCAGACTCATTGATTGATGAGATGGGCACAGATACGCACACATTTATTGCAGCACTGCACGAAAACTACGTTCTTTCATGTGAAAGCACCGGACCCATGGACCCTTCAACGCCAATGGACTATATTAACGACTGCATTGAGCACATGTCTCTGAGTGATTTGATGTGCCCATCACAAGACGTGTTTTTCGGGGGGCGGGGTGGATTCGCAGGCAGAGACACAGGCAGCCACCTACTCCGACAAGACGAAATGACGTTTCAAGTTGCTGTGCGTGGCATGCTCTTTTCCCTACCCAATCCCGTCAAACGAAAAACGACTGGCCTGGCAAAAAGCAGTGACGCATTCAAAATGTTCTACCCCGCCAGCATGAGACTCTGGCGAGCAAAAGAAGAGATTCTGGGTCTCGTAGACTTGTGGTCAACCAAATTATTACGAGGCGAAGACCAAGTACCGCACAAGAACTTGACGGCTGGGGCCAACGTATTCCGCCGCGCACCGATACTCGGCAGTCCTTCTAAGGCGCAGTCAACAACACAGACGCAACCCGAAAAACCAAAGGACAAGAGCGAATCCGACTCAGCAAGCACCCAATTGCTGTCTCTCGGGAGCGCGGCGCGTCGCGAGCTTGTCCTCGAGCGCTTACCATACATGGCCCAAATGGCCCGCGCCAGAAAGTCTGGTGCAAGGCTGCGCGATCTTGAAAAGATTGTATCACTCCAAGGGACGGCCGCGACAGAGGATGAATCGAACGCCGACGAAGACACCACGACCGGCGAGGCGTGGGCAACAGACAAGCCGTCAGAAGAGGCCAGCCCGCGAAAGAAGAAGCAGGGTGTTAAATCCGGCGCCATGACGAGCATGTTGGCGCAGAAGCTTGTACTAAGTGACGACGACATTGAAGATTGAACACATAGCCCGGGAGTTAATGTGCAAATGTATCTACATGAAGTGGAAATGTGTCTGGAGTTTTTGGCGAGGTTGGAACAATAATGGCGCCAATGTATGTGGTGTATCATCTTATATGTAACTATATCTGGCTGATGTTGCTTTTTTTTCTCTCTCTTTCCGGCTATTACATGCGTTGAACTTTCGGGATGGTTTATAAGAGCTTAAGGCGCATAGACAATTCAAAGCAAAATTTAAATAATGCCACTTCGTAGCGTAATACAACCATACACTAGGTGTGCTTCCCCTTATCGCAAAAGTCGTTCAGTTGTTGTATAAATTTATGTACGGTCTAACCTATTTCTACACCGTCCATCACGTAGGGTATATACTTTTTTGTCTTTTCGCCAAAACGTGTCTGGTCTCACGTCAAGTTTTATTCCGATTCTTGGTTGTCACGAATCCTCTCCAAGTCCTCACAGCTCTGAGCATCCGTGACAGCATCGGCAATCATGTCGCGAACCTTTTCAACGGCGACTTCCGTAGCGATGCGGACCTTTTGCAGCTTCTGAGCCGTGGGCTTGAAACGCTCGCTGAAGACGTAAATGTTGCCATACGAAGGGCTGTCGCGCGCGACGTTGACGTCGAGGTAGACTAACAATTAGGTTAGATGCTATTTCTACTTTCCAATTTTCGTCTTCTTTTTCATGTTGTTTTCTTGGCTTACCTTCGGAAGAGTTCGTGATGAGCTTGGGGTCGATCATGACGGCGGCGGCGACAGAGTCCCAAATAGGAAATTCCTTTAAACAGTAAGCATTATTACAAAGGTACTTATAAGTCGGCTGCAGCAAAGATGACTTACCTGAACCAACGACTTCTCCAAAATATTCGAGTACGCGTTTGAGCTAGCATTCAGCTTCTTGTTGAATTCTTCGTTGGGGAAGACTGTGTTGGCAGCGTTGCCGACAATGGTGATTTGCGGAAACTCGGCCGTCAATGCAATCTTGGCAGCCTCGGGATCGAGCTTGAGGTTGATCTAAGTTGCAGTTAATATCAGCATGTCTAAGTATCTTATTCTTCACTGTGAAACAAAACTTACATCAGAGCTTATGTCAGCCAGGATATGGCTCTTGGAAGCAAGCTGCAAGTTGAGATCGAAGTAACCACCCATGACAACCAGCTCCTTTGCGTTCTTGGCAAAAGTCGAATCCATTCGGACCGCCAGCGCAATGTTGGTCATGGAGCCAGCCGAGAAGATGGAGACCTGGCCCGGGTACTTGCGAACCTGCTCAACCATGTACATGGCGCCATTTTCACTGGCAAACGTGGCGTTTGGAAAGCCCTCTGTGAAAGCTTGCTTGTTGACCTGCATAGCGTTGAAGCCAGAAGGGTCGCTGTTGGTCGGATCATTCTCTGCCGCCGTGCTGCTGTTGGCTTCAATCTTGAAAGCGCCCTGGAATGGCAGCTGGCCGTATGCCGCCTCCCAGTTGTTCAGTCGCTCAGGTGTGTTTAGGAGTGGCCAGTCGGCACCCTTGTGAACGGGGATGCAGCGCTGCAGGCCGCCGAGTTCGAGAGTCGCGAGGGCGTGAAGACCGCATTGCAGAGCAAAGGTGTTGGCCGTGTTACTAACAAGACCTAGGACATCCCAGCCTGCTTTGAGGGCGAGCAGGAACGGAGGGAACTCGACAGTGCCCCAGTCATTGTCCATGATGACCATGTTGGTATTGCTGCTGTTTGTGGCGGCGGCGGCAGCCAATGGCGCAACGGCCATGACATAGCGGGACCAATGCATTGTAGAGAGGTTCTGGCGATTGTGTATTTGGGTGCTGTTGTCTATACGATGGAAGGGTCTTGCACTCCTCGACTATAAGGGTATATAAGGGACCAAAAGGAGAAGAGTCGAAGGAGAAAACAGTTCTACTAGTCCCGACGATTTCAGTAAAGTACCGAATTGACCGCCTCTAAATCAACAAAATTTTGCCGCATAGCAACAAGCTATGACGATGTTCGCTGTCTGCCGATGTGGACCTCGACACTAAAGATCCATAACTGTCGTTAGCGTGTGTCCACAGAGCCGACAGAGGTCGGCAAATATGAACTAGACAGTCATGTATTACGAGTAAGTGGTTGCTGGCTCTTGGAATAGCCGACAGTTGGAGTGCGTTTAGAGACAACATGAAGCAGGGCTGCGCTGAAGCTGACTTGAAGACATCACGATGTCCATTTTGAGAAATAGCAAGAGAGGTGGCAGGTTGAGCGAGCCGACCAACCCAACCCATTGGTAAAGTTCGTGACCAGCCAAGAGGCAAAACCGTGGGTCGAGACGCTAGCAAGAAAACCCATGCTTCAACTCATTCCGGCTTCGAAATACTGGTGTCCAGACTCTGCTCTCGTCGGAGCCCACCGACGCTCTCTTTACAACATCTGCGGATTTATGGTCCCAAGACCCGCGAACAGTGGGCCTGACGACTTTGGGATTATCAATCACGGGCGCCTCGGAGAGCCGATGAAAGAAAAGGAGAGATGCTCGACGCCGGCAAGCTGTATTTTACAAGGTGGTGGTTGTCCTTGGTGTCCTTTGCGTTGTTGGCGATGAGGCGGCTTCTACAAAGCAAACGAAGCTGGAGGCGTTGAGAATTCTGCCTGTGCTAAAATACTTCTCTTGCGGGCTTAGACCGAATCTGCGCACCAAGGGTATAAGTAAAGCTGGTTATACCAAGAGTTCGAATACCATAATCGGCAATATCTAATCATGCACACGACTAAACGGCAATTGATGCGTTTAAAAACGCCACAAACCAACAGCCGCGCGCAAACCGTTGCGCCACTGTTGCCTAGATAGGCGTGAGGCGTAGCCGCGCGGCGCACCATTCACCACCTCCACCCCCGCGTCTGTACCTGTACCCCGTCACCAGGCATCAATCACCCACACATCAGATCTGCAACGCCGTGCACACTGCAGTAATACCTGGAACTTCCAATAAGCAGATTGCTTCTCAAGCTACCTTCAACCCTATACACATATATCAGAATAAGATACAAAGAAAATACGCAAAACCCCGCGTCGCTCAGTCATGCCAAAGTCGCTACGGGTCCTCTGCTTCGGCGACTCCCTCACCTCAGGATATCACAGCTTCGGGCTTGGCGCACATCCATATTCCGAGGCGCTGCGTACACGCCTATTTGCTGCGTTTCCAGATGCAGAGATCAAGGTGCGCACGAATGGCGTGCCCGGTGACGTGGCTGCGTTTCCAGGCTTCAAAGATCGTTTTCACAAAGAGCGTAAGTCTTCCTTTTCTTTTTTGTCTCGTTTATGTTCCGCTTGTGTTTCTTCCAAAAGAGGCTCATTTGACGCTAATTATTTTGTCAAGTGTTTTCGAAGAAATACGACTGGGCCATCATTCTGGTC
This sequence comes from Lecanicillium sp. S3808, assembly GCA_023628775.1. NCBI lineage: Eukaryota > Fungi > Ascomycota > Sordariomycetes > Hypocreales > Cordycipitaceae > Lecanicillium > Lecanicillium sp. S3808. The sequence goes on along the minus strand of JAMAJY010000003.1, from coordinate 589,695 downwards.
GGGACAAAGTAAGCCCCTCCTCTCACTACACAGTTTCCGTCGTGTGTAGACACGGCTAACAATAGCAGTGACATTGCAATGGGTATCCCCGTAGAAAACACATTCAATGTTCTCAAACATGTCTATAATGTTGCCGAAAGCAAAGGATGCAACGTCCTCGCCCTCACCGTGCCTGAGACGGCGGCGGTTTTCCCACAATCCGAGAGCAGCCGGAAAGATCTCAACTTCAGAATCATGGCGCACGAGGCCAAGAATTAGTAAGTCGAGTTTTGCAGGTATATCCTTCTGCTTGCAGTAGCGGCTGACAAATTAGTTATTGTATGAATCTGCTGGAGAAAATACCGTACCATACTCTGAACGAGCTTCAGAAAAACAAGTACTGGGGCGACGGCGTACATCTCACAGAGGACGGCTACGACTGGATGGGCGAGCATATTGCCGACGCGCTGATAGATATAATACAAAAACAGGACAAGGACGCTCCACATGGTAAATCTGGTGAGAGTACAGATTACGAAGAGGAGCGAGGGGATCCTGGGGACATCAGTCAAGGGTATATTGTCGTACGAAAGACTGATTTACACTGAAACACGTCATGAGAAACGACCATCATCGATAATAAAACAGCTTATAATTTTATGAGACTATAAAAGTCGGCTACTGCATCATGTAGGACATCGCAGCTATCATCCCCCTGTAAAACACAACGCCTGTTAACCCAAACGCCAAGTGTGTATTTGCCATGTTAGACCACAAGGTTGGCCGCAACAAAATCCTAACAGCTGCATTAGTTGCATATAGTCGCATAGCCCACGGAAATAATCACTTACGGGAAACTCTCTCTGCAGCGAGTTTGTAGCATGCTCAACATCTTCAGCCAAGCCCTGTACATTGGCATCCCATCTCCTCATCTCCTTGCCTACAACATCCTCTGCCCGTCCGCTGCCCTTCTCACCAGATGCTTCACGCTCCTCAAACCACACAATTCCATCAAGCTGATCCATACGACCAACCAGACGTCCCTGCTCAATCATCCTCGCCGTTGTCTGCTCGGCCTTATCCGCATCCAGTCCCAACAGCGAGCCCAGCGCCTCGAAGCGAATATTATCATATAACCGAGACGCACCGAGCAGGTTGTGTTCCACAACAGCCTTTGCAAGCACCGTAGAGCCATCTGAAGTCGTAGCCAGCTGATGCGGCTGGAGGCCCTCAGCAAACTTGTCGACCTCTTCCTGCGAAAGCAGCCTGTCGAGAAACATCTTTTCCAGGATACCAAACTCGTCAAGCTGCGGCGAGCGCTCGTCCTTATACAGTCTTCCCAGGGTTCGACTTCGCATCGGACCCGCAGGCGCCAAGATGGCACACTTGATGGCCATGCTAAGCGTATGAAGCCTCTCCTCCTCCGCAATGGCGGGCGAGAAGGAAATCTCATGGTAGCGCTGCGCAGCACTCAGGAAATCCCGCTTGGCGTCCTGAATTCGCGCCTGCGATAGCTTGAAATGCAGCATCAAATCCGGGTTGGACACGGTGTGCATGATATTCTTGAGCTTATTGACGTACATTTCGGCGGCGGTCGAGTCTTCGACTTCGAGAAAGTTGCGCACGATGCGGATCCATATCTGCGCACGGTCGTGGTCTGACACTTTTCGTTGCGAGCTGTCGAGTGGGATTTCGGCAAGCGTCTTGGCCGCATCGGCAAAGTCTTCGTTGGTCTCGTGTGCGGTAGCTACCAGCTCGCGGATCGTGGCAGAGGCATCGGCAAACGAGGACGCCTGGCCTGGCCCGGAAGACAGCAAGCCTAGCGTGCGCGTGCCGACTTCGATCCAGAGATCCTGGTTCTTTAGCTCGCGCAGGGTGTTGATAAAGGTGTTTAGTACGGATCGAGTGGACACGACGCCCAAGGACTGGTTGAAGAATGAGGCGGCGATGGCATTGAGGTCGTCAGTAGCGGTGGAGGGGGACGAGACGGTTTTGATGTCGGCGAGGAGGGATTCGTAATGAGGGGCCTTTTCGCCAGCGGCGGATTCAATGCCAGCTAGGGCCTCGCCCACTTTGGGATTTGGCGCCATGGTTTGGGTATTAAATGAGGTCGAGGAGAGAGGCGAGAGGTGTTGGGCGTGAGGGACGTTACGATGGGGAGTTGACGTGGTGGGGCGGGAGCTTGCAGCTTGGGAGGGGCAAACGGACTGGTGGGGGTTGGAGCCTGGTGCTGGGGAGAGACGACGGGTTTTAGCTTTCATCTGTCCAGTGGTGATGCCTGGATTTTTCTAAAATTATTATTTTTCAATACTCATATCCGCTTTATTCTTAGATATTGCTAGTTTTGTCTTGAATTTTTAGCTTTACATATCAACTTGGTACGTCCAATCCAAACCATCTCAACGACTGGCTATACAATGTACGATTCAACGTGAATTGGTATACCTGTATTTGTCTGTATATACAATGTCTTCCATGCATCGCTCACGTCTAAATATAAAACAACATAAAAAAGAGAAAACAAAGAAATAAAACGCCCGGTCCAGCCCAAAAGGTAAACAACAGCATGCCCCGTCTCTTCATCACGGCCACTCCAGTCTATTGGTACTCCATCGAGTCTATTTGTTATGCCAAACAAGCGTCCGCAGCGAATCCCAGTTATTGCAGTCCTTGTATATATAATTCATGCTGCTCTTCAAGCTGGACTGCAGCTCGTCCGGGTGATGGCGGAACAGGAACATGACCATGCCCCAGGACAGCGACGCAAACGCCGGCCAGGCATAGTAGCTGATCTGGGAGCGCAGCGGCTCGTCGGAAACGACGGGGAAGCCCGCATTCGGCTTGACGGCAAGGTTAGCGAGCGCCAGGGCCACGCGGGCAAAGATGTAAATGACGATTTGCTGGCTGACGGACGAGACCTTGCCGGAGCGCGGGGAGCGGACGCCAAAGACAAAGTAGCCGCCTACCATGCCTGCGAGGAGGGTGTCGTATGGACCTGGGGCTGTGTTAGCGGCATTGAATGTAAAAAGGCGTCTCTAATATAAAGTCGCGATCAAGGCAAAACGTACCCTCTTTGCCGGGCGTGGGACCGTAGTACTTGAGCGCCAGCATGATGAGCTTGTAGATTGTCGCAAAGCGCGCCAGGTTGGTTGCGTGTTTTTTCGTAGCGCGAAAGACTAGGTTGACTTTTTGGCGGAATCTAGTCCATGTCAGCTTATTGTTTTGTTCTAGTAGTATAAGATTTGGCACTTACGTTCCGGATCGGAAGAGAAAGATCATGCTGTGCCGAACATTGTCAGTAACCAGGCACCCTCTCCCATTCAACAAAAGAGGCAACACCTACACAAGCGCATGCGGGAAACGAATCTTGGTACCGTAGACGATACCGTTGCGCGCCGTCTTGAACAGCGAAAGAAGGTCATGGTATCGCGGGTCAAGTATAATCTGCTCGAGCGCAGTCTGCCAGAGGGTGTCCCGTCGTTAGCATCGCCCATTTTCTGATCGAGTCACCTGCGGATGCTGGCGCTGCGTACCTTGATTCCCTCTAGTGACGAAGCCATCGTTTCTTGTGATTTATCGAATTTCCGACTCGCAATTTGTTTTGTCGCAGGCTATTCCTCGTCGCTCGTGTTGGCGATGACACTCAAACGCAGCTCGCCCTGTGTCCTCGGCTGTACGGACGTAGCGTGGGTCGGTTTCGTCTCCGATGACGAGCGGCTACCTACGCAGCGGAAAAGGCCGACGGAGAAAAAAAGGCCGAGCAGTGACGTAGGCGCAGTGACCCAGGCTCAGAGTCTCTCAAATCATAAGACTGAATAAGGGCGTTTGATATCCTCGAAAGCGGATGATAGGGAATGACAGAGAGGGACTTGTTTTCTTTTTGTTATTTGAAAGAATCAAGTTCACAGCCAGACTGCGCCTGTTATGGAATGGACAATGGCGTACCAACCTCGGTCCCTCAACCCCACGGAGTTTACTGCTGCATCGGGCCTGTTTTTGCGGGGCCTCCGCGTTGACGGGCGGGCCACGGGGTGCGCCGCTGCGCTGTTACTGCGTGCTAGGCCGATGACGCTGGGGCACTGTAACGGCACTCACATGTAAAATGTTAGTGTGCTGTTAGCATGTGATCTATGCCTGACACCGGTGTTTTGCTTGCTGGTCCACCGCCAAATAGAGACTTCTTTGAGCGTTTTCTCTATAAAAGTATACTCTTGCTTGAATATATACGGCCATCTTACTTTGCTAGCAACAGTGGCTACGAAATGGACGATGACACCTTTGCCGTTGCACCAACCGTATCATCTTACATCATGACTCGGGCTTTTGCTTACAGTTTCGCTTTCACCCACTCATCCAAGTTACCATATATATGCAACCAAAGGGAAGTATGATCAAGATCCTGGTTCCATACTGTTAGCATCGCCGCCAATTTCCATCACCAACAACCATCGCAATACTCACATGCGTACGAGGATCCGCGTCAACCTTTCTAAACGCCCTGATAGCAGCTTCTCCCGCCGTGGGGTTAATCCCAGCCCGCTTCGCCGCATCAATACCAATCATCAAGTCCTTGACACTCAGCGCCGGCGCAAAAGCCCTCTTGTAGCCGTTGCTAGACGGTGCATCAGGAACAAGGCCAGGAACAGGCTGCTCAAGCCCCATTACCCACGAATTGGCAGTTCCTTCTCGAATGCACTTGAACAGCGCCTTCTTATCAACTCCATACTTTAATCCAATAGCCATGCCCTCAGTCGCGACCAGGTTGTTTGCCAGGGTGATGTAGTTGTGCGCAATCTTGGCTACCTGGCCCATACCCAGCCCGCCGCAAAAGGTAAGGGTACTTGGGACACCAACGAGAGATAACGTCTCGTATACTCGCTTCCCGACAGTATCTGCCTCTGTCGGCTCTGCGTGTCCAACCATAAAGGACAAAGTGCCACTATTCGCACCCCACATGCCGCCAGAGACTGTGGCATCGACAAAGGTGCCCAGCCCGGCGTCGATGATGGTCTTGCCTACTTCTTGAGTCGATTCGATTTCCATGGTGCTGCACTCAATCATGAGTCGGTTTGGAGCCTGCGTGGCTGCGATGACGCCGTCTTTGGGATCCAAATACACCTTTCGTACGTGAGGGCCGGCTGGGAGACTAGACAATATTGTGCCAGCCTTGAAGGCTACTTCTTTTGGTGAAGTCGCCGCTTGAACCTTGCCAAGGCTGCTGAATTCTGATATAAAGCGTTGGATGACATCTTGATTGATATCGTAGATGTATAACGTCGTAGAAGGCGGTAACTTCCTTCTCAAATTACTGGCCATCCCATAACCAATTATTCCAAGGCCTATGTTTGTTAGTGAAATAAAGTAGTTCATATTAAGAAGAAAACTTACCAATTACGCCGTAATCCGTTGACATTATTGTAGAGGTTTCTGATTCTTGTATCCTGTGCTTTCAGCGACATTGAGCGGCATGAGGGGTGATGCAGCATACTTGATGTCATCTCAATACAAGTGAACAAGGCGCTCGTAGCCAATTACATTGAGCGCGGGGTGACTCCCCCGCAAATCATAGGACTTCTGCCCGCCCGCCTGGTGTGCCTTTGTGGGCTATATTGCGTTTATTAAGCAAGTCTCTCAATTCGGGTATTGGCGGCTGAATAACGACTGTGCATCTCTTTATACCTGATTGTGCTTTCATCATATTATAGCTTAATCCTAAACTGCTATCGAAATGTAGTGAATTCAGCTCAGCGGTAAGCAAGCCACAGCCAGGGTCTACCGTCATTGACGCAATCCCTGTATAAATATCTATAATACTCTTATTCATAATCATTCTTGAAAAATTGCACTAATACACAAATTGTACACTCAGCATCAACCCGTCAACACCACCTCTCCCACGGCTCACGCCACTCTACCCCCAAAATCTCAAAGATCCTCCTCTCACTACTGCCCTCCACCAACTCCGCCTCAACAACCTTCAAGCCCTCGATACCACGCTTATACAACCCCCTCTGATTCAGCCGCATGCCCTTCTTACGCGCCAGCAGCCTCATGCTCCGATTGAATATATCATCTCCAGTAAAATATATCAACGCACCGCCCATCTCGCTTTCCGGCACCAGCAGGAAATCAATCCTTCGCCAGACTGGCTCCGCCGTCTCGTCCTCTTTGCTTCGCGGTAGGATGCAGCATCCGTGCCATATACTCCCGCTACTCCCGCCCTTTGACGCCAGCCTTGCGACAACTATTCCGTCCTTTTCCAACCTATTTACAACCTCGTCCAAAAACGGACGCAGCTCGCCCGCGCTCGTCGTCCCAGGCTTGGTGACAATAAAGTCAATATCGTTTGACTCTTTTGCACCCCGTCGATAACTTCCGCCAATAATCATCTCAACCTCTGCATCAACACCTCTCGCAACTTTGCTCACAGCCTCTCCCAACTCCTTCACCTCATCCCGCGGAATCTTATGATTCAAATCCTTATACCTCTCAAAGCCAATAACCTGACTCGGCGAAAGCTTCACATTCTTCTTTAAGTCTTCCAACGTCCGATGTCCCTGCGCAGCCCACTGCCTCGCCAGCTTCGGGCCAACGCCATATACGCCCAAAAATAACTTCAACACCCCATCCATGCCATCCTGCTCAGCATACTCTAGCCGCCTTAGTCCATCCGTCGTGGCAATCTCTTCAATCTTTTGCGCAAGACGTCTCCCAATGCCAGGTAGGCGAACAGCTTCTTCCTCGGTAGTGATTCTCTCCGGCTGCCGCTTTAGAGTCGCCATGGCTTTGCGGTAGGCAATTGTGCGCCATTGGTCGCTTACGCGCTCATAGTAAGCATGCATCCGCTGCAAGACTTGAATTGTTCGCTCGTTGGGATTGTCTTCGTTTGCATCCCTTGTTCCAGCGCGATTACACGCAAAGCGCTGCTCAAAGCTAATGTCCTTGCGACGCGTTCGTGTCTTGGAGGCCGCTTCCTCGTCTGAGCCAGACTTGTCTTCTTCATGGCCAGCTGTGGATGCAGCTTCATCCTCGTCATCGTTATCCAGCGGGAGATTCTTAAACTCTTGCATCATGGAAATATACGACGACAACTCATCCTTGGCCGCCATCCCCCCATCACTTGTCTCCGCAGGTTCATCCTCATCCTCTTGCTCTTCCACACCCAGCGATATGGGCTGCGAATCAACAGCCGGCGGCGTCGCAGCAGGTGTTCCACCCTGCGCAGAAGTAGGCGCGCTCCTATCCGGCGTACCCTTTGGCGGAACGTAATCCCACTTGGCCGGATTCCGTTGTGGTTCCTTGAGCTTTAAACTCTCCATCGTCATCTTTCTCCTATCATGCTCCGTATCTTTACCCTCGTCAACTTTCTCGTCCACCTTCTCATTCTCACCCTCTCTTTCGTCACGTTCAAGCATCTGCCCAGAAACCACATACCTCCTCTGCCTCGCATCCAAAACCGCCCTAAAGCGTATACAATCAACCGGGTAATCCTCCCCAACAACCACCACCCGTCCCTCATCCACCCCCTTTCTGTCCAGCAGCGCCTTCACATCCTTGTATCCAACATCCCTATCAACAACCACGTGCGTAGCCAGGCCTACATCCCTAGTCCACGTACCGCCATACTCTCTCGCCTTGCTAATCCGCAGCCTGCGCGCCGGCGCAATATCGTTGTCGGGTATATAATAAAACGCCATGTCTCTAAAAATCAAATCTTCTTGCGGGCGCAGGACCGGCTCAGAAGTACGTTTGCGCTTTCTAGCTGCCGCTGTTGTTGCGCTACTTGCTACAGAAGGGGAATCTGTCTGCGTCCGCAACAACCTCTGCCTGTCTGATGAGGAGACAGCTGCTGCAGATGGAGTGCCCGTAGTGTCATCTTGCGTTCGTTTGGCCTGCGCAAGAGGCGTCTCGCCAACAACATCCTGACCTTCATCACCAAGCAATTCCGTAACCCGATTCCGTATCTGCTTCGCACCACTTTGCGTCGCCTTGATAATCTCCAGCGCTGGAGCACTGTGCTTCTGATTCGGCGTAGCCACCGAGGCAGCCGCGTGGTACGTCTCCGTCGCCCTCTCAGTTTCGACATCAATCTCAGGACGCTGCTCAAGCGGCGGCGGCTGCGGTGGCTCGAAGAATCGCCTATGCCCAAGACGGCGTTCCTGCTCGTTCAAGTCTAGTGAATCATCGCTTTCACTAGATGACAGCGCCTTAAGCTGTGCAAAGTAGGCGACCTTTGCCGCCAGCGGAGGCTCGTCCTGGCTGCTCATGTTGCTGGACGGGGGCGCATTCAGCTTAGCGTCGGGCAGTTAATAAGCTTCTAGGCTTCGCCATACTGTATCATGCGCATGATAATTTAGTCCTCATTATTGCTATTGCTCTTTTCTTGGCAAAAGTGCATGTCCCTCCCTCGTGAGTTGGAGTGGATGTAAGTTCAACTTTCACAGGCCGTCCAACGTTCACGGCTGTTACCTAGATAAAGTGGGGTGGGCACTTGCCACGGTCGTTGTGCAACAACCACTTCACTCAGCATACATCGTGAAAAGCACATTGACAGAAGTGGACTGAATATGAAATTCATGTATAAATACAATCCTTCAACCCTCAAGGACAGCTTGTCTATTTACCAATACTTTCTTCTGGTCACCCTCCTCCTCTTGGTATATATAGTTAGCTAATAAAATTATGTAATATAGAGCAGATATATATAGCGTGCAGGACGCTTCGGCATCCATCATAACGCCCGCCATCGCTCACTAATATACTGTACAAGACAGTGGTGCGCTGTTGTCAGGAACACCGTCCCAAACAAGAAATATGAAAAGAAGAAGACAAATTATAATCCCGTCAGAAACAACTCCCAGGGCTTGATCCGTAGCCCCGATTTTTAAGTCCTCGACAACTTTGCCGTTGTCAGAGCGATGCAATTCTCTCAAAATGCGCAAAAACTCCAGCTTCTAAATGCATTCGTACCCATTTTAATCGTAATATGCCCGGCTGGTCCGCCTAGAACTCGCTGCCAGCTTCACAGCCGGTTTTCAAATTTAGGCACCGACAGCGAGCGCTCGTAGGCGACCAGCAAACGGACTCGTTTGTTCCTGTTTGAGCATGCCTTGCAGACGCTTAGTCTCGCGAATGGCAGCTTCTCTCTCCTCCTGGAGGTTCATGACCTCGATCTGAGCAGTGCTCATCTTGCTGATCACTTCTTGCATCTCCTTTTCGGCATCGGCAAGTGCAGTTTCGAGCTCCACCACCCTCTGGCGAAGCTTCTTGATTTCTGCTTCCTCTTCAAACGTCTTCTTGGGGATGGCATTGGCCGGGTTCAGAAGTGAAGTCTTGCGAGGACCAGTCATCCCGACGCTACCGCCATCCTGGAGGCGGCGGAGTTGCTCGTTGTGCGCCTCTTTGAGTTTTGACACTTCCTCTTCGTGGCGGCCAACGCGCTCTTCTGACGATGTCTGGGCGGAGACGAGCTGATCTTCGAGTCCCCGAAGTCGTTCCTGCAAGCCAGCAATGCGCTCCGAGTTGGCCTTGCGGTCGGTTTCACCGCGCGAAACAGCATCCGTGAGACGCTGGCGAAGCTCAGAATTGGTCGCCAGCTGCGAGCGGACCTGAGAGGCCAACTGCTCAACACGAGTAGCCGATTCTGTCAACTCATCAGCTAGAGCGCGCTCCGAGTCCATGTTCTTGGCAGCGCTCGTAGCAAGTGTATCGTACTGGCTCTGAAGACCGGTAGCGTCCTTTCTGGCAACATCGCGCTCTGATAGCGCAGCGTTGAGGGATCTCTCAAGCCGCTCAAGAGCTTGCTTGGTTTTTTCTTCATCTTGGCCACCGAGGCCACTCTCCAGCTTCTTGATGCGCTCAAGAGACTCGTTGTACTGGTTCTGCAGCTCCTTGTATGCTGTGCCCAGAGATTGAGAGGTGGAGTCATCACCCGTCTTGTGGTCCTCGCCGGGTACGAGAATATCATGCTCCTTAAGCAAGGTGCGAAGGGAGTTGACTTCCTCCTCTGCTCTATCGAGGTCCATCTTGAGTCCACCCAGTCCCTTCTCAACCTCCCACTTCTGCTCCATGGCTTCCTCGGCGCGACGTCTCAAAACGTTGACCTCGGTCCGCAGGTTGGAGATGTCTTTTTCAAACCCGGCCTTCTTGGGCGAGTCGGACAGAAGACGTTGGCGCTCGGTTTCGAGGACTTTGATCTTTTTGAAGTTTTCGCGGTTCTGGAACTCTTGACGCTCCAGCAGGTTCTTGAGGGCGTTGTGCAGGGCGTCTCGTTGAGCTTCAACGTCCTTGAGTCGCTCAGCCAAAGCCTCACGGGACTCGGATTGCCCGTTCTTGGCGGTGCTGTCCGAGCGGGCGACTGGGGGCTTTTGGTTGCGGAACACGGCGTCGTCTGCGCCAAACGTTGAGTTGCGGAGCGTAGTATTTTCTTTTTGTAACGATTGCAGCTGGTGCTGCATCTTGGTGGACTCATATGTCAAGCTGGCGTATCCGGCGGCCTCAGACTCTAGACCCTCGACGCGGGCACGGAGCTGGGGCACAACCTCGTCGCGGAGGTTGTCACGCTCGTTGCAAGCATCATGAAGCTCACCCTTGAGGGCGGTTAGCAGGTCCTCAAAATTAGTCTTGGACTGACGCTCTTCGGAGAGCTTTCTGCGCAGGTCTTCGCAAGTGTCTTCGAGCTCCTTTAGGCGGCCGTTGGCGTCGAGATTGTTCATTTCAGCCAAGTCTATGCGAGATGCCCGTTCAGCAAGCTCCTTGACCTGCTGGTCGAGGGATTTTATTTTTGATCTTTCATCTTGGATCTTATTTGTGAGCTCCAGGCGTATTGAAGCCTTTTCTTGTTCTGATCTTCTTTGAATCTTTTCAATCTCTTCGCGAGATTGGTCATAGTCGCTCAGCTTTGCGGAGCTGTAGCCCGAGTCGGAGAAGTAGTCGCTGGTCCTCTTGCTCGGGGCCTGGGGGTTATTGGCTTGGTCTTGTAAGCGATCGACGAGATCTTCTAAATCTATCTCGCGGCGGATCGAGGCCGCCAGCTCGGTGCTGATGGCCTTGAGTTCGTCCTCCATCTCTTCGAGGTGAATAGAAGTGGCGGACGCGAGAGGCGGTGGTGTAGATAAGTATGATTCACAGTATCCGAGGGGATTCGCTACGGCGGCATCTGACTTTGAGTCGTGGGAGAATGCGGCGTTGGTGGGCAAGCTAGGGGAATCATTGACAAGCCCGCCGCGGGTTGGAGTTGAGGGAGAAGGCAGAGACGAGATGTCGGTAGCAGCGGGAGAGTTGACGTTTTGCGTCTTTGTATTGTTGTTGCCCCAGCCGAACAAAGTACCAAACGGCGAAGTTTGGCCGCTTGGGGATTTGGGTAGCGGTTTGTTGAGCTTTGGGTCGGCGGGTGCAGAGCGGTCCGGCCGAGGAGGGGAATCAGGTTCTATATCGGCTTCCTCGTTTTGGTTGCCGACGGATGTGTCGACTTTTTGTAATCTGAGATGCGGTGGTGTTGGCTTTGGCGCAAACATGGGCGATTGCGCAAAAGGATCCGTAGTGTCGGCAGAGTCAGCGGCGTCTACGGCTGCGGCCTGATGATGCGAATCCTTGGACGTGACGTCGTGGGTAATTGATTCGTGCGTTAGGCGGCGTTCGGCGTTACTGGCAGCAGGTGAAGCATTTGGGGTTGATTCAGACGCGGCCTCGTCGTAGACTGACAGCACGTCTGACAGCTCTACTGAAGAGCTCTCGTCGTGGTGTAAGTCGAAGTTCTCTGAAGCGGGCACCGGGGCGTTGTCGGTGGACGCTCGCTCAGACCTATTTGGGAAGAGGCAATATCAGTCAGAGATGCAAGCTTGCTTGAGAAGTTGGAGTGTCTAGAACAAGGAGGGCCACGTCGAATCTAAAAAGCCTGCTGCGAGAAACGGCTGAGGCTGAGAGCCGGCGCAGGGGTATGCGTTCGACCAACAGAGAAGGGAATAAGGGAGGAAGAAAAGAAGACTTACTGGAATGCGGGTAGATGGCCGACAGCGCCGTTAGAGACGGCCGGGTGCTCAGGGATATAGTCGTACTCGTAGAGGGTGGGACTATCGAGCGAGGGAGATCTGGCGAATCTGGTATCAGGCTTGGGCAGCTCGACATGCGTAGGAGCTGTTTGAAACGCCGTGGCAATGGATGAAGCAGTGGCGGAGAGAGGTTTCCTCTTGATTTGGCTCGTAACGGACGATGACGAGGAAAACCGGGGAGGCACGCCAGTAGTCGACGACGAGGGAGGCGCCGGAGAAGGAGGGATAGGCGGCAGAGCCGGAACCTCGTGGTCGTTTGAATGTGTTTGGCGAGCTTGGCTTGGAGCTCGTGGTGGTGGTGGTTGCTCGTAAGGGGTAGCTGTCGCGCTACCGATAGATTGGTGACGTTGAGCGTAGGAGGAGGAGGAGGAGTAGCGGGTGTCTTGGATGACTGGGTCAAAGTCGAAGCTGTCACCACCAGGGCGACTGGTGCTGGAGTGACGGTGACTCGAGTCTGGACCGGCGGGAGCGGCGGACTGACGATGCGTCTGCTGGGATTGATGTTGCTGACGAGGTGCCAGCGTAGTATTCGTAGTACTAGTACGAGAGTGACGGATGGAGGAGTTGCGAGGTCTGGTACTGGCAGGCTTGTGCGTTGGAAGAGAGTCTCGACGAGGAGGAGGACGGGGCAGCAGGTCAGACGAAGCAGAAGCAGAGGCAGAAACAGAAGCCGTGTCAGGGTATGGCACGATCGACGCCACGGGTTCTGAAGTCGATTCAGGCGCCATGACGGGCGAATGCCAATTTAGGCAAAGTAGGAATTGGCTATGGTGGTAGCGGGATCCAGCGCGTGTGACGCTGAGAGGCGATACAATGTCTCAACGCCGGGGAACAGTTAGATTGGCCATGGGAAGGGGGAAGGTTCAAGGCGTAGGTTGGCGGTTGGCGGTTGGGCGTCGCGCTGAGCACGAGATGGCACTACGACGTTGGCGGGAAGGGAGGAGGCGAGTGGCAGAAAAAGGGTCAACCTTGGCCCAGTTTGGGGGCGTTTGGCAGGGAGGGCAGGGGGGCGAGGAGGAAAAGAGGAGCAGAGCAGGCCCGAGGAAAGCCCAGAATCTACCCGTAGTAGGACGTTTGGCGGTGATACCAAGAGCGGTCCGGTGCGGTCACCCAGGGGGGGGGGTTGGCTGTGGGCGAGAGATGAGGAACGGGGGACCCCTGGATCGCGTCACCGCCAAAGAGCGCCGAGAAAAGCAGGATTTACGAGAAATATTACGAGTGTATGAGTGGCCCTAGCCCAGTACGACGTAGAAATGGATACATGATAACATGGGCTGTCCGGGGGGCTCGAAAGAAGGCACTAAAGACGACCCTAAAAGGATAGAATAGCCTGTAGAAAAGCGTACAAATTGCTTGGCCCCGGCGCTGTATTGAGCCACGGTGCAGGTAGTCGTACGAATAGTACGGCATACATACGAGTACTAGTAGTGCGGTGGTGATCGTGGGTGGTACAAAATACATGGGCGAGTTGTAAGCGCCAGGGGGGAGAAAAGGGGGAGAACAGGGGTACAAAGGATTATCAGGCCAGGTACCACAAGCGAAGGTACTCGTCTGTACGTACGAATACAGTACACAACAAGATGACAATGTTTTTTTTGTCTGCCAGGAAATCATTTGGCAAATGCATGATTCAAGAGAAAGAAGCAATTCACTCTATTGGGAAAACCTGATTCGCCAAGCAGAATGTCCTACGCGTCTCTGACTCTCCCCTTTTTCTTTGTCTGCGGCACCCGCGCAGACAGACCACTGTACTACTTCGTACGAGGACCAAGGTCCGCTCCTACGTTTACCCGCCCACTCGGGCCTCGCACAACAGGTACCCGTCCCAGTGCCTGCACTAGCGCCAGGGGTAGGTACCCAAAGCTTCTGCCCCACCCCAACCAACCAGGGGGAAGCCAAGGCAGGACAGGCATTGGTGCAGGGAACTGACTGCGGTGCAAAAAGCCTGGGGAGGGTTCGGTTATTATTGTATTATTACGAGCAGACGCGGCAGTCAGGGCGACGATGCTATTGGACAGTGATGCGGCCACGAGGACAGCGCCAGCTGCGGTGCACCTGAAGCTGGCGTCTAGGTACTGTTCCTCAGGTAGCCGGTGTTGATACGGTGTGATGATGAGTGTGATATGTGACTTGTCCACCGCAAATCATGTGTGTATTTTGAAGAACGCAATGTCAATCACGGACTATCGTGAGTTGCCGAATCGAATACAGAAATGAGCATCATACATGGCGGCATGGCAAAGGCAAAAAAGCAAAAGCACGTTTGATGGATCTCGCCCTGGCTACTGTAATCTCCCTCGTCTTACCCTTGCTCAGCAGCGCCAACAAGAGAAAAAGAAAGGTTCCTATCGTCAGTGGCAGCGACACCTGCATAAGTCTGCCTGTCAAACAACACGGAGCCAGATTCCGACGACGGGGGACCAAAAGGAAAAATATTTGCCGGAAAAAAAAGAGAGAGAGAAAAAGCAAGTATTCCATAGTATTACGTCGTAGGCGCTGGGATTCATTAGCTTGCGAGACCTTGTTTAATAGCCCTGTCTTGCGCTCTTGGTTTCTTCCCCGCTCGCTTGCCCCCTTTCGAAATCGAGACGTCTTGAAACCGGTCGTGCCCGATCGAAACACGATCCGGTTTCGCAATACCTACGAAACGTTTTTCACCATGACAGATTTTTTTTTTTTTTTTTTTTTTGGCATGCGCCTTTTTGTTTGGTTCAAGACAGTTGGTGTGTCGGTTTGCCGATTAGGTTGTGTGCCCAGTCGCTTGATTATCCAACCTTGTCGCGACGTAGCAAAAAGATGGAATCTGAGGCGTCGGCTGTTGTATGTCTGTATATCTGAGGCAACCCGAGATGCATCGCCATGCACGATTTGTGTCACCAGCCATTTACGATACGCTTGACCGTGCACGCTCTGTGCACACGGAACATTTTTGCTCGGGCCTGGACTCCAACAAGCTCAGCACAGCCAGCACAGCCAGCACAGCCAGCAGAGCCCGGACCAAGACCAGGCCGGCCGAGTCGATCCGGATGGAGCGTCGGTGGCAACAAATAGAAACATTTCTTCGCCTACTATTCGTATTCCTACGACCAGGCAGCCGCCATCCTTGCCCTCCATCTTGGGCCGGTTGTGCGACTAATCAAAGGCGTAATTTGCCACGCCTTGGTTCCTACAAGTACTGGTAGCCTTGCACCGCCATGCCGATGGATGGATGGATGGATGGATGGATGGATGATGGAAGTGAGCCCCTTGAATGATGATCAAACTATTTCGTACATACGGGACAGCTATGTAGATATGATGTGGTCGTATTGGAGCTTTGACGCCATGTCTCGAACCGACATGCCATTCGTCGCGGTTTTGTAACTTCAATTGAGAATTCTCTCATTCGGTCACACCGATTCTTCAGTCGCATCTGTCCAACAACATACTTGTACCCTCATACAACACTACTCGTCTCTGACCCTTGCAGGCCCATCCCTGAGAACCCCATACACTACATCAAATGGTTCATCAAAAAAATTACGGAAACATCATTTCATCATCCATCAAAAAGTCTCGTCTCTTTTTGGCCGAAATTGGCCTTGGGCCCTCTCCACTTCCTCTTTTTGGGCCTGCAGTCGAATTGACCCCCACTTAGAGTACGACGTACCAGTTATTAGCCTACCAAAGCTACACACGTGCGAGGTAAGTATTCCAAAGACACCATTTTCTCTCTGTACCACGTCGCCCTACGTCCCGTGTCTCTCCCCAAAGCTTCAAAAACGGCAAGAAAAATATCCCGATAAAACAATAATACCCTTTGGGCGTGTTTGACCTGGTTATCCAGGTTCTTATTTTTAGTTAAAGTTCCTACGGTATTTGTCGTAATAGCCACTCTCGCTTACACTTATGTCTTATTCTCCGTGATACATGCGCTGTTTACTCATTTTCGGACCCCAAAGCGGCAAGTCTTGAGTCCAGAAAAGGCACTAAGAAAAATAAAAATAAAAATAAACTGATAAACGCTTATCGTGATTGGCAGTGCCGTCCTTTTTCGCTAGACAATATAATTATCCACCGCCGCAGCCGTATGCATACAGCTGGGCAGCACCAGGCGACGTCGAACTTGCTAAATGCATGCAAAAGCAGAACTAAATCAACAAAACACTTTTTTTTTTTTCATTTTTTGAAAGAGGCATGTGGTCAATGTTTTGCTCAAAATCATATTTTATTACACAATCAACAAAAGGAAATGAAAGGCTGATATTATGCATTTCTTAGCGGCCAAGTCAACCACCCTTGTAGAAGCTGCGTTGCTACCCTCTCCGTGTAAGTGGCATTCACATCGCGAGCAGTCTAAACAATTACGAGCTCTTTGTAAAATATTATTTTATTGGTAAGAATTTATATCCAAAGGCGGTAATCCATAAGCCTGCAATTTCTAAACCCGTCACCACCACAACAACAACAAAACTCGGATATCCCATTATCCTCCCACGAATCAAACATCTATAATACTACTACACCTCCCAAACAACAAGAAAAAAATGCCCGATGTAGATACAATGTCTCCAAATCACCTCACAACACCAGCTTACCCTTTTGCAAAAGCGCCCAGCTCCCTCCACAAGAACACTTCCTCTGCTGCCCAAGCACAAACGTATATCCCGGCTTATCGCCCCAAACATCCTCCATCACCGAAGCACACCGCACACATCTGCGCCACGCCTTGCCCGAGCCGGTCCGTATCTCCCCCCTCTTAAACACATCGTAGTACACGCCGCCCCTCGAGGCTTTCAGCGCCAGGCTGCGCTTGTCATCCTGCACGCCCAGCGGGCTAAAGTCTGCGAAAAAGAGATTTGCGGGATCCGTCTGTTCGCGAAACGCCTTGAGGTCTCGCGCAAACAGCTTCTTGATCACGGGCAGAAATGCCGGCGGTGGCGACTTGGCGAGCAGCATAAACAGCTCCAGCTGCACTTGTGCCGACTTCATGGCCATGTCAATCTGCTTTCCCTGCGGCGGGTTGGGCCCTTGCTTTACCAGGTTGGGCAGAAACGCCTGGTACGTCTGCTTAATGTCTGCGCCCAATACGTTGAGCAGCTTTTCAAACTCAGTGACCTTGATCAGGCTGGAGCTCGTCACCTGCTGCATCCGTTGATAGGCCTGCTGGAGCTGGCTACTTGGCAGCTTTCCCGTGCCCGACTGCTCAGCTTGCGCCGCCTGCCTCTGATAAAAGTCGTTCGCCTTGGTGCTGACGCTGTCGAGGTGTACAATTCGTCGACACAGCGCTGATAAGAAGCTGCGGCTGCACGAGCAGAGTAGCAGATGCAGGGAAATGTCGTTTCTTTCGTGTAGATATGTTGTCATTTCGGCAAACTTTTGCGGCATAAGAAACTCTTGAAACTTTTCGTCGCCCATTAGCTCGAATAAGCTGTCTGCTATCCACGCCAAAAGGTCCAGCGACCACTTGGCGCAGCCGGCTAATGCGTCGACAACCTCTGTAATCATGCATTAGTGAAGCTCTGGTAGGTCATTGGATTCTCTTTGACGTACCGTGCTCATCGAGTGGATGCATCTTTTCCCTGACCGACATGGGCGTATTGCTCGCCAGAGTGATCAGAATCACTACTATTCTAACATTGAGATCAATGTATGCAAACTTGCTTTGGAATGTGCGCGGCTGTAGCTCGCCCTTGAAGCCCAGGCTATTCATTATGCTCAAACAGGCTTGCAACGGCGAGTTCCTCATAAGAGAGTCATGATGAAGCTCTTCAGAATAGTCAACTTGAATCTTAAGTATACGAACAAGCTCACTGATCCAGTCTTGCGTGAATTCTACAAATTGTCAGCCCCAACTCAAGCAAGTACAAGGTTCTTGTCATACTCCTCTTCTCAACAAGTGTGGACGCTATGGCCAGCAGGTCGTCAAAGTTGTTCTGATACCAGATTGCCGACGCCGCTGCCATGGTGAGACCTGCGACTGTAGCCGCATAGTTCGCTGTTCTGCGTTAGCACTTATTGTCCGTTCTCAACTGCAGCAATGATCCTCACCATCTTGCATTGATTCGCCAATGTCACCGCCCAGCCGTCGGAGTTTGCTCCAACGAAGCTTGCCGTCGTCTCCAAGCAGAATCATGGAGCTACACGTCGGTGATAATGCAACTTGTTGGCCTATAAATGGTTAGCCTTGTTGCTATCCGAGGGGAGAAATATCGCTTACATGGACCGTCCTCTGAGAATGTCCATCCGACTTGTTTTAGATTCATCACCTTCTCAGTATCTTCTCCCGCCCACAGCTCTTCAAACGTGAAGCGGTCACGGTATTCGACAGATCCATCCGCCATAGTCAAGAGCAAAACCTTGCCAAAATGAAAAGGATGACACCCAACCGCTACCTTGTTAATGACCACTGGATCTAGCCTCTTGAGTCGATTTGACACCGGTAGCTCGGTAGACACGCTGTTGCGCCGGCTACCGATCTGCTCAAACGCATTTTGCAAGTTTTGACGTTGCTCCACGCATTCCCAGCGGTCAATTACCGTCTGAGCCATCTGAAAGTTTTCTCCTCCGGGAGCACGAGACCGCAATCCTAGTATCAGCGGCGGTGCTGTGTTTTTTCCAGTGTTATCCATGATGGACGGCAGCGCCAGCAGGTTTGACAGCTCCCGCATAGACGGATCATCTACATTTTGTAGCCAGTCTATCGTTGACAGATAATTTTCGACTAGTGATGGGTTGAGCCTGGCCGTTTGGGGGAGTTGCGTCTTTTCCTGGACTGCGCCGGGTCCAGCCCATTGTATTTCGATTTTGACAATTTTCAGCTTTTTCGAGGCCGTTGTAAGGGCAATGATGAGATATTCTTTCAATCATTAGCTTCCCAACTAGATACCGTTTTACAGTTATTATACTCACTTTTATCTGAGGCTAGTGAAGCATGGGTGACCAGCTCATTCGTTGACGAGATGGATTCCAGCTCAATAATAGTCTCCTCCATTCTATTATTGTTCTGCGACCAGTACATTTTCAGCATGCCACTCATGGTGACACAGAACAGCGCACTTTTCGCGCTGTGAGGATGGTGCGGTCCTGATGCCTGAACAAAAGCGCTTTCATATTGATAATTGTTGCCCTGCTTTACAGCTGGGCCATATAGGACGTTGAAAGGTCTCTGATGACATATTAGTGCCGCTCACTCTGCATTTTGAGACGGAATTACCTGTTGGTTTGAAGGTGCTACTGGGAGCCAGTGGCAGCCAACAATGGCGTTGACATCATCGATATTGTCACCCTCCCATCGTCTAGAGACAAACGGGCTGTTTAATGAGATGGAGAAATTCATCAAAGTAACTCGACCGACAGAGTCAATGACTGCAAGCTCTGGCGTGTTCGTCCCGCTCCACTCCAGGTGAACGAGGGGGTTGGTCGGCGTTCCCTTGACGACATCTGTTACGGTCTTTTCGCTCAGCCCCCAAATGCCGTTATCCGGGTGACTTCTGAGTGAGCGAAACTCCAGATTTATTCCATCAGTACTGACTGATGCAATGGTGCCCCCTCTCGACCATGCCACGGTCCTAAAGCTGGTCAATATGAAATGCGACACAGTGCATCTTAAAGGGTACTCACTGGCAACATCCGCGCGATCTCAGCTCATCTAGGCGTTGGTGAAGCTGTTTCCCTTGAACGGCAGGCTGCAGAGATAGAGGATCGTCGCCAAATAAGTCATCCACGCCGTTGAGGTCAACGGACATGGTGCTGTCCAGCATAAGAGGCATCTTCTCGGCCGTGGTCATCGCGGACTTGACTACCAGGACATGTGTTGCGCCAAGTCGTGCATCCTCCAACCAACGCCAAATCTAGCACTTCCAGGGGTTTTATACAGGCATATATCTCATACAATGATGAATTAGTGAAATTTCGTGCAAGATTGCTTTGCAAATGTTGACGTTAAGTTGAGTTTAATTGTCGGTTCGCAGCGAGATCCAGTCGCGCCAGACGTGTGCAGCTGCGTCGGCCGGCAAAACTACGGGCTTCTTTGACGGTGAGTCGCAGGGAGTGGCGTTACCCTATAGCAGAATTATTGCAGTGAATCTTTGGACTTGGCCACTCCAAATGTAAATTAATAAACATTTGAAATAGTCATAGTTTTACATAATTCCAAGCTCGTCTCTTTGAAGTAAAAAATGAACGCTATCTCTGGCGTTGGAGTGAGCGTGAATACATTTTGCGGTGTCGCGGATATCACCGACGGTAAAAATAAGTCGTTGCAGCAAATACACGACAGTGAGACCGACGTCAATTACAACGCCTGTCAACAGCTTTACTCTTTCTTTGTACAGTGAAGCCGCCACCATGAATGATCTGATATCATTATGTTTTTTGTTCTTATACCAAGTATTGCGACGTTGCGTCGATGATCCAGTGTGTACCTTTGTTGGTGTAGTGGCCTTGCAACCTTTAGCACTAGCCAGCTTAAGCCTATAATACGTTTCATGGCAAATGTTTCGATCGACATAATACATTGGGACGTGCCTATATCAGCCAAGATTGACGCAGAACTGTGCAGTGTAGCTGTGCATTTACAACTTATGTATCTAATCTAACATTGTCGACATTGGCAAGGATACCATGAACAGGACCCCAGCTATCCCAATTTGGATAAATTAAGACTTTACACGCCAACAGAACCCTTAGATTGATATTGAAGTGGCAACAGGCAGACACTGACCACTAAGGAAAGGGCATGTATAGCCAGCTTGAGTATTGTGCTGATAATCAACTTATCGTAATTAATAGCTGTTGACCGGGCAAATCGTCGAAAAGCCCACAGGGACCAACGCCAGCCGCCACACTAAGCGCAGAGGCGTCGCACTACGCGGCGACACTGCACGGCGCGGAAAGGATGCGGTCGACCCGGTGGCTTACTGGCGGAATTTTTTCAATATTTCTGCAGCTATATGCCAAAGGGGGAGCGTGTGATTGTCAACTATCGTCAATAGCGCCGACAATGGTGGCGGTCAAAGTACCATGCACGCCTGCCAATAGTCTGCCTAGGAGTAGCTGATAACACTGGTCTATTTTTGCAACCATTGCCAAAACGGTTGGGGCCAGAATGTTCCAAAAGGCCTTCCAGAAAAGCTTCCAAAAAGGCTTCCATAGAAAAATAGGGGATCCAGTCCCGAGAAATTGGGCACCACTTGTTCAGTAATGAGTAAATACAGGGTTGATCCCGTAGCGGGGAGTGGACTTGACATTCTGGGTCCCCGTCATTTGGGGGGGCCATTTGGCTTGGGAAGCCATGATTGATGTCACCACGTGCTCAACAGGAGGTCACTGAGGAGCAAGCAACAACACGGCAAAAGCCAATGATAGAGCGTCCATGCGCTGAATGAAACGAAACCTCAAAGTGATGGACAGTAATTATATCGGGCACAGGATAGCAGAAAAACGTGTTCTGAGCATGTGCCAGAGTGTGTGGTACATACAGAGGCGCAATCCTGAAACAACGGCGAGCTCCATAGGTGAGCCGAGCATCTGGTTACACGGCGGCTGTTTTTGATACATGCATTGTACCTACAGTCGGCACTTGCATTTGGAGAACAACTTTTTGTTGAGCACACTTTTGATTGTGCTACCGTTGCACTGCAGCTTGTGGCTGTTACGAGTAGGTTGATATGTATGCCGCGGTGTAAACAAAACTTCAAGACTCTCGTCGTGTGCGAGGAGCACCTTGACAAGGTCCATACGAGCTTGTATTAAACACCTTTCTTGACGCATTAAAATGGTAAAGCCTTACTACATGACATTAAAGTTTAAGAACCGAGCTTAGCTCCCTTGGTGTTATCCAGAAAACAAATACCGAACCATTACTCGCAAGGATCCATATTGTTGGCTGTCGACCGCAACCCCTGACTGCTTATTTGCCTTCTACAGGCCTTCCCCGGCCAAGACGCCCACTTCAGACCAAATGATCATCATGAATTTAATGATTTCCAAAACGCCACCTTTTCTAAAGGCGGGCCTGTGCAATTCCCTTCCACGTACGATGCAGAATGTGGCGGAGTGTTTTTCTTCCTGGGTTTCTAGGGCGAAATGTCCACTTTCTTCACCCCGAGCCTGGAACTCCATACTCGTAGGTTCCTGACTTTTTTCCTAGTTTGGCCCCGAAGCTAGTGCTCTATAGGGAAAAGTTTATGCCAGGGTCCAGTCGTACCCTCATCAGCCTCGAACTTGTACGAATAAGTGTTGAAGAAATCCAAGGCTTCCAAAATAGGAGGCCCCAGGCCGTGTTTGCACACGCCGTCGTCCACGAGATGCAGCAGCGTGTTGCCGGACAAGCTCACATCGGCTCCCCGACAAGCTCGTGCCATTTTAGTGTATCATCCTGCAGATACTCTCTTTGGAAACAGTGACGAGTAGTATACAGAACTCACAGCACCTGCCAGATTTGCACGCGTAGTAATTACAAGGTAGTCGTAAGCCAAAGTTCAACAAAAGTTTGCTGGAGCAGCCAACTCTCCACCACCAACCGGCCAAGGCCAGGGGCATAGACCATGTCGAGAAACGAGCATGGATGGCCTTGACCACGGCAACGGGCGATGGCAGGACAAGCTGGTCCGCCCGTGATGGGGAAGCCTATGGAGTAGCTAGCAGAGGAGTAATGTCATCGACCATCTTTTGCCATGGTATGAGTTTGACGGGGGTGATACGAGGCAGGCTACGACTACCTACGAGTACGGACTATCTTGGCTAGAGTTGGAAAGCACTTCATCCATCGTTGGTTACGGAGACTCGTGCATTGCACCAACAAACGGACGACTCAATTTTTGCCAGCTGCACCGCCAGCCAGCCCGACTGTTACATTCAACACCTTACCGTGCCATCCACTGCAACCAGCGATCTATTTTTGTCTTCGCCCGGGGAACCGCCAACGCAACGCGGCGCAGAGCAACGCAAGGCTGCGTACTGCCCAAAAATTCCGCCGACGCGTGTCGTTGCTGCAGGCAGCCGTGGAAGCTGGTAAATGAAGCCAAACCGCAAGAGCAGGAACAAGTCTCCCGCCGGGCCGCCAGAATACCACACCTAAATCATGTCATCTTTCGCTTCCGAAGGAACCTCAGCATTCGGCTCCAGCAGGACAGGCACCGTCACGACAATCACGAGCGATCATACAAACAAAAGGACCAACAAGTCCAACCGATATTCGCTGCTGCAGCTGCGATCCAGCCATCACCAACCAGCCTCGAACTCGAGCCAAGACAACGTCTCTCTGGGCAACGCAAGTGCTGACAGCGGAAGCACTGCCCATCGCCAGAGTCGCCTGTTCCAGAACGGCATCAAGTTTCTCGATCACCATCTCAGGCCCGAGTCGCGACAGCAGCTCTCTGTCAGTCGTACTACTGCCAGTCGCCGCAGCCAGAGCCCCGTTCCAAAAACGTCGACATCAACCTTGACAAGCTTGCATGCCTCGACGGCGTCCGATGGGTCGATTTCGCGGGACAACGTCTCGAGTCCTGCGGGTTCCTTGACTTCATCCAGCACCTATGTCCCCATGACAAAAGGCGAATTCGAGTCCTTGCCACCCACGATACAACGCAAGGTGAGTAAACATTTTTGACAAGTCCGCCGCTAGTCATTCAATTTCCTTGAATTCTGCCTTTGCAACACAAACTTTTGCTCTTTCCCGAAACACCATTTTGGCTTCAGGCCTTTGACGATGGGTCGCACAAATATGCTCCCAAAACATGACGAACCAAGGCGCTGTCCAGTGGCAAGACGAGCAGAGAGGAGAGGAGTCGACGTCCACTCACGAAACCATCAGAAGAATACATAAAAGAGAAGCATCAGGCAGCATTAGCACAAAAGCGAATGAAACTGCGAGGAAGAAGCAAGAAAAAGTCATGTCTCACTTGTTCGGTGCTCGGTCACCTTGGATCTCCTGCGTCCATCCGTTGCCTTGGTCGAAACCAGACCTGCATAGGATGCACCCGAGCGGCATTAGACGAACACACAGACACACACGCCCCGCGCAGCCGCAGGCTGATTTGTCTGCGCACCGTCGAACATGCTGTCGACATCGACTTTTTCTTTCGAGTCTGTAGCCACAGGCTGCCAAAAAGCTTGTCTACAAAATTCCGAAGCGCATTAGCGAGCTCCGTAGTCCATGGAGGGCCGCGGCCGATGCTACTGAAGCAGCGACTAGTGTCGTGTTGCGCACCATTCCTTTCGGCAAGCGCCCGGTTGCACCAACGGCAAAGCTCCTTTACGTAAATTGCATCTGCAATTGGTTTCTGCTGCCTGCTGCCTCTGCTACTGTTCTCGCTATCGTGGCTTCTGTTTGCATACCCATTACTTGAACTGCGCCTGGAACCCTTTGCATTTGGGTCTTACACCACGTTCTGCACACCAGTACCTCCCGGACAGGATCAGAGTGCTGCACGACGTAAGCGCTGGCAAGTTGCCGCATACATGAAGAAAGAATGCGCAGACACAGAGCCAAAGAATTGGAAGAAGAAAAACTGCTACTGTTTCAGGAGTCCCAAAAGACAGTAAAATAGCCCATGAGGAAGAAAAAGCAACCTGGGCCGCCTGACAACATGTTTGACGTTCTCTGCATCAGCAGAGCGGTGGCAATCGTTGCTTCTTCTTGCGTTGGGTCAGCCACTAGCAAGACCCGCGGTCGGCCCGCCTTCAAGCGAACCATAGGGCCCTGTACGGGCGCTAGCTTATGTGATGGCAAATCCGTACGAATATTCTGGGGAGTCCTCGTACGTTTGAATCCATCGAGCTCCATCTTTACACCAATTGATGCCACCTTTGTCATCATTGTTGCGTTGCTGTTCAAACAAGAAGGTTGTGCGAATTTCTAGTGCCAGGGACAAAGTTGGTTTTGGCTGCAAATGAATTTCGAATGGCTCTACATACAAAGTGACAAAGGCGTGAA
The DNA here is from genome assembly GCA_023628775.1 of Lecanicillium sp. S3808. NCBI lineage: Eukaryota > Fungi > Ascomycota > Sordariomycetes > Hypocreales > Cordycipitaceae > Lecanicillium > Lecanicillium sp. S3808. The sequence goes on along the minus strand of JAMAJY010000003.1, from coordinate 564,747 downwards.
GTAGTGGACTTCCGCCGCAGGGCCCTGTCTGTCACCTTTCGTCACACACGGATCCTGGACGTTGGCCATTTAACGCCGCTGGTGGTGGCTCAGAGCTGGAACGCCACTGGTCACAATCCCAGCCTACGCTCCACAGCTCCATCGCCATGCTTCTTAACCATGCGGAAGAAAGAACTGGGCCAACCGCTTATCACTTTCGGTCCTCAGCGATGCTCGTCCCGGTATCGTCGACGCTGGCCAACCATGACGGACAGTTCTGTATGTACATGGCACCTTTTGGCACAGGTATCGTCGGTAAACCGTGCGAGTACATCTGGCACGACCACTCTACTCTAAAAGCGATTGCAGAGTCCTACGCAGCGTTTGAATGAGGCATCAATCACTCGCCAGCGATATACCAGAGAGGCGTATCGGTGCCCATATTGTACAACCGGGTATTATTCTCCGTATGATTGACATTCTTCTACTTGTCACAATTGGGGCTCAGTAGACAGGCAGGCATGAAGTCTACTACATGCTGCAAGAGAATACGCCGCCCTGTGGCTGCAGCTTCACACATTTGACCAGGGACATACGTACAAAGTTGTATGTACTCAGTACCATATGAGCAGAAACAGATGTCCAGCAGAAGACGAGTATGGCTCCGCATTGATGCACACCTTCTATCCCTTTGCTTCTTCTTCCAGGTGGCATTCGCCATCCCTCGCATCCTTGTCTCTTGCAGAACTGGTAGTCTACCACCTTTTTGCTTGGGAGAGACAGTGTAAAAAAAGAAAAAGAAAACATGCGGTACAACGGCCACCAAAAAGCAAAGAGGCGAGAAAAAGAGTCACAGGAGCCGGGTAGCTTGGCCCAGAGCCATCGCGCCGGGAGTTGGACGCTAGTGCACTATTTTGCTCCACGTCGCTCCAGCCTGCTCCAGCCTGCGTTGGCAGGCCTGCTCAGGGTTGTATCGCTCAGTGACCACACCCACTTAAACAAAGAGCCATCCCGCGACTTTTCGTTCCTGCGTTGAGACACACCATTCCACACAGCTTTTTGGTGTCGTGTCGTTGCCAACTTTCCTTTTCCTCGGGGTCTTTTGCAGTATTGCACAGTAGCCGGCGCTTCTCGTGCATTATCGCCTGCCAATGCTGGGAAAAACTGCATAATCTTCGTCAGATAGCTGCGGTACCAGCTAGTGCAATCCATCACGGCCTCGAACTGACGCAATTGCCGGCCTGTGCTTGCGGTAGATTGCAGCACTCCGATCCTACCTTACCCTTTTATATACGACGTACAATCTCCATATCCCTGCACCCCAGGTGTCAAGCGTCCCCTCTCCTGTCTCTGCCACGGCCGGCCGCCTCAGCTATTCAAATTTCATCTGTCTTGAACTTACCGTGTTTTCGTTCTTGCCAACGCGATCGGCCCTGGACGCAAGAACGCTCTCAGATCTTACTAATGCGCGGTGCCTTCCCTCCCCGTCTATAGTACTTTTCCACCCTTGAACGCCTTCGATTCGCTCAAGACTCGTCAAACATCGACATTGAAGACGCCCTTGCCACATCGGCCGCTTCCCTCGACGCTCTACCGAGACCTTATAATACACCTCCTATCACGAGTGCGTCCAACGGAAACAGCTCGCCTCAGAATACGCAGCACACTCGTCGCTTGACTCTGCAATCACAACTACCATCCGAATCTGTCAACGCTGTCGTTCCACAGCGTACAAGATCTGCACTCGCTCGACAACGTTCAAGCTCTGCTGCTCGGCCATCACCATATCGTGGCGAGGAGAATCATTCCTCAGCCCAGCCTTGGCGGCAAAGCGTCATCCTAGACGCGACAGACGAAGCGTTTATTAAGCGCGGCAAAAGACAAACCATTGCTGTCGGACCCCGCAGCAGTAGTCTGAATAGGCCTGCGTCAGCAGACCACCTATCTCTTAAGATGCATTCGCGCCCCAATGACCAGACCTTGGTGGATGGCCGCTTGAAGGAGACGGAAAACTCGCTGCTAGATAGCTTCAAGTGGCTCGAGGACGATGGTGATTTGGATCTACGCCTCAACTTGGACGATTACCATGTTGGTCTCCGTCAAGATGCCAAGTCTCACCGCAAGAGCCACTCCTCTTCTTTCCGTCGAAACCTTTCCATCTCTTCAAAACTCGCCTTTGGTCGCCCCTCGTCTAACTTAAGTCATCCTTCGACGAGAGATGAAACTACGACGCCACCACCTTTTGGTGGATCGGTGACTTCGCTCCAAAACCCCAGCGGCCATGTTCGACGACGCTCCCGCGCCCTCTCCCTTATGTCTGCGCCTAAGCAACCGGTGCCTGTCGCCGAGACTCCTGCTTCTCCGCAGTCTATGGACCCTGCTGCTCACTACCAAGACCCTGATGCACGCATGAAGCTCCGGGTTTATCTTGGCTCACCACACAAGTTTGACGAGGCAGTCGAGTTCGGCTTCCCGTCTACTGAGCAGTCGCCTACAACTACACAGCAGCCTGTCCCTACGCCACCCCGTGTTGATTCCCTACAACGAAACGCGGAGCGAACTCCGCTACGCATGCAGACGTTGGTTGAAGACAAGCGATGCTCTCTATATAGCGACGGTGCCACAGCTTCCGAGTCAGATTCTCCAAGAACCCCTGATACGCTCGAGAAGCCAACGCCTCCCGAGGTGCCCCAAGAGCAGAGTGAGGAGCCTGAGATGCCAACGCCTAAGGTACCAACGCCCAAGGTTGACTATGCACAAGCGCCGGCCTCGTCTCGCGAAATGACACTCCGCATGACGCTCACCCGACCGGATCTTCGTGCCAACGAGGACCAGCTCTACGGCTGGCAAAAGGCTCGCCCCGTCACTCAAGAGGGGCGAGCGAGTGACGGGCCTCGCTCGCCAACGACGTTTAAGACAGACGACGAATTGAAAAAGGACAGCATTGAGCGAGAGCTGGCGGCCATTGATCAGGAAAATGTGCTTTCGCAGGAGCGAGGCACGATGAAGCGTTTCTGGAACCGCGTCCGCCGTGTTTAGATGCACAAACAGCATTGTCCTGCCAGCAACGGCCATCAGCGCAGCATTTGAGCATTTACACGCACCAAATCTCTAATCACCACACTATTCCATCTGTTGATCGTCATTTTGTATCCAAGGAGGTATTGGGTCATTTTTCAGCCAGGAGTCCATGTTTGAATTTGGTTTCACATCCCTGACGTTACACTCGCTATTCTTATATTGGGAGGAGCACTTTTATTATGTTTTCTTTTTCGTCAAGCTTTGTGGCGTGGTATTCTGTCAGTTTTCCCTGATGACGTGAAAAGAGCCTCATTTTCATCTTGAGTTTTCGTTTCAAAGACATCTTAACTTTTTTTTTCTTTTTATATCTGACTTTTTCTTGGTCTTACTATACCCCCTACAGTTTTATATAATTACCGACTTTTTTCCCTTTTTAATTACAAATTTCACTCATTTTAGCGCTTCAACTTTTTAATTGTTCTTATCTTGTGACAGTATTGTTAAATAAGTATCTTCTTTTGGCCGTGGTAAGCGGAGGAATAGACCTGGCGACGTCGAAATGGAGTAAAGTGCACCGATCGACAGGTTAGCGTGGTGCGATGACATGTGTCGATTTGCATCACATGCTGACCTCTCGGACGTTTTCTCCATTTGGTAAAACAAGATGTGCCATTACCGAGACGTTCCCAATTGCTATGAATCAAATTCTGCTCAATTGTGTGAGCACAAAAAAAAAAAAAAAAAAAAAAAAAAAAAAAACCGTCAAGACTTCAAGTAGATGTAGCTAGAATGCTTCCTTCTTCGTGTATTCAATCCCATTCAGACTATGCTTTCTCTATATCTAGACAAGTGACATACATGCAAACTCCCACTACAGCTTGAGTTGTGTACCGTTCAAATCCCATTTTACAAAGTAGTAGGAAAAGAAACAAAGTACAGTTTAAACATCCTCGTCACTATCGTCACCCAACAATTCACCCTCTACATCATCGACAATGCTATAATCGCCTCTCCCACGCGCAAAACTCTGCCGTGTCGTAAACCGTCGCGTCCCGCCATTCAGCCAGCTGCGACCACCGCTTCCGCCACCGCCGCCGACTCGCTCATAAGCGCCGCGGGCCGTCCGCCATAGACTACCTGCCAGGAGCGGGAGGGAGGCTACCACGGCTGCGGCGGCGGAGATGACGATTACAGGGTACTTGATCCACGGCTGGTCGCTGTCAAATGTGGACGAGTGCTCGCCTAGGCGGATCTGGCCAAACTTCCCGTTCCAGTTGCGGTACACGTACCATCCGACCGCGGAGGCGAGGCCGATGGGGATGACGACGGCAAAGAAGATTGCAATGCCGGATGTGCCGCGTTTGGGCTTGAACTCATCCTCGTGGTCTGGGCAGGCGTGTTCCTCGCCCGTCTTGTCCATTTCTTTGCCGCCCTCACAGGTTGACAGCGGCACCTTGCGGTAGCCAGAGGGCTCGAACCACGATGTTGCATTGTTCTTCTCGCACCACTCTGGGCCTGTTAATGGATCGAGACCTTCTACTAGCTTACACTGGCTTGTACTATCCAGTTCGTAGTTGAAGGCGCTATATGTCTTGTTAGTATTTTCGAGCAATGGCTGGCAAAGAATACAGTTGGTAGCCACTTACCATTCAAAGTCGCGACGACTACAGGCGCAGTTTGTATATTCGTACAGCCGCTTGAGATCCTGGTCGTTGTAGCATTTGGCATCCGGCTTTTTACGGAGGTACTTGGCTACGTGACCAAACATGCAGTCGTCATCTTGTGACGGATGCTTTGGCGACCACAAGTAGTAGTCAGAGTTTCCCTTGTCTTTTTCGTCAAACTTGCAAGGCTCATCCGCCAAGCCAGTAAAGTCAATGTTGACGCTGAACAGCTTGCCCTTGTCGTTTCTGCACCAGATCAAAAAGTTGCGGGAGGTACCAGAGGCGACCGTTGTGACATCAAGAATCGTCACCTTGTCGTCGGAAAACTTGTAGTCTTTCCAAGTCTCGCCTTCGTCCGTAGAGTACGACACAGAGTTTGTAGTCACAGTGCTGCCGTGTGTAGCTCGCTCAGCCAGCACAACAATGCCGCCTTGATCACCGTACTGCCACGTCCAGGGTCCCTTCTTTACGTTTGTCCATGTCACACCACCATCGGTGGTCATGAAAGTGTCTGCGTCCTTGATGTCTCCGAGACGAGGGCCGACGTTTCCAACAACAAATAAAAGACCGACAGCCGTCGCGGCCGCAAACGTTCTGCGCTTATCATCACGCTCCGTGTAGTGATGGATATGCAGAGCGCAAGACGCATCGCCTGCTGAGCTGCTGCAGTCGTATGCTTTGCCGTCAACATCTTTTGCTGGAGGCTTCAGGTAGCCCCATTCTGCTCCATCGTTGTGAGAAATCTTTGTCTGTAGCTGCTTCTTTTCGTCCTTCCCGCCGTTCGCCACAATATTGATCAGCGTCAGGCCCTCAAGACCGGCGACACGCTCAAAATCGGCAAACGAGTTCTCATCGCAGTTGACATAATCGGCACTGACCACATAGCTTGTCCCATTGGAGTTACTCTTGATAATTGTGCCGAGCTCCCGACCCGACTTGCTCTCCCGTTGCACAAAGAGGTTGACAGCATGTGTTGAGCTGTCGAGAGCTGTGTACTCATTTTTGCGCCCTTCCTCAAAGTTGTGGGGGAAATGAGCGTGAGCAAAGTTTTTGCCGTCGAGACTTATAAGCGCCTTCATTTTCTCCGATTTGTCGTCATCGTCGTCATCGTTGTCCTCGCCCCTGGCAATGATAAACTCGCTCATGGTGGCAAAATTGGATACCGTGCCGTCGTAGAGAGTTTTATCTTCATCAAAGAAGTCGTCACTCGTCATGATAGTCCATGGAGCATCTTGTTTCTCCTCTGCATGGACAAGGCAGACAATCTGCTTCAGAGGTCGGAAGTTGTAGGCTGAGTTTCCAGTAAACTCGCACCTCTGGACATATCGCCCAATGAGATGCCAGCTATCACCACGGTCCGTGGAATAGTGAGCCTCCTGAATGCAATCCTCGGATCCGTCGACTTTTTCGCACTTCTTACCAATCCAAATAAGCCAATCTTTTTTGTCTGGATGGAAGCTCAAAGGCGCTTCATGAGTAACGTCAGTCGGTGCCTTGAAACTATGAAATGACGATTTGCCGCGATCCATTGTATATAAGACCTTTTTACTGTCTTCAGTAGTGAAGTACACCGCATCTTTGAAGAAGAGATGGGGAATTATGTTCTTTACTTTTTCTTCCTTGAGAATTCGTTCCCATTGCTTTCCATGATCCGAGGAAAGCCATAGTTTGTTTTGGAGTTTAAGCGCGCCGCCGCCAATATCTTCTGCTGGGCGGATGATGACCGTTTCATCTTTTGACGAGCTTTTTTCGCCACGTTCAAGATAAATTTTCTGAAAGTCTTTCAAGTCCGTTTCAAAATCATTTGCCTTGTGGGAAATTTCGCCACTGGCGGGCGGGGATGGCTTAGAGTTGCCGCCATCTCCGTCTTCATCATCGTCACCTCCACTGCGATCCTTGCAGGAACGCTCAACAGGGTCGTCCTTCTGATCGCCCTTTGCCCTCTCGCAAGTGTTGCCGGGAATAAGTCTCCAGCCGGAAGATCCCATAAAGGTCTCCTCACCTTCCTTGCATTTCCCTTCGGGAACAACAATGGGACCAATTGCCTTGCATTTGCCCTTGTCATCAGAATCCCTTTGGAAATTGTAATCACACTCAAAATCCGCGTCTGTGCACTCGCAAGTCTCCGTCTTGGGCTCGGGGTCCTTGAATTCGCTTTTAATGAAACAGTCGGCTGTCTTCTTTCGGCGCTGATATGATTGCTTGTGGCCCATGACACAGCGTGGGTTGCCATCGCCGTCGACGCGTGCATGCCATTCTTCCATGTCGCCATCGCCGCATGTGCGTTCATGAAGACCCTCAAAGTCAATGGCGATTCCGTAAAATTTGTCCTTTTTCCTTCCCACTGCGAAGAACTTGAGACTTGTCGCGTCCTGCGTTGTAGTCAAGAACTCTGGGCGAATGCTCAGGTCGTCAGGAAGGTCAAGTTCTTTCCACTCTTCTCCATGATCTAATGAATAGGAAATCCTCTTGACATCAGCTTCGTCCGAATCCTTTATGGCGACGAGAATTGAACCAGAGTCGCCAAACTCGTACTTGTGGGGTCCGTCCAGTGTCTTCTTCCAAGTCACACCAGCATCATCGGAAACAAAAAGGTCCGCGTCCTCGAACTTCCCAAGAGACTTTCCAGTGTTGCCATTGCCCATAACTAAACCGGGTGCTGGGCCGGAATAAACACGGCCAATGTTATCCATTTTGGTAACAGAATGCAAGTGGACAGTGTCATCCCCCGCCTTGAGGGACTCGAAGGATCTGCCGTCATCAAAAGTGATTTTGCTGATAATCTTTTTGTTTTCGCCATCCTCCTCCACCTTGGCACCATTATCGACAATGTTGACAAGGTAGACGCCCTGAATGCCGGTCATCTGCTCAAAGTCGACGTGGCCCTTGATGTTGCGGTTCGTGTACGGGATATTCTCGGTAAAGTACGTGCCATTGGAGTTACTGGTGAAGAGGATTCCCATTGGCTTGGAGGGGTGGGTTGTCATGACGTCGATTTGGATGCTGTAGTTGGTGCTTTCGAGAACCGTATATGCCTCTTGGTTGATTCGATGGGAATGGTCGTGTTCGTCCTCGCTTGGGAAGACGGCACGATGCCAAACCTTTGTGTCGTCGGTGACATATAGTGCCATTTCGTCACTGTGGAAGGAAGTTGTGGCAACAAGCAGAAACTTTTTGACGACAGCCAGGTTCACGACGCCGGTGACGGGTTTGTTCATGTCCAAGTCTGGCTCAAACTCTTGAATGTCATCGCCGTCACGGGCGAAGAACTCGTCTGATACGACCAATCGCTGATCTTCTTTGCGAGGAGAAAGATCATCCTTGATAATGCACATGATTCTGTCCTTATCAATATCGTCATCACCCGTTGAGAACTCGCGTGACGACCTGGCCCACCAGCAGCCAGATGTGAGGCCGCGGAGCTCCTTGACTGAGTCGAACCCATCCGTGGTGTACAGAGCTTGCTCATCACAAAATATGCCGTCGCAGTCCATACCATTGAATATAATTCGCTTCGGGTCGCCGGCGTGGAAGCTGAGAATGTCGGGCTGGAAGCGGCTGGGAATAGACTTGGAGTTGAACTGATCCCAGCTCTCGCCGCGATTGGTCGTCTTATAATGCTTGCCACTCTCGGTCAGAATGAAGGCGGTACTCTTTTCAAAAGGGTGCATGATGAGCACAACGGCTTTGCCTTCGGGCACGGCCTTTACGCGCTCCCACTTTGCGCCGGCATCCTTGGAGTGCTGGACGTTGCCACTTTCCAAGTCGTAGAACAATATAACATCGCTATCCTCAAAGTAGTTGAGGTTGAGAGGAGGACTGTCAAATTCGGAGACTGCAACAGTCGGCTTGTCCTTGGCGAGGACCAATGTTGCCAGGATGGACAGCAGTAGCATGTGCCACGCTGGCGCAGCCTTGCCGCCGAACCTCATTGTGCGAGAGGCCTGGGGCGTTTGTTTATCATGAAGCAAGAATCAGAGTAGAATGCTATGCCGATGTACTCGTCTTGTGCCAAAGCGTAATGTGCGTCGTGGTAGGTCAAACGGGCCACAGGTGGTGGTGCGCGTCTTTGCATGCGTGGCCTCGCTTTGGAATAAGTGGTTGCGTGTCTGAATTGCTGCCAGGGCTACTAGCCTGAAGCTGGTTGCGTCAGAAGCCTGCGCTTGCAAGGGGTTTCAGCTCTGTGTGGCTCAGCTGTTGTTCACGCCACAATTTCCCTTGGTGTCATCAGTCACAGAATGTGGCTAGTGGACGGTGATCCATCTCCACCAGAGCTCCGAGATTGGCGTCGCATCGAGTAAATCGACCTGTGGCTGGTGGAGTGGAATGTATAGTAGTTTTACACACACTGGTAGCTTGAAAGAAGAGATATGATATTTTGGTACGCTGCGAGAAATATTGTAGATCCGGAGAAGTCGGTGGTCGGGCAAAGTCCATGTACAGGTGACTGTTTACTTACATGACAGCGTCTGTCACTTTCTATGCAATACTGGCTGGCGTATGTTCTCTGCCGTAGATTATTATGAAACTTTCTGTGGCGGCATCTTGGGCATGTCATTGTGCTCGCAAAAACCTCAGAGCATACATAGTATATGAGAGCTTGATAATTATAAAAATTGCTGCTTTTGTGCCCGAGATAGATCAACCAGGGATCTATCAAAGCCACCGCCGAACATGAAACACAGTGGAGAAAGTGTAAGCATGGACAAAACGGAGCATGTCGGTGCAGTGGTTATTATGGTAGTCCGCAAGCCTGGAGCCGTCATAGCTGATCGAAACGTGAAATGGTCAGTAATTACCTTGTGCCAAACTCCCTCACGTATTAATGATGCAAAAAGCGATGGCCACGGTAGCACAGGCTCAAGCAGAGAGAGGCAAGGCTTTCAATACAGGTGTTGACGGGGTAATGAAAGAAATAGGCTCTACGTTTATTTATAAATTTAAAATACGCATCACCGCAAAGTAAATTTTGGCCGCAAGAACAAGCCCTCGCATTGTGGGAGGCTGCTCGACATTCCGAGGTTACTTTGGTGGCTCCCCCTGGCTGCTGTAGCAACGGCGACAACGCGACCCAAACACGCCAGCCCTATATACTCGTACCGTACGCGACCAAGGGCCTCATGAGTAGTCTGTCTACCTGGTACAGTGCCAGCATGTACAAAGGAGAGCTGTGCCTGCGTATACAACATTCCCAATGACTTGCACTTGTTGAACTGCCTGGGTAAGAAGCCGTCCTTATCCGCAAATGCTGGAGGCATGGTGTCAGCACACAATACCCTGAGCAATCTCCCAATGTTCAGTGGCCCTCCAGGGATAAGACTGCACTAAAAATGCAGAGTAGCAACGAGCCACAGAAGCTTCCATTCCTAGAATCTCCCACTAGCCAGCACAAAGACCCTTGCAACTTGGGCTAGTTCCCCCCCTAAAGTAGGAGCCACGGTGCCAACGGTCACCCTTTCATTTGCCGTGAAATCTGGGCGCCCCAGACCGTCCGCTGCAGCCCGCCGCACACCAGACGGGCCGGCAAGGGGTCGTGCTGCCCCTCCAGTCAGTCACCCCAGTGGGACCTCGCCCACCACCACGGCCACCCCATCTGGCCTCCGTTTACTTCGTGCCTGCAGGTGCTTCTGTTTTGATCCCAGTTTTCCCCTGCCCACTCCGTTGCGTGGTATTTATTTCCTCTACGCCACCTGTTTGCCGATTGTCTTTCTGCATCGTCGTTCCATCTTTGACTACAAGACTGTGAAGACGAGCAAATTCACGAGAATCCCAGAGCGGCCGTCTAAAACACGACAAGACCCTGACACGATTTACACACCCCGCGGTTGCCCCTCGCTTGGGAAAGTCGCATCCAAAACAAACCCTCACCTTTCTCGCTCTACGTTGCTCGCCGCTCAACACCATGGCTGCCATCTACAAGCAGTTTCTGGCCTCGCCAAGCTCTTCGCTGCTGGCTGATAATGCTTCGCTTCACTATGTCACCACTCTGATCAATGTTGCTGGCGCCGCCGAGATCATCAAGCACCTCACCACCCTGCGCAAACAGGTCTCCAAGAAGAAGGAGGATATCCTCAATGTTGTCGAGGGCGCTAATGCTGCCGTCTTCGAAATTGACACTGCTCTGGAGTTCATCACCAGCGGCGGCTCGTATCTCCCTGGCCTTGATGACAACTTTCTCTCCGACAATGTCGCTTACACGCCCATTGTACGCTAGTCTTCCCCCCTCCGCAGTCCACCCCGTGCTTTTGTCCTTGATTCTAACTGCTGCTCTCCTATCTAGACACACTTTGTTTCGTTTAACGGCGAAGGAAAAATCACACAGATTCGGCTTCAATGGGACCAGGGTGCTTTGCTGAAGCAGCTAGAGATTATCGGTCGATCTGGCCGGAACTGGCCCATCAACGACAGCCGCGAGCAACTCCGCCAGATCCAATCCTGCCTCAAGTCAGCCGGCAAGGGTGCCCAAGAGGCCCCGAGCCACAACGATGTTGTCATTCGCACCCGTCATGGCTCGACCAACGCTTTCCGCGACCCTCACGCAAGCCTCCAGCTCTTTGGAAACAGAGAGGAGCTTGAATCTGCGGAAATGTCCTCGGCACCGGCCCCATACGCTGGACACCGCCCCAAGCAGCGGTCTTTTACCGATATTCTGGGTGATGAGCCCGAAGAAGCCCCTGAATCTGGTCACAACCGTGAGCGCTCCATGTCTCCCAGCAAGGCTGGCCAAGGCAAGAACGTCCAGCCTATGCGTATCTTTGAAGGCTCGGAGGAAGTCGAGGAGGTTGAAACCCCCAAGGGCAAGGCAGCTGACAAGTATATTAAGCCACACCCGACCAAGTACAACCACTTTGACTTCGCCGACGGCTCTGACCCCAGCGACGCTCCTGCCAAGGGTGTAGACCTCGATTCGCGACCCAAGTCTAAGCACGACAGCCAGTGGTCCTTTGACGACTTTGTTACCCCCCACAAACCCACGGCTGGCAAGGCTATGCGCTCGCAAGACGTGAACCACTGGGACCCTGAGTCTCAATTCCAGGATGACCCTAAGGAACATCGCGCTGGCAAGGGCCGCCGCGATGCCGAGACACACTTTGAGTTGCAGGATGACGGAGAGCGTGTGGCAGGCCAGGAGCGCGTCGGACGCCCGCGTGGTGCCATGCACAACGAAGGCCTTGGACTTTACAAGAACCAGCTATTTGACCAAAGCGAGCCTACTCCTGGCCCCAAGCGAGCTCTCGGCAACATTACCAACGTCGAGAACCGCGGAAAGGACTTTGACTCCCATTTCACCATGACTGACTCTCCTGTACCCGCCGAGCGAAACCAGCATGTTCCCGAGGGCCGCATGAAGGCTGTCAAGATGATGGACCACAACTGGGAAGTTTACGATGAGTCCCCTCAGAAGGAGAACAAGCCGGGCCCCGCCGCCAAGCAGGACCCCAGCGACACCAAGATTCACATTGCCGGAGACGGCATGGGTGGTCGTAAAGGCACTGCCAGAAACTGGCTGTACGGCGATGACGAAGAGGAAGAGGCACCTAAGCCGACGCGCAAGACACCAGCCGCAGCTCAAAAGAGCAGCTTTTGGGACTTTTAAAAGCTCGCAATGTTGGTAACTCTAGCTCTGTATACCCCTGGTCTGACAGCATGGCGGCGAGAGTAGCTCTTCATAGTTATTTACGACGGCTGGTACTACTCCCTCCATGTCGCCTGGCCTCCTTGTTTTACTTCTCTTTGTTACGAAAATAATGTCTAGACGTTTACTCTATTACGAGTGCCAAATATAACGTAAAACCCCACAATGAGGCGCAGAGTTTTCTTTTCCTTTTCTTTTTCTTTTTTTTTGTTTTCTTTTTTCTATATTCATGAGCAGAATGTATCCATCAGTCTCGCAATTACGGTATTCTTTTTGTAACAAGTTGTACGTTTAGCCGGTCGAAATTTTCCGATGTGTTTGGAATATAAAACTCGAAAAATGTCTTGTTTATTTTCAAATGATGCGCTTAATATCGTCCCAACATACATTAAACGCCCTATATATTTCCTGCTTAAAAACCCCAATCAAGTATACGCTCATATTATATCCAGAATCCCGAAATACCCAAATGTCCTCTTAATCCCATAACACATACCGTCTCTTTCGTATCCCATTACTTTGTCCCCGAAAAAAAAAAAGTAACGCTAGCAGACAAACTTGTACCACTTCTTCCACTTGGGCCATGTCGCCCTCTCTTCTTTCTCCTGCTGCACGAGAATAGGCAGGTTCCAATCCCGTCTGCCGGTATCGACGTCCATGTCCCTAATGCGCACGTAGCTCGTCCTATAATAGAGCTTGTGCAGGATATAAAACGTCACAATGATGGGCGCGCCCATGAACTTGAGGAAGAAGTTCTCCACTATGCCGCCTGTCGACATGTTGCCGTAGTTGATGGGGAAGGCACCGACCCAAAATTGCGCTATTAGCACGAGGATGTTGAGCGTTAGCCCAACGTATGAGCCCATGACGCCTACTTGGGATTGAAAGGGTAGCTCGCTGACTTTGCGCCCGCGGTGGCGCCATGCGCGGCGGAAGCGAATGTGGCAGAGGCAGATGGACGCCCAGGTGAAGATGCTTGAGAGGCCTGACATGGCGAGGAGCCAGTCGAGGACGCTGTTTTGGCTGCTTGCGTCGGCAATGTAGGCGAGGAGGCCGATGGCTGCCGCGACGAGGATGGCGACGAGGGGTCGGCCTTTGCGGTCGACGTAGCCGAGGATCTTGGGGGCTTGGTTGAGGTTGGCGAGGGCGGCGATGGTGCGTGATGAGCCAAAGACGGCAGAGTTGCCGACTGAGAGGACCGCGACGAGGATGACTGTGTTCATGACTGATGGTAGTATTTGGATGCCTGCCTCTTCTATGGCAATCACAAAGGGCGAGGCTTTCGCATCGGCTTTGTTGTCGCCGCCGAGCAGCCTTGGGTCGTCGTACGGCACCAAGAGGCCGACTAGGGTGAGAGCAACAATGTAGAAGAGTGTAATGCGCCAGAAGACTTGTTTGATGGCCGTGGGTAATGATTTGCGGGGGTTGGCCGTCTCGGCAGCCGCGAGACCGACAAGCTCAGTGCCTGTGAATGCAAAAGCTGCGGTGACAAAGACGCTGCACAAGCCTTTGAAGCCGTTGTTGAATGCGCCCGGATCTCGCCAGAACTCTCCTCCTATGTAGCCTCGGTCTGGTGTTCCGCCGCAATTTAGGACAATTCCTAGTAGACTGGGTAGTTGCTTGTTAGTGTTGGCTCGTAGTGTCCATGCCAGAGGCAACTTACATGAAGCCTATTACGGCAATGACTTTTATAAGCGAAAAGGTAAACTCGGCTTCGCCATAGCCTTTGACTCCAAACATGTTGATAAGTATAATGACGGTGAGAAATATCGTTACAAAAATGGCTCTCGTTAAAGTGTCGTTCCAGTAGCCTATCGTGAGAGAGGCTGCTATGATTTCCAGAGGAAGCACGGACAGCCATTGCAATGCGTAGCTATGAATAATTAGCATGATGCCGACAAGCCCAAGCCTAATGCGGAGGAGACTTACTTCCAACCCATGGCAAATCCCCAAGACGGGTCAAGGAAGCGGGTAGCCCATGACGAAAAGGAACCTGCTAATGGGAAGATGACGGCCAATTCACCAAGAGCCTGACAAGTGCAGTAAAGCATGGAGCCAATCATTGAAAAAGCTAGCAAAAGCGATGCCGGCCCACCGGCATTCAGCGCCTTGCCAGACACGACGAATAGGCCAGTTCCTATTGATCCGCCTATCGCAATCATCTGCAGATGCCTGCCCTTGAGCTTCCGCGACAGGCCGATGTGTGCGTTCTCGAGCGTGGCAAGATGCAAGTCGTAGTAATGCGAGCCATTGTGCTGCTGCCGTGCTGGTCCGTCCAGATGAACGGCGCTCAGCAAGAAAGTCGAGTTCGGGTCTCGCCGAAACGTGTCGATGAACCGATGAAACCGCGGCGGCGGCTCGGCTTCATATTCTGGCTCGCGCATGCTGTATGAGCTGCCGTGGGCTAGGGAATCTTCCTTGGTCTCATTTGTGTTGAATGTGTTGAGCTCGACGTCTCGGTAAGGCGTCATGGCTCTTGAGGGGAAACGCCAGCGAGACCGCCGGGCTTTCGAGGTATATGTGTCTCGTACGCCGGTAACCGTCCGATGACCGCAGCGGGTGGTGCTCCTCGTGTCACTTCAAGCAACACAGCCTAGATGGGGATGCTCGCGCAGAGCTCGGTCCTCGCTGTGATTTGTCGTTTTGTGTTCGTTGTCGCCGGTGGGATGCGGATCAGGTTGCACAAAGAACCGTCGTCGACCAGGAGTTATTGCCTTTGCTGGACTCGTGCGATATTCCACGAATCGCTAGCAATCATCAGTCGCGCAAAGTTGACTCCCATGTCTCCGCACAAGGCGTTGAAGTACGCTTCTTTTAAGAAGCCAAATCCTTGCCAACCGTAAGTCGGGGATGTGTCGTGGAGATGTGGATGCAGGGTTGGGAGCTGTTGGACGGCCGTGGTAAGGTTCCAAGCTGGGGTAGAGACTGACTGTACGACTCAGCAGGGGGGCGGACAGCTACGCCACAGACCAAGGCAAGCAAAAGTAGGCCCCAACCAACCAACAAAGAGACGGGCTTGGGATGGCCAGTGTCGAAAAGGTAAAACGCCTCGCCTTTTGGCCGGCTGGTTGGCTGGCTGGGGCAGCGCTCTGCGGAGGTGGACCGTTAGACGGAGTTGCCTCGTGGTTGGGTGGCGGGCAGGCGGGCCCTTTTGCGGGCGCTGACCGGTCCACTGAACGCCGCCTTACAGGTTAGCGTTGCGGCGTTATCAGTCTTTTGCAGGTACATGACTTGTCCAAGCAACAAGGCCAAACTTGGCACTAGGTGGCGTTCAGGTGATTCCATTGCCACCGGCTCGCTGGGCGCCGAGATTCATGCTACCTGTGACAAATGAAGATTCGAATACATGTAAAAGTACGCGGTGTTTTGGATGTTGAAACTAGTTGGAAAGGATGGGTTTCATCCCGCCCATGTTGGTGCCCGTCGGCACCGTGGATCGTTACGCTGCAACAACGGTCGACGTCGGGGACGATCTGCCTCCACTTTCGTGGTAACGCTAACGCCTCATGACGGCCAGGGTACGAGTAGGGTGGCATTTGCGGCGTAGAACAAAGGAGTTTGCTTGAATGTTTCTTTGCCAATAAACCGAACTGAATTGGAACTGAATTGTTTTCCCTGAATAGTCATAATACGGGATGGTATTGTTCTATATACACGCAGATGGTCTATGATTCATGCACAACACGGCTCAGGGCTTTGGTAACGTTAGGTGCTCTTCTCCTCGCCTTCCTCGCCTTCCTCACCTTTTGGAGCTTGCTTCACATCAATGATGTTGCCGTCGGTATCTCTTGGTTTTCGGCTCCATCCAGTTGAGAACAGTGCACCCATATCGAATCGTGGTAGCGGATGTGCCTCGGTATTGAGCACAATCTTATCAAGAGGAAGCAGGTCATTTGGCGAAAAGAGCAGGTAAAGGTATTTGAGAGTCTCAGCCTGTACGTGGGTTGTTAGCAACTGTTCTTCCACCAACTTTTTTCTGAGTACTCACCAGCCAGAAACTCTCCATGTTGTCTTTGACTTTCGGAGGGATAATGTTGGCGTCAATCAGACTCGTGAAGCCACCCTTTTCCTCAACGGCAGTGTAATTCATAAACGAGGTAAACATCTCCCAGCCCCAATCCCTGTACTGGACATCCTGTGTTATTCTCCACATGTAAAAGAGACTCTCCACAGTCTCTGGGCGCTGCAGATTATGCACATCGTTTGTGTGCACATCAAAGTCTTCGCGCCAGCTGGCGTTTGGATCCGGATCAAAGTCCTTTGGAGGGTTGTGGTACGCCGTCTCAGGCGCCGGAGGGTTTCCTACCTTAAAGTAGGTAATCTCTGCCGCCAGACCTGTTGCCATGTACTTGTACATTCCCCAGCATGTCTGCATGAGCTCTCTAGCGAGCTTCATATCTTCATCATGCTGCTTGGTCCAAGTTGGCAGCTTGCGTGCCTCCGCCTCCGTAAGGCCATTCGTTGCCGCAAGTGCAATTGTGCCCGGCAAGAAGCACACCAAGTGATCCATCTTGGGAGATAATTTGCCGTCCAAGCCATTTGGACGCTCACCAATAATGGTATACCCTGATGGCTCAGTGTACGTGATCAAGTGCTTTCGAATACCTTGCAAAGTCTCTTTCCACATCTCGTTGTACACCTCTTCTTTCCTGTTTGTCTGCAAGTACTGCTTGATCAAGTACTCGTAGTAGGAGTCTCCTCTGCTACCCAGGCGGACGTTGCTGCCATGAAACTTTCCAGTGGTTGCAAAAATGAAAATGGGAACCAAACCGGCCTCGGCGTTGTTATCATCGACAACTTCCATGACCTTTTCAACCTTGTCCCAGTAGTTTTTCTCGCCCGTAAGTTTGGCCAGGTACTTGAATTCCAGCTGCAGCGTCGTAGCCTCAGCGGTTGAGCTGGCGCCCATGTCACCATGAGACTGGATGCCCACAGATTCATCCAGCTTCACGCTGGCATATGGAACGCCAGAGTCGGAATCAAAAGCTCCAAGGAGCCTATCTGCAAGATCGGTGGCTTTCTCCAGGTACAGGTCCTCACCAGGCTTCCCAGGGTCGTCTTCAGTTAACGGCGCGAGCTCGGGAAACTCTGTCGAGAGGTAATGCGCAGAGAGTAAGCCTCCCAGCATTCGAATCGTGGTTTCGAATGTATTGACATCTTGCTCCTGATCGTACGTCAATGATGTTGACAGCCATTCTCTCGCATGCTGCAGGCGGCTTGTTAGGTTCATCAGCATCATCGTATCCAAGGAGTCAACAATGATCCAACCCAGTCCTTGCGGCGCCATATTCTTGCTTTTTCTCGAAATAGGGTGGAACTCGTCGAAGCCTAGTATTATTCTCTTGTCAGCGGTCCGCGGCTTCAGGCATTTATATTGACATTTTCAACGTACCCCATCCATAGCGCTCGTAGGCGTCCCAACTCAGCTCAAACGCTTCCACGACCTGTTCACGCCTGTGGTTCCAATCCACCAAGTCCTTCTCTTTTGATATTCCAAGCCAAGACCACGCCGACCCCACAGATCGTGTTTCTTGCTTGTGCTGCCACGGTAACCAGCCAAGCAAGTACAGGACGAAGAACAAGCTAAACGCAATTGTCGCGATGCCCTTTTTACTGCGGTACCACTTCCTCCGCCGGCTTGCGCGCCCGTACGGCTTGTCTTTGTACATTGGCAATTCATCCTCGTCGAAAAAGTCGTTTATCTGGTCTTGCATCCCTGAAAACATGCCCCTGGCACCGCCTTTTCGTGGCACTGCCGCCCACGCCCTGTCCTCCAGAGCGCGGTGGGGGTCTTGGAAGTTTGGTACATTCTTGGGAATTGCAAACGACATATTCAAGGCAATTGACACTGGCCCGTACTTTCGAACTTGTTGCGTATATTCTCGGCCGCGCGTAGGACTGCTCTTTTGGAGGCAGCAGTCTCGAGGGACGTCGAAGGGTCGGGGATTATTGAGCCGCTCGGCTCATGTCGCTGTGGAGGACTTATCGGTTCAAAGCTGGGGTTTTAAAAATTTTTGTAGAAAAAAGCAACCCAAAACTCCAACAAATTCCGGCCACCGTCTGTATCGTGACGAAATGGAAGAGGGAGAGTCGCACTCGTGACAATTTGCTAGACACGCCGGCCAGTCTCCTAAGCTTAAAAGGCCATGTAAGCCACTCCGACCACCAGGTCTAGTGGGGAAGCGCACCACATAATACGTCCACACCAATGCGACATCATACAGACCCTAATAACTAGCAAGTCTCTTGCTCCTGTCACGATTATAATAGCGCCAAGCTGGGCTCTGAAATGGAAAATTGCCGTGGTACATTGGACACGTCCACGCATTCAAAGTCTGTGTACTTCTAAACCTTAGTCTTTTCGCTATATAATACTGTTCCTTGGCCTTGTTGAAACTCAACTCATGAAATCAGAGAAATGGACATCTCCGAATTTCCATTTCTAAACCATGAAGAATTCACAGAAGCTTGTCACTTTTTAGACAGCACATACCGACAGGCAACCTTGGGTCCTTTGCGGCGGCGATGGAAGCTCAACATGTGCTCTGCGCTAAGCACAACCTTTTCCATGGACGGCTCTGGCTATAACAATTATATCCAAATCATCAAGCCCCTGGAGGAGGGCAGTGATCTGCCGCTGGATTTAGGAAGCTTTTCATTATCCGAGAATGTCAAAGAAGACCCCGATATTCCCGCAGATACTGAGATGATGGAAACAGAAGACTCCGATATGGTAGGATTGTTTGTGTGGTTTTGTAATTCATGACTCCTCTAACCAGGGTATATAGGACACCATCCAAAAGCAAAATTCACATCCAGACGTCGGCTATGTGACGTACGAGATCCACCTCCACCCAACATACAGATTGCCTTGTCTATGGTTTACCCTTCACAACCTCCCTGCTGATGAAACGGCCTTCAACATTGACACTGTATTTCGCCGCTTGGTACCAGACGAGTATAAAGCTACCCTCCGCGAGGGAATAGGCGGCATCGGCGGAATTTCTGCAGATGTAAGTCCCTTAAAGACTCGCTAGTGACGGTATTCAGTCATACGCTTGCAACCAAAGCTAATATCTCATAGCATCACCCTGTGACTGGTCTACCTTGCTTTTTCATCCATCCTTGCTTGGTTGGTGAAGCCATGTCTGGCTTTTCTTGTTCTCGGCAGAATTATCTTATGATATGGCTCGGGCTCGTTGGTGGCTGTGTAGGCCTCTGGGTACCGAAAGAAATGGCAATTGAGCGATAGCGTGTCATGCTACGCCCTAGGTTCATCCTTATACACAGGGATTGGCTTCCATTTAATCATCCGCATCGCTGTCCTCCTCCATGGCAACATCCTCTCCGCTATCTTCATCTTCGTCTTCATCTTCTTCTTCGTCTCGGGTTCGCTTCTGGCCGCGGCTCTCAGGCGAGCCAGTGTCCCTCATTGCATGATCCGCTGCACTTGGCGGCTTCGCGGCCGGTGCGGTGCCTGGGGGCGGCGCGTTAAAGATGCTTTGTTGTAGCTCGGTTTGCGTAACATTCGCGGCCCCAGCATCTGATCCAGGCATTTTAAATGTGCCATCCAGCTTTGCTACAAAGTGCGACTTTGATTTGGCGTATTGCACTTTCTGTGCAACTTGTCAGCGAACTGGCCACAAACTCTTGCTATGGCAAAGAAAACTTACCAATTTCTTTCCAAGGAACTCTTCACCATCCACTGCACGCATTGCTTGCGTTGCGGTCTGTATATCTCGGAAAACAATGTGTGCCTGACCACGCATCGACATGGTCTTCAGAGCGACGACATCGAGGACTGGTCCAAATGTGGAGAAGAGCATATAGAGAGAAGTTCGCAAATCGGACTTTTGGATCTTTGCCGAGGGGAGGTTTGTGACATAGAGACTGGGCTTGTCAATACAAAGCCATGTAGCGCGAAGAGGTAGAAAACTCACGTTTGGTTGGGAGGGATTGGCTGGACTTTGGCAGGAAGAGACGAATTGGGCTGCAGCCCACGCGTCGCCAAGGTAGTCATGGTGCCTGACTTGGCGGTATATAATAATATGTGAAGCTCTTCTTTCTTTTTAATGCCAAAATTTGGGCGCTGTTATGCACGGCGGGTGTAAATGTCACTGTTGTCGCGGTCGGTTGGATTGGCAGAGAATTTCGAATTGGCCAGCCGCGCCAGAAAAGGCTACCATGGTAAAGTGGGTCGAACCCCCAAACCACCGCCATTGTCGACGGATACGTAATGCAGCTGCCAACCCCGCCGTCACGAAGCTCTCCAACTTGCTCGTCAATATCTACACCACATCAACCTGTTTGTGCGATAGTAGAGAGCTACTCCTATCGCAATCTTTTATCCGTCAAAATGTCCTCCCCGGAAGTCCATCACTTATTTCACAATCGCATTGCCGACCACTCGTTCTCAGCGGACCACAATACGCTCGCTGTAGCACGAGACACTGCCGTTGACCTTTACGGCAAGGTCGGCAGTGCGTTCAAGCTCAAGGATGAATTGAAGGGTCATGACAAGACCGTTACCAGTGTCGACATTGCACCTAACAGCGGTCGCATTGTAACCTGCTCCCAAGGTAAGCTGAGAGCAGTCCAGCCCCAGCGCGCTCCATTAGATCTAACGCGGCCCTCGCAGACCGAAATGCACTGGTTTGGGAGCCCTCCCCGACCGGATACAAGCCCACCCTCGTCCTTTTGCGAATTAGCCGAGCCGCTACATTTGTGCGCTGGTCGCCGTCCGAGACCAAGTTTGCCGTTGGATCTGGCGACAGGGTCATTGCGGTCTGCTACTTTGAAGAGGAGAACGACTGGTGGGTATCCAAGCACCTGAAGAAGCCGATTCGCAGCACAATCACCAGCGTTGCCTGGCACCCGAACTCTGTGCTCCTTGCGGCTGGTTCGACCGATGCGCACGCTAGGGTCTTTTCCGGTTTCATCAAGGGCATGGATGCCAGGCCCGAGCCCAGCGTATGGGGCGAGAGACTGCCATTCAACACTGTCTGTGGCGAGTACATGAACAACTCGGCTGGATGGGTTCACTCTGTTGCCTTTTCTCCCAGCGGCGACAGCCTAGCATTCGCTGCGCATGACAGCAGCATCACGGTCGTCTACCCAAGCGGCCCCGAGCAGGCTCCCAAAGCTGTTCTCACGGTCTCTACGCAACTTCTGCCTTTCAAGAGCTTGATCTGGAAGGCCGAGAATGAGATTATCGCTGCCGGGTACGACTGCGAGGCTTTCCGTTTCAAGGGTGGTGAGTCTGGCTGGCAGCTTACGGGCACTGTTGCAGAGAAGGGATCTGGCGGTGGCGGTGCCCAGCGTGAGGAGTCGGCCCTCAACATGTTTAGACAGATGGACCTCAAGGGCAAGGTCAAGGATGATACGCAGCTGGAGACAGTCCACCAAAACACCGTTACTGCCATTCGTCCATATGAGAGCTCTGGCGGCCGTGTCACCAAGTTTAGTTGTAAGTGCTTTGGCAACATCACAGTAACGCCTTTACTAACATTATTGCAGCGAGCGGTGTCGATGGACGAGTCGTTATTTGGAACGTCTAAAGATTTAGCGTCTCAAACTACTTTGAAATGCTTCATAGATGCTTTAGACAGGCACTTCAATAAAACGATACGAAAATTCTCTACGCTTGGTCACTCCCGTGTTGTATCGTGCGTCACAGTCAAGGTAGTTTGTAGCAATTCAATAGCTTAATTCTCTCTCATTCTAAACCCCATTTCTTTTATTTTCCCAACCCTTTTGTTCATGCAAGCGTGGAATGCATTTATGGGAGAGCAACGCACTCAATCTCAACGTCGACGTTCTTGGGGAGAGTCTTGACGGCAACGCAGCTGCGAGCGGGCTTGTGGCTGAAGTACTTTTCGTACTCGGCGTTCATCTCCTGTAAGTGCCTGTTAGATCCTGCGGCTGCTTCCCTGGTATATCTTATAGGATGATTGCGGCAAATACTTACAGCAAAGTGAGCCATGTCAGAGATGAAGATCATGGTCTTGACGACGCGGGGGATGGAAGAGCCAGCCTCGGTGAGGACGGCCTTGAGGTTCTCGCAGCACTGAGTGGTCTGGGCGGTGATGTTGCTGCCGACAAAGGTGCCGTCAGCGGTCAGAGGGATGGCGCCAGAGCAGAAGATGGCAAAGGGGGTCTTGACGGCCTGGGACTGTAGTCAATTGTTAGCATTGGGATCAGAAAGCTCAAAGAGGGTTCACGGATTGCAATTGGCGACACGTACGTAAGGGCCGACAGCTAGGAGGCGGGGCAGTTAGCAGGCAATCAAACACGAAGCTTTGGACGGGCAATCGAGCTTACCTGCGGGAGCGTTCTTGGTGAAGATGGTGGTCTGGTCAGACATTGTGGAGTTTGTTCGGCGTTGAACTGATCTATGTGTGAACTTTTGTTGCGCGCAAGAGAGAAACAAAGGCCTCGCCGGCGATGAAGCCAAGGTGGTAGCCAAGCGTCGCGGGGCAAGGCGGGCAGCTGTCGACGACATACCTGTAAGAGAAAGTGCTTCGGTGTGAGAAAGTATGAGATGCTGAGATGGACTGATGGGACAGAAATTCTTCCTACAGGTAGATGTTTACCTTGTCTTTGGCAAGGTTCCGGGGACAAAGTGACGGCGTTGGTGGAGGTTTTTGTTTGGAACAGCAACAGCAGAGGGCAAGCTGGATGGGCACGGCGTGGTGTCCTCCGAACTCCGGGTCACCCCGCCTTTGGGCCCCGCGATGGGCGGTTTCTGCCGGCCCAATTGGCCGTGTGTCCACCGAGTTGGTTTCTCGTACCACACTATTACTTCAGAGAATTGGCAGTGGCCAGTGGTGAGTGGGCGGCTTCGCGGCTCTGCTTACATGTTGTTAATAGTCATTGACCGTGGTGCTCGATGGGGGCCTCTGCCAAGTGAGCGTGTGTATTTATGTAGACTGTAGTACGGGAATGACGGCGCATGTTCCGTGAAGAGCAAAAAGCTCATGATGCTCGGCTAGAGGAAGTTGGAGCATCGGACGGGAGCGAAGAATTGTCTCGAATTGTTCGTTATGCTGCGAGATCGGTCTACATGATGAACAGCACCCTCCGAACCACCGAATTGAGGAGGCGAGAAAGCCGCAGCTGATTGTCGTCCACGTACAAATGCCGAGCCCGCCCCGTCAAACGGCGCCTGACGTATCGCGATGTGTATGGCGTCGGAAGGAGCAACCTTGATGAAGCGGACGACTAGGCCGACTAGATGCAATACGAGCGGTTCTTGGATGAGCAGTTCTTACATGCTGAGCCGATAAAGAGACGTACAGAAACTTGCGATTGGAGATTTTCGCAGGTTCGCAATGCCCAGCTACGAAGTACTCGTACATATGGACTGCAGCAGCTCCTACATTGTAGGTAACTAATACGAGTAAGCCGCACTTGCACGACTAAAGCAGCTACGATATCCGACAAGGGCGTGATCACGGAAACGCAAACATAAAGGGCGGCTATGGCTCACAGCGCTTTGAAAGGGTGACAAGTGCCTGGTACGAGGTTTTTGCGGAATGACGCCTATGACGAACAGGAACAATGGCGCAGGGTGCTCACTACATACTCATATGTACACGGACCCGTATGGGCGGCGCAAGGCCAAAAAAAAGACGCGGCCCCTTGCCCTTAAGCAGCTGGCTCCACACCCCTGCAGAAGTTGGCAGCTCCAATGAAGCTGCTGCGTCAGACGTGGACACGGTCTCAACTTCGAGGCAGCTCAGCCGACAGAGAGTGACGGAAAAAAAGGAGGCACCAGGTCCCAGGTCGTGCAACATTTCATCCTTTACGACTGTCTGCGTGTCTCTGCAGCGCGTTCGGATACGCGTGCCTTTTCCTTTCTTTCTTCTACTTCTTTTTGTTTTAATTCTCGACATTCATTAGTCCTACCAGTTTCTTTAACCCTCTTCTACTTCTTTCCCGACTCAGCTCGAGTGCTGCGTGTCAACTTTCGCGTAGGTACGTGACCAGGACTAAGGGCGACGCTAGAATCGAGTGAAGCATCGCTGCTCAAATACGAAGCAATT
This sequence comes from Lecanicillium sp. S3808, assembly GCA_023628775.1. Taxonomy (NCBI): domain Eukaryota; kingdom Fungi; phylum Ascomycota; class Sordariomycetes; order Hypocreales; family Cordycipitaceae; genus Lecanicillium; species Lecanicillium sp. S3808. Next base: position 540,403 of record JAMAJY010000003.1, on the reverse strand, counting down.
GGCTTCTACCTCGCTTCAATTCGACCGCCGGTTTTCGAAGTACGACATATACTGATTGCTAGCTCAGCACATCATGGCTCCATCCACGACGCCAACGGGCTCGCTGCGGCAGAGAAATGTCGCCTCGAAAAAGGGCACCGACAGCCCAAGCGGCGCCATTGAGCACGAGGTCGACAAGCTCGCCAAGGCTACGGCGCAAAAGGGCTCGAAAGATAACGAGCTCGATCACAAGATTGCCTGCACAGTCATGACTGTGCTTGCCTTTGTCACCCGTTTCTGGGGCATCAGCCATCCCAACGAAGTCGTCTTTGACGAGGTGCACTTTGGCAAGGTAAGCACGCACAATGAGCTGAAATAATGAATTATAGCAGCCTGGCTGACAGCGCGCCAATAGTTTGCTTCCTTTTATCTCGAGAGAACCTACTTCTTCGATGTCCACCCGCCGTTCGCCAAGCTCCTGTTCGCATTTATGGGTTGGCTCGTGGGCTACGACGGCCACTTCCACTTCGAAAACATCGGCGACTCCTACGTTGCCAACAAGGTCCCCTACGTCGCGTTCCGTGCGCTCCCTGCTATTCTGGGAGCTTTGACCGTCTCTGTTACGTATCTCATCATGTGGGAGTCTGGCTACAGTGTCCCGGCCAGCATAATCGCTGCCACTCTGATCTTGCTGGACAATGCCCACATTGGACAGACCCGCCTGATTCTCCTCGACGCAACCCTTGTTCTTGCCATGGCCTGCAGCTTGTTGTTCTACATTAAGTTCTACAAGCGTCGCCATGAGCCCTTCACCCGTAAGTGGTGGAAGTGGTTGATCCTGACCGGCTATGCTCTGTCATGCGACATCTCTACCAAGTACGTCGGCCTCTTCGCCTTTGTCACCATTGGCTCGGCCGTCGCCATTGATCTTTGGGATCTGCTCGACATCAAGCGACGTGCTGGGGCCATTAGCCTGCCTCAGTTTGGAAAGCACTTCACTGCACGTGCCGTGGGCTTGATAGTCTTGCCCTTCCTCTTCTACTTGTTCTGGTTCCAAGTGCACTTTGCCGTCCTCTATCGCTCTGGTCCTGGCGACGATTTCATGACTCCAGCTTTCCAGGAGACATTGAGCGACAACGTTATGCTGGCCAACTCGGTGGACATTCAGTATTACGATGTCATCAGCATCCGTCACAAGGAGACAAAGACGTACCTGCACAGTCACACGGATCGTTACCCCCTGCGCTACGATGATGGACGCGTCTCAAGCCAGGGCCAGCAGGTTACCGGATATCCTTTCAACGACACCAACAACTACTGGCAAATCATCCCCGCTAGTGATGACAAGAAGACGGGTGTAAACGTCAAGAACAACAACCTGGTTCGACTCAAGCACGTTGCCACAGACACCATCTTGCTTTCGCACGATGTTGCATCGCCGTCCTATCCCACCAACCAGGAGTTCACCACCGTCTCCCATGAGGATGCGTACGGCTCCCGCGAAAATGACACCCTCTTCGAGATTCGCATTGACCATGGCAAGGCCGACCAGGACTTCAAGTCCATCGCCAGCCACTTCAAGCTCATTCACAACCCGAGCAAGGTTGCCATGTGGACGCACACCAAGCCTTTGCCTGAGTGGGGCCACAAGCAGCAGGAAATCAATGGAAATAAGCAGATTGCTCCAAGTTCCAACGTTTGGTTGGTTGAGGACATTCCTTCTCTGGATGCCGCTGATGCTCGTCGCCAAAAGCCCGAGAAGCAGGTCAAGACGATGCCCTTCTTGCAGAAGTGGTATGAGCTGCAAAGCGCAATGTTCTACCACAACAACAAGCTCACGAGCAGCCACCCCTACGCCAGCCACCCGTATCAGTGGCCCTTCCTGTTGCGCGGTGTCAGCTTCTGGACTCAGAACGACACTCGTCAGCAGATTTACTTTGTTGGAAACCCACTTGGCTGGTGGCTTGCCAGTGCCCTTCTGGCTGTGTACGCTGGTATTATCCTTGCCGACCAAATGTCTCTCCGCCGTGGCGTTGATGCCCTGGATCACCGTAAGTATTCCTGTACACTATATTCGCATGGGCAAACGACTAACAGCTTCAAGGCACACGCTCCAAGCTTTACAACTCGACTGGTTTCTTCTGGCTTGCATGGGCTACACACTACTTCCCATTCTACCTGATGGGCCGTCAGCTCTTCTTGCATCATTATCTCCCTGCCCATCTTGCATCGAGTCTTGTTGCGGGTGCTCTCATTGAGTTCATCTTCACGACCGGTACCGTTAGAGAAGACCAAGTTGGCGAGGGTCGCGCCAAGAAGCACCTGACTGCACGCGAGCGCCTTGTCGGTCAGAGCCTCGCTGGCGTATGGATTGCATGTGGTGTCATTTGCACCGTCCTTGCCGGAGGATGGTACTTCTTCCTCCCTCTGACATACGGCTATCCTGGACTCTCTATTGAGGAAGTTCAGAGGAGGAAGTGGCTGGGCTACGACCTCCACTTTGCTAAATAATCTTTATTTGGTAGATCAAGAGCAGAACATCTAAAGTGATGCCATCTGTTTCAGAGGAATCGGTTTCCTCTTCAACTAGTCATGATGTGGTTTAATTGGTGGACGCGAGGTTCTCTGGATGAAACTGTAATACTAGGAATGGTGGCGTCTACTTGAAAACGGTATATGGGAGGATTTAGAGGTTGTAAAGGCTATTGCAAATCAATCATAATTGAAACTTGACGATTTACTCGAGTCTCACGTACTAGCTCTAGCGCTGCATTCGTAGTTTCTCGTGACGCACATTTATCTGCCATGATGTCATGCAGGTGTTTTTGCGCGCTACTTCACTCATTGAATGAAAGTCATGACGTTGAAAAAGACTTCGATAACTCTACTTCTTTTATCATTACACGACTATCAGTCAACCTGATACAAATTATGCGAGAATGCTAGACTATAAGAACTTACCCTCTCCATCATGAGTTTCTCGAGACGCTAAATTTTACCCTATACTGCATTTGGGTCTGTTTCTACGAGTACATCTGGGACCACTGCTCGAAAACCCATCGACTGCTGCCTTAGCGGGCTGTACCAGGCAGCAACAATTATATTTATCAAGATGCTTTAAAGACAGGTATAAAAACAGTAATAGAGACAGTGTGGGAGATTCGTGGTATTGTCTGCGTTCCAGCTATACCTAGATTTACAGATCAAGAGGATAACTTATACCTAAATATAGACAGAGACGTCATTCTGCCCCTCCTAGCTCCCACCACCTTTGCCCCTCCAACGACAACATCCCCACTCCAAACTGAGCTCCGACCCGACGTCAACATTCAACAACCACAAGTGCATCTTGACCGTGCGCGCCGCATTCTTACAAGATGGCGACCCCCTCAATTACCCTGAATCGAACCTTTGCAGCTGCTCCGGCAACGACCCGTGGCCAGCCCACACAACTCTCGGCGGACAGCAAGGGCCAGAGAATAGCTTACGCGGTCAGTTTGTCACCGCCCCGTTTGGTAGCTTCGCCGGGCGACGAGGACTAACTCGAAATTACAGTCTGGAAAATCAGTCTTTGTTCGATCGATCGATAACCCGGAAGAATGCAAGGAATACACAGGTCATACAGCCACCACGACGGTGGCTCGCTTTGCGCCAAACGGCTTCAAGGTAGCTTCCGGCGATTCCGCTGGAACGTTGCGCATCTGGGAGCCTGAGGTGGTTGAGAATGCGGGCAAAGAATATGCCATTATCGCCGGGCGATTAAATGATGTTGCTTGGGATGGTGACTCGCAGCGTGTCATTGCGGTAGGCGACGGCCGCGAGCAATTTGGCCGCTGCATCACCGCTGACAGCGGCAACTCTGTCGGTGAGATTATTGGCCACAACAAGGCTGTTAATGCTGTTGCTATGAAGGCTCAGCGTCCCTACAGGGCTGCTACTGTTGGCGATGACGGAAACATGGTCTTTTACCATGGAGCTCCGTACAAGTTTGCTGAAAAGACCTCGCTGCACAAGGGCTTTGTGCTTGGCGCTGCCTACTCTCCCGATGGCTCGACACTCGTCACTGTTGGAGCAGACAAGAAGATTCAGTTTTATGATGGCAAGACTGGAGAGGCGACCAAGGAGATTGGCGAAGGAGAACACACAGGTAGCATCTTTGCTGCGGCTTGGTCACAAGATGGTAGTCGGCTTGCTACTGCGAGTGCGGACCAGAGCGTCAAGCTATGGGACGTGCAAGCCGGCAAGGTCATCCAGACATGGAAGTTTGGCGATGGTGTTAGTGTACGTGACCAACAAGTAGGTGTCGTCATGCCACACGGCCGCAGCGACGGTTTGATTATTAGCATCAACCTCGCTGGTGAATTGACGTACCTCAATGCGGACAAGCCAGAGCCTGTCAGAGTCGTTCAGGGCCATGATAAGGGTATTACCACACTGATTGGAGGATCGGACGGCAAGGGCTCGGATCTTTGGACCGGAAGCTTCGATGGACGCGTCTGCCACTGGGACGTCAAGAGCGGCAAGGGAACAATTGTCGACGGCCAATCACATTCCAACCAAGTGGCCCAAATGGCCGCGTCTTCAGGAAAAGCTTATAGTGCCGGATGGGATGACACACTTCGCACGGTTGATGAGTCTGCAAAGACGTTTCTAGGCGATGCTGCCAAGCTTTCCGCTCAACCCAAGGGCGTGGCTGCCTCTGGCGACAAAGTCTTTGTCGCGACTACATCTGGAATCGCGGTATACTCCAACAGCAAGCTCACCAACGAGACACAGACCAACTACACGCCAGGTGCCATTGCAGCATCAAAGGACTTTGTCGCCGTCGGCGCAGACCAAAACTCTGTCAAAGTGTACAAGACCGATTCCGCTGGCAAGTTGGAGGAGGTACAGAGTTTGACCAACACGACCGGCACAGTCTCCAGCCTTGCCTTTTCCAAAGACGGATCCCACATCGCAGCCGGAAACAGCGTCGGTAAGATTTACGTCTACAAGGTTGGCTCATGGGAGGTTGTCGCCGACCGCTGGTCTGCCCACACGGCTCGCGTGACATGCATTGCATGGGATGAGACTGGTGCCTACGCAGCAAGTGGCAGCTTGGACACAAACGTGTTTGTGTGGTGCCTCGAGAAGAAGAACCAAGGCAAGCGCATCAAGGCTGCTAATTCGCACAAGGACGGCGTCAGCGGTGTTTGCTGGATTGAAGGCGGCAAGGTGGCCAGTGCTGGCAATGACGCGACTGTAAAGATTTGGGATGTGCAGAATCTTCCATAGATTTATGTCAAGATGAGAAGATTTTTTTTTAGCTTAAATGAAATATAAAAAGAGCCTGTGAATTTCTTCAAACGCCTGCACTCCATTTCCCGTATAAAACAAAATGCAAAGCCAGCACCCAAGAGTGAGAGAAAATGCAAACCATGAAAACAAAGATTTTGTGCCGCTCGCTTTAGTAATATCCTAATCATTTGCCATCTGCACATTCTGCTCCCTCTGCACCTCGACGGGGGAAATATCCCACAGCCGCAGCGCCGTGGCTGCCCCGTCGACGCTATGCGGTTGCCAGCGGGTTTTATTTTGTTGCTGGAGCGTATCTGACTTGGTGATTGCATCCTTGAGATCTTGAAGTCTGCGTTGCGGGGAGATTATAAGTTTTTTATTCTTGAATATGAGCAGGAGAAGGAGAAAACGTACGTGCCGTTGCTGTGGGTGGCGTAGCCCTCTCGAGCTAGATGCTTTGCCATTTCCGTCTGGTGATCATTCAGGAGCTCTGTATTCGGGACTACAATGAGTGGGACGCCGACCTTCCATGCGTCAAGAATCGTTCCTGTTCCTGTACACAAACAATATCAGTAAACATATTTCTCACAAGTGTCAGAGCAGTATGAAAAAAAAAAAAAAACTCACCGGCATGCGCAATGATTATCCCCGCCACCCTGTCACCACCAGCGGCGGGCTTGCAAAGCGCCATCTCCTCCGTCATCAGGTTCTTACACGTCTCAAACACATCCACCTTCATGCCCTTGGGCACCTCATCCTGCCGCGCCGACACACGCGCCGACGCCCAGTCAATGTCCGGTCCGCACTGGACTCGTAGCCCCGTGAAGCCGTTTGATGCGAGAAAGTGCCAAAAGTCTGGGTCGAGGACTGTGTCGGTTAGGGACTTGAAGCCTACTGTTGCGCCGACTGTTACTAGGCAGTTCCTTTGAGGGTGGGATTTGGATTGAGGCATTGTGAACTTTTCGGGGTGTGGTGTAAGTGCGATGAGGTGAGGTTCTGGCCTGGAGGGGCAGGTGGTGGGATGGAGGTGTACACATGTAGTGGTGACGGATCACGTGTGGACCGGTGATGAGTGTTGGTTGTTAGATTGTCGCCATGAGAACCCAGTTGATGCGTTGGAAATTAACAAGGGTGAGATTAATGAATTAAAAGGAATTTTCAAAAAATGGTTTAATTAATTAAATGTTTTGAAGTGTATATGCTATGCAGGCTGTAAATGCTCAGTCTATGCATGCTGTGCGGATGGAGCAGTCTGCACCACATCATCTACTTAAAATGAGAAGCTGAAAATGAATGCAACAGCGACAGCCAGCTTGCTGCCACTGGTTTTTCCAGAAGCTGAATCTTCAGGCTTATCTCCGTCCTTGCTGTTGCTGTCCTTGCCGTTGCCGTCCTTGCCCGTACCCTGCTCGCTACTCTTGCTCGTGTCGGTCTTCGAAGCACCAACAAGAAGGCCAGACACGCTATTCAAAACGCTCATCTGCGTAGAAGCACCGTCCTCGCCGTCAAACTCGCCATCGGCCCAAACAAAGCCGCATGCACGATCGCTGTCGCCGCCCGTGCACGTCTTAACGGCCGCAGCGGCCGAGTCCTTTAGCACTGGCATGATTTTGGCGGCAGTCTGGGGTGCGGCTTCCGTAGTGGCGGCATACCACTGGGAGAGCAGCCCTTTATAGTACTTCATGGAAGTAGTACAAGTTTCAACGTCTTCGCAAGGTATCTCGTAGGCAATGTTGTCAGGGAAAAAGTCAGAGATGCCCCTATCCACGAGCTTGTCGACTCTGTCTCCCCAGGTGGAATTTCCGCCAGTCTGGCCAAGTTAGCGAAAAAGGACTACAATGTCAAATGTAGAGCGATTGCAAAAGGGTGCAGGTCCTGTTATCAAGGAGCCAGACAAGACAGGTGGGTGTACACTTACAAAGTTGTACATGACCGCTGCACCGTAAGTGAACAGGCCATTGTTGGCCGAAAAGGTCAGCTTGCTAATGTCGCTGCAGTCATCATCAGTGTGTGCACCATCATAGATGATGTAGGTATCGGGTTCGATGAGCTCGACATCTTGCATCCAGGTCCAAGCCTTGTCGGCCCAGTCAGCATATGTCTGGTTACCAGTGTAGCGAGCAAGCCTCGCACTGAGTGTGAAGAGAAAACCGGTAGCAAAGCCTTTCGTATAAAGTGTTAGCTTATCAGCCGCTGAAATTCCGCCGAATCAATGGGTGAGGACCATCCTACTATTTTTATAGTTGTAGCCAAGGCCGAAATCGTACTTCCACCACCTCATCCCTCCGCCACAGGTCTCCGAGTCCCATAGACGGACGTACTGGTTGAAGACTGAGTCGACCAGGTCAACCCACTTGAGTTCGCCCTCGTCAGGGTCTGGAAAGCCACTTTCAGCAGCCGACATGGCAGCCGAAGCCCACAAGCCTTGATCGTCATTGGTGATGGATGCACTGTTGTTGATAGGCAGAAAGTCACTGTAGTTGCCGCCCTTTTGAAACAGCAGGGCTTGCTTGGCCAAGTCATTGTAGGAAGAATCGCCCGTGTAATGCCAGTACTCAATCAATGTCATCCAGAACACGCCAGCATCGCCCCAGTAGAAGTCTCCTGCCGGCGGCGGTCCTTCCAAAAGACCAGGTATTTCGCCTGTTTCATTGCCATGATAATACCTGACGAGGTCGTACGCGATAGTACTCGCAGTCTTTTTGATCGAATCTAGCGCCGTTTTTGTCAGTCTCGGCTCTTCAGGCCCAGATCGTCATTGCCCACCGTCAGAGTCGAGAGAAAAGTCGGCTGCAACAGCGCCTTGGGCACTCAAGAGCGTCGCCGTTAGGGCAGTGGTTAAAGAACGGACGCACTTCATCTTACGAGAAGCGCAGATGAGTGAAAACAAAGTAAACGAGTGGAACAGCGCAGTTGATAAAAACCACTTTTACTCCCGCTCAACTCCTTGCGAGTGAATTTAGTCGCCATGTGTCTGGGTGTTGCTCCATAAAGGGACCATCGCCTGTAGCGGGCAAAGCAGGTAATAATTATCAATTTGGGCCTGGTTGCCAAGAACAAAAGACCGCGGCAGAGCCAATTGTAGCCGTCGTTTTAACAGCCCTAATAATAACTAGCATGGCGCCAGCCTCGTTGGGCAAACGCGACAGGGGATGGTGGAGCGTGCATTTGTTGGCGGCGGAGCCAAGAGATTACAATGCCGTGCGCCACGGTGCTACTGTAAGTAGCCCTATGAACGCCTCCTATAAACGGATTTGCGCGCGTCATGTTTGCCTTTGCACTGCCCTTAAATCAGTCTCACACTTAAATACGTAAACTCTGTCAAGGCTACGGTGTATATTACCGATTAATCGGTCTAAGAATCTATCATAAATTGCGGTCTTCTATTTGAGAATCTTGCTTGCTATGCCAGTCCAACACAGGTATTAGGAGCCCATATGAGTGAGGGCTCTGGCATGCAGCCAGCTTTTTCTAACCGTGTTCCCTTATTTTCTAGTCAGCCGATTATAGTCTGCATCAAAATTGGCCAGACTTTTTTCAAGACCCTCAATGAACCAGCCGGCAGCCTGTTTTGCTGTTGGTGCGTCTTGAGGTATCCGAGATGCCCATTCCCTCGCCAACCCGATTTCTTCTTTATGAGATTCGTTCTCAGTTAGCAGGTCTTCGACGGCATCAGCACGGTTTATAATCTGATCCAGTGGAGCGCGCCCGGTAGCAAGAACAAAGGTCTGGCCAGGACATTTTAGCTCTGCCTCAGTTTTCGCTGTCTCAAAAGCCCTCTCGTGGAGAGATACTTTTGCCTTTGCGCGTTTGAGCCGGACATACAGCCCTCGGTCCCGGTCTCGGGCCAAAGCAGGCATGTTATTGAACTCTTCTTCAATCTTGGCCAAGCTCTTCTGCGTTTGTCGCAAATTTGCTCTCAGCTGCTCTTGCTGTCACAGGGGAAGATGCTCGGCGTTGAAGCCAGCGCCATTCGCGCACAGCCTCTCCACCCGCCTTGCAGTATTTTCCAGACGTTTCTCAGCCCTTTTGCAGAGTACCCTACGTTCCCATAAGCGAAATCGCCACTCCCACTCCTCATCAATGGTCTTTGCGTCACGGATCCGTTCTGTAAAAGGCTCCCAGTACGAGTGGCTGTGGTACCTTTCCACATTGTTTTGAAGCGTTTGCAGATCCTTGAATGGCTCCTTGGCCGTTTTTTCCGCGTGTAAGGCAGCATCATGCCGGATTAGATCAATTAGAAAAGCATCGCCATCAAAAGTCTCCTCTGGCCACCCATGTTTCACGTATAAAGGCTGAGTGATTGTTTTATCCCAAATCGACGATGAGTGCTCGCCGCCTCCAGGTATTGCCTTAAGCTCTTTATACCATTGATTGATATCCCGCAGCACCTCTGCAGCTGGTCTGCTCTCGATTCCGTCGTACGCATAGTCATCATCGTAATCATCTTCCTCCTCTTCTTCGTCGCTAATATCGTAATCATCTTCGTCTTGCTCGTCGTGATCATCTTCCTCCTCTTCCTCGTCACTGATATCGTCATCACCTTGACTTCCATCATCTTCAATGGTTGCTGGCTCAGAAACGCTACCCTCTCCGTCTTCGTGAGTTCCTTCCGCAAGAGCCGCGCTGGCTGGGGCTCCATCCTCATCTGGGCTTACATCCCCCGCCTCATTGCTGGAGTTAAGCTCATCTTCCTCGAAATGCTGCAGTGCAGGGTCGACGGAGCCGGTGAATGACTGACATCTCATCCAGATACAGTGGTCTCTAGCACTATATATCAGAGACGTCTGGTGGTTTCCCATCATGGATAGAGGAGTCATCCATGGCTTGAGCATCTCTCTCTCTTCCTCCAAATAGAGAGGGTCACGACCTTGTTCGACTTCATTCTCATTTCGAAAATCAGCAAACTCGCCACCATCATAGAAGTCGGCTTCGCCAGAGCCACCATTGCCTACATAGGGCAAGATGCTATAGAGATATATGACCGCATCATCAAGGCCATGAGAGCGGTATCTTGCAATGTGGCGGCTGATATCGTGGGGTCCACGTTCAATCCAGTCGTAGTCAAGATAGCGCATCCGTGCCAAAGTGAGGTAGATCTCTAGCAGGCCATCTGCAACTTCATGAAGCTGGGCCTTTTGGGTCGGCTCAATCGATAGGCTGTCCATGCTGAAAGTAAGGCGACTTAGACAGTGGGTGCGTTTAGTGACTAGCTGAGAGGGAATTTAAACAGATAACGAGCGAATTCCATAAACCTCTAGAGACGGAATAAATGCCAGTCCTTCATTATTCTCAGAGCTCAAAAAAGGATTTAAAATTTCATTTTCTTTGTGTTGGTTGGTCCGCGGGTTTGTTAGTGCAGGCGGGACTTACATGGGTAGATGCGTCTCGAGTTTACCCGCGGTTCAGCCGCTTGCACCAGGGGTCGGCTCCGCCGAAATTTTGAAGCTCACGCCTCAACAATTGTATGCCACGCGACCAATTCCCATCAGCAGCGTCAATTCGAAATGGCCTCGGCTGCGAACACGGCGAGGCTGTGCTTGATAGCATGCCGCCGCGCCGCTGCGGTGCGCAGTGCACCCGGCGCAAACCAAATCGTCAGCCGCCCGGCGAGCCTATGGCGAGATTTTAGCACGTCAAGATCTATGCTGGCGGGAAGGCGACGAAATGACGACGACGACGAAGCAGAGCTGGAGTTGAAGGAGATGGACAGGAGTTTCTTGGACAATGCTACTCCAGAGGGTCTGCGACAATTGGATGATCTGGCCAAGACAAACGGTGCCGCCTCAATTGACGAATTCATCGATTCGACATTACGAAGCACGCCGGGTCTGTCATCCGAGGACAGACAATTGAGCGAAGACCTTTACAAGGATGATGTTGGTGAAAAACCAAACAAGTCATCTTTTTGGTTTGATGAAGAGGATCCGGAGACCAACACCGAGGAACACGACGAGTTTGACGAGGATGATATCACATCAATGGCACACGGAAAACTGGAGGAAGTGCGCGAGATGCGCCATTATACGAGACTAGCAGTCTGGGATATGCCTCTTCTTTCCAGTAAGTCGAGCATAACCAAAATTGTTCTAGCTGATGCGAAAACCTGGCACTGACAACATCATCACAGAATACGCAAAGCCTTTCGAGCCGCCCAAAGACGGCCAGGTCCTCCGATGGCGCTACACTTCGTACATGGGCGAATCACATCCAGCAGAGAAAAAAGTCGTGGTGCAGTTTGCCCCCGATGACCTGAAGCTGACTACCGTGCAAACAAATAAGCTCAAGAAGCTCGTCGGTGCACGCTACAACCCAGACACGGAGCTTGTCAAGATGAGCTGCGAGAGCTTCGATCACCAGGCCCAGAATAAGCAGTACTTGGTGAAGCTGGTTGACGATTTGATCGCCGCGGCCAAGGACTCTAGCGACACTTTCGAAGATATCCCGCTCGACCTACGACACCACAAAACAAAGACGAAACCGCGATTCCCCAAGTCATGGCTCCTTACAGAGCAGCGCCGTCGCGAACTGGATGAGCACCGCCAGCGTGTGGCTATTGCAGATATGGAGAAGGCTAACGGTGGTTTGCTTGTGGACGGCCAGCAGGCAATTGATGGATACCTAATGAAGAAGCTGGCCGAGGAGCAGCAGAAGTCCATGGCCGAGGAGACTGTTGCTATCCCTGCCAAATCGTCTAAGCCGGCTGCCGGGTCACGGGCGAGACGATGAGCGGGTTGGCTAATGTTGACAAAATAGACGCAGTGTATCATAAAAGTGGCAGGGCAGACAGGAGAAGGCACATTTTTGTACATGGTGCAAAAGTGGGAAAATGTACAATATAGACAACCATATTGAGCAAAATTAACATTCGATTTTCTTACTAGCTCTTGACATTCCTTTAACTTTGCTCGTCTCGAGGGTGTAATTGAGGCTGTTTGTGATGTTTGTGAGCCGTGCAGACGTGGTTGGCATTGAATAAGCTGCATAAGCCAGCACTCACACGCATAATTGCACTCTTTTGCATTGTTTACAGTGTCATTCAGCCGCTTCCAGGGTCCTTCAAGACGAAGAGTAGATCTCCATAATTCATTTTGCATTCCCACTGGTCGCAGTCTCGTGCCTTGGTCGTGCGCTGCCTATCACAGTATCCACACCGGCCCCTTGATGGCAGTGCCCCCTAGTAACTGGAAACCAATGCCGGTGATATAATTGGCTTCCAAAGAGCGAACCAGCAGTGAATCCCAGCATATGACGGAACCTAAACAAGCTACTCGCCCAAATAACTTACCATGTGCGGTTTAGCGCGGCCAGGATTCCGGGGATGGTTTGCGGGTGCCGCAGCGAAGGTCTTAATGTTACTGCTGCTGGGATTCTGCAGAACCAACGTGCACAGAATTATATTTAGAATACAACAATTCGGAAGTAAGCGCTGATCGGTGTGACGTAATAAGGGTTGGACTTTTACTTTATATAGATAATTCCCGTTAGGGGTTCACGAGACAAGCAGCTGATCATCTTTTCTTCATCAACTTGAACATCCCTACCTTTGACCTACCTTTGTCACTCCCTCCGCACACTTTATCACAATGCATTTCCAGATTGTTGCTGCTTTGGCTGTCTTCAGCGGAGCTGTCTCTGCTGCTCCTACCGGGGACAAGGTTCGTACTTTGTTCGGGATACGTCGTATGTGAATGGGGGCGATTGTGCTGACCCGGTACTCTGTCAGGTTACACTCCACGAGAAGCCCTTCTTTTCTGGCGGCAAGGTTTCTTGGCCAGTTGACAACAAGTGCCACGCAATCAAGGACGAAGCATCCAAGTGAGAACCTCTGGATTACAAGAAACGTCGAGACTGGGAAAGAGGGTTGGCTAATGAGGATATCTACTAGGCTTGACATGGTAACTTCGATTACCGTGAGCGAGAAGGTCGTCTGCTACCTGCACGAGTACGTATCATGCCTCGAATGAGAAACCCCTGAAAACAGACGACCAAAGACACTTGAATAAGCTAACCAGCTTATTTCCATCGTATAGTGAAGCCGATTGCGAGGGCGGCCGTCTCGATCTCCACAGCCCCGGCGCACCGGACCTGATGATGTTGATGCATTGGGCCGAGAGGGCCAAGTCGATGAAGTGCGCTCTGGCCAAGGAAGAGGAGGCCAAGGGCGACGAGAAGAAGGACTAGATTTTGGTTTGGGAAAAGAGAGAGAGAGAGAGAGGCGGCATTTGAGGATACTCATTCATTGGCACATTTTTCTTATTACTGTTTTGTTAGTTTAGAGGTCTATTTCATTGGGGACTCGAGTTGTTCGCAGGTCGAGGACTGTCAGCCCTGTACACCGAAAGAAAAATTCATTTGTATAATTAGCTGCTAGATGGCAACATCAGATTACAGTTGCGTATAATTATAGACATTTTTGGGCATTTCTATCATCGCAAACTAAAATTCAAGGGCGGCAGAGGCCGGTGGCTGAGGGAGTGGAATCTCCGAACCCTGTTCATATGTATATTGGGCGAGTCGGGTTGCCGCTTGGTGAGTATAAGAAAGGGAATTCCGGGTCAACGTAGTCGGCGCAGGGTTAAATCACAATTCAAGTCTATCGCAGAGAAATGAAATAACAGCCCATCTTTCACATTGTTGTATTGGACAGCTCGAACTGATACTAGCTCGTTGTTAGTAGACAGGCTATCGCACTTGTCTAATGGTCCGTCTCCGTCGGCATAGAGTCCACCTCCCACCGTCGCCACACCGGGATACCGCGCTGGAAGATCCACTAGCAGGAGGTCTGCATGGGCAACCTCCCTCCCTTAACGCCAGCCAGCGCGCTATTGGTACGGGGCCGGAGAGTGGCGTCGCTGGTGGTTGTGTCAAGACACGTGAAATTGGTACTCGGAATCATGGCATTGGAGGTGTTCTCTGATTCCGGCCAAGTACTAGCCTCTACAGGTACTGAGTGATAAAGATAATATTTATGGAAATCACGCCCACATGCTTATCAAATCTACAAAATCATTCGGCCTCATCGGCAACCAGATCTAAAAAGATTCCACGAGGCTCTCCGTCTCGTTGCCGGCGTGGACGTAGCCTATATTGGTACTCCGGTACAAGGGGCCGGTCTAGCGGGGCGACCGTAGCGCCATATTACTGGCCGAAGCTACCGTTGTGGAGGCGACCGAGGCCTCGGCTCCTGTATACTCGCAGACATGAGCTTAGTGGTGAACCTCCAACACCACACCCTCTATTAAAGTCTCTGGAGCTTTCCCCGCCTACAAGGAACCTGTCTTTGCCATCCATCTTTATCGCCTGTTCATTGCCATTTGCCATCTTTTTACATCTTTTGATCGCTACGACAGCTCGTCAAAAGACTTATAGGTGGCTCTACTCCAATACACTCTACGGCTAACAAAGCTACATACGACTTGCGTTCCGCCGTCGCATTCCTCCAACACGCAGGCAAACTCGCGACAAGCTCGATAACTCCTTGATACACATTCGCCATGGCTTCCAAATCCGGCGTCCCGTCGTACGAGGCGACGTCTCTCGACCAAATCACAGCCAACGTCGAGACCATCCGCAAGACGTTCCGCACAAACAAGACCAAGGACATCAAGTTCCGTATGCAGCAGATCCGCAAGCTCTACTGGGGTGTCCGCGACAATGCCCACCTCATCGAAGAGGCCCTCAAGAAGGACATGAACAAGTGCCAGTTTGAGGCGCAGCTTACCGAAATTGAATGGGTCAAGAACGAGGCCATCGATGTCGCCAACAAGATTGAGGAGTGGGCCAAGGACGAGACCATCCCCGGCCTGCCCGCCGCCTTCTGGGCCATGAAGCCGCGCATCCGCAACGAGCCTCTTGGTGTCATTCTCATTATTGGCGCCTTCAACTTCCCCATCCAGCTCAACCTCGTTCCCGTTATTGGTGCCATCGCCGCCGGCAACTGCGTCATGCTCAAGCCCTCGGAGCTGTCGCCCAACTCTGCCATGGTCCTCAAGAAGATTTTTGACGAGTATCTCGACCCCGATTGCTATGTCTGCATCAACGGCAAGGTCGATGAGACCAAGCACACCATGGAGCACAAGTTTGACAAGATTGTCTTCACCGGTGGCAAGGGCACCGGCACCATCATCGCCAAGAAGGCTGCCGAGACACTGACTCCCGTCATCCTCGAGCTTGGTGGCCAGAACCCGGCCTTTGTTACCAAGAATGCAGACATCAAGCTCGCTGCCCGCCGTCTTATGTGGCAAAAGACGCTCAATGCCGGCCAGGTCTGCATCTCTCACAACTATGTCATGGTTGAGCGTCCCGTTCTCGGACAGTTTATTGCCGAGATCAACAAGCAGCTGCGCCAGTTTATGCCCAAGGGTGCTGACAAGAGCCCCGACTGGTCTCGCATCGTTAACAAGGGCCACTATGACCGTCTCAAGGCCATGGTTGACAACTCCAAGGGCAAGATTGTCATGGGCGGTAACATGTGGGAGGACCAGCTCACCATTGAGCCAACCGCTGTTCTCGTTGACAGCATTGATGACAGCATGATGGTCCAGGAGAGCTTTGGTCCCATCTGGTCCATTCTCCCCGTCGATTCTCTCGACGAGGCCATCGACACTGCCAACAAGGTCGATCCCACGCCTCTGTCGCTGACCACCTTTGGCACCGATGCCGAAAATGAAAAGGGTAAGTTGCTATTATCACCTTGGAACGTACCGTACGCTAACCGCTCATGACTAGTTCTCCTCAATGTTACATCAGGTGGTGCCACTTGCAACGACGCCTTCTTCCACGCTACGATGAACCAGGCTCCTCTTGGTGGTGTCGGCACCTCCGGCCAGGGCAACTACCACGGCTACTTCTCCTTCAAGGCCTTTAGCCACCAGCGCAGCATTGCCAGCGTGCCTCGCTGGGTTGAAGCCCTGATCAAGGTGCGCTACATGCCATACAACGTCAGCGAGCTCAAGCGCTCCCAGCGCATGCTCTCCCTCAAGCCCAACTTTGACCGCAACGGTCACGCCACCAAGGGCCTCAAGTACTGGATCGGCTTTCTCTTCTCGCTCGGTGGCAAGAGTGCTCAGGGCGGTCTTCTAAGGTGGGGGGTTCTTATTGCTTTTGCAGCGATTGTCGGGCTGAAGAAGGGGTATCTAGGCCAGTAAACGACGGCTCTCCACGAAGGGACTGAAATTCGTCGCCATATACCCAATTGTTTACTATCCTATTGCTTCTTGCTATACTTTGTATTTTCACGCTTTCGCTCACCCCTTTTTGTTATTTGCGGAAAAGAGAATGGTATATAAAGATATGGCGAGATGAACGAGCAGTTTCTCTGTGGACAGCGTTGTTGTAATACCCCCTCCACCTTCTAACGCCCACGGCAGAGCAGTGGCGCGATATACTGTACTTTTTCCTTTGTTTCTTTGTGATCATTTCGCTCTGTGGCAGATTTAGTAATGAAAATCTCAATGAAGAAACGGCAATATCGCCGTAAGGCTATCACACTTGATGCATTTTGCAAACGTACATGTAACGTTATGGTGAATTGTATATACCGTATAAACACCAACTTCTAAATACCAGATACAGCAGCAGCTAACCGCTTGCCACGCTCGCCTCCAAGATACAAATCATCCTCTGACGTCTCCCTACCCAGCTCAACAGCCTCATTATACGCCTTTGTAACCATTTCCTCATCCACGCGCAGCCCATTCTCCACCAATGCCAAAATAACACTGCGAATCCTCGCAATCTCCCGCATAGTCGGCACATCAATAGGGTCATTCTGGCTCGAGTACGCCTTGCTACTAATGCTCTCCTCCATCTTATTAATCCCAACTCCTTCCGGCGCACCACCCTCTGCCGCCGCACCCTCTCCCTCAATATGCTTGCTGATCCAGATGTAGCCATTCACGCCCAGCAGGACATCAATCTTGCTCGCGCCATTCGCAGCGGTCTCAATAGTCCACACCTGGCGCTTAGCACGCACGACGCCCGCGCCGCCGCCCGTGCCGCTGACGCTGACAAACACGCCGTTGCGCAGCTTGCCGTACTTGAGACTGCGGGTGTGCAAGCTGGCCGCGCCGTCCTGGTGCAGCTGCTGCACCTCTGCAACGACCAGATCGCCCTCGGCAAAGAAGCTGCGGATCTGCAGCTCATCGGTCTCGGTACGCTTGCGCAGGATGCCACCAGGGAGGTTGATGGCGGAGATTTGCAGGATGGCCAGCTGCGAGGCGGCGACGTCGACGCGCCATCGCTTGGCTTGCACCTCTACTATGCGCCCGACAACCAGGTCACCGATCTCAGGCGTGTAGCGTGCGCGCAGCGGCCGGACGGACAGGAGCTTGTTGGTCTTGGTGAGGGTTCCTGCTAGTGAGGAGGTTATGGATGTTGAGTTTGTGGGGACGTATGTGCCGTGGCCGCTGATGAGGGAGTTAGTGGTAATGAGATTTTTTGAGAGGTGAAGAGCTGGTTGGAGAGTTGCTTACCGCATCCATTGAGGGTTGGATGTGATGACGCTGCCGGGAGTGAGAATCTGATTCGCCGTGCCGTCGTCGTGATCGCCACCTATTGTCATTCGCTGTCGCTTTGGCGCGCGCATGCTCACATCGCCTTGAACGTCCACACCGCCGGATTCTGAGTCTGATGAGTCTGAGGTATCTGAGCCTGGGCCTGGGGCGACGCTGGGCCCTTGACCGACGGCTTGTGGTCGGAGAATTGTGATGGGCATATTGGATGAGATGAGCCCCAGGTGCGGGATTGATGAGGGCTAGTCGGGTACAAAGCCGTAGTCGAGGAAAGAAATGAAGTAAAAATACCCAAATTTATCTTCACAGTTAAGAAATTAGTTGTTCGCTGAGGTCAATGCTGCAGTGTCGTTGAATTGATGGATGGTTTACGAGGTGATGAAGATGAGAAGTTGAGGTGGGTCTCCAAGATTTTCCACAACCGGACGTAAACGCAACGCCTGCGATTGCTCCAACAGCAACTGGCACGTATATAGTCGTGGCTTAGACAAGTATTAAATTCTGGGCAAAAGTTGACTTTTTTTTTTCTTCTCTTTTTTGAGACGGTGTATTTTTAAAAGTTAGCTTCCAGCTCTGTGTGTCTGCAGACAGATTCCATCAGAGCAATTCAGAGAGACCGGAGGACTCGACAGTTTTGGAGCTACCATTTAGACAGCGCTTCAAAGTATTCGTCAATGGGTATCATAAACTATTTGGCTAATATTTTCACAGTATTATACATATAGTATTACAGGTAGTCAAAACACCCCCTGAGTGGTCGCCATATCGGGATGCGTGGAGATTAGTTAGACCGCCATTGCTTTGTCCACCCCTCTCCAAGATTTTTCATGCATAATAGCAATGAAAGCGGCTGGTTAGTTAAAAGCCCTATAGAGACCCATCCATGCAAGACCAAAAGATATCGAAGCAATGGTAGCTTGCCTGCTCCTCATGCCAAACATTGACTGGCTCTTCATGATAACGTGGCGCTGCTTCTCGAGCTGCGACATGCCTGAAAAGTAGTTATACGCCGATAAACCAAAAAGAGCACCACATCCTGTCAAGTAATAGTTAGATTCTGGATCAATGCTTTTCAATTGAGCGATAATTGGAAGGCAAAACTTACCAACAACCTTGCACGAGAGGCAGTCTTCTGCCCGCTCTTTCTGTAGCATCTCCTGAAGTTTCTCGGGGCTCTCCAGCGACTGAAGGCTTGGAACTTTGTCTCCAGCCATGGTGAAGGTATTGACGACCGAGATTTTACAGCTTGCGAAAGCTGGCGGACGCTGCGACAAGAGCAACTTGGAAGGTAGTAAAAAGGCTGGTTGTTGCACGAGAGCTCCATTTTGGTTGCGCCGTTAGTCAGCACAACACTCACTGTAGGTCGTCATGGCACTCGCGTGTACGTGGGGTGCTAGAAGCTCCCACTTCAGCATCGCAATTGAGGCGAACCGACCGCCACAATGAACGGCGTTATAGAAGCCGTGCACATCTTTGACGATAACAGGTACAGATACAGAGAGGTTAAATGTATGCAGCAGAGCTAACAAGGGTGTAGAACACCGATACTTTCACATACATACACCGGCCGCCCACTCTCCGCGACACACCTCTTACCTCTCTACCTCGAGCATTCTATTCCCCGACCGAACCTGATATATCTCCCTAATACCAATCCCCCGACGCTAGTCTTCAGCCTGGGACACGGTAACCTCCTTTTCCTCGCCACGTCCACCACAGAGATTGAACCCCTACTTGTCCTCGAGTTCCTCCACCGCATTGTTGATGCATTTGAAGACTTCCTTGGCGCACCGCTACTGGCTGTCAAGATTGAGAATAACTACGATGTAGTCGCCCAGCTTTTGACAGAAATGTGCGACGCGGGCACGATAAGTACCACCGAGCCGAACGCTCTCAGGGAAGTCGTCGAGGTGGAGGGGTGGATGGGCAAGTTGCTCGGCAGCATCAATTTGCCAGGGTATGTGCTTTACGTTGCAGTGCTCTACTTGCAAGTTACTGACAACAGGCAGAAAATCACAATTGAATACTAGCTTTTCGAACTCGAGTACACCGTCGGTACTACCAACAAACGGAACGGCCTTGCCGTGGCGGCGAGCGAATGTGCGGCATACCTCAAATGAGCTGTACGCTGATGTTGTGGAAACATTAACAGTTACGCTGGCTCCTTCTGGAAGACCACTCGCCGCATTTGCGAATGGTACAATTGCCTTTACTGCCAAGGTGTCTGGCGTGCCCGATATTCTACTCTCGCTAACGAGCCCGTCTGGTAAACACAACATTGGAAGCTTTATGGAACTGCCAGTATTCCATCCCTGTGTGCGGCTTAACCGGTGGAAAGAATCGCCGGGAGAGTTGAGCTTTATACCGCCTGATGGACGATTTATTCTTGCGGGATATGAAGTTGACTTGCTTCCTTTTACGAGTGGCAAGTCTGGCAATCTCAGCTCTAATAATCTCAAACTGCCGGTGGACCTGGAAATAAAAACAGGACTTGGGCAGACTGGTTCTGAGTTTGAAGTGCGGCTTCAAGTGAATAAAATCCTCGGCACTCCAGGGTCCTCATCAAGCAGCCAAGGGCGCAGTGGTGCCCCCGGTAGACTGGGCTCACCACATCCTGGGACACCTGGTGCACCACTAATTGAAGATCTCGTCGTTCATATACCACTACCGGCAGACGTTCGAAATTTGTCAGATATACGACCTAGCCGAGGAGATGCAAGCTTCAACCCCGGAGACAAGGTGTTGGAATGGCAGATCCCAGCCAAAGAACTGAGTGGACCAACATCTCATTTTGGTCTACGAAGCACGGTGGTCGGGCCGTTGACAGATGATAAAGAAGACCAGTTCGACCCCAGTGGGTTCGGTTTCGGAACGGACTATTCCTATAACGAGCCATATCAAAGCGTGCCTGTCACGAAAACATCAGCGCCTAAAGAAAATGAGAGCGGTGAGCAGGATTCGGCAAAGGTGGCGCAGAACAAGATCTTAATGCCGAGTTCTGCGTCGGTGAGCTTCTCGGTGAAGGGTTGGCTGGCAAGCGGATTAAAGGTCGATAGTATTGTTCTGGACTCGAGAAAAAGTCGAGGGTTGGGTGAAGGAGTGAAGCCTTACAAGGGCGTCAAATACCTGACTGTGAGCAAAGGTGGTGTAGAAATTAGATGTTAGCGATTGCATATTAAATGTTTGGAATGACTATTATGGTATTATCTTTCCACAACTTGAATTATGGCCTTCTGCCTTAGAAGTAGCAGCTGTAACCTAGATGTCTTGTACCAAGTCCCCAACAAGGTGTTTTGACATTTAATTCACCTCAAGACCTATATTGCTAGTAAATTGGCGATTGCTTTATACTTTATTCTAATTCCATGGGCATCCGTGCATGATAAACTCCCCGCAAGAAGCTTTCGGGTATGTGGAGGCCCCGGTGCAACGGCTTGTGGGGGAGCTCGGCAAGCTGAGGCTTAGGCCGCGCCAACTGGACGTTGCTGCACTTAATTACATACACAGAATCGCGGCCCCCAGTGCCCCGCGAACCTGCAATGTAACCCGCGCGACGTCACCGAGCGTCCTGCTTTTGTTCTCCAACATAACTTTCTGGACAGTATGAGACCCTCTTTCTAACACTATCGGAAGCCTGTCCAGTTTGGCTGTTGGATCGGACCGTCGATGAAGCGTTTTGCGAATCCGGCGCTGCGGCGCGGCAGTGGTCGGAATGCCTCGGGAACTGCAGCTCGGGAGACGCCCCCAACAGTTGCGTCGCGACGATGGAGCTCTACGAAGCACACGCGAGGAAGGACGGCGATTTTCTTTCCAGGTAAGGCGCAATTGGTCACAGTTCTTTTGCCTATTGGAAATGCCAGCCTTGCTAAAAGTTGATTGCGTCTAGGCCAAGGCGTCCAAAAGGTCGGTATGCTGAGCCCCTGGATCGAAGCGTTCCCGTCGACCGCAAACGAAATCATTCAGGAGATTGACCACTACGTTGGATACAAGCTCTCTGATGTGATACAAGATGGACCATCAAGTGTCCTGACACAAACCAAGAACGCACAGCCTGCCATCATGGCCACGTCAATTGTCATCCTGCGCATCCTGGAGAAGGAGTTCAACTTTTACGTCTCCGACCACTTCGACGTGACGCTGGGCCACTCGCTTGGTGAATTCGCCGCCCTGGTGGCGGGAGGATACATCCGGTTCCAGGATAGCTTGTACCTTGTGCAGAAGCGTGCGGCCGCCATGTCGGAGGCGACGCAAAAGGCAATCCAAGACTATGGCGGCGAGTACGGCATGGTCGCCATCATAACAGAGCCAGGATACATGGATGGTGTGATTGACGCGGTGCATGAGTTTGTCGGACACTCAAGCGCGGGAAGCAAAGCCAACAGCAACGAAGATGTTGCGCCGATTGAGCAGGTCTTGATTGCCAACATTAACAGCAAGAACCAAATCGTGCTTAGCGGGAATATCGAGCGCATAAAGACGCTTGTTGCGCATGTGCGCCAGTTTCTGGGCCATGACCCCCGCGCGGTACGGCTGCACAGCGACAGTCCTTTTCACAGCCCCATTATGCAGCCAGCCGTATCAGTTATGAGATCGCTGGTGAACAAGAAGAGTCATGTCAAGGGATGCGAGGACGAAGATATCATTACGTGGCCGGGCAAGATTTCGTGTATTAGCAACGTCACGGCACGACCGTTTGGGAGCAAGGAGAAGCTCAAGGAATTGCTTTCGCGTGGTTGCCTGGAGACGGTGCGCTGGTGGGACAGTATCAAATATCTTGACCAGGAAGAAAAAGTTCGGCGATGGGTTGGTATTGGACCTGGCAAGGTTGGTCGAAACTTGGTGGGCAAGGAGGTTGGCATGCGTGGGAGCGATCTTGTGAAAGGAGGTGGTGTCTGGGCCATTACGGACCCTGCAGAGGTGGAAGATGTATTGCGTGGATTGGAACAGACGGCACATATTATGGACCAGGAAGAGTTGGAAGATGACGGATAGATGGGCTGCTTTACTGCATTATATCAAGCATTTAAAGTATTGCCAGGCAGTGAGCCGAGCTGTGCCACCGCTAGAGAGACAATTGGTGCGATTGTAATTACATCTTAATAAATACTATAAAAGACAATGAAACTGTACGAATATGGCTTAAAAGTAAAATTTATAATTTCTAACAGCATCTTCTGTAGCCTTGAGTGTAAATAGTAGCTTACTTCCAAGGCACCACTCAACCACCCCACGCGGAAGGGGTCCAGGTCCAAGCTGTGACACCTCCCCGCCAAATAGCTCCAAGCCAGCAACCACTTCCAACCTTACAACTACAAGCGCGCGCCGGCCATGACGACCGCAATACCCTCAATCGCCTGTTTAGGCGTCATCGGGAGAAATGTAAGCTCTTCACCTGCCATTTATCCATTTATTCCTCTTCAGAAGCTCTTAGGCCTCGCCGCGCCACAATCTTGCTCTCGCTAACAACCCATTCCTCGCTCAACAGAATAACCCTCTACACATGTCCATCTTCCCCTCACACGACCCAGCAAGCAACACCTTTGCCCCAATCCGCACTCCTCTCGAATTTTCCCTCCTCCTCTCCTCAACCGTCGACGTCTTCGAGCTGCGCGCCAAGTCCAACGCCGCCTCCGGCGTCGGCCTCTCGGGCGACTTTGGCCTCCTCCACGCCGTCGACGACCGTCTTGCCGCGTACGGCTTCGAGACAAATACTGGCGTACGGATGGTGTGCGTGGTAGACATGCGCGGACGCCGCGTCGACGGCACCGTGCTTCGGTCTGGCAGCGGGGGTGGTGCGTCTGGTGCCGCGGCAGCAGCTGCAGCAAGCGGTGGTGCTGGAAGCGGCGGCGCGGGCCTGCGTGATGCAGAGCTTAAGCCTGTGTTTCGGGCTATGCAGAATGCGTATGTGAGGCTGTTGCAGAATCCGTTTTACGAGCCCGATGAGCACGCGCCGTTGGGAGGACGGGGTGGTGCAAAGATTACGAGCAAGAAGTTTACGGATGATATGAGGCGAATAGGGGAGGCGTGGACGCCTGGCGTTACGAGCTTGTGATAAGGGTGCGTGGTTTGCTGCTTCGGTGTTACATTTGTCTGGCGTTGGGGATAGATCATTCAAGGTTGTGAGGTGCTTGACGGATTTTGGTCTTGTACTTTTCTATTAGAGCTCTTCTTTTATATGCTCATCTAAAAATGATATACAGTATAATATCCAGCCGTCTGTTACTTTTGTTCCCTGCTGCTTTGGTTTTTTAGATGCTCTATGCGGTATTTCGACAGTCCAGCCATTTCGTCTATGTCTATGCTTTCACCCATGCACTCGCCTGTATCTTGTTTCTTGTCGAACTCTCGTTCACGAAGAGGTTGGGATGCTGCGCCTCCTTCCCAGTGTCGTGCTTCAAGCGGCAATGGCTGCCACCAGTCTCCCGTTCTGGCGTGCCATCGTGCGCTGCAAAGCTCCCACAGCCTGGAAATGGCGCGTTTGTATGCAAACCGCTCGTCCTCTCCGGTAAATGCACCTGCGTTGCCAAAATCAATCATTTTCTTCTGTACTTGTAGGCCAAAATCTGAGTCTTGATCTGGGTTATATTTTGAAGTGGCGCTCTTTGTGTCATAGTAGGATACGTTAGGACGGAAGGGAGACATCTGATCCTGGTACACTTCTGCAATTGTCTCCGAGTACGTTGCATCATCGGCGTCAACTTTTGAGTTGTCTGATTTGGGATCTGTTGGTTTGGATGATTGCGGGAAGAAGAGGGAGTCAGGTGCTGATTCAGCCCGGATGATGAGCTTGCACTTTGCTTCGTAAAGTGCATCCAGAAGGGTGATGAAGCGTCGGGCTTCATTCTTTTGGAGTATTGATAGGCATGGAACGTTGTCAATGATGAACGTATGGAATGATGATGCCATGGTAATGTAGTCTGCTGGCCCCAAAGATTCTACCAGCTCGTTGAATTGCCAGTAGACGATGCCGCTGTGATGACTGGGGATGTGGACTTTGCGCCCGTAGACTACTATAGTTTCTGGTGCCCAGGATTGCTGCTTGCCCGGCGTGATTCCTTCTACTGATGCATCCCACAGCTCTTGCTCGTCAAGGGTGAAATAGTGCTTTGGCCTATTCTTTGACCCTTGTCTTTCGGCATCATCGTTACCGCTTGTTGTAGCAAAATTCGAACGGCCTTTAGCTTCGGGTGCTGGTGTACTCTCAAGCTCATCCTGTCGTCTCCAGTCTTGCGCACCCTCCATTTGCCAAAAGTCACATCGTGCTTTCAATACCTCCAACAGCTTTGCAAAGTCACTTCCTGACCCGTAGAGTTCGCTGCGTCCTCGGCCGACACCAAAGAACTTGCGCATAATGCCGTATCTAGGCTCTTGGGAATAGTCAATGCCGGTAGCTTTCTGCAAGTCTTCTGGGACTCGATTTGAAGACGCAACTAGTACGCCACCGAGCTGAAAGAATGCTATAAAGAGGTGGCTGAGGATCTTGCTGGCAGCGCGGTCTGGCAATTGGAACTCGTCCAAGAAGAGAATGGGTGATTCGTCGACAAGCTTCTTCGCCATCCAAAGAAGGGAGTATTCTGACTGATCATTTTTTGAATAGTGATGCGAGCTTCTGTAACGCTCTAGCTGCGCAAATGTGTAGAGCATAAACGTGTTGAAATGCCATCGCTTTTTGCGCTCCGTGGGCAAGCCTTCAGCGAGAAGATCTAATAGCATTGACTTTCCGGTCCCCACTTCGCCAGACAGAAAAATGCCTTTTGGCGAGTCTATGTCAATGGCCATTTCGTAATTGGTCATGGTGCGCGTGAGGGCCAGACTGTCTCGGCCTTCTGAGTACGGTAAAAGGTGTTTGAAGAGCGGATTGCGCCATATGCCGTGGCCGCGGACCGCGAGTGATGCATCCTCGGCATTCTGATCTGACGGCTTGGTATTCGTAAGACGAGCAACTTGGTTCAGGCGTTGCCTGTATTCTATCTGTGGTGAATAGTCCTTTATTCGCACGTATACCTTGTGCAGATGTCGCGCCAGGCGGTGCTGGGCTGGGTCAGGAGAGCAGATGCCGCTTGTCACCAAGCTCTGGTACTTAACCAAAGGGTCAGTGATGGTGACTGCCGTCGAGAAGCGTCTCATTGTGCGTGTTATAAAGGACCAAAACGGTCCTCTCCTGTATTAATCATGGACGTTGCTTGGGTTGCGGATAGCCGAGGATGAAGTGTGTTCTCGGCAAGCTATTGACCCGTGGGCGAGCTAGTCGATTCCAGATTTTGTGATGACGTAGATGCTTGTTATTGGCAACCTATATTCACGGTTGAGGGAGTAAATCCCGTATATTGGATAGTTTCAGATGCTCTGGAATATGCAGATAGAAAGTCATAGCCACACGAGCTGCTCGCCACAGGTCATACGACAGACTGTGGCGTGTGGTGCATCTTCTTTTTTGGCTGTCCACCCACGGCACGGGCTGTCGCTGCTATGCACCCCGCCACGATCGGGGACCGGTACGTACCTTGGAGCCGCGCAAACAATTGAACCACTTGGGTGGCAGCAGCTCAACCCAAGCTCAGGCATTATTCTGCCTTTTGTTTTTCACCCACCGCCAATAGGTTGCTGTGGCCGCTTTGTCCAATCCGCCATCACCAGCGCCGCAAACAGTCGTCGAGCTCGATCGTTGGACGGCCGAAATGTATCTCTGAATTGAGACATTTATTTATTTCATCGTTTGATCGTCAATTCCTCGCACCACGCGCCGCTCCGGGTCGCGTGTCTCGCCCGTGAAAAGCTGTCGCTGCAGCCTCTCAGAACATCGCCAAAATGTTTTCTGCAGCACCTGCTGAAGGCGGCCCAGCCACGGCCACTCGTTCGCGTCGTCGCCAGCGTCCCAAGAGCCAGGAGAGTCTCGTTCCACAGCCAAAGGCTAAGCGCCAACGCGTACCCCTGACGGAGCAGACGTTTGTCAACCCAGACGTTCCTCCTGAGGCTGTTGCTGAGCCGCAGCTCGACAAGAGCCCTCCGATCGACATCACCAACGAAGGGAGCTTCGAAAACATTAACCCAGCGCCTCGCAGAGAGTCACATGTCCGCGCGAAAAAGTCAAAGCATGGCGATCGCGCTGCACAGAAAGGCGACGGTAGCCTGTTACTGGTAAGTAGAATGGGCATTACGTTGGCTACCTTGCGCCATCCCCGGGTTACACTCTCCAAAACAGCCGCCCCGTGCTAACATAGCAATGTCAATAGACCAGCACGAATGCATACGTCGTCAGCAAGCTGCCTGCTCTGCCGGATAGAATTCGTGCAGACTGGTCTGGTAAGTAAACTTGAGGTAATGTAGCAAGTCGCGAATCTAACGTCTTTTAGCCGATCAACACGCCGACGTATCGTCCTCTTTCGGCTATGGACTAACCTTTACATCGACACATGCCATGGTTTGGCCTTATAACTCCACCTCACAATCTCCCGAAACATTCATATTTGCGCTACCGCCCACGTCGAAATCGAGCGATGCCCTTCCCGTTGGATCACTTGTGTCGCCCTCCGCCTCGTCTACGGAACCAGGCTTGGTCGTTGTTATGCCGAGCAGCGGCAAGGTCATTTTCTGGGAGTCAATATCAAGCGCTGCTACGTTTGCGTTCATTAAGAAGGACCGATCCGGTGTCGAACATACAATCTCGGGCATGTCATCTGGAGAAAAGGCTGTGGCTATCACAAACGCAGAGTCAGCTGGCTTTGTTCTGACCTTTAATTCGGGTCGCTTAGCATACATGAGCGTTCGCGACAGCCATGGACGTCCCGCTGTATCAGTCCAATTTTTACGTTCAAATTTGGCATCTTCAGGTGGCCTCTTTGGAAGTATTCGTCATGCCTTTTCTAACCTGTCGTTGCGCGGCGAGATTGCAGCTGTTCGCGCTGATCGGTCAGCAAGGGTCGGTGAGCGAAATATTGTCGCACTCACAAGCAGAGGCAAGCTTCAGGCCTGGAAACTCCATCGAGGTGGCCACAGCGAACAGCTAGGCGATACAGATATGCACGACGCGCTAGTGGCAGCTATCCAGGAGACCGATCCTTTTAGCAGAGACTTACCCGCCGAATCCCTTGAAACTGTCGACTTTACTTTTGTGCCCAAGGGCCTTGAAGATAAATATCTCGAGCTGAGCAGATTGAGTGATGCGATGGCTGTCGACGACGCGTCTGTTCAGCATCTTTTGCTCCTCGTCTCCCTAACCCGCAAAAGCGTTTCACGCTACTCGCTGGTTGAGATCATCATGAAGCCCAGAGAGTGCAAAGTAGGCATGGTACGACCAATCACCTCGTATTCGACGCCTTTGTCAAAGTCTAGCTCGACTCCAACCACAGCACCTCGAATATATTTACCACGTCCAGCGCTGGTCGCTTTCGTCGTTTTTGAGCGCGCCACAGTTGTGGCTTCAATCGCTATCCCGCCAGATTCACCGGACTCGCAGCTTCAATCTGACAATAACATTCTACCGTCATCATTCGAGGATGTCATTGATTTCCGCGAAGATCGACTGCACGAGATTGTAGGCTCTGGATTCGAAGAGATGCCATCAGCTTCCCATGATGACAACCGGATATTCCGTCAAAGAATGACAAAGAACCCGGCCGTGCTTCTCATGGTTCGTGGCGCTGGACTGGTCCGCGTAGTTACAACTGATGTGGACAGATTCGCTAGTGAGCAAGCACCGCAAGTTTCTGCCAAGAGCAAATTAGAGCAGACGGTATTCTTCGGTGCGAAGCAGGAGAATCCTCTAATATTTGACGGCCGTCGAGAGATAACATTCTCGAAGGAAGAGACTGCGAGGGCTGCCCTGGAAGTCAGCCACGAGATCCTTAGTTCATCTACAGCATACATCTCGACGCTCCCGGCATCTCTGGAAGACAATTTGCGTGCTAGATCGAACGCTTTGGAACGGTTGATGCTGCATCTAAGATCGATAGGCGCCGATCTTGACCGTAAGACGCGCTGGAACCTGCTCTACAATGCCGAAAAGATGCATGTTGCAACACTCCTGTGGAAGAAGCAAGAAGCCTTTACTGCTGCACGTCCCGCCGATGACAAGGAAAGTCTCATTGCATCTATTGTTGAATTTATTCACCAGGACCAGAAATCAAATCCAGTTGCCAGCATTGGACAAGTGGATGCAATTCGACACTGGTTCATCAATGATGTGTTCCGTCTTGAATTGTTTGTTGCGTGGGCCTACGAAATCATCAAGACAATGTACAAAGACCACTTGCTCGACGATGCTAAAGTCACTGTTATGATTTACGAGGCTATTGAAATCAACACATCCACACACATTGGCGCACTCGGCTTCCGCAGAGATAACCTGTCTTCTTACGGGCTCGGCCAAGAGAAGCTACGTCTTGGAATATTACTGGGTGGTTATGAAGACCTTCCCGAACCGTGGACCGGCTGCCACTACATTGCGAATAATATCAAACGACTTGTTGACCTTTCCGAACAATGGTACAAGAAGCATCAATCGTTGGCAGCGGAGAAAATAAAGGGCCCAAAGCCAGATCCCAAGTTGATCACCAAGATATTTGACGAGCTGCCGCAATTAACGGACGCGATGCTTACTTCGGTACTAGAATGTGCTCGCTGGGGCTCTTCATCTCCTGAGAACAAAAACATTGCGCAAAGCTTTGCCAAGGTATATAGCACGGACCGTTATGAGAAGCCTGTATTCTTGGCACGTGCCGGAAAATGGGAGCAAGCTGCAAAGATTGCCGAGCAGCATGAGGCGCTAGACGGCCTTGCGGTCATTCTCCTTGACCACATTGAATACCTGGAAGCTGCCTTGCACCATGCGGGCTTGTCCTCGACCGAGGGCCAGCGTCTTAAGGCATACCGAGAATCAAAGAAGGCCCACCTCGAAGATAGGTTCACAAAATACGGCCGAGACTTTGCTTTCCCAGTATACGAATTCCTACTTGAAAAGCATGGCGTCGAGGCTGTTTTGCAATTTGATCTGGAGACGCTTGGTTTCAAGACTCAGTTTCTGCGTAGCAAGCCGGAGCTGGCCCGCATTTCCTGGATCAATGACATTCAAGCAGAGAAGGATGTCGATCACGCCGCATCGACTCTGGTCGCTCTTGCTCTTAACAAGGAGCAGCAGGTCTGGAACAAAAAGGTTGAGCTAAGCTTGGGTAAGCTGGCACTGCTTGCGGAAGCCGAAGAACGAAGCAAGGATTCGTCATCCTTCAAAGTGCAGGCCGATGAAGCTCGGCAAGAGCAACAGCTGGAAGAGGTTGACCGCGAACTGGTTACGCTCAAGATTCAGGATCAGCTCTACGGGCAAATCTCACCCAGCACGTTTGACGCCCTCGACGACGCTGCAGCGCTCAACATTGCCATGGACGCCCACAGTACCAACATTCCCCGCCGCCAGAAGGCGATCCTCAATCTTTTCCAGGACGGCATTGAACGGCTATTGAAGCATGAAGCCTTGGACGCCATGACTCTAATTGACCTCTTGACGCTGGTGTCACTTAAGCCAGAGTCGCGTGATGAGATTGCGCATCCGTTCTGGATGGCGCTCAAGGTTGCCGAGAGCAGCTGCCACGCCGACGAGGCCAGAGAGGCAAGAATGCTCATATGGAGACGTCTGTTTATACGCGACGACTGGGCCAAGATCAACGATACCCAGCTCAAAGATGACCATGAAGTCGTCGAGCGTCTAGCCGAGACGGAACTTTTTGCCGTCTTGACCGACTGCGTCCGGTTCCGTAAGTTCCTCCATCAATTGATTGACTAAATTATACGTACAAAATACTAACATATCGCTCCTACAGAAGACGCTAGAGATCCATTCCGTCCAATGTCACCATCAGAAGCCCTAGGCGCCTTTACAGAGCACCTTGACCGCCGCTTCCGCGAAATGGGAGCTGATTTCCAAAGCAAGCTCCTCGACGGCATGAAGTGGGAAGACAAGCTGTTACACCAGTACATTGGGAAGAACCGCCTTCCCGAATGGCTGCGCACGGCGCTCGAGCACGCACAGCAGGAAGTCGGTGCCGCGATAGAAGAAGATGAAGACGTTGCAGTAGAGGATGCCGAACCCGCAGAGCAGCATCAGATGTACGGTATTGGTGGTAGCGCGGCGCTGTTTGCGCAGTCATAAGATTGTTTACAGTCCAAATGCAATAGGAGTGTTGCTTTCCTTTCTTTTCTTTCCTTTTTTTTTGTTCAGATAATTGGTTCTCAATCAAAGGGTATTCTTTTGGAACAAGAGAAATGGAGTGGGTTTTTACCAGACATTTGACGTGTATAGTGTTTTTGCGGAAATTTGTTTCTATTTTCTACCTTTTTTTTTTCTCGAGTTGCAGATAGGGCGGTAACGAGGATGGGCAAGAGATAAATAGCACTACGCATGGCATTGTTCCTTTTCTTTTGGATTTCATACCTTTCTCTCTCTCATTTACTAGATTTGCGCATGTGCCGTTATAAAACCACGCGACAAATTTAAGAAAGTGAGCGAATAATTGTTGGTCATGGTGTCTTCAGATTGTGGCCGTTATATACACATCGTATACATGACTCCCCATCCTGTCCTTCACATGGATATCAGAACCTTTTTTTTTTTTTTGTTTCCGTCTCGAGCAGCCTCCAACCATACAAGACCCATTCCAGCTTCCCAATCTTTCTTCTTCATTTGTTTTTTTTAAAAAAAAAGCCCAGTCGCCGGAACATAAAATAAACGAGATAAATGCAAAAGAAAGAAAAAAAGACATGATTGGCTTTTTAAGCCTGCATCTTTCTTCTCTTGCCGACCTGGGCGGAGAAACCAGTCTTGATGGCCGTGACGGAGCGACGAGAGCCGCAGTTGTTGCAGGTGACGAAGTACAGACGGTTTTCACCCTTGCTGAGCTCTGTGTCGGGAGACTTGCAAGTTTTGCATGTGACGTACTCGACTGGAAAGATTAGGTGCGTTAGTGAAAATGTGCTTTGTGCTAAAGAGGGTAAAGGAGGGGGCAGAAACGTACTGATATATTTCCTTACGACAGTTTCAATCTGAGCCTGGGTCCAACGACCCTTGATGACCAGTCTGCGGCTACCGTCCACGGAACCAATGGTTCCCAATTCGGCAAACAGATAGGCAGTGAGATGCTCCTCGGAACGCTTCATGCGTCTGGAAATGTCGGCAATGTTGGCAAAGACCGTCTTTCGGTTACCTTCGCGCATGCACTGCGGGGGAGGAATCTTGTAGCTCTTGGTGCCGCTGAGGGTGTGGTCGGGGTTCTTCTGCTGCAGCTGGCTGAAGAAGCGGTTTAGCAGCAGGCTGTAGTTGATTGATTTTGTCTCGTCGTGCGACCAGATGCCCGTTCCGGATTCCATGTCGCCCTCTTGCTCGGGAGCGCCGGCGCCGGCCTCGTCCTCATTGTCCTTGACCTCGAGCTGCTTGAGCTTGGCGGCAAAGTCGTCCTCATCGGTCGTCTCCTTGGCCTTCTTCTTCTTCTTTTTCTTCATGGACAGGTCGAGACCGCCGTCGTCACCACCGGCGGCATCACCAGTGGCTTCAGCATCATCGTCCTTGGGGACCTTCTTCTTCTTCTTTTTCTTCAGAAGCGACATGTCGAGGCCCGAGTCGTCAGCGGGGGGCGCATCGTCGGTCGCGGCAGCTTGAGATTCGGCATCAGCAAAAGATTCCAGGGCGGCGGACAACGGCGGCGTACGAGGCGTATGCGACACGGCCGAGTCCTTGGTGGGCTCGTCGGCGGCGGTGACCATGTTGACTGTACCGTCGGCGTCGACTACTACTTGTTCGTCGGTAAAGGCAACGGATTTGCGAGCTTTGCGCTCAGCGGGGATTGGATCCTGTTTCGGGGGAAAGGAGAACACCTAGGGGTTAGTCCACGGGGCCTATCTTTCGATTGATCAAAACGAAAACAGAAGATTCGGCGAGGGGATCGAGGGGATCGCGAGGGCGTGGCGAGGTGTTTGCGGTGGTGGAGAGTGGATAATGAGGGAGGTTAGGCGGCGGGTGGTGAGAAAAGTCGTGGTGGTGACTCAAAAACTCTCGGCCCCTCTTCGCTCACAAAAGTGTGGTGTGGTCGATTTGTGCTGGTGCAGGTTTGGTGGGGGGCAAAGGTTTATGCGGGCGGGCATGCTTGTGCACCGCACTGGTACTTTTGTGCATGTGCTTTTGTGCAGGGGAAGAGTGGCTGTTGCTGCTGGAGGGGTACCTAGTAATACCAGCCGCCCACCCCCGGCGCTGGGTTGGCCACCACTGTGATGATGGCATAGCCCTGCAAGGGTACAGCCAAAAGGGTTCACTTTATATCGCCCGCGATCGGCATCTCTCACTCCTGCATCAATCAGAAAAGCGAGCCGCCTTTTTGATTTGAAGCCAGATAATAAGAGCTCCGCTCAAGCAGTTTCAAAGCGTCCCTCACCGTATAGCCAATTTGTGAAAAGAGCAACAAACGAGAGAAAAAACAGTAAAGCATCGCCGCAAAACTCACCTCGCTTGCCATGACGAAAGTACGGCGTCTGTGATGTACTAACAACTGTGCTTGTCGTCGTGTTCCTCCGGCAACACAGTAGGTCAAAAAGATTCAAAAATGAGAATTCCGCAATCTTTCAGTCGAGTTCGCTGGAAAGCTTTCCTTCTTTGTAGGCTTAATGTTTTATTTTCCGTCGATTTGGGTGTTATGGCAAAAGACAATGGCGATACCCAAGGCGTTGGATGTCATGGCCCGATGTCTGTCACGTTATACTGCACGTGATTTTGCCATGAGCCACACGCCTGCCCTCTTGCCATTTTGGGACACCTCATGCAGGTGACGGCGCAGTGAGCCGGCCTTGCGCAAAAAGACCGTTTTACAGAAAACACTATCTTCACGAGCCTATGTTGAGTGTTGCAAATTGTTGTAAAAATCAGGTTTAAAGATCACTCTCTAAATACAACGGCGATAGAAAGACCTTGGCATAACCAAGAGTTTCATATCCAGTACCATCACTCGCACAGCCGCCTTTTCAAACCAATACTTTTAAACTGATTTTACCCCCTCTTTTACTACATCATCCCTCTCCAAAATTTAACAACATATAAAAAGTAAGCTAGACACAATGACAAAACTGAAATCCGTAAAAAGAAAAACTCCTCAGCCAACTCTAAATGCTCAAGATGCCCTGAAAGTTTTCTACATGATAGGAATGCCCTCAAACTCGGCATACCCTAGAGCAAGGTTCATGTTCTCTGTTTTCGTCGTTAGCTCTTGATGCTGTGTAGGTGTAGAAAATCTGTATAACTTACGCAGGCATTGAGTGGCAGCTCCCTTGAGCAGGTTGTCAATGTTGGCACACACAACAACGCGTTTGCCACTGCTGTGGACGGCAAAACCACCAATCTCAACTCCGTGCTTGTCCATGATGCCGCGCACCAAAGGAGCCTCGCCGACAACCTTGACCAGCTTCTCACCCGCATAACGATCCTGGTAAATTTGACGGATATCACGGGAACTCATTGTCTTGTTCAAGGGGATGTTGATGGTATGGTGGATGCCACGGAACCAGGAAGCGACGTGGGGGATGAAAGCAACGTCAGTGTCGAGCTGGTTGGAAATCTCCCGCTCGTGGATGTGTCCAGTCAAGCTGTACGGCATCAGGTTGTCCCGTAGCATATTGACATCGTTCTTCGGAGAGGGCTTGGTGCCCGCACCGGAGTAACCAGACACACCAAAGACAGTAGGCTGGCCACCAAGGTGGTCAAGGATAGGAGCAATGCCAAGCTGGGCGGCGGTGGCGTAGCAGCCGGGGTTAGAGATGCGCTTCGCCTGGAAGATCTGGGAGCGCTTGGTCAATTCGGGAAGACCATATGTCCAAGAATTGTCGAATCGGTAATCAGCTGAGAGGTCCACAACGACGCTCTTGTCCCGAGAAGACTTGCTCTTGCCGGCAGCATCGATAGCATCCACGTATGGCTTGCAGACACCATTAGGCAGAGCCATGACCCAGCAGTCAATCTTGCCCTCCTTCTCCAGCTTACCAACATCCTCGGGGCTCAGATTCTCGTACGTAACCTTGCGCTTCGTGTATCCCTGGAGGTCCTGGCCAGCAAGCTCACGGGAAGAAACGTGTCGCAGATCCATAAAGGGATGGGCGTTGATAAGATCAATCAAGGCTTGTCCGGTGTAGCCACGAGCACCAATCAAGGCAACGCGAGCAGGAACATCATTGGACGCATTCTTCTTACCCAGAGGAGGGTTGGGGTTGGTGGTGGTGGTGTAGCCACGCCGTTGCTGCATGGTAGGAGTTCTGGGCCCAATCGAGCGGTAGGTGGAAAAGGCACGGGCCTGTTGAGGCATCTGAGAGCGGTTGAGGTTCTCACTGGCGGCCATGGCAGCGCGGCGGAGACGTGACTCCAGATTAGAGTCGCCCATCATGGCACGACCGTGAGAGACGAATTCGTCGTAAACGGGGGACAGGGCCTCGGCACGGAGGTCACAGCCGTAGTAGAACAGGACGCTGCCGTTGTTGCTGAAGCTGCCATCAGCCTTCTCAAAGAACCAGGTAAGGTTCTCATCATTCTCGCTGACAGTCCAGACAAGCTGGGGATAGTCCTTCTTGACGGCAGCGAAAACATTCTCTGCCACGTTGGTCAGCCAGCCAGACTTGGTGATGTTGAGGGTAGCAAGGGTGGCAATGGCGCGGCCCTCGCCAGGAGGCATGACAATGGCAAGGCACTGCATGGCATCATCATAGTAGGCGGTGAAGGGGTTTGCCTTGAGGAAATCGACAAAGCGATCCACAGTGGCCTCGGCATCCAGTCCCTCGCGGTCACGAATGAGAGTCTGCTTAATCTTCTCAAGATCGTCGAATTCGGAGACTGAGCTGACCTTTTGGATCTTGTCACCACGCTGGATCATGGTGCCGGCACCAGAGTCGGTGAACAGCTCCTTCTGCAGGTCACTGGGGTGGATGATGGCGACCGAAGAGGTACGGGGAAGCGTATCAAGAAGCTCCTTGATCTCCTTGATCTTGAGACGAGTGCCATAGCGGCACCAGGGCTGGGACATGAGGTTATCAAACTCCTCATCGAGGTTGATGTGGGAGATCTTGTCACCCTCGCCATCAAACAGACCGCCCTTCTCCGACAAGTAAACAACCTTCAACGGCTCCAGAGCACGGGCGAGCTCGGCGGCGGCAACATCAGCATTGACATTGAGCAGACGGCCGTCTGAGGACTCAGCCATGGAGGTGAGGATGGGGACATATCCAGCCTCAATGGACTTTTCAATAGCCTCCTTGTTGACCTGCGTAATCTTGCCAACATACTGCCACTTTTCCTTGTCGAGATAGTCGGCCATGAAAACACCCGAGAGCGATCGAGAAGCGATACCGAGTTCATCGAGACGGTCGGTAAGGCGGAGGTTCTCTTCGAGGAACAGCTTGCGGGCTACGCCAAGGGTCTTTGCGTCGGTGATGCGAATGCCCTCCTCAAACTGAGGCTCGACACCAGCCTCCTCGAGGAGGCGGTTAAGCTGAGGTCCAGCGCCATGGACAATGACGGGATAGAGACCCAGTTCGTAGAGGAAGAGTAGACTTCGACAGAGCTCATCGAGATAGTCGGTCAGAATGGCACCACCAACCTTGATGACGGCAAACTTTTGGGATGAGACAGAGGTGAAGAGCTTCAGATACTGCTGGCCTTCACGCTTGCTGCCAATGCTGCTGACCGTCTGGGCAACAATCTCGCGAGTGCGGTCACGGGCGGGAGGCGCGGCGAGGCCTCTCGACTGGGAGAGGGCCCGGTAGGTGGTGAGGTTGGGGCATCGGATCTTGGTCGGAGCACCGGCGCCAGCAGCGGCAGCAGCTGCTCTGGGAGCGGCTCGCCTGGCACCGGCGCGCAGGGCCACAGACGTGGCGGAGAGCATGTTCCACGGTGTGCTACGGCCCAATTGACTGAAGAAGCCAAGCGACAAGAAGACGAGGAACAATGGGCGGGAGATGCAAAGGAGGACAAAAAAAGGATGGGTGTTGGGCGAGGAAGAGGGAAGTATGACTGGACGCGGGAAAAAAAGTATACTTAAGTGCTGTGGTGTGATCGGAGTCCCTGCCTTACTCTTAGGTACAGGGCCCCCCGGCTTGCGGCAGATAGCGCTCACTGAATTGGGCAAGCAGGAGCCCACTCTCGCTGTGGTAGAGTCACACACCATTCACTCTGTGGGGGAGGGGCAGAAAATTGTCCCCCGAAACCGCTCGTGCTAGGCGGTGAGTGAGGAGGGATACACGGGGGAGCCTGCAATTTAGCCGCCATCTGAAAAGTACCCGGGCAATCTGTGCCGCCGATTTACGCGCATCCCCCATCCAACACTGATGGCCAGGACGTGCTTCCGGACATCGCTCGCACTGATGTTTTTTGTGCCGAACTTCCAGGTGTCCACGGGCTGCCAATGCAACCTTATCGAGCTGTCATGTCGCCATCCTGTCGACTAACGAGGACAACCCTTTCCAAAACGTCATGGGCGATCCCTCTGAGCCTGGCACAACCCCCCGGATAGGTTTGACAAGTACTTCGTAAGAATGGAAAATGGATCCGGCCTTGAGCACCGCCGCTTTAACACATGTGCTGGCCCGAGCTCTTGTGCCATTTTTGCGCCGCTCGTGAGCCACAGATGATTTATGCACCTATATAAATTTACTGTATCGCTACTCGTATGCATCGCTGTGGATATTGTGCCTCGTGGCTTAGTAGGCGCCGTTTTAAACGGAGTCGGTTGTATTTGGTCCTGGTAATTTCCTTGGCTTGCTATAAGCTACGGAGCAAAAACTCAGAGCTAGGGCTACGACCAAGAAATTCCTCAAGCACTTCCATCTCATCCCTGCTTCCACCATATTCCAAGATGCCGCGACGGTACCTCTCCCAGGCCGCTTGATTCCGGGTTTCTCCTGCAAAAGTACTATGGTAGATATCGGCAGCGAAAACGGCAGACCTAATGCCCAATTAACAAGCCAAATCAGATATATTGCTGCGTACACGTTGCTGTATAGCGTTTCAACTGTTCAGATAACTTACAACAGGTAGGAATAATAGCCGGCATCCATGCCCGACACCAGATGGTGAAAGTCGGCTTCCGGATGCCCTTTGTCCGCGAGGCAAGGGTTCGGTAAAAATCGTAACGTTTCCATGAGGTTGTTGAAAATAGCCGCAAGATCCATTTCCAATAGCTGCTCGTGTGTAACGGGGCTGTGAACAGCCATATCGAATTGAGAAAATGCACTGAGTTCATACTTTATCAGTCTACTATAGGAAGTTTCTGAAAACCAGTGTACTTACAGCTGCCGCAACAGCACCAATGCCCTCTGTACGTCACGGCTCTTCGTCAAGGGCTCAAGAAGCTTATTCGGCATTTTCGCAGGTGGTGGCTCCTCCCCGGGGTTTTGGAGCTTCCATTCGATTAGATATTCAGGCTTTAGGCTTGTAAAGTGACGGCTCATCTGCTTGAGCTCCCCTTCTGTCCAACACCAATTCGCAAGCATGACGCTGGGACTTCAAAAAAGTCGGGGGGCATTCTGTGCCCGTGAAAACGAACAGAAGCAGTCCTGGACACGAGATCATGCATGCCATGCCCGAGTTCATGGAAGAGCGACGTCATTTCGCTATGTTTCAGCAATGTACAGCGAGAAGCTGTCGGTGGTCGGGGGAAGCTGCACATTAAAACAGTGGCAGGCCGTATACGTATTCCGCCTTTTACGTAGCCGCACTGGAGATTGACATTTTGAGAGCCTTGATGTTTGTTTGGCCGTGATAATAAGTCCGCATATAAATAGCCGATGAAGTCGCCTTTTGTTTCTTCTCGCTTATCCCATACGCTCCATACCTGGACGTCCTCGTGCCAAGTGGAATGTCCTGGCGAGTCAGGCGGAAGTAAATTAAACTGAAGCTGAAGGCAGGTAGAGAAAATATCAAGCATAGACAATACCGTTTCCTCAA
The DNA here is from genome assembly GCA_023628775.1 of Lecanicillium sp. S3808. Lineage (NCBI taxonomy): Eukaryota > Fungi > Ascomycota > Sordariomycetes > Hypocreales > Cordycipitaceae > Lecanicillium > Lecanicillium sp. S3808. The sequence continues at coordinate 501,676 of JAMAJY010000003.1, read as the reverse complement.
GAGGGAAATACTCGGCAATCAGGTCATGTCGGACATGAAAGTCCTCCATAACGACACGGCTATAGTAGTCGTAATCCCATGGAGGCATTGAGTCTCCACCTTGGGGAAAGTCAAGTCGCCTCTTTTCTAGAAGCAGTTGCATTTCCTTCTTTCCTTGAGGGAGGAGAACCTTTTCGAGGCCGTTTAGAAATCCATTTACCCATGACGCGCTTTTCGCAACACGATTCTCCAACCGAAAATCGGCGTGACTCGCATAGCCTAGAAGACGGGCATTTTTCGTCTCGTAGCAGGAGGATTTCCTTGAATAGGTCCACATTCTCTGGTAGTTTTTGTTCATTTGCAACGTACATCTTTTTACGCGTCGCGGGGTTTTTAGCGTATTGTATGACAGCGTTTATATCTGCTCTTGTGAAGCGGACAAATAACCTGTCATCTTCTTGATGGCCTTGCGCAGTTACAAGACGGGCGAGATCATGTGCGGGAACTCCATCAAGTTCCTCTAAGGAAAGCCATTGGCCTTTTTTATTGTTTCTTATATTCCTGTTGTATTGCCGCCGCAAATCATCAATGCGGTTTCTCCGATCAAGATAGACTCTGATATTCTCGTCATCTAGGCGACCGTGGCCACTGCGTGTGAACTCATTCATCAGACTATCCAAGTACTTGGCGTCCTCAAAATTAAGATGTTCGGACCTGTCTTTAACAGCTTTGATGAGAATATAGACGCTTTTTCTTGCTGTTATACTGGAGCCAGCCTCGCGCATGTACGTTATAGCCTCATCAGATGCCTCACGAGCGTCTGGATCCGGTGAAGCATAGCGCAGCATTGCAATTACTCCTATCCGCCCTTGGATTTCATTCTCAATATCTATGAGAGGCTTTATAACTTTGGCAAAGGACGCCTCCGAAGGATGCACAGTGCTCGTGATGTGATCGAACACGGCGACTTGCTCTCGGAGAATCTGCTTCATTGTCGGAACAACCTCTGCAGCCGGCAAGATTCTCGGCATCGGTGGAGGTTCCGTATTTGCAACCATTTTGATAGTGAAGCCCGACTATCCGTCTTGACGTTGTACATTCAAGACTGCCCGTTAATCTAACGGTGTGGCCAAGGTTAGACGTGGGGTCTGTTGCCGTTGGCTGGCAAGAACGCAGCGCGTCCTGGTTGGTTTTGAACCGTAACTAATGCTATGTGGCTCTGTTTTCTGGTAAACGGTCGAGTACGGTATTTGTGCTGTATAAAATGCATAATTCTGGGCTCACCTGAAGCTTGGTGCATGAGCTCAGAACTGGCAAGGGCAGCCAGCGCACTAACCAAATCAGAAGCTGCGACATGCCTCCACTGCTACTAATAAAGCATACAGCCTTTGGATGCAGAACCCCGAAGCGTTTTCTGGCCCTGGGTTTCCCTGCAACAAAATATACCTCATATTCTGCCAAGGTTTGCGTTTACGTACTGCCTACCCGCTGGCATATTCTTTCCTCCTATCGACCCAAGCAATCCCCATTCCTCGGCTGTCCGAGACTAGAACTCGTAAGCCCTCAACATGCTCCGGGTCCAGTTTCCACATGCGGGTCCACAACGGATCAGATAAAGAACGCATCGCAGCATTAGAAGCCGGTAGTTGGACTACGGGTCCTTATTCGTGCCACGTCGTGCTAGGGCTAATTACATAAACCCTTGGCCTTGTTCGCGTAAGATATTTGGCTTGGACGGGCCCTTTGGTTGACCAGGTCTTCTCGCGGTCTGGATGAGGCTATGGGTACACAGCTCTCGGGCAATGGGGCTCCGTTCTATCAGCAGCTGATAATCCAGCCGAGGGAACTACTGTTACGAGTGAGCTGGGTACGTATGCTTTGCTTTGAATGTACCATGACGGCTTTCGTCCTGCACGGCACTGAGCCTCAGCGTCAGATGCGTGGATCATCCCGGCGTCCGTGCTACAAGTCGTGCCGTGTTCCGCGTGCTCCGCATTACTACGACGGTAACCTCTACATATGATGTAGATCTGTAACTTTCCAAGCCAACGGTATATATTGATACAAGTGTACAACTATTTCTGCACTCGAATCTAACAGCGCAATGTCACTCCTGCACTGGCACAGCCACGGGTTTTGCAGAAAATGGATGCATCTTGATTAGTGCGTTAACGCCTAGTGCCTAGTCTCCAGTCAAACAAAGTAATCTAGCTCGTTTTGGTCTCCCGTGCTGAGGGCAGGTGCAGGTTGCCAGAGACCAATTGGCTAAAACTAAAATAGCCCAAATTCATGGTGAATGAATTCCACCGCGCTCGAAACAAATATCCCTCATCACGCGATGCCGCTCCTCTTCTCGAAGCCGCGGCTCGGTGCAACCTGCGTGAAGCCACCCAAAATACAAACGTAACGTCATGCAGTTTCTCCTTCCATATCCATCCGTCTGAGAAGCGGCCAAACGGCCCTTGCAATTCGCTTACTTCCGTGTAGCGATCACTATGAACTGGTAAGCAACTTTTTCCCACATGATGCAACGCATATGCTGCCACTGGAGACCACAGGTGTAACATACCAGAGGGGATGATGATAATAAGTAGCAGAATGATGATGCCGACGATAATGCAGACGCGCATCTTCATGTCCTTCCACCACATCTGCTTGCGAACTCGGTTGGCACCACGGCGGAATCCTTGGGCGGAAACAGCCAAGTTGTCAGTCTTGTCCTGGAGAGCATCCAGGCGTTCGCCACGCTGAGAAACCTTGTTGATGTTGTCGCGCATCACACCGACAGTGTCGTCGATTTGCTACAAAACTCCTGTTAGCATCTTCCCTGGCGGTTGCTGTCACTTGCTGCATATCTCGTTTCGAACCACACCGCCGAACTCCTAACTACCGCACACAATCCAAAAGCTTTTCGCAGCCGACTCGGGTACCAAGTGGCATTGCCTTACTGGCCGCTCTGTGCACCGGTTCGCAACCATCATTTCTGGCAATGCGCCATGCAACTGTTGCGCTGAACCGGGGCTTCACGGCAGACTTCCAAAGCAAATTTTACCCATGCTTCGTTCTTAAGCTAGCCAGGAACGTCCGAAAAGCGACATTTTCGAGGGCCGCCGAAGCGGAAACAGCCAACCACCCGAAGCCAGGCTGGACAGTTGCACGGCGAGTCGTAACCGTCGCCTCTCTCGCCCTCGATCGTAAGAGTCGGCGGGAAGTTGGCCCAAAACGAGAAACGTAACGTTTCGATACGATCTAACTTACTGATTGCAAAGCCTGAGTCCTGGTGTTGCCACCGGCGGTAGCCTGCTCGTTGCCAGACTGGCCGCTGGGGATGTAAGGGTCATAAGGGGCGTCCTGCTCAGGCATGGTGATGGATTTGTTCGGGTATCGAGAGGGAGTCTGGTCGGTTTCAATGGCAAATATCTATTGCTTGCTCGATTTTCGGATGAGAATATTGGGGTTTGAGGGTTGCGGAAGTTGGTCGAATGGGGGGAGGTGGAAGAATCAAGGTGTCGCCTGCGCCTCGGATTTGCTGGGGGGAGGAAATCGATGGGCTGACGACAGCATGGCGGCTATGGGGCGGCCGAGACCCCCCAGCCTCAGGGTCTCATGCTGTAAACCGTACCACCACACACATCTGTAACAGTACCGTAACAGTATCTTTTTCGTAAAAAAAAAAATATTGCATTTTTTAATAGAGCACCTAGGTTGGCCTCCATTTGACCTATTTTTAAGTTTTTAACAGGATAATGTCCTTTTTGGCCGACTCCTTGCTACATATGATACCAGCAATGTACCTGGTGCAAGGCTTAATTACCTGCCCAGCAACGGCCCAGAGACAAAGGCCAAGGTGTGGCGGGAAATCCTGCACGTGATGTCGCTGTGTCCTGAATCGCCAGCTTCTCAGCCACCTCCCTGACGTGACCTGTGGCGCTTTGTGGCGGGGCGAGAGCATGGGCCCATCGCACTGACAAAAAGGGAAACACTCACAAAAGAAAGTTGGAGACTAGCTTCGCCTAGCTTCCTCGATGTTTGTCGATGCCGTTGGTCCACAGCCAATACAGTCTTAAGGCCTGCTACTCGGGATGAAGCCTTAGTCACAGACGAAGGACACTTATAACAAGTGCTAAGATTTGGTACAGCGCAGTATGCTTTGCCACGCGTTTACCGCGTTCATCTGCGCGGCTACAAAGCAAATTATTCACAAGACACCACGAACAGAGTCACGATCTTGTAGCCCACTGCAGTGGGATCCTGGAGTGACCTCATAACGCGGGCGTTGAATATTGGCTCCAATCCGGGTTTAGCGGCTCGCAGCTTCGTCGTAAACGAGGGTCGGGAAAGCCCGCAACAGCGATTCAGCCGGCGGTCAGGTCAGGCTGGCCGTCAGCGTCAACGCCAGAGGCAAACGGTACGGAAGCCGCATATTTTATTGGCGCCCGTCGCGCGGGGCCCTTGAGGTCTGCAGTACTACATGGCCAACGCACAATGTTGCGATGGAGACCTTCCACGCTGTTCCGTCTCCATTAAGATTTCAAGCTTACCTATAGCCCGCATCTCAGAGCAATCGCCACTGGCTCTGAGCAATCGCTCTAGCTTCTCCCAACCTTTACAAGCCCTTTCCGGCCAACCTCATCCAAACATGCCAGCACGACTAGGGTAGACTGACACAGCTACCAAAGGAAAATAGCACTAAATCTTCGAAAGCCCCCAAGCCTCTTCAATGTAAACATACCAAAAAGAGATCTCGCCTAATGGGGGCCATATCGGGCGCTTATTATTTTGGGATCCGCCCTGGTGGGATATGTCCGTCGAAGCTGATTCCAAATGCGAGCAACAGCAAAAAAGATCACATTTTAAAGAATGGCCCCCACACAGCGCCGCGATTTGCCTATTTAGTAAGAATTTTCCGAAACTCCAACTACGGCCAGGAATATACTCCGCAGGAGCCAATACTCTGCATTCGAGAAGTTATCGTCGGTCCAGTTAGGCTAGCATAAGATGCAAGTAAGAACGCATAAGGGTCATGCCTAAAAGACAACTCCCCTCACAGCGCAGTGCTTTGCCTATTTCATAGTCATTTTGCGAAAAGCTAGTCAGGTTTAGGAATACATTCCGCACGAGCTAATACTCACCTTTCAAGACTCGATCATTGGTATCACGGAGCTGCAGTGCAATCTAACGGAATTGCCATGGAGGCCGAAAAGTATTTAATAAACCTTTGAACCCGCAAACAACTAGCCATTCTGCATCTCTACAACAAGCTAATATCTTTGCATTCTCCTCTCCAATCTCTCATCTCCACTACACAATCAACATGAGGTGGCTTCTCATTGTCTCAGCTTCTGCTGCCACTATTGCAGCGGCACAGGAGCTGATCACGGGGAAAGAAGTGGTTGCGGATAGCAGCCTCGCAGAGAAATATGGGCTGGCAGGGGTAACGTGCAGTTTTGAGGAATCGAAACACGGCACGTATTGCCAAGTACCAGACGAGCAAGAGGACAACAGTCGCATGACGACCTATGTACTAGGCTTGGGCCCAGCAGACGACTATGAAGTGGATGAATCGGCCGAACTGGAGGGTGGCAAACGCGACACATGCAAGAGATACTGTGAAACGTCCAATGCTAGCCCGGACTTTGGCGACGCATATATCGGTAACAGGGAATTCCAAGAGAAAAAAGGTCACAAGCAGTGCTGTGTCAATAATCTTGGCGGTTCCTACTGCAACAGGACCTGGACCTACGGGAGCGCAAGTGGCGGCATCTGCTCTATGAGCAAGAGACGTTTGCCATGTGTCGAGTGTCAAGCAGTGTCTGCGGCAACAGGCGCACTGTTGACTCGAATTGGTCGATCATGCTCGAAGAATGGCAAAGTTGGCGGGAGAATCGACCATTGTCCAATTAAAGATATGCGAATCATCTTATATCACTCCTAGATGGGCAAAGGAAAGCAAGTATATGGTTGTCCGTGGGACTGCCATTGACGAGACCTTTGTCGACTCGCAGAGGAGACTACTCAACAGAGCCAACAGGTCCCAGTCGTTATTCTCCCATCATTCTATGTCTCTTTTTCTTCCCCTCTTTTGGACAATGAGCCTTGGATAGCCCTTTTTCTTCTTCATGCCCTTTGGCTTTGGTTTTCCCAAGTGGTTTTCCCAGAGTTGTGACGCAAATGCGAAAGGGATCTATGTAGCGCAACATCAATAGATAAAGCGAAAATTGTGTTTTCATTGCCAAAATCGAACTATGCTGCATTACATTGTCGCAAGAAGCTTGCTTACGTTGCTGCCTCAGGCTTGTTCAATAGTGATTCCATGGCAGACCAGACTGACAGCGTATCCCTAGAGTACAGCGTAATATTCTAGACCTATGCTGTTAGTGGTCCGGCCTCGTACGAAATAGGCATAGCGGACGTAAGTTCGCGACGGCCACGTTATGTACAACAACGGCTCATTATCGCAGGCTATTCAGCGGTGGGGGTCGGAGGCTTTTCTTGCCTAACTATTTTGACAACCGATTCAGCCACAAAAGCCAGGCAACAAAATAAAACAAGGCTGCATGGAACCAAAGAACCAAACAATTTCCCGCTAACACCATCATGGCCACCTACTGAATAATCGTGAGGCTGACTTGTCCCAACTTGTAGAGGCTCCGCCCTAGAGGTAGCGCATCACTTACACACACACTCTCGCCCTCACGCATAGATTTTCGAAGGAGAAAAAAGCTCATAATGTCCATCAAGAGGAGTGGCGGTTTTCGGGGTCAGTTCAAGATGCCATTAATCGTTTGCTCCAACTTTGCCCCGAATTCTACTAAGCTTATGTAACGCCATCCTAGGCCAGTGGTAATTTTGGCACACCTATAACAAAGGCCCTTGTCGGCGCTGGTTTCCATGTCACGGCTATAAGTCGCATCGAGTCAACGGCCTCATTTCCGCCTGGCCTATCCGTCATTCGCGTGGCGTATACCGCGGATGATTTGACCAAGGCCCTGGCGGGTCAGGATGCCGCCGTCTGCGTTGTCGGACCGGGCGGCATCCACTTACAGAAGACCATGGTTGACGCCGCTGCGGCGGCAGGAGTCAAGCGCTTCATTGTCGATGACTTTGGATGGGGTAGGAATGTAAATAGCTTCCCAGAATTTGATGAAATCCATGCTCAACGCGTCGCCGGCTGGGATCACGCCGCGATGCAGGCTACTGCCAACAATACTTTCACCTGGACTGGCATCAGTTCCGGGAATCCGATAGACTGGGTAAGAAACTTCCTAATCTGTACTCGGCATGTGCTGGATTGCACATCACCAATTCTTACACTAACCCTGAGGCACTGAGACGATTCCCGCTCATGGGCTTCGATGGCTCAAAGCGTACCGCCATTATATACGACTCGGGTAGTGAGTATTTTACGGGAACTACGTTGGAGGGCATCGGACAATCCGTGGTGGGCGTCTTACTGCATCCCGAAGAGACTCGCAATCGCTTCATACAGGTCATGTCGATCAAGACGTGCCAGAAAGAGCTGCTCGAGGCCTTTGAAGCTGTTTCGGGCACCAAATGGGCAGTTCGGCGTGATACGACTCAGGCTCTTCTGGACCGTGGACAGGAAAAGCATCGTTCTGGGACTGGAGGATGGATACTGGACCTCGTCGTGGCGCAACTCTTTCAAGACGGTCATGGGCGGTCCCAGGTTGCCGCCTCTTGGGAGCTCTCGGATGCCGATTTGGTAGGAGTGAGCAAAGAGAACCCTAGAGATGTTGCAGCCAAAGTCCTGGCTTAGGTCTCTTTGAGGAGGAAAAAGAGGGGTGTTAAGACGGAGACGGTTTTAGTTCTCGCAGATAAAAGGAGTGAAATGAGGGAGACATTCTCGGCCTAGATTGTGATATAAAACGAGGAGCAGCGGTCTATTAGTATACTGTCCACGGATTGAGCGGGCCACGTAGAAGAAGCAATCCATGTTGAAAGAATAGCGATGTCCACGTATAGGCTCTTGAGTCTTAAATGCCATAGATGGGCTAAGGCCACTATCACAGCAACACTAATACTAGTCAAAGCTTTGACATTTTGTAGGATGAAGTTTTCCAAATCTTTCCAAAATCTCCGGCTACAGGCCATTAAATTGTTTTGATGAAATAGGCCACCCGTAGAAAGACTTATTAACGGAGTCAGCGATACTACTACTCGTAAGCTAGTGGTTTCTTGGAGTGATGTGGACGCCCGCTTGGGTATTATTTTGGGTCATAGCCGTTTTGGTGGTATGTTGGAGTAGTGGCTGTGGTGGGTGGATGTCGGACGCGGCTGGGAGAATGGAATCATATACGATGTGGCGCTGAGCGTGGTGTGCCATTCGGCACAGTAGTAGTAATCTCAAAAAAAAAAAAAAAAAAATCAATAATTTTCTCTCATTTTCTCCTTCTTCCACTTTCTTTCCTTTAACGCGGCAGTTTGTAGAGGCGCTGTAGCCGTCTTCTTGTGTGCCTTAACAAAAGTGTCTCGGGTAGTGCTCCGCCATGTCGAAGCGTCATTCCTTAATCATGGAATATCACAACAAAAAGGTAAACAGTTTGCTGGCTGTACACGTAAGCTCAGAGCCAAGAAGCGACTCCAGTGAAGAAGATAAGGTACGAGTAGTGTATGTGTATGTAATCTGCGTGGTTCTCCTGTCTATGTGAATTACTGCGAGGAGTTTGTTTTCTCCGTGGCCACGCGACATTGATCGGGATGTATAATATACGGAGTATACAGTTGACATGGCGTGCGAGTAAACGTGCCCACAGCCCAGCAAATCTATCCTGCATGGTGCAAATCTCCCGTTGGTTTTATGAGAAAGATGCCCACCTCCCTGCGAATAACTAATACTCGTATCCTTATTTCCCACCAACAACATCATCGCAGTCTCCGGCCCCCCCCGGCTGAGGCAACTCAGTCGCGGTTGGCCTGCCCACTGGGCCAAGCCGCGCTGGCAGCGGGCCTCGTATCATATAGTGGAGCCTGGCTGCGTCATAAGTGGTTTGTCCGGGCACTGATGGCGGAAACCATTTCCTTTTTGCCCCCTGTCTAGGTGTCCCGCTCGCTGATGCGGTGCTGGCAGCTGCCAAAGCAGAGCGCTAAGAATGGCATCAGAGGCTTGGCTTGGCTGGGCCCGCCAGCGGTGGGGATTAGTATGCGGCCACAAACAAAAAGAGACGGCAACCATGAATCTCGTATTCCGTAAGTTAAAGCGTGCGTGGCCTAGATACGGGGTACGAGTACGTTGGAGTCGAAACTAATTTCACGACTCCGTCTATACCATCGTAATCACTGTTAGTATTATTATTGCCCTCTTATGGCAGAATACAGCCAATATAGGACAAGATCTGTAATATGCTATGGAGGTACCCACGTAGGTATCACTATGGTAAGCACACTTCGAATGGGTGGACGGGACAGCCCCTGCGTATTGCATGTACTGTGTACCTCCTGTAGCATTCTGGCGCGTCTGACGCATTTCAGTCTCAAGAGGAGGCAGAGCGCAGAGTAGAATAAATCGACATTCTGGACGTGCGATGGAGGAATTGTCGTACAAATATAGCGACGGCGTCTTCTTCGTGACTTTTCATTACAATAGAACGCCTCGCTTGGCCGGTTTACCTTTGCAAGCCAAGCCCATCCAATAACGGTCTGTTAGCACGCGTGCACAACAACCGCCCAAAACCTTAGCTAGCTCCTGGTACCCTCCACCCGCCTGCACAGGTACCCATTACCCGTCGCCACGCCTCCGCCCCGCCAGGCCGGTCCGGTTCCCAGGTTCTCCATACCTACCTAGCACCCAGACCTACCTCGCACTCGTCTCCATTTCGCTGGCGTCCTCAGAGCCTAGTTTTTCCTCATTCCGTTCATCCATTCATCCTCCATCCTCTGCTCTCAATCAACGTGCTTCGTTGAGTCCTGTTGTCGCGTGTTGCTCTTCGACATCTATCTCTTCCTCTTTGCATCCTGTCGCAACGTTCGACGACTCGCCGCGCCTGCATCGCTCACGTGCGATTACTACCCGAGCCCGCCTTGCGATTCATTAAGACGAGTCCGAAAAAGGCAAAGCCGCCTTTACTGTGACGACGGACGACTGCCCAACCCCAGATTGTTGTGCGACAGCAATTGCAGCCATCACACTTTGTCGCCCGCACATCGGATCTCCATGCGCTTCATTGCTGCCTCCCCGCTCGAATTGAAGTGTTTTTGAGTCGACTCATTTTCGACGTGTCGACGCAGAGGAACAGCAGCCGCCTTGACAGCCCCTCACCATGGTTGCGATCCATCGAGGCCCCGGCCTCGGCAGCCTCATATCCGCCTTGGCGCTGGTCATGAACCAGTTTGCCTACGCCTATGATCTGGACGTGAATTCTTTTGGTAGGTTATGCACAGAAGATGCTTTCCAATCCTGACCATTCGATCTTCCTCTTCTAACAATGATGTTCTGCGACATTAGACTCGGTCAAGACCATTACCAAACAACTCGCCAAAGACATGCTCTCTTTCTACCATGGCGATGAACCTGGAGGCACCCCCGGTATTCTGCCCGAAAAGTACTATTGTGAGTAACCTTCGTTCTGCACTTGTCTAATAATGTTTCCCAGCTTGTTTCGGAACTAACATGATGCAATGCAGGGTGGGAAGCTGGTGCCATGTTTGGCGCCCTCATCGATTACTGGTACTATACTGGCGATGATACCTTCAACGAACTTACGACAAATGGTCTCTTGTTCCAGGTCGGCGAGAACAGAGACTACATGCCGCGAAACCAGACCTTGACCGAAGGAAACGATGACCAGGGCTTCTGGGGCCTTGCCGTCATGTCTGCTGCAGAATACAGTTATCCAGACCCCCCACCCGACCAGCCTCAGTGGCTGGCTCTCGCCCAGGCTGTGTTTAACACTCAGGCAGCCAGGTGGGAAACGGAGCACTGTGGCGGTGGTCTACGATGGCAAATTTTTGAGTGGAATAAGGGTTACGATTACAAGGTATGTGAATATTCCCCCACGCAGCGCAAGCTTGGAATCAGTACGTGCTCACACTTGGCAGAATTCGATTTCCCAGGCCTGTTTCTTCGCTCTCGCCGCTCGACTCGCCCTCTACACTGGTAACCAGACGTACGCCGACTGGGCTGACAAGACTTGGGACTGGATGGCTGCTGTTGAGTTTATCGACCCCCAGTATTGGGTTGTCTACGACGGGGCTGCCATCGGAAGCAACTGCACAGACATCACTCCCTATCAATTTAGCTACAATGCCGGCGGAATGCTCCACGGTGCCGCTGCCATGTACAACTTTACCGAAAGCGACAAATGGGGCCAGCGCGTCGATAATCTTCTAGAAGGCGCCCAGGTCTTCTTTACTGGACCCAACAACGACATCATGACCGAGGTAGCTTGCGAACCCGTCGACCTCTGCAACATTGATCAACAGTCATTTAAAGCGTATCTCAGTCGTTGGATGGCTGTCACGACGCAATGGCGACCTTCGACTTACGACACCATTGCTCCGCTCCTCGAGGCATCTGCCAAGGCTGCCATTGACCAATGCGTGGGCGGTGAGAATGGCCGAATGTGTGGCCTGCACTGGAACGAAGACCAATACGACGGCTCAACGGGTATTGGACAGCAAATGTGTGCTTTGGAAGTCACTCTCGGTACGCAGATCAAGAGACGAGCCGCTCCATTAACCGAAGAAACTGGCGGTACCAGTAGAGGTGATCCAAGTGCTGGTGGTGACGATATCGGAAGAGATAGTCCGGCTCCAGTGTACGGCCCTCCTACGACTGGAGACATTGCTGGTGCTGCTATTGTCACCATTGTCATTATCGTGGGTATCGTTGCCAGCACTCTCTATCTGTTTATTGATGAGCAGTCGGACAAGAGCATTCTTTCGCAGCTCAAGGGCCTTGCCGTGGGAGGTGTTGGTGTCATGGGTGGTGCCATGGGTGCCGCCATGAAGCACCGCGGTAGTGACAACGGCAAATATGCTGAAAAGAATGCAACGACGAATGCGCGTTCAGGCTCCCCGAGCGACAACAATTCGAGCATCAGCGGTGACAGACCGATTGAACAGCTGCCCATCACCATTGGCCATGTGCGCAATACCAGCGGCGCCAGCCAGCCGCGACGAATGTCCAACATGCCCCTCGGATGGCCACGCAACTCGATGGCTCGTCCTCGTGCACCAGGCGACACGGGTTCCGACAGAGAGTCTTTCCAAGATGCCCGCGAGAGTCATGGCATCTCAGAACAGTACCATGCGCGATAGACGGAGTCCGATTGGAGTACAAGTATGTTTATTTTTGATTCAATGTTTTGCGTTTGTCGGAGGCGCACATCTGGGAAGGAGTACTGGGAATTCGCATCACGTTTCTTTGGCGTTTGTTTGGGCATGGCGCAATTGCTGGGCTTGGTTTGTTTTTCACCTCTGATGATCCTGTCTCGAACCTGGGTAGTATCCTGAAATTATTTGTTCATGGGGAATACACGTCTCGGTTGGAGTCATCGTACCAAGTCACGCAAATGGTAGAATTAAGTCTGGTATATAGCTGCAAAAAGAAACGGCAGTAATATGCAGTATATAGTTGAATGTACTACTTGTCCGAACCATCCAAGGCTTTTTAACTTGACGTGTCCTTGCCATGCTAGATGTCTATTTATCTTGTGTATAAGTGGCCTGAACACGGTCAATTTCCCTGTCGAGGAACGCGGCAAACGTGCCAAGTGGAATCTCCCAGCTTTTGACTTTATCCAAATCCACAAACTTGGCAATATCCCGCGTCACAAGCTGCGTAACCATGAACAAATCCCCCTCTTTCTTCTTCTCAATCTCCTCATCCGTCAAATACTCGGCCTTGAGCGTGCGCCCCGTCTTCTTCTCCAGCAGGCCAAACACCTCGTCCAACAGCATAAACTCATCCACAATCTCAACGTCCTTGCCATCAAACCGCTCTGGCTCCAATAGCGCAGCCGCCCCAAACGCCCCAATCGTATCCGTGTCTACCATTGGCAGTACCGTATCCGGCTTATACGCCGTCGTCCACGAGCCCGTCTCCACGAGCCCCGGGTTCAGCATCCTCACATACGGATCGAGGTAGTTTGTCATGAAGTTGCCCGGGCGCAGAATCGTCCAGTGCGCGAAGCCCGCGGCGCGGACCTCGGCTTCAATCGCTTGCTTGCCGAGAAAGATTTTGCCAAAGTAGGCGTCTGGGTCCCAGTGCGTGAGCTTCTCTGGGTTGTTGATGGAGAGGGCGCTGGAGTAGACAATGTGCGTTACTGTGCCTGTTGCTTTGGCGGCGGCGATCAGGTGCTTGGCTTGTTGCAGTTCGGCGGTCGGGTCGGTGAAGGAGGGCATGAGATTGAGAAAGATGCCTGTGCAGCCTTGCAGAGCGGTGGTAAGGGCAGCCGAGTCTTCATAGGAGCCTGGGGTGAGGTTTGCCCCGCGGGAGATGAGAGCTTGGGCTGTTGCGGAGGAGGGGTTGCGGGCGAGGCCGGCTATGGGGATGGATTTGGAGAGGAGGTGGGAGGCGATTGAGCCGCCTTGGATGCCTGTTATGCCGCAGATGAAGATTCTGGGAGACATTGTGTTGGTTGTGATTGTTTGGCTGGTAAGTGTTGTGTTGTGTGTGTGTGCTTGGTCGTGTAAGTGAACGGGTGAACCTATGTTGAGGGTATAGTATTGCGTTTTATAGACTTGCTGGTTCTTTAAGTATTTGCATCTTTTGAAGCCACGTAAACCGATTCCACTCCCCGCTAGATTGCTATTCCGCATCGACAATTGTCAGTTTCATTCCGCGTGGTATCCCCGTTCCGCAGTGGTAGTCCGCCTCCGCATCGAATTGACGGTGTAGATCGTGGCGCTCCGCAGTGACCGTAGCCCGGGCGGAGTTCCGCAGCCCCACTCTACACAACACGTCTAAGCTGGCAAGGTAAAACAACACTTTCACTTGCCGGCCATTGTGCCTCTATTTTGAATTTTCTAAAAAAATTCTCCATTAGAATTAAGAGAGTTTTCGTTTTGTTTTCTTAGTGGGCACAGACCAAGATAGTTTGGCTTCACTAGCGCTTAGGAGAGTGAAAATCCGCCGCCGCGTCGTAACTCATGAGCAGACTATATCAAGGCGAAGCGACGCTGCGACTTTATCATGCCTGCGTGTGTAAGGCGCTCGCAGTAACAAATACATTGTGACTACCATTTACGTCGCACAAGTAGAAAGCGGGGAGCTTTTCAGCAGGTGTTTGGTCAAGGTTTAGGGGATGACACAGTTAGTGTTGGTGGTTCTCTTACGTGGGCGGACTATGGCTATCCTCCAGAGCTAGATAGCAACGAAAGCATGGGCCGTTTGAGCTAAGCGGCTCGGATAATTTACGAATAAGAAGTAGTCTATGGATGTGAGTCGCTTCGAGTTACTTACTGACATGCCGGAGGGTTGGTCTATCGCCGAGTGTTCAAATCACGCTGACGGCTCTGGTGTCAAAGAATTTGAAATTTGCTTCGGACACGGTACGCAATACGATGCAGTTTTCGATTGACTTGCCTCGCAATGCAATCAAGGCGATGGTTATAAACTTAAAAACCTTGGTACCATCTGCTCCTTCATGCGAAAGATGTGCCGGCATTCACGGACAATAGATCTGTGCTTGAAAAGAAAGTTTGCTGACATAAAGGATAGGTGTGATATCTTCATGTACTGTGTAAAAGGCCATGAATCCTGCCAACTCGTCTGTGATATTCAAAGTCATAGAAAGGAGGTAGTAGACCTCACCGCTGCTTCACCACCATCCACACTCCCCAAGTCGCTAGTAGAACCGTAAGCGCCCCTACTTTGCTACCCGCATCTTTGACGGCGAAATTGCAGCCGGCATCAAGCTAGTTAGTCATTACGTATCTCGAAACACTAGCTCTCAGCCTCCTAGCATACGTCCTCCTCGACACTGAGCTGGTACAGGCAGTCACCTTGCCTGTGCACCTAGTGTGTCTTCAACAGTGAACGATAGCGAATGGCCACTTGATGAAATATAAAACGCAGACAAGCTGAAGTTTTGTGTTTTTACAGAGCGCAAGCGTTATTTAGATTGATGAGAATAGGCTCTCCTAATACCTTTCGTAGTTTGTACTCGTCCAGCCAAGCTCCAAAAGGCTTAAAACTACGTCCGACATAGCGTCAGAATAAAGCAATGGGGACTCTCCTGAAACAAACTAATTGGCCTAGAAACTATCTAAAGGCGCTAAGAGATTGAAATGGCACGATTTAGTAATAAATACTGGGAATGATCATCATTCACTCCGACTACCCGGACCACACGGAACCGACCTCAGCTCCAATCGGGTCCCCAATCGTAGCTCGGCTGAAGGCTCCGCATGACTTGTTCCGCCATGTACCCATCAATCTTACTATTTTTGCCAAGTCATCACCAGCATCTAAGTTGCCAAGAGCGTCGTATCGGCCGCTACCACGGTTTTCTTACATGCTGTTCGGAGCGGGGCCGCTTACAATGGAGAATACTCGGAGTAGCATTGTTGGACATGATGGCAGATTCCGTTGGTTACCGTTGATTTGCGTGGCATGTGGGGTTTTCGTACAGTGCCGAGCCCGCTCCCGAGCAGTCGCAAAAATGCCTTACTGGGCAACGCTGACGAGCTATTTACGACGTCGCTGCATGCAAGCTTCAGCCTCACTTTTGGCTACTGGCGAGGAACGAAAGAGGCCAAGAGCCGCCATGACGATTCCACCGTATTTTCTTTCCGATACTCGCAAGTCGCGACACAACGTTGTACGAAACTGTTGGCTTATAGACTTGATTCCGAAGGGGGCAATATGATTGACGAAGAGAGTCTCTCGCGGCATCACGGTGGACCTCGCTAAAGGGGCATTTGGTCGTAAGAAAGCGTTGCACGTGCTCATCATTCCGCGTAAATATGCGGGACTTTGAAAATAGTAAAGCACTAGTCACCGTGGCTGCTGAAAATGGCGTATCAGTTGGCTGCTGCTCTGTAACCACACTTCACAATGGACGCAGCCACACTATTGGCTTGCACGAAAACCAAGCCACAGCGGTATTTAAATACAGTGCTTGATAAACAGCTGCTCAAACAAGCAGCATTATGTAATTTATTAGCACTGGATATACTAGGAGGGGATATGAAAAGCACGACGTGACGGACTAGTGGGCGGAATTTCAATATCAAGCGCTATATCGACTAAGCAACGAGCTCACCTGTCACATCACGCTTAGAAACAAATGAGCAAAATTGGACGAAAAATCACAGAAAATAAGGATTGCTCCCACCATCAATTAACATGCTTCGTAGATACGGCCATAGATAGCGTTTGTTAAAAAGTGGCCGCGCCACCGGGACTGCCGCTGTGGTGACAAAGCACCACCAGCAAACCGGGGCGAGACACGGCACGAGTACAACACTATTTACAGTCTACAGCTACCCGTGCTGCAGTCTTTGGACGCTAGACGGATGCTTACGCGGCAGGGGCTACGGGGGAAACTGGGCAACCTCTTTGGCTCGTCCCTCCAATAGGGCAGATTCGGCCACCGGGTAATCTTTCGAGTGATTACGCGCCACTTCCAGCGCCACCGTGATCGCGGCCGTTTGCTCCACCAGCATCTTCCCACCAGCAATGGAGAGAGAAACGGAGCTCCGGCAGGGCAACGGTTCGCTAACGGCTCTCACACACCATCGACCACGAGTGCAAGCCATCGTCGTACACGAGTAGTCGGCCTGGTTTCGCGGATTGGGGCAGCGAACCCGCCGTCTGGCTCCTCCTTCAGCTACCCTCAGTGTGAGCCACTCGTTCTCCAGCAAAGCGCATCCTCTGTCAGCACGATTAAGGTCCGTTCCAGTCAGCTCCGTCAGCCGTTACACATGTTGCCTTTGAGCTAGCCATGTCCACACCTCAGCCGCAGTCGACATGGTGTGCGGCGCATTCCTTTGACAATGCTGGAGCAAGCGGAACGGCCCTGTCTATGCCCGCCGCTGGGTCTTATGCCGCTCCGTCAGTCATGGCCATATTGATCAAGCAAGCCCTCCCCGCAGATACCTATATGTCGCAGCCAAAGGCGACAGACGGCCATATAATGGCGATATGGCGTTCATGTCAGCTTTCACCATTTACTAGCCGATTCCACCCGTACTTTGACTAAAAGCCCCGGCAACCGCCAACAACTTCAACATGGCCGGTACAGTTCTCGGTATGCTACCATGGTAATCGACTCGCCCTCTTCTCACGGCCGTTAATCAGGTCATTGTAGGTTCAACAGCCACAGCTCAGTTCTCTGCGGCTACAGAGCCCATGGACACCACCACAGACTCAGGCGCGCCGGTGGCCCCGGCCCCAGCCCAAGCCCCAGCACCAGCACCAGCCGGCCCTTCTACGCTGCGAAGGAGTTGTATATTCTGTCGAGCCCGGAAGATTCGCTGCTCAGGTGGCCATGTCTGCAGCGCATGTCGAGAGCGAAACATCAACTGTCTCTATGGGCCCGAGTCAAGAAAGGGCCGACCACGCCGGAAGCCGCCCGCCGATGCAGATCGTCCGGGCAAAGGGCCTCCTACTCCCCCCAAATCTGGTGACGGCAACCCAGATGCCAGCGCTTCATCGACGCGGACACAGAGTCCGCAGGACCGGGCAGGGTCACCAAGGCCCTGGGAGACAATCGGACAGGAACTGGAACACATGTTCCGTGAGTACTTCATCAACCGGAGTGGCTCCCGCTCGAACCTTTTCCAAAACTCGATTGCTGCCTTCCATCGCCAGATGGAACAATCATCACCTGCGCAAGCTAGGTCAGAGCAGCCTCCCCAGCTTACCTATGACGGACTGCTGTCCTTCCTTGCCCATGACATGGTCGAGATGCTTCTCCAGTTTGGCCAGCTAGGCTCCGAACAGCCTCCCGGCCCGAGCCGCAACTTCTATATTTCTAGTCTGGCAACTGATGCCACGCCAACAATGTTTTCCGCACCACAGCCTGGGGTAAAGCCTCTGCAAAGCCTCGGCAAATATATGATTATCCAAATCGTTGACTTGTGGTTCTCTATGCATCCCCTTTCTACCCTGCTTTCCAAGACACTCCTCATCAGCGCCATCAAGGACGAGTCCGTGGACCCGGCCCTCTTAGCAATTGTCCTTGCCGATGCTTGCCAGGTGCACAACGGCTCCGGAGGCCAGGGATTCTTGGGTCAAGAGGATCCAGAGGCGCTGGCTCAACTGGCAGCAACTTTATTGCGGCAGCGCACCCTGCCGTTGGCGGATGCGGACCGGATGCCTACTGCACAAGCTCTGATACTCCTTGGATGGAGGGAGATGTGTAAAGGCAAGGTGCGTCGTGGTACATGCTTCATCGGCTATACGTGCCGCATTATATCTCAGATACACAAGGCATGGACAGACGAAAGCCTAATGGATGTGGATGGCGTGAAGCTTAACGGCATAGCCATCAATAAAGTTGAAAAGGAGATCCTTCGCAACATATACTGGCTGTGTCTGTCAACAACCACCTGGTCCTTTATGCAGATCCAGCAGCCGTTTTCTCTACTCTTACCGCACGAGATGCCTGAATTCCCTTACACCGACGAGACATCATCCTTCCTTATCCAGCTGGACCAGGCGTCGGGCAACATATCGACCTTGCACGCACAGATTCGCAACATGCAGTGGCTATGGCCACTCAGTCATATTACAAGCACAGTCGCCTACACCTACACTCTATTTCTCAACGCCACCAAGCAAGAGTCAGAGCCCCGTCAGGAACCTGCATCCTGGCAGACACAGCACATACACGAGCTGCACCGCCTACCACAGGCTTGTATGGATCCCTTGGTCCTTTCAAGACAGATTCGACGAATTCTCTTGCAATCTATCCAGGATGTAGAACGGGAAATCACTAATTTCACGTCCCAATCATTCCTTCTCGCGGCTTATCATACCATCGCTATACAAATGGTCTTCTTTGAGCGGACGCAGTCTGGGGATGATCGCTTTCTCTTACCATCCATGTTCCAGTCCTTCAAACAATCTGCCTCAGCTCTTTTAAGCGTGGCACAGCGCAGCCCTCCCCAGCCCTCCAGCCCTCTATCACTGTCGTGCCTAGTTGGTGCAGGAAGGGCGGACGCCGTACGTACTATTGCTCTCGGCCTGGATACGGCCAGCCGCGCGTTGGTGGAAATTCACAGACAGTGCAACCTGCGGCCGAGGGAAGCCGAGGAGCCTATTAGGATACTCCATGCTCAGCTTGTAGAGTACGCCAAGGCAATACACCAGGTCTGCAGGACCGACCACCTCATGCGATGTGGGAGCGTCATTCAGCCCGTCAAAAAGCGTCTAAAGCAACTTCAGCGTTCTTTAGCTTCGAGCTGGCTGGCCTCGCCTGTGGCCACGACAGGAGGGAGTAGTAGTACGTACACCACCAGCTCGCCTCGAGAAGTTGACAGCACCCTGGCGCAAATTGATCCGGCGCCGTGGCCGTCGTTGGCACTTAGCCCTCCGCCAGATATGTCCCGTAGTGCGCGAGAGGCTATGGATGCTTGTTTTCCATTTGCCGAGGAGCTGGATTTCGGCCCCCTGTGTGAGCTGCCTGGGTTTTATGCACCTGTCTCAGGCAGCGGTTCCTCGGGAGCTTCTCACTCAGTCTCTGATATGCAACAGCTCTCATATCGCCCTCTGCTATCACCCCTGCGCCAGTATGACCACCCTCCTGTGCTGCTGACGGGGCCTCCGCTTGATGGCGAGGGACAGGTCGAAGTCCCGCAGGAGCCACAAGATGCGTCGTTTTTACCACGTGGCCATGGTGGTTATGCCCCGAGCCAATGCGGCTCTTCAGATTCGTCGGTATCGCCTGAACGCGATGCTGACTTGGTGGCTGCGCAAACTTACGAGGGCGAATCTAACAAGTCACCATCCTGGGCACTGTCGACGGCGTGGCCGCATATGTCCGCGGGAGCTGCGATGAAGGAAACGGATGGTTTGTTCCAGTCGTGATTTTGGACCATTTCTATGACTATCCATATTCTTTGCTTTCGTCATTTTTATTGCCGGAGTTGGGACTACTGTTGCAGACTTTTAGGCCAACAGGTTATTTAGATACGGTCTCTCATATTATGATTTCCCTGCCTTGTCATATAGCTACATTGCAATGATTTATTTCTTCTTCAACACCTCATGAAGTGTCTAAGATTTGCACCTTTCCATAGACAGTGGGCTGTGTATCTTTCAAAATGGCCGTTTCATTATTAAGCTCTAAAATTCCATCTATTTATATTGAATATTGACTCCAAAACGAACCATATCCTAAACAGTCTACTGGCTCTGTTCCCGCCATTATTGCTTTCCTGCCGCCGCCGCTACGCGCTGTGCTTCAAGCTTTAGAAATCTCTGTTAGCAAGCAGTCCCAGATGACGCAGACTAATGCGCCAGACTTACGACATTAGAGATTGGTTGATGTCCGTACAACCACTGCAAGTACCACATCCAAGCACTGCTCGGGACCCATTTGTAGACCAAATAGCGAACGGACTGACCCATTCCAAGTGGGAGCTTGGCCGTGTGAAGGCGAGCATAGCTAGCTGAAAAGTCGGCGACTTCTCGCGCGCGGCGCTCGCGAATTCGTGCGTATGATTCCAGTGCCAATGCGTTGCCACCTAGAAAAGCAACAATGTGGTCGGCAAGAACCGTTGCATCTTCAATCGCTTGGCAAGCTCCCTAAATGTCCCATATTAGCACTCAAAGCGATCCAAAAACCGAGGGATGTAGATTGCTGGATTTACTTACCTGTCCGAAAAAAGAGGTCATGGAATGGGCAGCTAGATTTATGTCAGCGTCAGCAAATACAAATTGAATTGGGCAGATGTTTGTATATTTAAGAAAACGCTTACCGTCACCTAGAAGCGCAACTCGACCCTTGGCCATGTGTGGGAAGTCGGTTTCCTCAAAGACGTTGCTAGCAACAACGCGCTCAGCCTCATTGACAACTGTCAAACAGAATATTAGCCACTAGTGACAACCATGTACATGGAATAGATCTATACGTACTTGATTTGACAGTGGTGTCCTTGCCGAATGGGTGGAAACGATCGCCGTACACGCCATTGACAGTATCAGGTGTCGCGCCCTTCCAGACGGACCGATCCGGCGTCTCGCCAGGGGCCAAGTCTGCGCCTTTGACGCCGATGAACCACTGCCTGTTATCTTGGCACGGCCACGTTGTAAAAGTGGCATTGTCATACAGAACCCAATGGGCCATGCCAACGTCTTGTCTGCCCAGATGCTCAAGAGGCTTGGTGTAGCCAGACATGTGGACTCGGCCCGTGAACCTGATTGTGTTTAGAGCATCGAGGCCACTGGCTCTAGAAAGCTAACCGCATTTCACTTTGTTAGTTTCAAATTTCTTCAATCCAAACGAGAGAGGTAGTCTCCTTACAGCTCGGCAAGTGGCACTGCGAATGCCATCTGCACCAACGACCATGTCGGCAGTGAAGGTTGTGCCGTCAGCGCATTCTACGCGAACTGGCGACTTTCCACTGCCCTCATCGACAACATTGACCACGCTGTGGCCAAGACGGACAGTCTCGGTGCCTCCAGCTGCTTCGTACAGAGCCCGGTGGAAATCGTGCCTCTCGGCAGAGTGGACGTTGTACCCGAACCACTTCTTGGCGAGGCCAAAGTTGACGGTTCCCCAGCTGGTCTTGTTCCGGTACACCTTGACTCCCAGCAGCTCCTGGGAGTTTGCTTGAATGTACGGGAACAATCCCAGCTGCTCCAGTGCCTTGAGGCAGTTGGGCGCCAATGAGATGCCAGCGCCGGCGGGAGTCAGTACCACAGTGCGCTCGAGGATCACAAAGGAAACGCCCAAGCGACGAAGGAAAGCTCCCAGAGTTAAGCCACCAATTCCGGCGCCGATAATAACGACGGGAAAGTGCTCTGGTTGCGACATGGCTCCGGGTTAGAGAGGTTTGTGTGTGTTTCTATGCGTTTGTGGCGGGGTTTTGTTGTTGGTCACTCTGGTGGTAGTGGCTGGGGACAGGACAGACAGTAGACAAAGCTCGTGGTGTATTGCATCTTATCTGCCGTAGAATTCTTTTGCTTACAGCTATTTATTACGACCCTTTGCTTGAATTCATTGAACTTGCAGGAATCCGCAGTGGAGCGACCGGTGGCCGGGGGTTCGGATAGCCAGATCGGAGGGCCGGCCGGCCGTGGACCCGCGGAGCATTTTGCTGGACGGAGGGTTTGGGCGTGTAAGTCCGTTGCCCCACCACGTTGCATTCGGTGTCGCCGTTCCGAGCGATTAGCTGCTTTAATCCAAAATACGAGATTTACTATGCGAGTTGTTTCAAAAATTTCCCGAACTGTCAGTTGGTAGGGAGCAAAGTGAGATCAACGGTCAAATGTCATTCTTTGTGTGGAGTTGCGTTGTGAAAAACGCGTCTAGTCTATCCTTACACTAAACTAGAAACACGAAACTAGAAACAAAAGAAAACGAAAAGGAAACAAAATCTATATGCAGTAGAAAACACAAATAGAGATGCGTATGCACCGGTCTAGTCTAATTTGCTCAGAATAGTCTTCAAAATGCCCGTAAGCTCGTCGGCGTGGTCCTCGTCAAAGCACGCATTGTGAGACGCGCGAAACGGGACGGTAGCAAGGCGTCTGAATCGTTCCTCGGACCATCCGCTTTGATTATCTTTGCTAATAGTTTCCGCAAACGTTCGCCTATTATCCTCAAGAAGAGGAGATAAATGTCCCAGAGCCTTGCACTTGACAAGTGTAACGTCTGTTTCTGGCAGCCGGTGCTGCTTGCCCGGCAGCGCCGCTGATCGATATGAGCTCAGCATGCGAAGGCCGTTGTAAATGTGCTGACGCAGCCGCAAGTAAAACAAGTCGAGGACGTCGTCTTCATCTTCGTCACTGGAAATTTCTCCATCTGAGTTCTCTCGACTTGTGTCAGCGCTGCTGCTGTTGCTGGTGGTGCCGCGGTTGAAGCTGTCGTCGTCTAGCATCATCAAGGCAGTCGGCTCTTCTGGCCCGTTCATGCGCCGGGATATGGCGTTGTATGTTAGAGCAGCCACTAGTCGGTGCTCGCGCTCGTCGCGAAACGAGAGAAATGTTTCTGGGTTCATGGAATCAATCATGATGACATGAGACGTGGTCTCTCCCTGAGCGGCGAGAACCTTGGCCATTTCAATGGCAATCATTCCGCCGAGGGACCAGCCACCAAGCAGATAAGGGCCATGAGGTTGAATCTCGCGACGAACTATAGAAACGTAAAGAGATGCTACCTCGGTGAGATTCTTGGGCGTGGGTGCTGCTGAACCATGCTCGAAAACAGGTGCAGATATGCCATAGACCGTTCGGTCGAGTTCACCAAGTGCAAAATATGGCAGTGCCAGGCCTGAAATGGCGTGGATAAGGATCAAAGGAGTATCTGGGGAACTCTCGTCACCCTGAATGTGTAAAACTGTTTCCATTTTTGGTGTTGGTGATTGGTTCCTACTTTGAAGGGTCGAAATGCTTCTATTGATGTCTTCTAGAACAAACCTGCATGCAGGTACCGCTAATCAGCGTTCGATATTACTTAACTACCCTTCTGACCGGAGACTGCAACGGCGGACGTTCCGCGCTGTTACGGATATTTTTTGACAGCCCCGTTTCGCCGTGCCGCAGTGGGGCCGCGATGCACTCTTACGCAGCTTATCACGCCGAGCTCCGGCGCCGAAAGCCTATATATATAGTGTAATTGAGTTGGTGGCACTTACATGAGAGACGTCTGGAATCTTTAGGCAGCCAGTGGTGAAACATTGCTCAAGTTTATTTCCCAGTCTTGTTTCAATGAAGTTCTTTGCTCTCCTCTCCCTCGTCACGGGTGCCATTGCGGCCCCGGCCTCGTCCGGCCAGTGTCGCAAGCCATACGATATGCCGCTGGACTGGACGCCGTTTGGATTCGTTACAACCGATACCCTCTTTGCCGGCAATCCTCCCCAGCGCATCGACTCGTTTGTCGACTGGACCTGGATCGGCCAATATGTCTTTACGCCCCGCTGCCACGGCAGCATGTCTAGGACATATGAGTGTCTTGAGGAGGACCAATCGCTGTTTAATCAGACAAAGTCCGTGTCCTTTATCAACCAGACTCACCTGTACCCTGACCGCAATTGGAACCCCAATCACTTTTTCTTCTACGATGATCTTTCCATAGGCTTCGGCTCCGACATTCAGCGTGTTGGCCCTCACGCCAGCCGTGTCACTCTCATGATGGCCGACATGCACTTTAAGCTGCACTTTTCCTACCCCTTTGCTGGCGTCTACGGTCTCTCTCCCGCCTTTGAGGGCAAAGACAATGCCTCTACGCAGTCTACATTCTACCAGATGTGGAAGCGGGGCGTGTACCCGTCTCCTATTATTTCCTTCCAGTACTGCTACGACGCCCCCTTTGGCAATTCCGCTCCTGATCGTGCGCGTTGCAACAACCACGACGGCCTGCAGACCCTGGGAGGCATCTCTCCTGCTTTGAAGAAGCACCGCGGCGGAGAGAAGTCTATCCTCTGGTACGAAAACATCCTGTTCCCCGTTGTCAACGACATCAACTTTGTATACGACCCCCCGTTGTACAACTACTGGGCTACGCGCGTCACCAAGCACCTCATCGGCGACGAGGAGCAGGTGCTCAACAAGACCTATGGCGGCAACCCCGGTGCCATCTTTGACCATGCCAGTTACGGCAAGGGCGTTCCCATGTCCGTCAATAGCTACAAGCGACTCATTGAGCTTACGGGCGGGAAGCACATTGAGCTGGAAGAAAAGGACTATCCCAACAACGGCAACCAGACATTTGTGTCGGTCGACTGTGATCGTGTCAGCTCCTTCCCTCCTGTCAAGTACCAGTTTGAGGGACATGATCGTATCTGGGAGGTCATTGCGGAGAATTACGTTGTGAAGCTGAACCTGGACAATACGACTGAGCCCACTTGTGTGCTGGATGTCCGCACTCTGGGTGAGGGCAACTTTGTGATTGGCAACTTTGGTGACACTTTTGCCAAGGACAAGGTTATTCTTTTTGACTTTGACAAGATGAAGGTTGGTCTGGCTGATATGCCAGCTGCCTAATGTGTCTCAGATATACATTTGCTATTGTATCTAGGATGTATCCGCATATATTTGCCGTTCAAGTTCCACTTTACTGCCAATGGAGCAATTAGACTTAGACCCGATTTGCTTACTTTAGAACAATACACACTTTTTGTTATTTAAGAATAGTGAAAATGCAATTGTTTCTGCTTGAGCTTGTCATTGTACGCTAAAAAAATAATGGTTAGGAAGCTCAGAGCAATCAACAGCTATTCAAGGCGCAAGCTTTGTTCTGACTGGGTTGGGTCAAACACTATTAACATGATTGAATCTTCACTTGCGCAAACTTCTATGACTTATTGGCTTAAATTGTTTAGTTCCGAATGATAACTTTTCCGTGAGATCAGTCTAAGCTTCTTTTTCTTTTCTTTTCTTTTCTTTTTCTTCTTTTTTGAGAGGGTTAGTAAACGTGTATAACCTTGGAAACCAGCTCCTATCTCATCCTATTCTGCTAGTAATCCAATGCCCTCCTTAAGTACTTTTAACCAAGACACGCACGTCTCCTTTGAGCCAAGGGCTGCCAACTTTGGAGAAGTCTAAATTCGTCGTATCCTGCGCCGCACCTCCAGTACCCCATTCAAGCTCAGCGTTCTGCACCGTAGTTGCGACCACCGTTTTGGCCAGCATAGTCGCCATCTTCTCGCCAGGGCATCGATGGCTACCAGCGCCAAACGGAATATACCTTAGCTGGGTTCCGTCATTCATCTCTTGCACCAGACCAGGCCGCTCAATCCATCGCTCTGGATAATACGTGTTTGGGTTCGTCCAGGTCTCCGGGTCATGATGTGTGAGGTATGGCGAGATGGAGACGATGGCGCCAGCGGCAATAGTAACGTCGCCGTTGCGAAGTGTCTTGTCCTTGCGTGCCCAGCGAACGTCAAGATTACCAGAATAGTGACGGCCCGTCTCCTTGACTAGGGCATCCAGCATGACAGACTGGGTAATGTCCGCACCGCCATCGGCGAGCTCCTTTCTAAGCTGGCTTAGGCGTTCTGGGGACTTGAGAAGCTGTAGATATTCGGTTAGTTTAGAAATGGTGAATGATGGCTGAGACATACTTCAACGATTGTCCAAGAGATGCTAGCCACAGTGCTGGTGTGTGCTGCAAACATGAGCAACGTATGATGCGCACCGTAAAACGAGGTGAGATGGGCAGTGGCCGGGTCTCTGAGCGTATACGCAATGTAATCCGGAGCATCTTGCCACAGCTCGGGGTTTAATTCTCGCTCTCGAAGTCGCAGGTCAAAGATTTCACGGACGCGGTCACGGGCGGCCCATAGCTCTCGAGCAGGCTTGTGAGGCACCCAGGACGGCAGGATGGTGTGTAGGATGCTGCCGACATTGGCCTCCATGGAATGAAGGAGGTCAAACAGCTCCTTGACATGGTGGTCGTAAAAGTCCTGACCCATGAGGCAGCGGACAATAATCTTGTGGACGAGGAAAGAGACTTCTTCGAACAGTTCAGTCTCCGTCGCCTTCCCATGCTCGGCGCTTGGAGACGACTCCTTGATGGTTTTCAGTGTCTCTTCCCTGGCAATCTGACCGTAGTGTTCCAGAGTGGCCTGTCGTGTAGTTCCGCGGCTGAGGGAGCCTACAAAGGCGCGCAGATGGTCAAAGTAGCCCGGGACCAGGAGCTTGTTGAGAAACATGCCCATGCCATCGCCAAACGACCATACATCCTGTAGTTTTTATGTTAGTGGCAGCTAACTTACGGGTAATAGCAGGTTTTCTTACCTCTCGAGTCTCCAGGTATTCTTTGTTTAGCTGAGCACTTCTCAGCCAGATGGTGCGGCCAAGGAGCATAGGAACGGCAAAGCAGTGGCCATACTGACGGGTGGCCGATTCGATGAAAGACACGGGATCTTTGCTATAATGGATTAGATTGCCAACAATAGGCAACCCGGCTGCCACAGAAGGGATACCTTTCTTGGGCGTCAAAAGTGGTTGAGCAACCGCCCAGGCTAACAGCAGGCCAGCTACAGCCAGCGTTGCCGAAGCGGGAGAGTTGTAGATGCCTTGGAGTACTTGGGCAAACATTACGTAGAATAGCTTATTGTCAGTAAAGACCAGGAGCAAAATGCCTGCATTCTCTTGTTTTACTTTTTCTTCTTTTTTGTTGCAGCTGGGCTTCCTTTTAGACTGCTGTCTAGCAATGCCAAGTGGCCGCGCTTATACGAGGTGTGCCACACTCCGCCGCTCGGCAGGAGTCTCCGTCCAGAGACGGGCCATTTCGCAGCCTCGCCTTCTCGGCACTCGCGTTATAACGCCCCGCGAGCGACTTTCACAGTCGCGGCGGGCGGTGGCGTACATTTGCAGCGCCATATGTAAGTAACGCCCCTGACTCCAATAATTTTTTTTTTTTTTTTATATTTTTACTGTTTGGGATCAGGTCTTCGCCTAAATTGCTTTTGCTGTTTCTCGTGTTTGTCGCTGCTTTGGTATCTGTTCTTTGTCCTTCTACCCAACCTGACATCATGACACTAAGTGACGAAAAAGAAGGCCTTTCGTCAAAAGGTCCTCCCTCTGAAGCTCCCCAACAGAGCCAGGGTGCTCATTCTGAGTGTCCAGATGGCGGCTTGAAGGCTTGGCTGGTTGTTGTTGGTGGATTTCTCACATATTTTGTTACCTTTGGTGAGTAGACCTGCCGCTGTAAGACACCAAATAGATCGTGTTGCTGACGCAGTATCCAGGCCTCCTAAATTCCTTTGGCACGTTTCAAGCCTACTATGGTAGAAATACTTTGCATAATCACAGCGCAAGCGACATATCATGGATTGGGTCTATCCAGTTGTTTCTACTCTTCATCGGAGGCCTGGTATTCGGTCCCATGTTTGATGCCAAGGGCTCCAAGATCCTCTTCATCCCCGGAACACTCATCTTGGCCTTGTCGCTCATGATTGTCAGCCTTAGTCATGAGTACTACCAGTTTATTTTGGCGCAGGGTATTCTTTTCGGCGTTGGCAATGCCATGCTGTTCTACCCAACCATCTCTGCCATCTCGCACTGGTTCAACAAACGCCGCGCCCTCGCGCTGGGTATTGTCGTGGCTGGCTCCTCCCTTGGCGGCATGGCCTGGCCGCTCATCATCGACAGGCTCCTGCACGCGGTTGGATTTGGTTGGGCTCTGCGTATAGTCGGATTCTTGTCTCTTGTGTTGCTGGCACCTGCTTGTTTCATGGTCGTACCGAGGCTGCCACCGCGGAAAGGCAGCGCCATTCCCAAGGAAGAAATGAATGCCGTCTTTAAAGATGTGACCTTTTGGCTTCTGGTCGTGGGCATGTTGTTTGTCATGTGGGGGATGTTCATTCCCTTTTACTACGTCCCTCTTTATGCCGAAGAGTACGGGTTGGATCCGACGTTTGCAAATGACCTTATTACTATCCTCAATGCGGGCTCGCTGGTCGGAAGACTTGCGTCTGGTGCACTTGCGGACAAAATTGGCAGGTATGATGAGCTTCTTGTTCCAATCAACTCAACTTTGAAAACAGCCCTAAGCTAACGAGACGTCATGTGCAGATTCAACACGGCGATCCTGTGCTCGCTGCTCTCCGGTATCGTCCTGCTCTGCCTGCATACGATGCGCACCAAGGGCGCGATCATAGCATTTGTTGTGCTTTATGGTGTGTTTTCGGGTGGCCTGATTTCGCTGCAGTCTGCGTGTGTTGCACAAATCACCAAGAACTTACAGTTGATTGGTGTCAAGATCGGCTTGATGATGACTGTTTGCTCCATTGGCGCCTTGACCGGTAGCCCCATTGGAGGCGCTCTGGTGTCAGCAAATAGCGGGCTGTTCTATGGCCTGATTGACTTTTCTGGAGTCATTCTGCTCACCGGAGCTGCAATTCTCGTCATATCACGATGGACTATTAGCCGGGGCCTCATGAAGGTTGTCTGATGCTTGGGCAGTTTCTCAGCTGTGCGAACCATTTATTATCTATATAGCCGGATAGAGATGGTAGTGGAAAGAGGGCTACTTTGAAAACTTTTATCACGACAGTCACTAGTTTAGCGTGCCTTTTTGTTTGAATTTTTATCTACCCTGATACTTGGCGATTGCATAACTACCTTCAATTAATATGCAGTTACAAAGACGCTACTACAACATCTGAGACTTTCACTAATGATGAGTGTATTCTACCAAGAAATGATCTATTTTCCTAGGCATAATATTAAATTCTACTTCCGTACCTGCTAGCTGTACCTGTAGTCCACGGTACCAACAGTGCCGCCCCGAACGCGGGAGTGGACATAAGCTGAGGACGAGCCAGGAACGCCTCAGCCGCACAGTGGAAGCCTAGTACCCTTGCGGCTTATTCTGCACCTTGTTCCTGCTTCGTGTATCGGGTCAGCCTTGCATATGCAACGGTAATATTCCCCGATGCGTGCGTACAGCTATCAAAATGCCGCGGGAAAACGGGAACCATGTACACGCCCTATAGTTGTTGATGCATCAATATAATAGCCATTCTGGCAACCGGAATGTTGCAGGTTTCAGGCCCAAAACAGCCCTTTTCTTTTCTTCTGCAGTATACGTTGCGTTGCCGATTCCAGACATGCGTCCCATCTTTGCCCTGCTGCCATTGGCCAGCGCTGTGCTCGGTCTCAGTCCCGTGGCTCGCGAGGATGATACCACGACACAAGATCGTCTTTACCAATGTGTTGCCAAAGTCTTTTCAGCTACTGCTTCACAGCGCATTGTGCAGCCCAGCAACGCGACATACCTCGACGCCCGTCTTGGTGAAACGATTCAAGAAAGGGAGTTCCCTCTCTTGATTGCCTATGCCGAAAAGGTTCCCGAGGTTCCTAAGCTTGTAAAGTGCGCCCAAGCTGCTGGAGTCAAGGCAGTTCCTCGCGCCGGCGGCCACAGCTTTACCTCCTTCTCCGCATTGACTGGTACTCTTGTAATCGACGTTGGCCACATCAACTATGTTGATGTCTCGGAAGACCGTTCCAAGGCCGTCGTTGGTGGGGGCATTCGCCTCGGTGCCCTATACACTGCCCTAAACGAGTACAATACCTCCTTCATCGGTGGCATCTGCCCGACCGTTGGCCTGGCTGGTTACCTAGGCTCCGGCGGCTTCAACATGCAGCAGCGCACCCAGGGTATGGCTGCAGACCATGTCCTAGCTGCCAAGGTTGTCACTGCAGACGGCCGTCTTGTTCGCGCCTCGCCCAAGTGTCACTCTGACCTGTTCTGGGCCATCCTCGGCGGAGGCGGTGGCACCTATGGCATCGCTGTCGAGTTTACCCTCTCATTGACCCAGATCCCGCGGTCTGCAATGCTTTCCATGACTTGGAAAGACAACGAGTCACGATTCCCTGTAACAAAACGCTTCATGGACTGGGCCCCCAAGCAGGAACCGTCATTCATGTCCCAGATCAATGTCTTTCACGACTCGGTGCAGATTCTAGCCTGGCACTATGGCGAGTCCGCTGCCGCGCTTCAGAAGTTGGTCGACAGCTCTGGACTATTGGACTTTGGAAACCCGGAAGTCATTGTGGCTGGCGGCTGCGGTACAAACAATGCCCGACTCTTTGGATACACCATCATGGACTGCGTCGCCGACGACCAGGTTGACGCGTCTATTCTCAACGTCATCCCTGATCCCTTTAGCCAAGTTGGCGACAATCCCCAGTTCCAGTACAAGGAAGAGCGCAAGTCCGACACTGTTGGACCGGCGCCACCGTGGGAACGCTTCCGCAGAATGAGCAAGTCATTCTTTACACAAAAGGACAGGCCTCTTCAAGACGATATTTTGCAAGGCCTCCTCGATCGTATTGCCCAGCTGGACGAGCACAGTGAAGTATGGGGTGAGTGGCACGCTTGGAACATCTCGGACACCGCTCCTCGCGGCAGCAACGCTTTTGCCTGGCGGGACAAGGCGTATGCCCACCTCGAGTTTCAGGTCCACGGCTCGACCGACGAGACGCAGCAAAAGGTTTATGACGACTGGTTTGCTGAGTTGGAGTCATACCTTCGCCCTGCCGTTGGACCGGCTAGCTACTCTGGCTACACGGACAATGACATCTCGACCGAGCCGTTGACCTCATACTATGGAGACAGTGTCTGCAAGCTCATCGAGGTGAAGAAGGCGTACGATCCCAATGAGTTTTTCACAAATCCCTTTTCCATTCCTACATCGCCGCCAGCAGGTGTTAAATGTTGAGTGGTCGCATGAGCTCATCTAAGACATTGTTTTGTATCTAAGACATGACTCTGTCTTTTATGCACCATGTATTCACATCTATAGATTTAAGAGACATATAGACAATATTTACTCCATACAGTACCTTATCATTTCCTAGAGCCAAAAAAAAATAGTGTTACGTTTCTTCGTGTTCTTTATATGCATTTCTTGTTTATTGGGACACAGAATGATGTTGTTATACCCTGTGAGTAGTTTGTCGATGACTTTGTTGACATCCATCGAGCACAGAAGGACGATTTATGGGAAAAATAAGATAAACACAGATGAATTATTCTGTATCCTCAGCTTTGCTGCACCCTTATCTCGTCCTCTCTGTAAATTTTGTGCCAGGATGAACTAAGCTGTTGTAACGCCCTTTGATTAACGCTGTATTAGCTTCGGAAATCTTCGTATAGGGTAGCATCTCCAAGCACGTAAGCACTACTCGAATACAGTCACGAGTATCCGCATTTACACGTCGTCTTACTAGAGCCTCCTACGAGCTATCCATGTGTACAGACTAGGAAACTCTCCGTTATTTTCATTGGCTACCTAATTATAGGCCGACTCCGACACCCCTGTCTTACCCCCCCGGGCGCCACGCGAGCGGAGATCAAAGGTGGCTGCGGCGCCATAATAAGCAGCGCGGGAACCGCTTCGGCTGCGAGAGATCACGCCGACATCCGTTTCCGAACGGAGCGGACTCAAGCAAAATCAGCCACGATAACACGCTGCCCTGCCAAGATAAGGCACAATGCTCTCGCACTGCGGAGATAATCGCTTACAAAAGAAAATGTCCGTAATGGGACTTTTACCAAATCCAACACCGTCGACCGTGGAGTTGCGGCGCATTTGTGGTTTTGGTTACGGATGTTCAGGAAGACGCTCGTTTCGAAATGTATATTCAAAGGGCAGCCAGCCCCGTAGACGTATCTATACTACTCGTCGAACCAAGACAAGGAAACATCATCCCATCTTCAAGTTTCACCTTGCTGTCGACGAAAGTGAATGCAGCTACTCGAACTCTCATTTGGCTGAAGGCTCCCCTTCTGCAACCCTAGAATCTCTCACAACTGCAGGCCATCTCGTGTGCCTAATAATCACCTACATACTCCTCATAACGAGAGCCTTCTCCCACAAGCCGCATCAAGCCGCCATCCGAAATGCCTGAACCCAACATGGAGCCACGATCTGCTAACGCCGCTGACCACCCTTGCGTGATTGGCATGGCCTGCAGGGTCCCCGGGGCCACCTCCCCTTCCAAACTATGGGACAACATCGTGAGCAAGGTTGATGTGCAGCGTAAAATGCCATCTGACCGATTCAACGTCGATGCATTCTATCACCCCAATGGGGAAAAGAAGGGCTCTGTAAGTCTCACCGGAGAAACAAGACGGGTTTTCAGTCTATTGGAGAACAAGCCACTAACACCAAAGTCATAGACCAACGCAAGATATGGGTACTTCCTAGACCAAGATGTTGGACTTTTTGACGCCAAGTTTTTCAACATTTCTGGCAAGGAAGCCGCAGCCATGGACCCCCAGCAGCGTATATCGCTAGAGGTGGTTTACGAAGCCTTGGAAGATGGTATGACAAGCCCCAATCTATGTTCCTATATGAAACTTTATCACTAACAGCACCTAGCTGGAATTACGCTTGACCAGATCCAAGGCTCCCAGACATCCGTCTACTTCGGATGCTTCACCAACGACTATAATGCCATGACCACTAAAGACCTAGAATACTACCCAAAGTATACAGTTACTGGTACGGGTAACTCGATATTGTCAAACCGAATCTCGTACTTCTATGACCTCCATGGACCCAGCGCAACCATTGACACGGCGTGCTCGTCGTCCTTGGTAGCCTTCCACATGGGCACGCAATCCATCAAAAATGGAGAGGCAGACATATCTATTGTGGTCGGTTCCGCGTTGCACTTCGACCCCAACATTTTCGTCACCATGACTGACTTGGGCATGCTGTCTACCGACGGACGCTGCCGTCACGGTGACGCCGCTGCTAGTGGCTATGTTCGTGGTGAAGGTATCGTGGCTATCGTTCTCAAGCGCCAAAGCGAGGCGGAGAACTGTGGCGACGATATCCGCGCTGTCGTTCGCGGCACCGGTGTAAATCACGATGGGCGCAAACAAGGCATCACGCTACCGTCGCCACAGGCGCAGGCAGCTTTGATCCGCAGCACCTATCGCAATGCCAATCTGGACCCAGCTGACACCACATACATTGAATGCCACGGAACTGGTACCAAGGCTGGAGATCCTCGCGAGCTCGGTGCCATTAGTGAAGTATTCTGCGCTGGTCGCAGTGAGCCTCTGTACGTCGGTTCAGTCAAGACCAATATTGGCCACTTGGAGGGTGCTTCGGGCGTGGCAGGTGTCATGAAGGCCACGCTGGCTCTTCAACGCAAACTCATTCCGCCAAACATGCACTTCAACACTCCCAATCCGGAGATCGGCTTCGAAGCGAAGCGACTTCGCATCCCTACCAAACCCGTCGAGTGGCAGCCCAAAGATAGCGATACACCTTTACGAGTATCGATCAATTCGTTTGGATATGGTGGTACCAATGCCCACGCCATCTTGGAGGAGTACTCTCCGGTCTTCAAGGAGACTGCTTCTCCAGAAATTCCAGTCCGTCTGGCAGATATGACGCTGAAGCGACCATATTTGCTTCCTTTGACGTCCCAATCGGACAAGGCCGATACGTTGGTAGCCAACAAACTCAGCGAGTACATCAGCAACGCTACTGGTCTTACTCCCTCAACTCTTGCCATGGCCCTGTCACAGCGTCGAACGATGCATAGATACAGATCTTTTGCCATCGGTACCGACATGGACAGCCTTCTTGCCAGTATAAATAACCCATTGCCTGTTGCTCAGTGGAAGAGCAAGCTGGATCGTGTGCCCCGGCTTGGCTTTGTCTTCACTGGCCAGGGCGCACAGTGGTTTGGAATGGGCCGTACTCTGATCGAGCAAAGTCCGCTATTCCTACAAACTTTAGAGAAATGCGACCACATCTTGCAAGCCTTGGCTGAGCACCGCCCCAGTTGGTCTATTGTGGAGGAACTGCTCCGCAGTAAGGACGACACCAAGCTGGCACAGACCGAATACTCGCAGCCCATTTGCACTGCCCTACAGCTAGCTTTGATTGAAGTTCTTGCTGCATGGGGCATCAAGCCTTCTAGCGTGGTTGGACATTCCAGCGGAGAGCTTGCAGCAACCTATGCTGCTGGTATTCTTTCCTTTGAGAATGCTCTGATTGCTGCTTACTATCGTGGTGTCCACATGGGCAGCGGTGCGGCTTCCAAAAACAGCACTCCTGGGGCTATGATGGCTGTAGGAATGACTGAATCTGAAGTCGTTGCTGAAATCAAGCCCTATGTCGGGCGAATTGCGATTGCTGCCATGAATAGCCCGTCTAGCTTCACACTCTCTGGCGACAGCGACGCCATCCAGGAGTTGCACGACAAGCTAAGCGAGAGGAAGGTCTTTGCAAGGCGCCTGCAAGTGGCTCAAGCGTTCCACAGTCATCATATGCTTCCCCTTGCCCCGGGCTACGAAAAGGCTCTAGCTGAGTACCCAGGATTCAGGGCAAACAGAAAGCCCACGGCATTGATGGTGTCCAGCGTTTCTGGAAGAAGAGTAGACCCGACCACGCTTGGACCTGACTACTTCGCAGCCAACATGACCGGCATGGTCAAGTTCTCTGACGCCCTCACTGGCATTGTGCTGGATGAGGATGACGAGCAAAACGTTGACGTACTGGTTGAAGTAGGACCTCACCCGGCACTCAAAGGCCCGTCCAACCAGACGATCGATCCGCTTAAGCTCAAGATAACGTACATGGGTACGTTGGATCGTAAGCAAGACGCCTACGAAAGCCTCCTCTCTACCGCTGGGCAGCTTTTTGCCCTTGGTTACCCTGTGGATATTGCTCAGGTCAATCGCAACAGTTTCCTCGATAGCTCTTCTGGAGACCTTGTTTGGCCAACCAGCCCGACCGCCAAGTTGGAATTGCCTGGCTATGCTTGGGACCAAGAGAGATACTGGGGTGAGACCCGTGTGATCAAGGAGCATCGACTTCGCCCATTCCGACACGGCATTCTAGGAGCTCCCGTGCCTGGATCTTTGGCCACCCGGCCTCGCTGGAGGAACTATCTTCGGGTTGCTGAAATCCCTTGGCTGGTAGATCACCGCATTGAAGACAAGATTGTTTTCCCCGCAGCCGGTTATCTTAATATGGCCATTGAGGCCGCGGCGCGACTGACCGGCAAGTCTATTGGGAATATTAAAGCTATCAGTCTGGCAGATGTCTCAGTCAAAGCTCCAATTGTGGTAAGCGAGCGTGATATGGGAACTGAAATCATATTCGAGCTTTACCCTACTGTGGAATCGTCTCGAACGTCGTCCTCGGTGTGGAACACGTTTGGTGTTTTCTCTGTGGATGAATCTGGAAATCAGCGCGAGCACTGTACCGGAATGGTCATGATTGAGCTCGGAACCCCAGGGGCTATCTGCTCAGGAGAGGACGGACAGATCGAAGTTTCAACCTCCCGCAGCATAGGCTCCGAGCAGTACTACAATCGTCTACATTCCATGGGGTTGCAGTACGGTAAGAGCTTCCAGCTTTTGACTGGGCTCATTGAAAGCGGACGAGGAAACGCCACTGCATCCCTCTCCTGGCAGCCTGATTTATTTTCGTCAGAGACCAACGACCTCTGCATCACACATCCAGCTTTCCTAGACGCATCGTTCCACGTCGTATTTGCTTCAATTGAGGGAAGCCTAGAAAAAACACTCAAGGCACCCTACGTCCCAACCTTCTTCCGATCAATCAAGGTATCCGGTCTTTTGGACACGTGGAAATCTTTGGAAGGCGGATACCAGAGCGAAGTCTCGGTCAAGACTATCGTAGCTGGGCCGAGAACTGCGAAGAATGATCTCCAGATTCGTGGGCCGGCTGGTGAGATGCTCATTGAGATCCAGGGACTTGAGCTTACAAATCTCGGTGGAAATTCCACTGATGACTCGCGCCGCTCTCTCTTCTTCGGCACCCAATGGCAGCCAATGCTCAGCTCGTTCCCTTTTGCCAACTATGACGCGGCAGCGGTCAGAGGCATTTCTGATCTGGTAAAATTGTACACTCATCAGTTCCCTAACAAGACGATTCTTCATTGCGCTTCCTCGGAAGAATCACTGGCCGAAACCCTTGCCGCATTGCGTGGCTCCAAGGGCGAAGCTCGCACCTTTGCGCAGTTGGTCGTCACACCTATTGCACCAGCAACTACCAGCACATTTGAAGGAACTTTGCAGCAATGGGGTGGCTTGGTCAGTGTGACCAGCTTGGAAGAATTAGAAGGGCAATTGTTTGACTTGGTAATTTCGCCAAATGCCGATGACTTTAGCCAACATGTCTCCAGCGAGGGACATCTGCTTGCTCGAAATGACGGTGGTGTTACCCCAACCGGATTTAGCACTGTGATTGAGTGCAATGGCGTCAGCGTTTGGGCGAAGATGAACAACCTGACCAACGGCTATCACGAGCGATCCCTCACCCTCGTCATGCCTAGCCAGTGTCCACCTGAAGTGGAAGAATTTGCCGCTGCATTGGAAGCTGAGAGGAAATATGGCGTGAACCGCTGCGATTTCCTTTCGTTGAGCAATTCGCATCAAAGCCTTGGCGACGATGTAATTGTTCTTGCCAGCCTTGGGGATTCGCTCTACTTTGGTGACAATGTTAGCAGTGGCGCAGAGTTCGATGCTGTACAAGCGTTGCTTACAAAGGGCTCCCGCAACATCGTCTGGCTCACTCGTGGCAGTCTTATGGACGTGACGTCACCCGAACAGGCATTGATACTCGGCTTGGCGCGCTCGGCTCGAAGTGAGAACCCCGGTATGCGCCTGGTGGTGCTTGATATTGCGCCAACGTCCAAACCGGCTATTTCTGCAGAATTGGCAGTGCAACTCTTGGATAAGAAGATTGCAGAAAATGAGGTTGCCGAGCGCGAGGGAATCCTTTATATTCCTCGCGTACTGGCCAATGCCCAGCTAAACGGGAAGATACCCAACGGTGTTGGAGCGGACCCAAGTTTACAGCCACTATACCAACCTAATCGACCACTCGCTCTGCGTATCGGCCGACCAGGACTGCTGGAAACTTTAACTTTTGGTGATGACTTGGAGATTATGCAGGAACCCCTTGGACCGGACGACTTGGAGCTGGAGGTTAAAGCATCAGCCATCAACTTCCGTGATATTGCAGCCAGCTTGGGCATCATTGACGATTTCCATCTGGGTGATGAGTGTGCGGGTGTTGTTCTGCGCAAGGGTACCAATGTTTCGGATAATTTCAACATTGGCGACCGCGTTGTTGCCTGGCGACCGGGTCAGGGAGCTCATCGTACAGTGGTTAGAAATCCAGCATCTCTCACCTGGAACCTCGGCGAGATGCCCTTTAGTGTTGCTGCCGCTATTCCTTTGATCCTTACCACCGCCAAATTCTCGCTGATAGACACAGCACGACTACAGCCAGGGGAGACGGTCCTGATTCATGCGGCTGCGGGAGGTGTTGGCCAGATGGCAATTCAAGTTGCCCAGAGCATTGGAGCCAATATTATCGCAACCGTTGGTTCACCTGCCAAACGCGCTCTTCTCACCTCAAGATTCGGCCTCAAGGACTCTCAGATTCTGTCTTCGCGAGATGACTCATTTGTCCAAGGTGTTCACCAACTGACAGGCGGAAGAGGAGTCGATGTTGCCCTCAACTCCTTGGCTGGCCCGTTGCTACATGCCACCTGGCAGTCGCTGGCACCATTTGGCCGCTTTGTCGAAATCGGAAAACGTGATATTCATCAGAATAGCCACATTGCCATGGATCCATTCAGACGCAACGTCTCGTTTGCCAGTGTCGATATGGTTACTGTCTTCGAGAAGAACAAGCCTCTTGGTGCTCGAGTTTTCCAAGAGTGTTGTCAGATGGTTCATGATGGCAAGATCCAGCCACCTGAGCCCATTACCGAACTTTCTTACGCTGAGGCGCAGAAGGGATTCCGCATGATGCAGATGGGCACTACAATGGGGAAGATTGTCTTGGTGCCTGGGCCTGATGACCGAGTTCTAGTCGAGCCAACCAAGTTTAGTCGTACCCAGCTCTTCCAAAACGATCGGACGTACCTACTTGTTGGAGGACTGGGCGGCCTTGGACGTCGTCTGAGTGAATGGTTGTTCCAGAGAGGCGCGCGTCGTTTGGCCTTTTTGTCACGGTCTGGAGCCGACCGAAAGGATGCGCGGGAGACTGTGGATTGGCTCGTACAGCGAAATGTTGAGGTGAGCGTTTTCCGCGGCGATGTCACTAACGAGGCTTTTGTGCATGATGCCATTCAACAGATTGGCCCCGACTGCCTCGCCGGTGTTTTCCAAGCGGCAATGATCCTGCAGGATGCACCTCTCGAGAAGATGGGCTATACTCAATGGCAGCGTTGTCTTAATCCAAAGGTTCGAGGAACGTTCAACCTCCACAAGGCAACCGAAAATATTGCTCTTGACTTTTTTGTTTGCTTCTCGTCTGTGTCTGCCATACTCGGATCTAAGGGACAGGCCAACTATGCTGCCGCTAATACTTACATGGACGCTCTTTGCCGCTACCGCCGAAGTATTGGCATGGCTGGCACAACAATGAACGTTGGCATGATCGTTGGTATTGGAGCGGTGTCTGAAGATGCAAAACTCCAGACTACCATGGAACGCATTGGATATGATGCCGTCAATGAACAGGAACTGTTTGCTCAGATCGAGGCCGCCGTGTCAAACGACTGGAAGAAACTATCCGACGGCCAAGGTCTTGAAGGTCATCAGATCATCACTGGAGTCAACCTTCGAAAGCCTGATTACTTCTGGGCTACCGAGCCTAGATTCAGGAACCTTTATGCCAACCATGACTTCTCGGGATCTGCATCAGGCACGGGAACGCAAAGGAGCCTGATGGCGCAGCTGAATGAGGCTCGAGACGAGGCCGATCGCGCGGAGATTCTTACACAGGGATTCCTGGAAAAGATTGCGGACGTATTGTCTGTCGACAAAGCCACTTTACAGCCCAACAGGAGCCTTTCCGACTATGGACTGGATAGTATTGTTGCTATAGAAATCCGCCAGTGGGTCTTCCAATCCGTTGCTGTCGAGATCGCCATGTTCGACGTTTTGAACAGTGCCAGCATCCAGGCTCTGGTCGATAGGATTGCCAGCATGGTTGTCTTAACCACGGCTGAATCTCAAGCAACAACAAGCCAGGGAGAGGCCACCAAAGAGCAAAATGCTCAGTCTGCTGAGACGGGAGTACCTAGCGTCGACAGCATGCAGCTGACGAGCAAGATTGCGGCAGACGAAGCGGTGCCAATGTCGACCTTCCAGCGCCGCCTATGGTTTGCCCATAACTTGGCAGAGGACCCATCAGTTCTCAATCTGCCTACTGTCTTCCATCTCAAAGGCGAGCCGAATGTTCGTCTCGTGACGAATGCTCTGGAGGAGATGAAGCGCCGCAACGATATCCTGCGCACCGCATACTTTGAGGGTGACGAAGTGTCACAGCAATTAGTAATGGACGATTGCAGCGTCGAGGTTCCTTTCTTGGACTTCTCAGCAGCTACAAATGCACAAGAACGCCTTGAAAATTATGTGAAGGGCATGCGGGACCAATCACTGGATATCGAAACTGGCGAGGTGATGAAGGCGTCCCTGGTGACCCTGTCGGATACTGAACATGCCCTTGTTCTGATCCACCATCACATCTGCATCGACCGTGGCAGCAGCCAGTCGTTCCTTGAACAGTTTACCAGCATCTATGATAGCCTGAGAAGAGGGACGAATCTCGAAACTATTCCACAGCCGCCAGTAAGCTACGGCCAATTCAGTCGCTGGCATAATGATCGTCTTGCATCTAAGGAGATGCAACGCAGCCTGGACTTTTGGATGGCCGAGTTCCAGGAGAAGCCCGAGCCCATGAAGCTTCTTCCATTTGCGCAGTTAGCTGAACGGCCCGAATACAACGACTACAAGCGTCAGGTTCACCGCACTACGTTGAAGGTAACGCTCCTGAACCGTATGAAGCGAATTTGCGCACGTCTCGCAGTAACTCCAGCACAATTTCTGACGGCGGCTTTCCGTGCCTTCCTTTATCGCTACGGACAGGAAGATGCGTTGACAATGCACATGGTCGACGGCAACCGGCCTCATCCTGCTGTTAACAACACGCTTGGGTTCTTCGTCAACGTGGTGCCCCTCCGCTGCGCTGATGACGTCGCAGGTATTACTTTTGAAACTGCACTACAACAGATCAAGGCAAGGATCGTGTCAGCGCTCGCCCATTCCGAGTTGCCGTTCGATGCGATTGTGGATGCAGTTGGCGTCGACCGCAACCCTGCGCACTTCCCCTTGGGTCAGGTTATTGTCAATTACCAGATCCATGGGACCATGCCGACGTTCCCAGCTGGTGACTTTGACATCACGGACGTCAAGTCTGACGATATTCCCACGGCTTGCGAGCTTGCCCTGGAAGCGCTGGAGGATCCAGCTAAAGGCCTGCATCTGCGCCTAGAGTCGTCGACCACTTTGTATGGAGAGGCGGATATGGACCGGTTCTTGGATAACTTTGCAGCATTCATGAGCAGTGCAATCCGTGATCATCGCCAGCCCGTGTCTGAAATGGACTTGGTCGGGCCAAAGGAGCTGGACTTCTTGAAGCAGAACATGTTCAATTTGGATCATACCGAGAATCACTGGAACCATCAATCTGTTGCGGGACGTATCTTGGAAATGGCTAATCAGCAGCCCGAGGCAGTGGCAGTTGAGTGGTCGGAGGATGGCAAGCAACTTACCTACGGCGAACTAGCCGCATCCGCTAGCGATGTTGCGACAGCTCTTCGTCGAGCGGAAGTCGTCGCAGGTACAAGGGTCGCCATCTTGAGTTACCCTGGGCCGGATGCCATCCGAGCCATGGTTGGTGTGCTCTTTGCTGGGTGCGGTTACTTGGCACTGGACCCTGACTTTGCATCGAATCGCATGGCTTTCATGATTTCCGACTCTGGTGCCCCTGTTGTGCTTGCCGGCCCTGGTCTCGAGGAAAAGGCAAAGCAACTTGGTACCGAAACGTCCACGAAAGTTTTAGAGCTCAAAGGTCTCAGCGCATCAGACAGAATACTCCAAGTACCTGTGCCGGCGAAAAATGATCCATTTTATGTCATATATACCTCGGTAATTCCCATGAATGAACAGGAGCAATACAAATTGGATCTAACAGTGGAACAGGGAAGCACTGGAACCCCCAAAGGAGTCGTGTTGAGCCAGTCAAATACACAGCAAATGCTTTGCACCTTGAACCACGATTACGGATTCGACAGCAAAGACCGTTTCCTTCACCAATCTTCGACCTCTTTTGATTTGTCAATTGTGCAAATCTTCTCTGCCCTCACAGCCGGCGCTCGCGTCTGCATCGCATCGCGGGCGATTCGCAAAGACCCCATTGCACTAGCCGCCTATATGGAAGCATCGCAAGTATCGGTCACCTACTTCACTCCTACTCAATTTGCCGTCATGATGGAGCACGCCAGTGATAACCTTAGGCTCCTGGAGAACTACAGAGTGGCTTATTTCGCCGGAGAGCGACTTCCTGTACGTGTTGCGCAGGCTTTCTATAAGCTCAACACACCTGCGGTTGTCTATAATACCTGGAGTCCGAGCGAACTTGTTGTGCAGACCACTATACAACGAGTCGATGTCCCTGACGACGAGACCACTAATATTCCCATCGGATTTCCCATGGCTAACACGCGGCATTACAT
Organism: Lecanicillium sp. S3808; assembly: GCA_023628775.1. Taxonomy (NCBI): domain Eukaryota; kingdom Fungi; phylum Ascomycota; class Sordariomycetes; order Hypocreales; family Cordycipitaceae; genus Lecanicillium; species Lecanicillium sp. S3808. The sequence goes on along the minus strand of JAMAJY010000003.1, from coordinate 459,519 downwards.
CCTCGACGACAGAGGTAAGCCCCTGCCTGCAGGCTTTGTGGGTGAGATTGTTGTTGGAGGTGCGCAAGTAGGATTGGAGTATATTAATCGGCCAGAAGTCAATGAGAGAGTGTTCTGCCCGGATCCGTTCTGTTCAGAGGAAGACAAGGAACAGCGCGGTTGGACACGAATGTTCCACACTGGCGATCGTGGCCGATTCCTCCCCGGAGGCAACCTCGAATTCCACGGTCGAATCGCCGGTGACAAGCAAATCAAATTCCGAGGGTACAGGATCGATCTTGGAGAAGTTGAGCATCGTCTTTTTGTTGAGGCTAACAAGGATACGGCGGGACCAGGCATTGTGGACTTGGCAGTTGTTGCTCGCTCCGTTGACAGTGATGACGGCGACGGTCTGAGTGACAACCGTCAACTCATCGCATTTGTTGTACCAAAGCAACCACTGGAGGACCAGCGTGCAAAATCAAACTTCGCAGTTCGCCTTACCCAATACGGCAGCCAATATCTCAACCCATACATGCTGCCCAACGCCTACCAGTTTCTCCCGGCACTTCCAGTGACAATTGGAGGCAAAGTCGATCGACAGAAGCTCCTCCATGGCGACCTGCAACTGACGTATCCAGTCGAGGATCCCAAGGATGTGACAGACTCGCCAGATGACGCAAATACTAACGGGACATATGATGACCCGATTGTCGATGCTGTTACAGACGGTTTCCGCGAGCTGCTCAAGATTCCCAAAAACAAGACGATCGCTCCAACTCACAGCTTCTTCGCTCTCGGAGGAAATAGTGTCATGTTGGTGCGGCTGCAAGCTCGCCTGAAACGTACGCTGAAGCGGCCCGTGGCTCTAAACCCCATGTTTAAATCGCCTACACCCTACGGCATCGCACAAATCATCAGCGGCAAATCTCATAGCTCTCAAACAGATGCAAAGGCGGATATTCAGTGGGACGAGGAAACGCGCCTCGAAAAGGAACTTGTCCCTGCAACCGTGCCCAAGATCGCAGCAACTGACATCACTTCTGTCCTTGTCACTGGAGCAGATAGCTTCATTGGTATCCATATGATTGCGACCCTGCTACAGGATCCAGGCATCTCCACCATCTTCGTCCTCGGTTCACAGAAAGTGCTTCAATACTCAGATGTAGAGGCCGATCTGACAAAGTATCGTCTCTGGCCGCTTCTTCCTGATGCAGCGAACGTGGCATCACGAGTCATCGCCGTTCCAGGATCTCTGGCAGCCAGGCGTTTTGGCCTCAGTCGCCCGCATTTCCACCGTCTTGGCGGCCGTGTGCAGGCCATTTACCACCTCGGTGGCTATGTTTCCCTGCTGCAGTCCTATGATGCCCTCAAGTTACAGAACGTTGACTCTGTCCGCGACGTAATTGACCTCTCTCGGTGTGGCAGCGCCCAAGCGCATGTCCACCACCTGTCGACCTGGTCAGTTCCTCATCTTCAGGGGTGGTCTACCTCCAAACGCCTGTTCCCTCACCGAACTGTTACTTCTGAGAGCAGTTCGGGTCATTTTGTTCCGGAAAACAGCAACCGCTTTGGCTATTTCAAATCTCGTTGGGCAGCTGAGCAGCTCATGGAGAAGGCAGCCCAACGCGGCTTTCCCGTCAGCATTTATCGCGCATCTGCGGCAACAGGAAGTGTCGTTACTGGTGTGGCCGAGCCCAAGGTAGATTTTATCCGTGCCATGATCCTCAGCATGGTACAGAGTGGCGCGGTGCCTTCTCTTCCGACAAATGGCCACGACTTTGTTGCCGACTTCGTTCCTGTGGACTACTTGACTGATGCTTTCCATGCGCTGGCAACGTCGGAACTGACTCCTCCTTCCCCTGGCACCGGGGCTACCTTCTACCATATATGCAACCCGTCACCGTTGCCCATCTCGCAGATCCCTAGCCTTGTTGGTGAAATTTACGAGCAGCCCGATCGAGCAGGCAAGACCTTGCCAGTTGCTGAGTGGCTGGAAACGGTGTCGAGCATGGATAAGTCGCCGGATGCACAGCTCCGTTGGGAAGTTTTGCGAGAATATATTGACCTTGGGCACAACATGTTTGCTCTTGACGCCGAGGAGACGCGTGAGGCCCTGGCGAAACTGGATGTTGAATGCCCACCAATGGATGTGGCATACCTTCAAAGAATGGTGAAAGGGTCTCAAGCGGATTGATTGAAGCGGAGTTTAATAGACGATTTAATTTCTTTTGTTGTTATAGAGTACTGCAATTAGAATTTCCTTACGTTGTTTTCCGTATATAGTTATTGTCACAGTCCCAGTTTGTGGAGGCTCTTAGGCTTAAGGTCCAAGAAGTACTTGATTTTTCGCTATCTTAATATGATGCATTTAATCAAACGTAATACAAGAGCTTAGTGATGTCTGTGCGGCTTCCTATATCTAAGCAAGCCTTGAAGATTTATAAGTTTCACTTGTACTCCTGCAGATGCTCCGATCTTAAGCGCATCCAACTCCAGCCCAAACTTTGAGTACTGAGCATTATATAGATTCGCATACCAGTCAGACCTTGCTGCCGCGCTGTGCCATCTGACGACGCTGGTATACTTCAGCAGCCCATCGTCTCCATCGCTTTGCCGCCACCCTCCAGCGCACACCATCTGACACGCCGGTGCAGGTGTACCACTCTGACGAGAAGGCAACATTGACCTGGAGTTTTACGCTCAGTTAGAGTAGAGCTTTCAGAGTAGACTGCCGACTTACTCTTCCCATTGCCCCATCGCAACCGAGAAGACCTGTTTATACCAAAGGTCGTTCGGCATGCAAAATTCCATTATTTCTATACAAGTATAGACATATACTGGGCAGCATTGTATTGGCATCGAATAATACTCAGTAGCCCAGCTGCGGTCGATCTTAGGTGACGAGTGTATCAGGCTGTCGACAATACCACGGTACTCCGCATTAGGGGATGCCCTGACTTCGACACCGTGCCACACTGCAAAATATTAGCTAGCGTCATATAAAACTTAACACGCTGGAGTAATTATTACTTGCTAAAATGGCCATGACTGATTCTCTTTCCTCGTCTAGAGCCCACGTGCTCGATTTATAGCCCTGTAAAGGTTCAACCTTGCTCTTTACACACTCAAAAATCTCTTCGGCATAAGCAAGCGAGTGAACTTTGAACCAGATTATATCCAAAGTGCTATCAATGTACGAAGGGTCCTCTAGGCTTTGTTTTGGGCTGAGTGGGCAGTCTTGGTTCAGTCCGCCTTGAGAATAGTTCAATGCACGTGGGCCAGGAAATCTTCCTTTCTGCACGGGATTGTCCGGTAGCCGATATGAATAGCGAAGTAGGTTTATCCCGTAAATCCACTGAATATCGTTGCCCGGTGAGTGAGGTCTTGATCGTGGTTCAGGGGCGTCATATTCTGATGCGGTTGTCAGGAAAAAGACCCTTTTGCGGAACACGTCCCTTTCAATGCCCGCGGTTGCCTCTATTTCGGCGTGCTTTAACGGGTCAACGCTCTTATCGGCAGGAAAAAAGCCAACAAATATGGTTGGTGTCTTGGCTGACGCGGCTTGCTGAGGAGTGTGATGAATGAAACAAACGGCATTGTATTCGAGCCAACCATAACAGAGGCATTCAAGGCCGTTATTAGAATTGAAAGCTTCTTCAAATAAACCCCTGCCATAGTTGTCTATATTAGCATCGAAGGAAATATTGATCATTTGTATCTCATCGATTCTGGTGATGGCACTAGCGTCTAGCTTAAGGCATCGATTCCAAACGCGAGAAGCAAGAAATCCTTTGATAGGATAAAAGCCTTTAGAACATTGAAATTTGTTCCGCGCGTTGCCACTTTTCCACTGGATAAGGCAGATAACAGTATTGGCGCCAGATTCAACTACAGGACCCCATCTCAAAAACGCGCAGCCAGGCATGGAAAGGATGTATCTGACGACAACGTCCCAAAGCCTTCGAGGGGCGCTGGTTCTATCGCGCAAGTCCACTTCAGGCTTTAAATCAAACTCTAGGACGCTGAGAATCGGTGTGTCGGGCATTTCTGAGCATTTAGTCCACGATATGTCATCTATCGCTGGCTCCGTGTCAGGGTTTTTTATGCTGCGCAGTTCCTCAAACAGTTGGCTCGTCGATTTCCATTGTAGAGGCGGTTCTTTTTCCTCATGGTGTGGTGACGCCGGGGCTGAAGGGTCCCAGACTGTAAAGCCCGCGTACTCCATAGTACCAGGTAGTATTAAATATTGGCATTAAATTCGGTAGGTGCTTTTTCTTTGTCCGGAATAAAGCGTCGCAGACGGGGCTGTTTTATTCAGGCCAACAAGCAGATGCGGGCGTGTAAACATCAAGGTACTTGAAATCATGAGAATGATCCACTTAAGTGAAAGTACCTTATCACTAAATCCCGTTGTACAGACAACAGAACTCAGTTTGTTGTTTGCATATCCTGTCAAAAGCTGCTCTGAATAGATAAAATAAAATATTTCGATTTAATAATCCAACAGCAACCTGTCACTGAGCATGACGTCCAACCATGAATACTTTCTTTCTTTCTCTCCTGTAGGGTAGTTTGCATTGCTCATTTCTCAGGAACTTAACCCAACACCAGGTGAATCATGTGTATTGCCGTTGAGACAGGGGCCGGGTGACCCACTGATACGTTGCTCCCGCCTCTCCGGATCGACGTCAAGTCCCCTCGATCCCCCAACTACTTGTCATCAACATCGAGTAAAACAACGACATGAGTGACTGAGCCGAATGGCAATCAGAGACACAGAATATGTCGCTCAATAACTTGGAGATCAATGCGAACCAGCCGATGCGGCAGCGCGACGGCTCGTTGCTGTCACCCGTAAACTACGATGACGACGCTGCGTCCCTCCACAGCCGCAGCGATCAGGACAGCGATAGTGACGATGACGAGTTACAGCTGCGCGCGCGCAACAGCCGTGAGCTACGAGCCGCCGACCGCATTGTGCTGATGGAGGAAGATGATGTCGACCGACTCGTGACCGACAGTCGAAAGAAACAGGAGCGCGAGCGTCGCGGATCCGGCCTCGCTGTCCCGAACCCGCTCAACCTCTTCCGTCGACCGAGCCTGTCTAATATGTCCTCTGCCGGAAGCTCTGTCGACAACCTAGTCTCTGAGAAGCGTCGTGCAAGGCGCGAGAGGCGGCAGCGGAAAAGGGATCGGCTAACGGAGCGGGCGGAACACGGCGAGGATGGTGGGCTGATGTATGAGATGGAAGAAGGTGGCATGAAGGAAGGCAGCATCACAGGCGAAAGCAGCGGCCGAGAAGATAGTGACGAGGTCGACCGGAGACGGCTGAATATGATGGCGCACGACAAGGCGGAGAGGAAGCGCACCTGGCGACGGTGGGCGTTCATCTACACTCTAATTGCCATCGGCTTTGCTATTCTTGTGCTGGTCGCATGGAAGCTTTCCAAGGGCAGAAAGAGTGCGCAACATATTAATTATGCTAGCAACGGGACTGCGTTGTTTGGACCGACGACGCTACTCATAAGCCTTGATGGATTCCGTGCTGATTTCCTCCAGAGAGGACTAACCCCGCGACTAAATACCTTTATCAAGGAAGGCATCTCGCCAAAGTATATGCTACCGTCATTTCCGTCGGTTACATTCCCAAACCATTATACATTGGCCACTGGCCTCTACCCAGAGAGCCACGGCATCGTTGGCAACACTTTCTGGGACCCTGAGCTGCAGGGTGAATTTTATTATACCGACAAGGACCGAAGCATGGACCCCAAGTGGTGGGGTGGTGAGCCTTTCTGGGTTACTGCGGAGAGGCAGGGTGTTCGCAGTGCCATTCACATGTGGCCTGGCAGCGAGGCACACATCCTCGGCGTTGAGCCCAGTCTAATGGATAATTACAAAGGAGACGAGAAGCTCGAGAAGAAAGTCTCCAGAGTCCTTGAGTTCCTTGACATGCCTGGAAAGGAGGATGAAACAGCCGACCCCAAGCACCTGCGTCCCCAGCTGATTGCCGCCTATGTTCCGAATGTGGATGCTGATGGACACAAGTATGGACCAAACAGCACCGAGATACGCACGACAATCCAGGACGTTGATACCATGCTCGATCAGATTTTCCAGGGTCTTGATGACCGCAACTTGACCAATATTGTCAACGTTGTCGTCGTTTCGGACCATGGCATGGCCACGACGGATAGAACTCGCCTCATGCAGTTTGAGGATCTTGTCGACCCGGAAAAGGTTGAGCACACTGATGGCTGGCCGCTGTACGGCCTGCGTCCCAAGAACCCCGACGACCTTCAGCCACTGTACGATGACCTGGCCGAAAAGTCCAAGTCGAATCCCAACTTTGACGTTTACCTACGAGATGTCAATATGCCGGAGCGCTATCACTTTTCCAACAATCAGCGCATTGCACCGTTGTGGATTGTGCCCAAGACTGGTTGGGCAATTGTCAAGAAGGAGGAATTTGTTGTTGCGGAAGCCGAGAGCAAGGATCTTGTGTATCACCCGCGCGGACTTCACGGCTACGACCACGAGCACCCCCTCATGAGAGCTATTTTTGTAGCCCGCGGCCCTGCATTCCCGCACCCGGCTAATAGCCAGATGGAACCATTCCGTAAGTAATATCCAGCGATCCATTCTAGTCGCACTCTTTCGCCTTTGGCCCTTGCTGACTTTGGTCAACAGAAAACATTGAGTTGTACAACATGTTGTGCGATTCCGTTGGCATCACACCGAAGCCAAATAACGGAACACTACGACTCCCGCTCAAGCCAATTGGAACTCATGCAGATGAGGACACCATTGAAGAGCCGCAGGATCCCGTTCCTTCCAATGAAGTACAGAGTACGGCGCCCGCCTCATCGCAGTCTGTGGAAAGCGAGGCTTCTTCTCCAACGCCAGTATCCGAAAACCCGACTCCAAGCTCGGAACCGGATGACTCTGATAGCGGAGAGGGAAGCGAAAAGAGCAAGGTCATGTCATTCTTTGACTTTCTCAAAGAATCGGCAGAGGAAGTTTGGACGTGGGGCAAGGGCGTTGCTAATAAGATTCTTGGCACCCCTACGCGCCGATCATCGTGAGCTAGTCGGATGTGGTTGATGAGCTAAATGGCGACAGCATTTTGAGCATATTATCCTTACAAGTATGCATCTGCGGGACCTGGGAGTTTGGCTATTCATTTATAGGGCGTTTTGCCTATCGACAATATAACAGGTACGGCTACTAGGATTCCTGGCATTCCATCTCTTCTGAAAGTTTCGGAATGAGGAACCAGGGCGAGGAATAGATCCTCAATAGAGATTAAACATGGCAAATTGATAGTTTGTTTCAACCAAAATGTGCTTCCTATTTGTGAGTCTTTTAGCAGTGACGGCGACAGCATCTCACACGAATCGCTATTGTGCACTTTATTAGGGATAAAGAGTGGTTTAGACCCTCCCAGCTCAACCACGGTTTTCTGATTCGGCGATGTTTATAGCATCAGGATTGAGTACAAAGGAAAAACGACTTTGACGCAAGGACAATTAGGCTTCAAATAAAATCAGTACCGACCCGAAGCTGGAGTATGCTGCTGTTAGGCATACGGATGAGACCCGCATTGTCACCATGCAATAAAGGCTTGTCGGTGGCTTACCAGGTGGATGACATAGATAGTGGAATAGAACGGGCTGAAAGACTTTTCGTGATTCAGAAGAAATACCGCTGGCTAATACGGGTAAATGGCACAAGCACACGTGAATGTTGAAATTGGACTCCAAGGCCTATGGCCGTCGCGCAAAACGAAGTGGGTCAGCTTGTTGGCCGTGCATTTGCGCACCACCAAGAGCCGCCACCCGGCGCTCGGCAGGCGTGACTCGGCGTATTTTTGGCGTAAAGTGCGGCCACCCTGCGCTAAAATTCACCAAACCACTAAACGCGTCGCGCAACAGCAAACGCACACCACACTCTAGATATCGTCAGCCCGCAAGTCGTGCAGCTCGACAGCTCGTCTTTCCGGGGTTTACACGGCGCTCTGGCCTGCCAGTACCCGTGAATTAAAAAGAAAAAGGACAAGGCACCCAGGGCTGCATGTCACCCGACATCACAAAGCCCCCTTGCTGCGCGGGGTTTTGATTGGATGTAATCGACAACAAACGCCGTGTTGCGCGCACATCACTCCCCCCCAACATATTGCAACCATGGTGGACCTGACGCCCGAAGAGATTATCCGTGCCAAAGAGGACCTGACCATTCAGCAGGTCATTCTGGAATCTTTGGAGGATGCCGACTTTGATGGTGCGGAAGCCGAGCGACAAGAGGCGCGAGATGAAATCGAGCGGCTTCAAGGCATCCTTAAGGAGGCTGCCGCCGCATCAGGTATGCACGGCTCATCCTAGACCATTTCCGACCAATCTCTCCCACGAACCTTAATTTCCTCCTTCGCTTTTGTTTTTGCTTTTTCTTCATGGCTGAATACAAGAGGAATGGATAGAACTAACGCTGGTTGTCTCAAGTAGCACGGAAGCAGAAGCAGGCAGCCGACCACAGTCAATCGTCATTCACTTCACTGCCCGGTAAGTTGGCTCGCATTGTGTTCATTTCTTCTCACTATTGTCTGGGCAAAATGCTCGCCTTCTCGCCCCGTTGGTTTTCTCTGTGATCCGCACGGTGCGTGCTGCTGTGTTCTTCGGCTATAACCTGTCCATTAAGCACAAGCCACCAGCGAACAACATTGCACATCCGTGCATCTTCTGTCTTTCCGCTGCGATCATTCCGTTCAAGGCGGCTGCTTGCAGTGAACAACTATATATGCGTTTTCGCCTTGTTACTTTTGCGGCTAAATACGCATCTCGCATCAAAACCATATCTTACTAACACCGTTCTCTGCTCAGACGGACACCCTGGAACTTCGAGCCACACTCTAGCAGCCATGGACCCAAACCAAAGCGGTTCAGATATATGGAATAGCTCGTCTCCTTTACCTGGCAAGAAACGAGACTTTGACGCGGATGTGACTGGCTTCGTTGATGTGCGTCAAAAGTCTCGCAGGACAACACCAGCACAGTCGTCATCCCCTTTCCGCCCGGCTCCTTCAAACACTGCCAGTGGTAAAGAAGTTGCGTATATTGATCTGACGGGGTATGTATAGACTAAATTACTATTTCATCTGACGCTGTATACTAACTGCCACAAAGTGACGATGTCGAAGCAGACTCGAACTATATTGCTGAGCAAATTAAGCAGGAGAGGCTGCAAAAGCAGGAAAATGAAGACCACAAGTATGCAATGCAGCTGAACCAAAGAGCGCTGGCGCGCACCCCGTCACAGTCAGGCTTTGAAGCCGGGAATACTTCAAACAATGCTCTATCGAAGCTCATGGCCACCCAGAGAGTGAACGGACCACCCTCTGCTAGTCAAGACGGCCGTGGCTCCGAACATCTCAAAGTTGAGTATCCTGGCTACGACAACACTCAACAATCGCACCAGACACCACAGGCGATGCGCCAGTCACAGTGGTCACCACAGACACCTCAATCACTCCATTCTCCGCAACACTCACAGGGTTATCCTCATCCACAATATCAGCAACCGTCACAGATGCCAGGTAGCTACGATCCAAATTGGGATCTGCCAACAAGAAACCCACACGCCTTCATAAGACCTAACGGGTTGATGGCACAGCAAACTAGACAACACAATGTTCCTGTTGTTCCATCTCAAAGTATGAACCACTTAAACTATGCTCAACACAGTCCGGCGAGTACTCCCCGCCATGGTTATCCTGCAGGTCAGGGCCCCCAACAAACACACCATAGCATGTCACCTCATCAGCAGCCTCCACCCCCTGGATTTCGTAGTGCATGGATGACTGGTATTCCAGCACGAAGCAACCCCTCTTCACATCTTGGCAATATTATAAATAGCACCAGTCAGTTCCTTAACGGAGGTCTTTCTCGCGGCATGGACTATTCCGCGATGCCCGAAAGGCTCGCAAATTTTATACAGGGTGCCATGCACGACACCCGGGTGACAGATACGGAGCTGGACGAGCTACTTCAAAATATTCGGCCCGACATGGAAATTCCTAATGAAGAACGCGGCAAGTCCGTCGATGGTTTGAAGAGCAATCTCTACCACCACCAGGAGCTTGCCTTGACCTGGATGCAGAAGATGGAAGAGGGATCAAATAAAGGTGGCATACTTGCCGATGACATGGGGCTTGGCAAGACTATATCCACGTTGGGCCTTATCTTGTCAAGGCCTGCAACGGCTCGCCCAAAGGTAACACTCTTGAAATGCAGTTATGACGATTCGCTAACTTGATGAAGACCAACCTGATTATCGGCCCACTGTCCCTCATTCGCCAGTGGGAAGATGAGATCAGAAACAAGACAACAGCAGCTCACAGGCTTTCCGTTTTTATATACCACAACAAAAAAGCATCGGTCGATGATCTCCTCACTTACGATGTCGTGTTGACTACCTACGGAACTATCGCCAAAGAGCTGAAGCGGTTGGAGACTTTTTACAAGGAAAATGCTGGCCGAAACTTTGACTTTAACGACCGAACAACGGCCATCAAATTTCCTCTTCTTCACCCACGAAAGGCAACATTTTACAGGGTCATTCTCGACGAAGCGCAGTGCATCAAAAACAAGGAAACGCAGACAGCCAAGGCTTGTCATGCATTGAAGGCTACCTATCGTTGGTGTCTGACGGGTACACCGATGATGAATGGCGTCATTGAGCTCTACTCTCTTCTTTGTTTCCTTAAAATCAAGCCATACTGTGTTTGGGACAACTTCCGCCAGGTACGTCTGACGAAGCTTGGGCGAGGCATGCATAGCATACTAACATTGTGCGTAGTCATTTGGTATACTGTTTGGCAGAAATGGCGACGAAAAAGCCGTGGCAATGTCTCGACTGCGAGCTCTTCTCAAGGCTGTCATGCTTCGCCGAAAGAAAGATTCCAAGCTTGATGGAAAGCCAATTCTACGCTTACCAGAGAAGCAGGAAGAAACGGTCTATGCTGAACTTTCTACCGATGAACGTGATTACTATAAACAGCTGGAGGAAAAATCGCAAGTCCAGTTTAGCAAGTATCTTCGTGACGGTAGTATTGGCAAGAACTATTCTAACATTTTGGTTCTACTGCTGCGTCTTCGTCAAGCATGTTGCCATCCACACTTGAACGTTGATGTGGATGACGCGACTCCTGTCAATGAGGGAGATGTCATCGAGATAGTCAAGAAGCTAGAGCCAAGCATCATTACCAGAATCAAGGAGATGGATGCGTTTGAATGCCCCATCTGCTATGATGCTGTCCCGTCGCCGTGCTTTTTCGTTCCATGCGGCCACGACAGCTGCCAACAATGCTTGAGCAGACTGGCTGACACTGCACAGGCTGCCAACATACAAGAAGGCACAGAGAGCGACAAGGCTCGATGTCCCGTGTGTCGCAGCCCGTTTGATCCACGGAAATGCTTCTCATACGAGACATTCAAGTCCATTCATATGCCTGAAACAATGAAGTCGGACCCCGCGGACGAAGAAGAGGACATTGAAACAACGGATGATGAATCTGAGAATGGAGAAGAAGCAAACGCTGATGATCTCAAGGACTTTGTCGTTGACGACCACTTTTTCAGTGATTCTGAAAAAGACGACAAATCCGCAGCTGACCGCAATGTTACAAAAGAAGGTATTGCAAAGAAGGAAGCAGGTGTTAAGAAAGAAGAGACTGAGGGAGACATCGTGGCCAAAGAGTATCGGGCTATGAAGCGCCGCAGGAGGAAAACGGTTAAAAAGGGAAAGCAAAAGGCAAAGGCGGAGCCGAAACCGACCACGCCAACCGTTGATGTAAAGCCGTCGATGCTCAAGGCTCTCCGTGTAGAAGCCCGGAAGAATCGTGAGGCGTATCGGAAGTACATGGCTTATCTTCGGGAGACATGGATGCCCGCGGCCAAGGTAACGGAATGCATTCGTCTTCTCAAGGAAGCTGAAGAGCAGAATGAAGAAAACAAAGGCAGGCCTCCGGAGAAGACGATTGTTTTCTCACAGTGGACGCTTCTATTGGATCTTATTGAGGTAGCGATGGAGCACGATGGCCACAAGAACAAGGCACGACGCTATGACGGTGGCATGTCGGGCGAGGAACGTAATCTCGCGGCCAAGGCTTTCCAGGACCAGAACCGTAAGGATGTTACAGTCCTGCTCGTCTCGCTGCGTGCGGGCAATGCCGGTTTGAATCTTACTCAGGCAACGCGTGTCATCATTATGGACCCATTCTGGAACCCGTATACGGAGATGCAGGCTGTTGACCGAGCACACCGCATCGGTCAGCAGCGGCAGCTTAAAGTCTACCGCATCCTGACCAAGGACACTGTGGAGGACCGCATTGTCGAACTCAAAGAGCGCAAGCAAGCTATTGTGGAGTCAGCGCTAGATGAGGCGGAGAGTGCCAAGATTGGTAGGCTTGGAGTTCGCGACCTCATGTATTTGTTCAAGAGTCGGGATTAGGCTTGTTTCTTCACTTGATGTTTCCTTTGGCGCTCTTTGGGAGCAAGCGTCACGAATGCAGTGAACGAGGTTATAAATGGCTCAAGGCGATTGGCTTTGGAAATGAACTTTGGCTTGGGCTTGGGATAATTCGCTTTTGGGTCAAGGGCAGGTCATGGACAGCGATGAATTACGAATTGGGTGGCTTTAATTCATTTTTTTCTTCTTCCACAGCACATTGATGCATTTGAAGTAGCGAATACCATAGACTGCAGAATCATAAATCATATCTTCTTTTTACTCTAGCTTCCTACTTTTTAAAAATTAAAAAGGGTATTTATACATTGCGACTCCCACCCAAATTCTTGATGGCATTCATAATCCTCGCCGTGGCACCACGCAGCTCCAAAAGGCGCGCATCTTTCTAAGAGCGCATCTTCTTTGCTGCCATGTCTACCACGGCGTCTACCGACTGACTCTCTGCCGGCCATGACCAGCTCTGTGAGTCCTCGACGGTACTTGACACCACCAACTTGACTTTATCCCCTTCCTTTTCTCGTTCTTGTTCTTGCACATCTTGAATCGCAAAACGTACTTCATTCTCTTGGTTTTCTGCCTCGCAGATAGACGTCCCCTGTATACCCAGAGTCCACAGCCCATCTCTATCAAGCTTTGAAAAGTAATGCGTCGCCAACATGCGCGCTGTAGCAGTACGTAGGTAGTCAGCCAGCGCTCTGAGGTCTGGATACCCATCTGCGTACGGGGCGCAGATTCTGTGCAGTGGTGAGTCGGCGGGGGCGAGGATGTGGTAGTATGTTGCTGTTACGGGGACGAGGTATGTCCTGCCGCGGATAGTGAGGGAGAGCGAGGGGAGGATGGTTAGCGAGATGGTGAAGTCTGTTGGCTGGAGGAGGTTGCGGATGAGGCTCATTGCGCTGGAGAGCTGGTTCGTGCCTGTTGAGGAGAGGGAGACAAGCTCGGCGAGCGAGGGCTGGGGGGTTTGGAGGGTGAATGACGCTGGGAGGCCGGCTGCTTTGAGGGCTGAGACGAGGCTGCCGGTGTAGGCTGTGCAGGCTTCAATGCTGCGGGTGTGCATGAGGCGGGCGATGATGGGTCGGAGGAGGGTGTAGATTTGTTGTCCGCGGGAGCGGGGGATGTGAGGAGGTAGAGGCCGGACACGGAAGAGCTCGTTGCAGCGGTGGGCGTAGGTGAGGAGGATGTGGAGGGCGGCGGATATGGTTTGCGCAATGGCGTTTTGCGGGAGCGACGGGTCATCGGCTGGGCAGTCTTGCACGGGGAGCAGCTCAACGGTTATGAGGGAGGAGGAGTCGATGGGACATGCCAGGCGCTTATCGCCGGGATGGACGTCGTAGGCTGCGAGGGTGCGTGCTTCGCGGGTAAGTTCGTGCCAGAGCTCTTGTGCGAAGATGGTGTCGCGCGCGGAGAGGACGCGGGATTGGATTGCGTCGTCAATGGCGGTATGCGGTACTGCGCGGCCGACGACTTGCCCGCTGTGTTCGTATGTGACGACGAGACGCTCCGGTGTGCCGCCTATTCGCCCAGAGTCGATTTCGACTTGGCCGTCGTCACTGCGGCGCAGGGGAGCGAGTCCGTTGGCTTTGAACTCGGGCGCTGCCTCTGAGAAGCCGAAGCGCACACCGAGGGCGCTGCGCTGCTGCGGCACTCTGCAGATGGACCAGCCGGCGGATTTGACGGCCATGATGTCCTGCCAGTATTTGCCTTCGGCTTCCATTTCGGCTTGGAGAAAGGTGGTTGCTTCCTGCGCGGCGTCGCGTGTTTGGTTGATCTCCAACAGGGTCCAGCCGACGGCGACTTGTTCTTGGTCTTTGATCTTCTCGGACGTGACGTTGGAGTCGTCGAGCTTGTCGGCGCCCATGGTTCCTATGCCGACCATTTCGCGGAGCTGTTGCGAGAGCGTGAGGCTGGCGTGGGTGGGATTTTGCTTGGAGAGGAGGAGGGAGAGGGAGTCGAGTGTGAGCATGGCTGTGTTGCTCGCAATGCTAGAGGGGAAAGTGTGAGGACGAGATTGAAATTTGAGAATGTGAGAGTATTTGGGAATCTGGAGGACTCACTCAATGTTCTTCAGCACTTCCATCCGCGCCATGTTTGGGTCTCTGGCGGCCGCAGCTTCGTCGTCCTGGCCATCTTCGGCATCAGACATGTCGACATCATCAGGCTGGGTGCCAGTAGCGCGGCCATTTTGTGATTGTATTTCGTCTTGCAGCTTGTCCTCGGTCACGGAGCGAAAGCCGCCGGGGAGGGCGTTTACACGTGCGATGAAGTCGGCGAGATTCTTGGGCTCTTTGTCCGCGACGGGGAATGGCCGCAAGGATAGAGGGGGCCCGTCGGCCGTCGGCATTGTGGCAAATCAAATTGAAGACAAAGTATGTAGCGAAGGTGTTGGCGTGGGCCGGAATTGGAGGATGGGAGGCAGGTTTGCGACCCGGGAGGAGCTGTGACGCAGTCGCGTGTTTGTGGTAGTCGTTGGTTGGTGGTGGTGGTCGGAGGAGGAAAGCGCCGAGATCCCGGCGGTGGGTTTTCAGTCCAAGAGGTGCGGCAGTGGCAGCAGGCAGAGCTTGTCATGGATTAAGGTGGGCACTTGGAGGAGCTTCCATTGTGTGATTTATTGCGGTTATGCCTTTTATAATTCCATCAGGGATAGAGTAGTACAAGATTGTAGATAAGCATATCATAGATATTTTTTAGTATAAACTAGCTTACTACATATTGGCGTTGAGCGGGCATGTTAAGGGCAACGCAGCACAGTCTGCAGCTAGGCATTACAAGTATTATTACAAGTATTATTACAAGTATTATAAGGCTCCCGGGCAGTCCGCATCCTGGAGCTTGGAAAAGCTTGGCCCGGTACTTTTGCAAATGCCAATTGAGCAACTCTACCACTAGTAAACCAAGTTCCCCGGCCTTGCCTTGTCGGCCACACTGATCTGCCACACTTGAGGCAACAATGAGGTCATTTGACACTTGTTAGCTTGCAGTGGCTTTGCCTGGTCTAGCTTTCAGCTTGTCAGAGGAAATGCTACGCACATATACAGTGGCATGCATGCACACGAAATGTAGAAAGAATATTTAGGTAGAACTATGTCGCATAATCTGAGCCTAGACATGGTCAATTCTTCTTTCTCTGCTCCGTAGTAATTACCTGTCGGTCTCACCTTGTCCCTCACCCAACCCACCGATTGTTACGAGTACTGTGCTAGCTCTAATCAACAGGAACCCTGCCAGTGGGCTGTAACGCCGTCAAGCCCCCGCTGCTAGTGGACGATGACGCTGCGCAAGTGGCTTGCCCCACGCTGGCGCGGGTCTCCCGATAGCTGCATTCGGCGAGCAATGATAAGAGAGCTTTTTTTTTTGTGTCGCATCTTGGCTGGCCCAACAGATGCCCCTCACACTTCTTTTGGGGCGGGAAGAATACACAATTAAGCTCTTGTGCCACTGCTTAGTTTTTGTTTCCTTCATCTCTACAGCTTTGGACCGATTTTTGGGCTCCCTGCACTGCTTCACTCTGGAACCGCAGGCCTGCTGCAGTGAAGCCTTCTTCTGTTACCCACCTCAGCTTCAGCTTCAGCGCCTGTCAAAGATCCCTGCAACCACCACTACCACCAAGCTACAACCCCTCCAAGCTACCAAGCTTCCGCGTCCGCCGCAGCGCAACCAACCTACATCAGCTTCGAGCTAAAGTGCTTGTTTGCTCACCGGCCGATAAATCGCATTCTCTCCAAAATGGCAGCTCCGGTGCCGCACAAGAAAAAGATTGCCGTCATGACCTCGGGGGGCGACTCCCCAGGCATGAACGCCGTCGTCCGCGCCGTCGTCCGCATGGCCATCCACAAAGACTGTGATGCCTTTTGCGTCTACGAGGGCTACGAGGGCCTGGTCAGGGGAGGAGACTACATGCGCCAGATGAAATGGTCAGACGTCCGCGGCTGGCTCTCCGAGGGCGGTACGCTGATTGGAACTGCCCGTTGCCTGGCCTTTTACGAGCGTCCCGGTCGCCTCCAAGCCGCAAAGAACATGGTTCTCAACGGCATCGACGCCCTCATCATCTGCGGAGGAGACGGCTCCCTCACTGGTGCCGACAAGTTCCGCTCCGAGTGGCCCTCTCTTCTCGACGAGCTCGTCTCAACGGGCGAGCTGGTGGCTGACCAGGTCACGCCCTACAAGCACCTCAACATTGTCGGCCTCGTTGGCTCCATTGACAATGACCTTGCGGGCACAGATGCCACCATTGGTTGCTATTCTGCCCTTGCCAGGATTTGCGAAATGGTAGACTACATTGAGGCCACGGCTTCGTCACATTCTCGTGCCTTTGTCATTGAAGTCATGGGTCGGCACTGCGGCTGGCTGGCCTTGCTGGCTGGTGTTGCTACCGGTGCCGACTTTGTCTTCATTCCCGAGCGACCGATTGACAAGGATTGGAAAGAGGACATGTGTGTTGTTGTCAAAAGAGTAAGATTCCCCTGCTCTTATTTTATATTTTATATTTTATATTTTATTTTTTATTTTAGTTTTGGAGGGGGGATATAGACTAACACGCATTGCAGCACCGCAACCTTGGAAAGCGAAAGACGATTGTGATTGTAGCTGAAGGCGCCAAAGACAAGGACGGCAACAAGATTACCTCGGAGCAGATCAGGGAGCTGCTTGCCGACAACGAAAAGGGTGGCTTGGCCCTCGATACCCGCATCACAACTCTCGGCCACGTTCAGCGTGGTGGCACCGCTGTGGCCTATGACCGTATGCTGGCAACTCTTCAAGGTGTCGAGGCCGTCAATGCCGTCCTCGAAGCAACTCCCGAGACGGAAACTTGCTTCATTGCCATCAACGAAAACAAAATTGTCCGCAAACCCTTGATGAAGGCTGTGCAGGAGACCAAGTCTGTTGCTGCCGCTGTCGAAGCAAAGGACTTTGAAAAGGCCATGTCGCTCAGAGACACGGAATTCTCAGACCAGTACAAGTCGTACATTACCACCACCAATGTCGTTGTCGAAGATTATAAGCTCCCGGAGAAAAAGGTTCGTAATGATACGACCACACTCTACCCTACCATACACTTGACTAACATGGTATGTATTATAGCGCATGAAAATTGGCTTCATCAACGTCGGAGCTCCCGCTGGTGGCATGAACGCCGCTGTTCGCGCCGCTGTCGCTTATTGCATTTCCAGAGGACACGACCCCATTGCTATCCATAACGGTTTTGCCGGATTTGCGCGCCACCACGACGATAAACCCATAGGTGCGGTGCGTCCATTCGACTGGCTGGAAGTTGACAGCTGGGCCAGCAAGGGCGGATCTGAGATTGGCACAAACCGAGAGCTCCCATCGGAATCCGGCCTTGAGCACATTGCCAACTTGATTGAAAAGTACGAGTTTGATGCTCTGTTTATTGTTGGCGGCTTTGAAGCATTCCATTCACTATCGGAACTCCGCCGCGGACGCGACCAGTACCCATCGCTCTGCATCCCCATGGTGCTTTTGCCTGCCACAATTTCCAACAACGTCCCGGGTACCGAATACTCACTTGGATCCGATACTTGTCTCAACGAGCTGGTGCAATATTGTGACAAGATCAAACAGTCGGCGTCGGCAACGCGCCGCCGAGTATTTGTCATTGAAACGCAGGGTGGGCGTTCAGGATATGTTGCGACCGTGGCGGGTCTTGGAGTTGGTGCCTCTGCCGTCTATATCCCCGAGGAAGGCGTTACCTTGAACATGCTAAATGCAGATGTGAACCATCTGAAGCAAGTCTTCGCCGCTGACCAGGGACAGTCGCGCGCTGGCCGCCTGATTTTAGTCAACGAGAAGGCCAGCAAAGTCTACGACGCTAAACTCGTGGCAAGCATTATCCGAGAGGAAGCTCATGGACGGTTTGAAGCTCGGGAGAGCATTCCGGGCCATGTCCAGCAAGGAGGTGTTCCTTCTGCGATGGACAGAGCTCGCGCCGTCCGATTGGCCATCAAGTGCATCGAGCACCTGGAATCATTTGGGTGCAATGCGCACAACAAGGTCAAGAAGGAACCGCTTGGAGCCTGTGTCATCGGTATTCGTGGCTCCGAGGTGGTGTTTTCGCCAATGAAGCAGCTTGAAGAGGCAGAGACTGATTGGCCCAACCGTCGGCCCAAGACGACTACATGGCTAGAGTTCCGAGAGGTTGTGGATATCCTCGGTGGTCGTCCCGACTATCCCAAGCCAGAGAAGAGCCTTTTGGGTCTTGCCGCCAAGGATTACAAGCGTGGGCTCTGAGGAAATTTCGAGACGGTGACCTGGGAGAGTAGCGATGGAGAAGACCACGGCTGATGGCAATTGGTTTGCAGTAACAGGGACGCACGCAGGGAGTTTTTCGGGAAATGGGCTTTTACTATGGTACCTATTGATGTTTTATGATTCGAGGTATAAAATACACAGCACATGATATTCTATAAGTAAAGCGTTGCATGACATGAGTGATTTGCAAGCCGCCCAAACCAAGATATTTTGTGTAAACGATTCGTCTGGGCTGAGTGATTTAATCTGCTGCCAAAAATGAGAATAAACGACGGCTTCTGTAAGAGTCCCAGAGCCAGTTAAATCGTTCGTGTTGTTTCACGGGGCCATTATTTGCATTAAACCGCTGACTGAGCATGGCATGATTTGTTACGATTCTAGTAGGTTAGTACTTGGAGAGCGGACCGACACCGGAGCAGCACACTGGGTACTTTTCGGACACATCAATAGCTTGACACTCGAATCGCCTCATCTCAGCCGTTCGCTCGAACACGAGGTTTAAAGTTTGGAAGGGCCGTTTATAGGAAACATACCTGGGACAAAGGCCTCTCTTCTATTGTCTCTTGGCTTGTTTCCTTTGGAGGAATTTACCTGTTTCACCAAACTTGAGCGTCTCAAATCATTGACAGCCTCACATCAACTCTCACGATGAGCAGCACCAAAGAAGCGCTGCTACAAGCCTTTCAAACCATTGAATCCCGCTTCCAAGCCGCCGGCTTCGCAGACGACAAATGGTACATCCTCGCCATAACCTGCATAACCACCAGCCCGGACCCGGAGTCGGCGTCCCATCTCTACACCTACCTAACCACCAAGCCGGAAAACACAACGCCCGCAGCCCGGCAGCAGCTCATCCGGCGCATCCGCGAAGCCCTCATCAAGTCAGCCTCGATAGTCGGCATCCCCAAGCCAATAGAGTCGATCCTGGCAATCAGCAAGGTCGAAGGCGCCGAGGACAGGGACTACAGCAGCACGCGGGAGGGGTGGCAGTGCGACGAGGCCAACACGGCGCGGGGCCAGGCGTGGTTTGACAAGCTGTATGCGCGCAACGCGGCGGACACGACGAGCCTGTTTGACGCGCACCGGGACTTTATGTGGGTGTCGAGGGAGATTACGTATGGGCTGTACCTTTCGGATAGGCAGGTGCTGGACGATTTGGAGACGCAGCTGGTTGTGCTGCCGGGGCTGATGATGCAGAATTTGGGAATGGAGAGTCACTGGCATATTCGCGGGACGAGGAGGCTTGGGGTTGACAAGGCGAGGGTTGAGGTTTTGGTTGAGTGTGTGGGCATCATGGCGGGTGTGTTTGGGGTGAGGTTGGACAGGGTGCCTTCTGTGGCGGAGGTGGAGTATGATGTATGAGGTGAGACGGGGAAAATATTTTGTTTCTTTGATTATTATAGAATATATTTACAGTAATTTTGCTATTTTATAGAGATTTTTGTTAAGTCGGTTTTCTGTGGTAGTGATGGTGTTGCGTTGTGAACTGTGCAAAATGATGCTGTTTTTAGTATACACCTGCTACATAACCCGTCTGCCCATGAGCCGCAGCGGGCCGCGCCAGCATCTTATCCAAGGCTTGGTTGGACCCAGATCGGCCGTCGTAATCCTCATTTACGCAATACTACATGGTACAGTCCAGGGAAAATCCCTTGATGCACTGTTACACTACGCAGATTCTCCAGTAAACTTTGCTCCAGAGGGCTTCGACTTCTTCGAGCAGAAAGAAAGCCACATGCCGATCCGTGACGTCCTTCTTTTTTTCTTGCTTAAACACACAGCCAGCCCCTCGTCTGGATGAGGGGCACGAGCACGAGTGTCGTCTACCTACTCGTATGCCTACCCGTGATCACCTTTTTACTTGTGTACTCGTTGGTCGCTTCGTAACCTAACCCCATGATTAGGCGCCCCGTGTTGAGGAAAGTGATCACACGCTGCCGCCGCAGTAGATAGGTAGTCTCAGCACAGTTGTACAGTAGCATCCATGCCACCCGCGTAGAAGACATTTGCAGGCAGTCTTTTGGATAGCCCGCGGCCGCCTTGTTTGTCGTGCGCCCATGCAGCCATGGCCTTTATGCATGAATGGCGCCCCGCCCGTCGTCACTCACTCACTCAACAGTCCCAGCCTCTCTTTTCAGGTTTCGTCGACACTCCACTCGCAGGTGTACTTTGTCCCGTTCTTTGTTCATGTGTATGGCTTTTTTCTGACTCTTTTTTTTTTTGCTTCTTGTCTTGCTCCTTGTCTAGAGCTCTTGGTATTAGCGTGCAGCGTCTCTCTTTTCGCAAGCGTCATTCCACATCGTCTCTTTATAGTATATCGCTTAGTACAACCATCTACAGCGCCCTACGTCATCGCCCTCGAAAGTGAGCCCAGCAAAAGGGCTCGCCAGCACGAAGAAAAGAAGGGAAGACGAAAAAGATGTCGTACCGCAGAGCAACAGACTTTGAAGAACATGACTACGCACCGCCAGCCCGCTCCTCGCGCGGCCCGCCCGCCGACGTCCGGGTCATGGAGCGCGAGCGTGAGCGGGAACGGGACCCTGTAGACCGCACGCCGGCGTTTCTCCGACAAGATGCCCGCCGACCAGAGGCTGGGCCGATGGTGCTGCGGCAGCGAGATGTCGAGACGTTTGACAGGCACCGGCGCAGCCCGAGTCCCGTCCGCATGAGGGAGGAGCGCCTTGTGCGCAGGCCGCGGAGTGATTCGCCGTCGACGCGGTACCATGATCACGGTCATGGGCATGGGCATGGGATGGAGCGGTCAAGGTCGCGGACGAGGATTCGGAGCCCGTCGGTGTCTTCGCCCACGGTGAGGTTTGCGGATCGCGAGCCGGTTGACCATGAGCATATCCATATTATAGAGAGGGAGCGGGAGCGGGAGAGGCAGAGGGCGCCGCAGAGGTCGCCTTCGCCGCCGCCGGTCGTGAGGGGACCGACGCTGGAGAGGGATGTTGTTACGCATTATACGGATGTTGATCATGGTATGTATCTGAAAGGGGATCATGTCGAAATTTGGGAGTGATGCTAATGGTGTATGGCGTGAATGTAGGAGTGGTACATGCGAGACATCCAAGTCCTCCGCCACGACCAAGGGGCCGTGAAGACTATCGCGAGACGGACATTGATATCGAGCTGTCAAAGAATAGGACAGAAGTTGACATCCACAGAACAAATCGGTCTACTTCTCGAAGCCGCGAGAGGCGGCGAAGACATGACGACGACCTTATTGTTCGGGACACAGACAGACTTCGAATCGACGACTATGGACACCGACGGAGAGCACGCTCCGCTGCGCCGATTGGCTCGCCCGTGGATGAAGAGGCAGACTACATCACATCCAAGATTGACTCGCGCGGACGCATGGGCGAGGCATATGGAGGCGCCACTCGCGACTGGACCATTGTCGATGTTCCGCCCGGTACGGAGCGCGTACACATGGACGGTATTGGAGGCGGAGCTACAGATACGTCATGGTCCCGGTACAGCGGCGTGCGACGAACCAAGTTTATACCAGAACGAGACGGTGCACTAGTGCCGCGACAACCGTCTCCGAAACCGATACACAGGCACGCACACGGGAATGACCGGCTCAATGTGTCGGTGCATGATCGCGATTGGGAAGTAGATATTGAGCGAAGCCATGGACGGCGACGCCATAGCAGGAGCCCTGCGCGTCCGCCGCCGAGGGAGATGTGGACGGAGATGACAAAGGATCTTGTCTCGCGAGAGGCGATTGAGAGGCTGCGGTATCCGTACGAGGAGACGAACTGGTACTTTTACGTGATGGAGTATCTGCCATATGTAAGTCTGACGAATTGGTATGGTTTTGGCTGGGCTGTGCAAGTAGAGCTAATCAAATTGTGCGCTCAAATAGGACGCGGTGATGGAGCTGGTCGACCTCACAGAGTCGATTCGACGGTATAGGAGACGTCGGGCGCACGAGCTTGAGATTGACATTGACATTGACCGGAGACATAGACATCACCACCACCATCATGGTAGGCGGAGGAGCAGTGGTGGGCGGTATAGGGAGATGGAGGTGATTTATGATGATCGGAGGCCAGCGGGTGGGTATTACTATTGATTTGCGCTTGGACACTTGCTAGGCGTGCAAAGAAAGATTTAGGCTTCGGGACATGTACTGGTTTATTACTTCGTACGGCGATATTATAGACGCTGGAGCATTTCTGAGCTCTGCAAATTTTATGATTGATGATTGATTATGGAGTATAGCTGCGAGAGATGCCAGGACTGTGTTGGCGCTTGTTTAGCTAACTGCGGCATCGGAGCCGATTCGTCATTAGATCTCTGGAGAAGACACACGGTCTAGTAGAGTAAGATGACTACTAGGCAATGAAATAAAGAACCGAGACAATACATCAAGCCACACGGAAATTGACAATCTAGCATCTCGATTAAATAATCACATCAAATGAAACGATTACCGATTGGTCAAGTCAAGTCGTCTGGGCATACGAAAAGCGCCATATCTCAGCGGCAGGGCGCACCGGTAGCGGCGTGGGGCCTCTGATGAGTCCCTGAAGCCAAAGGCGCGCAGTGGCCTTTTCAGCGCGGTCCATGGGCTTATTACTACCTAGCTCGATTCAAGGGCGCGCCCCTCTACTGCTACACGGCCCCACTACAGCGCGAGGTCGGAGCCGAAGCTCTTTGCGGTGGAGGATGTGCTGCGGCTGTCGTGGTAGTGGCAGTGGTCAAGATGGGACATGTGCGAATGACTCAGAAACAGGCGTTCTGCAGACCAACCTACCGAGTGGCAGATCTACCAATTACCAAAGTATATATTTCACCGCTACGAGGATTCGTACCTTGTGTATATCAATTTACATACCAAGCCTCATATATTCTCTAGTCTTGTCATTACAATTACAGTGGCAAACATTGGCCGGCTACCAAGGAAGTGAAGCCCACTTGCATCGCGCACCCGCAATACTATACCTAACTAGGACCCGAGTGACCGTGTTAGCGGCTACAGACCACCACCTCTGCTGCACCAGCTTTACCGTTTGCGCTTGTGATTCCCAGTCCACTCCCCGCCAAAAAATCGTCCGTATTTCGGCGCAGTCTCTCTGCCCCGCGATTTTTTTTCTACTCCCTCTCCCTTAACAAACAACGTCACCTCTGACATTTCTGCAAGTCATACCGCCAAGATGCCTATGTAAGTAAAGACTCGAGATATAGAAGCATCAATTGATTGGACCAGTCACTGCTGTGCACGCCATCTTCCATCGCTGGGACTACTTATATCGGAAGCACACGACCGGCTAACCACCACTTGAACTCTCTAGGCTCAAAGAACCGTGGAAGAAGTACAAGCGCTTTCAGCCGCTCAACCTGCCGAATCGCCAATGGCCCAACAAGACGGTCGACAAGGCCCCCAGATGGCTGTCTACCGACCTGCGCGATGGTAACCAGAGCTTAGTCGACCCCATGGTATGCCTTACAATGACTCCGTCCACATTACTCTCACGGTAAAACAGTCAGAGTCTAACCCCTACAAACTACAGAATGGCGAGGAAAAGTGGCGCTACTTCAACATGCTCGTCAACCTTGGCTACAAGGAAATCGAAGTTTCCTTCCCCTCGGCCTCCCAGACCGACTTCGACTTTACCCGCCGCCTGATCGAGACCCCCGGCACCGTCCCCGACGACGTCTGGCTGCAGGTCCTGTCCCCTTGCCGCGAGGACCTCATCCGCCGCACCGTCGAATCCGTCAAGGGCTCCAAAAAGGCCATTATTCACATATACCTCGCCACCAGCGAGTGCTTCCGCCGCGTCGTCTTCAACTTTTCCCAGGAAGAGTCCCTCGAGCTCGCCATCCGCTGCACCAAGCTCGTTCGCTCCCTGACAAAGGATAACCCAGACGCCCAGGACACCGAATGGGCCTTTGAGTTTTCTCCCGAGACCTTTTCCGACACGGAGCCCGAGTTTGTCATCAAGATCTGTGAGGCTGTCAAGGCTGCTTGGGAGCCTTCCAAAGAGAACCCGCTCATTTTCAACCTCCCTGCTACCGTTGAGATGTCCACACCCAATGTCTATGCGGATCAGATTGAGTACTTTTGCACAAACATTTCCAACCGTGAGACGGTGTGTGTGTCTCTGCATCCTCACAACGACCGTGGCTGTGCTGTCGCGGCTGCGGAGCTGGCGCAGATGGCTGGCGCCGACAGAGTCGAGGGCTGCTTGTTTGGTAACGGCGAGAGAACTGGCAACGTCGACCTGGTGACTCTTGGCCTGAACCTGTATACGCAGGGTGTTCATCCCAACATTGACTTTTCCGATCTCGAGAGCATCATTGATACCGTGGAAGTCTGCAACAAAATCCCTATCCACCAGCGTGCTCCTTATGGTGGCTCCCTGGTCGTGTGTGCCTTTTCCGGCTCCCACCAGGACGCCATCAAGAAGGGATTCCAGAAGCGCGAGGAAGAAGGAAGGGAGTACGAGGACGAGTGGCAGATGCCTTACCTGCCCCTCGACCCCAAGGATATCGGCCGCACATACGAGGCCGTTATCCGCGTCAACTCCCAGTCCGGCAAGGGTGGCGCCGCCTGGATCATTCTGCGCCATCTCAACCTCGACCTGCCCCGCGGTCTGCAAGTGGTCTTTTCCAATGTTGTACAGAAAAAGGCCGACCAGATGGGTCGCGAGCTCCTGTCCAACGAAATCACCGACTTGTTCGAGCAGACATACTTCCTCAAGTCAAATCCTCGCTTCACCATTGTCGACTACAGCATCACGCCCGACCGCACGCAATCGCCTGCGCCCCCTGCCCCGGGCAAGACGCAAGACACCAAAGACCTAAAGCGTGTGTTTGAAGGCGTCGTCTCTGTAGACGGCAAGGAGTATAAGCTGCGTGGTCGTGGAACTGGTCCCATTTCTTCTCTGGCTAACGCCCTGAGGACTGTGGGCATCAGCCTCGATGTCCAGGACTACAAGGAGCACGCCATCGGACGTGGTCGTGATGTCAAGGCTGCTACGTACATAGAATGCACGGCAGCCGGCAGCAACCAAAAGGTTTGGGGTGTCGGTATCCACGAAGATGTGGTCCAGAGTTCTCTGATTGCTCTTCTGAGCGCTGCCAGCAACGTAAGTTCCCTTTGGGACACTAAAAGGCTCTGAATCAATGCTAACAATGACTTGCAGTTTGCCTCTAGCCGTCCTGGTAGCCCTTTTACGGCCAAGCTCAGCGGCGAGGGTACGCCTTCTGAGTTGAATCTGGATGGCAAAGCATAAAGGAGATGAAGGCGAATCCGACAGTGGCGCATAGGCTGAAATTATACATTGTGGAATGGAGCGTGAAAATTGACGAAAAGTGAGAATTCGCTGAAACCAGATTGGGAAGCTGTCCAAGGTGTTTTGGTAGGCGTAAGATTTCGAGATGATCTAAAAAAAAAATCTTTTATCCGATTCACGAGTTATTTGAATTACACTGTTGTGAGGATGTCGTCGACGCGTGAGGTATGCATAAGATTGTGAGTTTATACAGCATTGTGCTTGTGGATATCAAGACCCTGGTCTGTATGGGGTCTCTCTGCGGAACAGGCCCCTATTTGCCATGGAAGAGGAAATTCTAGACGGTTGCCATGGAAAGTGTGGGGAAATAAGGAAGAAGTGCAGACGAGTCGATGAATAATGAAGATGAAAGGTGTATAAGCCCGTAAGCATATACATGGTATGTATGTAATTATGCCTGCTGTGTTATACAGCACTCGTATCACAAGCAGAACGCATTGCTACACAGACCTGTGTAAAAGAGGGAGCATTCAGTACGCGGATGCTCTTGAAATGAAAAAGAAGATGAAACAATACATGGTTACAGGTATAGTAAACCGGGATCGATGAATCATTGCACATACAACGCGTACGAGTATTACCCAACGGCGAGCAGAACTAGTGGAACATGTCAATGGCTTTGGAAGCACAAACGCTTTCGTAAAATGCCGTGTCTGACTCGTCTACGGGAAGAAGGCTCCGGACAGCTGCGGTTTCTCAGTGAATACGTTGAGCGGGAGTGAGCTTTTGGTTACACGGTTGAGTGAGTGGCAGTGATGGTTTCTCTGTGTAATTTGATAGCGAAGAATGATATAAATACTTTGTTTTGTAGTTTGGCGTGTTATAATAATTACATGGGCTATTCTCCGTCTTTTGGCACGTTTGAAATTGTATAAGAAACCAGTCTAAAACAGTTCGGCAGGTAAGTTTGTTCTTGGGCGGATATACAACGTCACAAGTAGCAAGTGTGAGGCTTCCAAACCAAGTAACTGACCTCTCTAACAGAGAGAGAGTAATGTGCAAACACATTCTCCAAGACCACATTTGGCTCTGCCAGGACAAAGAACCTGGTCCGGCAGTCTGTCAGCCGTGGCCGCCCAACTGCGGAAACTGCGGCTACATTCGTAAAGTCGACGTGGTTGAGCCCGTGCACCACGCCGAGCCGTGCGGGTTTTGTGTGAACTTGTCGCTGTGGGTGAAGGATAAGGAGGGCAAGTGGGTGAGGAATACGCCTATTCCTGGTGTTACGCCTGGGTGGTGATGGCTGGATGTAATCAAGGCATTTTTCCTCTTTTTCTTTCTTTTTTTTTTCTCTTCTATTCTTTTACTGCTGTACCATGGTTCATGTTTTATGGAAGAAGAAAAAACCATTTACAGGCGGTTTGGCATCTTCCTTTGTAATTGGGTTACATAGAGGTGTTGTGAATTAAAACGACCATGTATTTTCTCCCTTTGGCGGTGAATGGCGGGTAGTGCCCTGACTCTGCAGAACTGCGTCTTGTATTACATTCTTACGCATGAGTGATTGTTCATACGATGAAAAGAAAGAAAATTCGTTGACGTAGTATACCATGAGCAAAGGGGTTCGGTTCCTGGAACAGGCAGTGAGAAGCGGCGGAAGTGGTTTGCATGCGGCCTACAAAGAGGGGAGGGGGGCAGGCAGAGCCAAGGCGTCCATTCGATTTCTCAAAAAGATTCGACGACGAAAAAAAGACAAGGTACCACTTGACAAGCATTGGTAGCGACTTGGGCCTCATCTAGGTTGATTTTGTATGAATAACATTATATATAATAAAGCTGCAGAATTAGCGGTAGATGCAGGTATGCCCGTTTTTTACCAACACAACTCTTTTACAGCTTGACACGCGGAACAGGGTATTTTTTAAACTAACCATCCGCCTGGCAGAGACTATTGGCGACCGACATCTGGGTCTGCGGACACTGCTCTTCATGGATTCATAGCATTGTTCGCCCAGCTCCGGGCGTGTGGCTCTACTACCCGGTCATGCTCAGCGACATCTGGCTCATGCCGTGCTATAAGCCGTATCCGTGCCAGGCGTGTGCGTATGCGGGCTTGTACAGGGTGAATCGGTTTGGATACTGGGTGAGAAAGCAAAGGGCGGCGCCGCTGCGGTAAAGGAAAAAGGGGAAATCGGCGGGCTGCTGGCGTTTTGATCATTGTAATTTTACCAAAAAGCGGGTTCTTTTCTTTTCCTTTCCCCTTGGGCTTCTATGTAATAATCTGGCTGTTGGAATGTTAATCAGACGGGACAGAAGTAAAAAAAACAAAGGGGAATACAATGGGATTTTGTTTCATGGTCTGGCGAGTTCGAGACATGGCTGTTTTGGTGTGAATGCTCGTAGACATTGCGGCCCGTCCAATGAATGAGGGGGGATTTCCGAAAAAAGGCTGAAACCTTAAATTCCGAAGCGGAAACGAATGACGAAGATGGACCCTTGGCAGGCTGGTGAGAGAGAAAGAAAGAAAGAAAAAGAGAGAAAAACCCACTCGTAAGGTAAAGGCAAGCTGTTGGTGGTTTTATATAAAGAAGAGGGAAGACGAAATTATACATTAGTTTGTTGTGTTTGTGCACAACGGCTTCTCACATCTTGTCCTGAATAATGGAAGCTAATAATGAAGTGCCGAATTAATGAAGGCGTGCACAACGGTGAATGACGTGTGTGTAATGCGTGCACAAAAAAGAACCCACGTTCAGCTTCAAGCCAACCCAGGTGCCTGCCCCCCGCCGCTCCACTGCCCAGCGACTGGTCCGCTTTCAGGAGATTGGCTTGTATTACAGTGAGTGCGTACAGGCGGTGGCAGTGGCTCTAGCTAAACAGGGAGAAGAGGAGACTGGAAAGGAAAAACTGCCGTCCCCGTCGGTTGCCTGGCGCGAAGCCCCTCATCTGCGGTTTGTTGACTTGCAAAAACAAAACAAATGCCCCCTTTTTGAAAGAGGAGAGAGAGAGAGAGAGGAGGAGGAAGAAAAGGAGCATGAAAAGGGTAGAAAAGCTGGTATCTGTACGAAGTAGTCTCTGTTTATTCATCAGCGTGAATTTTCACCCTCCTTCTCGTTCGAACACCCGGATGTGTGTTGCAGCCACGATCGGCAACTGTTTAGTTGGCGCTCCCGCTGCGGTGTGTCTCGTAGACTGGCTGGTAGCGGTAGACTAGGTCCCTGCAGTGGCGGGGAAGAGCTGGTGTGTGGGAGCAGGTTACGTATGTAGAAAGGCCTGTGACACGTTGACAATCGCCGAAAAGGGCCGCTGCCAGCCTTGCCAGCTGCCCTATGACTGGCACTGGCCGCGCAACCTCTCTTTGTTGGCGAGACCCCTGAGTTCACGTTCAGGAGGCTGTTGGCGCGTCGGTCTGGCAAGGAGCTGCAGCGACGGTACGCATCATAGAATACACCGTTCATTACCGTAAACCTACCTACTATTCCAGTCACAAGCAAATACTTCGTAACGTAGCTGTTCCCCGTTGGTCTCTGTCACGCCCCATTCTTTTTACTCTTTACTGCTACGCTGCACCTGTCTGGGCACCCGCAACAGCAAGAAAAAAAAAAACCTTCGACTGCCTTCTGTCAAGCCGACCCCCGCTTCACGGCTGTTAGTGGCTGTTTTCGGTGGCTCCTCCACTACCTCGCCGGGGATGCCACAGCCTGCCCAGCAGTGCATTTGCGGCTCCGCGCGCCCTGTGCATCCACTGCGCGTCAAGTGCGAGTCCTGTGCCGTGTCCGCGCAAACACCGAGAGACTGCCCTCTGTGGAGGAAGCCAGCTAAATTACCTTGCCTACTGGGTACCCGTAGCTCCCAGCTGCCACCCGCTCGCCGCCCGCCAGGCAACGCGGCAGCCGTCCCCCAAAATCCGATTTCCTGCACGTCAAACTTCCCCCTCTCCGCACATTTTCCTGCCAACGACCACCACCACAAACATACCCGCTCCCTTTTAGCCCTTTCGCCCTCTTTCACTTCTTTCCTTTCCTTTCCTTTCTACAAAACCAAGCCAACGGGGGGCAATTGAAGCCGCATGACGAGAGATTCCCACAGCTAAAATCCAAAAATGTCGAGCCCCGAGATTAACCAGGTGCTCGCCAACTCGCTGTCGCCTGGTACGTTTTTTTTCCCTTCTTGCTCCCCCCCGTTTCACCCGTGCCTTTGGCCACCGTTGCTTTGGCTCGTGATTTCGTGACACGTCCCTCACCCCCCCTCACTCGCCCGCAACGGCTCCTGTTGGCTAACCGCTAAAACCCTGGATAGACGCGACGTTGCGAAATGCTGCTGAGCAACAGCTAACCCAAGCCGCCGAGGGCAACTTTGTATGTTTATTCCCCTAAACCCCTCCCCTTTCTCTGCCTATCCTGCAACTGCCTCGTCGCCCTGGCCTGGGGGCAGGACAGTCACCAACTCTCATCGTCAAGTCACATGCTCACCGCTTCCTCTTCTCTCTATAGCCTCTCTACCTCGCGACCCTCGTCCAGGAACTTGCAAACGACCAAACCGATGGTTCCATCCGTGCCGCCGCCGGTCTCGCCCTCAAAAACGCCTTCACAGCCAGAGACTTTGCCCGCCATCAGGAGCTGCAGGCAAAATGGCTCCAGCACACAGACGACGACACCAAGAACCGCGTCAAGCACCTCACCCTGCAGACCCTCTCCTCTTCCAACGTCCGCGCTGGCAACGCTGCTGCTCAGGTCATATCTTCCATTGCTGCCATCGAGCTGCCCCGTGGTCAGTGGAACGACTTGCTGCCCTTCCTCGTCAAGAACGTTAGCGAGGGCGCCGACCAACAGAAACAGTCGTCGCTCACCGCCATTGGTTACATTTGCGAGAGCCAGGACCAGGAACTCAGACTTGCCCTCGCCGGCCACTCTAATGCCATTCTCACGGCCGTCGTTCAGGGTGCCCGCAAAGAAGAGGCCAATGTCGAGGTCCGCCTTGCCGCCATCACCGCCCTCGGTGACTCGCTCGAATTCGTCCACAACAACTTCAAGCACGAAGGCGAGCGAAACTACATCATGCAGGTCGTCTGCGAGGCTACCCAAGCCGACGACTCTCGCGTCCAGCAGGGTGCCTTTGGCTGCCTCAACCGCATCATGGCCCTCTACTACGAAAACATGCGCTTCTACATGGAAAAGGCTCTCTTTGGCCTCACCATTCTTGGCATGAAGTCATCAGACGAGGATGTTGCAAAACTTGCCGTCGAATTCTGGAGCACAGTCTGCGAGGAGGAGATCAATATTGAAGATGACAACTCGCAGGTCGATAACGCCGACCAGATGCGCCCCTTTTACAACTTTGCTCGCGTCGCCGCTGGCGAGGTTGTCCCCGTCTTGCTCGAGCTCCTGACCAAGCAGGACGAGGATGCTTCTGACGACGAATACAACCTGTCGCGTGCCGCCTACCAGAGCCTGCAACTCTACTCTCAGGCTGTTGGTGGTGCCATCATTGCCCCCGTCCTTCAGTTTGTTGAGACCAATCTGCGCGCCGACGACTGGCACAAACGTGACGCTGCCGTCTCCGCCTTTGGTGCCATTATGGAAGGCCCCGAGGAGAAGGCTCTCGATCCTATTGTGAGACAGGCCCTCCCTATCCTCATCACCATGATGGATGACCAGTCTCTTCACGTTCGTGACTCCACCGCATATGCTCTGGGCCGCGTCACCGAGGCGTGCTCAGATGCCATTGACCCCCAGCAAAACTTGCCGACCCTCATCGAGTCTCTGTTCAAGGGTCTCCTAAGCAACGCCAAGATGGCTCCCTCATGCTGCTGGGCTCTCATGAACTTGGCAGAGCGCTTTGCTGGCGACGTTGGTGCTGCCACCAACCCCATCACCCCCCACTTCAACCAGGCCGTCACCTCGCTTCTCGATATTACCGCCCGACAAGATGCCGAGACGTCTGTTCGCACCGCTGCTTACGAGGTCCTCAACATTTTTGTGCAAAACTCTGCCATGGAGAGCATGCAAGCCATTGCCTCGCTCTCGGATGTCATCATCAAGCGTCTCGAGGAGACTGTCGCCCTGCAGCAGCAGGTTGTTAGTGTAGAGGATAAGATTACGCTCGAGGAGATGCAAAACAGTCTGTGCACTGTCCTTCAGGCCATTGTCTCGCGCCTCGACAAGGAGATTGTTCCTCAAGGAGACCGCATCATGCAGGTTCTTCTCCAGATTCTCAACAGCGTCGGTGCCAAGTCCAGCGTGCCCGAGGCCGTTTTTGCAGTCGTCAGTGCCCTGGCCACTTCGATGGAACAAGACTTCAACAAGTACATGGAGGCCTTTGCCCCATTCCTGTATAATGCTCTAGGCAACCAAGAGGAAGCTAGTCTCTGCTCCATGGCTATTGGCCTGGTCAGTGACGTCACCCGTGCCCTGAATGAGCAATCTCAACCATACTGCGACAACTTTATGAACTATCTCCTCAACAATCTCCGCGTAAGTTTACAAAACAAGAACCAGCCCGACATCTGACAGATTGGCTAACATTTTACAGAGCACAACTCTTGGCAATCAGTTTAAGCCTGCTATTTTGCAGTGCTTTGGCGACATTGCTACCGCCATTGGACCGGCCTTTGAGACGTACCTGTCTGTTGTTGCCCAGGTCCTGGAGCAGGCGTCATCCGTCACTGCGACCCCCGACGGTCCCTATGAGATGTTTGACTACGTCATCTCGCTCCGTGAGGGTATCATGGATGCCTGGGGTGGCATTATTGGTGCGATGAAGACTGGCGGCAAGAGCCAGGTCCTCCAGCCCTATGTCCAGAGCATCTTTGAGCTTCTCCGCCTGATTGCTGGTGATATGAGCCGCAGCGAGTCCCTCATGCGCGCTTCGATGGGTGTTATCGGGTATGTGCCGGTCTAACAAGATCCATGAGCTCTACTAACGTGAAGAACAGTGACCTTGCTGAAACCTTCCCCAACGGTGAACTTGTAGACGCTTTCCGTCAAGACTGGCTCACCAGCATGATCAAGGAGACCAAGACGAACCGCGACTTCCACTACCGCACGATTGACGTCGCCCGCTGGGCACGCGAGCAAGTGAAGCGCCAAATCGCAGGCGGCAATGCCTGAAGCCTTGAATATCACACCGTCAGTCCTCTGGCAGCGGCGGCGTGATCAACCCCTATCCCCAGCCCCTACGAAGCCCCATCACTGCATAGCACCCTACGATGCTCACGCCTTTCACGTGTACATAGAATCCCTTCAAGACACTACATAACTTCCCACAATACCCCCTTTTTTCACCCCTTTCACGACGCATCACATCAATACCACCTTTATACGTTTTAGTCACGTCATTAAAGAATCCCCTCGGCCCCATCCCCTTCAACCCCCTACCCTAAGTTTTCATACTATTGTTTTTAAGTCTTTTTTTGCGAAAGTTGGCATTGATGGAAATAGAGAGAGAATCATGTATTGTCCCGCGCTTCGAGGATCCCATCCCGTCCCATCCCCCCGTTTTGTTGGTCTTGGTTTTTGTTTTGTTCTGTTTGATGGGAAGCGACGGCGATGTTTTTTAAAAGTCATGTAGAGAGGAAATATTCAATGGGAGTACTGGTGGCTGTATTTGGTCCTGTTTCTTTTTTTTTCTTAAAAAAAAAATCCATTTACCCCGACTCCGGTTTGTGTTATCCTTATAAATCCAGATATTTACTATTGGACAAGGCCATCAAATGTGTGCAAATGTGTGCAAATGTGTTGAACGTGTATATTGGTATCGATTATTTTCAAGTATTTCCCACTTTCAAACGCCATCGTAATAGTAGAAAGGAAAAGTATATACATGGAATTAAATCACAACTCCTAAAAAGCCCAACTTAAAAAACTATGAAAACCCGGGTGTTCCTAGTAACCACCCGTCAGGACCCATGGCAGCCGTGTTGTTGGGTGCAAAAGCCCCGTCAATATAAAACTGCAACTCTCCCTCAAACCCATCATTAATCGTGCCCAGATTTGCATAGAATGCTGGGTTGGCTGCCACGACAGGTACACTGCCTGGATATTGCCCAGGACCCTGCGGGTGTTGCGGTGGCGGCGCTGGTGCTTGCTGCTGAGTGTCAAATGCCTCTATTAGCATTCCCACGCCATCTGGTTGTCGGTGTATCGTTGGCATGGATGATGGCGGTGAGGAGAGGTACATGTTTGATTGTGTTGCTGCTGCCGCTGCTGCTGCTGCGGCAGTGGAAGGGTCGTTTACGCTGCGGAGAGGTTGTTGGACGTTTTGTTGCATGTGTGTTTGATGGGTGAATTGTGGTGGGGAGTGGGAGTGAGAGTGAGAGTGGGCTGCTTGGGAGTATTGAGGCTGGAGGTGTTGAGGTGGTGGTGCAAAGTGGTTGTATTGTACCGGTGGTGGTGGGTGGTGTTGCTGTTGGTGTTGCGGGGGAGAATGGGAAGGTTGATGAGTGTAGTGTTGGTTTTGATGCTGGTTGTATATCCCGCTGGGAGAGGGTTGTTGATTAGTCGGTGTGGTGTTTGAGTTGGAGTTTGACACATGGAATGAGCTTGGGCGAGGCGAGCTCATTGCCGTTGAAGGTGAGGAAGCAGGTTGTGTTCCGGGCAGTGGGAGGACACGATCTGGCATTGTAGCTGCTGCAGCGGCTGATGCGGCGGATTTGGAAATCGGCGGTAGCTGTCGAATTGCGCGCGGGATGGGGTCTTTGCCGTCGTCCATGCTCCCTTCGTGACCAATGGAGAGCGAGCTTGGGTCGCGCGAGAACTTTTCGAGCGATTCTGCCCACCGTGCTGCTAGGGGCCAGACTTGTTTGCATTCGTTGAGAATCGTGACTGTGCGTTGGAGCATCATTGGTCCATTGCGAGTGATGCTTGCATCGGGGCAGACTGGGTTGTGTTAGGTCGAGCTTCTCTAAATGGGGTGGTGATGCGAGGCGTACCATTTGGGTATTTGCAGAGGTAAGTAGCGAAAAGGCCACAGCTGTAGACGCAAAAGGCTGCAATCTGGGCGCCGACGCTCTCGTCGGGTGATCGGTCCGTGAACTGGGCGTCTACCTGTTCATAGAGCTCACGCACGTTGCGGAAGAGATCTGAGGACAGGGTGTTGAAGAAGGAATGGTTCTGCGGATTCTTTACGTCTCGTTTAATGATGCTATAATGTATTAGATATTGTCATTGATAGTGGAAGGGGTAACGTACTCGACAAGGTACGGGCGTCGGAGAACCATGTTGCAGAGTCTAGTCATCATTGTGACGCAGAGATATGCCTACAGTACGAGGTTAGCGGAATCCTATCGATGGCAAAAAAAAAAAAAACGACCAAACATACCAGGTCTTGTCCTTTGCTTTTGTAGCTCTTTAGTAGCTGTGTGCTAAACAGATGGTCACTAGGCAGCGAATTCTCCCAGTCACGTAACCGCCGGACCATTTGCGAGAATTGACTTGTTGGTTCCCACGGGCGAGGAGTGCGGCCGTAAGCCACGGCACGGCGACCGACTATTCCCCATAGATGATGAATTTGCATCAGGGATGCAAACAATGAGCGGTTCCGGTCTGTGATGAGCTCCGGGTTGTCAACTGCTGGCTGCGTCCCTTCTAGTGCTGCGCGCGATTTCGGTTCACGGCCAGCAGCAAAGTCTTCTTCGTCGCAGGGAAGAAGGGCAGTTATGTCTGAAGCACCGAGTGATACTGGCGACAGAGGGCCAGAGTGTAGACTGTCTTGGCTATGCAGCATCCACTGTCTGGGTATTAAAAGACTGACATATTAATACGGGAACAAACAGTTGCTTACCAAGGTCCGACGGGCTGATTCAGCTCGCATTATCATGTCTGGGTTCGTACTCTGGATTTGGTACGTCTCTTCGCGATGGAGCATCATAAGCGTCGCCATGCGCGTAGCAATTCCCATGTTTATCTGCACATGTCAGCAAATAACCCAGGCCAAACCATATTAAAGCGACTCACATAGCTCTTGTTGCGCATGCCGCTTCCCTGCTGCGCAATACTCAACAGATAAAAGGCCTGGCATTTCTCCAGCGTAGGCTCAGAGTACACTTCTGCAAGTGTCAACTCTGAAGCTCGCTCCATGAAGAACTCAGACGCCTTGACGCCTGTTCCGAATCTGACACGAAGTGCAGGGCTCAGTCGCGCAGATATGCTAAGGATACTGAGCAGGAGAAATACATTGGCGGAACGGTGGTCCCTAAGAAGCCTTTCCGGATACTGCTGCTTGGGGATGAAACCGAGCTGGAAATAGTATTTTGTGAACCTGTTGACGCCGTCGACCAGGTCAAAGAGCGGCGGTAAGTGTAGCCACGGGTCAGCAGTGGAAGAAGGGCCGACGAGGCCGCTGGTTGGGCCTGGACGACGGGCCTTGCTGGCGCCGGGCTTTTTGTCGGCTCTGGTGCGAGGGTGCCTGTAGTCACGATCATGATCCGGCTGTCCTCTTGTTGGGAATATGCTAAAGCCAGTGATGTCAGTGTACATGAGCTCGCGCTTTGTTGATGCTATACTCACCATTCTTCGGCGGGGATACCGGCCTCGCCGCAGGATTTACAAGGCGGTCTTGCCTTGTCATGCACACACTTGCTCCTCATCCGCCGACAGCTACAATCAGAGTTAGCTTTTGCTCATCGTAACCTTACCCAATTGCATGATCCGGGTACTCACCGTCGACAGGCAATGGGCGCCCTGCGCTTGATGGCGGTACCCGACGCTTCTCCAGCAGGAGGACCAGAAGCTTCACCTCCGGACATGCCTCCAGGCGACGTCCCGGCCGCAGACCCGGCATTCGATCCGAAGCCAGAGGTCGACAAGCTCCCGGACCCATCCATGATGAACCCGCTCCGTGTAAGGGAGTCGCAGTTTTGTGGCTGAGAATATTCGGCAGGCAGTGACACAGCTGGGGGCGGGCTGGGCTGGGCAGCGGGTCAGCTCAGAGACTGCGGTGCGGTGCGCGTATATTGGAGTGTGTGAGGGGTGGGTGGTGGTGCTTTCTTCTTTGCCTGCCGGGCCGAGCGAGATTTGGGGGCTGCCCGGGGCGGCAGGCAGAGAGACAGCTGGTGCGCGTACGAGTAGTGCGGGCTGAGTATGGGGAAGCCAGACGCTTGCTGGGCAGGGATCTGCTTATAAAAAGGACTTTGTTTCGCCGTCACACTCTGCGCCGAGCCTGAGGACCAGCAAGACAGGCCGTTGCAAGCGTCACAATTGGGCTGCCGACTCCTGGGAGATAGTGAGAGTTGGCTCGCCTCGCAAGCGTTACATCCGCAGGCTCTTTCTTGGGGGAGGCGAGAGGCCAGTGCAAGAGCCCGGCGACTTCTGTCACGTGACTTCCCGTGCGAGTCCCGCACTCCTACCAATAGCAGGGGCAGCATGCGCTGCTAATTAATTAGTACTCCTGCAGCCGCTAAACGTCTCTCAGTCATGTTAATCAACCTTCCAGGCAAGACGAGGAGTCTTGCTCTACAGGATCACATTCTCATTTGCTCTGACATGTCATAAATCCAAACGACCTTAAAACTTTCTTACTTTTCTATTTTTCTTATTTTGTTTTGTGGAATCGCCAACATTATGCTCACATACAAAATACTACTTGCACACTATTAATAGCAGAGGTGATTATGGTGACGCGAGGTGAGGCGAGGTCCAACACGGTCAATACATCCTACTTCACCTCAGCTGGCCAAGGACATTTTTTATCCTGCAAGTCGTTAGTCGCTGCAACCAAGATACCTTTTCCCTAGATCAACTCACCTCCTCAGACCCTCCCTCACTGTTTCCGGGTGGTGCGTGTACACAAATCTGAACCATCCGGGAGTCGATGAATGTTCTTCCTTGGGGTGAAGAAACACCCCGGCGTCTTTTAGCTTCTTTGCGAGTGCAAACTCCGGGTTTGCTTCCCCATCTAGGTCCGTAGGCAAATACTGAGACAGGTTTATCCAGACAAAAAAGCCCGCATTGGAGCCGCGGAGGTACTTGATGCCAATGTCCTCAAGCCCACTTGTAGCCAGCTTATAGGCGGCCGCCAGCTTGCCACGCATCGATTCAATGTACGAACGACACCATTGTCGATCTCCTATCAGGGCATTGGCGACGGCCAGTGCAGCTCCCGACGGGTTGTGAAAGCGCATCAGGGCATTGAGAGCCTCCAAAACTGGTTGGTTGCGAGAAACAATGGCGCCAATCTTCAAACCGCCGGACCCAAAGTCCTTGGAAAACCCGTACTCGATGTGAAGCAGCTCTGGGTCAATGATTCCAGCCGGGTTGATGGATAATGCAGACGTAAAAGGCGTAGCATCTGTCTCACCAGACTCAAACACTGAGCAAGCATAAATTTCGTCACTGATGAGGTGAATTTGGTGTTTTTGGCAGAGTTTCATTATGTTTATGAGCGTGCTTCGCGGGTAGCATTTGCCTGAATCATTAGTTAGCACCGTCTGACTACAAACGCGAGGCAGAACAGGTTACCAAGAGGGTTGTTGGGGTTCACAATCAATATTGCCTTGACGGCAACTCCAGCAGCGGCCGATTCGACAATTGCACGTTCATACTTGTCGACCACATCTTCATCGAAACAATTTTCTGCATCGGTATCTGCGTAGACGACCTTGACACCAGATCGATTTGTAAAGTCCAGTTCAAATCGGCCATAGACTGGACGACTGACCAGAATGCCGTCACCTTCTTCTGCAATGGCCCACGAGAGCATATCGTGCAATGCCGTGCACGCACCAGTAGCCTTGATCTGTTCAGAGAGAATTGGCTCGTATGGCTGCAGATATTCATTCAGGTGGGTTGCTAGCAGAGATGGGAAAACTGTACCGCCTCCTGTACACCAGCCATACGTGAATTGCTCCGTGTCAAAGTCGGCCTATGGCGATGACGTTAGCTTCGCCAAAGGCGAATGGAGAATAGGAAAGGCTTACTTTGCTATTGACTTGTTTCTGGATATCTTCAATGACCAATTTCTTTCGTCAAAGTCAGTACGCAGTTCTTGCACGTATGAGCTGGCTCAATTCACACACATTTTCGGCCAGGGCAAATGAGATCGTGCCTTCTGGATTGGTGTCCGCATTGTATGTGTGCTTTGCAGCAAACATCCATGGTTCGTTCAAACGAGCCAGCGTGGCTGCGCTCCGAGATGATGTTCGGCTTGCCATTGTCATATTTAAGCGCAAATCTAGCGTTGAGGAATTCGGAATCGTTACCGTGTTCATGGCGGGCGGAGGCGACAATTAAAGGGCGTGCAGCGAGGGACCACTTTGGAGCGGGACGGTGGAGTGAAGGGGCGACAGCGGTCTCGATTCCTCCAACACCATAACAGCATGAGACTAATGGGATTTTCAATCTGAGGAGATTAAGCGAGTGGATGATTTAGATACTGAAACAAGGCCGGTATATTTTGCTAGGCTGGCTTCTGCAAGGTTCACGCCAGATGTGACGTGATATAGAATATACTGGGGCATCTCGCTGCGCACCGTGATGTCCTACTTACCATGTAATTAGTAGTGAGCAGATTTACTGTACAGGGTATATAGTCTATTAATAGATATCGGCACTAATCAGCGCAGCTACGATGCAAGATAATCAGCAAATATCGGGGGTTCTGTACGTAATAGCATAATGTTTACTAGAGTTCCCAAGCAGCAATGCTTCATACGCAGCAGCATCCTCGCGTTTTTTTCTGGCCTATTCTGGTTACATTGTTGGTTGGCCGTAGTTGAAGCTGGAGTATTAACACAACACCTTCGCCGAATTAGTAAGAGAGACATGAAAAAAAAAAAAAAAAAAAAAATTAAGAAGAGTAAAACTTGTAGATTTATTTTATTGCAACATGTCACTTAATGCACATAGGCGTACTCTCTTTGCTGCTTCAGTCTGCAACACTCTTCTATTGTAAGACGGCTCAATAGACCACAATGAGCACCTTCAACACCCATAGCCCGGCTGATGTTGAGCCCAGATGATCAAGAATAGTTTAACATATTAGTATGAAATATCATGTATAATTCCATTAATAGTCAGACACTCTTCTGTCATCTTCTTCCACATTCTCGCATTTGCTTCTTCGTCGCTGATTGCTCAACTGGTGGCATATCAATCACCCCGAGTGAGCCACCAGCTGTCAGACAGCTGGCAGACAGCTGTAGACGGATCACTTCTTCAAGCACAAAACGCATACAAACGACTGAAAAGCCACCGCGACGCGACTTTACCCGCGTCTAGACGTGATTTTTAGATTCTCATGTTCCATCACCACTCTTGTTTGGCACATGCCGCCGAGCTACCACTAACACGGGACTGCTTGACATGGTCATTTTCCAGTCCGCCGGGCATTACATTATTATTGTTCTTCTTATCTGAAGCCTTATACATTTTATTCCGGTGTTTAAAAGCAGTTTATTCTCAAGGAATGTTCTGGAGTCACCAAAGTACGCAAACCAACCTCAGCAGCATGAGTTATTCTAACAAAACCGCCAGTCCTCTCCAGCACGCAATATGGCGTTGCAACGATTTGGTAAACATTGCCTGCACTATTTACTAACAAACACAACATCTAACAAAACATATTAGGCTTGTTGCCACTGTTGGCAAAGGACAACAAAAGAGGGTGACAAAGAAGGCCATCCAGGATGTTGACGTCCCAAGGGCTTGCGAGAAGATTTTGGATCCCGGCGCTCCGCTTGCCTTGCGTCTACAGGGAAGTCTTCTCTATGGTGTTTCCAGAGTATTTCTACAGCAGTGTAGCTACGTTTTGTCTGATGCTGAAAAGACGCAGTCAGACATGATGACCTTTTTTCGTCTCATGCAAACGTCGGAACTGGACCCTCAGGCAGGCAAGACAAAGTAAGATGCTTGCAAGGCGAGCTCGAGGATCTTGACTAAAGTTCTGTAGACGCCGCAATATTACGCTACAGGACGACCCAAACTTCGATCCCATGAGCCAGCTGCCACCACTTGAGCTCGGGGGAAATCTAGATTGGCTGGCAATTCCAAGCCAGGAATCAGCAAGCAAGTTTTCGCAAATGACACCGCTGCATGGCTTGTCAAACAGCTTCAATACAAACGAGTCCCAAGCTACCTACCTTGGTCTAGACATTCCCTCTTCGTCGCACTCTGCTGGAACGTTTCGCCTTCCATCCGGCTTGGGACGACAGAGCTCGCCATTTGGGAAGAACAGTCACCACCAAGACGAAATGCCAGACTTTGTTCCTTTCCAGCAGGAAGAGCTCGATCCAATTGCGGGAATTGGCCTTGAGTTTGACGGTGATGGAAACTTGATTGACATTATTGAGCCAAGCCAAGAGTTACCACCGCTGTTTGACGACGCATGTCAAGCTCCTCAAACAACTCCCAGCAATAATGCGCGCCAGTCGCAGCTACAAGTTCAAGAACAAGAAGACTTGCTCGCCTTTGGAGAGGAGCCAGTGTTGCCAGATGTAGAAGGGTTTATTCCACCGGCAGCTGTAAAGCAACGCATCTCTTCCGAAACGGGCACAACGCAAACGACCACTGAAACAGAACAGGCAACTGCACATGCAAAGAGGCAACAACCCCAAAAGATGTCTCGTATGATTGACGATGATATTCGGATTTCTCGAAACGATTTTCGCCAATGGCACGAAGATTATACTGAGAAAATGCTGCTAGCCAGGAAGAAGCAGCTCAATTCAACTTGGCCTCAAGCTCGCAAGAATGCGACGTCTTTCTTATTTACAAACGGAATTGCAGATGTGGGACTGTTTTACAAAGTCGCCGGCTTTGATCACCCTCTGGCATCTGAGTTCTGCGGGACCTCACTCAGCGCACGTCTAAACGGAAGAGAGCCTGAGTCCATTGACATTAAATCAAGTTCACACCGCCGCAAATCAGACGAGGCATTCGAAGGCGAAGAAGATGCAAACGAGGGTCGAAACGTCCGCCAGAGGACTTATGACCCAGCTGAAACGGGAAGAGGGACTCAAGCTCAGGATTTCCATCACGCTGTTTATGGCGATGATTACATTCCTGAATTCGGCATGGATGCTGCCCAGCCTCTCGAAGACCACCATTCATCCTCTCTAATGCCATGGAGCAGACAAGGTTCCGCCGTCCCAGGCTCGTCCGTCCGCGGACCAGGAAGTGCGCAGAAGCCCTCTGCCGCCCCAAGTCCTCTCTTACACGGAAACATCACCTTTGGCGGCTCAATCGAGCGACACAGTGGCCCAGTCGGGAAAGGCGGTGACGATATGCACTCCATGGATTCGTCATTAGACATTGAACCGCTCCCACTAGACTTTGATGCAGCACACGCCGGCCTTGACACGGCAAGCCAAGACTTTCTCGGATATGCCGTGAAGCGCATCCTCGCAGAAGCGCAGGAACCAGACACAGAGCGGCTGCAGCAGACCCATCGCTGGATCGACTTTGCAGACCTCGCCAGTCCGGAAAGACACAGCAAGGCTATCGCGGCACAGGCATTTATGCACATCTTGTCTCTCGCCACGAAGGGTGCAATCTCAGTAACGCAAGACATGGGCGAAGAAATGCAGCCATCTGGAGCAATTCGAATCGGGGTGGATGTTTCTTCTGCTGGGGATCAAGGTGTTGAAATGGGTTAAATGGGGACGTGTTTACTATTTTAATATTGGTGCTTTGGTTTTGCTTTCGGATTCATTAGTTAATGGTTTTGGTGCACGGGTAACATCTGGGACAATGGCTGGTTGGGAGTTGACTTTCATTGTTTTTGGTTTCTTTATTATTTCAAGGATTACGGATCTACACACATGGTCCAAAACAGGACTTTTTAGACACTGGAAGATTATGGGCATCTGAGCACCTTGGGCAAGGTTACAGACATACTACCCACACCACCTGGCATCATAGGATGCGACACTGCTTTTTGCTGATTTGGCAGCTGCCCTAGACAGGGCACGTAGACTCAGGAAAGGTTGAATGCGAGGATTATTTTTTATATTCGTAATTCATATATATTTACA
Source organism: Lecanicillium sp. S3808 (assembly GCA_023628775.1). Taxonomy (NCBI): domain Eukaryota; kingdom Fungi; phylum Ascomycota; class Sordariomycetes; order Hypocreales; family Cordycipitaceae; genus Lecanicillium; species Lecanicillium sp. S3808. The sequence goes on along the minus strand of JAMAJY010000003.1, from coordinate 416,532 downwards.
TATCAATATCGTGCTACTCCCTAGTCAAATGCGTCGTCATCATCATTTGCACCTTCTCGATCATCAAAGACGAGGTACTCGACGTCTTCCTTTTTTGCCTCTGGGCCCATAGCAAGCTCCCAAGCTTGGCGCACAGGATCCAGCGTCATATCATTAAACGCAAGATCTAGCAGCGAGAGTCCAAACGTAGCAATTTTACCATCCACGTCCAAGGACGGCGTCCTGGCACCTCTTTGCTCGTAGTACAGCTGGTACAGTGCCGTTCCGGGCTCTGCATCACCAGCAGCCGCGACGAGAAGGGCTGTCAGCGCCGAGGAGAGCATTGGCTTTGACTCGGGGCTTGCCATTGTGCTGAGGTATACGACACCTATTTGCGACCACATTAGTAGGGGCTCGTGGAAAACCTCGTGTCAAAGTAGTAAAGAAAGAGAGTAATGAATGTGTATCAGGTTGTCAGAAGATTAATCGTCATTGTAGTCAGACAATGTAGATAAGTATTCGTTTAGTGTATTCATCAGAACACATGAAGTAAAGAACAAGTAGAATGAAGACCAGGAAAAAGGGAAATATAGCAACTTACATTGTCCACTAGGGCATTCTCCAGCGTCACTCGAGTGAACCATGGCATAGATGGGATATTTGGATGTTACCCCACCACTCGATAGTGAGCCAGCTGGGAATGCCACCACAGCAACGGAAGGTGTCGGAGCACCTTCCACTACGACTTCAAAGACGGAGGGTAAGGCATCGCTGACGACAGCAGTAAGCCGTGCCAGCTTAGGGTGATCGGAAGACGCTGACCCTGCACCTTGGAACAAGCTTCTTGCGCGAATGTTGTTCTCATCCGCGAGTGAGATTTGCAAGTTTGGCGAGTCTGCATCTGTCGCATCAGAAGCTTTCTGGACATCCTTGACGCCCGTTCCGAGCATATAGACACCGCCTCCAACGGCGCACGCGCGGCAGCCCACTTGAGCTACCTCGGACAAGCCGCCCCATTTCGGGTAAACGGCAGCAAAACCAGCTCCAAAGACGCCCATAGAGTTTAGGTGCCGGCTAATGGCAGTAAGACCATCACCCACAGAGATAGAACCATCAAGGCTGAGTGTCAGCGTGGTGACATATGACCGCAAAGACTCGTCGAGGTTAAATTGTGAAGCTAGAAAGCTATCGAGAGGCTCGTCGGCGTGTGCTTGCCATAGTTCCGTCTGCGAGTCGGATTGATAGTCCATCACAAACTTGAGAAACTTCATCAGTGAACGCTTCGCTCGGACGGGTATCGCCGTGTTTGAAAAGACATCCTCGCGCGTCGAAGGTATGCGGGACAGGAAGGGCTGCTCCGATGCTTCCGAAGGCTGCTGGTAAATGTAAAATGAGCCAACAGCCAGAAACTCAATTTGCCGAAAAGCTTTGGATGAGACAAGTTTATTGAGCAGGTCCGATCGCGAATGTATTAGCTGCGGTGCTAATGCAAGGCTATACGCTCGTGTCGCAGCTAGCTCGCCAGACTTGGTCACCTCGGCGGCGGAAAAGACGGCGTCGTCCGACGTGCTTGCATGCTTCTGCGCCCATTGTTCTGCTTCTCGAAGAGTGAAAGCCGCTTCTGCGCCGCCATAGCACGCTTCGGAGTCGACGTGGATAATCTTCTTGTCAGAACGTGATAGAGCTCTTTACAGGCGGTGCCTTGGAGTCAGTCAGAGACTTTAAAATTTGGGAGCATTGCGCTGATGGAATCCACGCTTACAGGGCCAGAATGGACTGCTGGAGCCCGGTGCCGCTGATCACTACATCCCAATCTGTTTCTGAGAGGGATTCCATGCTGCGCCCGTTGTGTGTCTTGGGATGTAGGGGGAGGGAAAGGAAGCGGACAGGTTTAAAAAAAAATCGGAGGAGGCTGTGGTTTAAGGCGGTGGCATTTTGGAGGCAGAATGGGAGTGGGGCAGCCAATGGGAAGTCTGGCTCAGCGTTGCCGGAGAGCCCACCACAGCCATAAATGGGCTTTTGCGTGGTGGGACTTTTTTGCTCTTCTCTTCTTCTGCATGCCGCTCGCCTCAAATCTTACCCTCGCGACGTCGCTGATGCTGCTCTGCAGTGTCCATGGCGTTGCGGCTTCATTTGAATAGAGTGGTAGAGCAAGCTTGTCTGCCGGTATCTACCGCCCTAGAATAACGTCTGAAAGGGTGGTTCGAATGGTTTGACACATTTCCCGTCGAGATCTTCCAGGAATCACGTCATGCAACATCACTTCCATGGGCACTCGCCAATTGTAGTTTTCAAGTTTCTACTCAATCATGGGTATCATTTCCTGGATTATTTTGTACACCATATACTCTAGTCTAAGCTTTGGCTGCCTTCATTGCCGTGGCAAACCCTTGCCATCTTGCTTCCGCCCAGCTCAAGAATTGCTTTGATCGCAGGTGCTTTGGCGACAAGATTGTGCCGCCGTGCTTGGAAATGGACAGTATTTTCGTAACACCCTGTGAGCAATCGACCACAACTGTAACGGTCTCATCACATAGCGTCTCCTCCAACGTGTCTGGGTCGACCAGAAGCCAGTATTTGCCCTCGGTTGGTCTATCAGTCTCCTTGCCAGTGAAGACGGACGCAGTGCACGATATGGGCAGGCCACTGATGCTGAGCGGCTTGGGATCTTTTCTGGAGCACACGACCAGCTCGCGATCCGGATCATATCTGGCCTGCGGTAGCTTTGTGTCCCGAAGAGCGGCAAGCGTAGCTGCCCAGGCGGCATCAAACGGATTTCCATCAAAAGAAATGAAGAAGATGTCGATATATAGCACCCAATAAGCGACCACCTTGCTCTCCGGATGAGCATATTCATCATCCTCGTCCTCATCCTCATCCATTCGGTCGCCGTCTGTGCCTCCCAGAGCGTCTATGGGAGTCGTGTGCCATATCCTCAAATCCGCAGCGTCGAGAAGTTTTGAGCTGTGAAGTAGGGAGTAGACGCGTGTGCTTAGAGTCTGTGCAAGGCTTGTAGGAGGGCCACCAGGCAGAAACTGAGGAGATGAGCCCGTCGCCAGTTCGATATTAGGCACCAGCAGATCATAGTCTTTCAATTCCGTCTCGTTGTTGGCGGCGCGGTAGCTGGGAATGTTGGACGTCTGGATTGTCTCTGCGCGCACGCCGCAGATTACCGTGGTGTCGCCGACGCGCACCAGCGAGCTACCGTGGGCATGCGACAAGCTCGAAAGATTGACAGTCGGTTCTCGCACTTGCTCGGGAGATCGGCCGTTGCTTCGCGCGGGAGGGACATCGTCGTTTGAGGGCTCGAGGTTTGCGAGGAGGTAGGGATGGGGTGAAAGCTTTGCAAAGGTGGCGCGAGATAGGCCAGCCTCGGACGCCATTCTGCTCAATTCTCCGGCACGTGAAGTCGCTAATGAAGATTTTAATGTCCAATTGAAGAGATTTGTCGGCTTTTCCGCTGCAGTTATTCGTGGGAGAAAGGCTGTTTGTTGTCTCGTCGTGCTGGTTCTGAAGCTTAGAAAAGTCAATGATGTCTCGCGGGGCAGAATCTTGAACTGCTCCGCTTTAAACTGCCATCCCAAATAGGTAATGTCTTTGCGGTATACCGGCGTTACATGTACAAATTATGCATTAAACAAAGAAAAATCAACAACATCTTTCACTACGTTGAATATTTGGATTGCTGCAGCTCAAGTGCATATCCGGGTAGAGCCCACTATCCTACATGATTGTACCGCTGCTCCATAGCACGTCGATGTCGAGGGTGAGAACTCGATTCGTACATTCTGATTCTGGCGTGAAAACCGTGGTCATATACGGTAAAGACCTCTTTAATTCTGCTTTGAGAAGCAAGACGGAGCCTTTTACACGGGAAACTGCCGGAGTTGCGTGCCCAGTAGCCATTGCCGGCAGCAAGGTTTCTGGTGTGCGATGCCGCCGAGACCTCGTGAGCCTAGGCGACGGTAGCTTGTAGCGAGAAGTTCGCAGGGTTTTGAGTGATAAATCTCAACCTCGGCCCGCCCCGATGCCTTGCTATCTTTTTTTCTTTTCGGGTTTCACAGGGTGCACAGAGATTACTGCAGAGTACGCTGAGCTTTCTCATTTCGGCCAGTTGCCTAACTGCGGGTGAGCCAGAACTTGGAGGCCGTATTGATATTGTGGTTGCTTGAGTTGAGGCGAGAGAAGGGTAAATTGAATGAACTACGTTCTCTGCGCGCTCATTAAAGAGATATAATGAGTTACTGCTGAGCTACTGGAGCTGAAAGATCTAGGCAAAATGAAAACCCAGGAAAACCGATAATTAAGACAAGTGAGCTTCATGGAATATATAAAAACGAGATTCAAAATCAAAAAGAAAAACGATAATAAATTAAAACTGAGCAACTCGCACATCTATGACCATTGGATACAAAAAGTCCTTGATATCTTTGAAGATATATTCCAATGGTGTTACGTATGCATGCGATGAGCCCGTATGGTCGAAGGAGCTTGAGGAGCTTCCCCTAAAGAGCATACCCAAGGCTCGACCATTACCGCCATAAACAATAGAGCCTGAATCGCCTCCAGACGCAACTTTGAAATGGTTAGCTATGGAGGTAAAAGCTGTTTCTCTGGTATGCCGGTGATTCTCTAGAAACATGTACTTCCAGTCTCGGTATACCACATCCGCTTTGTGCTTCGAGTATTCTGCAGTGGTTCCTTGAGTTGTAGCCCCGAGCTTGAACACTTTCTGCCGTACTATAATATCATGGGCGGGCGCTAGCCTCCCTAGCTGTGCACCTTGGATCTTTTTCGGCGGAACATGCGTCCACATACTCTTCGGCCATGCACCTTTGTCAGGCAAAGTATTCCTACCAATGCGGGACTCTTCAACTTTTATTAACGCCCAATCCAGCATACCATTGTCAGCAGAGCGACGATTAAAGCCCGAGCCAGCCCAGAGAGTTCCCAGCGGATGCTTGTTCTGTTCGAAAAACGCGATCTTCTGATCTCTACTCTCTATCATCTCAGTTTCGTCAAAGAAGTCGTCAGGTGCCTGGATTGCTGCGTTCAGGAAACGAATCGTATTATTGTGCTTAACACGAGACGGACTTTCAATGCCGCTGTCGATCGCATTATCTGGCATGAAGCCATTGTGGTCGGATGCATACAAGTGGGACTGCGGATCGGGGGGGAATACAGTCGTACCTTCTGGGCGAATAAAACCTTCGATTGCCGGGCGGACGACATGGTAGTTGGTCAACGCAAATTTCGTCCATTCCAAACCTCCCTTCAGCCTGAGTTCGACATAGCAACCCAATGTTCCAAAGCTGGGATTTAGCCGCTTCCCTTCTTTTGAAATTAGGTACCGGCCTGCCCCAACGTCGGCGCCCAAGCCGACTTTCTGGGTGTATTCGGCTTCGATGACCAACGGACTTGCGGGGTCGGGCACCGTTTTCCCGTCGTCCATCTCAAACCCGATATATTGACCGTGATATGAATGCTCGATGTGCAGATTCAAACCATAGGGAGTATTGTCCAGGTAGCTCTGGATGCTATTTCGAACCGGGCTCCAGGTGACTTCGGGGCATTCACGATCCAAGGATATATAGACCGTGGGAGGGTTCTTCTCAGGATCTTCATTTGGACCGAAACGAAAGAGAGCAATGCAGTCCCATTGTCCTTTGGTCGTATCAAAGCTTCCTAGGATGCCACGAATGTTTGCTTTGATGTCTTCCCAATCTTTGTCCAGGTCGGGGCGGTCTAAAACTGGTGCGTTGTATTTCTTCTGAACGAGTTCGGTTGCAGCCATCTCGACAGAAACGTCGAAAGCCTCCATTCCATTTTCATCCAGGTAGCTATCGACCCATCTTTTGATCTCTCTCACACACTTTTGCCAGACTTCTGGGGAATTTGTCCCCCACGGTGCAACAATGAGGATGGTAGTTTCAGCAGAATCTTCGTTGTCTGGCTCACACCGCGAGACGATGTCACAACTGGCTTTGTCATCTTCTTCGTCCTCATCCACTGGTACGCCGTTATCTGTCAGAATGGCTCGTACGGTGTTGTAAATAACCTCGCCAAACATGCGGTTTAGGGTCAAAACATCTGAATGGTAAAAAGTTTCAAGGGGAAGTGGTCGAAGGGGGGGCGCTCCAACTCTGTGAAGGACGTTGGATATGCCGAATGGCCTGGCACTCTCAGATTCTTCTGACCGCTGTCCTGACCGTCTCGACCTGGAGGTTGCCGTCGGATCAGGCGTTGGATATCCATGCATAGGAGAGTCCATTCTTTCATATGGCAGTGGTTGGAAGATGGCAGGTTGAAAAATATTGAAGGAAGAAAAATCCTTCACCAGAGCCTTGATATACTCTTACAAACGGAAAAGGCGGGCAGGAGTCACGGTGGGTCTTAAAGTTGTGAAGCGATCAGGTTTGCACGCCTGTTGCCGTCAAACGCGGTAGAAATCACTTCAGTCGAGTGAATCACGACAAATTAACATTCAGGGGCGTCGAGTTAGTACGAGGCCACAAAAAGTATTAGCGGACGAGCAGTCTATAAAGTTTGGAGGCTTTGGCTAAGAAAGTGAAACCAGCTACTTTTTGATCATATTTCACTGCAAACTTGTCAATGATACCATACTTTCAGCGCCATTCAAGCCACTGCCGGTTCTGCAGCCGGGTGCAGTGAAATTTTCACTACGACCAAACCGATTTTGGTCGTTACATGCTTGTGGACTAGCTGGCGAGCTGGCTCAACTTAAAGTTCACTGATTCCGCTGACAGCCGGGCCCGGTCCGGAATTGTGTGGTTGGTGAGCTTGCATCGGGACCATGCGTAAGCGAACTTGGCAACTATGCTAATGTCGGTATAAGACACTACACTACGAAGCAGGGAAGGACGAACAGACAGAGCTGAAAAGATTTCTGTGGTTCGGTGTACCATAATTTATATAAGCGCAACGTCTTGTCCTTCCCATTGTTGCTTTTGTCATTGAATACGCTGTATCCACGGATTACATTCGTGGACTATGAGCCCCCTTCAAGTTCAAAAGAAGAATGAAATAAAATGGGATGCACTGGGGAAGCGTAGACACAGCTGGGTATTTAGACTTTTCATTAGACATCCCCGATTGAATAGATAGACAAATCAATAAGCTAAAACTTTGGAGTCGATATACTCTGTGGCCCATTTATGAACATAGACAACACCCGCCTTCATCACTATGCGGAGCCTGAAGGACCAAGTTGACCAAATTAATTAATGCCATACACACAATCTTTCCTCCAAATGTCCCGTAAAATAAAGCCGGAGCCCCGAGCACGGCTCCAACAACTCCAAAACGATATCCCGCCACCAGGGTTTGGGACTACCATAAAACTTTCTGTAAAACGCATACTCGGCGTAAGGTGGGTAAAATCCCGCGTACTCCCAGCCCACCATACCGCTTAGCCTATCACCATCTACAATCACGCGAGACGGCGTCAGGAACGCGTGTGTGAGGACAAAAACGTCACGAGCCTCCTTTGGGCGTTCCAGAATCTTCGCCATTAGAGCCCAGACGAATGGTGGCACTATAATGGATCGGGCCTGCCGCAAGCACCACTTATCAAACGCGTCCTCGGTGTCAAAGGGACCGAAATGAGAGATGGCCGTGTCGCGAAAGATGTTGTAAGTTGGTTGGTAACCCGGTCTTCCAACGTATGGAAGCGTACACTTTCTCATAGCACTGAATTGCTCTTGAAGCTGTGCCTTGACCCTATCGCGCTGCTCTGGACTGAGATTGTCCCATACACGATCCAGTGGCTCTCCGGGTATTCGATCAGATACGACAACAGTTGCTATTGGGAGATTGGGATCTAACGTAACAATATCGTAATAGCCGCGATACGTGTTGACTCTGACACCGCTTTTGCCCGCGTAGTCGAGTAAATCTGCCTCGGAACGATGAAAAGATTTGAAGGGGCGAAGCTTGACGGTAATCTTGCGGCCTGAAGCTGTTGTGTGCTCCGTGATCCTGCTTATTCGACTCGAGTACAGCTCTGTGCCGCCTGTGACTGCGTTTTCGTCTGAAAACTGTCTCAGTGCCTGAAGGCATTCGTCAACTTCGGGTTCTGCCATGACACGAATGAGGCCCAACAGAAATTGTTGGTTGTCCGCGATAAACTAAAAAGGTGTTGTAATGGGAAATACCGCATCTATAATGCAAGACCGCGCGAAAGAGCCGTCAGCAATATATGCTTCAGCCCTTGTGTAACGCGAGCGTTTGGCTGATGTTGTCCAACACCTGAAACAGCGTACTCGTGATTCAGTAAGCTTCAGGCAAGACAAGTTCCCATTCAGATATTCGATAAAGCGTGCGCACCATGGGCCTAAGAAAACTGCAGCGCATTGCCAACAATCAAGGCAGACACGCGACACGACATATTACATGGCGACTTTAGAGGGCTTCAGAGGACGTCGCAACAAGTTACACAACACGGCCCAACACGAAATATTTCTCTGATAGGAATTGGGCAGAGAAACGGTTTTCGGAAATGAGTTTATTATCTGCACAACACTGCCCGAAACTCAGTCTTGTCCTGATGGGCGTTTGGGCAGCAAGTTTACGTCGAGGTAAAGATAAAAAGGGACAAATTTGACCCAAGTGTGTGATTCACGGCAACCACTTGACAGTTCCATTACTCCATACTGCTGTTGTTTTTAACTACTTTGATCTAATCATCTTGTCCGTCGCAAATGGACACCACTAAGGAGAAAGACGAACATCCAGATCGTCCGCGCCAAATCTACTTGATTAAGCACAGCTTACAGCCAGCTTGTCACTAGGGCTTATTCCTCCCATACGCTGACGTTGACGACCCTCAAAGAGGTATCGAGGCTCATGTTGTATCTGACAAAGCGTTGTTACACCGTGACGAGTGGATGCAATCGGAGTGTTGTGGACCTGCCGACTACGAAATTCTTATTGAGCACTTTGACAGGGCCAAGTACGAGAAGAAATACCTTGGACGTCACGACAACCCTGAAGGCAAGGCTCGTAAGTATGCATTCAAACCTATTGCAGAAGCAGCTTGTACGCACGGGCAGCTCAAACAAGTTGCGAATGAAGTGCACAAAGGCGGGACATATAATTACGCTTTCAATAACTGTCAACACTTCTGTCTAAATATTATCGAGCGCCTCCACAAGCTTTATCCAAAGTCTGTCACAAAAAAGGGTGTTAAGGATATCTTCGCCATGGTAGAATCTTACCCAAACATCACGATATCTTCCCGACAGAGAATTGTCATCAAAGACCCGCCTCAAGCTAAACAGTCGGAAATCGCCAGCAATCATACAGCTGATGCTCCCGAGAAAGATCGTGGAAATCGCAAGATCTTTCATAGCTTGTCCAAGCCACGCGTGAGTCGGCCGACAACAGAAGAGAGCGGCTCCTCGGGAGACCATCACTCGGCGTCTTTTGAAGGATCAGATTAGCAAAGTTCTCGCCAAATCTGCCCCCTTCGATGATTTTCCTGCTCATTCAAGGTCAGCTGTTGCAGCGATTTGCTTCCCGCAAATCGGGCACAAGAACACCCCACTGATAGTACATACAGTATAAACCGCTACTCAAGCTGGGGGTGTAGCTGCGTAATTAGGCCGAATGGTGCACTCCTTTGCTAGTTGCCAAATATCACATGGTGGGATGAGTGGCCAAGTGATTGGGTCTTGACAAACAGTACTCCCTGGCTTAACAATTTGGAAATATTTATACTACTTGTCATGTAACGTGCATCGTCCATGCTGGAGAGAGTGCCTCGGTGTTGTCTACTACGAATGCGTGCAGCAAGTAGTCATATCTGTTACTACACATGAGCTACTCAACACTATGCCGTCCATCAAGTATTCTTCAGACGGCGGCAAACTCGGTAAATTCCATTTTCATTTGACAACAGTATTTTTATTATTAATATGTAACTTTGAGATGTTTTTGTAGCCTCGCTCAGGCTTGACCAACTTACAACAATATCCCTGTCACTGAAGAGGAAACAATGCAACGCCGCCGGCCAATCAGGCACCACCATTTGCCGCCCGTCCAGCTGGCCCCCGCGATGGCGTCCATCAACCGCATCCACCCCATCACACACCATGCATGCATTGCACTTCTGTACGCCTATTCGACAACGCTACCCAGCCCCCAAATGCGAGACAATCCCAGCTAGTGCAACTGTTGTTGGTGATGCTCTCCCGCAGAAAGAATCGATGGCTGCTGTGCCCTGAAGTAGTCTGTGGCAAGCCTCTGTGCTGCCGAGGAATCCCACAGCCGAACATGTCTTGATTCACGTTGGAACACAGCATCGCCACCTACCAGGGCAACTTCGTGGCTGGGTCATAAGACCGTGCTTCAGGGGTACATGCAATCTAGAAGCGTATCAACGCACTTGAAGGAAGGGCATTGTCTCCAATGCACCAGAAGCCTTTGCCAGCGACTCCCGCAAAAGCAAAGAGCGCATTCGTTCGATCGTGGATTCGGGGCCATCCCAATTCACAGCAGATAGCTTTCAAGAAGCCCGGTTCAAGCCCCCCGCCTCTACATGCAGGTCACCGCCACCAATGCAACCAAGCGGAAGGACGCTCCATCCAATCTGGCCCAGCCCTTGCGGTGTGATGGCCGGCCCAACGCCTTGCAGCCAATCTGGATGCGCCGCGAGCCGCTGAGACGGACGCCATTTCACAGCGCTATGCATGGAACACCTACCCAAAGTGGCCAGTAAGGTGCTCTCCAACTGCCATTTGGTGTCACCTTGCACCAACGAACAGGGCTTGCATTAGCAGGCCGTTGGCCAGAATGGGTCAGATCTCTTTGAGACCCCTCATCCGACTTTCGATGCCATATATTGCCAAGCTGCCTCCCACAGGTGGCCCCCACAGGTTGCTGTTCTTCATCGTCGTTTTGTTTCGTTCCTGGTCGTTTTTTATGCGGCCTGCGTACTCACTTTTTGTCTGTATGAGGGATTCGTGACTCCTCGGCTTACAGAGCTGTTCATCTGCAGCATTCTGACAGTGCTTTTTTCAAGCATCGAGGCAAAGCATTCCCGGCAGCTATTGCTGATCACCAGTTTCAGATGAGCGAGTGATCAATTCGTCGGCGGCCAAGTTCTTAGCTTTGGGAAATAGCAACCGCTACTTTACGCATCACTATCACTTTGGAATCGTTCGCTGGTCGACATGGCTCCCCAACTCCAGCCCATCGTCCGCTCCTTAGCTGACACGGCCTCGGATGCAATCTCACAAATAGCAAAACGCATCGACATCCCATTGACGGCATCCAGCCCACCAGGCCTTGTCCAAGCCAACGCCGTTGACCCATGGAAGAAGTCTGGTAAATATGGCCTGGGCTGGACCTACTTTGCTGCTGCCCTCGTGGTGGCTGTTTTAATTGTTCGCATGTGGCACTACTGGCAGGATAAAATACGACAAGCCATATATAAGCAAGAGCTCAAGGAGCACTATCAAAACACCTATAATGTCGACTCTGATCTCTTTCTCGCCGCTCTCAGGACGGGCCAGGGACAGCAGTTCTTTCCAGAAGGACCGAATATTGGCGAGAAACAATTTCGCCCCAAGGCTCACTTTTCGTCTGTCGGCTTTGTCAACGACACGCTGGCGCTGTTTCGATGGGTGTTTTACAGACCCATCCCGGACATTGCCTTTGGACGATACCGTTTCACGTTTTCGTCGCTGGCCGTCTTGACTTGCTCCTTCATCGCAGTGGTGTTTGTTACACTGTACTGTTTCCTACAACAGCCGCTGTACTGGCAGAGCATACAATTTGGCTCCCCACCGGTAGCTATCCGATCTGGCATGATTGCCGTAGCCCTGACGCCATGGATCATTGCAACCAGCATGAAGGCCAATATCCTGACAGCAGTTATTGGCATCGGTCCCGAGCGTCTCAATGTTCTTCACAGATGGTTGGGCTATCTATGTCTGTTTCTGTCACTTGTTCACATGATCCCGTTCTATGTTCAGCCTGTATGGGAGGACGGCGGCATGCAGGTTTTTGACCAACTCTTCCCTGACGGAAGTGGTATGATTTACGGCACTGGAATTGCCTGTATTGTGCCTTTGATTTGGCTCTGCGTGGCTTCGCTGCCTCTTATTCGACGGCTTGCATACGAGGCTTTTGTTTTGCTACATATTCCTGCCGGCATTGTCTACACTGGCATGTTATTCTGGCACACCAAGAACTATCTCATGTCCTGGAGTTACCTATATGTCACTGTCGGAATCTGGGCCGTTTGCTATTTGATGCGATTCTTCAATCTCAACTGGGTCCGACCCTGGCGACTATCGTTCCTTGTTGGCGATGAGGCTGCCGTTACTCTCATGGCAGAGAATTGCATCAAGGTTACAATCCCCACGCAAATGCGATGGAAACCAGGCCAATACGTGTACCTACGCATGCCAGCAATTTCCATTTTTCAGAATCATCCCTTTACCGTGTCTTCCCTCTGTAGCGAGGACTTCCCTTCAGAGTACGGCGAGGGCTATAGAGATTGTGTCCTGGTGTTTCGCCCTTACGGCGGTTTCACGAAAAAGGTCTTGGATATGGCTCTTGAGAAGGGCCCGTTTCACACATATCGTGCCTTCCTTGATGGGCCATACGGTGGAATGCGACGAGATCTGGCTGCATTTGACACGTGCATTCTCATTGCTGGCGGTAGTGGCATTACGTCGCTAATGTCACAGCTGCTCAACCTCATCAAGCGGATGCGCGACGGAAAGGCTATTACACGCAAGGTTGTCGTCGTATGGGCGATGAAGAAGCTTGACTCTATGGAGTGGTTCCGGGATGAGCTGAGCCTTTGCCGTGAGTCTGCACCTCCTGAGAGTGTAACATGCAAGTTTTTCGTTACTTCTGCGGTTCGAAACCGCGGAGGTGGTGGTGCGCAGATGACTGCGCCAATCAATGGCTCGAACCAGCGGCAGCTCAGCCATTTACTCCATGACAGATTGGATGGCTTTGTTGCCGGTGTTGCATCAAAACGAAACTCGGCTATGATTTATGACGAGGCAAAGGGTGATCCAGACATTGAAAGACGGCTGCGTGCCGAGAATGAGGACAGGATTACCGCCCTCCCTCCTCAAAAGTATCTACAGCAGCACCAACATACGCCACAGCCTCCGAGTCAACATAGCCTTGATCAGGAGTACGGGGATGAGCAAGGCCCTTTGAACGAGAATGGATATCCCATTGAAAAGAAGGATACAGAAACGGGCAGCGAGCGCTCGTTTCACTTCCCACCCTTAAACCGAGAGAACCCTCCACACTTCAACTACGCACCCGGCTCATTTGCCACAGGCGACAACCAAGAACAGCAGCCAGTGAACCCTCCTGAGCTGGCTCACCTACGAACCGCGACTCTTCCTACCGCAGGTCAGCCACGGCCAACATCAACGTTTGGCCCGCCCGCGGGGTTCGATTTCGGCTTCCCAGAGACGCCAACCGAGTTCCAAAAGAACCTCATGCGCTCAGCTTTTCCTATCCCACACGAAATCGACGGCGGCTGGTCTCTAGAATATGGGCGTCCAGATTTAGGCTACATGCTAAAGCAGTGGGCAACTGGTGGTGCTGATGGGCGAGGCATCCTAGGTCGCAGGACGGCCGTCTTTGTCTGCGGTCCACCAGCAATGAGAGTCGGCGTCTCCAACACAGTGGCGAGGCTTCAAGCGGAAATCTGGGGCGATGATGAGCTGGAGGAGATTTTCTTGCATACGGAGAATTATGCTTTGTAAATAACTATTTATTCCCCTGGCCGGCGTTTGGCAACTAGTTTCCTCTGATAGTAATTCGCAAAAGTACTGCACTCACTTCGGGTTGCCTTTGAAACACGGTGAAAGTCAAACCCACGAGGAAGTATTTTAAAGTTGGTGTATTGCAAATCAGCTGTCTGCATTCGCTCGGCCTGATCGCACTACGTGGAGCATGTAAGTCATCCGAGCGATGATGGCATACACTACTTTGCGAACCTTGATGGGCCGCTGCTGGTGCGGGACAAGGCGTTCATGCGACTTCGCGCCGAGGACCTTTTTGGCCAGGCGATGAATAAGAGTAGTCTCGTCCGCAGTGAGTGCGTTTTTCCAACTTCTTGTTAATCTTTAATCTTGCTGAATTTTACTGAGTTTCATCCTCCTTTTCTCGTCTCTGTGTAATTGCTGTATCAAACCGTTCGCACAGTTGCGCCCACTGAACCCCTCCACAGCAAACAGCATACAGTCGTATTAGTCGCCCATTTTCCGACCTACAATGGACTGTCAAGATAATGACCTCGACAAAGTCGCCAAGGGCTGGTCAATAGCCATGTTTTACTCGAAAGAGCGGCTGCGCAGAGTATACGAGCTTGACGATGCGCAATTAAACGCTGCTGTCAAGGAAGGAAAGTTGGTTCTTGAGACGGTGTGCTTGTTTGTGCATGCATGTATCAAGCGGGGTCAATACAAGTATGTTGAAGTGCATCCTGGTTTGTTTTTTTATCTTCTTTTTACTCATGACTTTGCAGGCTACCGTTTGAATTTTGGCGCGTACTACACGCGGAATATGGCATTGTCGTGTATCCCTCGGCTTTGACGGAGGACATTGATGTACAAGGTCTGGGAGTGGATGTTACTTTTACAGATGCATACACAGGGCATATAGGTGAGGTTCTTCTCTCCTTTGAAGATTAAAGACTTGCTGCTAACGTCGTTTACCAGTTATGCTCGGTCGATGCCCCGATTCGTGTCACCCGCCGCCGTGTCCCTTCCAATACCTTCAGGAGCCGCCGCCCGTGTACCAGAAATAAGAATATGGAAGGATGTTCACGGCTACTAGAAATGCATAAAGAAGGGAATTACAGTATTGCTTTAGGTGTCGGTATGTGGGTTGGTTAGGTCAGCATCGCGGGGTAGACAAGGCGTCAAAGGCATATGTCAAGGATAAATGTGTCAATGAACTATATACAATCTTTCATTTACTTACGGTGTGAGAAATTTATACAAAAAAGGGTTTTGTAAAACACTCAATCATGAGTCTACTCTTTGGCCCATTGCGCCATCGCGATTTGCTCTCCAAACTCCCTCTTCACCTTCAAATTCTTCCCTTTTCCACACTTCAACCTTTGCTTTACATTCCTCGAGTGTCTCCTCACCAGCCCTCCATGCTGCTTGCCTGTGTGGCGATGAAACAGCAATGAGGATGCTTTCCTCGCCAATTGGCACCGTTCCTAAACGGTGAATCATTGCTATGCCTTTGAGTCCATGCTTGGCGAGCATGTCCTGGGTGATGGACATCATTGTGCGTAGAGCTAGCTTATTGTATGAAGTATATTGTAGCTCTTTTACTGGTTTTCCTGCAAAACTATCCCTTGTCGTGCCTGTGATTGTTAGAGAGGTAGTTCTGCCATGACCACATTTCGCCGTGTAAGAGGCTTACCGGCGAAGAGCACAATGGCACCTGCTTCAGGACTGCGCACTCTGTCCATGATTTCTTGAGCGTTTAAGTGATCATGGGTGAGGGCGACATAGCAGGAGTCCTCTGAAAGTTCCCAAACTTCATCCGTGGGCGCGGCCATTGTGTGATAAGGCTGGCTGGGTCGAGTAAGCCCTAGTTGGCTACAGATAGAAGTGGTGCAAATCAACGAACGAATTTAGCCAAGTTATTCCTGTTCAAAGCAGTTTTGTACTCAAGTAGCCATCAAATTCCGAGAAATATATGCAAAAGGGAATGAGATCACGGAGCATCGGAGTCGGGCGGCATGAGCCATGCCCCTCCACCATCACCGCGGCCACCACGGAGGGGTCCGGAGTGGCTCCGAAAACTGACTAAGCCGCGAACAAACGCGCAACAGCTCGACGACATACTTTCTCCAAACACCATCTTCATTATTTACACGCAAAACTCACGCCACCCCGAGAGAATATTTTCTTCTGGCGTGCCGCCGCTATGCGCGACGAGTACCAAGAACGATTCTCAGAGCCTGGGCGCGAGAACGGGTCAAGATACCCGCGCGACCCATACGTCCAAGACTCTCGAGACGAACACGAGCACTACACACCGCGCCAGGGTAAAGACATGACCTGAGTCTCTTTGGGAGGAAGACAGACAAGATACACAAGCATGGCTACAGATACATCATTTAAGATGAATTTGGCGACAATGGACTTTTCTTTGAGCTTGGTTGGCTAACTTCCTTACGGGACGGCGAGATTACTCCAGATCTCCTTCGCATCGGCAAGACGACCACGGCAGACCTTCGGGGACACATAGGCATCCAATGGACTCGCGCGGCAGATCACAAGATAGCTATCCCCATGATCGCCCTGATGGGAGGTCCAGGGGCAGAGACAGTGGTCCGCCACGCGGTCCGAGGCACGGCGGGAGACAATATGACGACTATGAATCCATGTACGACGAACCGAGACGCGAAAACGAGTCGCGCGACAGGTATCGCGATGAGAGAAGATCGCCTAGAGGACGCTCCTACCGAGATCGCGATGGACCAAGAAGACGCTCACGCTCACCTGGCCGATACCCTCGCAGTCGCTCTATGAGCCCGACGAAAGATGCCGGCAAGCCTACAGACACTGTGATTCTCGAAGGTCTTCCGTTCTGCATCTCATCGACAGAGGTTGGTTTCCCACGACGCTTTGGCTGTGGCTTTGCGAAGCCAAATCGTATCCGCCGCGGATATCTGGACCCAACTACTACCTTGCGATCATGCGACGTTGCCGCCTAGAGCACCATGGACTAATAGGCAACAGCTTCACGACAGCCTCCTAGGCAACTCTATAGCCTCTGAATTTCCATCTATCGATGTCCGAATCTCCTCTGCAAAGGGTATGTCGTTTCAGGCCGGTGTCTGAGAGCATTCGAGCTAACAGTCACAGGGATTCGTCGCGCATTTGTGCAGTTTGAGCACGTCGATCAGGCAATTGCTTTCATCAAAGCGCACTATCCGAAGATTCTGGTTCCGTTGCAACAGTCTACTGATGAGGTACCAGAAGGACAGTTTGATGCATACGTTCATTATGCCCGGAATCGGGACGACGATACTCGTTCGAATCAACCCGGTGACTGGAATTGCCCACAGGTACGTCGAGTGCTTCGAGGCGCGAGTAGATGGTTCTAACGCTGGATAGTGCGATTTTTCAAATTTCGCCACCAGGAGCAAGTGCAGGAGCTGCGGAAGCTACCCGTCAGGTATGTGCATCTGCTATCTTGTCGCCTTTGGCCAAATCTAACAAATTCAGGCACCCACTGGCAGCAAAGTCTCACGGGCGCAGCGGATGCCGCAGACGTACCTTCTCAAATCCTTGTGGTCTACCCTCTGCCGGCATTCGCGGATGAGGACATGCTGGCCCGCGAAATGAAGCGGCTGGAAGTCGAGAAGCCGGACCCAGCAAAGGACACAAGCGCCGCCGCGCCAAAGCTAAAGTCCACCGCTCCCACCAGCTCCGGTGCAGGATACGGCGCCAAACAGGGCTCACTTCATCGCGTCTTCCTAATGCGAGACTCGCAAAGCGATGAATCGTTCAAGTACGGATTTGCCGAGTTTTGGACGCTCGAAGATGCGGCTGCCGCAGTGAAAAAGGTACAGATGGCTCGCGCGTTCAACATTGCGGGTAGTCCAGTCACCATCTCTACAATCCACATGGGCGTGTTCCTACCCGAGGAGCGCGAGCTCACGCCACTGATTGAACGCCGGTCATTCAATCCGCTCTTCAACCCGGAATTGCGTGTGCGCTACAGAGATCACCACGTATATCCAAGCCAGCAGATTGTCACGGCGGAACCACCGGGTGGGTTTGCAGCCTTTGAGGCAGCAATGGCAGCGAGCGAAGACACCGAGGACAAGAAATCCAAGAAGCGTAAAGCAGACGGCAACTTGCCGTCGTCGTCTACGGCAAAGAAGCCTCTGGCCATGGCCGGTAAAATGGCCATGTGGCAGCGCAAACACGACGAACTTCGCGGGGAAGCTGGCGCAGACCCAAACGCAAACCCGGATCCAGACGCTCCGCCAAAGCTCTCGAGCGCAAATGCGGCCATCAAAATCAACCTCTCCTCATCCAACAAGTTTTCAAATCCAAACTTGGCCGAAGAGGCCACTTCCTCGGCAGCTGCTGCTCCGGCATCTGCCTCACTACCAGAAGGATCTCCTCCCGCGTCAGCATCAACGCCGGTATCATATGTCGACCGCGACCGACTAATGTGCCTAATCTGTATGCGAAAGTACAAATCCACAGAAGAGGTAGACATTCACGAAAAGTCACGCAACCACAAGACGGCAATGGAGGACGAAGCGCTCGTCAAGGCGGCGTTGCCTCGCATTGCAGCGCGCGATAAGCGCATCGCCGCTTCCGCGTCCGCATCCACGTCATCTGCACCGCAGTACCGAGATCGCGCCAAGGAACGTCGACAAGTGTATAGCCAGCCCAAGAAGCCCAGTGGTGCACCCGCTGGCGGGGCAGGTTCTGTTTCCCAAGCACCACCACCACAGGAAGAAGCAAAAGCAGACGTCAAAGCAGGTAAAGGGGCGGGTATGCTTGCCAAAATGGGCTGGACAGCCGGCCAAGGCCTCGGTGCAGATGGATCTGGTCGCACGCAAACCATTGAGACGCACGCCTATCAGCAGGGTGTTGGGCTTGGAGCAGAGGGAGGTAATTTGGGCGATGCGACCGAGGTGGCAGAAAGGCAGACAAAGGGCGGGTATAAGGGATATGTGGACTCTGTGCAGGACAAGGCACGGGAGAGGTATAACAAGATGGGATAATATTGGAAAGGAATGGGATTGATTGGCGTTGGATTACATCTGTGTAACATTGTACAATCATTCTTGAGACATTACTGAATGGATGAAAAATAGCATCAAATGAAGCAACAAAAAAGTTGTGAATTAAATTATATTAAATCGTATGCTGTGTCATGAAACACGTTTGTAAGCCACAAGAGCTTCGAGTCGTCTATCTATGCAAAGCAGACAAGGTTGCGTACTGTCTAGCCTGTATCCAAGAAAAGAAACAGTGTATGCCAAAAGAGAGAAAATGTACATTATGGAGGGTATAAAAACAAAACCAGCATGAATCTTTTTTATTTCTTCCTTGCTTATTCATATATCCACTTCCGTCATCTTTACAGAGTCATCATGGCGGTGAAAGCAGCCATCAGGACGGCAGCGGCGGTAACAGGAGCGCGGATGTTGCCAGCAGCGCTATCTTCATCACGGGGAGCTGCAAAATAATACTAGTTAGCATATGCTTGTCTTTTTGTTTGTTTCATCGGATAAATATATATTGCAGGATAAGACGTACCGTCCATTCCCTTGATGCTGGGAAGGCTCGAGTTGGCCTCGAGCGTGACAACGTTGGATTCTTCCGACTTGGCGTATGCCGGTGCCACAGCAAGCTGCTGGTTGGCCAAGTCATAGACGACATAGGCGGAGCGCAAAAAGGTATCGCCAAGGAGAGCGTACTTGGGCGCGTCTTCGACTACGTAGCTTCCGCCGTCGACGATGCCAAAGAGGCAGATTTCGTCAAAGTCCTCGAAGCTGTCCTCGAAGAGGCGGTTCTCCTTGAGAACTTGCTTGAGGCTGCCGAGAGAGTCGACGACGAGCTCCTTTAGTGGCACGGTGATGGTGACGCCATCAAACTCAAAGTTGAACTTGTACTTGTTGTACTCGTCCTGAGCGTACTTGCAGTCGATAAAGGGGGTGGGAATATCGGAAAAGGTGACTACGTCGAGCTCGTCGTAGATGGGCTCGACGACGTCTCTGGGGAGGAGGGTGAGGGTTGAGCCCGTGTCGAAGATGGCGCTGGTGGAGAGGTCGGGGGTGTCGATGCCGCCGTCGACGGAGAAGCCCTTCAGGTCGACCGAGTACGAGGTGACGTTGTCAAAGTCGCTGAGGGTGTCGGGCGTGAAGGGCAGGGTGACGAGGTTGCCGATGTACTTTTTGGTGTCGATGCCGCCAAAGAGGATGGTGCCCGAGTCCTCGGACAGGCTGTCGAGGTAGACGCTAAAGGCGGGTGTGTCGATGAAGCCCTGCGAGACGAGGTTGTTGAGGATGGTTGGGTAAACCTTTCGCGCGGCAACGGCGACCTTCATGCCCAGGCCCATGATGCCGGTGGGATGGGATGTCTCGGTGGCGAGGCCGAGCTGTTGGTTTTCGAGGACGGCGTCGGAGTCCTCGAAGGTGACGGTGTCGTTGAAGTAGAGGCCGGAGGCCGAGCTGCCGTCGAGGTAGTTGATCTCAAAGTTCCTGGAGACGACATCAAACGTCTCGCTGTCGTCCGAGTCGAACTGGGGCATGCAGCTGGGCTCCATCTGCTGGCCCAAGAGGGTCTGGCCTTCGGTGCAGAACTCGGCTTCGACCGAGTTGACCCAGGTGTCGCTGCTGCCCGTGTCGACGAGGAAGCTCAGGTTCTGGGGCGGTGTGCCGATGCCGAGGTCGATATAGTAGCCCTTGCCGGTGATGTTGTTGAGGACGGAAACGTCAAAGGAGTCGTCGCGTCGGACAACAGATGCGAGGTCGTCACGAGGTGTATGTTTTGTATGTTTCGACAGAGAAGCCGAGATGGTGCCGGCGGCAGCAACGGCGGCAAAGCCGGTGACGGCGAGGATTTTTTGCATCTTGATTGACGAGGAGAGTCAACCAGGTATCAGCTTGAGATGTGTTCAAACGGACAATGTCGTTGACGGAGGAGGAGAGGGTCAAACGAGGCGTCTCGTAGGAGGTGGCAACGGCGCAAGCTGGATTCTTGCGCAGGAAGCAACAATGCTCTTATAAGGACAAGACAAGATGAAGAAGATGAAGAAGAAGAATCAAAACAACCAGTCACGCACTCCCAGACAAGGCTGAACAGCCAGCCATGAACCCGCACCGGGCACGGGCGGAGGCAAAGTGGCAGTGAAGAGCGGCGGCGATGCGAGAGAAAGTGGATTTCGCCCAGGCCGCCTTGGTGGGTTTGGTGGAGCTGAGGTGAGCGGCCAAGATGAGCGTATGACGGGATGACCTATTGGGTACGCCGCCGGGAATACGAGCGGCCAAGGGAATGAGGAGGAGCCAGTGGTTTTGCCTGTAATTATACACACAGGCAAGTAAAGGTATATTTGTTTCTTCCCGGCAGTAAACAGTAAAAGTATACGATATACACGATCAAAGCCGAGGTTCAGCCGGATCTATCCACACCACGTTGACTCTATAAACTCGAGTCTGTCCCTCTCACAATATGTACTCCGCCAATGGGCCCCAATCTCTGCAACGGGTTTCGCCTGGTTCAGGTCCCCACGCCTACTATTTTAACGCTGATCTCTCTCTCTCGTGCCTAATTTAGCAGCCGAAACCCTTGCGCTTGCGGCTTACCAGTGAGGCAACGCGCTATTAGCTCCTCAGCAAAGGGGGGGCCCTTTTGTCCTGTCTTCCTAACAAGCCACTACGTAATTTCACAACAGCCCAATAAGCCCGCTAATTTACGGGGCCAATATTTTCATGCAAACACCGGAAATGGCGCCATCACGAATCAGGCTGTGGTTTGGGGCGCACTTGGTGGGTGATTTCATAGCCTTGACAAGGTTCGACAGGGCACGTTGTTTTGGACGTCGAGGGTGTGTATATAAGTCTTGGCCAGAGGTAAGACGTCTCGTTCCTGCATGAAAAGGAAGAAGGAAGAAAGAACCGTTATTCGTTTCCTGTTCATCTCATACAAATCGAGCCCGTCCGAGGGTTGTCAACTCCGCCTTGGTATCAAAATACAATGTCAACGCCTCTGTGTAATAATTCTAACGAGCCGCAGATAAAAAGCAGTTAACTCCCAGAAGAATGCTCCAGATAACTTACTCTCTTTCCCTCTCTCCCTCACAGAGTCGACCAAAAGCCAAACCCAACCGCCAACAACGCTGCGACCGTAGCAGGTGCCCGGAGACTACCAGCAGCACCATCGTCATCGTCATCATCATCACTGAACAAGTCGCTATCGTCGTCACCACCTCCAGCATAACTGCCGTCGTAGTAGTCAAAGTAGTCATCCTCTTCATCGCTGTCATTGGGAGCTGTGTCAGGAAGAAGTCAAAAGTCAGCCTGTGTCAATCCCCTCAAACCAAAAGACATAAACAACAAGAAAATAGCCTCGGTACACATAAAGAACTCACCATCCATGCCCTTCATCATAGGAAGGCTCGAATTCGCCTTCAGCGCAACAACATTCGACTCCTCGGAACGCTTATACGCAGGCGCCACCGCAAGTTGCTGGTTGGCCAAGTCATGCACAACATACGCAGACCGCAAAAACGTGTCCCCAAGCAGAGCAAACTCGGGCTCGTTGCCATACTCGTCAATGTACCCGCTGCTGGACCCCAGACCAAACAGGCAGATGTTGTCAAATGTAAAGAGGCTTCCCAGTTGCCCTTGCTGCGCCTTGGTAAACGAATTCACAACCATCTGCCTCAGCGGCACCGTAATAGTAAGCCCGTCAAACTCAAAGTGGAACTTGTACTTGCTGTATTCCTTTTCAGCGTACTTGCAGTCGATAAAGGGCGAATCAACGTCGTAGACCTGCTCGACCCCAAGCTCCTCCCAGATAGGCTTGACTGCCTCATCGGGTAGCAGCGTAATTGTCGTGCCGCTATCAAAAATGGCGCCTGTGGACACTGATTCGATGTCCCTTCCGTCAAAGCCATCGGCGGAAAACCCTTTGAGGCTGACAGAGTAGGAGGTGATGTTTTCTTCGTTGCTGATGGTGTCCGGCTCCAGTGGCAGGCTGACGAGATTGCCGACGTACTTTTTCGTGTCGATTCCGCCAAATAGAATACTTCCTTCTTCTTGCGAGAGACTGTCAAGATACAGGCTAAACGCCGGGGTATCAATGATGCCGCTTGAGACAAGCTTCTCGAGAATAGTCGGATACAGGTCAGTAGAAGCGAGACCAGAGCGCAAGCCTAGGCCGACAATGCCCGTAGGGTGACTTGTATCCTCTGCAAGTCCAAGCTGTTGCTCTTCAATAACAGCTTCGTCGCCAAAAGTAACTGTGTCGTTGAAATACTCGCCGTTTGCATCCGAGCCGTCGAGGTAATTGACCTGGAAATCATACGATACGTGCTCAAACGTAGAGCTGGCGTCGGGATCAAATTGCGGAAGGCAATCCGGTGGAAAGGGTTCGCCGAGGATCACCTCGCCTTCCACGCAATAGTCGGCCTCGTTGGAGTTGACCCAGGTATCGCTGCTGCCCGTGTCGACTATGAACGAGAGCTTTTGCGGCGGTGTACCCACTGCAAATTCGGCAAAGTAGCCGCCGCCGGTGATGTTGTTAATCACGGACCAGTCAAACTGATTTGAACCTGAACTTGAAGAATCATCGCGGCGAACAATGGCCGTGTCTTTGCTGGGACGGTGCTTGGCGATCGGGACGGAGACGGTGCCAGCAGCAGCGGCCACGGCAGCGAAGCCGGTAATGACCACGACGGTATGCATGGCGGAATAGCTAGCAAATACACGAGGTAAGGCTAAAGAGAAAGAAAAATAGAAGAGAATAGGAACGTGCTAATGGCGGCACCCGACCCAGACGAAACAATAATCCGGCCACTGCTTAGAGGTCCTTAGCCTTCGGCTTGGAACGAGGAGCCCGGCCTAGTGTCTATATACCTTGAAGGCTTTAACACGGAATGGCATCAAGATTGTCGAGATCGGAGGGCCGGAGCAATCTATTTATAAGAGGCGACATGCACCAGGTGGCAACTCGCGGGAGAGGAGACCAGGGGCTTGGCGGCAAGGCTGGAAGAGGCTCCTGAATGAGGCAACTCGAGTACTCCTGGGCAAGCTAGTTTATGCGACTGATCAAGTCCGATCGCATGGATAGCACGAATTACGGCAAATAAAGACAATCCAGGTGGGCAACGTCCAGCATTCAGCACCGGAGTATGCCTACCTATGTGGATTGGGTGGAGGTGAGTAAGACGCCATGACGAGGTGGTTGCTTGTGGCGGCCAAGATACGGGTGCCACTTGATACAAAGACTGAGGTACATTGCCATTGAAAAGCGAGACGATATTACGTTATGAGCAGAGAGCCATATAAAAGTACATTGAAACGGTCGCCCAGGGTCGACATGAACAGAATCCTTCTTGACACGAACCATCGGTTATGCCAGGTACACTCACGCTTGAAGCTCAGCCATAGGACGCTCAGCCGCCTCGTCGTTTATTTTGACTATTTTTACTATTCCTGACGCCTTGTTTCGGCGTCTCTCGCTGTAATTACCTCATCCATTAGACCCTGAGTGGCTGCTACCACGAGCACCGTCTACACGTGCGGCTTGCTTCTTTCATTTGTCCCTAAACTGCTTTTGGTTCCAACACGGCAAGCTCCACCATACCAACCCACTAGATGCCTGCCGCCCGGTCTTAAGATGTGTGCAGTTCGAGTCGACCTATTGCGGTAAGCACGTTTCAACATGAGGCTCAGCGGCTCGAGGCCCTGGAAAGTGCCAAGAAACACAAGGCATACAAATTCAACAAATTAAGAAATGAACCTCCAGCGTGTCACACAGCAGCCTCAAAGTGAGGCTGCAAAGACGCCAGAAGGATCGGGACTCCACAGTTTAACAACGTTCCCCCCTATCCAGGGCGAGTCCATTTTCTCCGATTCTCCGTTCAGGCTGCGTGAGTGGTCCGATAAGGCTTGAGAGTTGTAAATGAAATCGAGATGTAGATTGAGCCTTGTCTGCTGAATTCCAAATTAGACATATTTTCTTACACGCAGCGGAAAGGAAACCGCATTGTCTGGGTTGATACAGAGCCTCGTTAGTATCGCTGTCACATGGATAGCTTTATAAGCTGCTGTGATGAAACATGTCGTATTGAATTGTAAATATATAATGTATGCCCGTGTAATATGTATAATATGCAGTGAGAATCGCTTCAGATAAAACCATCACCACTCTATCCCTCAAACCCCAACTTTGATATCCTCTAAAGCTTCGACCCAGCCTCATTACCACTCTTATCAAGCCTCACAACACCCTATAATCACAAGTTAGCAAAGTCTCTTTCCTCTTCCGAATCACACAGCATCAATCAGCCAAAGCAAGAAGAAAAATACTCACCTCTTGAAAACAACTCGCAAGCAACGTCCCATCCGCCGCAAATATCCTCTGCACCACAAACCCCCTCCCGTCACCACTCCACGGACTCTCCATATCCGTCAGCATCCACTCATCCGCCCTCACGCGCTTCGGCTCATGGAAGTAAATACTATGATCCAAGCTCACCATCATCCCCAGCTTCGGGCGCCCCTTCCAGTCCTCCACCGTGCTGCCCATGCCATCCAGCTCCGCCATCTGCATCACCTGCTCGCGCGTCTCGGGCGGCAAGTCGGGCACATCCTCCGGCCGAAACGGCATCCTCCACAGCCGGTGAATGCGCGACACGGTCCCGATAAAGTAGCTGTCAGACATGTACGCCAGCGCGTTCAGGTGCGCCTGGTGGCCGCCCTCGTCGGATATCGCGCCCCGCGACCGCACCCACAGCCTACACTTGCGCTCGTCCACCGGCATGGTCGGGTCGTCGGCGCCCGTGACCTCGATGCGCTGGCTCTGAAAGGGCCCGTAGCGCGCCCACTCGGGCTCATCGTCCCAGTCCTGCGGCGGCGGGTGCACGCCCTTGGGCAGCGGCGTGGCGTGGTGCACCTGGCCCTCGCCCGCGCTGCCCTCGCGCACAAAGCTTATCGTCGTCGTAAAGACGCACCGCCCGCGCTGCCGCGCCTGTACCGTGCGCGTGGCAAACGAGCGCCCGTCGCGCACGCGCTCGACGTGGAACATGAGCGGGATCGAGTCGGAGCCCGCCAGCAGGAAGTAGCAGTGGCACGAGTGCGGGAGGAAGTCGCCTGGTACCGTCTTTTGCGCCGACGCGAGGCACTGCGCTATCACGGAGCCGCCGTAGATGCCGCGCGCGCCGGGCGGGTGCCATGGTTTGCGGGTGTTGGTGAAGATGTCCTGCTCGTCAAGGGAAAACGAGGTTTTGGGTCAGCAAGACGATCAATTGGGGGTAAGCGTGCGTCTTTGGAACTTACTGGGCCCAATACTCCCAGCTCCGTCACCTCCAACACATTCTCAATCGGCGCCTTGCTTGGGTCATCCGGCGGCGGCCGAAGTAGCGTTGTACGCTCCTCCATCGGCACCTTGTCAGGCATAGTTGTATGGCGATGTCGGCGTGTAATCTGCCAAGTCAGAAGAGCAAGTTAAGTATAGCTAAGAGAGTTGTATGATGATGATGATGATTTAAGGGTCAATGGAGAAGGAAAATTGCACGTGCAAAGGAAAATAGAAAGGAACAGAGAAGAAGAAAAAGGAGTCTCGGGATGACGAAACGCTCAACCCAAAAAAAGAGGCGTCCGTTTGTCCCTTGGGCTTATTACCGAGGCTCGGGTTCGGCCACCCTCTAACCCACCCCGGACTTTGCGATTGGCGGGACCCGCCTGTCACCGGCCCCTGCCCATCTGAAGCCGCCTTCGTGCATCGCATCTGACGCTTGTACGATAATTACTGTGTGGCGGCATCTTTACTAAACTCCGTATTCACCGATGAACTTGACAAGTACAGTATCTCTTTAACAGGGTTCATTTATTATTATTTCAGCTTCTGCTATTTGTTTACCATCTATGAAATCCTTGTCTACGAATCCTCAAAAATTGGCTCCAGACCCTCCCACGCCTTTGCTTCCCCTTCCGGTCCGGCCTTGGCCCGCTGGTCCCAGTACTTTCCGTTAAACTGCCAGTAGTCCGAGCCAGTGACCGGGCACTTGGCCTTGCTAAACCACGCCGGCTTGAACTCCTCGCCAGTCGCTTCGCGCTGTCGGCGACGAGCTCGCTGGTTCTCCTCCAGCCTGTTCTTCTCCGTTGCTGCAAAGTCGTACTCTCCGTCTTCCATAGCCCTTTGGTCGGGACGAAGTCGAGAGTCGGTGGGCGCGATCCATGGCCGCAGCTTCTCGTCAATGTGGTTGAATGTGATTACAAACGGCGTCAAGTTGAACGGAATGCCTGCCGGCCGCTCGTTTGCTTGCCAAACCAGGTACGCGCGGTTGGGGTCAGACATGCTGCCCCCTTTGTGCACCTGCTCATCGCCAGTCTTGCCCGTTGCATCCACCGACGCCTCATAGCCGGGGGTGAGACGAGCGTACAGCTTCGAGTTCCAGCGACCCCCCATGCTGAACCGTACATTGCCATCAGCATCCATGACCTTGCCATTGACGTGATACGCGCTCGACGCCTTCCAGCCGCGCGGCTTCATATCTAGCAGAGCCACCTCACCCGTGGTGTGGTTCGTAATCTCCATGGTTCCGTAATGATCAACCGTTGGGTTGCCAGTAATGATGCCAATGACAGACGACGTAACCTTTTTCCAAGTGTAGTAGTCTTCCTTGCCGCCAGACTTGGGTCGGATCTTGAGGAACCATGTACCCAAGTGAGCCACGTCAAACGACTTGCCGTAAAACTTGGACCTGACGTTGGACTCTCCCCAGTATGTCCAGTTGGGAGATTCTGCCCACGCAGCGCCAATCGGCGGGTGGTGGCTGACTTGCTCGGTGAAGAAGCGGTAGTTTTTGTCTGGTCGTACATACTCAAACGTCTCACCAAGAAGGGGGTTGAATGGCTTGGCAACGCGTCCAATACTTGATGCGTACTCACTCGATGCAAAGGCAGCCACGTAAATCAGTCGCTCGATGGAATCGGAGCGGTCGGCGGCAAGATCCAGCAAATCGGCATACTCCATATCTTCACCGCATCGGTAGAGAAGTGATGTGGGCTCGTTGAAAGATACGGGAAGAGTCATCTTGGTCATGTCCTTGCCAATCATCGACTTGAGAATACCCTGTGCCGTGTTAGAGTCTGTCTCTAACGACAGTGTGAATGATACATACCCAAAGTGAAATCTTGGGACGGTTGTCGGCGTCCATCTTGAGCCTACGTCGAATACCATTTTCGTAGCCCTTAAAGGACTCGCTAATATCAACGTCTGACGCTGCCGCTGTGGCGGGCTCAGAGGGCTGTGAATCGTCAGGCTGCATCTCAGTCACCTCGACTTCACCGGCGTCCACGGCGTCAAAGAACTCCTCTTCACCCTCAGAATCGCTATCGCTAAAGTCGGCAACCTGGTCGAGGGCAGTAGGCCTTCGCGCGAGGCTGCGATTCGGTGAGGCGGGCGCGGCTGGGACGAAGTCCGGCTCCTGCTCCGCGACAGGTGTGCCACCGGCAGACGCACCATCCATGACCTCACGGAGAGCCTTCTTGGTAAGCCTCCTCTTCTTCTCGGCCTCGTCTACGCGGGCTTCTAGAACCTCTTGCTCGCGGGCAACCTGAGCCATGCTCTCCTCCCACATTCGCCTCATGTTGGTTTCACGCTCCAGTCTGTACTTCCAAAACGCGTCGCGGTCTCTTGATATACGCATTAGGTCTCCTACGAGACCACCCAGGCTGCGGATAGCCGAGTCGTACGTCGACAGAGCTTGTGTAACATTGGTGTCTGAAAGGGGCGTGGCTGGACTCTGCGACAGTTGGGTCATGAGAGCGTTGTGGACGCCCGACATGGTTTCCAGCTGCAGCTTGGCGGACTGTGCGGTAATGTTGAGAGCATCTTTCGTTGATCCAGGTTCTTGACGAAGACTTTCATCCTCGCCAAAGTCGTCCTCTTCATCATGATCTCCGGGTATGACAGGCGCGCCATCATGAGTGCCGCCTTCTGTGCCAATCTCGAGCGCATCATCGTCTTCCACGCTGCCGGCAGTGCTTGTGGCGGTCAGGTCTAGCTTGGGCGTGGCCAGCTTGGCGCTAGAGGTTGATCTCGTGGGTACGTGGGATGTAGTGCGGCGCGCATCCGAGAGGCTGGCACTCTCGCTGTGCGTATCCTGGGGCGTGAGAGCGTTGGGGTCGGCCTTTGCCTGTCGCAAAAGCTCCGCGCTTCGAGCATTCTGCTTTTCCTCTTCCTTGGCCTGGTCCTTTGTCCACTGGATCGAGTTGTTGAGGGCCCAGAACCAGCGCTTGGCCTCGACCTCGTGATTGGCCTTGAGGGTATACTTGACCGAAGACTTGCCAATGATTTCAAACTTGGTCTTTTCGTCGGCGTTCATGTGAAGCTTGGCGATGCGCATGTTGATGGCACCACGGCAGGCAGAGCCAGCGTCGTCCTGATGCTTGTAGTAGCTCAAGACGCCATCTTCCAAGACAAACCATCGCAATTGGTAACCCTTGCGGTAGTTGGTCCATTTCTTGAGGTAGCCCTTCATTTCGCGAGCTTCTCTTCCGGCAAGCATCTCGGCGGTAGCGGCAGAAGCTCCTCCTTGTGAAGCAGCTTGGCCCAGGACAGCCTTTTCTTGGATACCCCTTTGCGCAGCGACGGCAGCAGGCGACTTTTTCAGGATAGATTTGACTTCGTCGTCGCTCGTGATGGACTGCGCAAGCTTCCCCTTTCTATCGCGGCGAAAGGGGTCGGCGCCATGCAACAAAAGGACCTGGATCAGAGGGATGTTTTTCTTGCGAGCAGCTTCGTGCAGGAGGGTCCCGCCGGACTGCAGGGTGGTGGCATCGGAAACGAACTCGGGGCTGTTGATGTCGAGGACGGTCTTGAGGCGCGGCTCTTCGAGGACTCGGGCGAGCGAATCGTAGTCTCCCTTGGCAATGAGGCCTTGCACCTGCTGCACCTTGTCGTCGGTATAGAGGGAGCGGGACAGCTGCAGGACCTGGAAGATTTCGGGGTTCTTGGCAAGGTCGATGGGGAGCTTGCCCTGCAGGTTGCCGAGGGCATCGGTAATGTCTTTTTGCTCAAGGAGCAGCTTCACGGCGGCGGTGCGGCCGTGGATGGCAGCAACATGGAGAGGCGTGTTTCCATCCTTGTCACGGGCATTGACGTCGACGTGGCCCGCGCCGTTGGACAGGACATATTCGATGACGGGGAACTCGGCACACTGGAGGGCCAGGTGCAGGACGGTTGTATCTTCGAGAGCGCCAGTTGTGGCGGTAGCGTTGGAGGAGGTGCTCGTTCGGGGCCCGGTCTCCGAGGTATCGCGGATAGCCCTTGAAATGGCCGCCGTGTCGC
Source organism: Lecanicillium sp. S3808 (assembly GCA_023628775.1). Lineage (NCBI taxonomy): Eukaryota > Fungi > Ascomycota > Sordariomycetes > Hypocreales > Cordycipitaceae > Lecanicillium > Lecanicillium sp. S3808. The sequence goes on along the minus strand of JAMAJY010000003.1, from coordinate 386,476 downwards.
CGCTGCGCAGGGCCTCGACGACCCTGAACTTGCGGACCGACTGCTCCAAGCTGAGGGGCTTGTTTTCTTGGATGGGAGTGGGCTTCATCGGGCCTTGGACGGAGGTGGTGCGGCTCAGAGGATTCGAGGTGATGGAGAGCTTGGAGGAGTGACTGGCGCGAGTCTGCTGCTGCGAGATGGATTGGCCCGTCGACTTGGAGCCGCGCTTGCTGGAACCCGAGGCAGAGCGGCCGTCGTCGGAGCCAGATTCGTCTTCGCGGGTGTCTCGACGTCGGAGGAGGGAGAAGGCGGCGGCGGATTTGGACCGCTTGGGAGTGCTGAGAGGCGAGAGAAGCTCTGGTCAGTACGAACGGGGGCCGTTTGGGGTGAATTGGTATTGATAAGCTGGGCGGTAAGCAAAGCTTGCGCAAAGGGGGAGGGAGTGCGATGCGACGTGGGATTGGAACCACGGGAAACTCGCTGTCGGGCCTAGGCAATCGTACCAGGAATGACGTACGAGCCGGTGGCTTGACGTTGTGTGTGGGGAGAGAGAGAGAGAGAGAAAAGGAAGAGGAGAGCTGGAGAGCTTGAGATTGGCAAAGGACTTCCAAGGCCAGAACCAAGGGGGGGATAAGCTTGTGATGGGGTGTGCTCGGGCGAGTGACGGTGGCAGTGCTGGTGGTTTTAGGTAGGGAGTAACCTTGGAATGGGCCGACACCTCCATTGGCAGCGGCGCATCGCAGGTTGTACGAGCAGACTGTAAAATAAAAAAGTGCTTACCTGTCGCCCGCGTCCGACATGACGGGCAGGATGGGGAATTGACCAGTGGGAACAGGAACAGCCTGTCGTTTGGCAAGGAAATGCGCCGAAAATCTGCGATGCAGGATCAACAATTCCTTTTGCTGGTGATGCACGCCTCGCCTGGCACAAGAGGGGCAGTAATGCTATGTAAAGGTAGCAGGACCTTGGTAATTGGTTAAGTTTTGTCCTCGGTTTGGTTGCCTCTCTCTCGCTCTGCCCCGAGTCTCTCTTTGCCTAGTATTAGCGCTACAGGTACAAGCCTGGTGCGACAGTACCGTGTACCGAGGGAAGGCGGTCGGCGGTCGGTCAGGGAGGCAAACCAGCCTTGCAGCGACTTGACAGTGACGTTTAGTGCGGTACAGTGGCGGAAGCTGTCGCTGTAGCGTACCGTTGTAGGTGTACGAGTAGCCAGGTAGGTAGGGTGGTGGGTGGTGGGTGGTGGGCCAGAGCTGGGGCGAGATACCTTGGGCAAGCAGACCGGGGGGGCCCACGAGACGAGCGTTGGTTGTTGGTGTCAAAGAGGGTGTTTTGATTAAAGGAAAATTCAAGTATAAAAATGGAGATGGCAAGGACACAATAAGGAAACAAAGAAAGATGAAAAGGGTCTAGAGATGTACAGATGATGAGGACAAGGCAGGTCTGCGAAAAGGCAACAATGAGAGAGAGAGAGAGAGAGAGAGGACAGAGAGGGCATAAAGGACAGTTGGAGGGTGTGGCGTTGTCGACAAGGTACCTCCCTCGCCTTTGACTGCAGCGACCTCATGTACTCAGGTACCTTGTAGCACTAACATGCTTTGTTCTCTGGGCAAGTCTGTGGGTTGCGCTATGCCGACATTTGTGCAGGTTTTATGAATGTACAAACCTTTTTATTTTATTTTATTATTTTATTTTTATTTTTATTTTTATTTTTATTTTTATTTTTCAGAAATAGTATCCTCTAATTACCAACTAATACTTCCGAGAGCGCCAATATCATGCCTCACCAAACGCCTCGACAAGGTACGAAAGTACTCTCTCTTTCTCTCACTTTAGCGCATTCCATAGTGCCAGGAATGACGTTTTCGCCCGTCCTGGCATTTCGGCCATTCTCCACTCCCACCCTCACTTGGCCCCCTTTCCCCCCCCGGTTATTACTAGGCTGGCGCTTTGGAGCCGCCTTGTCCACAGAACTTGCTTTCATCAGTGGCGTGCCATTGTTCCCGGCCTCTCATTAGCCAGCGGGCCAGTCCCGTACTTGCTCCTGTAGACTCGTTCGGGCAGAAAGACGTTTTTTGCACGTGTTGAAAACGCTGCGCTTGGCCATTGTTCGGTAATTATATCCTGCTGTACTCCGTACTCCGTACCGCATTACTAATTGAAGCCGCCTTCTGCTGCAACGACTCTCGAATCCTAGTCATAGCCTATATACATATATACGTGCATTACAATGATGTGTACCGACTGGCATTCTTTGTTCTCCTGCAGCCTGCCTGAATGCGGATACCAGTATCCCGTCCCACTGGCCCCCGCGGCTAACACTCCGTTTCAACGGGGCTATCTCGCGGTTAATACACTAGACCAAAACGACCAGCAAATACTGTATCAATACTTGACTTAATAAACAGAAACCAGGAAAAGAAAACTTGTTGCAGGATGTAAACTGACAAGAAACTCTGTTGAAACTCTCCGTAGCCAAAATCTCTCACTATAAACGCCACATGGCCGCCTGATACCACACCGACCAACATCAACTTACACACTGACCATCCCCGACCACCACCCAGACAGAAAAGAATGCCTTGCCATTTATACGGCAGAGCCTGGTCCTTGCCCGCTTCAAAGCCTATTTTAAGATCGTCTTCATTTTCACTTCGTCATCGATTCCCGTCGAGCCACTCCTCTCATTCACCCCAGCGTAGATAGAATCCCGAGCAGAAACAATACTCTTAGGCACCTGACCCTGTCGCGCGTATATTCCAGCATTGATTCGTACGTACATTCTGTATCCCTCTAAACAATGTTACACTTCTCTTCTTCATGTCTTAGTAGCCGCCCAAGCTGTCAACTGTCAAAACGCCACGGTAGCACAGGCCTGTTGGCAGTGAGCCACAGCTCTGGCCCCTAAACCACTTTATAAAACAAAAGCAGCCGTTCTTTGAAATAACTTTGTAAGCTCGTCATAACCACTACAACTCGTTTCTTTTCTTTTTACCAAGGTTCACACTCCATCCAACCCAAACGTAGCGTGTTTTACCATTATCCATCATGAATCTAGGTACTGTTTTCGCAAGACGCAACACTCTTCAACCACTTACACTAACCAACAGCAGATGCCCAACCGAACTCCCAAGCGGAAGCAACCAGAGAGAACCCCTTGCCTCATTTCGGGCCCATCCCGCGCTCAAGTTTCGTCCTTCCTCCCGAGATCCTCCATCTCATCTGCAGCTACTTTGCCCTCCCGCCTGTACAAGACTACCCCGGTTTCCAACCATGGCAATTCAAAGAATACAAGAAGCTCCGCAAGCAAAACAGCGATTCCTTGCAGGCCCTTAAAAGCCTCCGAGAGACCTGTCACGCCTTCGCCATGGCGGCTAACCCATTTCTCTTCCACACTCTGATGGTCGACCTGACACGGTCCTCCTCCAACAAGCTCTTCCTCATGTCGGCTGAGCCAGAGCCTCATCTTGCGCGGCTCCCACACATCTTTCAGTACTTTAGATGCCTCTGCGTCAATTTGGATTGCTGGTCCGAGGGTGCGGCTTGTAATGAATCCGGCTTGAAACGTTTTGTGGAAGTAACAGCCGACAGCGACCTTGAAAGCGAAGCAAAGGAGCACAGGCTACGCACAGGTTCCTACAAGCAAATGTGGGATGATTGCCCAAATATCACGGATAAAGAGGTGCGAGAGCGTTTTCAAACCACTCTCCGGGCTCTTGATGAGTTATTGACAGAGTGGCATCCCACCCGCCCGTTCAACCTGCCCGCAAGCGATTTTTGCAATCCACGGAGAGGGCCCGGATATCGGCACCGTGAAAACCCGGAAGCTTTTTCCGAAGGCCACCGTCTATATAATAAATACTTTCCGGATCAAAGAAGACTGACCAACAAGGACTCTGACTCCCTGTTTCTGCTCCGTCTCAAAGCGGCGGTTCGGAAAATGCCTCGGCTTCACAATCTTGTGCTCTGCGATTCGCGCCTCCTGGGCAAAAGCACCTTTGAGAAACCGGCTTTGCGTCGACGTGGGTTTGCCAATTCACAAGTTTATGCCAGGTTCTTTTCACTGCCTCATCCATGGGATAGGTTCGCCCGTGGCAATGCTGAGCTACCACTCCAGGTTGCGCAGCTTCTGGTTCTCATTCCAGTGGCATTGTACGAGGCGAGAGTCCGCTTACGAAATTTTCATCTCTTCACGTTTCCGCCTCAAGAATTCCTATCCCGAAACAACGTGCAGCTTTCCCCGTTGTTGCTTCAAAAAGCCTGCAAGTCACTGGAAACCTTTTCGATACGCGACCCGTCGCTGCAAAGCGTCGCTCAAGATGACTTCAAGGAGCACGAGGACGTCCATAATTCGAGCCTCAACATGTACAACAGCGGCAGTCACCCCCAAATCCCCATTGTAGGCTCTACATTCACCAGGAATTATTTCCTGGCCATTCTCTCGAAGCCAAACCTTCGGAATCTACGCCTCGACTCCATCGCCGTCTGCTCCATCGCAGGTCTACCCGGACCACTACCAGCAAGCACAGAACACTTGTTTGCTGACACGCCCATGTCGGACACGACACCCCATCACACCTACTCGCTAGAGCTAAACAACGTCTCGGTAACAAGCGAACAGTTGGAACGGTTCATCGGCGTGCTGGAGCCAAATCTCCGCGAGCTCAAAATGTCGCATATTCATCTGCATACCGGCAACTTTTCCAAGGTCCTTGTCCTTTTACGCCAGCTCATCTCGGAAATGCCCGGATGCAAGGTTTCCTTGGAGGACTGGTCTGCGTGCGATCTGCTGGGCCCTTTGATCCCTGTACCCGAAGCTCCCTATTATATACTCTCCACCAGTCGTGCCGAAAAGTACGTTACAGGTGGTGATGCGGAGGCGAAGCCGGAGGACCTACTTGATTTACACTATTCGCCGAAGCCGTGAGGGCTAGTAAACTAGGCAGTAATACTTGAAACGTTGGCAGTGTCTCTGAAACGTAATATTCTGAAAAAAGAAGCATGAAAGTCTACTTTATTTTATTTCAGGCAGCGCACTGATTAGTTTCTAGCCTAGCCACGAACGATGTTCAACGACTAGTTATTACCATGACTGTTTCAGTGATGCTTGCTTGCGCTACGGCGACAGCTATAGCAGCGACGTTGTCCCTGTCTCGTCCCAAACTCGGCTCTGATACTACACAAACAAGAAGATTCCTCCAAGTTTCAAGCCACTCTTTAACGAATTTGCTTTACCAATAACCTAGTAGCCAGTCGAAGAAATGACCTACCATTAAACCACCAACAAGGCCGCAACCATCGCCTTCTCCACCCAACATCCCAAATAGGCAACCTCTCACGACCGCCCCGCCATAGAAAGCAAGTGACTCACTCCTATGCCCCCACTAATAGCGCCCCCAACAGAACCCCAAATTCACGATGGGTCAGTTCTCGCGATAGAGAGAAAAAAGAATGGAGATGGAGATGGAGATGGTAGCCTAATGACCCTTTTCCCCTTCCCTCCGACATCGCCCGCGTACCTTGGAAGCCCTTATCACATAGTCAATACAAGCTAGCTACAGTACAGTAATAAATTACTCAAGAGGAAATCCGCATCGGGGAATGACGTGCTTCAGACAGACAGAGCACACGTATCAGTCTGACTAGTTGAGGGACTTGTACTCCGGCCTATCAAATGAGTCGTCCATCTTGATTACATGCAATAGATTATTGGACTTGGTTTTTTATTTTTGTGCTACAGCCGAGTTCAGTTTTGGCGTCCAGCACCCTTGTAAAAAGTGTTTCTAGTTGAACAGGTTGGGCAGCAGCTACATCGTTGAATATTGCCGTTTATAATCTTCTTTCAAAGCTCTTGCAATGAACCTACAGAAGACACTCGTTCACAATCTCACATCACACAGCAGGAATTTACTGGAGGACAAGTTGCGGCAATAGTCTTCTATTCATACAAGCATCAACTATCTGCTTCTTTCTTCCTCTTGACTAGTCATCGCCCATCATCCATTAATGCGCCAGGATGATGCATGCAAAATATTAAAACTTGCGCTTTTTGCAGCCCCCAAAAATGCCCTCGAGACGCCATCCGCCAAATTATTCTATAAGCTCAAGAAAAAATGGTCAAATGGTACAGATTCCAAGGACGGAGGGTTGGTATCAAAAAAGGCCACCTTTGGCATGACTCCGTTCTCCCCTGTTGCATAAAACATATTCCCAGATCACCGAGTATACCTCTGTAACAAAGGGAACAGTAAAAAAAAAATAAAGTATTGCGATAAATTCGAGTTATCAGACATTACTGTCACACCAAGCCCGTCCTTTGCAGAATGGGCTCGTAATTTTTGATTATAGTAGATTTTCAGTAGTATTGTCGAGGAGTATAGTGTCCTTTTAGTTGAGAATGCCCTCCCAGATGCCCTGGTTGAGGGTAGGCTTCATGCTAGCAGCCTGGAAACCGCTGGCGGCTTCCGTGGAGCAGCACACACGTTTTCTGGGAGCAGTCAAGTTGGCATGGACAAAGTTGTCGGACCACTCAGACTGGGGAAGGGTGTAACCTCTGTTGAGGATATCACGGACATTCTCCTGGAGGCAATCATCCATGAGCGCCGGGCGGGCACGCTTGCGGTTCACGCGAGGGACCGGAGTCGACTCAGCAGAGTGAAGATCCTGGTTGTGAAGATCCTGCAGAGCACGGGCAGCGTCGCAAGCAGGGTCTCTGGCCATGTCTTCGAGCTCGCGCTCCCTTCTTGCCAGAGGAGTGTCCAAAGACAAGTCTCCGAGCTTCGACACCGGGCCGGTGTACGATTCGGGAGAAGCAGAGAAGCCGCGCTCGACAAAGTCCTCGGGAACCGATGGGACAGTCGGCCTCACACATGCTCTCTCATTCATGGTCTTGTTTGCCCGGAATCGCGACGGAGCCATCAACTTGTGGTTGAGGGTCGCGCTAGCGAGAGACGAGACAGATGAAATCGAAGAGGAGCGAGAAGAACGCGACGTGTCCGAGACCATCGATTCGGGAGAGGAAGCAGTGGAAACGGAAGTGGCCAGAGAAGAGCGACGCACCGGGCAGTAGCTCTGAGGAGAGGACGTCACAGACATGGGATGACGGTCAAGGTGCTGGGCGCTGCTGACAGAGTTTGCCTGAGCCATGGCGAGGCACATGGCGTTGGGCTTACCAAGAGTCTGGGAACCGGCACCCACAGCAGGAGTGCAGAGTCCACTGGACTGAGGAGTAAGGCGGGGAGTGGGCAAGAGCCCAAGCGCAGGAGCAAGGCGGCCGGCAGAATATCCCGGAGTAGGAACAGAGTCCATGGCTCCGGTGGGCGTGGCTTCAACGCCTTCAAAGCCGTTGCGCACCATCTCGTGAGGGGGGTTAAGAATGCTGCGAGGAGACGAAGCGCAAAGGTCGCTACGCTTGGAGCTGGCCTGGGTGGAGGGGATAAGGCCCTCAATGTTGGTCAGCTCCGGGTTAAGCTGCAGGATGATTCTCTTCCAGTCCATAGTCTGCTGGGCAACCGTCTGGGAGACGCCGCCAGGAGAGCCAGGGGACGGAGGCGGGGTGTACTTGAGAACAATCTCGGTCCAGCGCTGGAACACGTCGTCTGCAATGTGCAGCTTCCAGTTGACAGCGAGCAGGAAGGAGATTTCGTTTTGGTTGATCTCGTTGGTGTTGAGCCCAGAAATCTTGCTCCAGGCGCGCGCAGAGTAGTTGCGGTCCTGGAGGTACTTGGAAGCCAAGATGAGGGCGGCGAGGAACATGCGGCGACCGCACTGCAGAGCGCGGTCGGCATGGCGATCCTCGGGCTGCTCCGTGGTGAAGTTGTGCTTGGGCACATGGGGCTTAATGAGAATCAAGTAGTACAGAGCCACCTGGAGGGTAGAGTAGCTAGTGCGCGAGCGTCTAAGAGTCTCCTGGATAAAAGTACGCAGGGGCAAAACTGCCTTGCTACCAAGTTCACTGCGGCATGCCACAGAGGAGAGGGGCCAGATCGCTTCGACGATTTGCGTCGATGAATCTGCAAGGGCCATGGTTTAAGTAAAACAAACTAGAAAATACGCAAAAAGTGTTAAAACATACCAACTAGGCTATCGACAAAGTTGACCTTGCGATCGGACTGTCGAACGAGAGGCGGCGGGCAGGCAGCTCTGGCGTGGGAGCCAGAGCCGGTGCGGCGCGGGTTCTGGCGTAGCTCCGGTGCAACAGCCTCAGCGGTGGGCTTGGGAAGGGAAGGTCGGAACCTGGCCTTGTCAGCAGCACTAGGCTTGCTGGGGCGGCAATAAGAATCGCATGAGTCGGAGTCGGAGTTTGAGGAAATGGAGGTGTCGTCGGAAGCCTGAGAGGCAGTGTCGGACCACACTGAGGTGGCAGCGCTAGAGGCGGAGGAGGTTAAGATGTTGTTGTTGCTATTGTTGTAGGAGGCATATTGGTTGTTGAGGGGGACAAAGGACGGCGAGACATGCTGGTCGTCCATCATCTTGGATGGTTATATAGTTATGGTGGCGACTTGAAGAGCAAAAGCAGGTTCAAGCCGGTTCGTGTATATTCCAGTCGCCGTCTGGCTGGGTCTAACCAGATGACTGTTCGAAGGAGTTACCGTTAAGCAAAGAGTACCGTGTCGAGTGTTGCTAGCTCCGTGACAGCATGGGATAGTATGCTATCGATAGAAGCTATGTCCGGGAGTGTAAGAGGGGGCGATGTAGCTAAGCAAAGATACCAGCAGACGCTTTCTTAACACTGACGAAGAGACCGGTAGACGAGACAGAGGCGGCGACTGGAGTAGGGCGAAGGAGTGCAAAAGGCATTTCGACAAGGACTGTTTAGATACTAAAAAGTGATTGTCGGTGATGGAGAGACTTAGTATGAGTCGACCATCGAGAGAGGGAAGGAGGGTGACGAGGCGGTTATAGTCGAAGTGAGGTCGGAGTCACAGGTAGACCGGTGGTGACCAAACGCAGACGGCGAGCCAAAAGGTGAGTTGGCGGCGTCGCAAGCGAGAGGAAGAGAGGTGTGAGGTTGAGGGAGTCGACCGGCGGATATGCAGGTACGGGGAGGTAGGGCTGCACGTCAGAAAGCCGATGGCAAGATGGTGTATATATTGCAAAGACGCGCAAGGCCGAGAAAGAGATGGGTGACTCTTCCTGGGGTGGTGTGGCCTTGGGTGAGGCGATGCCGATGGTGACAGCCTGGGAGGCGTGTTTGGTGGAGACCCGGGGTGGGCGGTTGGTGTGACTCTTTGGGCGAGTGGCGATGTAGGAGTGGCCACGCGGAGCCAGAGAGTGGCCTGCTAAGCTGGCGGTTTCGGAGCCGGAAGAGTAAGTAGCCTAGCGGGTGGGCGAAAAGAGGACACCAGGCACCTTTTCCGGGCTAAGAGTAGCCTAAGTAAAGGAAACAGTAGGGGAAAAGAAAGAGAGGCAAAGAAGCAGCGTATGAGTAACACAGGCAGAAACGGATGACTTTTTCGTCGCCTATGAGGGGGGAAGAATTGCAGTGCAGCCTGATGACTCGAGTAGCAACTCAGCTCAAAAGAAGACGATGTGGTCTTTCACGAATCTGAAGAAGGAATGAAGGTCTTGATCCCTTTCGATTCTTTCACCTTTTTTTTTTTTAATCACTCAGTTGCCGCAAGGTACAAGCGAATGTCGCTGCGGACAGAGTGGTGAGGAAAAAAAAAGTGGTAGCGGGCGAGAGGGGGGGTAAACGGAACCTTGGTCGCAAACAGACAAGCAGGACTGTCGGAACCGTAAAGAAGACGGGGAAAAAAAAGCCGAGAAATCAGGAAAATAATAAATTCAGAGAGTATTGCGCCGTGGAGTGGAGAGAACCAAAGCAGACTTGGACAAGTCGCTGGTCAACGTTTACAGGGCGAGTTCGAACATCATCGCGACGGCTCTGCAGTTCGATGGGGGAGGGAAACAGAGAGAGGCGCCCGGGTCGTGGCTCAGTTTTGAGGGGGAGGACGAGACGTGCGGCGGGCGAAGGCGATGGCAATTGCGACGTGGAACTTGGGGTGGCCAGTGGCCAGTGGCAGACTCGGCCGGCCGTGGGCTGGATTGACGAATGGGGTGCGGCAAGGCAGGACACAAAGGTACCTCTTCTCGCATCGGCCTGCAGAAAGTGACTTGACTGCTCGTAGGTAGGTGCTGTTCTGTCGGAATGGCTGGGCTGCCACTAGCGGGTGTTGGGCACTGGCACCCCAGGCAGAAATGAAGTACGGAGTACACCTGGAGGTATGCCGGCGGTACCGGGGTACCCAAGTCTACGCAGGCGAGGAACCCGCCTCCACTGGCGCTGGTGAGGCCCGTTGGCCAGCACCTGGCAACAGCTGCCAGAGACGCTCAGCCAGCCGAAAAGAGTTGACTCACCGATTGCCACCGTCGTAATTGGCTGTGGCGGTCCCAAGGTCCCAGTTTTCAGCAGTTTGCGCCATGCCCAAAACAGGCGGCCCAGCCAAAGGTGCACAGGTACCCCGTCCACCGTGAGGCAAGTACCGTGGTACAAGAGTCCGTAGCCTGGCCGGCGGTCGCGCGTCATCGCCGACGGCCATTGGCAGTTGGTCTTTTCCATTCTGCGGTCTTGGTTCGTCAGAAAAATGGGGAGAAGGGACTTTGACTCCACCGGCCTGGGCGCTGGACTTTCATCATCAAAACGACTTGACGCAGTCCATTGCCATTTCGCCGGGGCTATTTGCAGAGTGCTTGAGCGTGTAATGTAATGGGCACCGTGAAAACAGCATGAATTACTACCTAATCTGTCTCGTAATTGCCACTGATGAGTGAACTGAACAAAGCTGCTGACCCTTTGCCCCGTAAACAGCCCACCAAACGCGACCACATGGCCACCCAACGGCGCGGCCAGTTTCAGGCACCTTTCATCGTTGAGTGAGTGATGACTCGTCGGCCCAGACTCGTCGGCCCCAAAAACATGCCAACGTGCTGTATTCCGTGGTAGAGGCCATTAATTACATCGGACATGATCAGGGCCCTGCCTGGCTGCGCTGCACGAACCACACTCACATCACGCTACCAGCAGGTCGATAGGCTGTCAGCGGCCCTGCAAATGCAAATGCAAATTCACGGTGGACTCCTACATAGCATGCATGTTCAGGTTCAAGGTGGTGGGCCAATTTGCCGTGTTGGTGCCTAACAAGAGAGAGACCCCCCCCGGTTTGATTCTCTTACAGTGGCGATTTGCCTGTTCATTTCACCCAGTATAGGTGCGGCATGCCACGCCACGCAGAGAATTTACTCTAAGCAGCGCAGCGAGCATCTTGGCTTCGCCACGAAACAGCCAAGACGAAAAGACTCGTACAAAGCCGGAGGAGGCGCAGAGAGAATGGGGGGAAAAAAAAAGGGTGATTCAAAACGTCTCGGATTTCGCCAGGTAGGTTGGGTATGAGTCGCCATCTTACTCGTACGAAGTAGTAATTACTACTCGTACTACGGGCGATGCCAGTGGCGCAGCCGGGTGCCATGGTTGCCTGAGGACGCACCACACTGGCTCAAGGTTTTTGCCACACCACACTCTCGGCCGCAAGGGTCCCCTTTCTCGCCTCCCATATCAGCCACGCCGGCTTTGCTTGGTTGGGCTGTTTCGCTGTGTGCGAACCCGTGTTCGGCCACTGCCGGGACAAACACCCTTTTCAAAGCTGTGCAAGATTTTCATTCGCTTACAGCTGGTGTCTTTTTGTGTAACGCTCGTAAGCTATTCGGCTAGTGCTGAGCAAAGGTTCATGCTCGTCCGTGTAAATCCCTGCCATAGTCTCCAAAATCGGCCTAGCCGTTCCCCGGAGCGACATAGCCGAGCAGCAACTCGACAAGACAATGGTGATTTCTCCAGTACCGCATACTCGTATGGGCCCGCCAATGGATACGGTAGATGGATTATTGCAGGGGCGCCCATCAGAGGGAACAACCTCGCGGGGCGTGGCCTGCCTGCCTCTGTCTCCCCTGCCTGCCTACACGTATATCACTGGGCGATGCCGACGGTGCTCCGAGTGCTCCGTACCGTACCTCCGGACCTCGGGGCAAGCATTGCGATACTATGTGTACATACCTACCATGTATGTAAAATAGGCACGGTTCCGGCACCAAAGCAAAAAAGAAAAGGACTCACTCACCCTTGCTCGCGCTGAGACGGTGCTGGTATCTTGTGTCATTCACTGCCACACACGCTTTCTTGCGCTTTTTCCTGCTGTTCTATTCTTGACGCCTGCAGATCCCGCATACCAAAGACGGAACAGCCATGTTGGGCTGTACAGTTGCTCATAGCCACACACGCACAAACACTCTCCCTCCAGACGCAACAACACGCATTTTCGCCCCTGCCCATCAACTCCTATTCTTAGCCCACAACACGCGTTACACAGACTAGACCGCTGGCTATGCAAATCATGTAGAATATGACAATACGGGGTAGTCCAGAACAACCGTCCGCATTTTTGCACTTATGGAGTGGGCTAAACAAAAATGGCCGATTTTGGACGGAATCCGGTTGCATGTACCCTGACGCTTGCATGGCCCTTGGCAACGAGTAATATATCTTATACGGTAGGCTTTGTGACAGTCACTGTCGACCGTTAGGTGCGCTCAGCATGTATTTCGACTCCTGCCCCAAGAATTAGAGGGTGGATAGGGTTATGCGATACATTAGATGCTCATATTGTAAACACAACGATTGCTTTTGCTTTCTCCGTCAAGAAGAGTCTTGGTGATTTGCTACTATTTGCTACTGCCGCGATGGGTTACTTACTGTCTAGGAGCAGATATCTCGCCTGCTCTCTGTTATCTACCCTTCCAAGAACAACAACTTTGACAGATCTTGTTCCTCTCTGTAGTACCCTCCACTGATCAAATACTTGTGATGGCTCTCGTGGGGACTCTCGGCGACACCAAAACCGCCTTCATCTAGGCCATGCCCGCTAATCTTTGATTCCTGTGACTTCACCGCGATCCATCCTTTTCTGCGCTTTCACATATGACATCTATCCCAGTCCTTTATCCCTCGACTGGTTTATGCAACACACATGCTAATGCATCGTCCCTCAATCTTGTCAACATCGCGGTGCAATCGACCAATCATGACGCTTCCCATCATGCATCCAGGCACAGCCCCAACCTCACAGTCGACAGGACCTCAGCGCCAACAATGCCGGCCTGGAGCGTCGAGGCATGATACAACACGCACACTGCGATGGATGGCCTGAGTGTCGCGGCGAGCGTCAGTGCCGTGGTTGACGCGTCGGTCAAGATAATCACTCCATGTTCACAATGCTCTAAAGCGGTCACCAATGCTCGAGCCGACATAGTACGCATCACAACGCTGGTAAGGGGTCTGAAAACAACGCTCGACCACGCCAGCGCACTCATCAATGGACAGCAGGGTCAAACACTTTCTACGTCGCATAAGCAACGAGATCAGCTCGCAGAATGTCAGTCCACGCTGCGGGAGCTGCAGGATAAGCTCGAACTAGGCGTCACTCGTAATGCAAAGCGCCGGTTCTGGGTTCGAGCCCTCAAGTGGCCATTCAGCCGTAAAGAGACTGAGGCCACCATCTCTGCCCTCGAGCACCATCATCGGCAAATCATACATGGTCTATAGATTGGTCAAATGCAAGTTTTGGTTCTCTGAAATACGGCTTTCATTATAGTAACTAACCTACTATAGCACTTTACTTCTTCATATCCGAAGCAGCCTAGACCACTTTTAAATTAGAGAAGATATATCTATTGCTCAAAAGCCCCATTTCCTCGTACCTTTCCCCCAGGATCCAGGTTTCGTTGCACGGCCTGCCGTTCAGACACAGATCCGCGAGCAGCTCGCGGGCATGACAAACCGAGTAGCGCTTATTGGCATGGGAGGCTTCGGGTAGGACGTCCCTTATTAGTATGGTGGTTACTATTACGGTTAGGGCTAACATTAAGAAAGGAAATCGCAAATTGCCATCGAATTTGCACACGACGTCCACCGCTCTAGTCCCGAGAAGAGTGTCTTTTAGGTTTATGGGGTCTTACGAGCGACATTCGAGGAAGCTTACCGGTCACTTACTGATAAACTCGCCTTGCCTCATCGCCACGACCCAGAGACTAATATTCTCGCACTTATCCATGACTGGCTACAGAGGGACGACATGGCCCGATGGCTGATTATTCTCGATAATGCCGACATCTTTGACGTCCTTTTTAGATCGATAAAGACCTCTCCGATCGCCTCTTACCTTCCAAAGAGTAGCAATGGAAAAGTTTTAATCACGTCGCGAAATCTAAATATCGCCGAGAGGTTAGTAGGCAGGCATAAGGCAATTATATCTTTACAAGAGATAAACAGTGACGAGGCTTTCCAACTTTTATAAGAAAAGCTCATCTATAGATACGATGAAGCCGCAGCCTCCAAACTCATTAAGTACTTGGATTTTATTTCCGCTTACTATCAGCCAGGCCGCCCCATATATAAACCGCCGCCATCTATTGGGGATTGCTGTTGACGAATGTTTCGCGGTATTTGATCGAGAAGGGCGACTATAACAAGGCAATAGCTCTCACGCAGAAATCATTAGAGGCTCAGGAGACGCTTCTCGGGCTGGAGCACCCCGACACGCTTACTAGTATGGGCAACCTGGCATCGATATTTTGGAACGAGGGCCGGTGGGAGGAGGCAGAGACTCTTGAGGTGCAGGTAATGGAAACGAGCAAGGCGACACTCGGGGCCGATCATCCTGACACGCTGACCAGCATGGGTAACCTGGCATATACGCATAAAAGCCTGGGCCGTCTCTCCGAGGCACTTGATTTGATGCGCGGGTGCGCTTCTTTTCGCCGCCATGTCCTTGGCCGACAACATCCTGATGCTGAATCTTCAATGAGAGCAATCGAGTTGTGGCAGCAGGAATCTGGATAGATGGATACGTAGCACTGCAAAGGATATTCGCCCGCGTACGAGTAAGCATCTAATAGTATACAACAACTGTCCAGAGTTTGGCCGTAAGTGCTCGCTCCTATTATGCCCATCTTGCACACAAGACACTTTGAAAAGAAATTTATAAAATAGAATGGAATTAAACAATCATTAAACATCAGTACTCACTCCTACCATGTCCATCTTGCACGCTCATCATCCCGTCCGCAATCTTCCTCCACCCACGTTTCCCCCAAATCTCCACCCAATCGCAGCACAGCCTACCAAAGACACTCTCCAACAACGTAAATGTGCACAAATGTCACCTCCCCGCCAGCCGTACCGTATCATCCAAGGCGCATTTCCCGCCCGCCGCAGCGCAGCAGGCCCCTTTTACGCCAGCCGGACTACACAGTGGCGCACATTCTCGTCTATATTTCTGTGTTGCTCTCAAACAAGGGCGACTACGTTGCAGACGCCATCTTTGTCCAAAAGCAGCTCGCCGACAACAACAGCAACAAGTGTTGCTATGGAACTTTTTTCCTGTCCGCCTCCTCCTCCTCCTCCTTCTCCTTCTTTCCTTGTGATTCCTTTTCCCGCAAGTTAGCGCCCAGCCAGCCTGATTTGAATGAATATTATATGATTCATCTTTACCCATAGCCGTACGTTTATTTCAAGGCACTTGCTTGTGTTGGAAGCCTGGTATGCCGTGAGAGTCAGCAGTTGTCATCTGTTTGGCCGCGCGGCATGAAACTCGTCTTTTTCTTGACGGCGAATATGAGATGACGAATACATTGTAGAGATTAGAAAGTGACAAGATCAGGTCGCCTCAGCTGTGTATATGATTCATTTCAACTTATAGAGTCGCTATAACGGGCTGGTGTTTGCTCATGATTTCTGTCGGCGAGTACAGTCACTCACTCCCCGGTCATAGACTTACAACATAGACATCACACAATGAAGAAAGCGATATAACCGTAGCAAAAAAGTAACATTCCTATTGATCTGGCCCATCTACTAAAGCAATTCCTTCCGCGCAAAACAAGCTGCCAAAACATAAACACGTATATCTCTCCCCCAGTCCTTTTAGCTTCAATTTCCTAGTTCCTGGCCGCCTTGCATCTTTCGATGCAATAGCAAGTACACCGTAAACGCCATTGACCTGTTTAAGAAGCCATGTAGGTGCTGGCATCAACACCCTCCTTGGGGAACTCACTACACAAATGGTTAGCAATAGTCTTCACATCACTCTCAGAGACAAAACTCACGGGAGCGCCACTTCGAAACGCTTCTCAATCTCCTTGAGAACCTCCTGGTCCTGCTCGCTGCTGACAAACGAAATGGCCAAACCCTTGGTACCGAAACGGCCGGCACGACCGACACGGTGCAGGTACGAGCTGGCATCAGCAGACAAGTCGTAGTTGATGGCCAAGTTGATACGCTCGATGTCGATACCACGTCCAAAGACGTCGGTGGCAACACAGATACGCTTCTTGAACTCCTTGAACTCCTTGTAGCGGCGGATGCTTTGAATTTGTTAGTTTATGCACAACAAACTAGACCTGACAGGACAATTTAATAAACTTACCGCTCCTCCTGGCTCACACCAGAGTGAACCGCAATGGAGGGAAAGTTGCACTCGCGCAGCAGCTTGTCAAGCTCGGTAGCACGGACCGTGCTCTTGACAAAGATAATGACCTGGTTGAACTGGAGATCGTCCAAAAGATCGTTGAGCTTTCTGTTCTTCTCATTCTCATCAAGCTTAACATAGTACTGCTGCAGACCGTGCAGAGTGAGCTTGGTGTCCTCGTCGACATAGTGCTCCGTGGGGTTCTGCATGAACTTGCGGCAGATGGGCTTGACCTCTTCCGACAGGGTAGCGGAAAACATCATGACCTGCTTCTGGGGAGGAGTAGCACGGAAGACGTCCTGGACATCAGTGCGCATGTCTATGAAACGTCAGTAGCTGGTACACATTTCCTTCTTATTAATGTCACACTTACCAGGCTGGTCAAGCATCTTGTCGCACTCGTCGAGGACAAAGATACGAACGCTGCCAAGGCGGAGAGCCTTGTCGCGGACAAGGGCCTTGAGACGACCGGGGGTACCGACAATGATGTGAGGGCAAGTCTCCTTGTTCTTCAAAGTCTCCATGTCGTTCTTGATGGGGGTACCGCCATAAAAGACACCAGTCTTGATGTCAGGCATGTACTTGCTGAAGCGGTTGTACTCATCGCGAATCTGGTAGGCCAGCTCACGAGTGTGGCACATAACCACAACAGAGACCTCGCCATTGACAGGCTCAATCTGCTGGAGGGTGGCGAGTACAAAGACTGCAGTCTTACCGAGACCGGACTTGGCCTGGCAGATGATATCACCACCAAGGAGGGCCTGGGGGATACATGTTTGTTGGACTGTCGATCGAATGGATGTTAGAATTTGTGATGTTTCCAAAGAGTAACGAACGATAGGTGAAAAGCGTCAAGGTCCGTCCATCGTCGCAAACGCAGCCGTATTTCTACGGCGTCTCGAGAAGCTGGCAAGCATGAATTGGCTGGTATTGTACCAAATCTCGACATGTCGCGCATGTCAACAACTATACCCTGGCCGCCGCAGACGGCATGCGAACGGCTGCAAGACTTGCACGTCTTGTACTAGAGCGACGAGTTTCGTCGTCATGTGCCCATCAACACCTCTGACCTCAAAACCATTTGCCGTTCGACATGCCTACGCTTTCGCGCAGCAACATTCCCGAGGTGTTGGATTTTCGGTTTTGTTATGCGCAGCCATACCATTTCACCGGTAAGACGCAACAACAACAAAACCGTATAGTCAGGGCCATATTCCAGGCCCCAACCGAATAAAAGAGAGGGTTGTTTGGTCGGCTCAATGACCAGCAAGTCGACTCAACGCTTGCCTAGGCCATGTATTTCAACAGCCCCGAGCCCCAAGATGCGACAAAATACGTATCAACGCATCTTTTTTTTTTATACCGTGCCGATTTCGCCATTTGGATAGTTCGTTTCTTGCGCGCATATTGCGGGATGGACGGACGCTTGCAGAAATAAAAGGAGGATGGAGGGAGGGAAATAGCTTGGGGGAATTAGAATGTGCGTTGTATCATGACTGACCCTCCGATGGATGCTCGAAACCACAGTCGCCAATGGCGCGAAGCAGCTCGGGCTTCAGCAGGAAGTCGCGGAAACCGGTCGAGTGAATACCGACGTAGCTACCCTTCTTGTCGACGTTGCTGTTGGCAGCGAGCTCGCCCTTCTTTCCGGTGGCGGGGGCGGCGGTCTCGTTGGCGCCAATCTCCTCGTCGGAGTAGTCAATGAGATCCTCCTCGTGAGACATGGTGGCGGCAAAAGATTTCTTTTCTTTAGCTGAAGATTTCGAATACGTTAAATTCGTGTAGTAAGACGAAACGGCTGGCTTATCCGGTGTAGAAGGAGAAACCAGGTGTCGAACAAGCGGGGAGACAAGGTCAAACGAAAGCGATGCGAATTTGGCGGGGGAAAGCGCGAGAAAAGAAGCCCAAACAAAGCCAGGTTTAAGTGGCTAGATGGGAGAATAAACACAACGCACGTGTACGAGCGTTAAGATGAGAGTCGTAAGCGGGTTGACAGCGCAAGTTTCCAAGCTGCTGTTCAAAGGTGAGGTTGACGGAGGGGAGGTCGAGATTGTTGACGTTGCAAGGGAGGACGGGCAGGCTAGAAGAGCATGGGCCACTTTGGACACGTCACGTGATGGGTGCTACCAAACACAGCCCACTCCAGCTGGGACCGCTGCCGGGGCTTGGATCGTAACTGCTGGCGCGGCAGTACTGTGGGTCTCGCCGTCGACAGACTCATCTTTTACATGGGCTAAACCACATGAGACAAGCAGCGCCTATCAAACGCACGGCCACAATGACATGAGCCCAATAAATATACACTGAATCTTCAAATGCCTCACATTTACAAACGCCAAAATCTCTCATCTGCAAATAAATAAATAAAAATGGCCAAGTCAAAAAGCGCCCCAGGCGTCCAAAACAAAAACATCTACACACGAGCCTCATATCTCTACCAAGCAGCAAGCTACCTGGCAACAAGGTCACAAGAACAAGCATCCCAAGAATCTCCAAAAACCGAAGCCAAACATGCGGAATCATCATCATCAGCAGCAGCAGCAGCAGCAGCACATACAGAAAACGAGCGCAAAGGAGCCCAAAATATATCCCGCCAGCTCCTCGCAGACATGCGCGCTGTGTCTCTCAAAGTTCTCATCCGGCAGAGCCCCGAGCTGAAGCGTACGATATGTCGGTACTGCGATACGCTGCTGGTAGAGGGCGAGTCGTGCTCCTCGTCGATTGAGAATCCTAGCCGTGGTGGGAAGAAGCCGTGGGCGGATGTGCTGGTGGTGACGTGTGGCACTTGTGGGAATGTGAAGCGGTTTCCTGTTTCTGCACCTAGACAAAAGAGGAGGACGTTGCGAGAGGCAGAGGCTAAAAGCAAAGACAAGGGATCTGGGGCTGAGAAAGCAGAGAATGACTAAGAACAGGCGAAAGGGGCATGAGAGATGACATAAAGTGTCGTCCCGGTACGACCATCCAACAACACTACATTGGAGCAGAGAAAAAGTGAGCAGATTCTTTTACATCTAAAGCATATACCCAGGATCACAGTACAACGGGATGAGCCGCAAAACCTCCAAAGCTCAATACTGAGCACCTACTACAAAAGACCATCACGAGACAAGCATACATACATAGCATATACATATGTATTTAGCAGCAGTGTACCTGCAATCATAATTCATGATACCCATACAATAAAAAACTTAACCACTCCAAGGCCCTCACAGCTACCTTCCATTTTCCTTGATGCTTTCCTCGCCTAGCACCTTGCTAGCAGCCATAAACCTACACTCATTTCATCAGCAGCTAATCTCAACCATAAGCATCTCAGAAATCACTCACAAAGATCCATGCCAGCTCCCCAATCCCCTCATAGCCTCAGCCTGCACACTCGTCATGCGCAATAAATTCTCCGTATCCGATAAATGTGAAGACAGCTGACCCAGCTGCGAATGTAAATGCGTCTAAACGAACCGCCGGAAAAGCAATCACGCACAGATAGTCAGCAATCATTCTTTTCCATGCACACACAAATACATCCTCGTAGAATTCCAAACCCCTTAAGCTCCCCCCCCCCCCTCCTTCCCCTTGTCCCACAGTCATAAACTTACCAACTGTCGAGACTTCATCGCGTTTCCGCCTCCACCTGTACCGCCGCCGCCTCCTCCGATGGCCATGCTTTGTCTGTTTCCCGGAATATTTCTTGTCGACATTGTGTAAAGTCAAATGTGAGGCGTACTAGTCTCGGAGAGAATAAAAGAGGGATAGAAATAAAAAGAGAAAATAGAAAGAGACGGTAAGACGCCGTTTGACTGGCCGTTTGGTTGTTTGTTTATATTCCTGCTCGCCTTATTTCCGATGTCTCAACGCTTCCCGTATTGTTGGTTCAGTCATTAACAGCACATCAATTTTCCCAGAAATACGATGGAGGAACAATATGAGCGCATTACACACAATGAGTTAAAGTGGCAAGCACGTGTCGTTATCTACCAACCTGCTGTCGCGTCGCGTAGGTAGCTACTAATAACCCATGGGAGCCGAGTCCCATCACGTGTAGCAATCACGTGTCTACACAATGCACTATGCTCAACAAACAGTGCAACAATTGACATCACAGCATCCCATAAAGCATATTAACTTGCGGAAATTAAGTCATTGATAATGAATAGCTTCAAATTATTCAAGTGATGCGCCCTACAGCGCGGGCGCTCCCTTTCCCGCTGTCTTGGTTCTTCTCGCGAACCACGGACCTATAGTCCCTTTCTCGTCCCCGGGTTTTTATACATCATGCTAATATATAGCCTTGCATCCCGCTGCCTGTGCAACCATTCGTATCAAAGCGACACGAGTCAAAGTGACGTATAACCAGACAATATTAAAGAAAAACAAAGTAGTAACAAAAAGAAGCCAATTTCCCAGGAGTCTAAAATGTTCGTTGTGTGTTGTGTGTGTAGGTGTTTTATAAAACAAAAAAGAAGCAATGCTGGTCGTAGTTCCAGTCCGTGCGACGTGTAGACGCAGCGAGACATGGAAGCTCAAGGTGAAGATGAATGAAAAACACCAGGGCCGTCAAGATGCAACGCCTGCTGCATCTTTCCCAATCTACCAATCACGCCAAACAGTCGCTTAAGCCCAGTAAAAAGCCCCGGCTTCTCGCTCATTCGCGAATGCAAGACAAGATAGTCTGGGACAAAGTGAAAAGACTTTTCTTTAGCTTCAGGCTCGTTCGGTATTGCCCAAGGCCGCCCATAAATATTAGAAGCAAGAGTTATAAAAGGTGCCGTCCCAAACGCATTACTGTCAAAATTAGGGCATCTTTTTTATGTTGTGCTGTTGCCGTCATTTGCCATATATACAGGATCTGGCAAGATCCAGGTGGAAATTATTGTAGTATCCTTCACCGACATTTGATTTGCGAGGTGAGAATCATCGTCTTTGGGTTTCGTCGGTCGACTTGTCCAAGGCGGTTTGGCTCTTTCCTATAAAATCAAACTCCCCAGGGCAAGAAAATGGGGTCCCAAGTTCCTCTCTGGTGTCGTCAAACGGAGCAGAGTAGTTTAGTGAACTGAAGTCGGCGCTGCCCGCGGCAGACTCGTCTGGCTACTATGTGCTGAGGCTTCGGAATCGACCTCACCACTGCCCGCGCTAGCACTCGCACTGCCCGTCAGACTTCGTACATTTCTAGTCTTTGGTGGATGGAGGGCGCTCACCCCAATTTGTTGTTCAACCTGTTGGGGGCCAACAGCGTTACCCTGGCCTGGCGGATAGCGAGGCACGGGTTGGCGAACACCGTCAGGCGGTGATGGTCGGCCATTCATGGGTTGACCGTAGCCATTCGGAGGCGAGGGTCGTCCACCACGCAATGAGGGGCTGTAGGGGTGACCTGGTGACTGACTAGCCCGCCGAGGGTACGCTCCATTCATGCTCGGGGGTCCGCCGGGGCCGGGGCCGGGGCCAGGACCAAATTGCATCTCGTCCAGTCTGGAGGCAGTCAGTGAGTTGGCGCGGGACCCAGGATTCATGGCTCCGCGGTCGACAGCTCCGTAACGATTCGAAGAGCAGCTCATCAATGGATCCTCAAAAAGCGCGTCGGTAACACTGCCCATTTGATTCCCCATCGGATTCACCTGGCTGGTGCGATTGCGCCCGAAGTTGGGGCGGAAACGGCCACCGCGCGAGGGGGGGCCGGCGCTCTCAAGTTCGGGATTTCGTCGAAACTGTGCAGGGGGAGGGGCCGGTGCTTTCCGGTTCTTTCTCGACGTCATGCTCATCATGTCGAAGTTGTCGGGGTCGATAGCTGGTCCACCGCCGCCCATAGATGGATCAAAGTAGTCGTCATCATCGTCGTCCTCGAGCATCTGGGTGCTATGACGCATAGGGTGCGGTCCACGACGGGGTCCGGGGGGCCCAGGAGGCCCAGGAGGTCCCCGGCGCATGCGCATTTCCTGCTCCTTCAATGCCAATTCACGTTGTCTCAACTGAAGCTCTCTTTCACGCATGGCCATGTCACCACCCTCGCCGAAGTTTTGCTCCTGGCCCTCTGGGATGTCGTCATATAGAACCAGGTGAGAAAACTCCTCCAGATCATTGCCATCCATGGAGCCTCTGCGCGACGGGGCTCGGGAGCCGCCATTCATATGCGGAGGTGGAGGGCGACCCATGCCGTTGGGACCGCCATTCATAGGTGGCGGGCCACGCCTCATTCCTCCAGGAGCGCCAAAGCCAGACGAGTTTCTAGGGCGTACTTGACGTGGTGGTGGTGGTGGCCCTCCGTTGCCATTGGGCATGCCACTCATCATAGGGCGGTGGCCATTTTGAGACGGCAGACGGGGTGGTTGTCCGACAGTAGGTGAGCTTGGAGGCATGATGACGGGAACATCGCTTGCCTTGGGCTTGTTCCGGTTGGCAATGTTGAGATTATGAAGGATAGAGTATAGTGTCTCAATTCTAGGCACGGAAACACTGGCCTCGCTGGCCAGCTTGATTGGAGAGCCGAGAAAGGTTTCGATTTCCATTGGGCGCCTGGCAACGTAGTCTTGCCACATGATGCTTTCGGGCACATTGGGCTTGGTCATTTCGTCAATGGTCCGCTGCTTGAATTCATTGTCAAACTTGCAGCCGTTTGCCTCAGCAACAAGCAGAAGTTCGTCAATGACGCCAGTGACCATATCCTTGACGCCAACTTTTTCGAACAAGGTCGCCAGGTTGGGGTTCTCAAAAAGAACACTAATGGGATGAAATGCGATAGGGCTGTGCGTTGGTTAGTTACCAAAACCGAGTCAATTGTTTTGGGGGAGAGGGGGGGGGAGGGGGATAATTACATACCCAATAACCCTTTCGTACTGTTGCTGGCGTATATTATGCGACACCTTACATTGCACTTGGCCGGTGCTGAGCGTCATTGCCAGGGCTTGAGCCATGTCTTCCTGGATTGACTGTGGAATGGCGCCATTCTTATTTGCAGGGCCAACCCAAACGTCTGTTGAGCCCTTGTGCTCAAACTCGCTGGGGCCCAGTTGAGTGAGCTCTGCGCCGGATACCAGAGACAGGACGACATTTGTAGGAAATCTTTCTTCGATAGCGGCTTCGACGCCAAGTGTATGTGTTGTGTTGATAAGAATGCAAGTATGCTGCGGCGTGACGACGGCATCGATGACGGCGGCAAGATCGTATACGTCTGGGAGGGCCTTTACGCACAAAACGACGTAATCAAAGGCGCCGTCGCGAACGCCTGAAGCGTCTTCGGGATTTCGGACCACTGTTGCAGCATACAGAGTCAGCTTCATTACCGACACCCAATCGCAAAACATGGCAAGGAAAGAAAAACTTACCATGCCGAGGCTTGAACCTTTCATTGCCAAAGATGGGAGATCTGACGAGAGGCAAAAAATGTTAGCTTCGAATGGCCCGTCACGGGTCAGCAGACACGGAAGAGGCATTTACGCCAGCTTACTTAAATGAGATGCCATATTGCGAGACGTGTTCGTAGCCCGATTTCCAAACCAGGGTGACGTCGCAGGCATTTGTAGCCTGAAGCCTCCATGAAAGGAAGGCGGAGACGGGGTTTCCGCCGACTGAACATATTTGCATTAGCTCATCGTCCATGATGGATGGTTGCGCCGCGACGAAGCTGGTCGCATTCGTAGAAGGTTGAAAAGGTGAGAAGCGAGGATGTACAGGTGACGACGAGGGGGCAAGAGCGATAAAAGGGAAAGAAGGCGCCTGAAATGCAGTCAAGGGGACACAAGGGTTGGGGTGCCGTGGGTGAAGGCGTCGCACTGGCTGCAGGCAATGCAGGCAATGCAAGGCGGTGCAGAAAGCAAGAGGGAATGGAGGGATGGTGACACGACAGGCTGGCAATCGTAACGATGCCAACACAGCGCGCGCGTCGTGCAAAGGAAAGAAACGTGCAGGATGTGCGACAAGGAACAAATGAGGAAGAGAGAATGGCGAAATATTGAAAAGGGTAGAAAAGGTCTGGGAAAGAGAAAGACGGGGGTGAGACGAACCTGAGAGGATCTTTAGACGGGGCGTCATGGGCGCCATGGTGAGTGCGGTTGAGCCCGATGTGGCCTAGCGAGCTGGCTAGTTTAGGCGGCCGAGCTCCAAAAGCCCAGTAGTTTTAGCGGGTTTATAGCGGGCTTGACGGACAAGCCTGTCACTAATAGATGCCCAAATGGGCTTTACGGCACCTGTTGCACGGCACGCCGGGAGAAACAGAGCCGGGCCTAGTCGAGTCGAGAGGCTATCTCGGAGGTTGGAAGGCAGATGCAGCAAACGGCAGCAGTAGAAGCCGATGTGATGCTGGCGCCGGCGGTGTGATGAGAATCGACAATGGTGATTCGAGATTTGATGTAACACGCTGGGGCAAAGGTGGGTGTGCAAAAGAGATGGGGAGAGAGCGTCAGGCGTGTGCGTTGTTCGTGCTGAAGTTCGATGCAACCCGGTGTATGGTACCGTCACAGACGAGGCCAGGGGCGATTGCTGCAAAGATGCGTGGTGCAACGGTGCAAAGACTAACCCAAGGACGCGATGACAGCTCAAGGAGGGGCTGCGTACACCAAGACGACCAGGGGGCAACGTGTTTCGCGAGCAAGGTTGTTTATGCAGCGGACAGGTGCGACTATGGAACGATCGAACGAGCGAACAAGCAACAGGAGGTGAGGAACAGAAGCGACCAAGAGACCGGGATGTTGACCCCAGGCGAGCTGGAGGAGCGAGGCTGGTGAGTCCGGTTGGCCGGAGCTGAATGCTAAAACCTGCGACGGCGTCAGAAACGAGCGATGGCTGGCGTCCAAGCTAGACGTAATGGAACGGCCAGTAGAGCCAAGCGTGGCAGCGATGGTGGGACGACGGGCAACGATGCGAAATTGCAGAGGTTGCCGGCGTCAAATGAGGGAAAAGATCTGGGGAGGATGGGATGTAGGATCGCTGGCCACAGGACAGGAACAAAGATTGGGCCGGAGAGGACGGGACCGGCGGCAGAGGGAGAGCGGGAAAAAAAAAATGAACTGAAATCCCAGCGCAGCCGGGGAGTGAGAAGTGGAAAGGGAAGAGAAAAAACATCGATAGGACGGGCAGAGTGGGCAGCGGACAGTGGGCTGAGGTTAGGCTGGCGCCGCGTCGTGGGCGGCTGGTTGGTAATCGCAGTCCAAGCCTCCCCAGGCTAAGCCTGCCGGGTGCTAAAAAGGGATGGGTTGGTGGATGGATGGATGGGAAACGCCCAGCGAGCACCTACTGGGTACCTAGTACTCGAGCAGGCAGCCGACACTGGGATGGAAGAGTCGAAAGAACTGGGACGGGCGGGTTATGATGCACGCACTGGATGGGCGTGGGGCGATGGTCCAGCATTGAAGCGAGGTTGGGGGCTCTGAAGCTTGGGTAGGGGAGGAGCGGCAGGTACCAAGGAAAAAATGAGAAGAAAAGACTCTTGGTACGCGCGGGTACCATACGAGCAGGCGGGTACAGTGAATGATGGTGGTGTTGGGCCAACAGAACGCAGGCGAGGGGCACTTGCCCGTACCGTGTTCAGCACCTAACACGGTGCGCTAGGCAGGTACCTCTTGCTGGATTGGCGGGTACAAGAAGGCAGTACCGTTGATCTCAGTACCTTGAGTACAGGAGGCAGAGAGAAGAAGGGGGGGAGGGGGTGTGGTGCAAGGGAGGGGCGTATAGGCCTCGTTCCTGTCCTGAGCTGCAAGCGGGAGCCTGGTGCGGTTGCGGCAGTGGCAGTGGCAGTGGCAGTGGCAGTGGGTTGGTCCGGTCAAAAGAGTCGGTACCTGGGCTGGAGAAAAGGGACTCGGGCGCAAGTGGCCAAAAAATTGTATGGAAGGACTCACCGTGTACGGACGTACGCCAAAGGGATTATCGGCTGGCGGCAAATCCTAAGCCTCCTTTTTTCCCTTCTTTATCTATTTCCTGTTTGGTCTATTCGGAAAATGTGAGCTTCAGTCTTGTGCTGTGCGGCTTGCACATGTTCCAGAATGCGAGTGGCAAAAATAAGAATGCAGAGATAGCAGAGCCCGGGATGAATACGGACGGCAAATGTACTATGATAGGTGTAGATGCAAGATGCACGGTGGCCAAGACAAATCGGATGAGCCCCATCAGCGGCAAAACAAACCCCTGAAAAGCGTCATGCGTACTCCGTAGAGCAGAAGGCAATAATAATAAAAAATACACTTGTAAAGCAGAACGCACGGAGTGAGATCCGACAGAGCAGACAGCGGAAAAGAAAGAAAACCCATCGGAAATCGCAAAACTCCATGTAGTAGGTGCTTGTGGGTGGTGGGTGGCCACCCCGATACAGTTAGTCCCCAGCAATCGCACTGCGACGTACGGGTCGATTAGTACCTGCTTAGGTACATGGGCAGCTGTTTGTTTTAGGGCGTCGGTATTCCGTAATTCGGGTGAGAGACAGACCTGGGCCAGTCGGCGGAATCCTGCCTGCTATGCCTTGGATCTGGATTTGACGCTGCGACGGACTCGTCTCCAATTGGCCCCGAATGACGACAGAACGCGGAGAGAAACGAGGCCTTGCTCGTTCTTCTCTAAAGGTACGACGAGTACCTATTCCAGCGGACCCGAGAGACCCGGCAATAGCGGGTACGGGTTGGCTGGCACCAACACTATCAGAAGCCAAACCCTGCACACCCCCAGCAAAGCAGACGAAAAAAGAAAACTCTTTGCGGCCCTGGTTGACATTGAGTCGACGCAACTCTTTGTAATATTGCCATCGCCACACGTTTCCTGTCATCTTGGCTTTTTGACCATTTCATCATATCGTCGCGCCACTCGGCGCCTTTCACTTGACAAGGAGAAAAGAAAAAAAAAGTAAAAAATTACCCGTAGGAAAGACGGGAAAATTTTGATGCCCCGGAGCGTCGTCATCGCCATGGTACCTGCAGCAGATACGCCGAGCTAACCATTATGGAACGACCGCTAGCCGGTGCCAGGTGGGGGGAGTCAGAGGATAGCGTGTTTCGCGCGGCGCCAAAAGTTGTGCGGATGGACACCAAAGTCGGGTATAGGCCGTGGATGTGAACATGGGCGCCATCAATGGGGAGCTGTGTGCGCTAGAGCTCGCGCTAGCGCGTGTGGTAGGGCGGAAGTAGAGTGGGTATACGGCCAAGTTTGGTTTGGTTTGGTTTGACAAGACAGAAGAGGAGACTCGTCGGGACTCACCTTGTTGGAAAGACGAGAAACGCCAGAAGAAATATTGATACCAACGCTTGCCTGGGTAGGCTAGCTCGGTTGGCAACCCGGTGCGAGCTGTAAACGGTTTTCCAGTAGCTGAACTCTGTCGCCGCCAAAATAGGACCAGCAACAGTTTCAGCTTTCAAAGGAGCAACTCTTGATGTTGCCCAGCGTTCCGATTTGAGTTGCGGAAAATACCAATGAGGCACTAAACGTTCGAGACTAATGACCACGGTGAAAACGTGCAGCGAAGGCCTATTTTTCTTTTCCGCTCCAGGTTCCTGAGCTGTGCCTGATACGTGACGTCGGTATCAGCTCAAGCAGACGCCACTTAATAAGGTTTTCTCTCTTGTAGCCTTTCGTGCTACCCAGCTAGTGTGAATTCACTAACTTTGCCCTGGATGAGACGATTCGCAAAAATGTCTGCAGTGTCGGCCGTGTAAAAAGAAGGCAGCGGAAGCGTGAACGAAAGAATCGCAACCTAAAAGTAAAGACCAAAAACCAGGATGTCAGTAGCTATACCAACGGAAGGAAGACGAAGAAAAGTCCCCAAAACAGCATCCTTGGCAAAGTCCGAGTCCGCCTTTTGCTTGGATAAGTAACGGTAAACCCCCCTGTACGTACAAGTGTCAATTAAAAATAAATGAATCAAGACCGAAACGGAAATGACCTGAAGAAAGCAGGCTGTCGCTATATAGTCCAAACCAGGCTCTGGTCCATACGAGAGTGTCAATGACAGGCAGAGGACCGTGACAAGCTCTGTGAATTTCGGCGAGTGCGGTCGGCAGCAGTGAATTGTAGAGGCGAGTAACACGCTTTAGAAGCCGATGATCGACTTGGGAGTTGAAGCAGGTGTCAGGAAACAAAGCGATCAATGTAGCAATTGCCAATTGGCTTTTTCGTCACAGAGCAATCCAACCAGAGAGACCCTCTGGAGGTAGCTGTCCACGCGTTGCTACTCGTATGTATGCTTCGGCAAGACACCCGATGTGGTGACGTGGGTCCTGGACAGCTCCAGTTCCCGTCTCGTCGACTGTCGTGTGGATAGGCACTTCGCTTCGTTTGCCAGTCAAGTCATGCCCGATTGTTTGGAAGGGAATTCGAGGGGAACGGGAAGACTGCGAGTTTAGGTGTCGTGGTAAATTCCAAACAGGTACAGCCGCCGAAAGAGGTAGGAGAGGAGAAGTAAAAGATCAAAAAGAAAACGTTGAGAATGAAGAAAGGAGAAGCCCAGTAGCGGCAAGGGTGCGAGACACGGGGCGGAGATTGGGGTTCCCTGGGGGAGGGAAATGGGGGTCCAAAAGCTGGGAATTCGGTCTCGTGTAGAAGCAAACCGAAGACTGCTCGTAAGAGGACAAGAGGAGAAAGAAAATACTGAATGATGGCCAGGGGAGCAAGAGAGACGAACCAGCCAAGGCACGCGATCAGAGACAGCAAAAAAGAAAAGAAAAAAGCACAAGCTTGTCAAGAAATACGACCTGGACACTGACGCCGTCTGGGGCTAGGCTCGTAGACTCGTCGAGACCGTCAGCACAGTCTATTCCGAGGCTTCCAGTTAGTACTAAAAAGCAAGGTTGCCGGCCAGACTACAGGTAGGTACCTACTAATGTTACTAATGCTCCTGATGCTGTAGGTACCTGTAATTAATGAACAGGCAAGGTGGCTTCGCTGTGCAGCATAAGGGACTGTGGACAAGTACAAACGAAAAGATGATTGTGCAGGCATGTGCATCATGCAATACCTATGCACCCTTGAATGCAGGCCATACAAATGCGAGCCACATGTGGTCTGCATACGAACCACTTACATACAGCCTCGTTCAATGCGTGCGATGGACATGTATTATGTGGCGACAGCGAAAACTCGCATGTACACTCGATTGATAAGGTCTTTGGTAGGTAGTGTTCGGTTTCTACGTCGTACATGGCATTACTAGTATTCCAGACGTCGAAGCTCTTGGAGAATATGGTCCTCGTCGTGCAGTTGGAAGTCTCCGATGCCGGTCGCCGAGGCCACGGGCCAGTCTGTTTTCACCTTGGGATAATTGCATTGACTGATTGACCATCTTTAGGAGAGCCATTCTATGGTTCAAGAGTAACAAAGATGAGCAAGTGTTTTCTAGACGCAGCCAATCGGTACCTATATACGACATGCAATAATAATGCACCACTTATGTGGTGTGTATTATTGTTCAGACTAGTCCGAAGTAGGTTGCAGGCTACTTGCGGCACCGTAGACCCTATAATAATACACAACGGTCCACGATGCACCAGAGCCCGTACGTACAGTTAGTTTCTGACCTAGGCTGCAAGCTAATTATCTCGTAGCTTCTGGCAGCTATTAAAGGCACGTCATCATCGGGATGGCACTGGTGCTGCGACCAGGCCTGTGCTGGATACAGCTAGCGGCTCGTATCAGATGCGCGCTAGTACTTCGTAGCGGAGCGGCAGGGGGCGGGAAGCCAGCAACTGGTCCAGGGGTGCTGGGCGTGGGATTGCCGGATAGCTGTTTTTGGCGCGAGGATGACGCATTGCGACTCGCGGCATCTACGAAGAGGGAACTTACTGGTAAAGTACGAAGTACTCTGTACAAAATAAATTGCGGCGGAAACGGGTCAAGTCATGTGTTCGTAGGCACGGAAACGTGAATACGGATTGTCTCTTTTATTTATTGAATGCGCGGGAAGGGGGGGTTTGGAGAGACTGGTATTGAGCCTAATACACTCAATTGGAAGCTTGCGTGAGCAGCCAGAGTGGCACAGCCTCCACGGCAAGAGCTCGGCTGTATGACTGGTACCTAAGGAGTAGGGTACTCGTATGTAGGTGGTATTGAAAATACAAGCGGCATTGTGTTCGAGGTACCTACCGGGCTAGCCTAGTAATACATAATAAATGCTAATTACTAGCCGGAACGAGATCAGAGACATGGGGTGCCAGTAGTGCGACCACCTCACCCGAAAAGGTTACACGGGCAATTTGGATATCAAAGATGGGACGATGGATGATGTACGGGACGAGTACGAGTATGGTGCGGCTCAATTGAGGAAGGACAGGTAGTTTGTTTACGTGCTGGCATTCGGTGAAGGAAGTAGGTGGCTCGCAGTCTACTTGTATATATTCGCATGTACTTGCGTGTTTCTCTGCCGCCTACGAATGCAATGTAAGACTTGCAAGTATGCGGCTTGTCGAGTCTACTCAAGTCACCAGACAGCCCGTATCCCTTTTTTTCTGCTGCAGAATGTACGAATGCCTACCAAGTGGCGTGTATGTGAAGTGAGACATTGACGGGCATCCATTCTGGGGCTGTGCCGGCTTTCTAGCGTTTGCTGTCTTGAACTCCCAGGTATTGATTGCGGGAGGGCAGAATGAAGATACTTTGCAACGGTACAGTAGGTACGCGTAACGCGCCGGACACGGCAATACGGCATCCGTTTTGGGAGTTTTGCGGGACGCACGCCCTCTCTTGAACGTGTTCTCTTCAGGTTCGTTTGCGCTGAGACTGTTTACTTGCAGATTCCCACGGCAAAGAGTACTTGGATTTAAATAAAAATAAAAATGAAAATAAAAAAAGTATGGGCAGAATGTGACGGACAAGTATTTAAAAAGTTGCATATATTTTTACAATTTTTTTGTTTTTTTTTTGTTTTTTTGCCTCTGTGTTTGCACGCTGTGCATGTACAGTACCCTGTCAGTTGCACCCACGTATACGGCTTATATTGCTTCGATTCCAGTCTCTTTACTAATTTAGCCCATGACAGAACGAGGTACTTATGCGGGCCAGGTTCGAAAAGTGCAATGGATGCCATCCCGGGGCACGGCTCTCCTCCAAGACAATACGCCTGTTTGTAGGATGCATATTGCATAATGGCGTCTTTGGGATTACAACGGACCTTGTCGGTTCGATGAAACAGCCTCCAGAATAGCCGATTGTCGCAAAAATGGCGCAATATTCTGACGAGTGTGTCCATCATTTTGCTTTCCTGCAGTAGTATCTTTTATTTTTCACATTGATCGCCCCTGTCACATCACAAATCGCCGATTTTCACCACTCCTGTCACCGTACTGCCCGCCGTCGCCGCCGCCGCCCATGTAAATACTCGTGCATACTCGTAAGCCACAAAGAAGGGGCAGGACACGCCACTGTTCCTCTCTCTCTGTCTCTGTCTCTCTCCCCCGCCGCCCTCCGGGGCCTTTTTCTTTCTGTTCTCATTGTGCAATTCTCTACGGAGCGTATAATACATAAACTTGGCCCAATTCCATTAATACGTTGTACTACGAGTATTGCTCCATAATAAAGGCTGGCGGCGGAGTGGCGTCCATCCTGCGGCCCGCCATAGGACAAAGGAGAAAAAAAACCTTGCTGGATAGTGCATTACGTTCGCTTTTTCCGCCATCCCCTTAAAGGAGCCCATTGTGTCTTTTCCAATCTGGCCTAGTTCAAGCCGTCTCCATTTAAAAACCAAGGTAGCGGAGTTGTTGCTCGCCACACGAGTATGGAGTAATACTCCATACAGTAACCCGCCATTAGCAGAAGGCCGACGAAGAAGAAGTGGGTGAAGAGTTTCCCACTTTCTTTTTTTTTTCCTTTTCGTCTTCTTTGTCCTTCTGTCTTTGGTAGAGACCTCTTGTACCTCTTGACCCTTGGACTATTTTGTATTGTAAACCCATTGTACGGAGTAATGCAATGGATGTTTCCGAGTCTTGGCGTCAATCGTTCCTTTACACCATTGTTAACAAGAGCCGGATACATCCGCGGACTTGTGGTCAGCTTTCCCATCCCCAACCATCTTCTCCCCCCGGTCCTCGGATTGTAATTGGGCGATTTGCGTGCATATAATAGTAAATCAAGCACCCCAAATAAGTAATCTGCACCCAAAGGACCAGACCAGACCACGCCAGGCCACTTTACAGTACACATCAGCCCCTGTAGATCGAACGGACGTGCAAGGTAGGTACCTATTACGCCCATTGCTGTCGCCTACAAACAAGGAAACGGAGTACGGAGTACATGCTGCAGAGCCGTTGGCTGCCTCTGGCCTTGATGCCTGCTCAGCCAGGTTTCACTGTGTCTATTTTTTTCTTCCCCTCTACTTTCGCCGTCCGGTATTACACGCCCTCTATTCATTATCACTGTTTATGCGCGGCGAAAAAAAGGACGTCGCTGCTTGCCATTGGTACTGCAGTACTCCGAAAGCGCGTACTTATCGGATCAGCTTTGGTTTTTTTTTTTTTCATCTTCTTTGCCCCTTTCACATGTCAATTGGGTTCTTTTCCTTTTACCTCGTTGGTTTCTTTACGCTGACTTGGATGTAAATGCGCCGATCCTGTCCTCATCATCATCTACAGCCCATGATCCATGTATTCGTAGACGGAAAAGAAGTGCCCCCCCCCCCCCCCAACAGCGCGTTGACTTGGCCCTACCCTATACTAAATTTTGCAAAATTAGCACGCGGCACCCACACCCACCGAGACACGACGCGTCAAGCGTGGCAATCCACGTTACGGCCCGGGATTGCGATCTGCAAAAGCAACAAAAAATGCCGGCTCGAACAGAGACGGGAAAGAAAAAGTTTGGCTGTTTGCGTCGAGATTGATGGATTTAAAGCCTACGATGATCGTGATTGCCTGTCGATCTGGGACATTGATGGGGCCCATGTGCTGTTTTTAGAGTCTGTGATAGGCGTGTTTATCACCGTCTTTGCAGAAGCAGACGTACGACTACTCGTAAAAAAAAAAAAAACCCCAGCCGATACCGAGCAAACTTAAAATTCAACTGAAACGGGGTCGCTTTTGTAATTCAGGGTAGCTTGCGGCTGAATTGTCTTGCACTGCGCGTTGAAAGTGGTTGCGTTTTTTTACGCGCACAGCGTGATATGACGCTGCCGGCTTGATACGCCTTGACATTCACAAATATCAACTATGGTGCCATCTTAACAAGACATGCAAAATAAACTGGTTGAGTAGAGCAAACATCTCAATGAGGCAAAATATGATTCAATACTGCAAGTAGATGAAACTTCATACACGGATTGACTGGGCATGCTACCCTTGCGGTTCATATGCTGCCAACGAAGCAAAACCAAATTATGCGAGTCGTCATTGCGAGCGAGATACCACAAAGCGCGAACATATTCACAAAAGAAATTAAACAACCATACACAGCTCATTGAATATTTTTATAAAATTTCTAAACAAGCTGTGAAGCTCATCGGCGGTCTGACTTTTTACTTCTACTTCAAGTTCAGCATGTTGCAACGCCTACCCTATAGGAAATCGCGGAATGGTGCTTCACTCCCAACTTGATACAAATGTATAACCGTTGCACATTGTAAATGCAACACTACTGCATACGTCGAGATAAAATGGGCAAAAATATCCGATACCTTTCTTGTCTATCAAGAACAAAAGACAATTTGACAAAACCCGTCGTGATTCCTATTTGTCTAGATATATTGTCAAGCAAAACCCGGCCACAGCAGATCAGAAGGCGCTACATTACATCAGTTAAGCCAACACCAATCAACAGTTACACCCAAACGACTGAATCTCTCGACAGCATTTCCATCTCGCGTAAGGAACAGCAACGTCACAAAACGCCACCAACTACCGGGCATTTTACAGCCGTAGTCTCCCCGCAAACTGCCATCTGACATCATACCAAAGAGGCCTCACCAGCGCCATACAACGGTCATCGTGTTACTACGAATACGGGGTAGACTTTCCAAAGAGACCCTTCCTTCAACGTCATTCCAGTGTTTTCATACGACCAAATCCACGGAGAAAACTACACCCAGGAAAAAAAAAAGGGGGGGAGATTTCTGTACAGTATGCCAATACTCGTAGGGCCGTCATGCGCAGGAACAGAAAAACGGATTGATGCGATCCAGTCGATGGCAGTGCAGAGCCACTTTGCAGGGGTGTTTTCGGGTGGTTCAGGGCTGTGCGGGGAGGGACCGACCTGGTTTGCTCCTTTGCCTGGCTTGGTTTTTTTCGTCTTCTGGGGAATACACACAGAGAAATGGGACGGCAATTGGATTTCCGGTGCGGTTTCTGTGTCGTCATAAGCGTCACGACGGAGAGGCCCAAGGTCGTATCTAGTCTACATGGTGAGGAGAGCAAGTTACTACCCCGAGACAATTGACTACGAGTAAGTAGCCTTGCCCTCTTCTGAAATGATGGTTTCCCGTATTCGTTTACAAGACTGTAAAGTTGGATACTTCTCTTGTCTTATTTACAGCAGGTACACATTATGCGAACAATTGGCCGTTGTATTCAGGTCTTGGACTCAACGTCATCTGAATCTATCTTCTAAATATAACCGCTTCCACCTGCGCTATATCGAAAGCCACCTAACAAGCCCACAAAGTATTACTGGACCAAAAAGAAGAAAAAAGGGCACAAGGGGCTATTCTTAGATCTCCATGACCAAAACGATCCTTGTCAAACTCGCACAAAATGCAGCCCAATTGGGCAGGTTTCCCTAGTTTTGCGGTGCCCCCTGGTTCCTGGCGCACGCGCACCACGCTCGCCGCGGCGGACGGAGCCCCGGAGGGTATGTACGAGCAGGTGCAGCAGGCGGTTGTTAGTGCCATGCTTAAAAGCCCACTAGCAAACTGGGAAAAAGAGGAGCCGCAGCGTGGCGCAGCGCTCTGTCTACCTTCGAGTATGGCGCGCATTGGGGGGGGGGGCGGCGGTTTTGGGCGGCACCGGCAGCGGGATGATGCAGGTCCCGGGTCCCCTTCCAGGCCCGTTTTGCGCTAGAGGATGGGCTCGGCTAGCAGCTGTGTTGCCCACTGTGATACATCGGATACAGCGGGACTTGCAGAGAGTAACCAAGAGAGAGAGGGAGGGGGGACGCGGGACTGCAGGTGCTCTCTTTTGCGGTGCAGCGGCGACGCCGGGTCGGAGCACGGCAGCCCCACTGTTGGCCGCTTCGCCTGGCCTTGATTTCTGACCCTGATTTTGAGGCGCAAGTCGGGGCCTTGGGGGGCGAGGGTTCTCGGAGCCGTTTTTCTTTTGTTTCTGTTGCTGTTTCTCTCTTTTTTCTTTCGTTTCTTGATTTATGAACCCCAGATGCTTGAAGCCTTGTTCTATTCCTCTTCTCTTCCTACGTATTTGAGAGAATCGTTGGTGCCGTCTTTCGGTTCAACTTGTCCATTGCTTTGCTGTTTATCCCCCGTCCTGCGCGAGATACACACACACATACATACATACATACGCCACCTCTCTCAACGACAAACTGCAGCCACACAGCGCTATTATCCCGAGCAGAAAACCTCACAATGGACGAGACTTCATCATCAACAGACGGCAAAGTCGTGGGCGCGGACCCCGTCTATACCCTACACGTCTTTACCTTTTCTCTCTACTCCATCATGGTGCGGTTCGGCCTCGTCCTCGGCAAGCAGCTGAACCCCCAAACTGCCCCGCGCATCAGCCTGCAGTTTGTCAACACGGCCGCCGACGAGAATCTCTCTGAGCAGTACCTGACACAAGTCAACCCAAGAGGACAGGTTCGTTATATACATGCAAAGCCACCAACGTTTCAATTCAAATTATTTTCCGGGCTACGAGCTTGCTGACCATTGTCTTTTCCATCTCTACTAGGTCCCCGCCCTGACATCGCCCGAGTTTGCCGCGCCAATAAGCGACAGCCGAAGCATTGCGAGCTGGCTATGCGAGAAGCAGCCCGAGCTGCTACCTGAGGAGCACAGGGAGACTATTAATCGCCTGCTGGACAAGTTGTACCATTTTCACCTCAAAGCGCTGAACATCCCGGCCGAAGTGGCCTATACGGGCATCCCCAACAAGGCGGCTGCCATGCTGGAGAACCCGGCGCTCTCCGAGGCGCATCGCCGTGCGCTGGAGATTAAGAGTGTCTTGTAAGTAAAACCTGGTGATAAGATAGTATACGAGTCTGTCTTTTGTCTGGATTTTTTTTCTTTTGGTATTAACAAGTTGTAGCCATGACACGCTACACAGCCGGACCGTGGAACCAGAGCACATTGCCAACGTCGAAGAACACGTGCGCGACTTTATGACGGATCTGGACCAGGTGCTCAGGGAGAACAAAACGGACAATGACGAGGACGGGTCGATATGGGCGTTTGGAAAACCGTCACTGCTCGACGCCTATATTGGGTCACTCATTGTGCGGTTGATGGACAATCAGCGCAACGAGCTCCTGCCAGAGGCCGTGCAGGCTTATGGTGCTGCGATTAGGGAGTCTGACGAGTGGAAGCAGGTTATGCATGGCCGCCGGACGGTGTGGGATCCTTCAATGGGAGCGATTCAAGATTTGGATCCCAAGTGAAGAAAAAAGAAGAAGGCGGAGGAAAATAATGTTTAATTTTCGTGGAGCCGACTGATGAAGATGCGAATACCCTTGAGAGAGAGACAGAGAGAAGGAGAGAAAGAGAGAAAGAGAGAAAGGAGGAAATAATTTATAATGATTCGGCAGATGAGTGGCACATAAAAGCTGTCGATTTTAATAATGATGCGAAATATTGTAAATTATAAAACAATTTTACACCGTGTTCGCTGCCGTGTCTTTGTTTGTGTGGTGCTTAGGCGCCGTGAACTTGTATGTAGTCGGGCTTGCAAGGGACCCCGGTCGCATCTGCAGATGCAAACTGAGTACGGAGTAGAGGAGGGCGAGTAGATGCGCACATTGGCTTTAGTCGCCTCTACCTTGGAGTACTGTGATGATTAGTAAATGGGATTTCTCAATTTTCCAAAGAGTTTCTTTCCATCATACGGCTAGTATTAGAAAAGGCGACAGCTTTACACATGATCAGGATTGTATTTTCTAGAATAAAAAACAGCCACTTGACATGTAATGAACGGACAAGAAGAAAACGGCAGAAGACAGGCGATCGACGGGCTTGGCTCCGCGGGACAGAGGCTGCGTAGAACCGTCAGCACACGGCTTATTTGAGGCAGTCATAATGCATGGCGGCGCCGTGGCGGTACAGCGGCGGTATCAGTGAAGGAGTGGCGTTTTTGGGGCGATACTCTTTGCCGGCCTGGGTGATAAGACCAGCGGAGAACAGATTTCTAGTAGGTGGTAATAGTGGAGGAGAACAAAGGGATGGAAGTGGTGGCTTGCGGGCTTTTTTGCCTCCCTGGCTTGTGATGGGGTGCAAACATGGGGCAGATACAGTTTCTCGCTTCTAAGCAACCTTTTGCCTTTCAAGCAGCTCGCTCTCCAATAAATTTCGAGCTGCCTACGTAGTGTCTATCTGTATGCGTAATTTCGCCCCCCAAACCCGCACTTTTGGCGACAAAAATCCCTGCGGCAAAAGTTCGTCGCGCGTCTTCCTAAACGGGCTGTTGGTCTCACCGTTAGCATTGAAGATTCGCCCACTGTGTCACGGAGCGCTGAGCCGCTACGCCCGCTTAGGCAGGTATGGGCTTCCAGACCCTCGCCCCGTCCCCCCTCCAGTACGACACTCTCCCAGCACTGGCCTCGCTCTGGTCCGGGGCAGGATTGGATATGTAGATACTGGTTGGCTGTTGCACCAACCACAACGGTCGCTGAGCTGCGCATTGTGGGCACTGCTTCCGCC
This sequence comes from Lecanicillium sp. S3808, assembly GCA_023628775.1. Classification (NCBI taxonomy): domain Eukaryota; kingdom Fungi; phylum Ascomycota; class Sordariomycetes; order Hypocreales; family Cordycipitaceae; genus Lecanicillium; species Lecanicillium sp. S3808. The sequence goes on along the minus strand of JAMAJY010000003.1, from coordinate 348,232 downwards.
CCCCCCCAGGCCGACCCCAGACGAGGGAACGTTTGTTCAGGGCTATCCGCCGTACGGCGCACTGTGACTTTCCCACGACACTCGGCTCACTGTGCCGCCGTCACCACGCTATTCGGGGCGCTTTCGGCAGATAAGGCTACAGTGCTAGAATACTTCGCACGGCTCCAGCGCGGCTTCCACGAGACAGGGCTGCCCGGCACAATGGCGTCCCAGGGCCTTCTGGGCTCCAACCGTAATACTGCACAGTACTGACTATCCCAGGGGACGCCTTCTCATCCGCTAATACCCACCATGCCTACCACCCTCCGCTCCGCAACGCCTTGAAACAGCCCATTGTCGTTGTACCGGCATCTGGCCTGAGTGCGGTACCACCCCCGCCTCTCTCGCTTCTACTTCTCCTCCCCAGCTTCTAGCCCCAGCCGGGTCAGCCTCGTACTCTGACCTGACACTTGCGAAACAAAAAAAAGGACGTCTGTAGTCAAGACGCTGGTAAATCCTGTTGGCGTCTCCGAGTCGCGCTCTCTCGATTTGGCCCAGGCTCTGCTATCGTGTAGAGATTCCATCCTCCTTCATCTCCACTGCGGACTGAGAGCAAACGGCACGGGGTAACACCCACGCGAAACTGCTCAACCGTTCTGGGGCCGAGCAGAAACTAAGAATAACCTACGGAGCGGAGAACGCTCTCGTCCACCACCGCCCAGCCCAACACAACGCCGACGACTTTTGAGGCGGGAAATACCTGGACAGACCTTGATAAAGCCTTTGGTCTCGGCCAGTTGCTGGCCTCCTACGCAAAACCTACAGCAAAAAAGGAGCACATCCACTCGCCCAATATGCCCGTGCCGAGCATCCTGCGCAAGCGCCACGAGGTCGAGGAGATTACCTCCGTCCCTGGGCCGCTCGAGTGCGATGTTTCCGGCATCGAGACTCTCAAGCACTTGCACGATTATGAAAAGGCTCACAAGTTTGACCCCAACTTCCCCATCGACGAGTTCAGCGACTTGGATGCCGCCATTGCGACGGGCAATGGCGAAAAGGGCATCGAGATTGAGCATGCGCTCATGGAGGATAACAGCCCCTACCCAGAGGTATGTCTTTTTTGGCCTTTGTACTGCGAGGCGGACGTAATCGTTGACAGTGAATCCTTAGGTTCGCGCTGTTGTGCGAAACTATGATGTTGATGTTCCCGCCAACACGATCCGCGCTTGGGTCATTGGCTTGATTCTCTGCACCGTCGGTTCGGGCATCAACATGCTGTTTTCTCTGCGCAACCCCAGTGTGTCAATAAACACCTATGTCATCCAGCTCATTGCGTATCCCATCGGCCTCGGGTGGGATCTCATCATGCCCGACAGAGTCTGGAATGTCTTTGGCATCAAGTTTAACCTTCGCCCGGGCAAATTCAACTTCAAGGAGCACGTCGTCATTGTTGCCATGTCCAATGTAAGTGGCTTCTGCTCGTAGAACCTTTTCCTCCCATCAAAGCACAAACTAACAAACAACAAAAGGCTGCGTATGGTGGTGGTGCGCTGTATGCTACTGATGTTCTCTTGACCCAACGCCTCTTCTACAAGCAGACCTTTGGCTGGGCTTTCCAGCTCCTCTTTGGCATCACTACGCTCTGCACCGGTTATGGCCTTGCCGGTCTCGCCCGTCGCTTCCTCGTCTGGCCCGCTGCCATGATCTGGCCTGCCGACCTGGTCAACTGCGCCATGTTTTACAGCTTGCACGACCACTCGCCATCCGACCCCTCCAGGACCAACGGCTGGTCCATAGGCCGCTACAAGCTCTTCTGTATCATCAGTCTCGCCGCATTTGTATGGTACTGGTTCCCTGGTTGGATTTTCAAAGGCCTCTCGTACTTTAGCTTTCTCTGCTGGATTTGGCCCAACAGCGCCGTCGTCAACAAGCTCTTTGGCGGGATGCATGGCTATGGCCTCATGCCCATCTCCTTTGACTGGACCGTCTTTAGCGGCTTCGTTGGCTCGCCTCTGATTCCACCCTTCCACGCCATTTTCAACGTGCTTATCGGTGTTGTCGGCTTCTTTGTTGTCATTTCCTGTGGTGTCCACTTCAGCGGTGCATGGTACTCTGACTACGTACCAGTCCAGTCTATGGAGTCGTACGACAACATGGGCCAGGTTTACAACGTCACCCGCATCCTCGGCGAGAACCTCCAATTCAATGAGACGGCATACAAGGAGTATTCGCCGCTCTTCCTCTCTACCCAGTTTGCGCTTGCCTACGGCATGTCCTTTGCTGCTGTGTCTGCTGTTCTTATCCACGTCGGTCTCTATCACGGAAAGGAAATCTGGAGTCAGTTCAAGATGGCGCGCCATCAAGAAGATGACGTGCACATGCGTCTCATGAAGAAGTACCGCGATGCTGAAGATTGGTGGTATGCCGGTACGTTTCTGACTTTGCACCAACCCGTTTTTTTTTTTTTTTTTTGGTCGCTAACTCATTGTAGCCCTCCTTCTCGTCATGGTTGGCATCTCCTTTGGTGTCATTGCTGGTTGGGATACTGGCTTTCCGCCGTGGGCATTTGTGATTTGCATGCTTCTTCCCATCATTTGGCTGATCCCGATTGGTCTTGTCCAGGCCATTACCAATGTCCAACTCGGCCTCAACGTGCTGACAGAGTTTATTATTGGTTACATGGTTCCTGGACGCCCCCTCGCCATGATGATGTTCAAGAACTATGGGTACATCTGCATGACCCAGGCTCTCTATTTTGCTCAGGATCTTAAGCTCGGCCATTACATGAAGGTCCCTCCCCGTGTCATGTTTTTGTCGCAACTCGTCGCCTCAATTTGGTCCGCCATCCTACAGATTCTTGTTCTAAACTGGGCTCTCGACAACATTCCCGACGTCTGCTCCCCGGACCAAAAGGACAACTATACCTGCCCCGGCAGCCGAGTCTTTTACACCGCTTCTGTCGTGTGGGGAGCTATTGGCCCCGCCCGCATCTTCAGTGGCAGTGCCATCTACTCGAATCTGCAGTGGTTCTGGCTCATTGGCGCCGTCACGCCCATCATTACTTGGTTGATGGCTCGTCGATGGCCCAAGTCTTTTTTGCGATACATTAGCACGCCCGTCATCTACGGCGGCTCGGGTCTGATTCCTCCCGCCTCCGTGTATATTTACCTCTGCTGGGGCATTGTCGGCATTATCTTCAACTTCTTCATCAAGCGCCGCTACACCAGCTGGTGGCTGCAGTACAACTACATCACCTCGGCGGCGCTTGATTGCGGTCTCATTGTTTCTACGCTCGTCATCTTCTTCACGCTGTATTTGACAAGTGCAAGAGAGCCTCAATGGTGGGGGAACGTCGCTGCCCTGCAGACATTGGACCACGATGCGACTGCAGTCAAGATTCATCTTGCGCCGGGCGAGACGTTTGGTCCAAGCTCTTGGCCTTGATCTAAGATAATGAAGAGTAGATGTGAAGAATTAAAACGATGGAAAGCAAGTTTATATAGCGTGAGCATATTGTTTCGAGTTTGGTCAGTTCTTTGGACATTTTTGGATCTGACGGTTATGATACGGGAGTTTGTTGGGCGTTTGTGATTTCGTTTCGTTCTTGTGAATAGTTGGGTCCACTTCAATATAGCGGATAGCGGATAGTTGATACCTAATGAATTGCATCTGCATCAACATTGCATGGCCCTCGGTATGATGAAGATGTAGCGTCTGTAGAACAATGTACTACTGTACTAGGTAATTACTTGTCGATGCCCGGTTGAGAGCCAATCTACACAAAAAGTGGATTTCGAGATCCTACCCAAAAAAGGAATAGCGCACTCACGTCTCGACCCGAGCAAAAGGCGAGGGTAAGGTCACGTGCATTTCCGTCCACCAGAGAGCACCCACTCCCAAAAGTTAGGGCTACGAGTAGACCAAGCACCGCCCGCCAGCATTTTTGTGTGGGTATTCCACCAGGTGAAACTCCACCAGTGGGCGAAAAAAAGCCCTCGCTTGTGGTGCTGCAGGAGCAAATTGCCCTCTGCGCCCAAAATCTGTCTCTCCCTCCTCCGAGAATTCTCTGTTTATCCCACTAACGACCACAGCACCACCGCCAAGATGAGTACGTTTTTGCCCATTGTTGTTTGATGAGTTTTTCTTCCCTTGGAATGGACGATAGAATGAAGAATCGAGGCTCGCATGTTTTTTTATTTCATTTCGATCGAACGGATGGATTGGACAAGAGAGGAAGAGGAGGGATTGATGGGATGAGGACGACCTGACGACGACGACGAATCATGCGAGCCTCTTTTTCTTTTGCTACTTGATGTCCCTTTCGATCTGGGGGAGAAGTTCTCATCAGTGATTTCTGGCCTGGAATTTAATTGCTGACAACTTGCTATAGCGAAGGGTACCTCCAGCTTTGGTAAACGCCACAACAAGTCGCACGTTCTGTGCCGACGATGCGGTTAGTCTTGCTCCCTCGTTTTGCCTGCTACGATATCGGTTTGCCGTTGGACGACATGCTATTGCTTCCTCGACTTTGTTGTGTTTGATTTCGACTATCGGGAGTGTTTCGAACTATTTCCTTTTCGACGACATCTTATCGGATCCTTGCTACACCGACAATACGACAATCTAGAGGATCGAGCACGTCTACAACGGCAACCGTGGCATGGCAAATTTTACAGCTTGCAGAACCGTCAAACTGACAAATATATCCATAGGTCGCCGCTCTCTGTCCGCCCAGAAGAAGGAGTGTGCCTCGTGCGGCTACCCCTCTGCCAAGATCCGCAAGTGTATGTTATCCTCGAGCAGATGAAGCCGTGTCTGCGGCTCGTCTTGTAATTTTTTCCTCTAAGCGACAAATAAACTGACTTTGTACTAGTCAACTGGGGTGAGAAGGGCAAGCGCAGAAAGACTGTCGGCACCGGCCGCATGCGCTACCTCAAGGATGTGTCGCGCCGCTTCAAGAATGGCTTCCAGACCGGCCAGCCCAAGGGTGCCCGCAGCGCCCCTAAGCAGCCTGCTGCCTAAGCAACGCGGGTGCCTAGGGGAGCCTCTGGTCGTTTTTTGAGCCATCGATCCTGACCTAGACCGATATTCAACATCGATCCCGCAGACGAAGAAGATTACACTTTTGTCGACTTTGACACAACAAGAACGAGTACAACGGAGCAGTGCTTTACCTCGCCTTTTTTATATCAACGAAGAATGGTTCACGAAAAAGACTGCACAACGGCAAAACACGAGGATTGATGATCTGATGTATGACGGAGGGAAGGCTTGATCGATGAACATTAAAACTGCCCCGGGGCTCTTTCTTTTCTTTTTCTCTTTGTAGAAAAGGGCAGAAAAGCGGTTGAATAGGAAAATTGGGGAGTTGGCCTGGTTGTTTCTTTGCGCACACACTCGAGCGTGGGTTTATGTTATGTCACCCTTAACATTGGCTTGTCGGTTTTTTTTTTTCCCTAGATTTTTGTTTTCATCCTGGCGTGTTGGGTCTTTGGCAGGGTGATTATCTGTCGAGGCTTCTGCGTCGCAAAAAATAAAAAATCGAAAAGTAAAATGAAATAAAACATTTACCACTGCGTTGATCTCCGTTTATCATGGTGACGCATGCAATGAAAATGTACCAGGAACATCTATGAGGCATGCAAAACGCTGAATATATGTATCTGATATGTAGTATATTAAAACCGTATATGATAAGCTTATGCTCCCCTCTCAAATACCCTCACACCTCCATCCGCAGCAACATAATACAACAACTCCCGCCCTTCACGCACCCCATCTATCCTCAACACACCACTCACATCCCCCGCCGCGCCCGTATCCAGCCTCCGCAGCGAAACAACCTCGTCCGCCGCGTGGGCCTGGCCCAGCACAAGCGCCGCATGCGTTTTTTCCAGCGTCGTGTGCTGCGGGTGGATGAGCGGTGCGTCCGCCGCTAGGGAAAAGAGGGTAGAGAATGCGCGCTTGATGGAGCGAGACGACTATCTTTAGCTACTAGATCTACATTGACGGAGATATATAAAAAGGGGAAAGAGAGGAGAGGAAAAACAACATACCTCGCGTAGAGAGAGAATCAGCTTCTCAGCTGCTAATGACGACGCTGTACCTTCTGGCGCCATGGCGATGAGCGCATCCAGCCCATCTACAATAAGCACCTTTTTCGACGTCTGCAGCCGCTCCGTCGCAGCGTCTATTTGGGCCTTGACATCTTCCAATGCAGGACTTTTTAGAATAACGTCGCTGCTGTTCCCTGATGGTGAAGCATCGCCTGTGTATAACCCCGTAAGACCATCCACGATACCAACTTTGCCAGTCTTGATCATGGTGTCGATGTTGAGTCCCTACATAACGCAGCCATAGTCGTCAGCACAAATAAATCCCCTTCCTTAACCTTTATTCTTCGCAAAGGCCCTCAATGAAAGTATGAGAAAAAAAAACAAGATACTCACAATCCTTAACCCTCCATCCCTCCAAAACGCCCCATCTCTCAGAAAACTAACCACCAGCACTCCCACATCATCATCCGCCTGCTGCACCAGCGCAAGCACATACCGCAGCACAAGCCAATTCGTGCTCGCGCCCTGCACGCTAGTCAGCAACGTAAGCGAGCCGGCGTCTGTGGCTGCGGGGCCCGAGACGAGGTTTTGCTCTAGGAGCGGTGGGATCTTGGTTGATGAAGCCGTGGTCGTGCTGCTGGCTGCTGGAGTTGATGATGGTGAGGGCATGATGAGAGGTTGTTTGGGCAGCGTGGCTGCTTTCTTTTCGAGGAACTGGGCTGCTTGATAAACCGTGTGAAATGACTCAAATATATATATGGACTAATCAATCGCACGTGGTATTTTGCTGTTGTAGGTTGGGTTTGACTGTCTCAATTTCATCAGTCGTTGAAAATGTAGCTGTAGTGGGGCTCAACGCTAAACATCACTCGCCGACCACGGCACTTTCGCATCTACATTATACAACGCCATTTCAGCACAGCGAACTCTCGCAATACAAATTTAAAAAAACATAGAAAATTATATCATCCTGTCCTATACAATTTCTACAATCTAATATGCGGCTTAAACAAAGTAAACAGTCCATCCAACTTGTACGCCTAAAGGCTACCCAAAAATAAACATATCGTCGCTGCCCACCAAGAAACATCCAGACGCACGAATGAAGCCCGCCAATCGTCAGAACATAAAACTTAAAACTTCTCCATAAGATTCCTGCGCACTGTCCACATGCGTAGACGCTTTCCGTAAATGAAGAGGGGAACAGTAAATATCAGCAGAATCAGCTGAATGATGCCGATCCAGATGTACACCATCTTGGGTCCATCGTCCGCAAGCCAGTGCGAGACAAACAAACTAAACACCAAGCCATGCAAAATATTCTTGGCAAAGTTCAGCGTGACAAGCGCCTCTCCTGCATACTGTCGGTAGCTGTCGACGCAGAATGTAATTGACGTGGTGGATCCGAGCGAGCAGCCAAAAGAAACGACGCCAAAGAAGACTGTAGGAACAATCCAGTGGTCCTTTTGCTCTGCTGACCATCCGAATCCCATGAGCCCTATGCACGTAGTGATAAGAATCGGAATGGCCATGACGAGCCGAAACTCGGGCTCATATAAACCTCCATTGCGGCGTGACATTGCCTTGACAACAACGTCACTAATCTTTCCCGCAACTCCAGTGCCAAGAATACCTCCAATAAAAGGGGAGATATACACCAAACCCGTCTGAAGAGCACCAAAGTTGTACGTGTCTGGATCGCGGTAGATGATGGCCATGGTTTCAGAAATAACAATCAGCCAACCAATGGAGCAAGCGTAGATAACAGCAGACCACAGAACGGCGGGATAGGCAAACAGGACAAATGGGCGGGCCATGACCTTGATCCACTTGTCGCTGTTGAGCCGCCCGTGATATGGCTTGAGCTGCTGAACAAATGATAAAGCCGGCTGTTTTCGGAGGTTGCGCGTGTATGGATAGACTTTGCCACTCCCAACCTGAATGGACGCCGTGGAAACAGAGTCGTGCCTCTCGGGCTGAGGTCGACTGTTAAAGTAATCCTCGTTGGGAGACTGAATCCTTGCATCATTTGGCGACAAAAATGATCCCTCTACTGCTGCGGCGGGTGTTGCCCGTGCTGGAGTGACAGGATCAGGCTGAGATGTAGCATGTGGATCATCGTGCTTTGGATCCGGGGTGGATGGGCGAATTTCGTCTTGCTTCTCAACATCTGGCGTCTCAGTAAAACCAACATGAAGGTTCTTGTGCGTGTGAGCCGTTGCGGGAGATGCAACCTCGGGTGCCTCTGGCGCCTCCGGCGCCTCCGACGCTTGGTGGGAATCGGCTGCGGCGAAGCCGACGTGCAAGTTTTGGTTGCGCTCTTCAGCACCAGGGGAGTGAGGGCGTTCGGTAGATTGAGGAATCGGAGGGGGAATAGGAGGCTTGCGTGAGTAATATCGTGAAGACAAGCGGCGCAGAAAGCTTGGTCTCTTGGAGGGCTTCCTCGTCGGCGTGCGGTCCCAGAATGTCTCGGGGACGAAAAAGAACAAAAGTACCCCCATGCATCCAACGATTATTGCAGTAATCCTATTTGCTTAATTAGTATACCTGTGCGTTTCATTTCATTGAGTCGCCTTACCAAAATGTCCATCGCCATCCAAATCGACCTATGATGGCGGCGCTGACCAGTGGAACCAGATTCTTGCCACCCAAAAGCAAGAGGGTGTAGATACCGATGCGATAAGCTCGTTCGTGGAGGAAGAAAATCTCAGCAATGGTCGCCGAGGGTAAACATTCAACGGGGCTAATAGACACTCCGTGGAATACTCTTGCCGCCAACAGCGAGTTGAAGGATGGGGAAAACCCAGCCCACAGCGATGTACCAACGAAAAGAATTGAACTGACAAGATAGACTGGTCTTTTGCCATAGAGAATGGCCGTCGGAGAGAAAAGAACGCAGCCGACACCCAAACCCATCATGTAAAGCCCAGTGGTTAGAGCTACAGTCTCAACCTCGACGTCGTACTCGTGTGCCACGTCGGTGAAACCAGCCGCAATGATTGGAGTCATACCGCCACCAATCATGCAGTAGAGGCCGAGAGATAGTAAGGCGCAATCACGACGCCAATTAGGCCAATTGAGAGGATCATTTAGGGAGTCATCCGGCTGGGGATCCAAAATGATCATGCCATCGTCAGTCGTCTTCTTTTGTTCCTCCGCGGGCTCGATAGACTTGCGGCTTGGGGTGCCTGGTACAGGTCGGGTGCCGCCAGGAGTCATCGGCATAGGACGAGACCCGCCAGGAGTCAAAGGCATGTCTACATGGAAGCCAGTAGGGATCGAAGAGTGCGACGTCCTGGCATGCATGTTTCTCAGACCCAGCGGTTCATTGCGATTCGCAGCCAGGAGCAAGACGGAACCTAGACTGCTGTCAGAAAATAATCCAGCCGGACGACAGTTTAGCCTCACTTACCGGGGACCTCAACCGTTCTCTCATCGTTAAGTACACCAAAACTCCACTTTGGTGTATTGGAAAACGCATTCCCGGAGTTGTCAGCGTTTGAGTCCCTATTGCCAAATAAACGCCCAAAGTGCCAACGACTGGGGCCCGAGGACTTTTCCTCTGGAGTTGGAGTACTGTCAGACATGTTGCCTCGTTTTACAAAGAAAAAGGTGGTGGTTGGATGGCAAATGTTCCTGCAAAACCGTGAAGAGAGGTTTCTGCCTGCTTTATAGGTGAAATTGAGAGTTTATGCGTGGCTGAAATTGTACGCTGGAAGACGTATAAGAGGTGGCGATACGTAGAAATGACTTATATTTAGGTGGGAGAAGCCAATAAATATCGACCAGTAGGTAGTAGCTCCGAGGTTGTAGAGGCAACGAGGCGTGTAGTGTACGAGGTCCCTGGTTGATAATAAGTTTGGTGGTGATGTCGATGGCGTAGCTAGAGACGGAGTAGGAAGGATCGAGGGCGCGCAGGGACCATGGCTGGCACAAAAAGGTTATTGGAAGCCACACACAAGATAAATACTGATAGATAGGACAGGAAAGTATGAGGCAGCGGCATTTGACCACCTTTTCAAGTGAAGCCGTCGGCCATGCCAGCAGCCACAAGGGAGCGGCGGGACAGGGTTGAAAGGGCGAAACAGGCGAGAAAGTCAAGCTTGCAGGTGCATAAAATATTATTTGTACCTTGAACACCAAAAGCTGTGTAGTTTTGTACTTGTAAAGGCTTTCCCGGGGTCCTTAACGTCGAGTCAAAGACGATACTGGCAGCTTGCGTTTATTGCATCAGCTGATGGTCCCTCGACGTGATGTAGGCTAGGCGGCTCGGCGACGTCGGATGTTTTGAAGCAACGGCCTGGATCCAAACAGGCGTTGCTAGGCCAAACTACTTTGCGGAAAGGCAGTTCCAAAAAAGAAATTGAGGATGAAAAAGGTCAAAGAAGAGAATTCCAACTCGCAGAGGAGATGGAAGAGCCGTGACTCAGTCAAAGGCGGAGACGGGCCTTTGATAATAAAGGTGTCAGTCGGCTGTGAGAGCGAGGCTGGCTTGGCTGTCAAGGTTACGACGCTCGTACCAGCTGGCGCGCACCTGGCGGGCAGCTGGCGGGCAACTGGCTACGAGTAGTACCAGGAGACTATAATGTGGGGGAGATGATAGTGGCAACTGACATGCAACAGGGGGCTTCAAGATGGAGATGGATCCCTCCACTTCAAAATGCCCAGGCAAGCCAAGGACGCACATGGCAAATTGGAGCCTTGTGTATCTGTTCATCTGTTTCATGGTCTACTCGTATATGCTCATCTGCGCTGATGTGCTTCTCTTTCTCTCCATAGAGAGACTGCGAAATGCTTGCCCGAAGGCTCCGGAGACGAGTCCTGACATGTTATCATCTGTTTGTTTGGCGAGCCTCCGTCTCGAGCCGTCGAAGCATGGTGATATGCGGCGGCTAACATTCTTTGTCTCTCAGCCTCAGCGAGCCGCTAACCCTTAGTCGGGGCCAAACAAGACCAACAAACCACAAACCACCAGTACGCGCAGTGTCACAAAGGATTCCAGCAAACTCTTCTATAAACACCATCCTGCCGCCCTCATCAGCTATGCTGTTACACCATGACGACACTTTTGGGGGGTTGAGGCATGCACAGCGACGCCTCCTCGTACACACCTGCAAAGGTTGCCCAGCTAGCGTATGGGAGCCTCCACAGCACTCAACGCACCCCGCTTGTCGCTTACAACCTGGTGTCACGGTGATGGCGAAATGGGCGGTGATATTGGATCGCAAACCTAGTCAACGCGAGAGGGGCCAAGATATGCGGCAACAGCCTGGACTTTGTGGCAATCTTCAGCTCATGCAGCAACTGGGGGGGAACTAACGTAGGTCAGTTCTCTACGATCAGCAAGTGCCGCCTCTCATCCTCCCTATGCAAAGCGGCGATCAGGAAGCCGGAGAAAGTTAAGCTTCAATCTAGACCGGTTCAGATGGCGGTCACCGGAGAGCCTCCTATCAGTCGCCGGAGCCGCCGTTACTGCTGGCAAGTGGCCACGGCGCTTGCATGTGCCACCACCATCAATCACCCTTGACAAGCCCCTAACAACGCCGCACTCGGGCCAGTGCATCTACTGCAATAGACAAGCCCGTTAAGGAGCCTAACCTCGTACTAGGAGAATATGGTCCCCACTAAGTTGCTGCTCAGCAGACCCTTATGACCTCATTCTCGAGCACATCAAAGATGGCGAAACGGCATGGCTCTCCGCCAGCCTATTTTGACCAGCGTTCCAGCCACTCGAATCAGTCCGACCGCCGAGACAAAAACATTGACACCAAGCAATACAAAGGCCTGCATCAATATCAGCTAGCCGGAGATTGCAGTCTCCCAATTAAGTCGACCGGAAAGAGATATAGCGACTAATACTGCTCTTGGTTTTGATGCCAGTGTCAGCTTGATCTGTGCTGCTGGCGTAGTCCTAGTATTACTGCACTGTTTTTAGCGGACACGCCATCTACCCATCTCCCCTCTCCACGCCGCCACGCGCCTCAACCTTTGTAGCTCGGCTCACCGCTCTCGAGCAACCGCGATCTGTACAGACATCCCGACCTACACACTCCATCCCTGCATTAACCAAACCCCATCTGCACACAGGGGAGCTAATTGCAACTTTGCAATACGAGTATCGTCCGCACTCGCGCCCATGTCGATGAAACCGCCTTCCGCCGTCGCCGCGGGCCTCTGGCGGGCTTCCACTGGCAAGCACGCCACCTCGCTGGCCCGTCTGGTGACTCGGAGCCAAGGCTCCTTTGGAACCTCGTGCACCACATTACTAGCATCCCAAGGTGCTCAAAGTGCTCGCTTTTCTTCTTCGCCCGCCAAGTCGGCCAAGAACCAAATCTTTTCGCCGTAAGTCCCCTGTAAGCTGTCTGTGATACTACTGAAGCGTTCCTTTCCGCTTTTGGAAACCCGAACACAATGTTTGGTTCTGTCATACAAGCCAGCGTCTTTTGACTAACAAGCCATGTTCACTCCTTTTATAGAGTTCGCAATAATGACACATTTTATACATATCTGTCTACAAGCTCTTCGGCACGCATCCCCCTCTTAACATTATGGACGGCCTCTTGGTGTTCAACATGCCGCACCGTCGAGCCATTCGTCCGCTCGTTGGTTGAATCTGGCGTTGGCGAGGAAGAAGGCGGCGTAGCACTCGCCACTGTCGAATTTGATAGCCCGGACATCATGTCTGCGGGTGCAGATAGCCTCGCCATGACGTACATGATCACATCCATCCCCACCTTGTTGAGTTTTGATGCAGGCGAAGCTCAGACTACGACAAAGGTTGTAGATGGCAAGCGCCTCGCGGATCGTGACTTTTTGGTAGAGTGGATTCGAAATGAGGCGAGGCGCCATGGCGGACGCGGAGGCGGCGGCGGGGGCTTTTCCTTTGGTGGCTTGTTTGGACGGTCACAGTGAGCTTTCTTGTATGTGTCGTTGTACATTGCTATAAGCTTGTAGAATACAGGGCTGCAATATGTCTATATGGTGTATTTGATCTCAGTATATTTGATATAGTATTTCTTTTTTTCCTGCTGAATTTGTTCTTTTGGAGACTCACTTTGATCTGTACATATAGAATCTCCCAATGCCATCTTTGTGCTAGTTTTGCACCGGGGATTGCGTGGCCACTACACATGCATCATAGCATCATCGCGCAGAAGATGGCTTACCAGGCCCGCTGCGCCGTATTGACCAGCAGAATGGGTAGCATCGTGACAACTGTTCGAGACACGGCACTTGTTGCAGTGCAATCTCTCGGCCTTGTGGTGCAGGGTAGTGGGAGATGACTGTGAAGTCGAGGGTGGGAGCCAATATAGTCTGTCAAGTAATTGTGTTGTGTGCGTCTGAAGAAAGTGCTGACAAAGGGTTTTTTCGAGCTCCCTGAAACATTGGTTGACTCAGGAACTTACCCAGAGAGCCAGTCTAGGACGTCGCCCAAATGTCGCATGGAACTTGTTAGCTGTTGAGGAAGGGCGATTGCTTGTGTTGACGATTTCTGTATTACCAAAAACAATTACAAAAGAGTCGAAATTCTCCAAGTTGAGCTCCAAAGCCTCTTGGAAAAGTCTTTCTTTGGTGCCTCAAACCTGCGACACGGCATGGCATTTAACAGTCTCATCTGGGACATCCGTGCCGGGCCTCGAGGGCCAATCAGATCCGTGTCGCAGACTTTACATGCTACATGCGGCTAGCCACGTTGGCGTTGGAGAAATGCAGGTTGGAAAAAGGCTGTACAACAACTGCAAGGGGAAGAGTACTCAGACTTTGGCCCTTTTTAGGATGTTTGTTTGGCTTGGACACTTTGTTGCTGCTTGCAGTTGCTTTGCTTTAAGGAGCCGTATTTTCTTTTTTTGAGCTTGGTGAATGAGAGGAGGGAGTTTCATTTTGGCTTCGTATTTGCTTGAGCCTTGTTGGTGTGTATCGACCAGTGGAGAAAGGTTATGGGACGATTTTTCTGGGTTTACGAGCGCTTGTGAGTCTTTTCCCGCTCCGTATTGTGAGTGTTGTTGGAGATGAGATTGCAGTTGGCGATACTAGTAATACACAACGTAGGAGGACTGGATTTGTAGTATTGTACACATTAGCATGTTATTGACTATTGGAAAATTTGAAACATTACAAATACTCAGTTCCCTCAGTTGATCATTGCATGTTCTTGTATCTGCTTTCGTACAGGCCGGCTCGCAGCGCACATTGATCCCGAGACAGCGGCATAGTGAGAGCACCTTTAGACAAGTAGAAAGCTTCACAAAGCTAGAAGTAATCCCGAAAGGCTTTCTCTATTTTTTTCCCCCAGAACTTTCACGCTTTATCACTCTTCTATTAGAAGGTAAAGCCAAATCGACTACTCCAAGCTGCCGCGTAGCTTCCATAGTAGCGTTTCAACGATAGTAGACGTACGACAACAGCCAGAAACACGGCTCGTCAGAAGGCCGCCTGGCATAATGTCGCTGGCTGGATCCGAGTCCGCATCTCCGAGTCTCCCAGCCTCAAACCCCCACAAGTTGTACGAGAAGCGGCATCCTTCACTGGTGGAAACTCGCACCGCAACGTCTCAAAAATTCTGAGCTCAGTCTCCTCCTCCGTCCTTACCTTGCCCTTGCCGTGTTTTAAAACTCCTTTATTGCCCAGACACCAGAAAAACTTCGTTTTCTAAATTTGCATTGTATTTTTCTTTCCTTAATTTCTTCCTCGTTAATCTGCCCTTTGTTCGTTCGAGAAGAGCAATAGCAACCAACGTAATAAGCGCCGTTGCCGACCGGTACGCCCACCCGCTCGCTACCTCGAACGTCACTTGGTGGGTGTTTGTTTTGTCTCTGCACGCCTTTAGTTCCTGCGAGGCCCTGTTGCGCGCCAAACGCCTTTGCACCCGCCCCGGACCGGCGCCCCCGACTACGGCCGCCAGCTGCGACCTCACGAGGACAGAGCACACACCAAACCGCATCCGGCACTTTTGGAGGCGAGACAGACTGTGCGCTTGCATCTGCAAATCCCGAAGCTGCGCGTCTGCTGCAGGCTCGACATCAAGGCGTTTAGCTGGCCGCTTCGACTGGTAGCCGGCTACCTTTTATCCATACTTCGTTGCTACTGCGGCTGCTGCTGTGCGACGTCGACTAAGCACGGCGCTGCATACCGTTCATCATTCTTGTCCAACAGGCCTCGACTGTTTCGCACTGCGGCTCGGCCTTGCGCTGATCGGCGGCCGCACACACACGACCTCATTCGACGACTGCGAACTTGAGGGTTGGCCATCGACTTGGAGGATTTTTACAAGTTGATTAGCCGCCCGTCCATTCTGCTGCTTCACGGTTTCAGACTGAGCGCGGCACGTTGCGGAAGCGGCAACGTCTTGTTACTGTTTCCTCCGCGCAGTGCCATAACCTCGACCAAACAAACCGCCATCCGAGCGCGTCGACCGTACAGAGAAGATACACCATCTGGTAAATGCTTTCTCGGGTTGTTCTCAACTTTTAGAGAGCCGACTTCTGGACATGGGAACCGCATTTGCGTCCATCTGACGCCCTGGTACCCTGCATAAACGGCCTTTTGCCAACACAACCCCCAAAGCACGCTCTTCACCTCGAGGTAGCTGGCGTGCTGACACGAGGACATGGCGTACGACGCTGGAGGATATGGTGGCCAACAGCGCCCGTATAACGGACCGGCTGCTGGTCGACCAACACCGAGGCCGTATGAAGAGCCACCGATGCCGCGTGGCTATGGAGAATCAGCACAATACCATGGATACGACAACGCATACAGTAATCAAGAAAGCTATGGAGGCTACGGCTCAGATCCTCGTTATGGGCCTGGACCTGGTTCTGGTAGAGCAGAGAGGCCGCCACCCCAGGGTAGAGGCGCACCTCCAATGGGACGACCGCCGCCAGGAGGAGCTCCTAGAGGTGGCGGATTACCTCCTCAACGAGGTGCTGGTCCTCCTCCTGGTCAACCAATGCCTAACGGTCGCGGTCGCGGAGTCCCTTACGGCCCTGGCCCTGATGCCGGTACGTTGTGCCCTTTGGTGCATTCGCGACATGTTGCTAACTTTCATGCTTAGGTGGCCGCAGACCCCCGGCACCCGATCAAGGTTACGGTCAGTATCCTAGTCGCGATGAAAACTACATTGCCAATGGAATGTCTTCCATGGATATAAACGGCCGTCCGCAACCTGGCAGATCCAGCTTGGATAGTCACAGACCTCACGGAGATTATGGAGGACCGGTCCCCGGCCAAGGTAGGGGCCCTCCGCCAAGAGGGCAGCCTCCGCGAGGCTATCCTGATACAAGACACGGCCCAGCTCCTGGACAGGCGCCAGGTGGCTACGAGTATGACGACGGATACGGACATCAGCAGGGGCCGCAGAGAAACGAGTTCGGCCCCCCTGATCGAAGCATGACGATGCCTGTGGATGACCCACGCTCGAATAGGTTCCCTCCACAGCAAGCAGAGACTATGCCATATCATTATCCCACTGGTCAGGGTGCGCCTCAGCCTCAAAGGCCCGCGACAGCAAGTGGACACCGCCCACCGCCACATCGGACCTATCCTGCCGAACCGCAAGCTCAATCTAGAGGGTTTCACGCTTATGAGACGCCTGGATACCACGACCAATCGGCCAGTTCCGTCACAGATGTGGTTGATTCTTACTACGACACACGCCACAGCAACCCAGAGTACAGCGCGTATGGCCAGCACCAGCCTCAACAAAGCGTACCAAACTTTGACAACGGGATGGCAAACGGGCGAGGTTCATTCGAACAGGCAATGCACCCGGGACAGGACCAACCGCATAGGGGCGCTCACCAAACAGCCCAAGTGAGCCATGCAACGTCGTTGGCAGATGTTGCTGAACCCCAGGCTGCTGTGTTCGAAATGGCCGGAGATGCACCATCGGTTCCACCTATGCCTCCCAGCAATGCGTACCAGCAGAGCTACAACCAGAGTTACGACAGGCCGACATACGACTCGATGCCTGCCAGAGGCCCCAGTGCTCCGCCGGGTGCGGCTCGCGCAGCACCACCTTCTGGTGGATATCCTGCAAACCAAGGCATCTCACGACCCGGGACTACAGTTCCGCAGAGATCCGATCCTGACCAACTACCATCCCACCCGACACCAGTTCGCCCAGGTTTGATACCAAATTCTGGAATGGTCAACCCCAACGATAGACCACCGCCAGTACGAAACTACGGAGGAGTTGGTCAGAGGCCTCAACCCCAGCAGCCTCAACAGCCGCCCACGGCTCAGCTGCCGCCTCGGCAGTACTCTGTGCCACCTGTTCCAGCCCCTGCTTCAAACGAAATTCAAGCAGCCCAGCAACATGCGCAAGCTCAAGCCCCAGTCACCACGCAGGAGCTTGAACAGTTGCGCATGATCATCAAAGCGAACCCGGCAGACCAGGAATCCGCGCTCAGGTTGGCTAAGCGATTGATTGAGGCGTCTGAAGCTCTGACACCTAACCTTCCAGACCCGAGAGCCCGGGCCAAGGCCCGCGATCGTTATCTCATGGATGCGCACAAGATTCTAAAGAAACTTGCGAGCAACCAAAATCTCGGGGCAATGTTCACGCTGGCAGACGGCCTCGGAAAGGGAATGTTTGGCAACGAACCGGACACAAAGGAGGCCTTTACGCTGTACCAATCGGCAGCAAAACTTGGTCATGCTGCGGCCGCGTACCGAACTGCCGTATGCTGCGAAATTGGCCATGAGGATGGCGGTGGGACAAGACGGGACCCAATGAAGGCAATGCAATGGTACAAACGTGCCGCAACCCTGGGGGATACCCCTGCGCTGTACAAAGTCGGCATGATTCTTCTCAAAGGTCTGCTCGGGCAGCAGAAGAACCCGAGGGAGGCTGTGAGTTGGCTGAAGCGTGCGGCAGAACGAGCTGATGAAGAGAATCCCCATGCGTTACACGAGCTTGGTTTGTTGTACCAGTCGGCGCAACCGAACGACTACATTATTCGCGACGAGGGCTACGCACTGAGCTTATTCCAGCAGGCAGCCGAGCTTGGCTACAAGTTTTCCCAGTTTCGACTCGGAAGTGCGTACGAGTATGGGCTCCTCGGATGCCCGATAGACCCCAGGCTCTCAATTGTGTGGTACTCCCGAGCGGCAATGCAAGAAGAACATCAATCAGAGCTGGCCCTGAGTGGATGGTACTTGACTGGGAGCGAAGGAGTTTTGAGCCAGAGTGACACCGAAGCGTACCTCTGGGCCCGCAAGGCAGCTACAGCTGGTTTGGCCAAGGCAGAGTTTGCGATGGGCTACTTTACGGAAGTGGGCATTGGAGTTCCGCCAAATCTAGAAGACGCCAAGCGGTGGTACTGGCGAGCAGCTGGTAAGTTAATTGGGAGAGAAAGTCTCATTTCGCGAAGACGCCCGCTAATCCAGTTTTTGTACAGCTCAAGACTATCCCCGATCAAGAGAACGCCTGGAAGAGTTGAAGCGCGCTGGCAAGACTGGCGCGCCACCGCGACAGCGCGAACGAATTTCACGAAGCAGAATCGAGAGGCAGCAGGACGGCGACTGCACCGTAATGTAAGCTGGTGTTGAGACGAATAGGTTCTATTAGGTAGTTTTTTTGTTTTTGTGTTTTGGGAACATGCGGCGCACTGGTATAGACTAGGAACGAACAGACGAAAAGAAGGCGTCCACGAAAACAGCGGCATGAAAGCGAAGGGCTGGGGTGTATGATTAATTAGTTGCTGTCGCTGGGGACGTATGTTGAAGCGAACCAGAGGTTTGGTGTACGCCGAGCGAGGATGGACTACCCAACGTAGCTTGTAGCAGAGCCCGTATGAATACAAGTTATAATCAAAGCTATGGGACGAATAATCGTAACAACGATCGCGACTGTATTTTTAGGCGTTTGTTTTTAGACAAAATTAGCTAGAAAATGGAATAGTGGTAATTATGCCTTGTATCTTTCGTTTTAACGACTATGAATACTGAGGTATGCAACTGGAGAGCTACGTTGACCGCCTACCGAATATGCACCACCCACCAGCGGCAATATTTTTCGCCGCGCGAAAACACCCATAACGTCACCAGCGCAGCACAGCTCCCTCACCTTTTCGCATTCGGCGACAGGCATCATACACGAGAATCAATACTCTGCACATGCAGCTGGAAGTATTGCTACGGCAGACGAAAACAAATTGATACTATCCGACTCGACCGAACAGCGAAGAATATAAGAATACGGCAAACATGTCAGGAACAAATTGGAAGCTCTGGAGCAAAGTTGTTGTGGCGTAAGCATTGCCGACCCGTTCCTTTTTCCCTTAGTCTTGTTTCCTGCAGAGAAGAGGGTTTGTACTGATGCGTCTTATTTGCCCTGGTGTGTAGTGGCCTTGCAGTCTCCGTGGGCGGACCGGCGTTTACGTATTGGATCAGCCCTAGCGAAGACGAGCTGCGAAAGCGGTATAACCCGGACCTGCAGAAGCGTAGCATCGAGGGACGCGAGGAGAGGCAACAGGAGTTTAACGACTTTGTGTCGAGGTTGAAAGAATATTCCAAGTCTGATAAGCCAGGTACGTGTTTTGTTTACTTGCTTCTTACACTGCCTCGATTATTCAGGGAGGAGGGTGAAGAAGAACGAAACTAACGTGTGTGTAGTCTGGACCGTGGCCAAGGAAGACGAGGAGAGGCGCAAAAAGGCAATCATGGAAGCTGGAAAGGCGCAGCAGAAGGAGGCCGAGGCCAGGAAGGAGGAGATGCGCCGAGAGGCTGGGCTGGGGAAGAACTGAAACTGAATCTATCTTGAGCTGGTGGAATAGGCCAAAGGGGAGGGCGTTTTCTGTCTGTATATTATTACAACAATGGGCTTCTGCGTGGTAATTAGACGGACGCAGTAAGGCTGAGCCGAGGTCATGGTTTTTTTTTGGGTTTTTGGCATTTACTCTACTGATCTTTTGGGAAAGCAATTTGGCTGGCGATGGGCGTTTGTTTTTGTTTTCCTGAGATGGCTTGTATATTAGACTTGCACATGGTAATATCACCACTTTGAGATGATCCATAGCTAGCATTCGGAAGAAGGGATAAGTGACGTTTTGTGAATGCGACGGGTAGCATACCTGCGCTTCGCTACATGCAAGACTTGTTGTTATCTATGTATATGGCCATCTAAACGTATTCGAACCTTTTCAGCTTTTCGAATCCACAAAGAGCATCCGGGCATTCCGATTAGACCTCCGTAAGTAGCGTTCTATTCCTCTGAGTCATCTTTCTCAGGCTTCTTCTCCCTCGTCGCGTATAAAATGATCATCGAAAGCAGCTGCAGAACAGCCGCGGCGAAAAAACACAGCCCATACCACGACGGACCCCATTTCAAACCCAGCGAGAAAACGGCCGATAATATTGGCGGCGACGCAAGCGCCCCGATAGACTGCATGATTGCCACGCAGACGTACATGAGACTGTGGTGCTCGGGCTCGGTGAGCGAGGCAATCAGGCTGACAACTGCTGGGTGACTGCCCTTGCTAAGCTCGAAAATGGCCACGGCAATGGTGAAGAGGGTGCCTGTGGGTGCGAGACCGCTGAGGACGGATCCAATGACCATCATGGTCAGCGTGCCACGGGCGAGCCATAGGTCTTTGGCTACGGCGGAGAGCTTGTAGCGTTGGGTGAGGAGCGTGCTTAGACCTGGGAGGACGACTGCTACCATTGCCAAGTCTACTGCTGACTTGACGGAGCCTAGGAGACCGGCCTGTGTAGAACGAGGTCAGTTTTGATTTGTAGGGGCGATTTTTTTTTGGGGGTTTGGGGTTCGAGTTGATGGCTTACCTCGCCCCACGACCAACCGTATCGCTTCGTTGCGTATTGCAGACGAATGGCTGTCTCCCAGACACCAAGGGTGACAAAGACGATGCTGCCGAGAAGCATGCCGACCTGGATGTTATTCCAGAACAACGTGCGAAACATGTGCGATGCCTGCTTTGCATAGTCGGAAATATGCTGCCGAATTCTGGATGATGTGGAAAGCGACTCGGGCATTGTGCTCTCCGTAGCAGCACTTTCCTCCTGCTTTGCCTTTTTGCTAATCTTGATGTTTGGAAGCGCCAGAGAGAAGACGAAGCTGAGAGCTAATCCTGCAACGCCGAGACCTTGAGTCAGAACCGGGCCACCGGCTTTCATGGCCAGGTATGCGGCTGGGGCACCCGCAAAAGAGGCTACAATGGAGATGGCTGTCATGTAGAAGAAGTAAATTGCTCTGAAAAGAAAAAAACGAATTTGTTAGTAAATTGCTTGTGAGATTGGCACTCTGCATCGTGCGGCATACCTGTTTTGCTTTGTTGTTATAGTTCCGGCCATGGCAAATTGCATCGCAATCTGGCCCATAGCACCGCCTCCGAAGACGCTCATGGACGCGCAAAGATAGATCCATTTGATGTCGAGAATCTCAGGATGAGCGCCTGTGAGTAGCATGAGTATTCACATCAAGAAACAGGGTCTAGAAGCATGTATTTTGAAAGCAGAAAACTTACAAACAAGAGCCTCGCCTCCCTGCGCAAGAACGTCACCGAAAAACACAAGCAGCAATATCAGCTTCGGCCCATACTTGTCAGCCAAGATTCCGTACGGAATCAGCGTCAGGAACCCAGGCATAATGGTAAACATCTGCTCAAGTGCAATGACCATGGACAGCTCAGCCTGCACATTGTCGTTTTTACAGCGTGGGTCGTTGTACCGGTCCTCCAAGTCTGGATACTCTTTCAAGCACACGGAGCTCTCCAGGAGCGCTGAGAGGCCGACTTCGATGAAGGAAGCGGCGATCTGGAACGTGACCATGATGAGGACGCCTGGGATGGCGACGCGCAGGATCTCCGAGCGCGTGGGGGCCGGCTCATTGTCTGCTTCAGAGTAGTTTGACGGATTTTCTGAGGTGTTTGGGTCACCGAGGAGCGGCTGATGCTCTTCTCGCGTGCTTGTCGCCATTTTTGGACAACGTAGAGCGTATGTAATGTCTGAATTGCGGTTGCAGGTTGGACAAATGTAGGCTGCGGTGGAGGGTCATTGGACCAACAGGCGCTATCCTGCATTTGGATGCGGGGTGGAACTCGAGTCCAGCGGTGGTTATTTGGTAACTACAGGTCGTTCCAGAGGTCTTTTGGGGCCGACCTATATCTAATCTGGTCATTAAGTTAATGACCAATAGCTAGAAGAAGAAAAGAAAAATGGTACAAAAGGGATTCATAATTTTGCTATTATTTTTACAGTCAACAGTAAATATATGTGCATTAGCCAAGTAGGTCTGCTACTACGACCATATGCAATTACAAAGTTGATATAGAGGTTTATACTTTGTAGTAGACCTGCTTATGGCAAGAAAAGCCTTTCAATTTTCGAGAATAGAATATTCTACTTCAAAAAATGTACAGCTAGACTAACACCAGCCGCATCATACACGTGGACGATATGAGGCTCAAAGTACATGCACCACGAACAGCATTCGCGATATTTTGAAGAAACGACAGAAGTAAAATTTTGGTATATAATACGACATAGAATCTTGTGACTAAAAAAAACTAACTACTGAATGTGTTTACTCTCCCTGGTAGCCCGGGAAAATGTCAAAGAGCTGGCTGCGGAAGTCATGCAGCTGAGGGCAAGAAAGAGTAGAAAAAACATCCTTGATTGGGTCCAGCACTGGATCAAGGAGACCACCAAGTGCACCAATAACACCATCCAGTTCGTCGATACCACCAGCCATGGCTGCTTGGAAGGCAAAGCAAGCAAGGTTGTTGCCCTCGAGGAGAGTAGCGCCGTTATATACGCCACCAGTGAGGTCCTCAAGATCGACACCAGTGAATGAGTTGGTAGTACCAGTGTTACCACCGAAGCGGAGAGTACTGGGGTAGACTTTGGCACCGGCAATCAAGTCAAGGAAGACATCGACGATATTGTACTGGTCGGTGCCAGGGCGGCGGTACCAGTTCTCCGGGATGCGTTCCTGGCCACGATGGTGGACGTAATTGCCATCTTCACCGGTGACAGCAAAGAAACTCTTGATGACCTCCGGCGTCAGGAAACCACCAGGCTGTTCGGCAGAGTGGTTGGACATGAAGTTAATAACAAAGTTGTACGCAGCAGGTGCAACAAGACCAGAGAACGGCCCGGAGAAGTAGTATGGATTGTTGTTAATGGAGAATTCCGTGTTGGTGTCGGAAAGCTCAATGGTCTTGTCAAGAGTGAGGGAGTCGCCAATGATGTCCATCAAGTTGTTCCAAGAGCGCATCTCAAAGAAGCCGACATTGCCATCGTGCAGATAAGCATCGCCGCGGACGATTGAGGCGTCACCTTCGTACTTGTTATGAGAACCGATGATACCCTGGGGCTCTCCCAAAAGAATTGGCAGAGTGGCTGGGAAAGATCCACCAATAGACCAGGTAGTACTTGGGATATCTCCCGAGATGAGGATAGCAATGGCAGCCAAGGCAGCCGCCAGATCCGGGCTCATGTTGTAGGCCTCACGAAGACCATTGACGGCTGTTTTGTATAGTGTTAGTGTACAAGCACCATCTTTAAAGAGTTCGTTATCGACGTTTTACGTACTCTCTTGAATGGTTGCCTTGCCATCACGAGGCAAGAAACCATGGTTGGCAGCAGCATTGAGACCAGGACACTCGCCACGAAGGTCTCCATGACCTGGTGGGCGGAACTCATTGCCACTCCCCTCCGTCACATCGACATACTGAGAAGGACCGTCGAAGGTTGGATTAGGGTGACCAGCACCGGTATTAAGACGGCCACTGGTGCCAGCTCGCTTCATGATTTCATTCATCTCCATGACAGTGGGCCATGCCGCTGCCATGGGCAGGAAGGAGGCAATGTATGGGGTGATTCTGACCATTCTTGGCTATTGCAGTAAAAACTTTAAAAGAAATACAAAATGAGAATATGATGTTTAGCAGGACAAGAATTGCCTTGTGTGGTTTCTACGGGGGATAGAAGTAGATATACGCATCGAATCAGAACGGGGGGCAATATTATGCGTCTAAACTACCATACAAAAGCAATATTAGCACGTTTTTATTAGCATATTGGGACCAGCCTTGGAAATATCACCGCCGTCTAGCGTGGCGGTACAGCAGTTCGTGGCAATGGCATAGCTGGCGCATTTACTGCCGAGCGATCTGCGGTAGTTGCTCAAGAGATACAGCCACTAGCATCATTCGGAGAACCTCAAATCTATTGAGGTATGCTTCATTGTTACTTGCCCAGCTTCTTGTCCACATACACTAGCGTGGATGCAACGCTAGCTACATCAATACGGCGATTGCTGTGGCCGTAACTAGAACCCTCCGTTGTACCGAGCAGGGCGAAGAGCCCGTAGTTGCCGAGTATTTTCGGCAACAAAGAGTCCGAGTTTGGCAGGCGGGTTTATGCCTTGGACGTGTCGTGAAAGTTGTAGGCTGTATGAGCCAGCCAGTCATTTGTTATACATTGGTCATCGAGGGGCTGATACCGGTTTGTAGGGACACCAACCAATTACAACGCAAGGTTGACATACAATGTCAAAAACTCGCATCCGCCGAGGCAAAATGTTGAGTACCTAGTCTTCATCGTAAATCCCTGCGTAAATTGAGACCGGTGGTTCAAGAATCCTTCTGGAACACGAGGCCAGTTGAGACAGACTGCGTTGTGTTGGGCGATTTCACGCAACTATAGGCCAGTATATGCCATGACTGGCTTTCAAAAACGTGCGAAACGGCCCGCATTCCAGTAATCTCCCCATCTCCAAGACAAAGTACTGAAGCGAGTACTGGCCGTACCTTTCACTCAGCACGGACGAATGGTGCTGAGTGAGTATGGACGGGACATGGCGGGTTCTCCTCCACTCGGGCCGTGCAGGACCGGCAAGTACCGCCGTGTTTACCTTTTTTTAATCAGGCTTTTACCCCGGATTTTCGGTGGCGAGGTAGTGGGTCTCTTCGTCCCGTCTCTTCAACGATTTGGGGTCTAGATGTAATTATTGGCAGGCCGAGGGTAACGGAAACAAGAGAGGCAGAAGAAGCCAAGAAAATAGAGTTCCGATAATACTCACGATTCGCAACGGCTATACGAATCTTCTATATGCATGACGACGCAAATATGCGGGTTCTGGTTGCGCTGTATTTGCGTAGCATCGTGATAGAGCTAAACTAATAGTCTATTGCTAGTCACGGCAACAGTAGCCGACAGCATCTGTTGACTCGTGTAGTGTACATCCGCCCCCCACGCGAGGAAGGCTTCCCACTAGATCCGTTCCGCCACAATCAGAAGGCACACCTTGATTGGCAAATCCGACAGCTGTTCCGCCATTCCGCCATTCCGCTATTGTGTCTTTACCCATAATTGCAAGTAAAGACTCAGGTGAGGTGTCATAAGCCACTAGGTCATGCTTTCTGTCCTAGTCCGACTCGTTAGCTCAACTCACCACATCCTTGCTTGCCAACCCAGCAAGATGACACTTGGGAACTCTTTATTATTAAGAGTAGCGGCATCCCGGCACCAGCTTGCCTTTTCGCACTAAAGACCCCGCGAGCCACACAGCAACGTGACGTAGTAAACGCGGTCCTATTATTGGACAATGGCTTATTAGTGATGGTGTAGGATCGCCTTCGACCAACCTGCCAAGTTAAATGCGCTGATGCTATGAGCCGTATATTCTCGGCAACAAACCATTTAAGCAGCTCTGTCCGCAATCGCTGCCGCGAATCCACCTTCTCCATCCTGCCCCCCCGGAACCGTGCAGCTTGCTGAGCCATCATTGCGCGTGGATGCCGCACTAGAATCGAACAGCATACTCGAGGCAATACTTTCACGAGACTTGCTAGGTCTACGAGACCAAGCTGCATCGCAATTCGCCGTTGACAGGCCCTCGCGTTCCTCCCCGCATCGACCACACCTGCCAAGTGGCCTACTAATCCAATAGTCATGGAAGGCAACGACCTAGACGGCCTAGACGACCTCACCAAGTTCATTTTTGACCCACCACCGCTTTCTGACAATGAGGGTGGCAACGAGAACATCCGGAATGCCCCCAACCGCGAAGGCGTGGCGGAAGAGGTCGACTGTCCAAGCTCCCAATCCCCTCCCAAGAGAGTTGCTCGGCGAAGAGCACGCAAGGCATGTATAGCTTGCCACAAAAGGTATGAAGAAACACGACTTTCTTACTTTCCTTTGCTCCTAGTTCCCAACCACCCCATCACACTTTGGTGCGGAGTAGAAGTTACATCTGTATATGCGCAATGCCATCATGCAAGACCATGCACCATGCCACCCACCCACACACCATTCTCCATACGAGTACTCTGTGCTGCCAAATTACTGACTCTCAACGGCTACTCCAGAAAAGTGCGATGTGACTTGCTTAGCCGTGGTCACACATGCACCAATTGTCGACTGGATAGTATCACCTGTGTTGTCCGCCAGAGGTAAGCGCGTCTCCTCGTCTTGACGTCCTGTCACAGATTGACACAGAGCGCTAAGAAAGTCAACACAGCGGTAAACGGACCCGTAGAAAAAAGAGCGAAATTAATAAAGATGGCGCCAAATCAAACAAAGCGGCCAGGAGTACATCTACTAAGAAGACATCCCCCAAACCATTTAATGTCTCTCAAAGCTCCAACAAGGACATTCCCGACCAGGGGAAGGGAACCATCACAGAGCCGGCTATTGCACTGTCGTTTCCAAATAACGACCAAAATACTGCAGCTCCTGGAACATTGATCCCAGAAGATGAAATCACAGAGACTCAGCCCGTCGCCAGGGGAGGCCCAGTGCCAAATATTCTAGGCGATATGCTTTACTCGTACTACGACTTTGTTGAGGCTGAGTCTATCTCCCATCTTTCCCCAGATGACTTCCAGTTTCTTGAGTACAAAGGCTGCTTCCACTTACCCGCGAGGCCGATATTGGATGAGTTGGTTCGCCAGTACTTTTTACATGTCCATCCGGTATTCCCTCTCATTGATGAGCAATTGTTTTGGGAGGCATACAGCCCTGTTGGTATGCGACCTCCGGAGCTCAAGATACCGCTCTTCGTATTTAGGGCAATGCTATTTGTTAGCTGCAGTGTAAGTTATGTTTGCTAGCAGGGACATTATCCTACGCCCGACTGACTCTGAATCTAGTATGCGCCCGACGATACCATACAACAGCTGGGCTTCCAACGACCGTTGGAAGCGCGAAACTGCATGTATCAACGCGCACAGTTGCTGTATCAATTTAATACAACATCGGAACTTATTGCCCTTGCCCAAGGAACTTTGATCCTGACACATTATTGTTCCGGACGTGAGCCTGTAAGTAATAAACTTTGCCACTTTTCCGACAAACACTGACAATCCGCACCCAAGATGGCCAATACGTCTTGGCTTCGACTCGCAATTCAATACGCACATTCGGCGGGCGTTTCTGACTACTACCGTGATATGAACATTTCCGAAGGAGAGCGCATGACACGAAAACGACTATGGTGGTGCGTCATATCCAAAGTCTGTCTGTAAATTGAGCTACTGACGCAGCGCATGAACTAGGTGCATCATTCTGAGGGACCGAATTCTTCCTCTCGGAGTCCGCAGACCAATAGAGATTGACCACGGCCACTTCGACTTTTCCCAGCCGAGACTTGAAGTTAGCGACTTGGAGCACGAATTTGGCTACTCACAAGTCTACGACAGAGAAACAAAGGCCGCGTTGGCTAACATTTTGATGGCGCAAATTGATCTGGCCGTCGCGTTGACTGATGTCATTTCCTTAGTATATCCGGTGAGCGGATACAGGTCTTTTGACAGGCTCGATTATAATGCCATGCGTTCCATGTCTCCGAAAATCAAGCAATGCATGAATAGCCTAGGTAGCTCCTATTCGGCGTTTCAGAACATGTGCTCAATGCATAACCAAGCCAGGGTACATGAGTCGGTATCCCTTTACAACGGTCTCACCAGGATATACTTCCAGTAAGAGCATCCCAGGCCTGTGCTGCATTTAGAATCTACGCTTACAGCTTCATAGATCGGCGAGAGCAGCGCTATGCCAATTTGCGTCCTTTATGATCCAAGCGGATGACCAGCGTGAGCGCGACGAGAAGATAAAGCAGCTAGGAAGCGCCATGCATGCATCAATAACGACAATTGCAGACGTGATTAAAGAATGTGTCCAGGTAAAAATGGCACGTTTCTTGCCAATTAGCATGTAAGTAAACCTAAAGCTCTAGGTATACAACGTGTGAGCCCTCACTAACTATTCCAGGGTGGCTTATCTTGCATTGCCTATCGTTCTCAACTCGTTGGACGTCAAAAGCCTCCCGTCATCCAACACACGAACGGAAGCCAAACGGCGACAGCTTCGGCTCTTAAACACTGCCATGGACATTTACAGGGAACGGTATAGTGGTACTTCAGTTGCCCAAGAAATTATTACGCAGACTATTGAGGACACGCGCGCCGAGCAACACGCCAGTGCTCCTGCAAAGGAGCCTGCCTCATCCCTTGCCTGCAACCAGCCAGTGGGTGACTGGCTAGACATCTTCATACATAAGCCGGCCGAGTACCTCCGCATTTCATTCAGAGTCGACATTTCCTTGTCATCCGGCTATTACGCTAAACAAGAATTTCTACCGCAGCGCTTGTATCTTCAACTAGACCTACTTTCAAACACGCAGATTCCAAAGTCGTTAATGCCCCCTATGGATGAGTTTCAAGATGACTATGGGCAAAAGTTGTTTGACTTTTCAGATACAGATGGGAACCAACTCGATTTTTTAAACCTGAGCCAATTTTAATTTTGACGCCAGGCTGTCTATACAAAATTGAGACTGGTGAGAATACTTGTTTAGAAGAATGGTCTGAGTCGTAATCTTATTGTACTACCATAGAAGCATCTATACATCACAGTGCAGTGAAACAAGTCAAAATAGCCCGTCACCGGCTTAATTAAATTATCGAATACTGAGCGTGTATTCCAGGAAGCTTTGCCATGATGGCATTCACTTTGTGAACTGCTCTAAAACTCTATATATTGCTTGACATTAATGAAAGTATTTTAAGGCATAGCTATAGACTTGTATAGACAGACTTGGCAATTATTGGAATTATAGTCACCCAATTCTTCCTAGTTTAAAGTTGATATCTACCGACGCGGTTGGTTATCTCGTTGGTGAACCAAATGGAGTTTAGCGGTCCATAGTGAATAGCAACATTGAAGTTGTAGGGGAGACTCAATGGCTGGCGGATAAAAGTGTCGGGCATGGTAATGTGTGTAAGCTCTTCCGTCTCGGCGTCAATTCTGTTGAGAAGGTTCTGGTTGAAAGTAGAGTACCACACGTTTTCATCCGGGTCGACTGTATTTTCCGCAGGCAGTGAAAGCAAAAAGTCGTTGGGATACGCCTTAAACTCGCCCGTCTCCATATCCATGCGCCCAAGACCGTTGCCAATGACCGCTGTGAACCAGATGTATCTATTCTCCGTTTCGGCGCGGACAACGCCTGGTCCGAGCAGGTTGAGGGGCAGCGGGAATTCCTCGATTTCGCCAGTTGCAGGGTCCAACCGCCCGACTTTTTGGCCTACGAGTTCGAGGAAGTAGACTCTGTCGTCGGAGGCGTAGTAAATTCCCAGTGGTGCAGAGAGGGCTGTAGGGATGTTGTACGTCTTGAACTCGCCCGTGGCGTACTCGTAATAGGATACAACATTGGCCGTCGTCTGCGTAAACCACATGCCCTCTGACCCTGTCCAGAGATCGTTGAACGGCTGCAGGTTACCTAGCGGAGTGTAGTTTGGTGGTGTAAGGACTTCGATTTCCTTGGTGGTGACATTCATCTTGACGAGCTGGTTGCGGCGTCCATTGGCGGCGTATAAGTGGCCGTCTGCACCTGGCTGTACCACACATGCCAACACGGTGCGGCCCAGAACATTGGGCAGCTCGACATCCAAGAGCGGTAGCGTCCACGGAATGCCATACTCTTCGACTTCACCTGTTTCGGGGTCGACGCGGCCAAGCTTGTTGGTGAGCTGGTACGAAACCCAGATTGCGCCGTCGGGCCCTGTTGTCATGTCGCAGGGCCCTGCAAGGGTCGTTGGCAAGTTGTAGATGGTGAAGCGTTCGTCGTCTGGGGCGCGATCTTCGAGCTCTGCTGCTGGAGCGCCTGCCGCCTGCCAGGCCATGAGGCCTAGGGCGAGAGAGAGAAGTCCCTTCATTGTGGCTGTTGCTTGATTTGCAATACTGTGAGCAATTGATGTGTTTGAATGATTACAGTGTTACTTGTAGGCTGGGGCGTCCGAATAAAGCTCACCTGTGGGCATAGACATACACTAATCGCGTCTGTTTATACTTATACAATGCCAATTAAGTACTAAAGCACGGAATTGTATGTAATCTACGTAATATGCATGGATGATCTGCCAATCTCCCGCCCGGACAATCCTCACCAGGTTTGTTTACTTGGTGTGTTACATG
Organism: Lecanicillium sp. S3808; assembly: GCA_023628775.1. Lineage (NCBI taxonomy): Eukaryota > Fungi > Ascomycota > Sordariomycetes > Hypocreales > Cordycipitaceae > Lecanicillium > Lecanicillium sp. S3808. The sequence continues at coordinate 317,759 of JAMAJY010000003.1, read as the reverse complement.
GCGTCTGGTTGGGGTTGCCTTGTTCGAGCACGGCACTTTGAATGAGGCTAAAGCGACTTTGCCGAACGGGTTCATGCATCGGTGGGCTCAGGACTTATGAGCCGTAAAGTGTCGGTTGTTCGGCAGCTCAGAGCACGACGGGAAGACGGAACTGGGAGAGGTTAGCCAACCAAAATCCTCGCATCTGCCCCCATGCAAGCCACCCTCCATCATTAAGCCCGATTAGGCTAGTGGAGTGCGGGGGAAAGCTCATCAACTTGGGTAGTCATGGTTTTTACTAGCGTTAAATTGTACTAGGACGGCTGTAGGGCGTTAATTATTATGTGGCGCTGCCGCGTGGCGATCATGAGCTTAGGCGAATCGAGACTCATTCGTGAAAAGAAAACAAGACAAAGGCGAAGAAAGGCCGCTGTACATGAATGTCTGAAAAAACGTGGAGGCCAGAGTGACCGATGCTACTTACAGCTCGAGTCGTATTTTGGTCGGCGTCTTGGCAGTTGCAGGCAAGCAGCCGTTGTGTACGTGAGCGGTCAGCTCGCTTGTACTCGTGTCAACTTTACTACACTCGCAACAAGCCAAGCTGAGATTCTGCGCTTGAGTGATGCGAGGTCCGACAAATGCCTAGCTGGAGAGTGCCGTTATGCTTTCCCGTCTTTTGTGGTCCCAGATGACTATTTGCTATAGTGGTATCGCATGTACACATGTATTTCGAGTTGAAAAAGACGGTGGTATTTCCAGGAACAAACACTACGTTGGTATTAAAAGTAGTACAAATAGAAACAAGCGTGGTCTGATTGCAAAAGTAATTTGTCCGCCAGTCTAGTGAAGATTCTATATGGGGCATTAGTTTACTGTAACATATGGCACGCGCTCCAGCCTTACTTACCACTGCGACACGGTTGGTCATGTACTTCTTGATATTTGGCAAGAAGAAACAGGCAAGGAAACTTATGACTCCAAACGGAATAGTCGTATACCAGACATATTTGAGCGACTCGGCAAACGCCCACTGCCTGGCTAGGGTCGCGGCAGCGACAATGCTTTCCGTAGCTCCTGGTACTGTTGGAGCCAGCATGTCAAAGGCAGGCGAATTCATCGCTAAGATAAATTGCTCTAGACTTTCTTCAGGCAATCCAGCTTGAAGAGCTGCTTTGCCAACCATGGCTGGGAACAAAGACTGGATTTTGCCGTGGAAAACGTTGAAATAAATTGCTGTTCCGACGGAACCACCAACAAATCTCGACGACAGAGACAGAGCGGTGGTTGTGCCAATGTATTCATCTGGACAAGCATAAAGAGCCAGTGTCAATGCTGGAACTACCATTGCACCGTTGCCAAATGCGGATAGAGTAGCCATGGCAATGGTGAAGCCAGGGTTGTGCGGAGTGGACGCTGCCAGTGCTCCGGTGAAGGCAGTCATGACCGCAGCCACTGTCAAAAAGAGAACTCGAACATGACCTCTGGTGTACGAAATGGCTCCACTGACAATACAGGCTCCCCCGAGGATTGCGCAAGGGTAACTGATAGCCCTGATGCCGAGGATGATGGGCGTGGTGTGGTAGACGTTTTGCAGCGTGATGGGGAAGAAACCAAGGATGGAGTAAAAGTCCATGCCAGCAATAAAGACAATACCGAATGCAAGACCGACAACTTTTTGGCCTTGGAAAATAGACTTGGGAACCATTGGATATTCATGAGGACCGTAAGCTTCCCAGGCGGGAAAGGCCAGGAGCAGGACGATGCCTGAAATGAGAGGACCGAGTACTTTACCATCCTTCCACGGATACTGATAGCCACCAGCCTGCAAGCCAACAAGAAAGAGAGTTACGCCCCCAATAGAAAGAATGGCGCCAACGTAATCGATTCGCTTAAAGACCTCAGCGGTGGTGAGTCGTTGGGCCATTTTGCGCTTCGGAGGACGGTAGCACAGAACGATGCCGACGAGCCCTATGAAGTTCCAGCCGCCACAGATGGCAACTATCACCATTAGCATATTTGACAACGTATAGAAAGCCACAGCTGCACTTACACGTCCATCTCCAAGTTGATGCCTGCTGACAGAGAACAACGTAAAAGACTGAGGGCATGAAGGGGAGGATTGAAAAGGTGACGAGCGAGAGAGTGACGCCTCGCCATCGTTGCGGAGACAGTTCAGCGACACTGCAGTTGTTAGATTTGGATCCAATAACAGCAGAAAAGACTCAGGTTTTCTTACCCAGCAAGAGCTGTAAGCTCGCAGATTCCAGCACCAACACCGCCAATTGCCATAGAAACGACACCGACGGCTAGCGACTTGGCGATGCCCATGACGATGCTCGACACAAGTAGACAGACAGCTCCGAATACTGCCATCCATCGTCGCCCCAGAAGATCAGTAAGGTAGCCAACAAAGGGGCAAATGGCCGAGACAGCTAGAGTGTTTGTAGTAAGAAGCCAGTTTGGGAACGTTGTGTGCAAGTCCTCAGAAATGAAGTCTAGTGCGGGCGATACAAAGTACAGCAGCATCTGTGACCCTACGTAGACAATGCAAAGGGCCGCGACGGCAACCACGCGGGTGAATGTCCAGGTAACATCATCAAAAACGGGCGTATCAGACTCAGTATCCTTGGAATTGGAATTGTTGTTCTTCTCGTCAAGCGTTGCGCTGCTCTCGAGACGCTCTTCCGGTGTGTCAGACATTGTCCGGTTGACCTCTGTGCCTTCCACAAAGAGAGTGCGTAGTGTGTATAAGTTGCTGAAGAGGCTGATTCTTGGGAAACAAAAACAGTTATAGGGTAATACAAATTTGGAATACCAGAAGTTTAGCCCTATGATTCCCGAAAACTAGGATAAGTTGCGTTTATAATGCGATTCGAGTTGAAATGGGACGCCACTTACTTACAAGACCGGCTATGATTACCCATGTTTGGGTTGCTTATATGGGATCACGGCAAGTGCTGCAAGCTTGCCCCGCTCGCTCGTAAAAGCGTCGGTGAGATTGATTTAGTACAAGGGTTACGTCGCGCTAGTTTCCCACGCCTGACCTGTTGTTGGTGCACATCCAACGGGCCGTTGGCGCCGACAGGCAACACTGTGCATCGGAAGGCTAGCAGGGCACCGTTGGCTTTGGTCTGGACGTTAAATCTTGAGCTACAAGCAGCAAAGAGACCCTTTACATTTATTATTGTCCAGGTACTTCAGCAAAACATGAGTTTGGCGTCTCGCTGTTGTACGAACCGCGGTATACTCACCAGCTGGTTGCCGATTTATTGGGATTGGGATCAAACTGCTACTATTTCCAGCCACAAGCCTTGAATAACCAATAGCTAGAAACCTCGCTGTACTACTACTTTTGGCCACATGCCATCTTTTGGCGCTTCTAGGCCAGTCGTGGCGTTGAAAGAGAGGGATCCTTTACTTCTCTTTTTAGCGTGGCGTCTCTTTACTCCCGTAAATTGCTTTTACCTCGGGCCGTAAGCAGAAGTTTCTATTGGTATCGTCACAAAACAAAGTATTATGCCATTTTCACGTAATATTAGCGCGTTCTACGGAGTACAGTTTGTAAGATCACCGGAAGGTCAAAACGCAACTTTTAAAGCAGCACTGAACCATAAAATATGTGACACAGGCCGCTGGAACGGAGACTCGTATTCTCACCCTGGTACATCTTGGAGCTCTAACTAACCTATCAAACAGAATTCTATCCAAAGGGGCTCCCGGAATGTACATCTATGTGGCTACCGGTTGCAGGATGCAAAAAAGTATGGGCGCTTACTTAGGCTTTACCACTTACAAGCCGCGCTAGTCGGCTACATGCCACATAGCCCATGGAACGCCGTCTCCTAGCAGTGCTTTAGCCTGATGTTGGAGCTTCGCGCCACTGACGCCCAGCGAGCAATCTGCTGTAAGGCTTTGGAGAGCTCCCTTGTGAGATTACCCCAGGTTCGCAGGATCCAGGCTACTGCGCGGATCGGCGTCTGAGGTCATTCCGCGGCCCAGCAGCCAAAGCAGTAGCTCACGGTCAACCTGCTGTGCGACTGAAGAGGGAGGCAATGCTGCCCTTTCCCCGCTTACGCTAAATAAGGATTCACTTAATTTCTACGAGTTTCGCAAAATCATTGTTTTCTACAACACATATCCTCTGAATGTGAAGTTCCTACATTCATTTACACCAAAATGAGTTTACTCACCACTACGGATGGTGTATGCACCACAGAAAGCCTCACTGGTCGCCCTGCGTATGGCGCTGCTTTTCTGGTTGGTGTGATTGCCCATCTATTGTTCTTCCGCGTGGGAGAATGGGATCTTTATGTCGTGCCGCTATTCTTTGGCTTTGCCCTAGCTGGTGTGGCGGGAGCCGCGGCTTTGACACACCTCTGTCCAAATGTAGTTGCTGCTGAATCGTTCAAAGTGGTATCAGTTCTTGTCGTCTTGTCCATTGTTGGAATATTCGCTAGCATTACAGTGTACCGCGCCGGTTTCCACCGTCTTAATCGATTTCCAGGGCCGTTCATGGCGCGCGTGACCAATTTCTACATTACGATGCGCTCCATTAAGAAGTTTCGACTTTTCGAGGAAGTGCAGGATATGCATAAACAATACGGAGACATTGTTCGAATTGGTACGTTATGTTTTTAGTCTGACTGACTCCCCTAGGGAGCAATTGCTGACCTGTATAGGTCCTTCTGAGCTCTCAATTGCCGACGCCAGCGCCGTGCACCTTATCCACTCGAACCAGTCACCATGTGTAAAAGGGCCATGGTACAATGTTCTTTACCCGGTTGTTTCGCTGCAGATGGTCAGGGATCGCAAGGAGCATGCCCGCCGACGAAAGACGTGGGACATGGGCTTTAGTGCCAAAGGTATGCTGACTGGAGACAACATTTTTGTCGATTTTGGGCATTGACCGTCGTTTAGCTCTCCGAAATTACGAACCTCGTGTGACCGCTTACACTGAACAACTTCTCGAACGCATTGCAAAATCAGAAGGCACTGTCCTTGACATGGCCAAATGGTTCAATTTTTACAGCTTTGATGTGATGGGCGATTTGGCATTCGGAAAGCCCTTTGACATGATCAAGGATGGAATCGTACATGACTACATGAGCGTGGTTCACACGAATATGCTGGCAATTGCAGCTTTCACTCATCTGATTTGGATGTTTCCAATCATCAAAGCCATCCCTGGCCTAAACAGGCACAATGAAAAGTTTCAAAAGTGGCTTTATGAACACGTTAGACAGAGGAGAGAGGTAAGGCTCTGGTGTCGTTCACCCTTTTATACCATGCTAATACTGCGATAGAGAGGTTCCGCTGTGCAAGACGTCTTTTCTTGGATCTTGGACGAGCACGAATCAATTGAAAAACCGACGAAGCAAGATATAACTGACCTTCACGGAGACGCTGAGCTAATCGTAGTAGCTGGAAGGTAGCTATCCTGATAAACGGTCGTAGAAAGCAGCCTTACGGGGCTAACATAAAACATAGTGATACCACGGCTGCGACCCTGACATGCCTATTCTTCGAACTCTCCAGACACCCAGATGTGGTAAAGAACCTTCAGACAGAGATTGACCAGTATTTTGAAGAGAACGAAGGTGTAAGCTTCGCTGGATTGTCCAAGCTCGAATACCTTCAAGCATGCATCAATGAGACTCTCCGGTTGTATCCAGCTGTTCCGTCTGGCGTTCAGCGGATGACGCCTCCCGAGGGCCTAGAGGTTGACGAAACTTTTATTCCAGGAAACACTATTGTGCAGGTGCCGACATACACCCTACAACGAGGTATATATCAAGGCATTGTCCTCTACCTATCAGAATGTCAGAGACTGACACGTGTTGCAATAGATGAACGTTCATTTGCCCAGCCTAACGACTTTATCCCTGAGCGGTGGACGACGAAGCCAGAGTTGACCAAGGATGCATCCGTGTTTACCCCTTTCTCGATGGGTAAGTAACTGCCATGCATGCTCATGCTGCTGGTGCCGAAGATCTCTAACAATTCAATCTAGGGAGGTACTCTTGTGTCGGTAAACAGCTGGCTTTGATGGAGATTCGGTCCGTCACTAGCTCCATCATTCGGAACTATGATGTCGAGTGTGCGCTTAAATCGGAGAGGAAGTCTTTTCACAGCGGCCTTGTTGATGCATTTACCCTAAGTTCTCCAGAGACGCCCATTATTTTCCATAGTCGTCAGACCAAAAAATAGCCAGGGATTGCTTACGAAACGAGCTTGCGGAGTCGATCTGAGTATTTCGCAGGAGGACTCACTTGCAATGCAATATTTCAATTGCATTGGGCAGATAGTAATACAAGGCTGATGTCAACATGAAGTAAGTCACGTATCTAGATTGAGGCTAATTGTATTTCTTCCTGATGCTATGTACATTCATAGCATTTGCTTTGGCATATACTGTAGTGATTCACGACTAGGTACGCCCTTTTCGCCTTGAAGTAAACACAATTACAGCTGCAACCAACTGGAGCAATCCCACAAAGGCAAAAGGCAGCCCATACCATGCCCTTCCCCATCTGATTCCAAGGTTGAACGCCTCCGCCAACAGTGGCCCGGCGACGATTGACCCAATTGCCTGCATGATCGATGACGTTACGTACACCAAGCTTTGATGCCTATCGTCAACAAGAGTCGCTATAACACTAAGCGTTGCCGGCAGGTAGCCGTTGCTGAGCTCAAATATTGACACGGCTGCGACAAATGACCTGCCAGTTGGTGCGACCGCAGAGAGGGCGCTGCCGATAACCTGGGCAATGATGCTCATGCGCAGCAGCCACATGTCCTTACGCACAGCTGAAAAGCTGTTTCGCTTCAGGAGGAAGTGGCTTAGTGCAGGCAAAATGACTGCAACACCTGCAAAGTTGGACGCAGCTTTGGCGGAGTTTAGTAGGCCAGCCTGATTGCAGTATGTTAGTATTCGAGTAATCGACAACAGTTTTGTGCCAATTTCAGGAATGATTGCGTACCTCCCCCCAAGACCAACTGAAGCGCTTTGTCGCGTACTGAAGACGGATAAGTGACTCCCATCCGCCTAGTGTCGTAAGCATAATGGTGCAAAAGAGCAAGGCCACGTGAAGATCTTCCCAGAACAGAGCACGAAACATCAGAGCAACTTGCTGAAGTGTCTTTGTCGCGTGATTCCAGGCTCCCTCTGATGGCTGAGCTTCATCGTTGTCTTGTTTTGCAGCGTGCCTGGGGAGTTTGCTTGGGAGCAACAGCGTCAACAGCAGCTGAATGGCAAGCAGACCGATTCCCAGAGACATGGTGAAGAAGGGGCCGACTTCCATTGTGAAATATCCAGCTGGACCGCTAGCAAATGAAGTAGCTATCTTTATTGCCGTCATGTAGAAGAACATAGTAGATCTGTGAAAGTATGAGAATTGAAACATGACAAATAATAGAGTACTGCGATCTTGGCCTTCACATACCTATTCTCTGGGCTTGTGACGCTTCCAGCAACGAGATATGACATTGCTGCATATCCTATAGCCCCGCCTCCAAGGATCGAAAGCATGGAAAACGGATAAATCCAGCGAATGTCAAAAACATCCGGGTATAAGCCTGCCACATCAGTATCCGTCTGAGTCGATGAGGTTGCCCTCAACTTACAGACTGCAGACTCTCCAATCTGCGCTAATATATCACCAGTCCAAATTAAACACAGCACAAGCTTCGGTCCGTACTTGTCAGCAATCACACCGTAAGGCACAGCGAGCAACAGTCCAGGAAGTAGAGAAAACGTCTGTTCCCAGCCTTTGACTGTAGCAAGTTTTGACTGAACGGCGTCATCATTACAGCGCGGATCTTTGTAGGGCTCGGTTACGTTTGTGTACTCGCGCTGACAGATGCCACCTTGCATCAACTCACTGAGGCCAATGGATAGGAATTGCGCGGCGAATCCAAAGCAAGCTACTATCAGCGCTCCTGGTACCACGACGCGGAGGAACTGCCCGCGCGGAATGTCGGGACCTGAGGCAGTTGGTGGCTCATTGACGTCTTGTGGTGCTTCGTCATTGATTGCACTTCCTAGCAGAGGACTGCGCTCTGTTCTGTCACGATCGGCCATGGCAGTAGTAGAGTACCCGGTTGATAAATGATGTGGCCTGAAGTACGGACTATAGATTTCCTTGCTGGCTTGCGGGGTTGGGTTTGGCTAGGTGCGGTTGGCGCCAACACAACTCCACACTGTCTGCTTCGTGGCCACACAGATTGGTAGAGACAAACAATCGGCTGTTTTGGAGCGGAAATTTTGGCATAGAAAACTTGTGACGATAGGCAGGCAGAAAATACACATCCAATACAGGTTGACAGTGAAAACGTAACACAACATAGACGTAATCTGAACATAAAATCTCCCAAGTAATGTACTCATGTACGTGTGAACGCAAAGCTAAGGCTCTCAGAAATAAATGGACGCTGTATTATTCGTCTATTTATTGCGAATGTACTTGAAATTGTTTTAGAGCACAACTACTCTTTTCTTTGACTATGACTGCCACGCTCACCACTCGGCCCAGAATGCTGTTCAGCACTCTGTTCAGCACTCTGCTCACCACTTTGCTCGCCACTCTCCTCTCTAGTCTGTTCACCATTCGCACGTCCACGACGCTCTGAGCGGTCCAGAGAATTGATTATCCTACCAGACTGCATCTCAAAGACAATATCTGAGTTCTCTACAGCGTGTAGACGGTGAGCGACTGTGATGACCGTGTTATGCTCAAAAGCTTCAGCCATGACAGCCTGTATGCGACGGTCAGTTTCGACATCCATTTTGCTCGTTGCTTCATCTATGAGGACAATCTTTGAACCGGCATAGTCTTTGTGTAGCATGGCTCGGGCGATGCCAAGCAGCTGCTTTTCTCCGCCAGAGAGTTTAAACTTTGAAATCTCCGTGTCGAGGTTTCCTGAAGCTTGGAGCCGATTCCAAAGACCTACTTTGTTAAGAAGGTCAATCAATGTCTCGTCGCTCAGTCTATGCGTGGAATTTGGGTTATCGAATGGATCGAGATTAAGGCGTAGTGAACCATCCAGCTCGACTCCGTCCTGTGATATTGTGGTGATTTTTGATCGAAGGAATACGGGGGAGACAGTTTTTAAATCTCGTCCGTCTATAGTAATTGTTCCAGAGTGCTGCAAAAAGTTTAGGATCGCTAGCACCAGCGACGATTTGCCACTGTAGAGCGGTTAGCAAGTAAATAACCTGATATGTTGTCAAGGTTCCACACGTACCTTCCGGTTCGGCCAACAATACCAATTTTCTTCCCAGCCTCAACTGCCAGCGAAATGTCATTTAGGACAGACAGTGCTTCATTGTCGGCTTCGCTAGACTCGGGTGTAAGCAGCGTTTAATTGGTGTCTGGGGTTTTGCACTTACTTGTATCTTGCAGTAACTCCCACGAAGTCGATTCTGCCATAGGTCGGCCAGTCATTGGGAGTGCTGTCGCCCTGTTGACCAGATGGCGACTCTTCCACTCGTACAGTTTCATTGAAAGTTTTTGTTCGGTGAACCGACCCGAGTGATGTTTCTAAATCCACCCACGAGCCCACCAGAAGGGTTGAGCCTTCGCTAAAGGTTACTAGATTCACCAATGATAAGCCGATCGCAGTAGCTGATGTAGTACCGGGGAAGAAAAGACCGAATGATACCAAAGCAATTGCAATCCCCAAGACGCACATGTCCAGCACTAGACCAAGCCAAACTTGGATGCAGTACATGTAGTACATTGGTCGCTGAGAGTGCTCGAGAAGTCCCAAGTTTTGCTGCATAAACTGGCCCTGCCAGTGGAAGGCTCGAATGTGCTCAATACCTCTTGCTGTGTCACTAAATAAAGTGTATAGAGGTGACCTCAACTCTATGTCTAGGTGCCGCACTTGTCGAGAGCTGCGAAGGTAGTAGTGTTGAATAGCGTAAAGACTTAGCGCAAACAGGGGAATGAGAGCGATAGCATAAGTCGCGCCAGAAGACACAATCGCCAAGTCAATCAATACAGCCATTATAACTGAGACGGGTTAGAGGGAGTAGAAAAACAAATAAGCTCGCCACACTCACGGTATGAGAACTCCATAAAATGAATCGGCAGCTGTTGCGAGACTTGAGATATATCTTGACTGAATCTGTATCAAGAATTAAACCGGTTATGTCAATGTGGTATTCTTGAGGAATTAACAAACCTGTTTAACAGAGAGCCTGAATCCGTAGTTGATATGAACCCCACGGTTGCGCTGAAAGGACATGTTAGCAAGCTGAGGTTGCGGACCAAGGATGAGGTTACTACTTCATGACAGAATGCAAAAGGTTGGTATGCATATTAATCGATGATTTGGGCACAATTTTGAGAAAGTAAAAACTGTAGCAGTTATTAGTTATCTGGGCAAGTACCTTGACATGAGCTGAGAGAATTTGCTTACACTAGAGAACAGCCCAGCAACACGGCTGAGCTTAGCCCGAGAAAGACGAAACCGACGAAGTAAGATGTGCTATCCGGGGCTTTTTCCATCCAGATGCGAACAAAAATCTCTACAGAATCATTAGCTATGGACATCTTGATCCATTATTTGGAGCCTTCTTACGTGGCATTCGTTCTGCGACAGCCGCCAGGCAAAGCGTCAAGAGCCACGTTATTATCAAATGCCAGCCAGCAGACTTTAAATAGTAGGCATAGAGTGAGAAGTCACCGCGCTGGCGCTGATATTCTGGCTCATCTGTAACATCCTCACTAGGCACTTCTGCCCGCGGAACATCCGACTCTTTTTCTTCCTGTGACTCTTGTACTGAGTGCTGCTGAAGCCACTGGAGCAGGCTAGAGTCATGGACCTCAGCGTTGAAGTCATTTCCAGTCAAGCGCAGCTTTCCTCCGGTCTCAAAAGCATAGACAGCGTCAGCAAAAGCAAGGTGTTCAACTAGCAAATTGTTATGTCAGCCATCTATCACCAATATGAGTAGCCAGCAGAAGGGAAACACACGTTTGTTGGTTGTCATTACAACAGTCGCTCCTGTTTTGCGTACAATGCCATTTTGGCCAAAGAGCCGTGACATTACTTTTTTCGAAGTTGTAACATCTGCAGAACTGAGTGCATCATCTACCAACACGATAGACGGATGGCTATAGACTGCCCTCGCCATTGCCTGTATACGGCGTCAGCGTCCGACTCTGGTCAGATTATTTTGGAAGAAATGAGACTTACCACCCGTTGTTTCTGCCCACCACTGAGGTTGCATCCTCCACTGCCAACCATTGTGTTTTCACCCTCTTGCAGTTGCAATACATCCTCGTCCAACGCGCAAGAGTGCAGAACTGATTTGTACCAGGTCGCATTGAATTCGCTTTGAGCCACAATATTGTCACGAATGCTCATATTCTGCAACCAAGGTGATTGATCGCAATATGCAAGCTTCCCTTGACGTGTCACAAAGCCCACAGAGAGCTTAACCTCTCCAATGATGACTTTCAAGAAAACGGACTTGCCGCACCCAACCGGACCAATAATCATGTTTACACGATCATCTAGCATTTTCAAATTGACATCGTCTAGTATTTTCGACGTTTTGTCATGGTTGGTAAGTGCGGCCCAGACTAACTCAACACCGAATTGGGTCGGAGATCGACTGTTCTTTTCCGAAATGCCTACCGCCTCATTTGGGCCCTTTTGAGGTTGCTCGAATGAGCCGTCATGTGTTTCGAAACTGTTATGGTCGACATCTGTCACTTCGTCCAGTAAAAGAAACGTATGGATGCGGGTTATGCAGGCATTGCCCGTGGAGAATTGCGGGAGAAAAAGCAATAACTTTGTCAAGGGCGCCGTAACAATTGCGACCAGGGCAAGGACCGTAAATATCGTAGCAATAGAAAACGGCTCCTCAGAGCGGCGCCAAAAAAGTGCTCCCGCAATAGCAACTACTGGTGCAATGCCATTGGCCGCCATATCTACGGTTTGTCAGGCTAGGGCTACCAAGGGGTGGTGTTGGCATTACGTACCGATGATATGATTTAAAACACGCATTCGGCGTTCATCCAAGGATGCTTTTATCTCGTCATCTCTGAGCGCCTTGAGTCGTTCTGTCATCAAGGTTGCCAGGCCTGTCTCCTTAACACTTTTCAGTTGCGCCAGAATGTTAGATGTTGCAGCGACCCTGACTGCGGTTTTTTCATTCCACTTTCGGCGAGCATGGGCTAGTCGCTTTGATGTCCATGCCGATGCCCATGTCGACACTAAAACGGGATATTAAAACGTCTGTTTGTTACTGGAAATGTGAGTAAATTGAAAGCCCACTTACATAGGGTAACGATCAAAACAGCGACCGAGACTGGCCCAATAAGAGTGTTGAAAGAATATATGTAGCGATACCCAACTCAATAGCACATGCCCATATATCATGAATGATTGTAATAGCCCCTTGTATCGTTTCCATGTCCGTGGTCACCAAGGTAATAGCTTCGAACTGTTGTAGCTGATCAAGACTTAGTTTAAGTGTCTTGTCGTAAATCGTTGCACCAAGGATACCACGAGCAAAAGTTGCTGCTCTGTTGCACTGATGATTGTAGTATCCTTTGGACAGCTATTCTAAACGTCAGCTAACCCGATACGAGCCAGTACCCAAACGCCTGCGTGGCAAAGACCTGTACCTACCCCGATACCCAAGTATATTAGCGCAGTAGCTGCCAAAATGCCTATCATTTCTGCGCTCGAAAAGTCTCGATTCTCAATTCCGGAGATAATGCGGTGGAACAGAAATGGCTGCGCGAGGGTGAATGCGGAGAAGCATAGTCGTGGAGGTACTGGGAACGCAAACTCCCAAGATAGGGTACGCAGCAGGACGAAGCTGAGGATACTTTTTGACGTTTTATTCGCTGTTGCTGTGGTTAGAGATGAAGGCATGGTCCTCGAGAAGCGTTGACTGCCCACCTTTGTCCCAGAGCGACCGAAATCGATTGTGCAGCACTTCATTGTTGAACTCGGGGCCCAATATGGGCAGGTCCTCTAGTTTGAGTATACTTCGAAACCCAAGAAGCAAGGTCGAATTTAACCACAAGAAGAATGACCGGTTCCAAAACCCGCTTACGGATTCGCGGCTGAGAGGCTTTGGCAGCGAATCCTTGTCGACAAGATGGCTCTTTGAGATTTCTTCAAGAACCACGAGAGCCAACTTCATGACAAGAATTGCAACAGCCAGACCAGCAAGCAATACCATTCCATCACGAAGAAAGTAAGACCGTACCTTGGCGATATCGAACAAAAGAGTAACGCTAAGAAAGACGCTTAGGAACGTAGAGGGGCGATAGGAGTGCATGTGCTCTGCGTAAGTAATAACGAGAATACATAATGACCCTAAAACAGACATGATACTGGCAGCGGTGGTGTAGCTTGAGTGGAATACAGGCAGGACATTCCAGAGCACAATGTTGGCAATCTCGCAACCAACCAAGGCTACGGCACAGACCAGTTTGACAACCAGGAGAAGTCCATGCTGCATGTACTTTGATCGTTTGAAGGTATTGCGGATGAATCGGGGAGTAAGTAAGATGAGAAAGGCAACAGGGCCGATTGTGAAGGCTGTTGCCTCGAAAGGCAGTGTAAAGTCAAACATGCCAGACGCTTTGGGCCCAAGAGAGTCATCCGCCGAAAGCATAGCCGCCTCCGCAGCGCGATATTGTAGAGCCATGATCAAATTTGTAATGAGTGTTTTGAAGAGTATCTGCTATGACAGAATTACCGCCGTTTGGCGATACCTGCGATGTAGTCTGGTGCCGTTTGCAGAGGCGAAAAAGGCAGCCACAGAAGCGCGATATGTAGCATTTTACCCAAGACGACGCCCCAATACAACAAAGGAAGGAGAGTAGATCCAATCCTGGCACCAACAAGCTAGATTGCTTTTCCTTTGTGCACACATACAAATGTCGCCTGCCTACTGGCCACAAGGCATGAACATACATTCTTACCTGTGTTATGGCGAACATGGGTACTAGAGTACTTTGTTGGCGCTAACACTGCGCTTTTGGGAAGCTAGCGGGGTAGCCCTAGCGTTTGCGCAATAAACAACAACCCCCTGTACACGCCTGGGCTGGGGAGAGACGGCAGCAATAATGGCGCTAAAACGATGGAGGTGCGGGGCGGTTACAAAGGCAAAAAGCACGGGCGTGCGCTCATACATACAGCACTTGTAGCGCCACATTAATACCTCTCTGGTCCACCCACCTATTGCAGCGAGTTTGATGATGTATCAGCACAGTGTACTCGGAATACTCTTTTTAAAGGGCTGCTGATGTTGAAAGTCATCTTATTGCTGCGTCCTGCAACACATGAGGAGCACTAAGGCGTTTTACCGTGGCATTGATCACACTCCGTAGATGCGGACGTATGTATCTACGGTCATTGTCATTGATGGATAGAGCGGAAGCTGGCCTAGGAATACCTCACTGTGGGTTTGGAATAACTAAAAAATACGGCGTATGAGATAACATGGCCTACGCATGAGTATAATGTACATCGCAGGGCCTGTGTCAAGACGATAGGACTCTGAAGCTGGATATCATTATTATGGCACTTTACTGCACTTCAGAATATTGTGTAAGGTTGGGGAATATTGGTGCAGTATGAGACAAGGTTGGCGACCGTTGGCGACATCTAACATGCGTCGGCGTAGGTGGTATTGAGAGTGTATGAAAATCAGTTTTAAAGATACCCCAAAATTGCATACAGACTATAAACAACTGAAGAGAAAAGGAAAAGAGAAACCAAGAGCTTGGACAAAGATTGGAGTCACACCAGACATTTTGTGCAAGAGCTTTCTAAAACTAGGTAGTATGCTCAATCATCAGCTTCTTTTCGTCGAGTTCTGAGAAGGTTCCCGCCTTCAAGCTCCAGAATCAAATCTGAATCCTCCACAGTCTCCAGTCGATGTGCCACGGTGATTACCGTGCAGGTCGAAAAAGCATTGGCCATGATTTCCCGAATCTTGATTGCTGTTTCATCGTTCACTCTGCTTGAGACTTCGTCAGCCAGTACGATCCTGGTAGATAGGCATTGCTTATGTAGGATAGCACGAGCAAGGCACAGCAGTTGCTTTTGACCATGTGAAAGTCCCATCGATGAAAATGAAGCGTCAAGACCACCGCGAGACCTGATACGATCCCACAAACCGACGGTTGCTAGCGTTTCTTCCAATGTCTCGTCACTGAGTCGATGTGTTGATTCAGGTTCGTCGAACGGGTCAACATTGATGCGCACAGATCCAGAAAGCTCTACACCATCCTGAGTTATGGTGGTGATACGATTTCTCAAATAATCTTGAGGGATCGTTCGCACATCTCTGCCGTCAATTGAAACCGTCCCGGTGTAATCTAGAAAATTAAGAATCGCCAATAAAAAGGACGATTTGCCACTTCCAAGAAAGAAAACTATTAGCCTGACTGCAAAACAAACAACTAAGTGGAAATTGGTGGTTTGTAATACCTTCCTGTTCGTCCGACTACCCCGACTTTTTCGCCTGGTTCTATTGTTGCCGACACATGGTTCAACACTGGGTGAGCGCTTTCGTCTGACCCACTGTAACTTTCGAGTCACTATGGATGCCCCCGAAGCAGATGCACAAAGGTATAGGATTGCTTACTTATATTTCGCCGTCACGTCCATGAAATCAATTCTACCGTATAAGGGCCAATATCCACTCATCTTCTCGCCCGAGTTCTCAGTGGCGTCTTGCTCAAGGGGTGTCTTGGTATTAAACCACTTCGTCCTGGCGACAGCCCCAAGAGAAGTCTCAAGCTTGGCCCACGACGAGACCAAGACCGCCATAGCATCGCTAAAAGTAACAATATTTAGCAGTGCTAGACCAATTGCAGGGCCTGAGGTTGTATGGGGAAAGACCAGAGCAAAAGATACAACAATCACAGCAACAGACATAACGGCGAGGTCGACTATGAGTTGTAGCCAGCGCTGGATGCAGAACATCATATAGTAAGGCCGCTGAGAAAAATCGAGCAGCGTGAGTGCTTGCCAGATGAACTGTGCCTGCCACTTATAAGCGCGTATGTGGTGCATGCCGCTCGCCGTCTCCGTGAAATGTGTATATAGTGGCGCTTTCGCTTCTAGGTCCAGGTGTCTCATCTGGCGTGACGTCCGCAAGTAGTAGAATTGGATAAAATAGATGAATAGTAATACGACGGGAACAATGGCAGCTGCATATGTAGCACCAGCGGCAATGACAGCAACATGCGTAGCGGCTAGAATGATCACTGTACGTTGTTAGCAATTTGAAGTCGCATGCGAAAATTCCATATGAGACATACAGTAGCAGACTTCCATAAACGCCATTGGAAGTAGCTGACCAATTTGCGTCATATCTTGACTGAATCTTTTGCCCACTTCTAGTTAGATCAATGGCAGCACGATCACAACCTGCAGTATTGACGTACCTATTCAAGATTGAACCGCTGTGGGTCGTTGTGAGAACCCACAGTTTGGCCCTGCTCGAAACGATTAGAAGGATAGAAAAGACTTCGCAACGGGTAACTCTTACCTCATCATTGTCTCCAAAAGGCCTGAATGCAGACTTTCTGACGATTTTGGGACAATCTTGAAATAGTAAAATCTATATTACCATCCAATAAGCCTCTGTTCAATGACGGGAAAGTGTGTTACATTCGCGGTAGGTGGGTTACTTACCCCAAGCTTACGCCTGTCAAAGCCACAGCGAAAATACTAAGAACGGCAAACCCGATAAAGTATGTGGTATCGTAGGGATCCTTCTCTGCCCAAATCCGCACGTAAATTGCTGGAATCGAGCTTTAGATATAACTTCATCGTCTCGGTGCAGAAGTGGATAAAACTCACCTGGCATTTTGTCTCCCACAACTGTCATAGCCAGCGTCAGAAGCCATAATACAATCATTCCAAATCCTGATGCTTTCAAGTAATACGTATAAAGTGAAAGGTCACCAGTCCGTCGCGCAGGACCGGCCTCATCGCTAGGTCCAGCAGAAGCCGCTGGCACTTGCGCACCGTTGATCTGAGTCGTAGACTCCTCAGTCCTCTCTTGTGGGCGCTGCTTCAGCCATTTCAATAACTTGGAGTCACGCGACAGTTCTCGAAAATCATTTGTTGTCGGCTCTACGCTACCCGGATGACCGAACTTGAAGACGGCATCGGCAAGTGAAAGATGCTCCACTACAAGTGATACACTGATATTAGCGGCTAATCGTCCATGTTCAATTCTTAGGTATAGGCTCACGGATATTGGTCGTCAAAATAACAGTTGTTTCAAAAGCGGACAGAATACCACTGCTCCCAAAAATGCGAGACATGACAGTTTGGGAGGTCAAAACATCGAGAGAGCTTAAAACATCATCAAGAACAATGATAGATGGACGCGAATAGATTGCTCGAGCAAGCGCCTGCGAAAGTCATCAGTATGTGGGCTTCTAGGGTCATTCTCTTTGTTTTAATGTATCCGCTCACCACTCTGTGTTTCTGTCCACCACTAAGACCATTACCCCCTGCACCTACTAGAGTTTTATCCCCTTCGGAAAGTTTTCGAATATCTTCATCAAGAGCACAAGCTTCCAAGATCTGATGATACCAAATCGAATTCCACTCGCTTTGGGCCACAATGCTGTCACGGATGCTTATGTTTTGAAGCCATGGAGTCTGTGCGCAGTAGCCTACCGAGCCTGGTCCGACAACGACGAACCCATCATTCAGTGTAATTTCACCGATTATGGCTTTCAAGAGTGCTGTTTTACCGCAGCCAACAGGTCCAACGACCATATTTACCTGGTCAATTTTAAACTTGAGATTCACATCGCGTAGAACGGGGTTTCGTCGATTAGGCCCAATGAAAGTAGCATGCACCAGTTCGACCCCATATGGGCTGCGGGGACGACTGAATTTCTCAAATAATTGGATCGGATCCAACTCGGGCGACTTGCCAATTTTCGAGATATCATGAGCAGCTTCCGGACAGTCGTGTCGAGTGTCTAAGTGCTCCTCGAGAAGCAAATAGTCCTCAATGCGGCGAAGGCCAGCATAGCCACCAACGGAGAAAGGGATATAGGTTAAGAGTCGTGCAAATGGCTGCGAGATAATGGCGACCAGTGAAAGGGATGTGAATAGCTCCGAGGTGCTAAGTTTGTTAGAGAATCGAGTCCAGAAAATACCGCCGGCTATTACTATCACAGGTGCGACGGTACTCGAAAATGACTCTGTGAGACCATAGTTAGAAAGCAAGTGCTGCATACTTGAAGTTTTGTTTTCTTACCCATGCAGTGGAGCGACACACGCAAATGCCGCTCTTTCAGCGATTTCCTGATCTCCTTCGTCTGCAGGTCTGACAGTTTACGTTCCATTAGGGGAGCGAGACCTGTCGCTTTGATGCTTTTGATCTGAGAGAGGACTCTTGATGTTTCGGCAACGCGTATCTCGACAGCCTTGTTCCAGTCACGGCGGGCGACACCCATCCATTTTGTGACCCATGAAGTGATAAGCCCGGCAACTAACAATATATCAGTACTCCCAAGTTACCAGAATTTTTTTTCTTTTTTGGTGGCGGCTAACCGAAAGCAGGTAAGAGAACGAGGAACGCGGATGCGCCGAGGAAGATACTGAGGATGTAAACGCCAACTCCTAAATCAATGATACCAACACATATCTTGGGAACGGACACGGTGAGGACTTCGACGCTGCTCAGGTCAGTACTCATTAGCGTGACAGCCGCGGATTCATCGAGCTGATCTTGCGTGAGGCTCAGCGTTTTGTTAAAAAGCGCTGTGACTAATATACCGCGAGTAAATGTTACCACACGATAGATGAGATGCTCTGAATAGCCTTTGGATACCTGCAGTGGTATCAGTTTCAAGTTGTTCTGTTTTGAATTTGGCGTGGAATCCAGTAAGATACTCACTGCCAGACCAAAGTATATAAGAGCTGTTGCGCCGATAAGGCCTCCAACAGCATCCAACGAAAGGCCGCCTTCCTCTGTCCCAGCAATGACTCGCTGAAAAAGAAATGGTTGCGCCAGAGTGAAGCCAGAAAAGAACAAACGAGGTATTGAGACAAGTGAGTACTCCCAGCGTACCACGCGTAGAAGAGCCTTGACCAACGCGTGCTTTCCATTCTTTTTGTCTGGTAGAAGTTTTAGCAAGCGTTTGGCTTATCGGAATGTGGATGGTCATCATACATCTGTCCCAATGAGGCACGAAAGTGCCGTATAATCGTTCCGAGTTGAATTCTGGGCCCATGTCTTGGAGCTCATCTGGTCTCAAAACTTTTTGAAAACCGAGAAGCATTGTAGAATTAAGCCAGATAAACAGTGAACGATTCCAGAAACCGCTAACTGCTTCTTTGCCAAATTTAGCCTCAGATTTTGCGAGGCGGCGCTTAGAAGCCTCCTCCAAGGAGAGTATAATAACCTTGAACAGAATCGCGCAAATGGATAGCCCGCCAAATGTTTCCATGTCTTGGCGCCGAAAGTAAGAGCGAGTCTCGGCGGCATCGAGTAAAAGTGTGATGCTGAGGAAGACACTGACAAATGTTGACGGGCGCAGAGAGTAGAGATGTTCCGTGTAGACGAGGAAAATGATACATAACGATCCCACGGAATTGAGTACAGTCGCCGCCAGAGTTGCGTCGGTACGGAGAGCGGGTGATGTAGCCCAAAGTATCAGACTTGTAACGTTGATGCCAGCAAGGGCAAAGGCGAACGCCAACTTGGCCCATAGCAGGCGGCCAGACTGTACACATGGCTTCTTGTGAATGGCCTTGTGAACGTAAATAGGAGTGACAAGGATGAGGAAGATTGCCGGGAACATGGTGAAGAAGAACATTTGGAACGTGACTGTGAGATCAGCACCCGACTCCAGCACTGGTCCGATGGACTCATCGCCCGCGGCGAGCTTCGCATCTCGCGATTCCATTGCGGTTGGCCTGAGATACAATGAAGACGTGAAGGTTTGTCAGATTCAACCGCCAGTATGTGAGTCGAGCATGGTTGGCTTGCACAAAGAGCGGGCAGTTACGGGTAGCTGGCAGCTCCACGGATCTTGAAGGGCCCCCAGCCAATTAACCGATTTGGGGGCACCTACGAATAAGGTGGGCATGGAACTCGCAGGCTCATTCCTGGGGTGGAGGACAGTCTGCACTGCGTACCGTACCCCGCTCACAGAATGTGATGTGCACTCCACCTTGGGACCAGATTTGAACCGGGGGAAGGATTGAATTGGCTTGCATTAGGCCGTGCACTGTGCCATTACCTTGTCCAGAGCCCCTGGCACGAGTACTCCGTACAAGGTACATTGTACGTAGCCGCACAACAAACAACGCGACGAAACGTTCCCTGCCTACGGACACAGTCTCAAGTAAAGTATCGATCCACTTGGGCTTAGTTAGCGCTAGGCTAACCTATGAGTACTTACTTAGTAGTACGACGTAGTACGGAGTAATTGCATAAGCCTTGGCGTCTGCACTGTACGGAGTAATTACTGTACATCGTGTCAACCCACCTGACCCGTAGACGTCGTAGTGATTACGTACCGTGAATTCAGCCATCCATAGTCCGTACTACGTCGTAGGTACGATCATTCAGTTTGCCATCCTGTAATTATTGCATGTACTCGCATATATGTACGAGTAGTGTACTGTCTACAAGTAGTCATCTGCGAGTAAGCATAATCATATGTACTGTGGCCAGTAGGGGACGATCGGAGCCAAATGCATATAACTAACCTTCAATATAACCTTCAACCACCAACAAAGAACGTTGTGGCAAAGCGCTACAAGAACAGCATCGACTCAAGGAAGGGCATGTGATCTTGAGCAAGCATTGCGCCTTTCCCCTGAACAGATACTTCACCACCAATCACTCGCACAAAGTCACCGATGGTGGCTGCGAGGAACCTCTTGGCGACGCTGGAGTTGCTTGGCGTAATACGAGTAAGCGTGGGCGAGCTATTTTGGTCTTGCGTCCGCTGTGCTTGGCAATTGAACAACTGGAAACCAGCCCGCGCACTGCCATTATCATGTAGCGAGCCGAGGTAGGGCCGTCTAATAAATCAGGTTAGTACTTATTACCTGCTTAAGATGGATTAGACCACAACAGAAGGCGCGCTGCCGAACCGTTCCCAACGGCATATCCTTCGGAGTACTCAGTAATTACTACCTACCTTAGTATTTGTACGAGTAGTACTCGTACGTCGTGAGTTTCTCTCTCCACTACCTAGCACTGGATAGGCAGGTGCCTTCTTTGGGCATCTTGCCGGATACTTCGATGGTACTGCGTGGTAAGACACTTCTGAGGTACCACAGTATACTCGAATTTACTGTGTCTTTATCCAGGTCCTCCCTTCGCAGGGTCTAGACGGGTGGTAATCCTAGGCGCTTCATTTGTACTACAACACGCAGTCAAGGCATAGACTCATATTGGAACGGGTCCAAAAATCTCCTTTTCATCTTTATTTTTATACTGGTTAGGCAGCCAGGCTTGGGGCTAGTATAGTACATCGGAACAAGGTCTCATGGTGGGCAGTCCCACGACTGCTGAGTAGTAACTTGGCTAGCGTCGTTGGCAATCTCTCCAGTCTGTCACCCAAATTTTCATATGTGGGCGGTCCATTTGCTGTGAATCCCTGAGGTGAAAGATGCCAGTCGTCCACACTCTTGCCTGTGGCAGACACTTGCCGGCTGCGGGCTTCAGCGTCACATCACATGGCCACAAACATTAGCAGCTGTGAAGTGAGATGCCAGAGAATATGCCACGAAACGATTCTCGCGCATATCAAGTTGACCCTTGTAGCATCCAGTGCTTGTGGCCATCGGAGCGCTGGAGAAGACGCCAGGGAAGTAACTAGCTCGGCTACCACTACCAGCTCAGTTTCTTGCTCGTCAACGCGACATTCCCATAACTTCAGAAGGGTTGGCAGCCGCAACTTCTTCATCGAAATAGGAACCAACCGATGTAAGATCAACGGAACTATCCGCCGAAAGCCTATCTAGGCTTGCAGGTCGTACTGGGGGAGCAAAAAATGCATTAGCCGTGACTCTACGTCTCTGCACTGTTTCGGCGAACTCACTCGGTAGGCTGACTACAACGACACTGCCAAAAATAGTGGCAAGCCACAAACTCAAATGTTGCGGTAGCATTTTGCTAGTAAATGGGCAAATAATAATAATAATAACCGAAATAAAAAGAGAACAAAAAAAAAGTGTGTGGTGGTTCGGGCAGGCAAGATGAGGCGAATGTCACGTAAGGTGCCTCTTTAAGAATAAGACAGACGTTCAGAAGCTTTAACTGGTTCTGCTAGCGCTTTAAACCCTCCCCCACCCCCCAACCCAACTGGAAGCCTCCCTACTCGTACAGCACGCTACCTTACCTACCGACTGGTGAGTCTTTTGTGCTCCGAGTGCTCGGTGCTCCTACTGGCCGCTAATTACAAGAGACTGTGTACGGCAGTAGGTGGGCACAGAGGCTTCTGCTACTGAGATTGATCCACGCACCTAAGTATTACTACCAGTAATACCCAGTGCCGTGCTGGCGGGTCCTGTAACACGTGGCGGTCGCCACCGGTGTACGGCAGCAGTCTAGCCTTGCTTTGCCGACGATTGTCGATGCGATTAACAGCCAATCTCGTGCTTCCAGATCGACAAAGTCCCTTCTACTTTCTCACTTTGGGATATCCCAAAGCATGCATGGCTAGGTATTACTAAAGTCCACTGGAGAGTTAGTCTGTCTGCGCTATTGCAGCGCATGCAGTGACTTGCGCGCTATGTTGACACACAGCCAGGCTGCATATCAGCCAATCGAATCTCACGAGCTAGGGAACAGCGAAGACTACTTCCGGCGCTTGCAAGCAGACCTCGCTGCTCAAGGTAGACGCGCCAAGAAGCTGCTGCTACTTTCAGTCACTCTAGGCCTTCTTTTACTCATCGTAAGCGCTCTTTTCGTGTTTATTCCACCATCCGAACTGCAATGCGCCAAGAGACTCGCGCCTTATTGTAAGTATGTCGACCGTGCGCCAATGCATGCCTCTGACTCCTAAATAGCTCCTCTGTGGGATGCAATCGAGTTTTGGGAGGGTGACCTGATAAACTTCTTCAATCACACATCAATATACCGCGGTCCCCCCACCTATGAGCGAGAAGTTGCATGGAATGACCTTTGGCATCGTGAGTTTTCCGTACATCGTGAGGCTTTCTTCCTCTTCTCCACAGCTAATTTGCCGAATACAGGCCCGGGTATTGGAGTGAGACAGGAAGGCATCGTGGCACTGAATAAAACCGACGCTGGTCAACCGGTAGAAGTAATTGGAAGCGATCCAGCACATCCCACGTACGGAGCAATTGCAGAAGTTTTTCATCAGCTCCATTGCCTGGTGAGTACTCCGTACCGAAAGGCTATCTTTGACAATATCTTCAAAGCTAGGAAACTGACCATTTATTGAGAACTCTATCCGACAGTACACGTGGCCTTTGGACAAGTTTAATAAATCTTGGGGTACGCTGTATCCGCAGATTTTACAGGATCCAATTGCTGCTCGCATGCATGTCGACCACTGTATTGAGACGATACGCCTGAGCTTGATGTGCTACGCAGATATTACCCCCGTTCTCATATTTAAGGATAATGAACGCGGCTTCGGGATAAATCCCGATTTTAATGTTCACCACAAATGTCGCAATTTTGACCAGATTGTGGACTACGTGGAAACAAACGGGTTTGAATTTCAAACCACGGAGCTGGGTGCTGAGGGCGCGCGTGAGATGAGACACTGAAATGCCATATTCATCAGGACGGCGTATGTATTATGCATTACATGATTATATAGGACCAACGTCAGGCCCAGAACAGCGGGGAAAGGGTCTTTTGGCCTGACCCTGGCCTCATACCTGCTGCAACATTCAGTGCGTTAGCATTCTCAGGTGGCCGCAGTTATATGTGCCAAATTTCGCTGAGAGACATGAGACATACTTAAAGCCTTCATTTGAGGGCAAAGCAATTTACTTTTAAGAGCGTCCTATGTAGCTGCGCAAAGGTCTCCATTGCATGTATCAAGTACGCTGACGTTTGACCTTTAATGGCAGTCACGCAGTTTGGGGCATGGCCGGCTATTCGAGAAGCTTGATAGTAAAGGGGGGCCCGGGAGTGCTGGATTTATGTTTGCATTTACGTCAGATTCTTGGTATACAGCACAATTTCCTGTTGAAGGAGCTTCCCTGAACTTGCTGGCTCTAAACATGGGCGTCACCCAAATGGACTTATGCATGTACCCAATATTTTGAGATGATGATTACCCTGATATATGTACACCCCTGCTCAATATCGGTTGCTGGTTCTTTGGTGTATGTTGAAAGGCTAAGGGTCGTCCTAAAGGCATTGAAGCGGTCGCTGCATCTTTTACATGCGAACGTTGAATGATAGGCGGCAAGATACAACTCCCGTCAATGTTTGGCTGGTGCTGAAATCGGAATGCGGTTGTGACCGGACTAGAGCCCCCCACAACATATCAACCTTGCTTGTTCGATTCCCTTCCCATTTTCGACCATCTTTCTTGCATCGCCGTTTCCAATGGGAAGTTGCAACTTTGCCCAAACAATTATGCTTAACTCTGTAAACATTGCTGGAAGCTCGTCTCCTGTAATTGTATACTCTCTATACATGCAAGCTGTCAGGTCGGGCTGGTCAGTCACAATTACCCCGCAAAAGGAGAAGGCTCCGGGGTTGCCCCCGCATCTCACTCATCCGCAATACTGCGTGGCTTCAATTCCCGCACAGTCAGGAGCTCAACACACTCAGTTAGCAACAACCGAATACCTTGTGCTTCGGCGACGAAGTATCGTTTCAAAATGAGCGACAAGGCTCAGTATGGCCTTCAACTGCTATTCGGGGGCGATTTCACCAGCGTCTTTGGCAGCATTACTGTGTCAATGGTGCCAGCGTCGCTGCTCATTGTTGTAACTCCGATATATGTTCGGCGTCTTCTTCGGAAGAAAGCACCCGTGGTGAAACGCGACTGGCTACTAGGATGCAAAACAGCTGCTGTCATAACTCTGATTGGAGCCGAGTTTGGTAGTGCTATCGTCACTTGCACTACGGAAGAGCTGAGGACAAAAGCTGCCGTTTCAGGCTCTATCTTGTCGTTTATTGGATCGCTATGCATAGCTACCATGATGTACATTCAGCACATGTACTCTTATAAGCTTTCTACTTTCCTCAGCATCTTCATGAGCTTCACTCTCATTTTCCACGTCTTGCAAGCTCGGTCATACTTCCAAAGAGACCGCTCATCGGCAAGAGGCGTGGTTTCGGCAGTAACTGCGGTGTCCAAAGCGCTTTTGATGCTTTTAGAAGAAATCCCTAAGCAGCGATTACCTCATTCAACCGAGCTATCTCGACTCGCAAAGGAGTCTATTCGTGGGTTCTGGAACCGCACATTGTTTATATGGCTTAATTCGGTCCTCGCTCTTGGGTTCAAAAAAATTATGTCAATCGATGACTTGCAAGATTTGGGGGCTGATTTTGAGTCTGAGGCTCTTTATCAGGAGTTTCTGAAGAATTGGTCTAAAGGTATGTCGTATTTACTACTGATTTTCTGTAAAGTACATTGGTAAATAATTTCTCGTGCGGCAGATAAAATCTCCAAACACATTCTAGTAAAGTCTTGTCTTCATAGTCTCGGCTGGAAGTATCATGGTGCTATGATCCCTCGACTTTTCCACTCTGCGTTCAATTTCTCGCAGCCTTATCTCTTTTATCGCATCCTCGACCTTCTAGGAGAAGGGGGCGAAAGCATTCCAAGTGACGTGGTTACTTCAATTCTTTGGACAACAGTGTTTATATACTTTGGCATTGCGGTAAAATATCTATTCAAAACGTCTCCCATCTTTCTTTGTGGCATTCTAATGGTTGTATATTAGGTCTCACGGTCATATTATATGCACATTTGCAACCGTGCAGCGACCTGTGTTCGGGGCATGTTGGCCACAGCCATATCTGATAAGATGCTGAGGCTGAGCCCAGAGGAGTTAGAGAAGTATTCCGTGCTGGCTCTTGGAGAAGAGTCGCTGAATGAAATTGAGAAACTTGTCAAAGCAGTCCACAATGCCATAGCTAGCGTCATTGACATTGCTATTGCCCTATTTGTCCTCTACACAGTTGTAGGGTCAGCGGCATTTCTTCTGCTCATCCCCACAAGCTGTCAGTTGATTTTATCCGCCCTTTTGATGAACCGCTTGGCTAATTGGAAGCAGTCTCAACCTTACTTTCTCTTTGGGCCACTGCACGCATGGGTGACGCTCGTGGAGCCTGGTTCACATCAGTAGAAGATCGTGTCGCTGCCACCTCGAGAATCCTTACCCAACTTAAAAGCATCAAGATCGTGGGCTTAGAAGCGCGTGTCAGTACCTACTTGCAGCTCTTAAGACGAGCAGAAACAAAGTCGTCATTCAGAGAGCGCCACTTGCGCGTTGTGATTCATTTTTTGGGTATATTTCATGACACCAGTAAAACATAAATAAAACACTTACTTACTTCGCCTTTTAGACTTGGTTACTGACGGCGCGGCCGCGGTTTTTGTCTTTGCCGGCGCGATATTTTGGGCAAAGAAGGACCAATTAGGTGTACCAGAAATTTTTGTTACTTTTTCGGTCATTTTTACAGCTTTGCCGTGTCTTCAGGATTTTTTGCTGCTCACGCCATACGTCAGAAACATGTACACCTGCATCATGCATTTTCAAGAGTTTTTGTTGCTTGAGGAACCTCAAGACCGCTGCAACAAAGGCCCGGTTTCGGCAGACAAGTCACTTAAAATGGACTCCGTCGGAGATGAGAAACCGGTCGCCCTAAGTCGGACGGACGAGAGACAACATTCTCGTGGCTACGCGATTTATGTCTCTGGATTGTCCATTCCCCAGACTGCTGGCAATAAAACATTGTTGCATAATGCATCTGTACGCTTTCGAACAGGTTCCGTTACAATTATGATTGGTCAAATCGGTTGCGGAAAGTCTGCATTCCTGAAAGCTATCCTTGGCGAAGGGTCCAATTGCAATGGGCGCGTTACGACGTGCCCAGGCGTAGGATCTATTGCATACTGTGGGCAGACTCCATGGCTACGGAATGCCAGTATACGCGACAATATTATTGGGCATTGCAGTTTTGATGCACTTTGGTATAAAAAAGTCATTAAAGCCTGTGCTCTTATGAAAGACTTGAACCAATTACCCAAGGGTGACTTAACACTGACTGGATCTGGCGGAGCGAAATTAAGCGGAGGTCAAAAACACCGGGTAGTAAGAGATACAGTTTCTGTCACTCTCGTGAAACGTGCTAATAAACTTCCAGGCGCTGGCAAGAGCGATCTACTCCCGTGCACCAGTTGTTATTTTGGACGATATTTTTAGAGCTCTGGATTCGACAACTTCGGACGTCATACTGACCGAGATTTTTGGCAAGCGCGGCATTTTGCGCCAGTTGCATACAACGGTCATCATAACCACTAGCTCACGTAAGTAACCTCTCTACTGTGGTACAATGCAGATGAAAATTAACTCTGATTCAGTTCAACATACTAGATATGCAGATGTTGTCCTCGCCTTTGATGCGGAAGGCAAAATCAACGTCGTTCCAAATAAGACCTCGATGCTTGGCGCCGGCTCTTCCCTTCTAAGGTGGCTACATCGGGGAGGGGAGACACAAAATTCGGATTCTGAATCGATATCTGGTCTGGCTGTGAAGCAAGCTGTTTCTGTCGATGAAATGGAAGATTTCGAGCGGAAGAAAGGGGATTTTTCTCTCTACACTTACTACTGGAACTCAGCAGACTGGCTTACACTGTCTGGTGCCATTTTCGGCCTGACAGTTGCAGGTGTTTCTAACAGAATGCTTGGTAAGTGCTTTCATTTCTCCTATCATTGCACCATGAGGCTGACATTAGAAACTTGTAATACAAAGACGTATTTGTGCGCATATGGATAGATGAATCTCCCAACAAGGAGATATACTTCCCTGCTTTTGTAGTTCTTGGTTTTTCCTCTGCTTTCATTGCTGCACTGAGTATCTGGTAATTTCGCCATCTCTCACATTATTTCATCGACCGTCGCCAACCAAGTTACTGAAATCGTCGATAGGTTTTACTATCTTAAACTCATTCCAAAATGTGCTGATGGTCTGCACAATGGCTTACTACAGACGGTCATAGGGTACGGATCGCGGTTGTTTAGTGTCTAACGCAAGTGCTGACATTTCATTAAGGTCGACGCTGTCATTCGTTACACAGACTGAGACCGGTACAGTTCTGAATAGGCAAGTTGTTTAGGTTTATTAACCTGAGAAACCGTCAGCTGCTAATGGAATAACGCTATACCACAGGTTCGGTCAAGATATGACACACATTAGCAATCGTCTCCCTCAAGCTCTCATGGAATTTTTATTTAGTAACCATCTCTAAAGAACCTTGCAAAAGAGTGCATAAACTGACCTACACTAGTGCTTGCTTCTACCGCAATTGATGTCGCCGCGTTCTCTTCCGCATCCCAGTACACATTGGTGCTCATCCCACTTTTCATACTTTTTGCATACTGTATACAGTACTTCTACTTGCGAACCTCACGTCAGATCAGGTTATTGGAGTTGGAAGCAAAAGCATCCCTCTATACACGCTTACATGAGTCTTCCAATGGTGTTCACCACCTCCGCGCATTTAAATGGCAGCGTAGCGAGCTCCAATCCATTTGCAAGCTGCTGGACAGGTACCAAAAGTCATTCTACTATAGACTTTGCATTCAACAGTGGCTGGCTTTAGCCCTTGACTTAAGTGTTTTGTGTATTGTAACCCTGGTCGTTACTTTTGCACTCTACTTTCCGGGTAGCACCACACAGGCCGCTACTGGCCTGTCTTTGTCAAAGCTCATTTGCTTTACTCAAGGGATGGCCATATTAATTTTTTCGGGGAGTGATTTGGAGAATTTCCTTGGTTCCGTCCGGCGAACAAGAAAGTTCAATAAAGAGACACCAGTTGAGCGTCTCGTTGCGTCGCCTGTCACAGTGCCTGGCAACTGGCCCACTGAAGGCGGAATTAAGTTTACTTCGGTTACTGCCAAATATGGGTGAGTAGGCCTTTAATTTGTAGTATTTTGGCCTCGCAGTAATCGCCTCTGACACTGACAAACAGAATCGACAACTCAAACACCAATACTGCTTTGCGAGACCTTTCCCTTACGATTCATCCCGGCCAAAAAGTTGGCATCATGGGCCGAACTGGAAGGTAGGTAACTAACTGGCTTAAAATGGTAGCATCTGTCTAACGCAATCTCTGCAGTGGAAAATCTTCGCTTTTACTTTCAATTCTGAATCTTTTGAACTTCTCCGGCCAAATTCTTATTGATGGGATCTCAATTCAAGAAATTCCCTACGAAATACTTCGCACAAGAATCATAACTATCGCTCAGGACGGTGTTGAACTTGACGGCTCTATCCGCGACAATATTGATGCGTATAGCGATGCCGGTCAAAGTTCTGCGACGGACGAGATGATGGTTGACATCCTACAGCGCGTGAGATTGTGGGACAAAGTCGAATCTTCTGGCGGGCTAGATGCCACACTGGCAGAAGTCAGCCTTTCTGAAGGGCAAAAACAGCTTCTAGCCCTCAGCCGCGCGATTCTGCGTAAAAAGCTGACGGGTTCAAAAGTCGTCTTGGTCGATGAGGCTACGAGTAGTATCGACTATGAAACGGACAAGCTTATACAGGAGGTTATGGCCGATGCGTTCTCGGATTGTACAACTGTCACTGTTGCGCATAGGCTTCAAAGTTTGGAAAGTGCGGATTTGGTGCTGGAGATGGAGTCGGGCAGAATTAGACGGAAACTTGAGAGCGATTCTGACGAATGGCAGAGCCTCAGGAGAGTGTCGCTGGAGGATGATGGGGTGGCTTAAATAGAGCACGGTTATGGAGCAGTTTTTTTTTTCTTGTTCAGGTTTAAACTATTGACTCCAAGCATGTAAATCGCTTACAAGGTAGTCCAGAGAGCATTGCTGTTCGGTTTTTACTTGATTCATGTTTAAGGATATTAAACGAATTTTGCAGTGGAATCTTGCATGGGTATATTGAAGGCCTGGTAGCTTTATGGCAAGGGGTAGACATTGCGAGAATGTCTTACTTCTGCTTCAAAAGCACGGACAAAAGAAGCAGAGGTAGTATCAAGCAAAAGGTCATTAATGTCTTGAATAAGGGCATAAGGAAGGGTGCTTATGGCTGTAACAGCTATGGTAACGTGGGAATAGATACGGAAGTGACCTACGTGCTGTACTACTACAGTTCTTCAGATCAAGGGTCAAGTCGCGGGTTCATGAAGCTAATAGCTGCTCGTGGGAAGAGATTCAATCTATGTATTACAGTGGCTTTAGAGATATTTCATTGATCGAATGGTGATTTTATCAAAGCATCGGCATCTTTTGGTGGAGGAAACCCGTAGTCCGGGGAAATGGGGAAATAATTCCACCAAAACTTCTCCACGGGGAAGGGAGGACACCCGAGGAAACGACACTAGGTTTCCCTCTGCCCGTGGAGAAGAATCTACATCTCGGACAGGAAGAGGCAAATTCTCTGACGCCGACTGCCACCCAGCAGCATGATCAACACCCGTGGAGAAATGAGGTATGTCCGACGAATCCGTACTCTTGGGGAAGTTCAATGCTGAGGAGTAATAGGCCGACGTGGGCCGAGCAGCTCTTGGAGGTAACGTATTACGAACAATTACATAATTTGGACTCACTTTGTACATAACGGCCTGATCTAAAGTGAGCTTGGCTCTGTGGAGTAACGAGTACAGATGTGCAGATGGCGTTTTCAGGGCAGTTCAATTTCTTGGCGCTCATCTTCTTTTTAGGATAGTAATTACATGACAAGAAAACAAGAAGGAAGAGATATTTGACTAGGAATGAAGCATAGACTGCGTGGGGGAGTACCGTGAATTGCTACATACATACTTCGGTCGGATTTCGAATCAGGGCTTGGTCGACACCTCGCCAGCGTTGCATGTAGGCAACCTCACAATAGTCAGGTGCTCGTCAAACTTTCAAGCCACCCATTGTATGCGACGGCCAACAAAATAGAGTAAAGGGTTGTAAACGAGTATGGGATCAGACAAGGTGTCACTAAAGCCACGTGCGACTACTGTACAAAGGTTCCAAAATGCAATCCGGAGACATTCGACGCCCACAGCAAAGTACGGTACACATGTATATTACTGTAAGAAGGCAAGCTTAGAGTGGCTGCCCTGCGTCGTACGACAGTCTGACAACTTCACTAACAAAGGGCGAATATGGGGATCCCGCGGGTACCTAATGACACTCTCCGCATGACAAGGGAGTTTATAGTTCCTTTTTTCTGGAGAATCCATAACTAGCGCGGGGTTATACCTCCGTGTCAGTAACGCGAAACGGGGCCTTTTGAATTCCCATCATCAGGATCGTATTATGTATTACCTGATATTTTTCACTCGTGTGTATCAAACTAGTCAAATGTATGCGGGGACCGTTGGTGGAGAGGAGACTGGGGGTGGCGTCTTGCCTTGTCCGATATGAATGCCAAGAGGGCCTTTTTGCTTCTGGCACAGAGTTTGGTCCTTTTGCTTCGCCCTCGCTCCCTGTTTCCAGTTTTTCTCATTCTCAGCTTGTTGAGTGTGATACTTGTATGGGGCCTGAAATGATTGACATGGGCTAGAGAGTGTCTACTGGTGGGGAGGGGTTGCATGGGTCCGCCCGTCCACTCCTTGGCTTAGTTCCGTCAAAGAAGGTGGGAGGTGTATGCGTGGATGGCGGGTAGTTGAATAATTGCGGAGGGCTGGGGAGAGTTCCTTTTGCGACTAGATGAAGAACACTGGTTACCAGGGAGTGTGTTTAATAACGGTTTAGTTTTGGCAAAGTGTTGCAGGTTCCCAAAGGTTCAATACTACAGTATGAGTTGAATTGGGCGTGGTTGGTTGCGGCGTGACTCTGCAACTCATCAACCATTTGTCTGCCATTCAGAGAATTTAAGTCACAAAACTGAGTGCAAATCTCCTGGAAACCATTACAGGTACTTGGAGGTACAAAAATCTTTTCCTTCAATGTGGTGGTACGCCATCGGCCTATAAGCGGCGCAAATGTTGGTAAAACGTCTGCCCTGTTGTTAATACGTCGTCACTTACAGCCAGTGCGGCCGCCGCCACCGGCAACGGGCCTTGGCCAAGAAAAGGGAAATGAAAGCCACTAGTGCGGTTGGGCTGTCCGCACATCCGGCTTTCTCTTCCAGTTTGCCCAAAAGTCTAGGCGATTGCTCTGCGATTCCTGGGCGATGGTGGCCAAACTTGGCGCAGGCGCCTCGCTCAAGGGAGGGAGGGCGCTCTAAACGACGCCAACGACCTGTTTGCCACTAGCTGCAGCGCCCAGGAGATTTTCAGAGGCTTGAAAAGTCTGGGCATCATCTACCAGGAAAAGCTGTGCCGTATTTCCGGTCCTTGGCGGTCTGGGCAAGGCGAAAGATATTGTTTGGTGGCGTCTTTCATTTACTGTCGAACTGCCTTTTGTTGTCCAAACAGTGTTTACCACTTTGGGTTATCAATAAGACGGAAGAAAAAAATAGGTAGAAGATGGCCGTAGCCCCTGTACTCGCGTGCGTTGACGTGCGTTGTCTTACTCTATAATAAGAAAAGACTGAGCTTTGTGTTTGGTGCAAGCTAAATTAAGCATACCTTGGGACAAATCCTGGTTCTGGCCGGCCACACTTACAGTTGACCCGTGAAAGAAAATCTAGACATTTCATTGGGCCGCACAAAAGACGGGCAACTTTGGAAAAGGCCTAAAAACAAAAGTGCACGGCTCTGCTGCACCTCGGCCAAGTGGCTGCAGCGGAGTCCAGCACAGGGGTACGGGGGACTATGGATACATAGTACTAGTAGCTGAGGTGAGAAAGGCGCTACAAAAGGGCCTAAAATAATTACAATTTTGGACAAAGTTCCTGACAGGCATGAAACGACTCGCCGATGATGGCGCTTTGGATTGCAGACGTGGACGAGTTGGCTGTTGTAAGCTGTCAAGTGACTACGTACTATTCGCAACACGCTGAAGAGCCATCGACTTTTCCTTACATAGTACAGGAAGTATATTAATACATGTCCTTTTGCTTTGGGGGGTATGAGAACGTTTTGAGAACAATAGCGGTCTGCATCGAGAGGGGATAGACCCGACCAACAAGCTTCCGGCGGGCCTCTCCGTTCCATCCAACAGCGTACAGGCCTCCTACTCCGAATAACACTAGCTTTTTTTTTGTGACTAGCTCGTCTACGCACTTGAAATAACGGTGGTCAAACACATTCTGCAGAATGGACCGGCGGTGGGGGCTATTTGCTGACGCCTGCGCCACATTGGTCACTAGCTTGCCAGTGGCATAGCCGATATTTGGTGCTAAGAAATACTCCGTAGCTCGGTGGCCGCCGTCCAGTCTGCTAATGTACGTTAATCGTTAGTGCTATACTAAAGCAGGTGAACGGCCGGCAGTGGATTTCGCAGCACGATGGCGTTTACCTCTTGCGACTTGGGTTACAGTAACCACCCCTCCAAGTCCTGTGAGAGTGCTAAGGGCCTGAGCATGGGGACAACGAAAGTGGGATGCGCTATAATCAATAGCTGCGTAAGAGTTGCATTACTCGCAACGGTACTCCGTAGTATGTATGTAATTACACGCTGGACTTCTGCAATCGAAGCGTTCGGACGAGTGCCCTCGCCACTCGAAGAAGCCAGCCGGGGCAAGAGACTAGCGATTAACTCCCCTACACTGTCTTCTGATCATCACTCTGTCACCCTAAAACCCAGCCGAGCACCGGCATGTACTTTACCAGTGTGTCTTTTGATGCGGCGTTCACTGGGGCTTCCAGCCACTGAGCAACAAGAGGCGGAGGAAGGGGGGCCTTTTGTCAAGCCACCACAGGGCCGATTTATGTACGGTCGGCTGTTTCCCATAGAGATCGAAAGCAATGGCCTTCTCATACCAGCACGTCGTGACAAGTATTAATTTACGACTCCCAGCGACATGACTACACCAAGGGGTGGAGTTTGGGGAGCCCTAAAGGTTGGTTGGCTCCCCAGGACGGGGGATCCGCCGCCATGATGAGCCATTTTGGGTAAGCTCGGCAAAGAACCTTTGCCCATCCCCCGGCCATTGAGTTGAATTGGGTTGGCGTCCGATGGCCCCGTCCGTCATCACTCAGGCCCCCAAAATGGCGCCCCGTGCTACTCGCCCGCGCTGGCTGAGCGGCAAGAATGGCGCTTCCAAGTTGCGCCAGCCCACATTAGGCAGGTCAAAAGTTCCTGTGGAACCCTTGTAGCAGGAAATTTCTCCGAGGCAAAGAGGCTGAAACCAAGCTCAGCGATGGGAGCAGACAAGGAAGCGACGGGCATGCTCACCTTGTGTCGATTGTCCATGCTGTATGTACGGACGAGTATCTAACGGGCCGCCTTGACTCTCAAGTTGCAAAAAGTCATTGGGCCATGGCGACTTGTTATCTGGTAGAGAGGAAAGGGGAGATTAACAATGAAGTAACAGAAAAGGTGAGATAGCCATTCACATACGGCGCTAGTAAACTCAAATCTTATAAGCCAAGTAATACATTACCGGCCAACAGTACAATTCATATGTACTCGCACATGATGCACATTAGTACCCGTAGTAGTTGCACCATCAGGTTACATCCAGGCCTGTCAAAAAAAAAAAAAAAAAAAAAAGACGGCGAGGCTCAAGCCATTTCTGGTGGGAGGCTGTTCGACTCTGCCCATCATTGCCCTCAGCAGGCTTATTAGCAAAAGCAGGCACGCCGTATGTATCTGGTGGAAACGTGGTAATAGCGGGCCCATCACCTCTTCCGCATGCGCTGCATTGTCTGGCCCATGCCCGGAACTTTCGCCAGACGAGTTACGACCTGCGTTCTGGTAGTAACGCTCCCCCCAACTCGTCGCGTTCGCCCAACCCCAGTCGCTATATCAGCATACCCGCCTCGTTGCTGCCTTCTATCAGGATTCTCTGACCCCCATCAAACAGCTGATTGGCCACGCTGCGATCAAGTGGTGTGGGAACTTTATGTATTGCAAGTCTTTTACGCGTAGTGCATCAACTGTTCGCCTCGCCTGAGCCAAAAACAATAGTTCCTCTGCCTGCCGGTTGAAAACCTGCTGTCGTGGCTGACTCTTGTCAGCCTCGTGTCCATGCCCGAGGCACATGCAGAAATGGATCAGTTTATACTGACACCATGTACCATTGTCACATTCTGCCTTTTGGTCATTCTGTCGTTGTAAGATATGCTGATGCCTCCCGCTTTGCTACCCAATCTTTCGCTTTGTGCTGTGTACTCGTATTCGTAGAATACCGAATCCCTACTCCGATGAACCCAGAATTTCTTCTCCAGTACATCTAATCACCAAGCCTTGGATCTGGCCGGCTGCTCTTCATTCCGCAAAAGTTTCCACAAATATCAAAGTACTTTTGGAGCAGAGTCTGGTCCGTAAACCGGCCCATAAACAGCCATCTTCACTATCAAAGCCTCCCGCCAATTGCGGAGCGTGCTACCCCATCTTCGACATTCTTCTCCTGCCCAAAAGAGATGGTGGCTTTGCGGACCCTTTTTCATCGTGTTTCCAGGCTCCATTCCTCCCAACGGATGCTCCGTTGGCTTCCAATACGCTAGTGATATGGTGTGTTCAGAACCATGACAGTTATCCATTCGTTCAATTCGCCTTCCAAAGTCCTCCCATGCTACCCACCCCATTTCCCTCCACCCCATTAGCACCCTCAATCTTTGCCCCGTATCCAAGAACCTTTGATTCCCTGTTGCTACGCCACCCCACTCGCTTCTCCCCAGGTTACATGGTTCCTCCAGCTGGGGCTCGCCACATCTAGATATAAGAAGCCCTGTGGCAGCTCTCGGCTTCTGCGACTCTATGCGCCAAGTCTCCTTCTGACATATCTCCTTCACGCCTAAACTCCTCCAAGACCTTTTTACATCTTAGGAGGTCGTCCACTGCCCCTTTGGTTTCTTGGGTCTCTGCACCGAAACCTCCAATTGTGGTAGACCGTCACCATGGGCTTCTCGGAAAAGATCCGGGCGGCTACTCGCTCCCGCGAAGTGAACGAAGCCACTGCTAGCGGCCGCGAAACTCAACAAGTCGAGGGCGAGCTGCGCAACTTTCGCAAGCAGCACAGATGGGACCCTTTCCTTGACATTGACAAGCTGGACAACATCGACGATGCCTTGGCTTCTGGCAATGCCGAGAAAGAGGCTGCTGTTGACGAGTCTCTCATCCAGGAGGACTCTCCTTACCCCGAGGTCCGCGCCTCTGTTCCTAACGTCGACGAGGAACTGCCAGTCAATACTCTCCGTGCTTGGATAATTGGTGCTCTAATGTGTACCATTGTCGCCGCTTGCAACATTCTCCTCTCTCTCCGTCGTGCCCCCATTTCCATTACCGCTACCGTCGTCCAGTTGATTTCCTACCCGTAAGTCTTGCGATGCACTTCCGATTTTTATACGCTCAATGATTCGCTGCTAACTGATTATACCAGAGTTGGCTGCCTCTGGGCAAAGGTCGTTCCCGAAAAGAGCTTTAGTTTCTTTGGCAAGACCGTCGAGCTCAACCCTGGGCCATTCAATGTCAAGGAACACACCATCATCACCATGATGACCGCCGCCGGTACCTCCACTTCCTATGCGATTGATATTCTCCTTGCTCAGGAACTCTTCTACGATCAAGAGTTCAAGTGGGGCTTCCAAATCCTCCTGATTCTCTCTACCCAGGCCATGGGTTTCGGTGTCGCTGGCATGGCCCGTCGCTTCCTCGTCTGGCCATCATCCATGGTTTGGCCCGCCACTCTCATCACCACCACAGTCATGCACTCTCTGCACGACCACCGTGCCTCGGACCCCTCGCAGACCAACGGCTGGAAGATTGGTCGCTATGTTTTCTTCCTCGTCGTTGCCGCCGGCACATATGCGTACCAGTGGATCCCTCAGGTCATCGCTCAGTTCCTCCAGCTGTTCATGTTCCCCTTGTGGGCTGCTCCCAACAACGTCATCGTTAACCAAATCTTTGGCGGCCAAAGTGGCCTTGGTCTCCTGCCCATTTCCTTTGACTGGAGTATCATCTCTGGTTACTTGGGCTCCCCTCTCCAGACTCCTGGCTTCGCCATTATGAATGTTGCTGGCGGTATCTTCACTATGCTTATCGGCATCATTGGTCTCGCCTGGGCTGGTCCCGAGTACTACCGCTACCTGCCTCTCAGTGCTAATCAGAACTTCAATAACACTGCTCAGCCTTATGAGACTGAAAAGATCTTGAACCCTGATTTCACCGTCAACCTGACTGCTTACAAGGAGTACTCCCCCATTCTTTTGGGGCCCGCCTTCTCCCTCTCCTACGGAATGGGTTTCGCTGGTCTCATGTCCACTGTCACCCACGTTGCTCTCTTCTACGGACCTGATGTTTGGAACCGCGCCCGCAACTCTCGCTATGAGGAGCCTGATATCCACATGAAGCTCATGCGCAAGTACAAGGAGGCCCCTGAGTGGTGGTTCCTTGCCATTTTCGCAGTCAGTTTTGCCTTTGGCATGATTGCTTCTCAACTTTGGCCTACGCATCTGCCTTGGTGGGCGTACATCATCTGTATCCTTATTGGTGTCGTTCTCTACATTCCTATTGGTATGATCCAGGCCATCACCAACCAGCAGACCGGTCTCAACATTGTCACTGAAATGATTTTCGGTTACATGCTCCCTGGTCGTCCCGTTGCCATGATGCTCTTCAAGTCTTGGGGTTACATGCTTTCGTACAACGGTCTTCTGTACATCTCCGATATGAAGGTCGGCCACTACATGAAGATCCCCCCTCGCTCCATGTTCTGCGCTCAGGCTTTTGCTGTCATCTGGCTGTCCTTTGTGCAGATTGGATCCTACAACTTCCTCCGAGGTAACATTGAGGGCATCTGCACTCCCGAACAGAAGCAGGGTCTGACCTGCCCCATGGCCCGTACTTTCTACAACGCCTCTGTCATCTGGGGTGTCATTGGCCCTGGTCTCGTCTTTGGTGCTGGCCGTCTGTACTCGTGGTGCAACTGGTTCTGGCTCATTGGCTTCATTTGCCCTACTGCTCAGTTTTTTGCTGCCCGCAGGTGGCCTCGCAGCCCCCTCCGCTACGTCGTTTTCCCTGCCTTCTTTGGCGCTGCTGGAATGATTCCCCCTGCTACTACTTGGTACCTTGCCCAGTGGTGCATTGTTGGTCTCATCTTCAATGTCTGGCTACGCCGCCGCTACTTTGGGTGGTGGAGCCGCTACAACTACACTCTGTCTGGTGCCCTCGACATCGGCACCGCTTTGTGCGTCGTCTTTGTTGGTTTGGCCTTAGGTCTTAGTGGCAAGGAGTTCCCCAGCTGGTGGGGTAACACGGTTATTGAGAACAACCTGGATGCCCAGAACAAGGCAGTTACTAGGCAGGTGCCTCCTGGTGAGACGATCGGTCCCTCTTCGTGGTAAATGTTGCCACTTGTGACTTGGTCGCTTGCTTTAAAGGGCTGGCCATCGTTTGCGCTTGGATCACTGCCTTGGTTTATCTTTGCTTTTTAATGTTTCTATGATTACATACCCGCTTTGTAACTCGCCTGTTTTGGAAATGAGCGAATGACGTACATACTATATAGCCAAAGGCAATGGAATTAATGACTTGATCTGATCGAAATTACTGTTTTTGCAAGTCAAAGTGGTGATTGTTTACACCAGACTGTTGTGAGAATAATCGTTGAATATATCCGGGCATGACGCGAATGCCGTGCCAAGTAACACCAGCGTCTAGATAGGGTATACCGGTGAAATACAAGCAAGTTGACTCAACAAGTACGGACGACAGGCGACGGCAATGCCATTTGCTGAACCTCTGTAAGGCAACTAAATTGTGCATTTGCAACTCACTTTGGCGGTGGCGTTAGTACTGTAAAGAATAGAACGTCATCTTTTAACCCACAAAGGTAACGAAACGTCCAGCAGGCCCATTTCATGATTTGCGTTGGAGTTAAGTTTTAACACTATTACATGCTACATGTACGTCTAACTGAACAAAATAAATTTATTCAAGCCTAATTTCATGTAACTGCAACCCCGTCTTCAGATCTTTTCATATGTACCTCTCGTCGCTGAACGATAGTTTGGTTGGGATTGAACATCGTGTGCCAAGTCGAAATTCAAAGAAGAAAGAGCTACGTTCAATGACGCAAGTAGCTTGCAGATGATCTCAGTTCGGACAACTTTGTTTCTTTCGCTACGAGTATGAGACGAACAGTGTGTGGAGAAGTAGCAAGGTTTCAGCCATGTGCAGTACCGAGCGCGCGTCCGTTGGATACCTTTTCAATGGCCATGCGTGAAACTGCCGATCGTACTCCTCAGCGTAACGTTAAATTAGTATTTCATTATCAAAACGCCAAACAAGAAAATTATTCCTTGCTTCGTCCGAGTCTCTTGACGTTTATTCTGCGAAGCTGGGCCCTGGGCCCTGTAGCTGGAGACCTGTATCCACGCACGAAACAAGTGTACAAGGTATTTCCACAGCAACTCCCCTATATTTCCCTATTGCCAGGGAAAAAGCTCTCAGAAATTTCGGAAAAGCTAAATTGACAGCAAAATGAAAAGTCCTTTACATAGTTCATATGATGTAGTCGTCGATTCTATTTTCTAGAACCCTCGTAGAATTGACCTTAGCGGTGTTATACATTGCCTTCAATCTAATGAGCGGGCCGTCGAGCTGTCGGAAACTCGGCAACGGGGCGGTGAAGTGCCCGATGCCAATCATGGCATACAGGGCATTTATTATCCTGGTCATATGTAGCTCCTTTATTGGGAAGATCTGCCTTGGTAAAGAGAGCCTCGCTTAACCGAAGCTGACGAAAGGCCGCGCGCCGAGAGTATCCATGTCCAGGTGGAGTGGTTTGAATGACTTCATTAAAAACTCCCTTGCCTTCATTGATAGAATTATCAATTTGAAACTTGAATACGGAGCCTCAAATGCCGAGGCGCACATCAAATGGGCTGCGCGGCTATACTTGCGAGTCCTACTGTGCAGAGCAGGGTCATCTTGCCGGATACCCTCATAAAAGTGATACCACTTTAGTTTCTTTTTCTTCACTGAAGCGAATTTCCTTGACGTAATAAAGGCTATTTTTATTTCAGATATCATAAGACAGGACGAAACAGGAAGCTGCTGATGTTCGTGGGGGGTTGGGCATTGGCCCATTGCAAGT
This sequence comes from Lecanicillium sp. S3808, assembly GCA_023628775.1. Taxonomy (NCBI): domain Eukaryota; kingdom Fungi; phylum Ascomycota; class Sordariomycetes; order Hypocreales; family Cordycipitaceae; genus Lecanicillium; species Lecanicillium sp. S3808. Next base: position 277,474 of record JAMAJY010000003.1, on the reverse strand, counting down.
GCCGACCTGGTCACCAGGCTCGAATTTCCAATAGTTTTTTGGTAACTGTGCTGTAACAGCGCATAACTCCCCGGTATTTATGGTTTGTAATAGCCTGGAATGGCGACGTTGAAATCTCTCCGACCACAGCGATTTACACCCTTGCGTCCTCGAATGTAAGCCCGATGACGGAGCCGGCGTGAGTTGGTGGGAGGCGCCAACTCACAAGACGACCCCAAATCAGGAAGGAGACTAATACAGGAGCGCGACACAACAGTGAGACTCGGTGGACCGGAAAAGACACTAAATCGCTGAACGAGATTTTGCGTCTTCAAATTTCGTGGGCAGGAATGGGGTCGGGTTTGTGCTCAGAACACCAAGAGGCTAAAAATATCCCCCATTTCGCCTTACACATCGCTTCTCTTTTAGAGTCTTGTTCGGCTTGGCACCTTGCCCGGTTTAGAAGGCGAAGCGGTGTAGTCAGTATCTTGATAAGCTGCTTAGAATTGTTCTCTGTCGCATTTGTACTCACATTCGGCATAAGCCTCGGGCGAAAGACAGTCAGGTGAAACGTCGAATTGGGACTACTATGTTGCTCCAAGCAACTCTGTTCAGTGATTGCTTGCAACGTTTCGTTTGAGACAATGCTCAACGGGACTTTCGTACGAGTATTGCGGATCAGTCGGGCGTCCAATAAACAGTGCCTTTGTCTCGCAACGGGGCAATACGTCACCCAACGACTTCCCCAGACCCGGCGGGAGGAAACCCGAACCGCACCGGCTGCCTGCACACCAAAGCAAGGGGCCACCGAGGCATGGCTCAAAGAAGCAGCTGCTAGAAGCTCTTTTCTTTTCCAGCTCACAGGTATGGAGAGGAATTGATCACGCTGGCCTTTCATGGCGGTAGGTTTTGACGGGTCGTATTACGGTGAAGTAAGGTGTCTTTGTCTGGAGAAACGTAGAGGCCTGTTTTCATACGTAGTATCTCAAGTTGTGAAACCTTCCTTCCTAAGATTAGCTCAACTCTGTAATCCATTAGGATGCTTGAGCGCTGATTGATGGAATCAGGCTTTCTAAGGTCAGGGGTCGTCGGGAACTGCCATGGGAATCCCTGACGCCCCCATGTCTTCGGAAGCATGGCGCCTGTTTGCCGTCGAAGCGGCTATGTACGAGTAGGGGTTGTTATGTCGATGAAATACTCTCCTTACTAGAATGTTATTTGAGAGCGACACGTTCCGCTTCATTCTAAACGACGGGTTTCGTCCAGAACAGCACAATCTCTCAATCTCTTCTAGCCTGATCGCTATATAATACCAAACTCAGTCGAATATGAAGTCGTCTATCCAGCTTCTCGCAGCCCTCGCGCCTTTTATGAGCGTCGCCCAAGGCCTCGTTGGTGTTACCTGGGAGTTTCCCAACGACAACTCGGGTGGTCTCCAGGACGTCACATTTGGCTTCAACATGGCTAGTGCTGACCACGAATCCGGCTACTACTTTGCTCAGCAGTTCAACTTTGAGGGTGTCAAGCAGGTCGGTTACACCGGCATCCAGCCACGCGAAGACAAGAATGGCAAGAGTATCGTCCACTCTGTATTTTCCAGCTTCATCCCAGGCACCTCCACGTCCTCCTCAACATGCCACGGTGGAGCGGACGGTGGTCCTGGAGTAAGCTGTGCCTTTGAATTTGAGGGCGACTACTCTCACACATATGACTGTGTCATTGAGAACGTGGGCGGTACGACCTGGCGCGGAACAATTGTCGACACCGTCACTGGCACCTCTCATGTCATTGGCGAGTACACACTGCCCAGCGAGGCCGGTGGTATCAAATCAAGCCAGCTCGGCTTCATCGAGTACTACCCATGGAATGCCCAGCCTTCGCACTCTTGCGCCAACCTGCCCAAGACGAAGGCGGCCTTCTTCAACCCTACCAGCAACACTTCTGGTGCGGGCAGCGGAAGGGTCAACAAGCCTTATGAATATGGTGACTGTGAGGGCCAGGTCGACTACAGTAGCACCAAGCTCAGCAACGGCTACTCTGCCCAGGTTGGATTCTAGTTAGTTTATACGCAGATGAAAACGATAGCCTGTTCAATAAGAAATGAACGTATTAGTTCCCCCCCATGGATCATACACAGCAAACAAATGAATAGTGTATCAAGATGTCCACGTGTGCTTGGATAGCTTGGCGCGGGTTTCCGCCATCTCAATTGGAGGAATAAATGCAAAGAATTGGCTGTACACAGTTGATCGTCGGTCTGCTATCTCCGTGCCCGCGCTCACTCGGCCGTGTATGCGTGAAAGCGTGCATTAGCACACCCTCCCAGTGCGACGTTCCCATTGTACGAGTACTAGGTTGGTGGGGGAAGCCGTGCCACAGACGGGCTAGGCGCGATCCCGCGGCACAAGCTTGGTCGACCCTCTCGGCGAATACTTTTTCCCCACGCGAAAAAGTCTTGGCACGCACAAAAACGACTCTACCTTCAACCCATCGCGAATAGTGACGCCGACGGCGATAATAAGCTACGAGTATACTCATCTTTCGGTACGTCTCGCAACCTCGACCGCCGAGCTATTTTGGGCTTTTTGGATTCCGGTCTCTCGCACAGATTATTGACCTTCGTTGCTGACTGGTTTAGTTTTTTCGAGTTCCATCCCCCCTCCCTCTCCCACATTCCACAGCTCAACATGGCGGATATCCAGGAGCGTCTCAAGAAGCTCGGTGGCCAGGGTGCCCGACTTGGTAAGCTTCTTCAGTTGCAATTGATGACAAAATGAGACATTTCAGACTAACTCGATTACAGGGTAAGAAATATTTCTCCCCTCCCCGCCGAATTCGTCAGACTCGGACCGAAACATCGAAATTGAACCTCGTGTTGCTAACATGATAATGTGCTCTTCAGTGGCAAGGGTACTCCCCGTCGCAAGGTCAAGCGCACCCCCGCCCGCTCCGGCGCTGACGACAAGAAGCTTCTTACCGCCCTGAAGAAGCTCAACACTCAGCCCATCCAGGCTATTGAGGAGGTCAACATGTTCAAGGACGACGGCAACGTCATCCACTTCTCCGCTCCCCAGGGTGCGTATCCGACTGGCAGCGAATAATTGGCACGAGAAGGAATCGGTCATACTAACATGTATCCCACAGTCAACGCCTCCGTCCCCTCCAACACCTTCGTCATCTCCGGTAACGGCGAGGACAAGGAACTCACTGAGCTCGTCCCCGGTATCCTGAACCAGCTCGGCCCCGACTCCCTGGCCTCCCTCCGCAAGCTCGCCGAGAGCTACCAGGCCATGCAGAAGAATGAGAAGGGTGAGGATGATGACGAGATTCCCGACCTCGTTGAGGGCGAGAACTTTGAGAGCAAGGTCGAGTAAATATGTTGAAAATAGCCTTGGAACCCCGTTCGTCTCGGAAAGATGCCGGGGAAGCTGCGGCCTGAGTCTGCGGACACGTGTATGATATTGTTGGCACTCTGAGATAAGAGGGTGCGACGACATACCAGTCTGCGACTATCGGGTCCAGAAGATGAAGTAAAACAGAAAGAAAAAACAATATCTTTTTGCTTACGGCTCTACGGGTTGTTTATTGCTACAGGGAAAAGGAAATTTTGCTTCTGCTACGGTTAACGGGATTGACGTAGACAGAGAATGCAATCATAAAGCGGGTGAGCTCTGAATTGGTTGTTTTTGTACAGAAACACGAGCTGCATTCGCAGAGAAAATACCAATCTCTATTTTTGATACCTATTTGTTCGTTGCATCATGACCTATGGTAAAACTCGAGTCGCCGTCATTTCGTATCCAGCCGGTCAGTGCCATGCTCCGGACATCGGCTTTTACCTGGCGACGTTGTGCGAGTAGCTGTGCTTTCTTGACGTCGCCATATGTGCTGACGGAAAGAGTATTGCCAATCTCTGGCCATTTCCGTAGCTGGGCAGCAAGGTCACGCGACGATTGCCACATTTGCCGCCGTGACATACGGCTGGCGCCTTTATGACTAAACGGTTTGCGTCCTTGTAAGACACCACCAATTATGGATTCCTCAGCTCCTGAAAGTGACCATGCGGCTGCCAAGTTGCTGGCCGACGTCTTGCTAGACCGAACTGCCACCGACCGCTTAGAATACTCAAACTCGACATCTGTAGTTTCAATATTAAATGGTTGAAAGCTGTAGCCTCCAGGCCACGCTTTGGAAGCAACCGAGCTCATGCGGCCATTGGATGAAAATGCTCTTTCACATGCCGTTGAAGAGTGCTGCGAGTCGGGTAGCACGAGCGTGTCTATGTATGCATTGGCTGGATCGACAAAGAGAGATGAGAGGGACGACAGCAACGAAGTGCACTGCTTCGATGCAAGTTTATCTGAACAGGACTTTGACAATGTAGGAGGGGCATCGCCACGTGCTGGTTTGCGCCGCACTACTCCGAGTTGCGAAAAGTACGCTCGCCCCGGAAGCTCAGTTTGGGAAGACATGGAGTCGCTGGCGGCTGGCGGAACATCCCAGGGTGATGAGTCGTTTTGGGCTGCCATTATAATTTCCATGCTCGCGTCACCGCCTTTGAGAAGTCATTAGTTTCTATATGGTCGTTTTCAATAGATTGCCCAAACTTACATGGCGCTTCAGAGCAGTACATGTGTAGCCTGACATTGTCCTTCACTTGAAAGGGTCTATCAAATCTCTCCGGGACATTGTCTGAATCAAGACATGTTGAGAGTAGTTTTGAATTACCATTTTCAATTGCACTGTGACATTCATCGAGTAGAAATCGGTTGAATGTACGAATCGCCAGTATCTCCGCGTGCCAGTCGTGTAAGCCGACGCCATCTGACTCATGAATTTTTGACGAGGGCAGGCATTTCATGCCTGTACTATAAGACTTTAGACAATTGAATGGAGACGTAAGCTGGAAAATAAATCTTACGCAAGTGCAAGGCAGGTCAAGACGCCGTCTTGCTCAGCAACGATACCGCTCAGCGGCACCCAGTCATGGATGCCATTGTCCCGCACAGCCGGCTTTCGTTTTGCCGGGAGTTTGTTAAATTGACTGATTACGGTGTGGGCAACCAAATTAGCTCGGGACCCCATTTAGGATAAAATCTCATGCCATTTCTTTGTACTGTGCATCGCAAAATAGCATTCATTCAAGAGCAGAACCCTTGCACACTTGACGCGAGCCGTCCTGAAAGGGAGGTGCCATACCAAACACACGAAGCAACCTCATTGGTCACAACCAGAAAAGCGGATTGGCTCGCCAAAAACGCACTGGGGCGGGCAGTCAAGTCACGTGCGGCGCATGCACCAAATTTTAGCGTCTCGCCTGCCCTAGTCCATGCTTAGTCATTTTTTGCACACACCTCCAATTTGTGAAATTGCCTGTATCAACGGCGGCGCCTCAACTTTTGCCAGAACCAAATCTACGGTCCACCACTCCAACACCTTGTCGCCATAACACATCAGCTGCGACAAGATGCGTACCTACGACGATACCTTCTCAGGCGTGAGAATCTACCCTGGCAAGGTACGACTTACCTGACTTTTCCTACATTGCGTTGCCGCCGTTCGGGCGGGCTGCTTCAACTTGCGAAACCGTTGTCCGAGCCTCGAACATCTGAAGAAATAATTATAAGGCAGAGGAAAACCCATATTCAAAGAGGGGAATCGGACTGCAGCACAGTTGGAGCAAGCGGACTAGCGATTTTGTTGCATTGTCCCACGCATATATCGACGATTACGGCGAACAAAAAGAGACTGGATTTTTGCTAACGTTGCTGTCTATAACAGGGTAAGATCTTTGTCCGTGGTGACAGCAAGGTCTTCCGCTTCCAGAAGGGCAAGAGCGAGTCTCTTTTCCGGCAACGAAAGAACCCCCGTCGCATTGCATGGACTGTTCTGTTCCGTCGCCAGCACCGCAAGGGTATCTCTGAGGTACGATATTGAACCCCTAACCTTTTGCGATCCGGATCGACTCTCGAGCCCATGAAAAGCGAAAATACAATCCTTTTGGAACTCTGGGAAATAAAATACATGGCTTGAGGGGTTCGATTGACGGCGCGATGATTAAAAATAAAGCGGCATCTGCTGCTAAGATGTTGAAGACGGAAACGCTAACACCCATTACAGGAAGTCGCCAAGAAGCGCACCCGCCGTACCGTCAAGTCCCAGCGTGGTATTGTCGGTGCCTCTCTCGATGTGATCAAGGAGCGCCGCTCCATGCGCCCCGAGGCCCGCACCGCTGCCCGTCAAGCCGCCATCAAGGAGTCCAAGGAGAAGAAGCAGGCCGCTGCCGCCGCCAAGAAGGCTGAGAAGGCCAAGAACGCTGCCTCCGGCAAGGGCCAGGCCCCCAAGGTTAGCAAGATGGGTGCCAAGGGCTCTGCCTCCAAGCCTGCCGTTAGCGGCCGTCGATAAATGTAACGATGTGTTGGGAGAAGTGGGGGAAAAATGAAGGAGTGGTTTGGTATTGGGGAAGGGAAAGTTGCGAAAGGAGTAACGTGGAATTATTTTTCTATTGTCCTTTTTCCCGGCCTGGTTCTTCTACAATCTCGGCGTGCATGGGAATGGCATAGGGGAGCGTTGGTAGTTTCAGCCATATGATGAACCAATGCAAAAAAATTAAGCCAACATTTGTTTTCGTTTCTTCGTATGTGAATGTTTTTTTTCAAAGCTGTCTCGGCAGGTTATTACTGGGCTTGTCGGATTTTCGCACGACTCTGGCAGTCTCGGTCAGCCTATGTCGTGGATGTATTTTCAGGCTATATACTCTCGTCACCAATTCAAATGGAACGTACGTAAAGGCAAAGCCAATCTATATTGTGTTTGGTATATATAGTTTTCCTTTCATCATGTTCCAGGTCCAACAACTTGTATAGCCAAAGGTCGTCTAAGAATCTACCAAACGCCCTTTCCAAGAAGAAACATAAACGATGGGAACCCTTTGTCTTGTTCTCGTTTTTTTTTCCAACCCTTTTTTTTTTTTGTTTTTACAGCTTGGGAATAATGGCATCGGCCCCAGAAACAGTAACGCCCCGGCCAGGCTCCTTTTCAGCATACGTGACCTTGCCGTGGTCAACAACAATAGCGTAGCGGCCGGTACGGGTAGGGGCAACGAGCCAGCCAATGCTGGAGCTAAACTTGAGCTCGTCGTCCGACGCAAAGATCTATTATTTGGTAAGTATAAATTTTTTTTGCTTTATTTTGGCTGTGTTTGGCAAGCACGTACGATGAAATCATCCTTGACGCCGTTGGCCTTGCCCCAGGCAGACATGACAAAGGCGTCGTTGCACGCAATCACAACCACCTGGTCGACGCCCTTGGCCTTGAGCTCGTCTACCTTGCTGGTAAAGGTAGGGATGTGGTTTACCTGGCAGGTAGGGGTAAAGGCGCCAGGAACGGAGACGAGGATGACTTTTTTGTTTTTGAACTCTGCACCCGCAAACAAGGTTAAACCAGTACCGTTAGCCCTTTTTATACATTTCTTTTTTTGCTGTCCTCAATTTTGTAGCTCCCCAGGCCCAAATTCGACCAGAGGGAAGGGAGAGGGAAAAATAGAAGAAGCTTACCTTTGCTGGCATCGTAGGCAGTGGGAATGCCGCACGCGGTAATTTCGCTGGCTTCAGGCGTGGGAGGGACGTAGGTAAACTTGACGTCCTCGGGGAAGTTGTCACCAGGCTTGAGTTCAGACATTTTGAAAAAAAAAAGAGAAGAGGTTTGTAGAGTGAGCTTTTTCGGGATTGACTGCTGGGTCGAATTGAGAAATATCAGTAACAAGAAACAAACAACAAGTTGGGCAGAAGCAGCAGTAGGAGCAGTGATAACAAAAAGAAGCTCGAGCGGAGTGGACAGAGGGGCAGAGAGGGGAGGGGTATGACGAATTTCGATCCGCGGGGCGGGCAGCCCGTCAGAATTTGGAATTTCCAGTCGTCGTCCACCGCCCCAAACCACGGTTGCCGGCGGGGTCCCCTAGGCCAACTCGGCCCTGACCGGGTGCAAAAATACAGGGGTCGTACAGTGGGTTCGCTCGGCGATTCGGCGCGCTGTAAACAGGCACTCTCGGCGGAGAGTTGGTACTGATTGGCCCTCGACTTCACTTGCGTCATGTGGCAGGCCGAACCTTGATGGACTTGATTCCTGCTCACGGGGTTTATCACCCATTGTATTCCGGGTTGCGCTGTATCAGTTGGAACTTTTTCATTGGCTATACGTTGACTAGAGAACACATGAACAAAAAGAAAAGAGAAAAGGAAAACAAATTGCGAGCAACAACATCTTGGCTCCTTTTGACCGAAACGCCCAAAAGAACACGACATAGCTGTACTTTGCTGGAACACGCTGCCCTTTTTCCCTCGGTCCTTTAAACAATCTCTGGGTGGCAGCCTGCTAAATAAAATATTAACAACAAGCAAGCAAGCAGTTATTCAACGTGACACAAAAACAAACAGAAATGCCACGACAACTCAAAAGGTAAGCACAGAAACAAATAGCTCATTCGCTGGGAAAATCAACATGTAAGAAAGAAGAGAGCAAGTACAGGGAAAAGATAAACACATGACTGTTGTAGGTTAAGCTTATACAGACATATTGGTACTTTAATATTTTAGGGTGCCATTCATCTGTGTTGGCCGACTCGTCTTCGACCAAACTTGGTAAACCGCTCATTCTGGTAGTGCAGCTCATCAATCGGGAAGAAGCTTATCTTGACTCGGAGCACGGGCACAATATTGGGCATCCTTTCCTTCTTCTCGAGGACCCAAGGATGCGTCTTGTTGTACGTCCTGTCATCCGGAAACACAAGCGGCATCTCCTCGGGCGACAGCTCATCAGACTGCAGCGAAAGCCATATGCGCTCGGCCAGCGTCTTGTCGTAGAGGTGCCACTGCTCGCGCTCGCACTTGACGCAGCGAGTTGGCCGGAACGAGCCACGGGCGAGTAAAAAGTTGTCGCGCTCCGAGTTGCGGGTTGGCACCGTCTGTAACGACCGCAGCTCCGAGAGCCGTGTGTCGTCAAACAAGTCAACCAGCTGCTCTATTCGGGCCACGGCGCCGCCGGCATCCCGTGTGTGCAGCTCTTCGTCCTGGTTCTCAAGCGGCATCCGTAGCGCTGCCTTGACCTCAACGGACTCGCGAAAGTCGACATACAGCGTTTTCAGATTGGTGCATTCCTTGAGGAGCTCCCACTGCATAGCACGGCTCATGCGATACTCCGAGTCGGGCTCAACGGGCTCTGCAAAGCCCAGGTTCATATTCTCCCAGTGCACGTACAACGAGGATGCATTTCTGACGGCGTCCTGTGCCGTTTCCACAGTCCATCTCCAAGTCTTGATTTGACCAATAATGGGCCACTCGCCGACAACTTGGGCGACATTGCGCGTCACAAGATGCGGGTATCTCGACAGGTACAAGGCATCCGCCTTCATGAGAAAGCCTGCCTTTTCATCGCGGCCCAAGCGTAATGACCAGGGATCGTTGTAGCCTTCCAGCCAGTCATACCTGGTCTCCTTGTGGAAGACTACGTGCTGTCCGCGGCGCATGACAGCATCACGGGCTGTGCGGCAGACGTGAGCGAGCTGCGGGATGGGCAGCGGCCAGTTTTTGTGGTCGGAGCTCAAGGGACTGGAGTAATTGATATAGCGACATGTAGGTAGAGCCTCGCTCCAGATGCGGTCTTGCAGCTCGTGGGGGAGGCGAGAAAAGAGTGGAAATGTCTTTTTGGAGTCCACAGCGGCGGTTTCTTGCTTGATAATGTCATGGGAGAGGAGTCTTAAGTCTCGCTCCGTATATTTGAACTCATCTGGGTATTCCCTCACAATGGTGTCGACAGTAGCGCTGGCTTCAGGCTGGCCCTGGAGCTGTTCTTGACTTTTACTTGAGCCTTCTCCCGGATCATATGCTTGATCAGCGGCCGAGGATGGGCCGGCCTGTGGTGACTGATGCTGCTGCTGCTGCTGCTGTCGCCGCCGTTGCTCTTGTTGCTGCAGTTTCTGCTGCTCCTCCAACAGCTCTCGCTCATCTTCACTGCTGATTTCCGTGTCCGTGTCCGTCTCCGAGTCTGGGTCAGGGTCTTCCTCAATGGGCTCCGGCTCCGGGGGAGGGGGCGGAGGGGGGTCATAAAAGTCCATGTATCGGGTCAGGATGAGGCGGGTGAGGCGGGTATCCGAGGTGAGGTCAGCGAGCAGCTCACGCAGAATCTTGGTGTTGGGCCGCTGGCGCTTGCGGAGGACCTCGAAAGGCCGCTCATCCGCGTACCACTGGTTTGCGGGATGCTCGCAGGGCACGGCATAGCGATTCTCGTAGGACCTGCGGCGGTTCTCGGCCGCCTGCTGCTGCTGCTGTTGCTGGGTCTGCTGCTGCTGCTGTTGAGACTGCTGGTTTTGGTGGGCTGGCTGCTGAGGCACAAACTGGTTCGCCGCGGGGTTGTTACTATGCAGAAAGCTCTGATAGTGATGGCCGTGGCCGTGGTGCGGGAAACCGAGCGACATATCCTCGTGCCAGTCAGACAATAGACACAGCGCGGGGCGCATTGGCAGGTGTAGTTGCTAGGCGGGTTGATGGCCGCGGGGAGCAGGGCCAGGCTACGGGAGCTGGATAGCTGGTGTGTCTAGCGGATGAAGACACGGGAGTGGCAGTGAGCTGTGACGACGGATGAGGCGCTGGGGCGCTGAGCAGAGCCAAACTTGTGATGGTCTGTAGTCGTCCTGTTGGTCGCAGGTCGCAGGTCGCAGGTCGCAGGTCGCAGGTCACAAGTGCGGAGTATGGGGGTGGAGCTGACTGTAGTAAGGCGGTAGGAAGGTCGGTGCGTCGCAGTGGGAAGCAAAGCACAAGCACAGTACGGGGCGGGATGTGTTGGTACTATAGATGATGCGAAGTAGGTGGTGCAGTACCTCGATACCTCCCTACACAACCATACATATCAGTACTAGTATGCGGGACTACGGTGCAGGCAAAAAGCCTAATCCTCGTACGTACAGTACGTACGTCGCATAGCTTTTCATAGATGCAGCAGCGATGGGAGTACGAGTAATACTGCGTCGCCCCGGATGAGTTACCACTGGTAATTGGCTGCTACCTTATGAACGCAGAAGCAAGAGAGCTATAAGGATCGGCTGTCAGCGCCCAGGGCTAAATCTCTGGGGCTTTCAACGTGGTGGTGAATGGGCACTACGCTTGGTATATGCCCTGCCACCCAGTATCTATGTACAAGTAGCCCCAATCTAGCAGTAGTTGGTTAAAGTGGTCTCTACGCTTCTCAAGAAGCAGGGCTACGGAGTAATTACACTAGGTAAAACATGCTATGCGTGGGCAGTTGATGGGAGAGGCCTAGGCTTGTGGAGCGGCGTTTGTACCCGTTTGAGCGGCCCAGGTAGTAAGTACCTGCTACTTTGCGATCGAGTCCAGGGTAAATGATAGAGTCTCGGCGCGAAAAAGTGGCCGAGATTGGGCGTTTCCGCTCTCTGTTTTCTTCGTCACCAACAGTGAAAGCACCAACAAGTGCGGGGTTAATATTAATAATACCCATGTACTCATATTTGGCAGCATGAAATTGGTGAGTTGTTTTTTGTTTCTTTGGTACTTCTCTTCCTTCTTCACAGGGGCAAATACTCGTAAGCGCTGGTGTACAGACGTACTCGCACGTACTTTTGCGTGGCCGTTCTAGCCTTGGCCGTGGGTTCCCTCCCCTCTTCGACCTTCCCAGCCGGGGATAGTGGCAGCTCCTCCAGTGCAGTAGCTCGGGTACAAAGGGGATACTTTGGGCTCATGTATCGCCAAAGTACTGGACCTCCCAACCACTTAGGAGGACCAGGGCCTTGTTTTGCGGTTGGTGTCTGTTGGTACTGTAGGCAATAGTTGGTTGGCCCTCTCCGCCGTGCCATGTTACCCCTCTTCTGCTGCACACAGCGTCGTATTCCGTGTCCAATGTCCGGTTGGCCAACCTGCAAAAGACCAAAGTCACTTTTGCGTGCGAACTGTGCAGTCACGCACTGTATTTTTTTGGTACGACTTGATCTTTATTTAGATTTGTGGATTTTATTTTCTTGGAATTTTCCCCAGAATAATAAACAGCAAGATTATCTAAGATGGAAGATGTGTGCCTGACTGGGTGTTGGTCGGTCGGTTCATGCTATATTTCAGCTACCCTACACCACCACGGACTGTTGATGCTTTTTTAGCAAAAACGCCATGCCACGAAGCACGAGGGCCTCCATGACGCCCGCATCACTTGACACAGTAAAAAGAAGGATACAGACAATGGTTTGATCGTTTACTGAGTAACAGACCTCAAAGCAGATATGACTTGAGCCTCTACGTCCACAACTCTGGCACACAATTAAATGCAGCAACAACGAAAGCCGTCAACAACACATCAGCGTTGACAAATGACTCCTATACCGTAGCCAAGGTTCATCATACCGCTACGCCCGTACTATGAGCTCAAATGTTGTTACATTGACGCGTACAAACACCGTGACTCTTGCTTTGGCCATGTTGGCTGCCAGCACTGGTTCGGCTCGAATACGAGTCTGAGACCAACATTTTATTACGAGTACTCCGTGTCATACACCATCACTCGTCAGCCGTCACTGACTGGCACTGTCGATCACCTACTAAAAATGTCTTGGTCTTTCAGCCTGCTCAAATCCCTGCTCAGGAACCATGCAGTCTGATGGACCGATGGAGCGTCCCGGATCGTCACTCGACAGCTGGACATTTGTGCTGAAGAATTTTAGTTTCTTAGCGGAATTGCCATTGCAGGGAAGGGAGGGAGTTGGCCATATCATTCACCTTGAGAGCATATGTTTTGGCCGACATGTTTCGGATTCTCATCCCGTAGCCGCAAGCCGCGAGACAACGCATGTATACATCCGTTTCTGAGCATCAGTAACATACGAGTAATTCACCAAAAAAAGGCCTCCAAAAGATGACAACTCTGCTTCCTTTTTTTTTACCGGTTTTTCATACTCGTCATTTGCGGCACATTTCCAACATGGCACACCTCTTTTCGAAAAATATGCCGACTCGCACAACACATGAATGCAAAGTTTCGTTGCTTCTTTCACCACTTTTCCACAGGCCCAACAGCGCCACCATGCAAAGCAGGTCAACCTACCAATAAAAAAAAGTAGCGCCGCCACCGCCAATATTTTTTCCCGACGGCCACGGACCGCGCGTTCTCGGCCCGTGGCGGCATGAGCTCATTCTCATTGCAATTGGGGAAAAAGAGACGAGGCTGTTGGCAGCATCTTCTCCGCGGAGTGTGTGCATACGGTAGCACGGTATGTATCACAAGTTTGATTTGCTTCCAGGATACCACCACTATCCATGCTGCCTCTATCATGCAGACCCTTGATCGCCAATGCTAGGCTGTACACTACGTACAAACTCGGGGCGAAGCATTTGTGTTTAATCTCCACCAAACCCGTTCGCTTAGACGGCCGTTGTGCCCGAATCCGACAATCTGAAACGAACCGGCCGATTCTCAGCTATCAGCCAACAAAGCAAGGGCCCGGGCCTGGGCCACCCTCCCACGTTCCCGAATCGCGCATTGTCCACCCGCTCTCAGGTCAATTAAGCCTCAAGCATGTGGGATTACGGATGTGTGTACGGAGTACAAAGTATGCGTATGCATGGCGTCTGTTTTCAATAGCGGTTGAGGCTCGGACTGTGGAGCGCCTTCTTTCTTCCTTTTTCTCGTGTCAAAATGGCCCTCTTTTCGCACTCCATTTCCCATCCACCACCGTCTTCTACTTGTACGACTAAACATTTAGAAACAAATAGTCTGTAGGTCCGTGGCCCAAGGTTTTCTTTTCTTTTTCTCTTTTTTTCAGAAACCTATTTTTGTTGCTCTGTCTCTGATCTAGTGAGTCAAACCGCGACGGTGATGCAACGCTGTCAAGAGTTCTCGCATTAGGTAAATCGTATTGCCACATGTCAGCAGTGGAGGGCATGCTATTCTTGGCCTCGTCTCTGCAACACCATGTTGCTCAGGCAAAAGAAAGTTTGCAACCCTAACAGCAACAGCGGCGTGGAACCAGGTTGAGCATACGTGCTTTCCAAGAACTCGGATGCATGTGCAGGACTAGCGGATTGATCTTCAGGGCAGGCTTCCCATTCTTGCTTTGGTGTCGTCGAATGCGATCCAAACCCCTGCAGCTCAGCTCAAGTCGTGAAAATTAGACGACTGTTAATTAGCAAAGAGCCAACAAAACCAACTACTCATACTAACGGCGCATCCCCCTCCAACAAGTAGAGCGAGAGAGCCCGACAATCCCTGCTTATAAAAGGTGGGCTGCATCGACATGTGGCTGGCTCAGACTTCTTGCCAGTTGACCAGGGATTATAATAGGTGACTGTGTGTGTGCCTTGCGGCTGGCTATTATTATGTCTGCGTCAGTTACGAGTTAGCGCCGCTTCTTAGAAGCATTGTATGTGTGCATGGATATCACCATCGCACAGGTACGCCACTTTCAATACATACACACACACACACACACACACACACACCAACCCCGTGTCTGTGCAAAAAGAAGTTCCTTCATATGGACATGGGAAAAGAAAAGCCACACGCTCTTTTTCTGACGGCGGGTTCCACTGCGGCAGGCCCTCTCTCCGGATGCTACCGGCCAGTCACAATGGGAGACGACTGTGCGCTTTGGTGTTCTACGTCGACGCACCGACATGGGATGGATGGCTGGGTCTCTGGACGCCTCACTCGCATGCAGCCCAGAGGCTGGACATACATGTATCTCATGGGCGCCCAGTTATCAAGCCCATTATTTCTCAATGTTTTCTACCCATCTCTCTCATCTGTGATTGTGTGATTGTTGTGTTTATACATTCTTTATACGTCTTTCCTTGAAATACAAAGCGGTATACAACAACCATACACTACTTCAAGATGGGCGTTCCTCTCACTTACACCCGCCCCAAGCATGTGGCTTCGAGCAACCGCAGCAGCCGAAGCAGCCGCGAGTCCCTCGCCGAGTCCAAGTACGATGGCTCCGTCAAGTCTGGCAACTCAGGCAGCTCGTCCTCTGGGATTCCCAACTCTCTTGCCTTTGACAAGATTGTCAACGGCGGAACATGCCCTGTGAGTCAAAAACACCACCATCAGAACTATACAACCATCGCCGCGGAAGAGAAAAGCACACAACATGGCTAACTCTCTCCAACAGCCCATGACTGTCCGAGACTTTATGAACTACCTCATCTACATTGAACACTCGGCCGAGAACCTGCAGTTCTTCCTCTGGCACAAGGACTACGTCAAGCGCTTCATCACCGCCGACACCTCAGACATTGCCCTGTCGCCAGAATGGACTCCCTCCATGGAAGAGGATGCCGTTGCCCGCGTACGCAAGGAAAACGCCGACAAGCGCCGCCGCGAGCCTGAGGTTGCCACCGAGTTGTTCAAGGGCACCGACTTTGAGAAGCAGACGCATGAAGCGGCCGGCGCCAACCCGTTCAACACTCCTCCACGCACGCCCCGTGCTGCGTCGGACGCGGACTCGACTTTTACAGATTCCACCGCCATGCCGTCTACTTCTGCATCCTACAAGACGCAAGCCAACGAGGCATTCCAAACCGCGGGTGCCAAGGCCCCATGTAAGTGACAAAAACAAATCTGTATAAAAACGAAGGGATCAAGCCACTTACACGCATACGTTCCTCTTCATCGCAGTCTCTATCCAACCGTTCCGCAACGAGGTTGACCGCATCATTACAACTTACATCATGGACGGCGCCCCTCGCCAACTCAACCTCGCCTCCTGGGAGCAAAAGGCCACTCTCCAAGCCCTCTCGCACACGACGCACCCATCCGCGCTGCGCCTAATCATCAATTCCGTCGAGTCCACGCTCCGCCGACAAGCCCACCCCAACTTTATCCGCTGGTCCATCTGCAACGGCAACCCAGCGCGCGTCTTCTTTGCGCGCGCCCTCGGCGTCGGCCTCATCATCGCCGGCCTCGCCGTCGGCATCATCCTGACCCTCAGCAACGCCGGCCGGGGCTACCGGGCCCTCTCGGCCATTGGACTCGTCCTGGGGATCAGCACGCTCGTGGCCGCGTACAAGGGCATGTGCGTCGTGCTGCACGGCATGCACCACCGGCACGTGCGGCCTTGGGAGCTGTTTACGCAGGGCGACGACGACGAGATGGGCACGCTGGGCGAGGGCAAGCGCAGCTTCGACTCGTTTGGGTCGACAAACAGCTACGAGGAGGAGCCGTGGGTAGTCAAGTACGAGAAGCGCAACGTGGTGCGCAAGGTGTTTGATCGCGAGGTCTGGATCCAGGAGCCTGCGCTGAGGCAGATCCAGGACACCATCTTCATCCAGGCTATACTGGCGTCGTTGCTGCTTGGCGGTGCGATTACGGCGATTTTTGTGGCAGTCCCTGGCGGAATGCTGTACTAAGCAAGAGTTTGTTTGATTTTGCTTGATGGGAATAGGAACTGGAGGGGGAAAGGGGAGGTGTAATTGGGATTTTATGTTGAGAGCGATACCATGTGTTTTTATATCAAAAGTGCTTGTCCTTTGAATGATGCATTTTGGAGGCGAGTGCTTGACTAGTCGTTGCTTTTCTTTTTGTTGTCGCCCTTTCCGATTCTTTTCTGTATATAGTGCTCTTTTTTGTAGCTGTGCTACTTGTTTGTACAATATTAACTGGTTATATATATATATATATATATATTTTTTTTAAATTCATCTAGTATTCTTTGCGAGTTACTTGGTGTGGCGTTGGTAGCATCGACTTACACGAACTAGTCGGGAATCGGCGACACGGTGCAAGTGGCCATACGTCTGGTACATATTGAAGATGGACTTTTCAACATCTTTAAAGAGTCAAAACTAGCGACATGACATTCACCTGGTACTCGTGTGACGAATGAGAGAGCATGATTGAGCGATTCATCAAACACAAAACCCACCTAGATCAACTGAGGGACTAACAACGATCCCAAGCCTCTGCCATATTCTCCGTCGGAGATGCAAGAGATGGTCCGAGCTGGAGCGAATTTACATAATCTAGTGCTCGCAGTGCAAAATTACCCCATATTCTCACCCCTGTTTTATGAGACGGGATTGGACAACACTGTAAAATGGTTTTTGTGGTGGTCGAGCTCCATGCTCCGCGGCATGTCGGGCAACCGGAAGATGCAGGCCAAACCGGCTTCCCGGACGAAAACGCCGACGAGCCGGGCTCGGGGCCACGCTGAAACTCAGCATAAAGCGGGAATGACGGCTACAGTGTCTGATACCTCGGCCGGTAGTGGGGTCCCTCTGGAGCGGGATGAATAGGGAGATGCGGACTTTGGACGGCTACTTGCCGAGATATTAAACAATGACGTGGGTTGCATGTCCGTGTCCGCCTGGCTTGTTTTCGCAAGTAACCATCGTCGTTGGGTAAAGAGTCCATACTGGCTCGCATTCGTATTTTCCTGGTGCAGATAAGACTCCGGTTCAGTCAAACCGAGCATCGCCGAATTCGAATACCGCTCGTTCTCGTAATCGATAACACAGAGGGGAGAAAGGAAAAAAAAAGCGCCGAGCAGGGGGGAAAAACAGGACACTAGACCCCTACTGAGCCGAGTCTCCAGTGGTCGTCAGCGCTCTCCAGGCGTCTCCAGGCGTCTCCAGACAGTGTGGGTGTCAGCCCCGGAACAGCAATAATGGGTGCGACAGCCACCAGCACCAGCACCAGCACCACTGCCGCTTCCCCTGATGCGGGCGCCGTCAGCTGCCCCGCCAAATCATCGCATTTCGAACTTGTGACTCGACTTCGGCAGCAATCCAACCACCAGTCGACCGCCTTCGCATCTGCATCCGCGTCCGCACCAGCAGCCTCGTCCACTCCGAGATCGTCCCCTTGTATCCCGTCTCTCCCGCCTCACGACGCCTCTCCCTCATCCTCATCCTCATCCTCATCCTCGTCCTCGCCCCGTGCCAATGCGCCGTTGACGTCGTTTCTCCCTCTCGCGACCGTGGACAGCAGCACCATGATGACGCCGCCTACAGCTCCTCCCGACGCCGTGCAGGACGAGGCTCCCATGGGAAAGCTGCACAGGAATACGACGACGACCACCGAGGAGATTGACAGTACCATCATCAAGCCCGGCAGTGTCAAGATCAACGTCGAGGGCGCATTCATAGTCGATCCCGATACGTCGACGCCGAGAAACCCGCCCGGCAATGGCAATGGAAATGGCAACGGCAACGGCCGCGGCAGCCCGACGCATCATGAGACGAGCGATATTCGCCTACCGAATCATACGGCTGTAGTGAGCCATATTGCGGTAGATGTAAGTTGGAGCCTCTTCTTTCTTTTCCTCGCCCGCTAGCGTCTTGTCCTACGCATACTGACAGCCCTAATTCCCAGATTGGCGGATCCCTCATCAAGCTCGTCTACTTCTCCCGCGAGGTAGACTCAACCGACCCCGGCGGCCGCCTCAACTTTCAGATTTTCGAAACAGATAGAATAGACGATTGCGTCGAGTTTATGAAGGGCCTGCGGGACAGGCAGCTCGAGCTCAATGGCTCCCGTCCGGGAGAGCTAGCCGTCATGGCCACCGGCGGCGGCGCATACAAGTTTTACGACAAGATACACCAGGCGCTGGGCGTTGACGTCTCCCGAGAAGACGAGATGGAGTGTCTGATTGTCGGTAAGTCTTTTTTTTTTTTGTCCCATCACATTCATAGCAGAGTCTTGACAGTTTTCGCTAACCTCGTCGCCCGATTCGCAGGCCTCGACTTTTTCATCACCGAGATCCCCCGCGAAGTCTTTACATACTCCGAGACCGAGCCGATGCACTTTGTCAGCCCGCGACAGGCTATATATCCATACTTGCTCGTCAACATTGGTTCTGGCGTGTCCATGCTCAAGGTCACCGGCCCGCGCTCCTTCCAGCGTGTGGGAGGAACATCGCTCGGAGGCGGTACGCTCTGGGGCCTGCTATCACTGCTCACCGGCGCGCGAACGTTTGACGAGATGCTCGATCAGGCTGGCGACGGAGACAACTCAAACGTCGACATGCTGGTCGGCGACATCTACGGCCAGGACTACGGCAAGATTGGTCTCAAGAGCACCACCATTGCCTCGTCCTTTGGCAAAGTCTTTCGCATGAAGCGCGAGGCAGAGTCAGCCGCGCTGCAGGCCGGCAAGGAGCTGAGCAGCCCCATTCCCCGCGGCGCCGCCTTTAGCGACGGCGACATCTCGCGGTCGCTGCTGTACGCCGTCTCCAACAACATTGGCCAGATTGCGTACCTGCAGTCGCAGATTCACAACCTCAACAACATCTACTTTGGTGGCTCGTTTATCCGCGGCCACCGCCAGACCATGAATACGCTGAGCTACGCCATCAAGTTTTGGAGTAAGGGCGAGAAGCAGGCGTACTTCCTGCGCCACGAGGGCTATCTCGGTGCCGTGGGTGCGTTCCTCAAGCGCCAGCCCAAGAATTGGGGTCGCAGGGGCAGCCTCGAGGGCGGCGATGACTTGCAAGAGTGGAGGAACCAGCGCGCAAAGGAGGGTGCAAGCGGGCTATAAAGGTGAGGTGAAGGACGGGGACGAATGAGTGTATACAAAAGCGGTGCAGAGATACCACACAATCTTTGAAAAGAGCGAGGAGGGGCAATCTTTTGAACAAACATCAAGCATATAAAGGGACGTATTTGTTTTCATTGGAACAGTCAAAAGAGACTGCATCTATTCTCTATATGTCGCATGCATCTAGGCTAGGTTTTAAAAAATAGGGGGAGTCATCTGTACAAATCTATGCTAATATACAATGGCAAAAGAGAATTATTTGCCTTTTTATCAACCAATGCCCAAATCTGCTTGCCTTTCTGTCTCTCTGTCAGATCTCAAATCTCATAAAATCCTTCCTCTTCATTTCGTAGATTCCAAAGGCTGCTGCTGCTGCTGCTGCTGCTGCTGCTGCTCTCGCCCTTTCCCATCCTCCTTACTCACATCCATCCCCAACCGCTGCAGCAACGAATCCATCATCTCCTCCATCTCCCGCTCATCCTGCGCATTCAACAAGCCGCCCTCGCCCGCCGGCCTCCTCAGCGCCGCCTGCGTCCTCTCCCGCAGCTCGCCAACCGAGCACAGATCAAACGCCCACGCGATCCCGCCCGTCATCATGACCCCGAAGCTCGCGACGTTGAGCGTCGCCAGCCCAAACGCCTGCGCCGCGAGCGCCGAGCGGTCTGCGCCGTCGAGCTGCCGCACTGGCCGGTTGGACTGCGAGAAGAAGTGCGGGAGGGCTTCTCGCTGGCGGCGGAGCACGGCGCGGCGCGTTATGGCGACTGAGGCTGCCATGAAGCCTGCGCCGAAGAGGAGGAGGCTGAATTGCTTGAGGTTGCGCTGGAGGGGGGTGAGGTCTGAGCGGGTGGTTGGTGTCGGTGTTGTGAGGGCTTGTTGCTGTTGTGGTTGAGGTGTTTGATTTGTGCGTGTTTGTTGTATTTGGTTTTGTGTTGATTGTGTTTGGGCAGGTTGAGGTTGCGATTGTGATGATGGCTGGGATTGTGGTTGATCGCCCACAATGGCCGGCATCAAAAGCCGCGATAGGAAGCCCATGGCGGCGCTGGCGTTGCTATATGCTGCGTCGTCTGGTAGATGATTCGTTTTTTGCTTGTCTTAATATATTTTCATGCCGTCAATTGTGAACTTATGCCGAGTTGGCCGGCGCAGCGGTGGACGTCTCCTTGGTGGTGAGATGTCGTGTGGTTGTTGTCACTGAGAAAATTGGTCCCTGCAGTTGAGCCTCCCGCTAGCGCCGACTTGCCGTAGACGGCTCAACCGTCACCGACCAGAACCTACCACCTTGAACCACATTTCTGCATACTCGTACGCTACAAGATAATAATTCCGGTTAGTCGCCGCAACTATTTCCCAAATTTGAGAAAAAAAATATTCAATTATATTCCAATCTTCAAGGTAAACATAAAAATATACGAATATCAAAACAAAACCCATAAGCTGCCAAAATGCCAAAACCAAAAGCCGCAAAAGCAGCCTCAAAATCATCACAGCAGCAGCCTTCCTCACAACAACCCGCCTCATCAACAACCTCAACGCCGCCCTCCTGGCCCAAATTCAAACCTCCCTTGCCCGTGCTCGACTTGCAGCCTACCCCTCACCCAAGCACATCCAACGTCATCACCATCCCTTCCTTCTTTCCCAAGAGCCTCTGTCGCGACTACGTGGCCTTTCTGCAGACACTCCCTCTCCAGACGACACCCGGCAAGCCTAAGCGCGGAGAGGCGGTGCGCGTAAATGATCGGTTTCAGGTGCAGGATGGAAACTTTGCCAAGATGCTATGGGAGAAGACGGGTCTTAAAGAGGTTCTTACAGATGAGGAATACACAAGTTTATGGTGAGAGTTTTCAACCATATATGTGGACTGAGACCACAGAAAACAAAAACTAACGAGTTGTCTAAGGGGCGGTGAATTAATTGGGCTCAGTCCGAATATTAGAGTATACCGCTATACAAAGGGCCAATACTTTGACTGCCACTGTACGCAAGACACACCTCGTATTTACATGAAACGGTCAACCTTGCTAATGAAATGTTAGACGACGACTACAACAACATCACGCTAGAAATAAATTCCAAGCCTGTCGAAGCACGCACTACATGGACGCTGTTGCTATACCTCACCTCTGCATCAGAGGGCTGCATCGGTGGTGAGACGGTGTTTTATCCCCATGATCGCAAGACGGCTGCCGAGGAGATTGCTGTCGCCCTGCAGACGGGTATGCTTTTGCTGCATAAGCATGGTGACAACTGCTTACTGGTGAGTCTATTATACTACTTGAGATTTTCTTGTGTGATATTTTACTGATAGCTCATAGCATGAGGGGAGAGAAGTACTGGACGGCGAGAAATGGGTTTTGAGAACAGACTTGTGTATTAGACGACGAGCTACCCTTTTGATTTGCTAAAAATTAGAAGACTCAAGTGTGCAAAATTTATCTCTCTTTGAGAATCTGGATGCAAGTACAGCTACTCCTCGTCTTCGCTGTCTGAGCCCATTAGCTTCAGCAGCCTGTCCATTGCAGTCTCTTGCACCTCTATATCTCCACTGTATGCATCTGCAGTTGACCCTTCAGTCCTATCCTCTCTCGCTGACTCCTCATCTGATGTATTTCTGCTACTGTCCTCTCCCATCTCAGAGCGCTCTTTCATTGCACTTGCAGGGCCGGTGGACGAATCATTAGCACCTGCACCGCCGTCTACAACGCAGGGCGGCTCGTCAGCGCCATTCTTCTCCTCAGTCTTGGCTTCTGACTGAAGCTGCATATTTTCTTTAGCTAACTTTATAGGGATAAAGCGTCGCGCTGCTGCCAGAACAGACTCTGCCGGCTTGTAGCCCTTTCCAATCGCAATTCGAATCAGAATCCAGTGAAAGATCCATGGGAAGCTTATTAAAGGCTCCCTCGCAAAGCCTACCTCATCACTCTCTACTTCTTCCTCGTCTCCATCATCTCCTCTCTGCCACTTTTTGACCTCGTCTTCTGTCACTTTATACATGGCCGCAACAAAGGGGTCCAATACCTCCGTTTCGAGACCACCAGCAGCCTCATAGCAAATTTCCCGGAACCTTTCTTTCAGAGCACCAAATTCTTGTCCAAGAACCTCTTGTCTTTTGTAGTCTGAGCCTACTGCAGGGCGAGACATGGCCCAGCCAGAGTACAGCTCAAATTCCGTGGCTACGAGATGGTGTCTGAGGATTCTCCGCACAGCAAAGTCGTACTGCGCCTTGATTCCCTTGACTTGGTCCAGTAGTTTTGGTGCAAACTCAAACCTTTCAAGGACCCTTTGATCGAACAGGTCCTCGCATCGAGGCTGAAATCGTGTATCTTCTTGGGCGACGCGGTCGTATAGATATCCCAGGGCCTTTCTCGACCGGTACGAGTTTCGCTTTTCCATAAAGTGTGGCCACCGCTTGGGGCTGAACTGCCCTTGAGACCACTCCGCTGGGACTCCCGTTTTTGGGTAATCGACAGCTTTGGAATGCAACTTGGCCAGTTGTAAGCCTGCTGTAGTTAGTAACAAGATACGAGATGCCTGGCGGTACTTACAAATACGTGAGTTGACACCTGCAAAGTCTGCAAAGGCAAGATGCGCAGTCGCAATCAAAGGCAAGCAGTCATTCTTCATGTACTGTACTACAAAATTTCGTAGGTCGTCCATATTGACGTCTCGGTCCAGTATTGCAGGTGAAACAGCCTCCATCGACATTGGAGGGGTATTCCACCGCTTCGGTATTAGACTCGGTTCCCAGATGACGAAAAAGTCATCGCCATCCAAGTCTCCTCCCGACAGCATACTTGGCAGTGGTTTATCTCCTGTTGATGGAAATACTACCACATCTTTTAAATGGCGAAGCTTTGGCTGGTTCACCGCCTGAACAACACGAATATCTCCCGCGTGAAGCGACGGGTTACGCCCAACGATGCACACGCCCTGAATGATCTGAGCTTTTCGGGTCTTAGTGCTGCTGAGCTGCAAAAATATCTGCGGAAGCTTGGATGTATTCTTGTTCTTGTCGCCTTCGGTTGCGTTTGAATGTCCACGCAACAAGCCGGTTTCATCTACGACGCCCGTGACGAATGCACTCTTTTCGACGTGTACCCTCGCCTTTTCTTTGACCAATTTCAAGGACCAAGCTTTCCACAAGGTAAGTAAATTCGTTACAAACTGGTCTTGGAAGCCATGTTTGAGGAGCTCAGCTAGAATCAACGTCGTCTGATTCTCATCCACAAACGTAGTAAGCATCTCAATGGCTGCGGCAGTATTGGTCACTGCTTCTTCGTGTCTGTTAATCTGCTGCTCCAAAAGGGACATGAAAGCCGCGGTTGTCACTCCAAGATGTTCCAGAATGACAATCGTCTGTCGATTAAGCGTCGCTGTTGACGCTCTAGCACACCGAATGATTTCAAGATTATTTGTTCTAGACGTAAATTTCTCTTGTGATTTCCGAATTAACACTTGTGTCTTTGTTGCATATCTAGGCGGCCAAACCGCGAGAACTCCTTTGCAGCCGCCCATCCGAAACTGAAAAGCAGAAGCGCCGTCAACCACATCGAGCGGCATCTCGTCAATGATGAACTTTGCTACCATTTCAGATATGACCCCTATACCGTCTGTGA
Source organism: Lecanicillium sp. S3808 (assembly GCA_023628775.1). NCBI lineage: Eukaryota > Fungi > Ascomycota > Sordariomycetes > Hypocreales > Cordycipitaceae > Lecanicillium > Lecanicillium sp. S3808. The sequence continues at coordinate 253,355 of JAMAJY010000003.1, read as the reverse complement.
AACAAAGTCCATTTCTTTCAATATCTTCGATATATCTTATTGCAGGCATGTTTATGCCTCGTATTTCCCTTGACGTAGAGAAACACTGGCCGATGCGTGCACCAAATTTGGCAACGTTGCGAATGTGGGTGAAGTCTCCTAGCCACTGCCTTATGTCGTCGCAGGATACATGACTTGTAGGGGCAAAGAACGTAACGCTTCCTTCCCTGATTTGTGAGTTTCCAAAGGCCAGAAACTCAAAAGTGCGGTCACCGATGCGAATGCCACGGTACAATGCTCGTAGAAGTCGAATCCAAACGTCTTCGTTGTTGTGTCTATCTTTTGCAATTCGTCCCGATTCTGTCTCTTCCAAGAACTGCACTCGCAAAAATCGGTCTTGGAAGCTGCTATATTTCCGCATTACTCTGTTTGAGCTTTCCACATTTGGTGGGTTTAACTTCAAAGACGTTGGGGTGATGTGTACTTTGTACACCATTGCACAATGATGAGGGACTCTCTGTTTTGGCATGAGGTAATTGAAGCTCGGGTCTGTAAAAAGATCCATTGGATCCTCCAAGAGTATTTCTTTGTCAATGAGCAAATCAAGTCGCCTGTTTGCTAAGCTTGGCTCCAGTGACGACAACTTTTGCAAGAATCTTGCGTCTACCGCATACTCGTTGAGGAAACCACGCGTAATGCATACTTCAAGCCTATAGCGAACTGAAAAATCAAGGTGAATTGTAGACTCTGTAGGAAGCGAAAGCAAATCGACTGCCTTGGTGATATGCGCAGTTGATGAATGGTCCAGCATTTGCCACGCATTTCGTTTGTGCCTTCGGATCTCAAGTGCCGGATCGCGAACAATTTTGGTGTGCATGTCTTCGAGGCCTCTGATGATGTTTTCAACCGCCAAGGTATTTTTCCCATTGCTTACACTTATTGTAAATCGAAAAGCGTTAAGCCGGCCAATGTCGATGGAATCACAGTCGGGAATGGTACTGTAGGTAGACACCGGATAGTTGAGGGGCTTTCGCAGGTCGCCACAAATTTCGGTAGCGCGGTGCCACGTCTCATTGATGCTCCATTGTAAACTGTTATCTTTCAAGGTGCTTGAAACGTCGTTGATTCTCCAAAAGTAGTGAATCGGAACTGGTATGGACAAGGCAAGATGCCGACTTTCCGCAAACGAGGAGGAATCCTAGACCTGCTTGACTAGCGAGATGTCGGTGATAAGCTTGTAGTGTTTCTTTCCAGTAATACTCCCTTCCTTAAAAGGGAATGCAAAGTAAACTGTGAGTTTTCGACTAGCAAAATTCCACTCCATAAGCTGTTCGCCTGGTGCGGATGGCTGGAGAGACTTGACGACAGCCATCGTGTTTGTCTTCATGAAGGTGCCAAACTCCAGACTAGCGAGCTCGACTTGGTTGATTTTTGGATATTCATTGCCGTTTGTGTCAATGATGTTCTCGCTGAATGAAGGGTTGGTCAAAGGCGCGACAGAGATACGGGTTTCATTGTCTTTGTCAGCCGGCGTCGGCAGTGGGATAGTCACAACTCCATTATTCCAGAAATTTTCCTCGGGTAGAGGATTGAAAACAATTTTGCCGCTTTGTAAGATTTGTCTTTCCTGTCTCTGATATATTTCGATCCAAGTTACATTTCCTCGGAGGGAAAAGAAGCTCCAGAGGTCACGAACTTTCAAACCAACCGGCAGTCTCTCAAGTCTTAGTGAAAATGAAGTCGCTGCAGAAGATTCATTGGGCTTTGAAAGATTTGCTCTTGAACGTTCGCCCCTGGATGAGCTTCTTCCCTCTTCATTAGAGCTACTGAGTGTCTGTCCCTTCTCTGGCGATTGATCGCGTGGCGTGTAGCTGCTTTCAGACATTGCAACAGTAGCAACTCTCTTACTTGTTCCTGTTCAGCAAGGTACTAATTCACTTGAATATGGCTTGACGATGTTTAAATCGCTCTGTTGATTGTTGCAAGAGAGTTGTTGGAAGTGAATCAGGCTCATTTGAAGCCTCTGAGCGTGCCAGCTGCACGGCGGCGTTTGCTTCTCACTTTCAGTACGACGTGGAGTGGAAGGAGCTCGAAATGTATTGCGCAAGGTACTTAAAGTCGGTTATCTATACCTTGTATGTCTTAATTTAAAATGCCTCTATTTCACAACGAAGTGATGCACCTCTTAAAGGCTTATGCTACAGTTCGCTCTTTGGCCTCTTTTGCTCTCTGAGGTGTCACAATGACCTTTTCCCTCTCGATGCCTTGGTCTGTCTTTTGCCACGGCACATCCATAATCTTGCCCGGATTCAAGATCCAAAGAGGGTCAAGAGAAGCTTTTATCGTTCTCATCACGTTCATTGTCTCTGGCCCAACTTCCCACAGCAAGCTCTCTTTCTTGCCCCAACCGATAGAGTGCTCCCCAGTACAAGTTCCATCCATCTCTAGTGCTCGCTTGACCATGTTCTTGACGCAAGTCTCGACCTTTTCGCGTTCTCCTGCTTTGTTTTTATTGTACATGATGCTTTCGTGGAAGTTACCATCACCAACATGGCCGAGGATGCTGGCAAAGAGCCCTAACTCATCCATTTCCTTTTTGCTGACTTCGATGATATCTGCAAGTCGGCTGAGTGGCACTGCAACATCCGTGCTCCCTAAATACGATAGTTAGTACCCATCATCTTCTTCTAACGACTGAAAGACTATATGGGAAGGACTTACAAACATCCTGGCCCTCTTCACGAAGCGCCAGCATAGACCACAACGACTCCTTTCTTGCCGACCACAGCAATTTCTGCTCACTCTCGTCCTTGGCAAACTCGAAATCTCCTCCCTTATTCTGTGAAGTTATGGAGCGGACCATGTCAATATTCTCAGAGACACTAGCCGGTGTGCCCGCAAACTTGAAGAAGAGAGTCGGCAATTCCTTCCAGGTGCGGGGCGCAGTATTTCCACTGAGATTGACGACACGCATTTGGACATCGTCCATTATCTCCATGCATGCCACCGGAATCGCAGCCTGCATCACGCCGGCAGCCGCCGCGGCAGCGTCTCGGATTGTCGGGAAAGTGACGACGGCGACAGAATACTGCTGCGGCACCACTGCCAGCTTCAAAGTAGCTAAACGTCTGTAAGTATCAATCTCAAGTAAATACTGCAACTTGTTTTTCTCATACCTTCAGTAACTATACCCAGCGTTCCCTCGGAGCCTACAAACAGACTGTTCAGGTTATACCCGGCTGACGACTTCCGTGGTCTTCGGCGAGTCTTGATTACCTGCCCATCGGCAAGGACAACGGTGAGATTGACAACCCAGTCTTTCATGGTACCGTACCTGACAGCATTGGTGCCAGAACAATTAGTGCCAATCATGCCGCCAATCTTGGCCGTAGGGCCTATCTTTCCGTCAGCGAGAGTGTAGTAATTCAACTAGTAATTCTGACTTACCTGGGTCAACAGGGAAGAATAGCCCGCTTCCCGTCTCAGCCAACGTTGCATTCAAGTCCTGCCATCCTATACTTGGCTGAACAACAATGTCCATGTCATCCTTATTAAACTGGATAATCTGGTCCATGAACGCAAAGTCAATGCTGACGCCTCCGTACGGAGCGGAAAAGTTGCCTTCGAGACTCGAGCCTCCAGAGTAGGGAATGACAGGGACGCGGTGCTTGTAGCATATACGCGCAATGGTAGAGACTTGTTCAGTGCTTCGTGGATATGCAACTGCCACGGGCAAGGTGTCCGGATTCACGGTAGACCACTCTGAGTAGCCATGCGTATGCAAATCCTCTGGATCAGTAGAAATAATGTCTTCATCGCCAAGCTCATGGGTTATTTCTTGTATGGCCTTCATCCGGGATCAGTATGCGTCTTTAATCGAAGACTGGCGACTCGGGTGTACATACCTGCTCCATCTCAGGGAGCGTAGCATAGCGATTGTCAACCGGCTTCACGTCAGAAGCACCCTGTGCTTCACTTGGCTTCTCATTCTTCCGAGAACCAAACCTCGCAGCTCCCCATCCAATAATTCCAGCAGCAGCGGCAACACCGACGACCGCTCGTCCAGACCAAGAGCGGGGAGATGTCCGTCCGGCCGAGGTCTCGCTTAGACGCGGTACAGATTGTGAGAAGTGCCGGCGAAACAGCCCAGCTCCTGTGAGTCGACGAGCTGCAATGCGGTTCATGACTGTAGCAATATGCGTCTCAACAAATGCAAAAATTACAGAAAGTGATTGTTTCAATAAACCCGGGATCGGAGTGTGTAACAGCGATATATAAGCTGTACCCCCACGATGTGGTGCTGGAGACCCACCACATCGACATCCCCACGCAGGGACTCAAAGGCAAGTCAAGTCGGCGAGTTCAAAGATTAGCCAGACAGGAATATGATTCAGCGGCTAAAAGAAATAACTTGCTTTGGGACGTCCGGAGAAGTGCCAGATACTAAGAAGCGAAGTCCAGTTAGTGCCCTTAACATAATAAGTTAGAGCAGCAACTCAAGGCCTCGGTTGAAGCAGTTGAGCACAACCTCATACAAACAATATGCCATTGTCATTCATCTCTAGTAGAACAGTGTTCAGCGGCCCAGGTTATCAAGGGACAAGTCACATCGTCATGAAACAGTGTGTTGGTTGGGGGAATTTGTATTTTTCATATTTGCCTATGGCTATCTCCAGGGTACTATTTCCCCTAACTAGAAGAAAAACGTAAAATCCGTGACTCCTGCGAACATGCCATTTTTTAACTTTTCTACACCAACGAGCCTACAACAACAATTCTTAGTTGTTCATGGCGCGGCGGCGGTCACGCTCCTCGGCAATGGAGAGCTTGACACCCTTGCCCTTGGGCAGAGAGATCCAGGGCTTCTCGTCACCAATGACGAAAACGTTGCTCTCACGGGTGGCGAAGGAGTTGTCCATGGCATCCTTGATGTGGACAACGTTGAAACCACCGTCGTGGCGCTCACGGTGGGTGATGACACCAACACGACCCATGTTACGACCACCAGTGGCCATGGCGACGGCGCCGGTGTCGAACTTGATGAAGTCGGTGATCTTGCCAGTGGCAAGGTCGATCTTGACGGTGTCGTTGACCTTGATGAGAGGGTCAGGGTAGCGGATGCTGCAGAAAGATTTACAACGTTAGCATGACCAAGTCGATGTTTGGAAAAAAAATCTACGACAATCATTCAGCCTGGGGAGCATTGGATTAGCTTTCGTCGGGGTTTCGGTATGTTTTACAGTTTGCATCCCGTCACAAAAAAAACATCTCCCACGTCCCGTCCAATTTACAGTCTGGACGTGGGGGAGAAATTTGATCGTGTTTTGCAAAAAATCGTAACGTCTCGAAATCGACCAAAGCTTGATCCAACGGCTGAATGATGTCTGACAGAACAACTCACGTTCTCGCATCGTGCGTGACCAAGAATGGGATTGCACCGCGGCCAAGCTGGACGCGCTTGACCTTGCCGAGCTTGTACTCAGCCTCCTCGGCCTGGATACGGTGGACGGTGAAGCGGCCCTTGGTGTCGTAGATGAGGCGGAAGTTCTCGCCAGTCTTCTCGATGCTGATGACGTCCATGAAGCCGGTAGGGAAGGTCATGTCGGTGCGGACCTTGGCATCGACCTTGATCAGGCGCTGCATGAGGATGGCCTTGGTCTCGCGGTAGTTGAGAGCATACTTGAGACGGTTGCGGATGAAGACGATCAGGGGCATGCAGTCGCGGAGCTTGTGAGGACCGGCCGAGGGCTTGGGAGCATAGACTCCGGACAGCTTGTCCAAGAGCCAGTGCGAGGGCGCTGCGAGACGCTTTTGGTGCTTCTTGCTGCAAGAGATTGTCAGTACTGCGTCTTCAAATGAATGCACTTTGGTAAACACTGCGGAAGCGAAGCCAGGCAATTGGATTGCCCTCTCGATAAAAAAACAATCAACCAAGATTAAGTCTTCCAATGTCCAGCTCGCATCCGTGTTTGTTCGTTTCGTTCGACTTACATTCCGCGGGCCATTTTGTCGTTTGGCTGTGAGGTTAGTCGGGATGAGGAAGTCGAAAGATTTGGCTGGCCCGAATTGGAGGGAAACCAAAATGTGCAGCGATGGGGCCACAATTTTTTTGGCACCACCAAGACTGCTGCGGTTGTGGGGTTTCATGCCCTACTCCGGTCCACAGCCTCTGGCAAGTCGCGTGATAAGGCACGTGACAGACTCTGCCGGGTAAAAGTCCAATTTTGGAATTGTCCCACAAAAGCATCGTCCAGCGTCTCCAACAAGACGACCCAGTTTTACGACGGGACCCGTCTCGAGTGGTCAAGGTCAATCACATGCGAAAAAGAAGTCTTCTGGAAGGGTTCGTTCGTTCCTCTTGGCTAATTTCGTCAATTATCAGGGATCTTCTTCCCATACTAACAAATTGGTATCAAATCGAGCAGTGGTGCTCATGAAGCCCCTCGGTCAGCCGAGGTAACTATTCTTCCTGCATGCCTTTCCATATCCCATGTATATCGTTTGTCCCAAAACATTTCGTTGCAGCGTGTGCCATGGCAATCAATGCTCGCCAACCTTTTTGCCGTAACTTGTAAGATTGAAATCATCTTGTGACACTGTTCGTCTTGGTTTATATGCCCAAATCAATCTACCATGCGCCGTGAATCCCTTGCAAATGTGCTGTTCCTTCCAACTCCTGCTGATTGCGTATGCCTATAAAATCGAAGAAAAAGAAAAAGAAAAAGAAAGAAGTAGTGGGGAATTTCTAGCCCTTCATAATCAATGCAAATCGCTTAGCATTTCAATGTGTAGTGTTCATAGCGTTCGCGGCGGCTCTCCATGGACGGAGATGGCGGGCCAGAGATGGAGTCGAAGCCCTGGCGTCCTTGACCGTGTGCCATTCTAGAATCGTCAAGCAACAATCTTGAAATGTCCATTTCTCCGCCCATGAAGTGGGGTACAGTAGCGTCGCCAAACTCAAAGTGCTGAGTGTGCTGTGTGTAGTCTGGCGTTTCCATCATGGGCATTGGCCATCGTTGCATGTCCTCTCGGGAATCCTTGCCACTAACTGCAGCATTCATAGCGGGAGCATTGCCGCGCTGTAGCGAGTTATCAATAGACATGTTGATAGATGGCTCCATGATATCGTTGCCGCGAGAAGTATCCTTCGCCTGGAAAGCGCCCTTCTCAATTCGCTGGTAAACAGCAGGATACTTGTTGCGCACACGGTCTCGCAAATCCGTAGGCTGACGGCTGGAGAGATGGAACCGAGGGTCACGCTGGATCTTGGTCCAGGCAGGCCCGTAATACTCCAAGCCTTCCAAGATTTCATGATCGTCTTGCTCGGTAAAAGGTCGTCTCTCACGACGATGAGACTTTTTGAACGGCCCGTGAATACCAAGCTCAGCCAAGTCCTCCATGTTCTTGCGGTGGGCGCGGCTTTTCTTCTTATTTGAGTCTGAATCGGTCTGCGAGCTCTTAGACGCCTTTGAGCGCGACTTTGACTCTTCAATCAAAATGTTCTCAGAGTGCAAGCCCTTCTTTGAACTGCTTTTGCTCTTGGGGCTTGACTGCTCGCGACTGGAGCTCTTCTTACTCGAGCTGCGAAGCTCTTCAGGACAACAAGTGCGGAAGCGATCTTTCAAGTCGCCGGCAGTGCGTTCGTTGAACGTAAAGTCCGGATCCTCGAGAATACTGGTCCACTTGCCAACGCCGTGACGGTTGACTCCCAGAAGCAAGTGATTGGTTTCTTCGTCCGACCACTTCCTTCTTGGTTTCGTTGCACGCTTCCGGCCCTTGCTAGAGCCCTTGTCTGTCTCTGAAGAGGCTCGTCTATGTGAGGTCGCCTCGGGGCTATTATGGTTGTAGTCTTGCATGCCGAGCTTCACCTGGCTAGTCTCGTTCTCGGCAAATGTATTCGACGAAATAGGAGGAAAAAGTGCAGCATGTGGAGGGGGCTCATGCAGACCGTTGATGATGGGGGGCATCACCGGGCCTTGCTGCGCAGCCTTTTGCTTCTTCAACGGCTGCGGCAGCTGCACAAAGTCATCTTTGGCGTTGAGGGCGCGGCTGCGCTTCTTGTGATAGACGTCGTCTGGTCCTTCTGGGCTGTCATCTCGGAACTGGCCCTGCGGAGGGGGCGAGTCGCCGCTATCTGAATCATCGAGAAGAAGTCGTATCGGGTAGGCGTTGGAGCCAGACGTTTGCCGTGCGTCCCGTGTACTTGAACGCGGGTTTACATCTCGGTCGAGCGGGGGAAGCGGTCGTTCACCATGCGCAGACAGTGGAAGAGTGTGAAGAGGAGGAAGGTCGTTGTGGGAAGCTTGTGGAGTAGCAGTAGATTCATTCAAAAGATGAATCAGGCGCGGCTCGATGGTTGCCATCGTGGGCAAAGGGTTCTTGTCAGTTGCATTGGAGTCACGTCCAAGAGGGCCGACGGAAGACGAGACGGGGAGCGCCGGAACGAAGGGTATTTAAAAAGGATGTTTCGAAGACGGATTCACGGACAAGTGGTCTCGTCCCATCCTCGGATTATGGATCCATCTGCTAGTTATCGCACAAGCAAAGCACCCGAAAGCGCTGTCGATTCGCGCGAGCCTATGTCTGAACCTGGTGACACGTGAAATTGTCACATGGCAGTAAAGAAAGAAAAGGCATACCGGGGTCCGGGCCAGTGAGGAGCACCCCTGTCAGTGACAAACGGCATATCCCCCGACCGCGCGCTAGACCCGACGTGGAAGCAGACTGGGACCGGCGCTATCCGGAACCTCCGTGACTCCGGCGGCGTATGTACTGCACTTTTGAGGGAGCTGCAAGTCAGTAGCAGCCAGTGCGTCTCAGGGGGGGGTGTTATAGCGCCTATCTAGCGCCGAACCCTTACACCGGACGAGCGCGGCTCAGGGTTTCCCAGGGGTTAAAAGTGCTTGCTGGGTCACAGGGGGGCGCTGGTGGCTCCGTTCCAGCACCACCGCCGCCACTCTTTGGCCGTACCACATGTCTGGCTATCAACCTGCATACGTCGTACATACATACAAGAGCCGAATGATTTTCCTTTAGGGTCGTATGTTATCTTTCGCACCGAACCCAGCAAATCGCGCCCCAGTTCGCCGTGTCCGAGTCGTTGTCACAAGCCAGCCCTGCAGCAATCGAGAGGAACCCCCCTTGTTATTTTCGTCTACTGCGCACTGGTTGCTCTGCGAGTGGCGTCATACAGAGAGGCATCTTCCTTAACTGTTGTTGAAATTTGCCCAAATTACAGACATCAGTGTCATTGTCTACGGCCACATTTACGCCATTTCATCCCACCATGGCGTCCAATCTTCCAACAATTCCAAGGGTGGTGTTTACCATAATTGAGCCCATTTCACTGTAAGAAGCCGTACCCATTCGTAACAGATACAGCACCGGAAAAAGCCGTTCAGGCACAACCGTTTTTTCTCTCCCTTTTCTGCAGCTAACATGATCGGGACCCGGCAGTGTATCCGGCTTCATTGGAGCCATCTGGGACCCAGCATGGTTTGTTGCGGAGCAGCTTCCTCAGAAGCTAGCTGTGCCAGCCTCGGAGCACAGCATTGTCATGGCGCAGCAGCTGGGCAACATGTACCTGCTGATGTGCCTTGTCGGTCTAGCTGTGCTCAACACAACGTCCGAGATTAAGGTTGTGCGCAGCTACCTCATCGCCTTGTGGCTCGGAGACATTGGCCACATTGCTTTCACATGTGTGGCCCTGGGCAGGGACAAGGTGATGCAGCCAATGGCTTGGAATGCTATGACCTGGGGAAACATTGGATTTACAGTAAGTGATGGTGCCCCCTGGTTGGTGTTATAGACGCTTGTGCAAGCTACGTAGCATTGGCATGGGCGAGAAGCAATACTACGGCGCAAGCGCTATAGCATGTCAGTAAACGGCCCTGATATTAACTCGTTCGGCGCCACCTAGGTTTTCGTCTTTGCAATGCGCTCTGCATATCTCACGGGGCTTTTTGGAAAGGACGTGCAGCAGGCACCAGAGGCAAAGAAGACGACTCGTGCAAAGAAGACGGCGTAGGAGTCAAATCGGGCAACTAGTCCGGATCGTAACGAGTGGATCAACAGGAGGCGTTGTCGAGCATGGAACGGCGTCAAGGGCGCTGGGTTGGACCGAACCGTCTGATGGTGGCCCCACCGGTCTAAAAGTTGCAACTCCCAAAGGCTTTGTCGGGAGAGGTCTGTGGAAGCTTTGCGGAATGAGGCAGGCAGGCCGAATTATAGTAACAGGATATAGTTTGTGAGAGCTTATTATACCTCAACTAGCGCTGAACGGGTGCATAGTTCCGTATTACGTTGCATCAAGCCGGCTGGTACAAAAGTTTGGAGAGGGTACTATAACGACTATGTAAGCAACGAAACGTCTTATGTATTGCATTGCCAAGCTTTGTAGTGGTAGCCGATCGAAAGCATATCCTGCATAATTCTCGGATAGCACGACACCCTTTCACGTTTCATTGCCTGTCGGCAGAGCGCAGCCGTGAAGGGCATTGCCCAGGTGAGCGCCCAATCAAAGGGGCTTGCGTGAGTGTGAGACAGCCTCTGCCTTTCGAGCCGTAATTAACAGGCAGCAATCCAAAATGGCCGGCCGGCCAATCATAACGCGCCAATCGAGCGCTCTAGTGGAGACTTTGAGAGCAGATGGCCCAATGGGCGCTGACCCTAACCCTACCCCTAACCCGAACCTAGGTGGTGTTTCGCGTTTGTTTTGGTTCGACTTAGGGTTCGGGTTAGGCTTACATGGGTTGATAGCGTGTGCCCTTGCACTGGACGCAGCCATCTCATTAAACCTCACGGCATCACGGTTTCATTCAACTTGCACCTCGCAAACCAGAGCCTTTGTATACAAGAAGCAAACATAACCTGGGCATGGAGACACGACGCACCCGTGCCAAGAGGGCTGGCCCATCATCCACAGCGCCAGAAGCGACCAGGCCAGCTCACAGCACAAGACAGCGAGTTGCTAGTGAAGAGCCAACAGCGACCAGCAAGACATCAGCGAGGGCCGACGCAGTCAAAGGCGGGTCCCTGACCAAGAACCCCATTGCCCGGAGAGGTGCCCGTGTGCCAGCCAGCGACACGAGCATTCCCACCGATCCGGGCCATGAAGATGAAGATGACGACGATGACGGTGCCGCCAGCGCTGCACCCGAGACGAGTGACATTGAGGACGATGCCGCTGTCCAGCTGACCGTCTCGCAGCGGCATTTCATGACGTTTAACCTCTCCAACCTTGCCAGAGCTGCTGATGCTGTCATCAAGCGCACCAAATACTTCCTTGAAGAAGACGACAGCCACTTCCAGCGGCAGATGCTCGATTTGAAAATGAGCAACTTTAAGACGCTCCAGGCCATCTATGAGCTGCCCGGTGCTCCCACGCCTTTCTTGAGCCACGCCTGGACCAAAAGCGATGAACTACCTTTAGACCAGAGAAAGGCGGCAGAAGTGGCTCTTGTGCTTGCAAACCTGGCATTGGCACTTGACTCTATCAAGGTCACCCAAGAGAGCAAAGGTGAAGTTCACGGGCAGCTAGAGGTCCTGGTCACCATCTTTCCATGGCTATTCACCGTCGGGGGCGATACCGCGCACTCTGAGAACGAGGCCCTGTTGGCTGTGCAGCTTCGCACCAACTGCCTGATTGAGTCTCTCCCGTCCCTAAAGACGAAGCAGGAGGCATACGAGGCTACAGCAAGCATGTTCTGTGCCTTTGGCTCCCGGGGAGATGTTTCAGCTAGACTCGCCAACGGGCCATACAAGAAGCTTACGCGCGGCGCAAACACGACTGCAGACGACCAGCTTTGCTATGATCGAGGCGCGCACATCATTTCCCTCATTAAAGCAGGCAAGAAGGACATGGGGCTAGCGAGTCTGCGCAAGACGTATCCTCTGAAAGAGACTCTGTCCAGCTTCCAAGAATGGATCTTTTCCACCTACAACCAGCTCAATGCAGAAACTGCCAGAAGTAAGGAGGCCTGGAAGTCGATGCAGAGCCAGCCAGATGTGTTCCATGACGCACAACAGACCAGGGCCGCTGAGAGCTCGGACTCGGAGACAGACGCAGAAGAAGACAGGCAGCCAGTGACTCGCATCCAAAGCAACGGCGAATCTCAGTAAGTTGCCTTTGCCAATCTTGATAAAATATACATATCCTAACCTCTTTTTCTTCTTAGACGCACCTTTTTCCACGGAGGAGCAGAAGCTAGACTTGCCGACTACAAAGCAGCCTCCTCCTCCTCCGGCAACAAGCGTACACACAGCGAGGCCTTCACCAACAACCGAGACAACCAGCACCAAAACCAAGACGACGACGACGACGACGACGACGACGACGACGATGACGGAGAAGAAGACGCCTTTCAAACCGATAACCGCCGGATCAATCCCGACCAAATCGCCGCCGCGCAAGAATACAAACGCCAACGCATCGCCCTCCGCAGCCCACGCGCCTCGCCATCCCCCCGTCATCATCATCAACATCATCATCCCTCCGCACAAATCTCCCATACCCAACTCGCACCACCCTCCAGCACAGCAACAACCATAGTCCAGCCCCAGCACCACCACAACCAGCTCTCATCCTCCCCCCAAGATCTCCAGAACCTCCAAGCGCGCAAAAAGGAAGCAATGCAAGCCCACCGCACAGCCTCCCAATCCGTTCACCACCCGCCTTCAACCGCCCACAGCATCCGCCAACGCACAGCCTGGTCCGAAGCCGACTCCCTCACCCTGCTGGCAATGGTAGAGAAATTCGAAGGCCGCTGGTCAGCCATCGAAGCCGTCAGCCCATCCCCGTTTGAACACCCGCGCAACCAGCAGGCCTACCGCGACCGCGCACGCAACATGAAGGTTGACTACCTCATTACCGACAGCGTGCTGCCCCCGGGCTTCAACTATGTTGCGCTCGGCAAGAAGGAGACGATGCGCGTGATTAGCTTTGGGAAGAACCCGTTGAGAAAGGAGGAGGATATTGGTCCGCGTGGGAATGTGGTTAATTCCGAGTTTATTGATGAATTGCACGGCTGAGAAATGTTTGCTTGCGTTGTTTCTTTTTGTTGCCGTCTCTCTTTTAGGCTTCTTCCTATCTTTGTTTGCTTTGCTTGGGGTTTCAATTGGAGCAGCAAGCGGTGGATTTAATCTTTTTTTATAATGGAAGCGTAGCTAGCCTCGTATATTGTTTCGCTCGACAGACTGTGTATTTGCAGAAGCCCTATAATATTCTTCATTATACCCTCTCTAGTAATTACTCAATTTATCAGCTACCCAACACATACACCATAGTGGCCATGCGTCAAGCAAAAAGTGGGAATGAGAATCGATATTTACTCCTACCAAACTATTCTACAGCTGATCCTATACTCCTGGACAGCTTCCCTACGCTAACAGGGACATTTCCATGCCCTAGCGTCTTTCAAAGAGTCCCTTTGCACTGTCATTTGTTTCCTCCACTGAGATAATACCAAGCTGGACAAAAAATAAACTCGAAGTCAGGGAAAAAAAGGCTCAAGTAAAACAAGACGTCTCCCTTTCGGTGAAAGCGACGAAAATTCGTGTAATGAATGGGCTGGATCGCGTCAACGTCCAACCTCGTGAAAGTGACTTTTATAAAAGCAAATGGGTGTTAATGAGAGACGTTAAGGGCCGTGATATGGCGCAAATTCGTGGTACGAGCAGATTGAATAGAAAAGGCTTCGGAAATTCCAAACGCATAAAGCACGGTTGTAGTGCTCGCGCACAAACAGTCCTTTGGCGTGAAATGCCAACATTCTACCAGTTCGTCATCGTGGAAGCGAGTCGTGGCAAATAACGGCCAAAAAAAAAAGAGAAACTCAAACAAGACAAAGTAACTAAAGCATGTTGGGTATGCGGCTGGCTGACAAATTCAGGAGGATATTTTTTGGTTTGAACATGACGCGCGAATTCATAGAGATCCCGTCTGTAGCTTCTATCGCTGACGGTATGGCAAGTCTCGCAGTTTGAGCTTGTTTGTTCTCCAATTCTCGTACCATTGTTCTTTGCTGGCTTCCCGCAGCTCGGCCCGCCATTCCGTAAAGACGGCTTCCTTGAGGCGCTGAAAGTCGCAGTGCTGCTCGTTGTACGGATCGGCAAATCCCCACGGGAACTGGCGGCCGACCACGCTCGGTTCGTACAAATCGGGGCTTATGATGGAGAGTGGAAGGAAAGGCATTTCTTCTTCGTCAGACTCCTCCTGTGCAGCACGGTGTTTGCGGAACGATTGGCTCGATAGTCGTTTCGAAGCTGGCGAAGTTGGCGGAGTAGAGGATTTGACGCCTTCGGAGCGCTTAGACTCGTCCTGGCCTTCACCGGTCTCGTCCTCGTCCTCTTCATCGATTCGACTCGAAATGCTATTCGAGTCTTCTTCGAGACCGAGAGCCTCCAAGGGGTCCAACCCAGCCGTCTTGATGCTGTTCCAAACGCTTCGCTTCAAAACATTCATGTGCTTGGTGGTGATGGTGTCTGCCTTGGCAATAACGGGAATGACGGTTGTCCTTTTGTAGAGCATGCGCAAAACCTGGGCGTCGATATCTTCCTCAACGGCACCAAAAGCGGGCTGCATGCCGGGGCGGGTTGAGTTTTGGCCGTTGATGGACCTGTTTCGCGACGCAGCGATATTGCGATCGAGACGAGCTGGGTCCAGGATAAGGAAAACGGCATGGATGTGGGTGTCCTGCACGCCGGGGGATCGCACCACCTTCATCTCCTCGGCAAATGTCTCTTCAAACTTGCTCTCAATAAAGGCTGACATTTCGCGAAGCTGAAGGTCAACAACATTCTTCTCGAGGCCCTCGGAGTCCCACAGAGTGAGACCGATGCGCTCATTCTCGATTTCGGTTTCGAGATAGTGAGGAACAAAGTTACCCGAGGCCGGAAGAGGGGCCTTGAACTCGTCCTCCTCTTGGCGCTGGGATCGCTTCTTTGGTGGCAGGGCGAGTGCAGTCTTGAGGAATTCGAGAAACGACGTCTTTCCTGAAGAGCGAGTACCAATAACGAGTACACTAGTACAGACGATGTGGTTAGTATACGAGTAGTACAGGTAAGTGATTTTGTATTACATCCATACGGGATGGAATTGCGGGGTGGTTCTGAGGAAGATGTCCAAACAAGCTTATACGACAACTCCGAGCTACTTACTTGAATGGAGTGGGATCCTTTCTTCTGCGAACCCTTCTAGGGCTGTTCAGGGTGCTCATGGCACTGCTGGCGTAGCTGTAGCGGCCGCGATGGGTCATGCTCTCGGTCCTGGCATACGGGTCGAAGGGAGCATAGGAGGTGGGTGGTGAGGCGGTGCTGGGAGCGTAGGTGTAGTTGGAGAAGCTGCCGTTGGAGTCGAGACGACCAGAGGGCAGGGGAGGCGAGTCTTCGAGGTTGAGCTGGGAGCTAAGCGAGCTGGACAAGTGGCTAGAGTTGTTTGCAAATTCGGGCAGGCGAGGCGGGTTCTGGCGTTGGCGCTCAAGCTCCGCCTCTCTGGCGGCCTGGGCCTTCTTGCCAACATCACCACTCTTGCGACGGAGCAACATGTTGCCGAAATTTGACAGGAGACGGGACTGGTAGGGAAGTAGGTAGGTTTATTTCAACAGAGCGCAGTCGCCGTAGGCTACTACCTCAAAGAGCGTAGAGAGACAAGAATAAGGAGTGAAGCAGGACCCTGGAGACTTGATCGTAATTGAAGGCAGGCGTGCGTTTGTATACGTGCAGTTGAAGCAGAAGGAGAGGTCAAGGTAGCGCGGGAGAGATGCGGGGACGCTGGTGGTGGTTGTTGCGAGCGCAGGCGATAACGTCGTATTCTGGTTTCGTATTCAATGCGTAGGTAACGAGTCTGTGAGCAATGTTGTTAAAGCTGTTGTTGGTCAAGAATGCCCGTCTCTCTCTTTGGAAGCTCAGTGTGATGACAAGCCGGTTCGGTGTGGTTTAACAATAAAACGGGCAGCAAACGGGGACAACCGTCTCTCTCGCTCCAGACCCAGGCGTGGCCTACGCAAGAGTGCACACACGCAACAAGATACGGGCGGTACGCAACGGTCGAACGAGCAGCGTGAGGGCGAAAAGCGACGAGAAGGGAAAGTTGATTGACTGTGAATTGGTTTCGCACAATTATGAATGTGTAAGGATTACAGGACGGGAGAAAAGGAGGTGGACGTCAGAAAGGCCCCGGGGGGGGTGGCTGGTCGTTGCCGATATGCGGGCAATGGCTGCAGCAAAGAGGCGCTACGGCACCTTGCCTGGCTGATGAGTAGCATTTCGGCGCAGAGTAGCAGCCATTATGGGGGTACACAAGCCAAAAACAGGGACAAGGGACAGCACTACAAGCCAGGCCCGACCTACTACGTACATTGTCTGCCGGTGGGCGAAATAGGTGCGTCGTAGCGGAATGACGCATAAAATGGCTGGGTACCGCAAGTATACATTTTTGTCAGCGGCTTGGGTGAGCAGAACGGACTACCTAGTACCTCTAACCTACCAACTAGCAAGCCGCTAAGACCGGCAGACCCAGTGTGGATTGATTGGGTGCGACCCCTAATTAGTTATCTGCTGGCGGGTGTTGCATGCTGGCGGTTAGCTTCGACGGCCCGTTTTAAAAGCGACGTGGGGGGGAGCGGATAGGTTGGCCAATTGGGCCTGGGGAAGACGGATTTGTACCTGGCTGGTACCCGTATCTGTCGAGCCTCCAACTGGGCTGGGTGGTGAGTCCAAGCCCTGGAGATGGAAAGTTGGTGGGCGGTCCAAGCACTGAAGGTTGCCTCTGCTGGCGATGCACTGACTTGGGCTTTTTCTCCCAGGCAGTTGAGCCCAAGGCGCAATACCACCTTTGGGACGGGCTGTGTACGAGTAAAAGGCTGCTCGGACTGGCACTGACCTTGCAAACGCTAACAACATGGCGATATTCCCTCACGGGGCACGAGCACGGCTGGACGCAGCAAAGGTCGACGGCACATGGCAGTACAGTGAGCCCAAGACACGGAACAAAGAAGAGCACGCAATGTGAGGTTGTCAAGCGTCACTGCTCCTACGAGAGTAGTTGCGTTGAGACTATTCGGCAAATGTCTTGGTGTGCTAATCCAAGACATGAGGAGCCGCCAGTTCGGCCAGTTGACGCCGACATGATATGAATGATGATGCCAGCAGATGCGTATAATTGCTTCTGTCGTTTTGTTTCCTTTTTTTGAAGGTCTCCCCTCCCCCAGGTGCCATCATCGATGCAGATGACTAGCCGACCTAAGTATGCCTTTCTACAGCTCTGAAAGCGAAGCTCCGACCCCTGCAGAGTCTACGACTTCCATCAAAGTGTACATACCAGGTACATGGCCAGCTCAGGCAGCCACCCGCAGAATTGGGTGCTTCTAGCAGCTACCCACTCCGTACTAAGGTACCGTACGGAGGTCGCCTCCATTGGCACTCAGTCTCGCGCAAAACGTCCCAAAGCGATTAGCCTATTACGAGTACGAGTACTAATCATTACCGGGACAGAGTGCAAATGCATCGCCCTTACTACCAACAAGGTACAAACGTCGTAGTTCCAGCCAGCAGAGAGGCATCTCGCCACAGGCTGAGGATACGGCTGGGCCCTAGAACAGCTCCTGGAGGCGTTTAATTCGGCGGACCTATCGTGGAGCTTCCACTGCCTGTGGGCCTCTGTGTTCGAAACGGCCTTGCGTCTCCACACCCAGCTTGCTTCCACTTCCACGGGTCTGGGGGCTTTGAGGAGGTATTACCTGCCATGCGCGAAAGCAGGTATTACCTGTTTGTTCCACTGTGCCAGTCTTTTATCAGGGGTTGACTCTTTTTGTTCGTACGGCGTAGATTCAAGTGCGATATGTACCCTGCACGCCATCGGTCCTTTATTTTCCAGGGGAGATACTCGTCGTAATTAGGATATAGAACTGATCAAATAGGTATGACCAAACTGTCCATCAGGGCCAACACCACCCAAAACGTTGGCATTTCCTCCAGTCTATGAACACCGCCCGTCTTCTCTTGTCTGAGACAGGAGCGCGAGTCACGCTGTGGTGAGACAGGCCTCCACCGTGAAACAGCTGAACTGTTTTTTCTTTTCTTTTCTTTCTTTCTTTCTTTCTTTCTTCTTGATTCTATTTTTGGCGTCCCGCTGACGAACCAGTATGGAACCCAGAGCCCAGAACCAAGAAGAAGACAAAGACAAAGAGGGGGGGGGGGGGGGGACCACCAGCAAGAGACGAGAATTATGCAGAAAACAGAACCTCGCCTACATAGTAATGACCATCCATACCCTCCCCTTGATAAAAATAATGACACTCTGAGTCGCATCCCGACCGGCCAAGTTTATGCAACCACTTTCCTCACAAACACTGCCACTACTAGACCCATTCGGCTACGAGGTAATACCATGCTACTCATTCATGCACATCGCAATTCCTCCTCACTGAACAGCACGTCGTAGTCAAGCTCCGGCCAACTAGAACAGGGCACCCATTCCTCCATAAACTCTTACTCGTAAACATGAGACGGCCCCAATGCCTGCTAATCAGCCCCGATTTAAAAAAGAGAGGAAAAAAAATGCTGCCGGGGTACGAGTTATGCATTGAGAATGCTCCCCCCGCCCGCCCCAATGGCTGATCACGAACAGGGATGGGAAACGGATGGTTTTTTTTTTTCTGGGACGAGACGGGGGATACACCTTGCGCCGTGCTACTGCAGGTACCGATGGGGACCGTTGACCGTGGCTGCAGAAACTTTGTAGTACGACATAGGTAATTATTCTAAAAGACTGATAAAAGAGCACATGGGAGACGGATTTAAGCAGCGTGCACTCATCACCGTACTACTGGTAGTACAACTGTCAGCGTAGGATTCCTATACCTTCAGGTTCACCGGAAGACTATTGAATTTCTAGTGTCGCCCGCCACCGTTGATCCACCGCTTGGTCTAGCCCGTCCAGTGTTCCCAATGAAGCCAATCTGTAAAGAGCCCAGCCCTGCCTGCATACCACGTGCGTGATTGGATGACCCGCAGTCTTGATGATAATAGATACAATAATTGTTTGGTAGAGTATGGTATCATACCTAATGAATAGATGCAATGCCGTAATGGTTGGCAGGGTATGGTATCGTTTCTCACCATTAGATGCAATAAGTGGTTGGTAGAAAGTAAGTGATATCGTTTCTAAAAGCCGGTGCAATGCAATAATGGTTGGTAGAGTGTGGTATCGTTTCTAACAATTAGATGCAATAAGTGGTTGGTAGAAAGTGATATCGTTTCTAATAAGCCGATGCAATGCAATAATGGTTGGTAGAGTATGGTATCATATCATATCTAAAAATACATTTTCCATCTGGAAAAAAAAAAGGACCAAGTCGAGTATATCATATTCCCCCATCTGCTCTTTGCCCTTTTCAAATCATCTAAAAATGCTGTCCCCCTTCCCCCAATTTACCATCTTTATACCCCGTATAATCCAGATTTATATAAAATGCCAATCATAAAGAATGCCTCTCTCTCTCTACTTATCTCCCCTCTCACCCTTCAAACACCTCTTGCTGCAACTCAATCCCAAAATCCTGCGCCATATCTTTCATCCTCGCCTCCATCTCGTCCTCCATCCCGCCTCCCAGCCCAATCCACTGCCGAATCTTGAACAGATAAAACGCCACATCCGTCGCCACCATGACCGTCTTGAAAATCAAGTGTCGCCAGGCATGGCTGATCCGCTGCCGCCACGGCAGGTTGGCATCCTGGAACAGGCTCCTGCTCGCCCACTCGCCCATAATCTTGAGCCGGTTCGTCGGCGAGCCGAGGTACTGGTTATTCGCCATGACGATGCGCATGTTGCGCCCGATAAACAGCAGCTCCTTGGGCCACTTGGTCTCGTCGGCCAGGATGTCGCGGATGCCCTGCTTCATCTTTTGCTCCATGGCGTAGTGTCGCTCTTGCGTCGACTTGCCTTCCATGTCCTTCATCATGAGCCCGTCGCGCGTCGACTTGCTTCCCCCTTCGTACGGCTTCATGAGCGTTGCGCTCGCGAATAGGTCTGCGGCCTTGATGCCCCATTGCGATGTAATGGCGCCCACCGTCTTGTTGTCAAACGTCATCAGGGCCTTCCAGAACTGGCTGTACTGGTGCCGGAACTCGGGCGACATGTACACGTACAGCCCGTGGTCGATGAGCACCAGCTCCGCGCGCCCGCTGGGCAGTCGTCGGATAAAGATGTTGCCTGGGTGCGGGTCGCAGTGGATGACGCCCCATTTGAAGATTTGCGCGGAGAAGAGGTCGACTACAATCGTCATGACTTCCTTGGGCGACAGTCCGAGACCGCCGCGCCCGCGTCGGCCCTTCCACTCCTGCCGTTCGGGCTTGAGCTTGTCTTGCTGCGGCTTCGTCCGGACGTCGCGCCGGATAGCGTCCATGTCTAGCGCGGGCAGGGCCGTGCGAGCACCGGGCGAGCCCTTGCCGTAGCCGCCGAGCCAGCGCGAGAAGAGTGCCTTCTTGTCCCATAGCCGTACACCTTCGATCCATTCCGTCGTGAGGACTCGTTTTGACGACATGTCAAAGTATACCTTTGGCACGTAGACCCGGCCCTTCATGCCCTTTTCTGCATTGATCAGGTCTCGCATCGTCTCCGAGTTTTTGGCCTCGTTTTCGAAATCCGTCTCGAGCTCGAACCGCTCCGCCATGTAGGGAACTAGACTGTAGAATGGAAGGTCGAACCATTTCGAGTAGATCCACGTAACCGTTCTAGAGGCATTAATGTTAGTTCTTTCAAAGTCCTCAAGCAAGTCTCTCGTGTGTGGAAATCTTTGCCAACTTACTTAAACGCCCACATGTCCCAAGCAATCTGCTTGGCAATCTCCCGCTTCTGCACCTTGATAGCAATCTCCCTACCATCCGGCAGTTTAGCCCAATGAACCTGAGCCACACTGGCACTCGCGCGCGCCTTCTTTTCCATGACACCCAGCCCCTGCTTGCCCGTGAAGCTAACGCCAAACACCTCCTCGACACTCTTCCCAAAGTCCTCGCGAATAACCGCCTCGACATCGCGCCAGTCATCCTGCGGCGCGTCGTCAAACATGCGCGAAAACATCTTTTGGAACTCGGCCGGCAGCACGGCGCTCTGCATCGCAATCGCCTGGCCCATCTTGAGGTACATGCCGCCATTCTCGCGCAGCAGCGTCGACATCCGCTCGGCATTGCGCCTATGGAGGTCCTGCACGGTGCCGCCGGTCCACGGCACGGGGCGGAAGTTGATCTTGTAGTCGAGCGCGACGAGGAGCGTCGTCGTAAAGGTTCTCACGGTGCGCGTCAGGCCAGCCGCGCCAACCTGGGTGTCGAGCAGGTAGACGGTGCCGCCTACCGCGAGCAGGATGCCCAGCCGCCGCGTCCACTTGCGGCCCTTTTTGTATTGCTTTGCGGCCTTGGGCGCGCCGAGCTCCGAGGGTGTCGGTGGACGCATCGGCTGGAACGGGCTGTTGGTCTGAACGTGACGCCGTGAGATCTGCGTGAGGCGTTGCCCGTTGATCCGGGGAGCAGGCACGCGACAGCTCCGGCTGAGAGCTCCGGGCCCTGCGGCCCTGCCTGTCCCCAGGATACCATGTCGAAGCATCCTAGATGTGATGATTTTTTTTTTATATATTGTCGGGTGCTTTACGGTGTTGGCATCTGGCTGGTTTCCGAGGCCCGGTGTGGATGTAGCTTGGAGGTTTTTTTTATTAGGTGGCCGGTCCATGAGACTGTGCAGAAATCGGACGAGGCTAAATCCGAGGAGGTCCGGGGCCCGGTTGAGATTCCCGAGCTTGAAATACACATCTGTACCGCGTAGTGTATTTACGTACCGGAAAATTATGGAAACGACTGGGAAAACTGATAAAAATATTTAGGCAGCAATATATTACTCAAGACCCCGTGGCCAAGAAAACATGCAATTTTGATAGAGCCAGAATAGGTATAGGGTAAGCCGATGCCATAATGGGTGACATCATTGAGTATCGCGTGCATTTACTAACTTCCATACTCGTACAGCCTCAGGTAAAATTCTTGGCCCGGCATTTTCACGCCCAAATCTTAGCATAATAGCAAGCCTTTACATGAAGGAGACGTTTTTAGCACGTGCAATATATCTCACAACACTAATTGGATACAGTATAGAAAGCCACTTGCTACAAGCCTCCGATAAAGGGCTGCGTATAGTTTTGGTTCAACGTCACCTGGTTTTGGTGCCCTTGTGTGCCGCCCAGCCGAAACAGAAAAGCTTCGGCTCCACCCAGCATTCCCAGACACGCGTGGCGCGGTTGCGGCTTGTTTGGGTTGGCTGGATTTTGCCAATATTAGAGTGTTCGTATTTGTACGCTGACTTGCCTAAAGATGGGCTCTGGATGGACCAGAAGACTATTTCTTGCCCGTATTCTACGCAGGAAAGCAACATGCGCTGGCTGTACGAGTAGGAATAGACAGTCGATGTAATTATCACCCCTTTCAAGCCGGGTTGCAAGGGGGTATATGTATTCACTACCAGGATGGCTTGCGATTACGTAGGCAACGCAGGTACTCGTAGTCAGCAGTGGTGGACTCTGTTGTGAGACGCTCCCTCGTCCAATGTTCCAATTGTGTCGGAGATTGGCAGCTGTTGATATGAGGACTCCGCCCATGGCCGACCATCACTCACCCTTTACTATTTGTGCGGCATTACTCGTACTGCGCTGCGTGTTATTATAGACCGCCCCAATCGGCGACATGGGCGCAGGGTGAGTGGGAAGCATGGTGAGACTGGTTGACGATTCACATCCTCACATACTGCGCAATTCCTCGTGCTGAACCAGCGGAAAAGCCGGGTGTGGTATATCAGCATGCCATCTTCCAAGAAGCCCTCACCTCGACTCATTTTGCTTCACCTCGAGAACCACATGGCTGGCCCATGTTGTATTAAGCCACATCCCAATCCGCGACACATTGAAGACTACGATGATAGCCCTCGATCCTCATTTGGTTAGCCGCAGCTCGTGGCGTCGTTGGACAAATCCACCTCTTTGCACGGCTGGTGGAGACGAGCATCTGCGGTCCTGGACTCTTCTACGGATGGCCCAGTTTCCCAATGGCCACGGCCCCATCAAGAAAAATAGTACGAGTAAATGCCCATGGCCTCGCCTCACATACATAGTAGACGCTGTAAGTATTATAGTACGTACCCGCGAATACTCTGTGCGCCATGTTAGCGCCGTCCGTCGAATGCTTAGCCACCTTCTGGATGTGGTCGTGTTGCTGGGTCGAGGCTTCACACCATTTCTGCAAGCCATTGTCCCCTCTTGTCAAGCCTCGTACCAAGTTTTTATATTAGCGAGCTGAGGAGCTGATGTATGCACCGCTGTGGCTATCGCATCCTTTGCTGTTTGTCTTTGTCGGTGCTTGACGTTTGTAGGCATTATACGGACTACTCGTACTCGCAACATGCCGAGGACATCAGCCAAGGCGCTCTCATAAAGACAAGATGACAATCGGCAGTCACCCATGCTGCCTCGGAGGATGACGTTGGTAGGGCCAGAATGTCTTGCCGCCGGTGCGTTTTAACGTGGCAGCGCTGCAAGCCGCCCCTGTCGCGGCTACTATGAGTACTTTCTCGTAGCACAAAGGGGGGTCATGTTCCGTAGGGGGTTCGAATGTACAGTACGGAGTAGCAGTACGGAGTAATACCTATGCATGCCAGCATCAGAATATTGGCACCATGGTTCTCCTGCCTTTCCCCCGCCGCCAAAAGATCCTAAAAAAGAGACGCTCAACGTGCGAACATGGGTGGTGCATTAGGTTCCCCCCCAGGCTTGGCCTGGCGCCATACTTTTAGCGTACCTGGCGCCCTGCCCCATCCTTTTGGGATTCCCACCACCAACAGGTACCAGCCCACCCGCCTGCTCGCTGCCAGTCTGGGTCTGGTCTCCCCCTCTGGGCAACGCAGTCGTGCAATCCATCGCCTGCCTTTGTTGCCCAGGTGCCTCTGTACATACTCCCGTCGTCGCGGGCGTCACCTGGACTTTTCACAATCCAGCGTTCGTCGTTGGACTGCCAGATCGCTCATTTCTTTTTTTCTTATTCTTTATTAATTCGAAAGGACACTGCGCAACGGTCTCTAACCTTGTTTCAAAGACAGAAACCTTCGCTCTGTGTGCTTCTTTATTCCCACCGACCGCGACGTGTTGAGGCCCTGCCCGACTGCTATTCAGCCCGTCCGACAATACGCCCGTGTTTGCGACAGCGCGAGACTTTCGCCTTGCAGTAACACCAACCTCTGGCTGCGAATCTCGACGCGAAAACGTTCCGTACGACGAAAAACCAATCTTTGCGACTCGATTGTATCCAGTCTCGCCTTTTTACCTCCGACAGCATCTACCCATGCGCCCGTCATTAGCACAGCTTTTCGTCATCGACCTCGACTCGCTCGCTTAGCCGTCGCTGCTGTAGTTTCGTAGCCGCGATGCTACGGCCTGCGACGCCGCTGGCAATTTTGCTGGCAGGAGCCTTTGTGCTGCTCCTAATTTCTGTCATCTCAGCCCCGGTCGTCAAGTCGATATACCTTGGCCAGGGGAACGACGTTGTGTTTGGCGTATTTGGCTACTGCCCCAACAAGGGCGACTGCAGTAGCGTTGGAATTGGATATGACGATGGTATGCAACCTGCCAACAGCGCGTCAGGCAGGTGCTTGACGTGCTTGTCGTCTGATATTTGGCTAACTCGAGTTTGTCTGCAGAAAAAGTTCTGGATGGCGGAGATGGCGGCACGTTCCAACTCTCTGCGTCTGTTCGCAAGACGCTGTCGGCCATCTTGGTTCTTCATCCCGTCGCCGCCCTGATAACCCTCGTCATGTTCGCGTTGGCTGCCACAAGCCATACTCATGCCGCATCGCACTCGGCGCGATTCCTCCTCGTCGTCATCATCTTCACCCTCATTGATTTCCTGATTACCATTGCGTGCTTCATCATCGACATTCTCCTCTTTATCCCGAACCAAGCCTTTGGCACCTACCTGGTTCTTGCTGCCGCCATCATGATTGCCATTAGCATCGTGATTGCCTTTTTCATGCGCCGAACAATCGTCAGCAGAAAGGCCCGCAAGAATAAAATCGCTGGAAACGCCGAAATGAGCGGCGAAAACTACTACAACCGCGAAGGCCAGAATAAGCCAATGGCATCCTTCTCAACCCAGCCTACCGTGCCGACGTTTAGCGGCGGCGCAAACGGAGGCGCCCACGATAATTTGCCGGCGTTTGCTTCCTTTGAAAACCGCCCCAAAGAAGACCAGGTCAGCGACGAGCGAGTCCCTCTCACCCAAAGAAGAACCGGTGAACGATCGCCGGGTACCGCGCACTCAGACATCGCCGGTGGACCGCAGAGATCTCAGTCACGAGACAGATATGGCAACCCGGTAAACGCTGGAGACGCCTACAGCATGCACAGCAGGCCATCCCACGAGCGCATGAATGGTCCTCCGGGCCGCGGAGATATGGGCCCCTATCGTGGCCATAGAGGAGGTGGTCGCGGAGGTTATGGCCGTGGTGGATTCGACGCTTATGGTGCTCCCATGCGTGGCCGCGGAGGATACGGTCGCGGACCCGGCAGAGGCGGAATGGGGCCTCGTGGCCGTGGAGGCTACCCACCACGCGGTGGTTATGGCCCGGGAATGGGACCTGGTATGGGACCGGGTATGGGACGCGGTGGCCGTAGCCCTACTCAGGCGTACGCTGGCATGGCGCATCCCCCTGATAGGCGGCCGTCGGTGGAAGGATATGACAGCTACGGCTCTCAGCAAGGCCAGGGCGATTACCAATGGGGCGGTAGCAGTAACCAGTCCATGTCAAATGTCAACGCCTATGGTGCGGAGCTGCCCAGGGCCGAATCTCCCCCTCCTCTGCCTGCGGGCGAATCGGATACGAGAGGTGGCCAGGTGATGGAGATGGATGCTACTCCTATGGACAACCGTGCTCAAGGTGCTCAAGGCGCTCATGGCTATGGCAACTATGACCAAATCCGAGATAGCGACACTGATGTGGCCGGAATGGTCCATCTCCAACGAGGTCAAGAAGCCGACAATCGCGGTGAGGCCTACGCCAGCGACGGGAGCAAGTACAGCACAGATGAGTATGTCAATTCCTACACACTTCGATGCATTGACCATTGACTAACAAGTGTAATCAGGTATATACCACCCCGTGCTGGTTGGAACAATACGCCTGGCAGAAGCTCCCCGCGGGGATTGTCACCGCTCCAGACAGGCTCTCCCGCCCCTCCAGGCGGTCCAAGCAGTCCACTAGCGAGACCGCCTTCAAACAGTGGCTACTACGAAGATGTAGACCCTCGATTCGAGACGCCTCCTGAGCAGCCGCAACCGTATCTTGCGCCGCCTCCTATCGAGCCCGTGTACGAAGATGTGCACGCTGGTGCAGATGGCGCACGCAGCCCAGCCGAGTCAGAGAGGTCCAACTTCACTTCCGTCTCTCAACGAGGAGTCAACCCTCGTTGGAACCCCCACGGTCAACACCCACCAATGCCTCCCCAAGGCATGCCCTCCCGTCGCCCTGTGCAGCAGCGTCAGGACATGCTGCTTGACAACCCCGACTTCCAGCTCCCTGGAGGACGTGGAGGCAAACCGAAGCACGGCATGCATGGTATGGTGCCTGGAAGCGCGTACCCTACTGCACCGATGTAATCTGATGCTTCTGGATAACATTCTTCCCTTTGTCGGCCGTCGAGCATGCTCTCGAGGGCCTGTGGTCCCTTGGGGATATGCCGGCCCGATTGTTTTCACGCCGAATACTTTGCTTCCCAGCTTGGTCTCGCTTTGGCGCTCTACCTTCATTTCTTTTCTCTCCTTCAACCTTTTTCCTCTTTATGTATTGTTTCTTTTGACGATTTGCGCATGCGATGGATAAAAAGGTGTACCTCGCAAGTGTGCTAGTTTATGGCGATTGGGAAGTCGCTCTGACAATTCTTTGAATGTTTAAACACACAACATCTGGGCCGGTCGGATGGGCGTATATACAGCGCGGTTTTGGGTGGATATCGGCTCAGTATAGAATGAGTGGACGTGGACGAGTCAGCCGAGATCAGGGTTAAAGATGAGGAGTTGGAGGGAGTGGACGACTTAAACGTGTATTAGTGCAGCTTCTTAATGCAACAAGAGGCGCAATGTGCCAGGATATATAAAAATCGTTGAATCTGCTTGAAAGTACAGGAACAAAAATAAGGTTTTGTTTCAAGTATCGTCTTCCCTTGGCTACGTGTTGTAATGTTGTCATGAATGACAGAGATGTGAGGGTGTTTACATCGGCCAGCTGTCAGGCAGGTGGCCAGGTGTAGCATCCACGTTTGCACCGACCGATGCCGGCAGGGTCGTTTATTTTTACACCTGACAGTATTTAGATGCCTATTTATCTACAGCAACTCAATTGCGCCTTTGCTTCACCTCTCCAATCACAAGCATCCTCGACTCGCCCTTTGCCAAATGGTGGTTGCTGTTGACTAACCAGTTCACCCCCCAAAACAGTAACATGCTCTGTCCGAGAGCTTCTACATTCACTTTACCAAGCTAAAGAGTCTATGATTAGGCAGCTCGACAGCTACGGCTAATTGACTGGATAGCCTCACACTCCTTTGGCAATTTGGGTGCTTGTTTTCTGCTTCAATCTTGTCACTCCTTTGGGTGTCCAAAAGCCCAAAACCATTCCTTTCCCTCGTGTTGTTTACTCAACTTGCACCGCTTTCCCCTTTGGTCTTATTCTGTAATGAGGCCATTCTTTCCTACACTCTTTACATCTCCCAGAACATACTTCCCTTTTTGGATTTATAAGGTGAGCCAATGGGTTTCCTGCTTCGTTTTTTTTTCTCTTGCGCGCTTCTTCTCGTTGAGGAAGGTTTTGCGGCACGTCTCTCGCGGAGCTTCATCGGCGGGAAAGAGCCAACCAGGCTTCTTTCCCTACACGGCCTAGCCTTTTGCGGAGAGCTTAATTTACGGCTATAGGAGACCCGTTTGTGTCTCTGTGCACTTGGAAGAAACCCCTTTTGTCTTTTTGCGTTTTTGGTTCTTCGATTCGTTGCAAGCTATAGGCAGAGAGGAATCTTTGTCCTCCACCCAGAATTGACGGCTATTCCTATTCTGCTTTGCCCTGGTAGAAGCCTAGCCATATTTTTCTTTTCATTTGTTACTGATATCGATTTGGAAAGTTGACCGCCGGTATCTGTTTCATTGTTCCGTCTTTATCCTTCTGGAGTCGAGTTCTAATGCCGTCGCATCTTCAGATCTCTGCATTTCTGCGCAACATTTTTGTCAAGTGAAAGTCATTTAGTCGACTACGACACTTACCTTTTTTACGCTTGAAAAGAACCGAAGCAATTATGGAGAAGCGATCCCCGCCGTCAAGCATCTCTCCTTCCAGTGCAAGTGGACAGTCGTCTACTGCCAAACAGCCGACTTACACCACGGCTGGCACTATTTACAACCCCAGCTCTACACAGCCGCTTCAGCCGCCTGCTAGACGTGCTAGATCTGTCAAGTGGACTACAGGCGGCGCATACTCGGATCTCTCTCGGCTACCGCGGTCACTTCTCGCCTCGCTGCCCACAAAGTATCCTGGCACTTCTCGCGCCGCGGCCGTACTGCCCTCTGCTCAGCAGTATACTCCTCTGCAGCAAAACTACGAGCGAGCGTTGAACCCTTTGAGCCGGTTGGATTACATGGCTGATGAGATGTCGCCCAGGTCCCTTGCTGCGTCCTCTGAGAATGCTTCGCCACGGCAGCTGGGCCCAACGCAACAGGATCTCGACCTGGTTGCCCCGGACATTGAGAATGACGGCGATGACGAGGAAGAAGACGAGGATGAGGGAATTGACAACATAATGATGAACATGACTGTCAAGTCTCTACACAACCTGGCCTCTTACCCGAACCCCAACCAGAAGAAGGCTCAGAAGGCTCTTCTTCGACCCGTGAAGCCGAGACTGAACCTTGGCGCCCAAGCGGGCAATGGCAACGACATGGCAAATGTGCCATATTGGCAATCTTCTTTGAAGGCTCAGCACGAGTATGGGCATATTCCACGAAACTCGCTACGACACTCGTACTCTGACTCTGCCACGGCACCTGCTAATCCTGGCTATGGTATGAACCAGGATGTCAACCAGCTCGATGCGTACCTGGCAACCTCTCGACTTCCAACCACACCGTCCGTCATTGGCGATGTTGCCGATCAGTCCATCTCTTGGCATGGTACTCAGAATGCAGGTGCAGGCCCTCCCCGGCCATTGACAGCTGGGCCTCCCGGTCAGAGGCAGTACCGTCCATCGACGTTTGAGTCTACGTTTAAGGCGCTGCAGACAAACTCGCGTCGACCGGTTCGCGGAAGCGAGGATGACATGTACTTTATTGGCGACAACTTCTCTCAGGATCAGGGCCATGAAATGCCACTTCGCTTGACTTCCGCCTATGAGGGCAGTGAAGGCGGAAGCTATACGCAGCTATTCCGCGACAGCGAGGAGCTGAAGAGTAGTCAGAATGCGGGGCGATCTTACGGTACGGTTGGTTTTACAGACGAAGGCAAAGGCACTCAGGTGCAAGTCAGGGGCCAAGCAACGGCATATGGTCCAACGTACTGGAACCGTCCCAAGATGCCATCGTTACGCGCCCCGAACGGCTCGGACAAATACAGCAGCGAGTTGTTGGGCAAGAGCGAGTATGAAGCGTACACGGACAAGGTCAACAGTATCTGGTACGGGGGCTGCGACAAGTTCTGCGGGTCGATTATCGAAGCCGACGATGAGGTGGGCAAGCAAGCCGTGGTTGGAGTCATTGGTGATGGTCGACCAGGACAAAAGGGAGGCGGCAACCGTCACAGACAGGTGACGGTGGAGGAGGCCAACAAGACGGATGCGTCTGAGCATGCTAAACCGCTGTTCAGCATGGCGATTGCCAGCGTGGAATGGACGCTGTCTCAGCATGGACTTCAAGCGCAGTGAAATTAGTGGTTGTAGTGGGATAATCGCCATGAAAGCAGTGGTGATTGATGCAGTGAAACTTTTCTTGGGAGGAATGGAGGAAGTCCGTGGTTGGATGAGCTCTGGATGAGGAAGCAGGACAACAGAATATTGGCGGTATGGTTGACTATTGTTGGTAATGCAGTTGCGTATTGCGGTTTTTGTAATTTTCTGATTGGGCAAATGCTTTTCTACTATGGTGCTTTGGTTTTTCTCTTCTTTCAAGAGCAGCAGCTTTAGCTTGGTAATATACGCAGTATCTATGTATACCGTATGCATTTGTAAGGGGCAGTCATCAGCATACTGATGATGAGCAAGGCATGATGACCGAACTGGTACCATTCCAGCCGACGAGCGCACAAGAATGCGATGGAGTGGACGTGGACAAGGCGCCATGTAATTATGTACTGCTCATGGCCGGCTAGACCAACCCAAGAGGGCAAGTATAAGAAAACCTGCAGGACTACGAAGTAGGACGGTAGCTTTAAAAATGGAGCTTGGGCACGCGACACTTTTTGGGTAGTAAAGAGGCGTCCTCGGCTAGCCTGGGTCGGGGGAACTTGAAAGTACGAGTACTCGTACAAATGGCGGAATGGAAGGGGAAAATTATATGCAGATCAGCGGGTGGACGATGGATGTGGAGAGAGTAGAGGATAGCGTTGCATTCGCTGCTCAATATGCGCCCTAGAATATTCGATTTATGGGCGTCTACGCTGATGTGAGGCTTGAATAATTTGTAGTCGTAGCAATACTTCCAGACATGACCGAAGCCGAAGCCGTTTATCTCGCGCATGGGTTTAGCTCTGGGTTGGGTTTGGTTTGGGGTTTGGGCTGGTCCCCTTGCCCAGCAGCGGATACGTGGATACGCACACATGTGAAGATTGTGGACAAGCGAGGCCTGCAGCGTTGGGTTCAAGGTTCTACGTGGTGTACAGTACCTTTCGCGTACAGATCCCATCTTGGAGGAAAAGATCCAAGGCGAGGCCATGTATATATGTAAGTATACGTAAAGTTGTAGATGGCCTTGGATATACGGATACGACTACTGCCAGTAGAAAAGACTGCGAGGAAACCTTGATCTTGAGCCACGCTACCCACCGCCCTCGAAGCTCGTGTCGTCGTTCTGGGAATGAACACTGTACTAGATAAACCGGCCTGTTCCCGCGCCCACCCTCCTTTTTCTGCGCCCTCAATAACGTCGCGACGACCTACCCGCCCCTCCCTGTTATATTACCTACGAGTACCTTGCGAGGACCTGCCCACCTAGGCATTGTACCTTGGAACGCCCCGGCTCCTCTTTTTTTTCTCCCATTTATCCTCGCGCCTCGGACGGACCTCACACACCCTTCGATACGTATTCCCTCCTGTGTGACACGACACGCTGCATCCAAGCCGACGACCTCGGGTTACACCTGTCTGGATTTAGGCGCGCACTGGTAGAGAAGAGCTTTGTGTTTTCCTCCCAGCCTTTTCTTTCTAGCACTTGTTCCTTTCTTCAGCAAGATCCTACATCACGCCCTGGGAAGCTTCGCGACTCTTCATTGCCGTACCCTTTTCGGATCACGAGCCCAACAAAAAAAAAAAAAAAAAAAACCCGCGCGAGTCCCGACGAACAACCACGCGACAACGAGACGACGTCTTCCAAACGGCCGAAATAGACTCTACAGCAAGACATATACGCGCACTTTCATAGCAACCTCGAGCCAAGATGGTCTACATTCGCAACCATGATCTTCCCGCTCTCAAGGAGTACAAGTACTCGAGCGTCGACCGCTCGCTCACGTCCAAGTACATCCTCAAGCCGTTCTACTCCAACTTCGTCATCCACTGCTTCCCCATGACAATGGCCCCGAACCTGATTACCCTGACTGGGTTCGGCTTCGTCGTTTTCAACTTTCTGACCCTGTTGTGGTATAACCCTACGCTGGACCAGGATTGCCCTAGCTGGGTCTACTTTAGCTGGGCTCTTGGTCTGTTTCTCTACCAGAC
The DNA here is from genome assembly GCA_023628775.1 of Lecanicillium sp. S3808. Classification (NCBI taxonomy): domain Eukaryota; kingdom Fungi; phylum Ascomycota; class Sordariomycetes; order Hypocreales; family Cordycipitaceae; genus Lecanicillium; species Lecanicillium sp. S3808. The sequence continues at coordinate 221,388 of JAMAJY010000003.1, read as the reverse complement.
TTTTGATGCCGTTGACGGTGCGCAGGCGTAAGTTTTGTTTTCCTGCTTAGCAGCTTGACTATGATAGCTGACCTTTGTTGCGTAGCCGACGAACGAAGCAGTCGGGTCCTCTGGGTGAGCTCTTTGACCACGGTGTCGATGCTCTCAATACCTCTCTCGAAGTCCTCATTTTTGCCGCGTCGCAAAACATGGGCCAAGGTTGGATGACTGTCGCTACTCTATTTGCCTGTAAGTAGCTCATACATCCGCTGAACTCATGCATTATGTGCTAACCTTGGCAGCGCTCCTCACCTTCTATGTCCAGACCTGGGACGAGTACCACACCAAGACCCTCACCCTCGGCATCGTCAACGGACCCGTCGAAGGCGTCCTGATTCTCGTCTTTGTCTATACCCTCACCGGTTTCCTCGGCGGCGCCCACGTATGGCAGCAAGGCATGCTCAAGTCCTTTGGCATCCCCGAGTCTCTCGGCATCCCCTCAGCCATTTACAACCTGTCCTTTACGGAGTGGTACATGGTCCAGGGCGCCGTCGTCCTCGTTTTCAACACGGTCGAGTCCTCCCTCAACGTCATCCGTGCCCGCCGCTCTCGTGGCGCCGGTGCTCGCGGTGCCCTCATCGGTCTCATCCCCTTCTTCTCCGTCTGGCTCCTGGTCGTCACCTACCTCAAGCAGCACCCCGAGATTCTCAACAACCACCTCGTGCCGTTTGCCCTCTTTGTCGGCCTCGTCAACGCCTACAGCGTCGGTCAAATGATTACCGCCCACCTGCTGAAGCAGCCATTTCCCTTTTACAACATCCTCGGCGGGCTCTTGGCGTTTGGCGTCTTTGACTCGATGGGCCCGATCCTGGCCGACATGGTTGGCTTTGGCTGGCCCAGCGCCCTCGGCAGCGACTCGTACCAGGTTGCCTACGTCTTTCTCATGCTTGGTACGGCCTTTGGCGTCTATGGCAGCTTTGTCGTCGACGTCATCGTCACCATTTGCGACTACCTCGACATTTGGTGCCTAACCATCAAGTACCACCACGTCGAGGACGAGTCGGCCAAGCCGGCGCATTCCAAGACGCACAAGACTCACTAAGTCACTCGCCTGAGAGCAATTTCGACTAGAGTGATTAAAGGGGGAACGTGGGTTAACGCATCTATGAAGAAACAAAGTGTCCAGTGAGTAGAAACCTGTTGGATGAGTTGGGTTGGGGGAAGTAAATTATACCCTACGGTATAGACTAGAGAGATGGAGATGTAATAGGCGGAAAGCTTCAAGTTTGTAACATTTTTTTTACAACTTTTCGTTTTCTGTCGTTTTTCTTTCATGTTTTAATGCGTTTCGTTTCGGTTTGAAACGGATAATGGGAAGAGGTAGCCAGGCCATTGCATTCTTGATTTAAGGTTGCTTTTTGTCCCCCCCCCTTTTTTTTTTATTTCTCTTTTATATATCATTTCCAAGGGCGCAGGGCGTATTATAACTGAATAATTCTTATTTTATCCTCCATCTTTTTCTCTTTCTTTCCGCTTTTTTTGCTTTCAAAAATCAGTACAAGGTGGCAATAATTAACAATCATAACATTCTACCCGTCCAAGACTCCTCAAGTATAGAAAGCGTTCAAGTGCATAGAACCGTAGATAGCATTATCAGAACCAACATAGAGACAAAAAAACTCCTAGCCTAAAAGCACCCGAGTTGCTTAAAAAACGCCCCAACTCATGAAGAGAACAACGGCTAAAATAAACCCGTCCAACAAATACGGTGCTTGCCTGCTTTGCCCGCCTGCTTGCTGTAGCCAACATGACCCAAATGCCCATACAACAACATCGTCAAAGTCAAACTTCTGCATATTTCCTCCCTCTTTTGATCTTGATGAATCTGCATCTGCGCTGTTGTATATTATTATTATTATATCAGATCTCACTTATTTGCCGCTCACATCACAGCAAATCATCCGACCCGGAAGCAACACTATGCTCAATAGCCCGTATAATCGCACCCTCTGGAAACACAGGCCCCTGCCCATCACACCTCGCGCAATTCTTCAACCGCTCGCTCACGCCGCCCACGTCCACCAGCCCGCGCTTGTACAGCTCGTGCGAAATAATGTAGTCCCACGTTGCGCCGGCTGCAAAGAGCCGCTCGCCGTCGTCAGAGGTGACGATGCGGTGCGAGGGGACTTTGTTGGTGTGGTTTTGCAAAACGTTGGAATAAAAGTCTGTTGGTTGGTATTCCATCGGCCCTGTGTGCTGCGCTGCGGCTGCTGCCGCGGCTGAGGGAGGAGAGTGTGAGGACGTGGACGAGGTGGTTGTTGCGCGGAGGATTTCGTTTTCGGTAGACATCTTTTGGAGGTCACGCTTTAGCCGCTCGTTTTCGACAGAGGATTGTTCCTGGGCTGCTTCGAGGTTGGCGAGTTTGGTTTCGAGGTCTTTGACGTGTTTTTCTTTGCGCTCGCGAAAGGCTCGTTGGCTGCCGTTGCAAAGGAAGAGCCAGCGTTAGCTTATTACGGATTCAAGGGTAGGTAGAGAAAGAAGAAAAAGAGAGTACGTACGCTGCTCGGTTTTGCGCCTTTCGTCTTGATTGTGCTGGCGTCATGGAGTCGTCATCTTCACTCCCGCCTCGGACGAGTTGTGCTTCGTCTCCCATCAGCGCATCGCCGTGAGGGTTGGTGCCGCCGTTGGCCAGGGACAGCATGTCTGCGCCGGTGCCCCCGCTGCCGCTGTGGATGCTGCCATTTCGCGAAGGTGGCTGCTGCTGTTGGTGGTTTGGAGCTTGAAGATGCTGTTGCTGTTGCTGCTGCTGCTGTTGCTGTTGGCGCTGCGCAAAAGGGGGCGTGGGCGGTCCGGGAAACGCAGGTGGTGGTTGCGGGTGGTGTTGAGCATTGAGGTTCTGCGTATAGTCGAATTGTTGGAACTGGTCGCCATGAGCGAGGGATTCAAAGCCTTCCTGTGACAGGGTAATAACACGTAAGTAAAGCTGAAGACTGTTAAGAAGCAAAGAGGCGGAGAGCATAGCATACAGGCGGAGAGGTATTGTTGCCGTTGTAATCATCCGACGCAGACTGCGAGTGCGACGGAGTGAGTGGCGGCATGGGCATGAAGCCGCCTTGATACGGCTGGCTGCCTGCAAACTGGTACTGGCTTGTAAAATCCATTTTCTGCGTGTTGCTGCGCTACGCGCGCCGCTGGAGAGGACAAAGGGCTTTTTGGAAACGGTTTGCTTGTGGGGGAAGAGAAGAAGGAATCGCAATGTTGGCTGTTGGGGCAAAAAGGTCGCCGTGGGGAAGCGGGAGAGAGAGGGAGAGAGACTCGGGAGCGACGAGGGGTGGGCGCGCGGAGATAACGGTTGTACCATGTAATTATGTATGTTGCAGTATGTATCTGCCTGGCAGCTGGTGGCAGCTGGCAGAGACGGAGCGTTGGCGCTAGCACTGACGGGCATCCCGCAGCGGGGCAGTGATTCGGCGTGTGGCTAAGCCGTGCGCCAACGGTTGTCGCTTGCAGGGCGAGGTGTGACCATTGGACAGCGATAGCCTGGAGGAGAAGCGAGTGACTTGAATTTTGCTCATGGATCAGCGGGTGAATAGCTAGCCCAAAAAAGAAAAGTGAGGGCAGCGGATCCAAAAAGGGGAGAGGTAGCCTGGATTGAGACTGCAGTCTATTATCACTCTTACTGTGCTGCGAAGCGTAGAAGCGTGGGATGGCGGTGGCCTCGGCACTTGTCCGACTGCCAACGGCATTTCAAGATCGGCATATTCAGGTAGCCCGACTTATCAGATTGCCGCGTCACTCGTCATCTTTTTTTACGTTTTTACAGTTTCATGAAGTCGACTTCTCATCTAATTGCCCTCTGAAGCAGTTTCGCTACGTGTTGCCAGGCCGGCTGGCCCTCGCAACATGTAAATGCAAGTATGCCGAGTCTCAAGCACATTTCTATTCTTGGGCTATAAAGCTATAAACTTAAAGGCTTCTCCACCTCTTTTCCCCCCTTCCATATCCTTCTCGTTTACGGAGTAAGACGCTTAGGTGTACGAGGATAGTAACTGCAAAGATGCACACTCGGCAAGTTGAGATACCACGCAACAACTCGGTCAAGTCCAATGCCACCGCCTCCGTGAGGCGGCACACCCGCGCTGCGGAACACGTCCACGTACTCCTTGATACCGGGGCTCGTAGGGTCGATGCCCTTCTTGCGCAGCCGTGCCTCCAGCGTCGTAGCGTCGTGGATACGCTGGCCACCAGACAGAATCTCCTGCCCGCGCATGAAAACGTCGTATGCGTTGGTCACCTTGGGGTTGGCCGGGTCCTCGAGCGCGTAGAACGGGCGAGCGCCCTCGGGGAACTTGTCGAGCAGGTAAAAGTCAGTCTTGTACTTGTCGCGGATCAGCGCGCCCAGCGCCTTTTCTTGCGGCGTCGACATGTCCTCGTCGTCAGACACGTTACGGTACTCCTCGGGTCCTTCGGCGCGGAGCAGAGCCTGGCCTTCGGCAAAGGTGAGGCGGACCTCCTTGCCCGGCTCGGGAAGCAAAAAGTCTTCGGATGGATAGATGGTGCGGATCAGGGCGATTTGGTCGGCGCAGCGCTCGCGCAGGCCGCGGAAGATGAAGAGGAGAGTCTTTTCGAGCATATCGGCGACCTCGTGGTAGTCGTCTTCGATTTCCATTTCCAGATCGAGACCAGTAAACTAAAGTTCTGTGTCAATGGGACTGTACCGTTCGCTGGATATCCTGTAATCCATGCTTCCTGTAGCTTACCTCTGTCATATGTCTCGGGGTATTCGAGTTCTCAGCACGGAACACAGGTCCAATGCAGTACACGCGCTTGCGGCCACCAGCAATCTCAATCTGCTTGTAAAACTGCGGCGACTGGGCCAAGAAAGCCTGCTTCTCAAAGTACGGCAGGCCAAAGACGTTGGAACCACCCTCAGAAGAAGCACCAATCAGGCAAGGGGGCTCAAACTGGTTGAAGCCCTGCGAGTCGAGGTACTCGGCAAACAGCTTGCGCGTAGCCATGCGCACGTCAGCAATGGCCTGCTGGACGGGAGCACGCTTGTGCATGGCAGGGTTGCTCAGATGCGTAGCCATGCTGGCGCCGGGAACCTCGAGACTGGCATTCTCAACGCCCTGTCTGGCCTGCTCGACAGCATCCGCCTCGGCGGTGGCTGCAGCCTCTGTAGCGCTGGGCTCCTCGTCGTCGAAGTTGGCAACGGGGCGGTTGGCAGCTGCCAGACCAAGACCAAGCACCTCGGGTCCGCGAGCAATGCAGTAGCACTTTGAAATGTGCAGCTCATAGTTGGACACACGCACGCTCTTGACGGGGTCGAGCGGCTTCTCAATGCGGCCCTCTACCAGCACGAAGCTCTCGAGGTTGAGCGAGCCAACCCACTTGACCATCTGCTTGCTGACGGGCTTGCCCTCCGCCGAGGCGGCAACGACGCCCTGGATGGCCCAGTCGCGCTCCTCGCGCAGCTCGACAAACGCCATCTTGGCGCCCTGCATGCGCGAGTTCTGGATCCATGCTCGCAGCTTGATCGTCTTGCCCAGCAGCTCGTCGCCCACTCTCTTGAGGCTTACTCGCTCCGCGTCAACCTTTGTCTGCGGCGTCGAGTCGCCGTAGTTGTCCTTGGCCAGGTCCTCTGTGCTGCCAGCGGCGGCCTTGGCAGCGGCCTGGTTCGCCTCGTGCTCGGCGGCACGGCGGGCCTTTTCCGCGGCCTTTTTGGCTTCCTTTTCCGCCTTTTTCAGTGCTTTTTTCGAAGGCCCGGCAGCATCGTCGCCTGCTTCGCCAGAGGCAGGTGCTGGGTCGACGGGCTTGTTGGCCTCGGGGGCGGGGGCGTCAGCCATGGTTTTTCCTTTGAGTCGAGGTTAAAAGGAACTAGTTGCGTGGGAGAAGGAGGCTCGGAGGAGTTCGTTTAGCAAAAACAGTGTCAAGAGCTGCTTCTGCAAGCTTGAATTGGCTTGTTCAATCGCTAATTGGAGAGTCTTCAACACCGCAAACGAAGCTGTGACTCCTAGTAGGCAATGATGGGAGGGGTTTTGGTGGTTTTAAATTTCGTCGTCGCCGGACACAGTCACACTCCTCCGACTCCATCCCACCACGCATGGCGGGGCACACACACAACCAACCCCGCCACCGCCCGCCCTCCGTGGGGCAAACCCGTGTCCTGCCGGCTTTGGGCAAAAAATGTCGAGTGACTCCGACGTCACTTCTACCATGACTCTTCTCCTCAGAACACACCCAGATTTCTCGTCTCGTCGCCGGGAACGATAAAGTACAAAACCAAAGATTGTATATTCAACGCTAAATTAACACGATACTACTCTCCTCCTGCTCTGTGGATATCCTGATATCAAAAACATTCACAATCCCTCTAGTCCTCTGTCGTATTATAAACTCGACTTTAAAGACCAACATACTATTACGGCCGCTCGTAAAGGACCCCAAACGCCAGGCAGGAAAAAAGGGAAAGATAATAAATACAGAAAAATAAGAGAAAAAAGAAGAAGAAAAGAAGAGAGAGCAAAGCCAAAAGTACGACGCTATGCGGGCCGGATAACCCTCATCAACATGATCCTGAATCTCCGCTATTCTCATGTAATCCCTTTTATACAAACAATGCAAAATACTTCTGTTTGTAACTGTTCAATATCCGAAACCAAAAAGAAAAAAAAAAGACAAATGCACAATGTTTCGCTGTCAGGCGCACCAGTATCAAGCCACGCTCATTGGGTCCGGCTTTTCACACGTAAAAAAGTTTACATGGTTATCACCTCGTGCAGCACACGCAAGGATTGGCCGGTGAGGATGGAACGCCGTTGCAGATATCGGCGAGCTTCGATGCTGCTGCAAGAAGCTCGAGTACGGCTCCAGGCGCGACAATTCGGCGCCTTCGAGGTTAAACACTTTGACTGCGCGTGTAGATGTACCACTGGTAAAATTTCAAGTTAGCACCCTGTACTCCCTGTCTGACACACAAGTTACTTACACTGCAAACACCGGCAGGTGCTCATGAGTACTCGCCGTTCGCAACGTATCTCGAGTCGTCTGGAACGAATGCAGAGCACGGTCCATGCGGATATCCCACACCTTAACTTTGCCATTGCGGCTGGCACTGAGCAGCTCTCGTTGGCCGCCTCGCTGCATGTGCACATCTTTGATCCATTGTCGATCTGACTCATCTTTCCACTTGCGCACCATCGACTCCTGCGGCCGCATACGAGTGTCAAACACTCGCACAGCTCCGTCGCCGAAACCGGCCACGAAAATATCCCCCGTCATTTGGTCCGAGGTGAGAGACGTCACGCAAGAACCAGAGCGCGCGGGAATGTCCATGACACACGTCTCGCTCGCAGCATACCATACTCGGATAACCCGAACGTCTCCTGCGACCAGTACTCGTCCCTTGACCTGTTGCCAGTCAAAAACCATGCCGGAATTGACATTACTAGGCACCATGTGCGTTAATGCTCGCCATGAAGTTGCCAACTCAATGTCTCGATCAGATTCATAATCACGATACACCCTGATGACGCCGTCTGAAGACCCAGTCAGCAACATGGCCTGGTCGTCCTCGTTGATGAACCGCATGTCGCTAATCTTGGACCCTTCGGGATTGCCATTGGAAAATTTGCAAAGTTTGCCCTGCTTCCTCCAGTCCCAGACCGAGACGGTGTTTCCGTCATCAGATATCGCTGCGTGATCCTCGTACTGATGGAAGGTCACCTTTGTAGGCTGTGCCCCGTTGTTGATAATGCCCAGCTGGTTGTTCCAGCGATGACTACCCGCAAACTGTTTCAGTGGCTGTGTCTCGCGTAGAATGTTTTCATTGCGTGTTCGCCTCCACAGTCGTTCATTGTAGTCGGTACTTCCGGGTTCGTCTGCCTCATTATTCTTCATCTGAGGCTCGCGGAAATATTCAATGGACCACTCCAGAAACGTGCTTGCAAGAGGCAGACTTGGGGTCTTCGTAAGGCTGCGCTCTCTGTACTCCCCCGACACTGGTTCTCTCGCCACATGATACGCTGCAGGTGCAGAGAAATAGTCAGTCTGTTCTGGCGGGGCCATTGCTTGGTCGGGACCAACAGGCGCTGCAGGCGACTTTGGCGGAGCTGCAGTTCCGCCGGTAGGAGTCGTTGGCCGGGACTTGTCTTCACCGCCAATAAACGATTGGAAGAGAAGACTTGCGGTGCGACGCAAGATACCAGGCGAAGGCAAGGGTGAGGTTGGTGGCGCGCCGCCCATCATGCTGCGACGTTGGCTGGGATTGGGTGTATTCTTGAAAGCAGCGCGGTTTGCTCTCCGCTGGATTTCCCTCATGAGAGTTTGGGCAGCGCTGCCGACGGAAGAATGGATCAGGGCATTGTGCATGTAATCCACAATAATAGTTGCTGAGCGCTGTACCTCGGGATGAGGATCGACACTCAGTATCAGAGCGTGTTTCCAGCAAGCCATGTAGACAGTGTTGTGTGACAATCCGTGGGCAGAGTGTTTAATTGTTCCGTCCTTGTTGCGAAGTTCTGGCCGGGCATAGTGCAGCCCCATTTTGTGATCATGGCCATCGTCCCGGGGAGGATAGAGCAGGTACTCCTTCTCCTCCACGAGCTGTTCATATGCCGCAACGAGAAATTTGCTTTCGAATCGTACAATAAAGTGTGAAAGGAAAACGAGGAATTCCTTGCGCACCATGGGGCTTCCGTCTGTACCCATATCCAAAATTGTCCATGCAATGGATTCTTCTATCCTGGCAACCTCTTCGGTCAGGTCGGGAATTCCTAGAAATGTCGTCATGGCGCAAATCACTGCAGCCCGCACCTCACAGCACGGGTCCTTTGTCAGTGATGCCAGAGCTCCATAGGCATTCTCCCGAATACCACGCCATTTGGCGTCAGGAAGATCCTGCCAAAGCTGGCTGATGCATAGGCAACCCCATTGGCGCAACAGATGATTTTCCTGGTTTTGAATGTGAGTGAGGCAGTATGACATGATGTCGGTCTGGTTGCAAATCATCTGTCCATTCCTGTTGCCTCTGCAAAGCATGGCAAGAATAAAAGCGCACATTGCCTTGTGCTCGTCGCTATCAACTACCGGAAGCGCCTCAGAGGGCCTCAATATTTGAGCAAAGTAGGTGTATCCGCTATCCTTGGCCAGATCCTGCTGGCAAGAGATGTCCACGGCAATGAGTCTTGCCCAAATGAAGACCATGACGGGCTTGAGCTCCTGTGCAGCAGACTGGAGCAGCTTGAGCACATATGGGAAGATGCCTATACTGAGTGCGAGCTGAACAGACCAGGGGCCGAGGTCAAGGAAGCGGCCAAGGAGAATTAGAGCTCGTACTCTGTGCTGTTGACTAAGAAGTACTTGCAATACCACCGGAAGTTGATCCGGGGGTTTCTGTGCCACGGCATCGCCCCTCGTCAGGTAGACCTCAAACGCAGTCAACTGTTCGGTGAAGAAGGAAGAATTGACATATTCATAATCCGTACCCTCCGTCTCCTTCTTTTCCAAGTCGGGAAGCTGTGCCAGAGCCATATCAACGGCCAAGTCCCACGTTTCCCAGAGCGGATGCTGGTGTGTATCGGGCAGGGCGGGATAAGACTGCGGGTGGCAGCCGTAAACCATCATAACCCTTTGAGCTAAAAGGAAGTTGCGAAAGAGCGCAGCAACCATGAGATCTTGGCGGAAGAACTTTCGGAACAAATCTCGGGGAAGAGTCGTCCAGGCGATACTATCTGTAATTGCCGTAAAAATCCAGTTGAGCTCGCCGAGCGGTGTTCTTCGTTCTTGAAGCCGACCGGGAAGCTTCTTTGCTCTTTCGGGAGTGAGCTTCGTCTTGAGCGGATTTTGGAGCACAAAGAACCACAAAGCCATTTCAATAGGAGTCGTTAGACATGCCGTAAACAAATCGGCAGGGAGGAGTGGGTTAGTCGGTAGGTTCTCTTTGACGGCACAGGCAGCGAGGTGAATGTATGGCCGGAATGATGTCTTTTCGTGGTGAGGGTCACGTTCAGCTAGTTCCTGGTCCTCTTCCTCGTGCTTTTCGACAAATCTGTGATAGTTGTTTAGAATATTCCCCGCTTCTGAGCAGTCCCAAACGAATATTGTAGGCGCTTGAAGCCATTGCTGCAGGTCATACAGGGACACCGGAATGTATTGAGTGTAGTTCTTATTGAAGACCCAAATCTCCCCGGAAGCCGTCGGCTTGGGCACGCCGTGTCCATTGTAGTGCAGCAAAACTCGTTCGTCTTTGGCGTTCCGTCGCAAGGAAACGCAAAACTTCTTGGTTTCCTCTATTGATGGGTCCAAGTACTGTTTATAGCGAGCTCTGATCGCTAGCGTTTCGTACTGCTGTTGGAGTGCCTTGCCAATATTCTCGAGGGCTTTCTGGCTCGGCGGGACGGTAGAATCTGTCCAGGCTTCCAGCTTTGCGCCTGGGGCGGTTTTTAGCTGATCGGGAGGCTCGACGCCGATGTTGAGGCACACGGCCAGGGCGGCAGACACCGTCTTGAGCCTGTCTCTTTGACGCCAGTCTTGAAGCTCGCACTGGATGCCCTTTGGCCTGGCTGTGGTCTCGTGTCGCTTATCTGTAAAGTACATGCACCAATTCTGCAGGGCTTTACGTTAGTTTTCTACCCTTTTGATGTCGTGTGCAGGGCAGGCCTGGGACCGGCATCCGACCCGACCCGACAAAGGTCAGCAGTACTTACACTAGCTAATTGTGTAATGATATGTTCAGATTGATAATGGTCTTCGAATCCGTGCCTGGCTCCCCACGCAGGAATCTCGTCTTCGCCCGGGTCGGAATCGTCCTGGGGCCTTGCATAATCGCTCTTGGAGCGGACCAGGAAAGGCTTGGTCGGGCGTTTCTGTCGTTCGGGCTCGGAATCATCGCGAGTCTCGCTGGCAGAGAGCCCATTCTTTCTGCCAGGGGCACTTGATGGTCGGCTGTCATCGACAACGTTGGAAGGGCCGCCTTGGTCAGGGCTGTGGCTCTGCTGGGACCTGAACCGCGAGGTGCTGCCGTTTGTGTTTGCGGTAGCGGCGGCGGATGCGACCGAGCCGTTTGCATCCGATCGTAGCGTCATGTCGGCCGAGTTTCCATGAGTCGCCGCTACTGCGTAGTATGGTGGCGGTGGGAGCGCAGAAGGAGAGAGTTGCAGACGACGCTGCGATGTTGTGCGTCTCGCCGAGCTCGAGGTGGTGGGAGGTTGCTGTTGGAGCTGCGGAGTTTCCGGGCGCGGATGCGGATGGGTCTCTAGTAGAACCGTCATGCGGGCGAGCTCGGCAGTGGATTCGTTATAGCGAAAGCGACATAACGGAGCACTGACTGCTCAAAAACAACAAAAGTGATGATAAGGGCCAACGGGAGCAACGCAGGATAACAACGGAAGATGTAGGGGCAAACGATGGGAAATGTGATGAACTGCGGGCAAGGCGGGCGTAGATTGCTGCCTTAGCTTGTACGACGCCCGCTTGTGATGGGTTGGTGTCACGAGCTGCTGACTGCGGCGACCCGGATTGGGCGACGGGGCTGTGGGAGAATGGGAAGTCGTTGGTGCGCGTTGTTTGTACTGGCAGTCCAGGCGGACAAGCGCAGCGGCTACTGAGTGGAGGGGACGGTGTGACTTTTGAAAGTGCCTCTTTTTATTTTTAATCTTTAGTTGTTATTATTGTTACTATTTTAGAGGCGATGTAAGAAAATTGATAGCCGAATCGAAAATAATTGAAGTAACGAGTCCCCGTCACTAATCATGTCTCGGTGGCCCTGCCGCCTGTGATAACATACGTTATACCACCACATGAATGATGCTGGCTGATCTGTAAGCGTGGAAACAGACTTTCTGTTGGTCAACTCGGGGCGAAAAAAAGTCAAAACACTCTTATAAAAGTAGGCAATGAACAGTAATACCTAACCTTGGACTGTACAGATGAGAGATTAATGCCTATATGCATACGGTAACGATCGGTCGGCGGGCACTATTAATTGTGCATCAGACTATAGGGTATATATGTTTCCTGTTGGCTTTGCCGTTAATGCCATTGTAGCTGGCAGACGTGACGAACTGTGGTTCTTGTTTTTGAAAGGCGGATTGTTTCAGATCATCTTGAAAGATCCTCTTACCCCCCCTTAGAGAGAGGCTCTTATGTATCCCTTTAGCGCGTTGTAGGGTGATGATAATCGATGAAAGGCACTGATGGCCTTCGGTACCGGAACTTTTCCTTCGAGGCTCTCATGTCGACATGTTATCTACACATTGCTGCCCACTCGAGCTGCTGGTGCATTCTAGAAAATTAGTGAGCCCTTTTTCTACGTGCACCGTCTGATATTATCCATACGCCAACGTGACTGCGCATATATATTGAGGCGGCTCGTTGGTACAACAAGCGGAATACATTGAGAATAGCAGGGCTCATCCTCACGAGCAACCGATGGATGTCACTGACTGACAATGCCTAGATCTGTGTCCATTCCTTTGGTTTGGCGTCCATTCTTGAGGCCCTTTACCTTCTTTTTTTTTTTTTTTTTTTACGGACGTACTCCGATATGGTTGGCTTATGTACGCACACTTTAAGAGAGGCCCCCCGTTACGGAGCGCTGCCGTGGTGGATCGCCGCGCCTCCAGCCCCTTGATTTCATGGCGCGGATCCACACTGGGCGCCCAACATTTGCTCGTCTTGTCCATGCCTTAGAAGCCAATACCAGTGAAAGACACGCTTGCCCCAGCAGAATGCCAGCAAGAGCACAGGTATCTTGCCTGTTGCAGCTGTTAGAGACCCCACAGTGTCGCGCCCCAGCCTCCTGCACGGCACTCACACGCGGCGTCAGAGTGGCGCGCTGCACAGTGAAATACAGTAAGAAACGCATCGGAGACTGACCAGAGAGGGGCCCAGCGGAGCACCCGCACCGCTGCGCAGCACTGCAATGTGCGGCACCGCAGTTGAAGTGAGAGCACTGTTCCCTCGTTTCTGGGATACATTCTGCGGCTGCCGCCCGCTTGGCTTGCATGCCTGCCAGGAGGCCAGGCCAGTACCTACCACTTACCCCCCCCCCGGGGGGGGGGCGCCCTGTCCTTTTGCCCCTAAAAAAAAAAAAAAGGTACAGCAGAGCTCGCCATTGGTCCGTGCGATACCTCTTTACCGTAGCAGCAAGCAGGACAGGAGACCCGAAACATGAAAAGACAGGGGACAAACCAGGAAACCCGCCAGTCCGTACTCCGTAGTCGTAGACCGCAACGCTTGCTTGCAGTCCCCTTTCACCATTTGGCGGCTCACCATCTCCAACAGGCCCGTCATCCTGTATCGCCAGAACCCTCTGACGCCGCGCATCGTCGACTTGCGCCTGCAAGAGAGGCCGCTTTACTCTGCCATCCACCGTCTGTAGCGTCGTGCGCGCGGCCTAGACGCTCCTCTCTTATCCTGTCTGCGACTCGACATCCTACTGTTGCGACACCACACCCAACCCCTCTGGAATCCTAACACCCCCAGAAAAAAATTAGGCGGCCGGAAATTTCTCCCCAACGGACTCGCACCCGCCCGGCTCTCTCCAGCCATCTCGGTCGTCGAATTCCATTGTCCCTTTCTCCTGGCCTCGCCTTCTGGGTGTCCGGACATCTTGTACGACCAGCGCGAGCTCACCTCGTGGTTGACCTCCTGACCCAAAGCTCGACGACCTCCTATTATACGGACCGCCATCGCAACCGCCCTCTCGGCGCCGCCGACGACCCAAACCTACCAATCCCACCGCCATCCGTCGTACAAAGTTAATTCCCTTGTTGATACGAATCGCATTCGCACTTGGGCTCAATACGCCTCTCTTGTGCGCAAAGCCGCCCGTCTTCCGCCGGCGTGCGGCTCTCTTGATTGACCATGGCGTTTCTCTTCAAGTCCAAGAAGAACCAGGATCGCGCCCTATCTAGCCGGGATGGAAACAGTGCGATCCCGGCCCCGATGCAGGGTGCTCCAGGCCGCATGGCCCGCGATGATAAGCAACTAGCGACGCCAACCGGAAGTCTAAACTCGATCGAAAATGAGGCTGCGGCTGCCGGAAGCCCAGAGCAGGCCGTTGGCCACCGGCGCGGCCAAGGAAGCATCGACAATGCTATCCAGCAAGGTGATATGGCTGTAAGTGAATTCGGCGGAAACCGACGGCAGAGCAGTCCTGCTACTGCATCGACCGGCACCCTACTCCTCGAGATGACCGACGTACTGACAGGTGCTGCAGCAACCTCGAAATGTTCCGCCGATGAACAACCCCAATGCGTCCCTATATCCTTGGTCTCAACGCAGACTGACATACACATCCTCACACCCCAGCCCCTTTCCGCGATATGGTGCTGCCGTAAATAACATTTCTTCAAAAGAAGGTGATATCTACATGATGGGTGGTCTAATAAACAGTTCCACCGTCAAGGGCGATCTATGGATGATGGAGGCAGGCGGCAACATGGCCTGCTATCCACTGGCTACAACAGCAGAGGGCCCTGGCCCAAGAGTCGGCCATGCTAGCTTGCTGGTCGGAAACGCCTTCATAGTCTATGGTGGTGATACCAAAATTGAGGATAGCGATGTTCTCGATGAAACCCTCTATTTGCTGAATACCTGTAAGCACATTGTCCTGGAATCTTAACTCTATGGCGCTAAGCTAACTTCTCTCCGCAGCAACACGACACTGGTCTCGGGCACTTCCAGCCGGACCTCGCCCGTCAGGTCGTTATGGACACTCGCTGAACATACTTGGCTCCAAGATTTACATCTTTGGCGGTCAAATCGAAGGTTACTTTATGAACGATCTATCCGCCTTTGACCTGAACCAGCTGCAAATGGCAAACAACCGCTGGGAAATCCTTGTTCAGTCAGAGTCATCTCCCAAGATCCCCGCTGCTCGAACAAACCATACTGTGGTCACCCACAACGACAAGATGTACCTCTTTGGTGGTACAAACGGGTTCCAGTGGTTCAACGATGTTTGGTGTTATGACCCATCTGTCAACAAGTGGTTGCAGTTGGACTGCATAGGTTACATCCCTTCAGCTCGCGAAGGCCACGCTGCTGCCATTGTCGACGATGTCATGTACGTCTTTGGTGGTCGTACCGAGGAGGGTACCGACATGGGCGATCTTGCGGCTTTCCGTATCTCATTGAGACGTTGGTATACCTTCCAGAACATGGGCCCCTCGCCCTCACCTCGCTCTGGCCACAGCATGACGACAGTTGGCAAATCCATTGTTGTACTCGGTGGTGAGCCTAGTACTGCTGCATCCACAGTCAACGACTTGGGCATCCTGTATGTTCTGGATACGACTAAGATTCGCTATCCCGCCGACAGCCAACAGAGCTCGGTTCGCACAGCCCAGGGCCGACGCCCAAGCAATGAGCTAGGCAACCGCCCGCAGCAACCCAATGCGCAGGACCCGAGGAGGCTGGCCCAAGGGCCGGCAAATGCTGCAGCCCTCGCCAACGGCCCTCGCGCTATTACGGAGAGCCCAGATGTTGGTAATAGCCCCCCTGTGAGTTCGTCCAGCCCGGAAGGCTCAACAGCTGCGTCGGCTTCGCGGCTGCCAAGAGCCGCGGCAACTGGCACACCAACAGGCCAACCACCTGCAGGTCCTGCCCAAGGCATGTCGCCTACAGATCCCTCTACTGTTGGACGAGCACGCGGCGCGTCAGGAGATCGAGCAGGCCCGGCTTCACCTAAATCCAACGATATACCAACTAACCGAGAAACACCTCTTGACACGGAGACTGGAGCCCTTAATGGAAATCGTGCTGTACAACAGAGCTCCAAGGCTGCCGCCAAGCCCGAATCTACGTCTGAAAAATCGCGCTCTCGGCCCTCACAAAGTTCGATCGATAGCGCAAGCGAAAGACCAGTTCGGCCCGGATCACCACCACCACCTACCCGGCAACCCAGCAACCCGCTGTCACGGAGGTCTTCCGGCCGTAACTCGCAGACAGTTGCGCTTTTGAAGGAGTTGGATGCCGCGCGAAACCGCAATGCCTGGTACGCTTCAGAGCTGGAGTTGGCACGCAAGGGCGGCTATGTCCCAAATACTTCAACAAGCCCGGCTCTCGAGGTCAAACCCACCGAGACCTTTGATGACGAGGACCGCCCTTTGATTGAAGCACTTTTAGCTATGCGGACGGAGCTTGCAAATGTGCAGAGTGCTGTTGACAAGCAAGCAGTGATTGCGGCTCGGCAAATAGCAGAGGCCGAAAAGCAGCGTGATGCTGCGATACAAGAGGCCGTCTACGCCAAGGCTAGAATGGCTGCCCATAGTGGAGGTAGCGCCTCCAGCACTCCTCAACTGGACGGCGAGCGAGACGAATTAGGTGGACGCTCTGATGGCATCAGCAAGAAATTGGCAGCAGCCCTTCATCTTCAAAAGGACCTCTATGCGCAAATTGAGACCAAAAATCGGGAGCTGGAGGCTGAAAGGCGAGCTCGTCAGCTCGCTGATGAGACCTCCAGTGCAGCTGATAAGCGTTTGACGGACCTTGAAACCTACAAGCAGCAGACATCCGCCGAAATGGAGCGTGTCAAATCTGAGCTTCATCTCTCACAACGGGAAGCACGCGAGCATTCCGTTTCTTCTGCCGATGCAGTGGCGGCCCTAGCTTTGCTGAAGGCTGAGAAGGAAGAGCTCAGCACCAAATACAATGATGCTATGGGTAGCTCAAAGAACCACGATGAGACATTTACCTCTCTCCGAAGCGCGATCAAAGCATCGGAGGATGCCAAGTCACACATGGAGAAGAAACTGGCAGAGGAACGATCGCAACGAGAATCGCTGGAGACAAAATTCAACAAGCTCAAGTCGGAGCATGAGGCTCGAACGGCCGAACTAGTTGCCTCAACTCAGAGGCTTCGTGACGCCGAAGAGTTGGCTGAGACGCATGCCAATGAGGCACGAACCCACCGCCAAGCAGTTTTGTCTGGGCTCGACAAAATCTCTGCCAGAGACATGTCCAAGTCTGGCAGGACAGACGACGAAAAACTCTCTGCGCTGCAAAACCAAGTGACTGCCGCAAATGCGCTGGTTAAGAAGTACCAGCAAGAGGCCGATTCAGCAGCCGACAAACTCCGCAGTGCCGAAGAGCGCATTGCGGGCCTGGAGCAGTACCAAGAGCAATCGAGCCGCGAAGGTGTTTCTATTAGAAGGCAGCTTCAAGCAGCTCTCAAGGAATCTCAGAGCTTGCAGGCTGCCCATTCAGACCTCAAGAACCAGCTGTCGGCCCAACAGCTGGAAACAAACGCCATGACTGTGCAGCACAATGCATTGAAAGACATTCTTAGCGAACGTGGAATCAGCCCAACCGCAGCAGTGCGATCACGCAACCTCGCCAGCCCGCGCACCACATCGCCCGAGCAGACTCGACTACGAGAACTAGAGGCTCAGCTGTCAAGCGCTAATCAAGCACATGAAGAGACCAAACAGACCTTTGCTGTGCAGGCTCAAGAGTCTGAGAGCGCCTACCGTGAGAAGCTGACGCAGCTCGAGAACGACTACCAATCTGCTGTCCACTATGTCAAGGGAACGGAAAAGATGCTGAAACAGCTCAAGGAGCAACTGTCCCGCTACAAGACCGAGAACAGTCGGCTCAAGTCTGAGGTGGAGGATATGGAATCTCGCCCGCAATCCGGCGACAGAGAGAAGGGCGCTGCTCCTTCAGAGTGGGAAGAAGAGAGGAGCGCGTTGCAGAAGAAGATCGATGACTTGCAAGAGGAGCTGCGCAGCTCTGGATCACAGCTAGAGAAGAAGCTGGAGGGACTGAGAACAGATTTGACCGAGAGCAACCGCCAGCGTGACCACGCCGTCAAGGACATGGGCGAGGCCACCAAGAAGTTCTCGGCTCAATCCAAGGATCTTGAACAACTACGATCGGAGAATTCCCTCCTCGAGCAGCGCGCCACCGATGCTGAACACAAGGTTGCACTGTTACTCGACCAAGTGGAGCACTCTGTGGATAGCTATCGTCGCCGTAGCCGACAGGCACCGAGCACCGAGGCGGAAGGCACAAACGGCCTGAACCTGGGCCATACGCGGGATGAAAGTTCTGAAGTTGGTAGTGTCTATGGTGGCAACGGCGTAGATGCTAGGAACAGTGCCGCTCTGGACAACCTAGCTAGCGAACTTGAGACGCTTCGAAGCCACTGGGAGGCTACGAACAAGAACTACCGGTTGAGCACCAACTTTGATTTCGACTCACCTGCGGACATAAAGAAGGAAGATGACGGCATTGCCAGCGCAGGCCTTAGCGAAAGCCTCGCACATTGGCGTAAGAAGCTAGATGCAGAAGAAAACAATACTGGGGGGGGCAAATCCTAACGAAACACGAAACAAAGCAATTCAAGACTTTTCTTGCTCTCTCAGGAGGAAGCAGAAAAAATATCACGAAAACATGTCTTATTACTTGTTATTACCGCATTTTCTCCCCCGTTAAACACCCCCGCCACCACCAACAACAACCTGGATAACGCTACGTATTCATGACGCATATACCCGCTGCTTCATATAGTCTTTGCGGCTATCAAATGTTTTCTGTCTCTTTGTTTTCAGCTCTACTTCGGAGGGACGGTGTTTTATAGCTCTTTGCCGTTTTTTTGTTTTTCATCTTTTCGTATTCGCATTCAAGACGCGGGGCCAAAAAACGAACTGTTTGATAGTTTCGCGTCCTCTTTTTCTGTAACTTTGTTGATAGGATTATGTTATGCTCTTTGTGTTTTGCTCTTGTCGTCTTCTTCCCTTTTTCGTTTTGCTACTGCCCGTGGAATTGGAGTAGCCTTGTTATTTTTGTGCAACCACGAATTGACTGCATGCATTGCCGGATTGGATTCTTGGGCCCTCCATTTACGGAATGCAGATTCTGGAAAAGAATAGAGAAAAGGGCAGCTGTATTTTCTAGTCATTTTTTGCGTTGGTCTGTTCGTTCTTGACCGTCTTTCTTCTTTTGGCTGGAGCAGACTATATTTGTTTTTTTTTTTTACTTTAACGTGGAAATGTAATGTTTCAAATGTCTACAATGCTCTTTTTTAACTTCTCTGCAAGAATGTGATGGTGAAATTGTAAAAAATGTTCAAAATCGTCGAGGGTATATATATAATATGTGCATTCTGATGCGAAATTGTCGTAGCATACCATCTATCTATTTATGCATTACGGTGAGTCGTCTTATATACACGAATATCCCCAACTCCATATCATCCAACGCTATCGTAAACAAACGCCAAAGCTGGTTCAAGGGCCCGAAGAAAACGAAAAATTAAATCATTACGCCGCAGCCGAAGCCGGCATTAATCCACGCTGGATATCCAGACACCTCCTGAAATCAAGCTTGCGTCCTTCACGGGGCATATGCTCGCCACTAGCAATGCACAAGACGCGCATCTTGGGGTCGTACCGGAGGCCAGTCAGCAGCTTGGGCGTGATGAGGAAGTATTGGCTCGTGTGCTCGCTGCAGGCAATCTCGACCATGCGCTCGTGGACCATGCGTTCGTTCCGCGGGTCCATGCCTTGGTTGATTTCGTCGACGACGCGGAACGGGGATTGCGCCATTGACTGTAGCGCCATGAGGAAGAAGATTGTTGAGACGGCGCGTTCGCCGCCTGATTGGCGGTGCGCGGTGAGTTGTTGGAGGGTTTCGCTTTCGCTGAGAGGGGAGGTGTTAGTGTATGTATAAGAAGGGTCTGTAGGTGTATTGCTGAATGCTGGAGTTGAATTACTTACCGGAAGCGGACCATAATGTCGAGAGCCCATTGGTCAAAGTCTTCTTCTTTGCGGACGCGGACTTCGCCTGCGCAGCTGATCTGCTCAAAGTTGTAGGCAAATGCGTCGTTGATTTTGGAAACGAGCTCGTCCACCTTCGGCTCCCACTTGCCCATAATCTCGTCGAGCTGGGCTGTAATGCCGCCAAGGCGTGTGCTGGTACTTTCCATTTTCCGCTTGAGGCGCTCGATTTCCTGTGCACGCTTCTCAAACTCGCGAATGACGTTGGGGTTCGCCGCGTGAATGAGCTCCAGCTGGGCAGCTTCGGCGTCTATTTCCATAGTAATGTCATCCGGTGTCTTGCCCTCTGCCAAGCTGCTGAGCAATTCCCTCTTGCTATCCTGGTGCTGCAGCATATCCCTGACTTGCTCACCAAGCGCCTTGCCCGCCTCCCTGGCGCGAGCCGTCTCTTCCTTTGCCTCATCTTGTTTGCGCTTTTCTTCCTCCAACTGCCTCATGACATCGGCGTTGCGTTCCTTGAGGCCCGCTATGTCCGACTCGGCTTCAATCAGACAAATTTTCGCTTCTAGTATTTTTAGATGGGCATCGCGAATGTGTCCAATGGACTCTTTGTGTCGAAGTGCCGTCTTGGCCCTTTCGACGACGGCGTTGTCCCATTCGTACTGAAGCTCTGTCATGCGCTTGCGAGCCTCGCGCATGGAATTTTCGTGGTCTTCTTTCTGGCGTTCCTCAGATTCTAAAACAGTTAGTAAAAAAATCGATTTAAACGTCACAGAACATACCGAGCCTGTCTGGCAGAGACTGCCACTTCTGATATTCTTTCTGCAGGGCATTTTTTTCGCTTTTAAGCTCATTCTGGAAGGTGATTAGCAGCTGAATAGGCGACAATTTTTTTTCTTTGATAGCAACGAAGAGCTACTCACTATCTTCTTTACAATGTCATCTTTTTGGTCCTCGATGGCGCGGCTTTTCCCTTGCAGCTCGTTGTGTTCGAGCTTGAGTTCGTTTCGCTCGCTTCTCGCCTCGGAGAGTTGACGATTGAGCTCCGCCTTCTCTTGGGTATCGACAGGCTGAGAAGTCCAGAAAAACCCCGGCTGGATACTCTTCGTAATGGTCGTCATAGCTTGCGGGCCGTACTCCCGTCGCCGCCGAACAGTGAACGACTGTTTGCCCGCCGCCCATTGGCCTATCTTGCCGTAATTGACTAGAGCGTCGTATTGGGTATCATCTTGGTCACTAAGGGAAACTCCAGACTGATGTAGCCTTTTCTCGGCGCAAAGCATAGCAAGGACCGGTGAAGGACCTTCGAGAAAGTCAATTGCGAAGCCATCAAGCCCGAGAGCAGCAGCTTCCTTTCCATCTGCCGGCGGCTTGAAACTGCTGAGAGGGTTGGCGCAGGAACGAACGGGAAGTGTTAAACTCATCACGCGAAAGAGCTGGTCACTGAGTTTTTTGAAGTCGTTTCGGGTCTGTGTCGTAAAGCAAATGAAGTCGTCTCGTTGCATCAAGGACTGAATCTGGTCCGAGTACCTCTCGTCCTTGACCGAGCAGGTTACCATCGGAGGGCCGAAAACTTCCTGTTCAAATTCACCCTGGTTTTCCTGAATCCACTCCCAGCCTCTGGCGACTTCGGGAAAAGACTTTTTCATCATATTGATCTGTTGACCTTCCTGGGTATCGAATGACTCAATGGAACTTTGGAGCGATCTCGTCCGCTGATTTATGACCTTGGCCTTTTCGCGCGCGACATCGATGCTTGTCGTGATCTCGCGCTGATTTGCCTCTAGCTCTCGAAAATTGTGCTCTTGAGCTCGCTACAAGGTATTAGACAGTGGCGATCTCTATTATTTAACAAATGCCAACTTACAATCTTTTGATTCCATTCTCCGGCATTGAAATCTGGAGGGCGATTCTTGAGGTCCGCCTGAATGGCGGTAATCTTAGAGCGAGACGCTGCCACGTCCTTCTTCCTTGCATCAAATCCCTTGCGTTCGGCCTCGAGCTTGTTCCCCATTTCGCTCACAGCCTCTTCGCCTGCCTTCACCTGGCCGACGAGAGCGCGTGTGACTGTTTGAGCCTCCTCGAGCTCCGATCCTTTTGCAGCTATGGCTGCTTTGATCTTTTCGGCATAACCTTGTTTATCGTTGACAGCTTGTAGGGACGGCCCGCTCTCTTGTTCAAGTCGCTTCAGGGTGGCGTCAGCGGCAGCTCTGCGCTCCTTGGCTTTCGCAAACTTGTCCCGTGCTTCTTGATATTTGGACATGAGGAGCGCTGATTCGAGGTTCTCGACCCTCTCTTGAATTTCTTGTCTCTCGCGAAGGCGATCCACATCAGCCTGCAGTCCTTGCTGCCGAGTCTCTAGATTTTGCAGAGATTCCGAATCAGCATGCACATCTTCCGATATGCCCTTTTTCTCTTTGTGTAGCTCTCGAAGTTGTGCCTGCCAATCGAGTAGTTCCTGGGGAGCGGCGGCTCGCAGCGTTTCATGGAGTAGGTCGACTGGTGTGCATCCGGCAAACTCGACGACACGATCTTGAGGGAGAAATTGGCAAAGATTGTCGACCTGGATCTTGAGCGTTCTCATCAGCTCTTGGATGTTTTTGTGGGTGGTCTCCTTGCCGTTGAGCCACCACTTTTGGCTGTTTTGTTCTCGCCGGATCTGGACCTTGACAACGTAGTTCCGTCGATCCTGTGGCCTTTTGTAGAGCTCCAGCTCAATCGTAGCGATATCCTTGCCGTGTTTGACAAACTCCTTTACCGCACCAGCTCGGCCTAGATGCTTTGGACTGTACCCCAGCCCAAGGCAGATGGCGCAGACTAGCGAACTCTTGCCTGTTCCGTTGGGCCCTATCACCATGTTCAGGTAAGGACCAGGGAAAAACTCAGCTTTTTCGTATGTGACAAAGTTTTCCACCGTGACTCGAACAATGGACCCCGGCGAGAATGCTGTCATGTCGACCTCGGCAGTAATGCCATTAGCGCCGTCGTGCACGCCGTTGACACCACGCGTTTGATGGCTCGCTTTGGAGAGGCGCTGTCGCTTGGGCGAGTCAGACATTTGCGATTGAGCGTCTTCATCATCGATTTCTGAGTCTCCGCGCCGTCGCCGGCGTGAGCTTCCGGAAGCCATGGTCGCTGTTGTTGCGTGGTGATGGAAAGTTGGCAGACTGAGGGGCACGCGTCTGGCGCGTTTAGAGGTTTGGCCCACCGTGCGCCGTAGATTGTAACGGCCGCAGAGCGCCGCCCGTGGAAAAGGCAACGCCACAGCTTTAATGGCGGTAAATGACGCTAGTCATTTTGGTAAGAAAATGATTTAGAAGGCCTTGGACCATGTACATAAACGATTCTGAAACTACGGTATTTTCAGCCCTAGGCGTAGGAGGACAGAAACGTGGTGGTCACACTATCATGGTAACATAAACTAATCTACTTAGACGGGTACTTACAAGTATGGCCTCAACAGACAGACTTTTTGTCCCACATACCGATTTCAGGAGGGCATAGACAACGTAAGCTATTCTTTGGTAAGAAAACTTTGAAACTTCATCTGCGAAACGGACAGCTTACCTCAAGAAGAACGCGTACATAGGAGGATCCAACGGCAATATTCTGAAGTCAAACCGCGTAGAGATAATGAAAGCAACACGTATGCTAAATGACACTGCCAAGGATAAATTTGTCAGATAACCACAAAAGGAACAAAAAGGAGAAGGCCAAAAAAAAAAAAAAGCCCATTAATAAATAAATGTTTTGGCTTATTATGCACAATAAATGCAAAAATTAAATCGCGCTGGGGCGCGTACGAGTGCGTCGGCCGGGAATCGAACCCGGGGCCCATCGATGGCAACGATGGATTTTACCACTAAACCACCAACGCCGGTCGTTTTTTGTTGAGGTAGTGTGCGATTATTTTTACATATATTGCCTGCGTGTTGACACATCCTACTTCCACAGTTGGAATCGCAAGGCGATTACGAGTAGGTTTCCTGTTCTGTACAATGTGACGTTTTTCTTTTCCTTTTTCTTTCTGCACGTAATTTAATGTTGACTTCGTTGAATTGGCTGGCTACGTGACTAAGACCAGCAGGGCAACAAGATGCTGCTCATAAAGCGAGGGTGCGTACGAAGCTGAACCATGGTTACTAGCCGCTCAGTGTGCTCACACCACGACAATTACCCGAAGACATTAATGCGGAAAATTCAATAAAGAGCTATACATGAAGGGACCAACCGGCGGCCTTCTCAGCGTATTTGGCGTCATTGTCTTACTTTAGAAAAGTGCTATTGCAGCTGTAGTTTGTCAACAGTGACCACGCCCCTAAAACTGGGCCTCGGCCACCCTTGGCGAACCTCATCCCTAGACATGATTGTTCCTCTTGCCCACCCACCTTGAGCCTTTGGTCCAATACGGACAGCGCGTGACGAAATAGAACCTCGTGTTGCAGACGTTTATTCCGCTGTGAAACTCACATTGCCACTGCCAAAGAGAGAGAGGCGTCGACTTCCAAGGCCAGCTTCCTGACAGGCTGGAGCTGTGGCTGATCTCGGGGCTTACTTGTATCTTGCCAAAGTGAACGGGCACTTTTCTTTAGCATGGTAGTAATTTCCGGGGAATGCCTGCATTGGGTAGGGCACTGATTAATTAATACGAGCACCTGTAGCGCAAGTGCTTGGCCGTCAGGCATCGGCAAAAGCCAAAGTCGTATGTTCGACGCCAGACGGTGCGGGTAGATCAGGTTACCTCCTACTCGGACGAGATGTGCTGGTCTCGATATCAATGCACTAATATCGACTGATGAAATGAATTATGGGACGGAGAAGAATCCATTTTCGTGTTCCATAGAGACATTGTGTCCAAAACAAAAGGCAATGGGACGGGAGAGCCCATGGTGAGCTGGGTAGGAATGGCAGGCACCAGGTCGCGCTGCTTTGTATATACGTAGCTCCCTCGCCCTAACAACGCAAACCGCGAGGCAGCTGGAATGCGTAGAAATGGAAGGACCCCCGCAGACAAAAGACTCGTTCCTGCGAGACAATTTCGACAGGATTACTGCATGTCGCAGGTGGCAGTCAGACAGCGAGGCGCGTGAAGAGTCGACTAGAATTCCAATCCCGAGGGTGTCAGCCAATGAGCCTCCCTTGACGACACGCTCACCAGCCGTCCACAACACCATCCACCACAGACAAAGGTACTCATTGCATTCCACAGCCCAGAAGCCGACGCTTCTAAGGCGGCCTGGCACGTTTTGCCGGCGAGTGAATTTGCCCCCGTTTGGCTGAACAGGGCTCTGGCTCGCCGTGTCGTGGAGGCCCTTTGTCACTCGTCTAAGACTCCCAAACGCGCCGACTTCCTTTTCTTTCTTGCAGCCTGTCATCTTTCGTTCGTTGGATTTACTTTTTCGTCCGCTTCGTTACTTTTGCTGCTTGTCGAACGCTTTTCTTTTGCGACGCAAGTTCAAGCTTTTGGCGACAGAGCTTGTTCGCGTCTTTGCAGCTGCCGCGTCTACCCTCTGCGTTGCGGCCAGCTGTCAGCCATCTCCGTCACTAACAGCTCGCCGGCGGCGTCTGTTTGCTGTTGTTTGCAACTCGAAAACTTTCACGTCCCTGCGACTCGGCGCGTCTTGATTCTTTCTTCGCAAATTCGCTCTTTCACTCGGAAAACAACCTCCAGATTGCTCCTCTGTATTATGTGCTAATCCCGTCAACACCTCCCAACGACGAATACTATGGCGGAAGCCGCTTACATCGCGGCTCGTTCGCCTCTAGCGGAAGCATCTCATCGCATCAACTCACCCGCTCCCTACGTTGACCAATCTTCCAACAAACATCGATACGGGAATTCTGATGCAACTCGCTCTCAACGCGTTGCCGCCGCGTCTCAACACCAAGCCAAACCAAAACCACCCGCGCACACCAACAACGGCACAATGAATCCTCCTCCGCCGCCTCGGCAGGCTGAGGAGGACAAACGCCTCTCACAGGCGTCTTATGCCTCCACTTCCAGCAGCCGAAGCAAGAAGAACTACAAAACGCACATTGGCCCGTGGCAGCTTGGCAGGACCCTGGGCAAAGGATCATCCGCTCGTGTTAGGCTCTGTCGTCACAATATGACGAACCAGCTCGCGGCAGTCAAGATTGTGAACCGCAGAATGGCATATCTGGTTCAGGACAGCAGTTTGGCAGCTTTGAGCAAATGGGACAGCAACCTGCCAGAGCCCACTGACGGACAAATGCGAGTCCCAATGGCTATCGAGAGAGAAGTGGCAATTCTAAAGCTTATTGAGCACCCAAATATCATGAAGCTCTACGATATCTGGGAGAACCGATCCGAAATGTACGTTCATTTCTATTCTTAATATTCAAAATATGCTAACCTCTGGTAGCTACCTAATTCTGGAATACATTGATCAAGGCGACCTCTTCACCTTTATTAACTCCAAAGGGCGCCTCTCAGAAGAAGTTGCCATCTTCTTCTTTCGCCAAATGATTA
Organism: Lecanicillium sp. S3808; assembly: GCA_023628775.1. Classification (NCBI taxonomy): domain Eukaryota; kingdom Fungi; phylum Ascomycota; class Sordariomycetes; order Hypocreales; family Cordycipitaceae; genus Lecanicillium; species Lecanicillium sp. S3808. The sequence continues at coordinate 195,195 of JAMAJY010000003.1, read as the reverse complement.
GCGCTATTGCTTATTGCCATTCGTTCAATGTTTGCCATCGCGATCTGAAGCCCGAAAACATTCTCATCACTGCCGACCTACAGATCAAGATTGCCGACTTTGGTATGGCTGCCCTTCACCAGACCTCAACACACCACCTAGCCACGGCTTGTGGAAGCCCCCATTATGCCGCCCCTGAACTTCTCAAGAACCGACAGTATCGCGGAGACAGGGCCGATATTTGGAGTATGGGAGTCATCTTGTACGCGATGCTTTCCGCCACTTTGCCCTTTGACGACCCGGATTTGCGCGTCATGATGGGCAAGACAAAGAAGGGCGTGTATGAGATGCCGAAACATATCAGCCCCGAGGCTGAGGATTTGATTAGACGTATGCTACAGGTAAACCCTGACAAGCGCATACCCCTCCAAGAAATTTGGGACCATCCTCTAGTTCAGAGATACAGCTATCTGGACGATTTTGGTGACTTGAGCGGCCAACTACCGAATACCCGCAAGGGTTTTAAGTACGAGCCGGTGCCTCGCCATGATATTGACCCCCAGTTGCTGCGGCAGCTACGATCGATGTGGCACGCGTTCACCGAACAAGACCTCGCTCTGAAATTGACGTGCGGTGAGCCAAATGATCAGAAGGCCTTTTACTGGTTGCTTCATCACTATCGGGACAAGCAACTTGAGGACTTCAAGCCAGAGCTGGCTCATTCGATGAGTGATTATCATCACATGAAGCCATCCATTTGGAAAAAGCGAATGTCAACATGCCAATTCTCTCAACCTAGGATCAACGGACATGGCCGCTCCATCTCACGCTTTACTGTCATTTCAAACGCGGCGGAAGATACAGCCACGGTCGTTAGCTATGATCCGTACCGAGCAAGCGGCAAACTCAAGCACAGCGACTCTCAGACGAGCCAAGCCAAGGTTGTGGTTCACCGAGATGGTACGACGCCCAGTGCAGCTGCACAGGCTAGAGCACAAAGTGGTGCCAACGCCCGTCGAACTCGCGCCAACTCGACTAGGGGTTCCGTGGCAGGCAAGTCATCTTCTGCCCGGGGATCAATGACCTCCCTCAACAGTCGCCAAGGTACACCACAGCGTCACGTCCCTAACCTCCGACACAAGAGGGCTGTCGACTTTAGCCATGTGCGCAAACGCTCCAACTCAACAAGTAAGCTCCAGAATGTAGGCCGACCGACCTCGAATGCAGAAATGCCGCCTCTACAAAGGGTCCGTGGAAACACTCCCAGCACGCCACAGACCCCGTATGCAGCAAGCAAACGTGCTTCAAACGGCCCACTGGTCGCCAAGAATGCTTCAGCCCTGTTCCGCGACGAGCTTCGTCACTTTAGTAATGACATTGCAAGAAACTGTGACGAAGCGTTCAAGAGTTCTCTCATTGAGGACGATTCTGTTATCACCGACGGCGATAAGCAATATAGAGACTCGACACCATTTTCCTTCACCCTTGATAGTCCTTCTGCTGCTACAGAGGCAACGGAATTTTCCAACAAGTCTTGGCAACACCGCCCATTGCCCGCTCTGCCTGGTGAGGACGGGGCTCTGAGCGATGGCACAACCGCAGCTGGTTCCAGACCCAGCTCTGGAGAAGGGTACGGAAGCGGCGGCGAGTACGTCACGGACACTGCTGAGAGAAAAGCGATTGCTGTAATGGTACCTCGACAAGCTGATCGGAGAAGCGTCTCTGCACCGACGTACAACCAGGTCTCCAGGAAGGCACCTGTGTTGCCATCCATCCACGAGCACTCCGGTGGTAATAATGCCCTTGGTGATAAGAGCCGCATCGTTTCTGCGCCGACTCATGCCGCAGCAAAGCGTGGAAATGAACTCAACGGCAGCATGGAATACCTCCGCAAAGCCGAGAATACAATTCGCGTTGTAAGCCCTCCGAACGAGCCTACAAAAGAAAAGGAGTCCGGGCCACAGTCACTCAAGAAAAGGTTGACTAAAGAAGAACTTGGACGCAAGCTGCATCTACAAATCGCATACAATGCCGACAAGTCTGATGAGCCTGCATCTGGCAGCACAGGAGATGAGCCAAACAGTGCCAGCGTTGTTAGAAAGAAGCGCTCGTGGTTCCGACGCGTCTCAAAGCCTGAAACGGATAACGGTACAAGTGCAGCCAATAACCAGAGCGAAAAGTCGCCAGCTATTTCTAGCAACTCTCAAGAGCCGCAGTCTGCGACAACGGACAACTCATCGAAGAAGAGAACCTTTAGCTTCCCCTTCTGGAAGAGCAACCGCCATCATGACGCAAATGCGATGGCGCAGGGAGAAACGGATCATGTGGAAGACGATCCCGCGCTTGCTTTGAGCAAGAGCAAAAAGAATGCAGCCGCTGGTGTGAAGGAATCTGCTTCTGGTTCTCAGCGCAACATTGAAGTGAAGCAAAACTGGCTCACAAGGCTATTCCGGGTCAAGCCGGCAACCAGCTATATTTGCATGAGGACTTCGAAAAGGAAAGCAAGGCAGGAGATTTCCATCTTATTGCGCGACTGGCGCCGATACGGTATCCGCGATATTCAGGTGGACAAGCAGCGCAACATTATTTTTGCGAGGGTCGCAGCTAAGAACTACCTAAACATCAATGAGGTCTCCATTGCTGCCGAAGTCGTCACCGTCATTGAGCATGGCAAGAAGCAGCCTCTTTGCATTGTTCGCTTCACGCAGGAACGCGGCGCTGCAAGTAGCTTCCACAGGGTTGTCGACACCATGAGACTTGTATTTGACAGCCGCAACTTGGTCGTTGCGGACCGAGCCAAGCAAAAAATGATGATCAAGACCCTCACATCTGCCACTTGATTTGTGGTGAATCAGGCAGTCATGTCTCTCCTTTAGGGTTTTATTTTTTTCCCTTTCAAAACGGCGTTTGAATCTTGAAGCAAACTCTCTTTCTTGGTATCATTGGCGGCGCTCAAACGGACATGCTTTTTTCTCATGCTTTGCTTTTACAAGAACACAAAAAAATTAACCCTTACTGATATTCTCTTCTGTTTGTGTGGCTGGAATTCATGGAACGGAGCTTCGCTTTACTGTTGTATTCTCACTTTTGTTGCAGGGCGTTTACTGTTTTTTTTTTCTGCCGTTGAACTTTTTGGTTTCTTGATTTTGTCAAGTTGAAGCGAGCTTGGATGACGAGATATTGGACAGAAATCCTGTTGCTCCTTGTTCGTAACATATATAATTATGGACTAGCCCGTGGGCAAAGGGCACTCGGTCAAAAAAAGAGCCATAATGAGGGCCAATATCCGGTGCTTTGCTCTACGACTACAAGAGCTATGTCAGAATTCAGTAATTTACACCCAAAAGCACTGATTTTTGCCGTATTTGTGATGAGTGGCGTTATTTCTGTTACACGGACGCGTCTGTAAACGACACGGTACAAGGTGGCGACGGGCAATGGAATGCTGGTGACTTTAACGAGAAACCTGCACGGAGGATGGAATGGAGCTGTGCTATTAATATGATATGCTGGTATTTTGGGGGAGGAGCTGTAGGCTGTGCCGTGGTTACCAATACGGGGGGGAATATAGAAGCCGTACTCAAGGTAAATAACAATAGCCTCGCGAGCGCGCGCTACAGCCGTTCTGGTGTCTGATGCTGTTTCGCCAGGGCGTACACAAGAGCACTAGAAGCCCATCGGTTTTGTAGGTTGACGCAACTGACGACGGGGTTGTTCACAGATGAGAATCGTGGCTGCCGCGTTTCCTATTACTCGTAGTACGTCGTAGGGACCGGGTGGTCCGGGTCCGGGTCTGGCAGGTGGCTGTCTGTTGTCCGTCGGAGAGGACCGGGGACAGCTCCACCTCACGGCGCAAGAGGGTGGAAGCCTCGGCTGTTCGGTCGTGGGGAGCTTACAAGCAGCCAGCGACTTGAACGATGCAAGTGAGTGTGATTATTATTTGTTTGCTTTGAAGGTAGGACCATTGCTTGATTTGATTTTGTACTTCTGAATTCGGTTAGCTCAGGAGCAAGCAAAGAATGATGAGCGTGGCCGCTTCAACGCTTGTTTTGTTAGTGGTGCATGACGGGTGATGACGATAGAGTTGGTGATGTAAGTTGATTCAGGGACGGCCAAAAGAGCGTCATGGATGGTAAGCTATGATGCCGTGGGATGGTATGGGGATGGGAGAGGATGGGATGCTATGAGTAGGAAGATCGAAGAGGACGGGCTAGCGGCCGATTTGGCAAAGCACACGTGCATCAGGCTATTTCGCATCGTCAGGGTGGTGGGCGTCTGTCGTGTGTAGTAGAGTCTCTGTAACAGTGGTGTCGGTACTAATACCGAAGGGTATGTGTGGCACGTACGGACTAGCCAGGCGAAATCTCCGTCGTCGTCCTGAGCAGGTGGGCAATGCAAGAGGAAAGGCAAGAGCAACGGGGTGGCCAGGGTCTTTATCTACGAGGTCCGTATCGCCGCTCGGAGACCGCTCGCGGATCCGAAGGCGGGTGCGTGTAATGCCGCTGATTTGTCGATTAATCAGGGTAAGTTTGAATTATACTGCTCGATTGCTGGTGAATATGCAGGTTGTTTCTTGGGCTTCATCGGCAGGCTCCTGCATCGTCTGGCTCCGGTGCAGAGCTTCATCGCCGGGCGCCGCCGCCGTGGCCGGTGAAGGCTGGGTAGTGGCGGTGGAGGGGGTACTTTTTATGTTGCGGTTCGATTGCGGGCCGGCGTGGTATCTTGTGTCGGGGTGGTACATACATCCCCCGCGATGTGGAACGCAGGCTCGGTTTATTAGGGTACTACTCGTAAGGTAGGCGTCTGTACCTGGGTGCAGGGACAGTGGGCTTATCAATTGATGGCTGTAAATAGAACTTTGCTTGGGTTCAGGTGAGGAGGTTGGATTTGATTTTGATACGTTGATTCAACCACTTTTTTAATATGTAGTTTTATACTGAGGAATTTAATATATTGCATATGAGAGGAAAAGCACTTGCTACGACTGGCAAAAAGTACGAGTAGAAGCAGAATCGGCTACTGATTGCAGGCAGATAGGTACTTCCAGGGCCTGCAAGTTCGATACGTACTGGGGCCTGGCATCAAGACCACTTCCCCACATTGCCACCGCAGGGCCCGTAACATAGCAGCCTGGCGGGCGTGGGTGCGGCTTAAGATGGCCACAAAGCTCCATCCACCCGAGCGAGACCGATGGGTGCCGACCGAACCACGGCCGGACTTTTTGTCCTTTTGGGGTTTCCCTTTTGGCCAATTTGGCCAGTGACGATGCGGGAATTGGAGGTGAGTGAAATGCGTCATGGGTCTGGAACCGGTAGAGCGGGGGTTGGGAATGGGCAATAAGCCGACACGGGCAAAGAAGCACACATGTATATGTATATACAGGCGCCTGCTCCCGGTCAAAGTGAATGGTTTTGCATAGTCTCTTTTTCTTGATCAGTGTATTGCTTTGCTCTTGCACATATTTTAAGTGTACAGCTTGTTGACATTGTATCCTAGCCAAGATCAAAGCATCGTCATAACATTTTGAAAATCTCTTCTTTACTTGGACCTCTTCCTACACACGACACTAGCTGCTGTTGCTGCAACACGTTAGTAGCACCGCACCCACCCGCCCGCCAGACCGATATCGCCTCCCACCGCAGAAACACGGAGACGAATCAAGATTATTATAAAAGAGATTCCTCGGAACCCTCTGCCCCCTTTACCTCCTTGAGTCTAGATCTCTGTTTCCATCGTCACTCGTACGAAATTGCCGATTTTCCAACGCATTTGTCAAATCGGCTTCATAAACCCCGGATCCCACACACACTCTCTCAAACCCACTGCCGCCAACCCACCGGTGACGCAACTGCAAAACGGATTGGCTCGACGCCTTGCCTCTTCCGAGTGCCCTTCTCCAACCGGCCAACCACCACTACCGCTTGGTTACCCATTGGAGGCCCGCCTTGACACGTGAAGGTCCCGGCCTAGCTTTAAACTACCTGATCGCCCGATTTCAGCTCCCGTCACTTTTTCTTTCGAGTCTCAATTTATCTCAAGACCTCTTTTCTTCTTCTTTGCTATTTGGTTTCCATTCTTGTATTGAGAGAAAAAAAAAAAAAACTACAGCCAAGAGGATAACAACAAGCAACACCCGTTCATCCTCAACTACACACAACCCAACCTTACTCCCCTCTCTCTCATCATATACACATCATCACAATGGCCAACACAGACACCATCCTCCAGGGCGTCTCCGTCCTCGGCAAGATTGACGAGTCGCATCGCAAGATCCTGACTCCCCAGGCCCTTACTTTCCTCGCTCTGCTGCACCGCTCTTTCAACGCCACCCGCAAGAGCCTGCTCGAGCGCCGCAAGCTCCGTCAGGCCGAGCTCGACCGCGGCGTCTTGCCCGACTTCCTGCCCGAGACCAAGCACATTCGTGACAATGCCACCTGGAAGGGTGCACCTCCTGCGCCCGGTCTGGTTGACCGCCGTGTGGAAATCACTGGCCCTACCGACCGCAAGATGGTTGTCAATGCGCTCAACTCGGATGTCTGGACCTACATGGCCGACTTTGAGGGTAAGTTTGTACTGCCTTTTACGCGCTTTATTTTTTTTTTTTTTTTTTCATTTTTGCTGCTGTTCATTCTGGAACCATCTCATTTCATGATTTTGCCATTTTGGCTCATTTGTTTTTGTTTTATTTGCTGTCATCTCTCGAGGTTCTCTTCTCTCTCTGCTCTCCTTCTCATGCTTCCCTCTGAGCCTCGGGCCCCGTTTGCTCGGCCCGGTATTTACGACCACCGCCAGAGTGGGGCGTGGGGTAGACCACCTGTCAGCCAGCTTGTGAAGGAAGGTGCAGCCCACCTACACCAACCTTCGCATCTGCCACTCTGCTTGCAAACGCCATGATCTTGATATTGCAACAAAACACTGCCAATTCACCGTCATAGCTCACAATGGCTAATCAATACCCTCTACAGACTCCTCTGCCCCTACCTGGGACAACATGATCAATGGCCAGGTTAACCTCTACGACGCCAACCGCCGCCAGGTCGACTTCAAGCAGGGCCAGAAGGAATACAAGCTCCGCACCGACCGCACCCTGCCTACTGTCATTGTACGTCCCCGTGGCTGGCACCTCGACGAGAAGCACGTTACCGTCGACGGTGAGCCCATGTCCGGTGGCCTGTTCGACTTTGGCCTGTACTTTTTCCACAATGCCACCGAGACCCAGCGTCGCGGCTTCGGCCCTTACTTCTACCTGCCCAAGATGGAGAGCCACCTCGAGGCCCGTCTCTGGAACGATGTCTTCAACCTCTCCCAGGACTACATTGGCATGCCCCGTGGCACCATCCGTGGTACGGTCCTGATCGAGACCATCCTCGCCGCCTTTGAAATGGACGAGATCATCTACGAGCTGCGCGACCACAGCGCTGGCCTCAACTGCGGCCGCTGGGACTACATCTTCAGCGTCATCAAGAAGTTCCGCCAGAACCCCAACTTTGTTCTACCTGACCGCTCCTGCGTCACAATGACCGTTCCCTTCATGGACGCCTACGTCAAGCTGCTGATCCAGACCTGCCACAAGCGTGGCGTCCACGCCATGGGTGGCATGGCCGCTCAGATCCCCATCAAGGACGATAAGCAGGCCAACGACAAGGCCATGGACAATGTCCGCAATGACAAGCTCCGTGAGGTCCGCGCTGGCCACGACGGCACCTGGGTTGCTCACCCTGCCTTGGCCGCTATTGCCACCGAGGTCTTCAACAAGCACATGCCCACCCCCAACCAGCACTTTGTCCGCCGTGAAGACGTCAAGATTGGCCAGAACGACTTACTCAATATGAATGTTCCCGGCAAGATTACGGAGAGTGGTATCCGCCAGAACCTCAACATTGGTCTCGGCTACATGGAGGCTTGGATCCGCGGTGTTGGATGCGTTCCCATCAACTTCCTCATGTAAGTGACCACCGCCTGCAACACCTTCAGGAATCAGACTACTAACAACTTTAACAGGGAGGATGCCGCTACTGCTGAAGTCTCCCGAAGTCAGCTCTGGCAGTGGGCCCGCCACGGTATCAACACTGCCGAAGGCAAGCGCGTCGACAAGGCCTACGCTCTTAAGCTCCTCAAGGAGTGCGCCGACGAGCTCTCCAACAAGGCTGGCAAGGGCAACAAGTACCACCTTGCTGCTCAGTACTTTGCCGGCCAGGTCACTGGCGAGGACTATGCCGATTTCTTGACCTCGTAAGTTTTACTTGATGAACCCCTTTTTGAGACTCATGTACTAACAAAGTACCCAGCCTGCTATACGACGAAATCACTGCCCCCGGTGCCCCGTCTCCTGCTTCAAAACTGTAAGCCAAAGCACAATCTCACACACTTGATTTTGGGATGAAGCCTTGTTTTCGCCGTTTTGGTTTTACGCAGCATGGATTAGGAAAGGAAATGGCATAATCGAATGAAGATGACAAATCGTCGTTTTTTGTTGTTGACTCGCTTCATCTCCAACACTTCCCCGAGACACTTCGACTAACCGAAAAAGAACATCGGAAGAGTAAGAGCCGGTGGGGGAAGCAAGTTGGGGGTGTCGAAAAATTGTAGTATTCGTTTTTTTTTGAAAGTTTGAATTGAACACTGCTGCATGGCAGCTTTATATGTCATTATATGTTTGATACCTCTGACGACTTTGTTTATGGTACTTTCACTAATAGGATGGAGGTTGTGGTTTCACTAGGGATTATGTATAACAAATTGACGCAAAATGTCAACCAATGAAAGGAATCAAGTTTCAACTGGGCATCGCTACATGTATACACCATCTTGCTATAGAGCTCTGTGACTCAAAAGCGCCCAGCTCCCACTTACATGACCTCTAGAACAGCTACTTTCTTAGTCCGCAGACGCTCGAAACTCACCAAGCCAGTTATCAATTTGCGCCGCCCTAGCCGCCGCATCGTCAATCTCAACCCACACATTACTCTTCTTTTCCGCCACGCCTCGCTTCCAATCGGCATATGCGTACAAAACCCGCTGCACCGACCTCGCGCGGGCAGGTACCTCTTCCTGCTCCTTGCTCCAGCCCCAGGATATGTCCTCGACTTGGCCAGTCTGGTAGTTGTGGACCTGGATCGTGACGGGGTCCGCGTAAGAGTCTGCTTGCAGAGCCATGGCGGATTGGGAGACGAGGCGGATCTCGCCCGTTTCGCCAGCGAGGGTCCATGTCAAGGCTGGCGTGGAGGGGAAGGGCTGTCCGCGGCGGAAGGAAAAGGTTAGGGATGCGCCTTGGCGGGTTCGTGAGGATGACGGGAGGAAGCCTGTGTGGTTTGTTTAGAGACGAATATCTTTCTTTCTTGTGAATGGGCTGGGTTGCTTACCGTGTAACGAAAGAAGATCTGGCACGTTGGACTTGACCTTGTCGACGATTTCGTTGGTTGCCGGATCTCGCAGCGGGATGACTGGTCTTTGTACTTGGAAGTGTGGATGTGCTGAGCCAGGAATAAAATCCCCAACCACAATTTGTATAAAGTCAATCACTAAAATCCCCCATAATTAGCTTTCCCATATTGAAAAATCTTTACTATACTACCATCACGGGCAGCTCCTTGAGACAAGAAAAGAAACGCCCAAGACTCACCATGACCAACACCAATAGTAATTATATTGCCCCCAACATCCCTCTGCGCAAAATACGCCAACCCCGTAGGCAGAACCTCTCTGTCGTTCGAGCCCCCAAACGCCCTCACGTCACTGCTCAGCACCTTTCCAACGACACCCTCATCCAGCAGCTCCGCAACCCTCAGCACCGGCGGCGCACATCGCCCCTGCAAGCCCACTAGCACCGTCGAGCCGCTCTTCTTGGCCGCCTGCACAAGCCGCGCAATGTCGCTCGTGCTGGACGCAATCGGCCACTCAATGTACACGTCTTTGCCGGCCTGGATGCTCGGCAGCGTCGTCTCGTAGTGCTTGTCCACGCGCGTGTTGCAGATGACCAAGTCCACGTCCGGGTCGGCGGCCAGGTCTGCCGGGTCGCCGTAGGCCTTTGTGGTGCTGGCGGGCAGGTTGTATGTTTTTATGGCCGAGGTGGCGGCTTCGACGGAGCTGTTGCAGAGAGCGACTATTTGGAGTCGTTGTTGGCCCGATGGGCAGGTGAAGCAGGGGAGGTGGGCGGTTGAGGCCCATGATGTTTTTGCAGAGGCGGAGAGGCCGATGATGCCTACCCGGACTGGCTTTGGAGATGTAGTCATTGTGTTTTTTTTTTTTTTGCCTTTCGCCTTTTCCTTTTTAAAGTTGCGGGAGGTGTAAGAGAAGTCAATTAGAGTTGAATGGGTTTAGAACCTTGGAGGCAGTCTGCTTATAGTATTCCGGAGATCCGGTGCTTGGAAGTTGGTTGGCGGGAATGGTTTTAGTCTACGTTATGTCGAAAGCCAGCCTTACTGGTGCGGCTTATTAATGACGTATGCAGTGCTAGCCACTGCATTCCCACCCGTTTGGCTTGGCCTGCATTTACGCGGGTTAATTTCTAATCAAGTAATTCCGGTGCAATCGGTTGGGCGAGGTTCGAAGGCGTCAGCGCGACTGTTTATTACAAATGATGGGCTTTCGATGTCGTTGATCTGCACAAATCACCGGCGTGCGTTTGGCGGCACGGGTTGGGTTGTAAGTGGTGAGTGGCGTCTTGGAGGCAGGGTTCTGTGGAAAGGAATGAAAGATTCCACCCCTCAAGAGCTATCAGTGTGTTACCACATACTAGTAGTCGGAGCGTGTGTTGAAATACTTTGGACTTGTCTAAACGTCAGTTGCTTTCTCAAGAGAAACCAGCGCTGTGTACAAAGGACGGCTGGGTTTTCGCCGATGTGATATCGCACAGCCCCCCAGGCCCTCTAAGCGACTGCTTCCCGTGTTGGATAGAGTGTCATTTGTAAGCATGCACCTCGTTTCCTAAAGAAGGCCTTCGTGTTACTGGCCAGGATCGATGATAGGCTTCCGATTTTGGACCTTTGTCCCGCTGCAGCCTTGTGGCTTGCGCTTAGAGCTTACAACATCGGGCTTCCTTTTTCAGACAGGATATAGTCACTCCGCATACTTTCTGCGTACTCTTAAAGCCATAAAAGAACGAATTGAGACTCATTATGTCATCAGAAGGTACATTGATTCATCCAGGCAAGCCTACTATAGTACAATAATGGTCCGCAAAGGATTGTTGGTGCCGTCTTACACCTCGATTGTAACGCACCATGCTCTCTAGCCGGAAACGAGGCCCAGCCAATTCTCGTTCTCGTTTTCTTATTCAAGACTCCAGAAATGCCTGCCGATTCTGCCGCCGGAAAGATTGTTGTGCCGTACGCCAAGGCTTCAGCCGCAGCATCTCACTCTAATAGATCGGGAATACAATCTCACCGGCGGATTGCGGCTCAGCCACAGCTGCCTGTCTCCGAAAACGGCTGCCAACCAACTATCTTGAATAGATCGATGTAAACGAAAAAGCGCAAGTCGTAAAATAATAGTCGCCGGATGTGTAGTTGGGCAATTGTACCGCCTCGGATAGCAAACTGGTCCTTTGAGTCAGAGAGGAGGATACGAACACGACTGGCAAAGAAAGCCAGAAGAATTGGGTATAAAAAGATTGAAATCTTTCTTAATTCGATAGAAATTCTTTAAATCCTTGAACTCAAGAGAAAAAGCATCTTTTTTAAACTCTGCAATTACAGTACAACTCTCACCATGTCTGACTCTCCATTTGGGCCTAATGCCAAGTATGACCAGTTTTACAAGATCCCATCTCTCACGACTGCTCACGGAACCCTTATGGGACTCACTTTTGTTGTTATCCTACCACTTGGATCTATCATTATCCGACTCGTCAAGTCGAAACATGGTGTCTGGATACATGCTGCTTGCCAGATGATTGGTTGGGTTTTGATGCTGGCTGGTCTAGCAAAAGGTATTCCGTTGGCTGACATTGTTGACATTGTAAGTATGTCACCCCACAGCTGCTCACATTGGCTGCTGATGATTCGGTTAGTTTGGAAAACCCCATACCGTCATAGGCGCGGTAGTCGTTGCAGCCCTCATCCTACAGCCCGTCTTTGGCTTCATCCACCACAGACTATTCAAGGCCAAGCAAAGGCGGACGTTGTGGACTACTCTTCACGTTTGGTATGGACGTTTGTTTCTGATATTAGGCCTCATAAATGGAGGAGCGGGACTGGCTCTTGTCAAAGGCACTCCAGTGTACAGTAAGGCGGGCACAATCACGTACGCTGTTCTAGCCGCCATTTCGGGCACCATGATGTTGGCTCTTATTCCATTGGTTATCAGGACGAGGAGGAGGATGAATACTGTTGAAAAGACCAAACCAGTGGCTGGGGCACAGACCGAGACGATAGCACTGTCATAAATTCTGAGTAGTGGGCTTGTCCTTTGTGACAGTCCTCTGATAATAATGGTTATATAGAGCTGCGGTACGATCCAACTAGTTGAAAACGATGCCTCCATCACAAGCCATAGTCTGTCCCGTAACATAGTCCGAGTCAGGTGAGCCCAAGAAGCTTACCATCTTGGCCACGTCTTCCGGAACGCTAGTACGCTTCAGAGCAATGAGATCCTCACTCATCTTTGCAATCATGCTACCTCTCGGGGCTCCATTGATCTTGCACAGTTCTTCATCAATCACATCCCACATGGCCGTGCCAACAATACCAGGAGCATATGCATTCACAGTAATCTTATGTTCGGCCAATTCCTGTGCAAAGGCCTGAGTAGAACCCCGAACGGCAAACTTACTCGCAGAGTAGTGTGACAGAAGCTTAAACGGTTTAAACGCCACAACGGATGCGGCGCCGATAATCTTGCCGCCGCCTCTCTGCTTGATCATTTGCGTCGCTGCTGAGGCGTAGCAATTGTGGATTCCAAACACGTTGACTTCAAACATGCGGCGCAAGTCTTCCTCAGTGGCCTCCAGAGCGGCTTTTACCTGAACTATGCCAGCATTGGCAACCATCGTCGACAACGGGCCGAGTGCCTGGACGCTGGCTTCGACGAGCTGGTCCACTTCACTGCGCTTTGAAACATCTGCCGTGTGCCCGTGAGCTTGACGCCCGAGTTGCTTGATTTCTGCAACCGTTTCATCAATTCCAGCCTGGTTGGAAGCAAGGTCTATAGGGAACCTTTAAGCGTCGTTGCTGTGTTTTTCCTTACTGCGTGCACGTACCGTTTACACAGACATCGTAGCCGTCACTTGCAAGTCGAAGAGCAATGGCTTTGCCGCTAGTCTTTTACTTAGCCTTTCCAAGAATCTGAAGCAAGAAAAATTGGGCATGCATACATTCCTCGACCAGCACCGGTAACAATTGCAGTTCGCTGCGAGGTCATCGTTGAAGTTGATATAGTAGAAACAGTGTTTTGTTCTGTAGATTGGTTTTATATGTTACGAGCAGGCGCAGCTACTACACTGGAGTAAGCAAGTTAATAAAGGAACGGAAGAGGTCTCGGTTTTTAAAAACGAAGGCCATTCCTATATATGTACTTCGGCCGCTCGAGGCCGTTTAACCGATGCAGTGAGGGGGAGGAGGGGTAAGGGCCGGCCAGATGGCGGCGTCGGTTCCAAAAGAGCATTGTGGCTGAGAAACCAAAAGCCATGCATGGACTTAATGCAGTACGAGTATTTACATTTAAGGTGAAATAAGCTGTAATAGACCTTTTACTTACAGGATCCACGCTTTGTTAGTATATGTAGAACGAACAATGCCTCTTGTAAATGGCGAGAGCGCAGTAAGCACGAGGAAATCTTAATATTTACCACTTTTTGTTTTCTTTCTAAATTTATTTACAAACTATCTGCAAAGCTATTCACGCCAGTAAACACACAGATTGCAATGTGAAACGGTCTCTCCATTTAGCACAGACTGGTGTCACAGTTTTGGTCGCAGTAGTAAGCGCCATCCTTATCCCTATCAGGCCCATACATATCATAGCCCTGGAACCATCCATTCAAAATCTCATGAATATAGTTCAAGTTCTGCGGGGCGCCATGTCTTTTGCCCTCGGCCGAGCATGGATAATCTTCTGTCAAGCCGCGTCCGCCATTGAGACCAGTGCCGTCGCTGGCAGTAAACCAACCATTGTATGAACCGAGGGCATGCACAGCGTCGCCACCGAATCTATCCAAGCTGGAGCGAAGCACGTATGCACCACAGTCGACATTGTCTTGAATGGGGTACTTGCAGCTGTCCCTTCCGTTCTGGCAGTTGAACGGGGCGCACTGCATCAAGCCAGGTGTGTAGCCGCCCGCGTCGGCGTTGCAGGAGGACTCTTGCATGGCAAGGAAAGCCAAAATGGCAGGGTCAACGTTGTACTTTTCGCCGGCACTCTTGAAGTATTGATCATACTGGCGGCAGTTGCGGCCAACATTGTTGTAGTAGTCCTCGAGAGAAACGTGTGCAATGTTGTTAATGTCGAGATACGGTGGCTCCCAGCCGTTACCCTTGACGCCCGTGTTGAGCCATTCCTGAGATCCATTGGGTCCGCACGCATCGTCACCACCCCTTGTAGGCTCACAAGCGCCTTGTGCGTCGGGGTTCAAGGCAGCCGCAGCGAACCCGGCGGAGAATATGGCACCACCAATGGAGGCTTTGTTTGAGAAGTGCATGATTATTTTTATGCGATTTCAGCATAGAAAGGTGATCTGCTTATTACAAGAGAAAGGCTCGATGGTTTCAGGTATATTAGAGTACTGTTTTAGAAATGCAGCCATGGACAGTGTTTCTTCTCTTATAGTCAAAGAAACGCGTGATGTGACGTCAAATGGTTGCTGTACGAGTTTGTATAAGCGAAATCTGATAGGAGGAGTTTTTATGGCTACGGAAGATCTCCTTGATCAGAAATTCGGGCCGAATGTAACTCTACATACGAGCCTCTTGGATAGCAAAGGGGTTAATTACGGCGTCCCGGGTCCGTCGCTGCTGATTACCAGGGCTGGAAGCTGCAGATCTTATGTGGCGTTAGATCCCATGAACCGCATCATGACGGCGTCCATACATGTCCCTAACTACATTGGTAAGTCGTCTTACGGCACTAAGTTCGTAATTAGATCCCCACGCTCAGTGCGTCCTAGTAAGCACGGCAATTGGGGCCGGGGGAGCTGACGGGGTAGCGTTGTATTCATTCGGGGAACGCCGGCAAAAATACCGGTACTGGGTTTCAGAATAGTAGATGTGATGTTGTTTAAGAGATTAATGTTTTCCAGTGTCTTTGAGGAAGGGATATTTTATTTTTGGAGTTTCCAAATATCAAGAGTCCTCAAAATCTGCAGTACTAACATCTTTCTATATTGAAAACTATGTACTTCTCCATTGCAGCCGTTGCCGCTCTTGGCGCCTCCGTGTCGGCTTCCGAGCTGCCCGATAATCTTCGATCCATATATAATGCTCACAAGGTTACTAGTTGCGCGCTTTTGATTACTAAATGGAGACACTGCTAATGCTGAAAAATGGTAGTCTGGCGGCTGTTCCCAAGCCCTCTCGGAGCGCTTCGGTGGAGGAGCCGTATACTGTGGCGACATTCCCAATGCAGTGTTTCTCAAAGGCGAGAACGAGTATGACAACTTGGACATAGACTGCGACGGGGCCAATAATTCTGCCGGGGACTGTGCCAATGACCCAACTGGACAGGGCCAGACTGCGTTCAAAGACACAGTACAGTCCTTTGGCATCGAAGACTTGGATGCCAACTTACATTCCTACGTCGTTTTTGGCAATGAGGGTGCCGACCCATCTTTTTCACCCCAAGAGCACGGGGTTGAGCCATTGAGCATCATGGCAGTTGTATGCAATGATCAGGTGGTATGTGCACCAAACAAAAAGACGTTCTCATGTATTCAGTAAGTTGCTAATTGCTTGTCCAGTTCTACGGTGTCTGGGGAGATACCAACGGCTTTACCTCGACTGGCGAATCTTCTCTCGCCCTTGGCAAGCTCTGTTTCCCAGACGAAGGGCTGAATGGCAACCGTGGCCATGGAGAGAAGGACGTATTGTATATTGCGTTTACTGGTAATGAAGCTGTTCCAGGACGTGACGGTGCCAATTGGTCGGCCAACAGTGCCGAAGAATTCCAAGAGAGTCTTCGAAAGATTGGTGACCGACTCGTTTCTGAGCTGCCATCCTAGGCAAATTGCATTCGTCTTCTTGTATAAATTATTACTATAGTCTTTTATGCTTTCAAAGACTCTTCCTTGAACTTAGAAAATTCTACGACCTGACCATCTTTTCTTGCCTTTTCAGCTGCAAAGACTAGTAGATGAGAGTCTAGCACATCTTCTGTTGTAACTCCCATGACTCTTTGATCGTTTGAAGCCACTGCATTGACAAATGCCCGTGCCAAGCCGGTGTCGCCGCCACCGTGGTAGCCGCCTTCTGATTTGGGCGTATGGTGCGTTTTGGTCCGTGTGAGAAAGTCAAACACATCCTTGCGGGTATATGTTAGCAATACAAAAACGATTCTGAAGGAGAATCACATGTTGACTCACAAAGGTGTCCATGTCTCCGATGAGCTCGCCTTTGGTTCCCTGGATGCGTGTTCCGCGGGCGCAAACGGATTCAGTAACTACTTGACATCAGTACTGTACCATGCTATTGCCAACTAAAGAGACCTACAGGCAGACATTGTTATACTGGCTGTCACGCCGCCATCATATTCGACATTAACAACTTGGTGATCCACTACGTCGTTCTCGCCTTCGTAAACGCAGGTACCGTAGCGAGTCTTATTCAGCGCATCGGTTACGTTCTCGATGTCAAGGACCTCTGCATCCACAAAGTGTCGTGCCCACTGCAGCGATAAGATGATAAGTAGTTGCTATAGATATTACCAGGGACGCTGCATACCTTTTCTGCGTTGTCGTCGAAAAGCGTGTCGATGTATACCTTCTTCGCACTCCAGACACATTTTGATTCATATGGACACTCAAGGCATCTCGTTGCCGAGCCCGCCTCTGCAGGCTTCATCGACTTTTTGAAATGTCCAATGGAGCCAAACGAATGTACTTTGGATGGTTTGAGGCCAGACAGGTAAAAGTTGACAATGTCGATGTCGCTAGTGAAGGTGAGCACCAAGAGACGCTTAGTATCGATAGGGAGATGCTTACTGGCAACACTTTGTCATCAAAGCGAAAGAAGATTCTGACTCCTTGTGCCAGTTTCCGCGGACATACGAGTGAGTAAAATGTTGGTTGCCTACGGGCTCAATGTGCTGGATATTGATGATTTCGCCCAAGGCGCCAGATTTTATGACGTCCTTTACGGCACGATTATAAGGAGAATATCTCAAAACTATACAATTGTTGGTTATATAATTTTGCAATTGATGAGCGGGCGACAAACCGTGTCCGATGCCAAACACTTTGGGTTCGGCGACTTGTGTTACATTGTTGATCATCCTGACGCAGTCCGCGATAGACGTAGCCATTGGCTTTTCGCAGAGGATATGGTACCCTTGTTTCGCAAAGTCTTCCACAGCCTCGGCATGCAAATGGTCCTGTGCTTGTATTTAGCCATGGCAGCTTTAAAGCGCCGCCGTTATCAGAGACTGCTTACCAGGACTGCAATGACTATGGCATCTGCAACCTTGCCCTTGGCAAAGAGGTCTTTCCAGTTAGAGAGCTGATACTCCTCATCGATTCTATCAAGTGAAATGAAGTTAGCCAGAGGCACGTTGGGTTCTGGGCGGAGAGTTCCATTCTCACTGATGATCCCGGGAAAAGATTGTCCTTCTATGCTTGTTCGGTTCTGCAACCGCCACAACCTTGGCTAGGCCCGGATTTTCAAGCGCATAGCGAGCATATGTCTGCATAGACTAGCTTAGCAAACAGATCAAAGGTCTCAGCTTCAGGAAGCCTACCGTCCCTCGACTTCCTGCACCAACGACCGCAATGGTCACCGGGGCGCGGCCGGCATTATCAGGGGTCGCAGATGGCGCCATGATCTATGCCCAGTATTTCTTTCGTGTATCGCACACTGGTCTCGCAATAGAGGTACAGATGTCTTTATACCAGCGGTCTGTCAGGCAGTCGCGATGAGGGATGGGTGTAACCAGGGGATGAATAATGTAGCCTCGTCCATTGGGTGGCTTGGTTACATGTGGACAACTCGGCCGACGGCGGAGACTCCGCCGAGTTGCTGGCGCCAGCCACGTGGGGGTACTTGGGGTTCGGTCAGTTAACCGTCTCGTTTAACATGGCAACTCCGGCAATATAAAGAGCCTTGTTGCGATTTCGGCATGTTTTTTTAAGTAGCTTTACAGACACTTTCATACCGGTTTTGCAAGAGCTATGACTGTAATTCCAAGCCCTCTGCCAACTCGTCTCGGGCGGCATTAACTTGCTATAGTAGCGGCATGTATACACGATTCTCAGTGCTCTAAGTGGCCATATAGCTGCGTATTGAATCCAGTTTTTAATATTTTGGGGTCAAAGCAAACAAATATTACATGGCTTTCCTATACATTCTGAGCTCAAAGTCGTTTTAACACTGCCACAGCCAACTGTTAGGCTCGGATTCTTCACCCGGGAGCATCAGCCTCATGCCCCAGTGCGGGGGGAAGCTTTAAAGTCGTTCTATTATTACTGGCTATAATTATAGCGCCGAGACGGCTTTGTACCCGCCGCCACGGTGCGACTGTTCTCCTACGCTTACGCGCCGCTCCGACGGCATTTGAAGTTGCGGATGATAAGCCAGTGTAGGGCGCACAAGCTGGTACTTATCCCATTGAAAATTACCGTTGCATGTACTTGAAAAGAAGCTCACTTTCTCAAACGCCACTGAGCCGGTGTCAGTGATCAGCACATCTGGATGTAACAAGGCATGGCCGAGACAATGGCATGATCCGCCCTCCGCCGCCGCGTGACTCGTAAAGTTCTGAGGTTCAGCACACTAATGCGCCGAAAGAAGGCTTCATAAAAACAAGCCCCATTCCTTAATTGCTGCCTCCGCCTCACGCTGCAACAACTTTTTCCACGTACGGCGTTGATTGCCAATTTGAGCCATGGCAAACCTTTCAGCTATCCAAGTAGGGCGCATCCGCTGTAAGTCCATCTGAGAGCCTTCGGTAAATAGTACACTAACGTTCGCCGTCAGACAATTCGCCATGGACACAAGTCGTCATTGTCGGCTTCGTCGCCTTCTGCTCTGTAGGCATGTTTAGCGCCGTCAGCAATCTCGGCGCTGGTGGTCTCCAAGACGTGCAGCTCAGTGACATTGCCAATAGCGTCTTGTATGGCTGCTTCTTCCTTGGCGGCTTCTTCGCAGGCAGTGTCAATGTAAGTATTGACCGAAACTGCAACCATTGCAGTTGAAGAGGTGGTGTGCTAATTAGGCGGCCATCTTAGAATATCCTCGGTCCTCGTCTAACTATGTCAATTGGAACGACTGGCTACGCGCTGTATCTCGGAGCGCTTTGGAACTTTCAGGTCAACGAAACGCGATGGTTTCTCATCTTGGCGGGCGGCATCCTGGGCTTCAGTGCGTCTCTGTTCTGGTCAGCGCAAGGTGCGGTGATGATGTCGTACCCTACTGAAAAGGACAAGGGCCGATCGTTCTCGGTCTTTTGGGCTATTTTCCAAATGGGAACTCTCATCGGCTCCGCAATCGCCTTGGGAATCCAGTTCCACAGCACTCTACCCTCGGTCTCTACAAAAGTCTACATTGCCTTCCTCATCATCATGCTTACCGCCATTGCGACGAGCTGGCTTGTGTTGCCACCACACCTCGTCATCCGTGACGACAATACCGTTGTCGAAGTCCAAGCGTCGTTGAACCCGAAACAGGAAGCCCACGAGTTTATCCAGATGTTCAAAGACTGGCGCATGCTTGCTCTGTTCCCCATGTTCTTCTGCTCCAACTACTTTTACGCCTACCAGAACGCCATCACCGCGTTTCTGTTCAACGGCAGAACGCGCGCTCTCGTTGCTCTGCTCACTGGTCTCGGTTCAATCGTTGGATCCATCTTGATTGGCGTGGTGACGGATGTGCTGCCCTTTAAGCGCCGCAATCGTGCGTATGCAGGCTGTGTAATTATCTTCTTCCTCATGTGTCTGGTCTGGGGAGGAGGTATTGGCTTTCAACTGAAATTTACCCGTTCCAGCACAGAAGTCTCCGGCGAGAAGCTTCACTGGGACTGGACGGTTGGTGCTGCTGCAGGGCCTATTGTTCTGATGTTTTCATGTGAGTCGTTATATTGACTGTTGCTTAAGACTTTGCATTTACTGACCTCAATGCGACAGACTATCTCGTCGACGCGACATTCCAAGGTTTGGCTTATTACACAATGTCGTCCATGACCAATGATGCATTTAAGCTCGCCCGTATGGCTGCCTATTACAAGGGTATCCAGTCTGCAGGTTCTGCTGTGTCCTTTGGTATGGATGCGGCAAAGGTACGTATAGACATCATAGGAGGATTGAGTCACAAGCTAATATGCATAAAGACGCCGTATCTTGCTGAACTTCTCATTTCGTGGCTACTAATCATGGTGTCGCTGCCACTGTGCGCTTGGGTGCTTCACAGCGTTCGGGATACCAACTACGATGTGGAAGAAGTAGTGCACGTAGATGACACCAAGTAGAATGGTATTCACCAGTTACAGCTGGGCAGGGTTTAATTATATATTTAGGGCCATATAAACTACCTGCTGTAATTTATATTGTATATACTTCAGCGGCACAGGCAGCTTGCCCACGGATTCGCGAGCCTCGCCTGTCTCGAACTTCAATTTTACAGTGCCATGCAACGGCTAGTCTGGTATTAAGAGTGTGACTGCTTAACTTTCATCTTTTCTCCGCTATGTCTTTTTTTGCAGCTGACGAAAAGTAATTACCTCATCCCAAGGCTGGCGTAGATATGGTGCCTGTAGACTTGCGAATCCTAAGGGACTCTGGTGACGTTCAATTTGATCGGTTTATATTAACTGCTGAATCGGACGGCATTGAACTTGCTGTTGACTCAATGTTATATATTCTGACAAGACTGGTACCTCGAGTCAAAACCAAATTCACGTCAATTCTGTCCCGTTTATTGACCAACCCGGCTCTAACGACCAAATAGCCTCCGTTACCACTGACATTCTCCGTCTAACGTACATCTCATTTTAGCCTCCCAAGTTCGATTCTGTACAGCCAATAATCTAGTCGGAAAGGCTTGCCTTCAAACCGTACCAAGGTATGCTATCTAAAACACCGAGCGCGTCATAATTTTCTACCAAAAGGCAGTTCGGCCCAAAAACCCCATCAACACCATCGCTTTCAGCGACGAGTTCACCACCAGCGCAATGAGTAGCCTCACCATAATCGGCATCGTGGACATAATTGACCCGTCGTGCTCTGAAATATCACAACTGTTGGCGAATTCCATCGAGTTCGCGCCAGATTCTTCAAGGTTTGGTTTGACTATGGCTTAACAGCTGCCGCATCGTTCGCAACACTGGCATCCTTCACAACCGCTGGTGACCCAGATACAATTGAGAACCACCAGCCCAAGGTCTGCGTTTTGGCGCACAATATACATACTTGTCGCTTAATGGCCAGCTAAACGTAGCCTCTTGCTTGAGAGCCAGTCTCTCCCAGCGAAAACGTATGACGACTGGGACGTTGTCTGCTAAAACAGCGAGATTGTCTCTGCTCGACAACACTGGAGCAGAAATTCTTCATCGTCCAGAAATTCCGCAAATGCGATAATGTCGCCGACATGACGGGCAATGGTGTCAACAACGCACCAGCTCTCCGAGCTACAGACGTCAACATTCACAGTGATAGCAGGAAGCGGCGTAGCCATCGAAGTCGCCTTCTTCGTAATTTCTCGACAAGCTCGACTCCATTATCGAAACCGTCCGCCAGGGGTGTCTCGTTTTCCAGAATTTACAAATGATCGTTGCCTGCCTCTTCACTGGTTCCGTTGAAAGAAGGCCAGTATTTCAAACCGCGACATGTTTTTTACTCTCTTTATGGGTTTTACGGAAACACGGAGGGACAACTTGCGAGTTTCAACACTACGGGACAGAGTGCCAGGCATTCAGAAGATGGTTGGCACGGCATCTGATTCGATTGAGTTTTGGGCATTACCTACTCCCTCTAGCTTCGGAGATTCTAGCAAAGGATGAAATCACAAAGTAATTATGAGGAGTCTCTCTGGCTACCCTATTGCAAAGATTACTTGGTAAATGAGTTTGCTGCAACGGTGCTTAGACGGATGGTAAATGTCTATGTATCTCGGTATATACTACAACGCAGCGAGCATGGAAGTTGAAAAACCATGTCATTTACATTATCTTCCTCTTCTTGCGTCCTCTTTAGCACTGCTTGCCAAATATTAATGACTTATACCATTGTCTCAATCAACATCTTTTCACCTACTCCCATTACACCGACTTACACTCAGATCAGACGCACACCACAATCAATACGCAACACGCGCCAATTCTCCAGGCCGCCACATCCACCGCCCCTTGATCCCATCTGCCGTTGGATGCTACCATAGTTGCAAGCCTTTTCATCCCAAGCGTCGACCCGGTGTGTCACGGCACCGGATCGGCAAGACCTACCTTGGTCGTACTCCTAAACTGAGCCCTACACAAACAGCCATGCGACGGAGCTGAACTTCCTCGCCCCCAATGCCTAGGCGTTACCAAGACAAGTATTGGATCACGATGTACAAATTTGAAGAGCCTCTTATCACGCCAAGAAACGAAAAGGGCACAAAAAAAGAGGCGCCTATTCTCGGCACTTGAAGGCCTGGTTACGCCGCCATATCCCGACATTGGCAACTTCCGTCACACGCGGAGAAAGCCTTCCTGTTGATCATCGCCTGGGCGGAGCCAAGCTTACACTTCAATTTTCTTTCTCTCCCTCTCTCTCACCTTGGAATTATTTTCCGGGTATGCCGCCATTCCCGCTAGATTCTTGGTAAAAACTTTTGTGGCGACAAGCTGGAGACGGCATTCCCTGTCAATGGGGTCCAAGCCAACCAAAGCTGAAGACCAGGGCAACTTAAAAGTGTACTCGCAGTAACATACGTGCGAGCAAGAGCCACATTGTTCATCCTTGACGCCGCGTGAGTAGGACCCAGGAAGCACAGGGAAAAGCCAGCCGCATATCATGACAAGTTTGCCAACGGTGACCAGTTTGGGCAGTATCGACTGTACATCGATGGAATCTTCCGTCAGACGCGGCACATTTGCAAACTGTGGCGCATCTCTGGCATGGACTGTGCATGTGCGTCTTGTCACAGAGCAACTTTAAACCCAAGGCCCGCGGCGCGCGGCCCGGCGGGGGGGGGGGCGGGGGCGGGGGGCGCGCGC